>OX438921.1:27731687-29197520 GCA_949316025.1 Lapara coniferarum | reverse complement strand
GTCTATGCTAATGAATCCACAATCAATACGGGCGTGAATATGTACTCGTTTAATATCAAATGAATACCGAATGATTCATAAACGAACATCGGTTTGTTCCGCATGAACAGCATTCAAACGAAGGTTTTAATTAGTAAAGCGCGATGAACTGTGCCCGATTGTGTCTACTGAGTTTATTGTTTGAATACTAATCAAAGGGATTGCTTTAAGAATGTTTAAAATAATAATTGGTTGGTGCGTTTAATGAGAATTGTTTTGATTGAACCGTTCTGATCATTTTGATAAGGGAATTGATAATTAGTCCATTCAGTCAGTCTACAGCCGTCCACTAGTGAACGTAGCACGGTATAAATATATCTATACAGTAGAATAACCTCATACAAGTGGTCGGAATGCGAGTGATACCTACGCGCCTCGAGTTTGGTACACATTAAGTACGCAAACAGTTGCGAGTGCACCGCAGTGACGGACGAACGGTGTGATGGTTTTGTAAGCAGTAAGCGTGCATTTTGTGAATATTTGAATTAAATAAGTACAAGTGCTTACTTAATATGTCAAAGAGAAATTATTATAGACTTATATTGTGCTGCCTGACTGCCTCGGTGGCGTAGTTGTATTACAGTACGACTGCAAAGCTGAGGTCTCGGGTTCGACCCCCGGGTCGGGCAAAGTAATATTGAGTTTTTCTATCCAGTATCAGCCCGGAGTCTGGAATTTGTGCCCGATATGGCGATAGGCTCGCTCCCGTCACATCATGGGACGGAAAAATGGGTGCACTAGTTACGCCTCTACCTAATCTAACCCTTCGGGGATAAAAGGCGAGTCTGTATGTATGTGGTATGTACAATCTCAAAACTAGAAACGACCTCAAGTATTTTAGATTATATTAAAATAGTGTAGACGGGTAGCCCTATGACGAGTTTACGTACCGCGCGGCTGTAGGTAATTATTTCAAAGACACGGCTTAGAGTACTTTTAGTTAGCTATACTTTGACGTAGGCCCCTCCAAGTGAGCGCCAACCTATTCATCCGCTAAACACCTTTTTGAAGTCGTTGATCCATCATTAATTAATCAATAATTATATTAGTCTATTCAATGCTGAACCATTGTAATAGTAATGGCACGGTAATATAAAATGATTAGGTAAATCATGATCTAAGACCGGCGCACAATTGGACATTTTTAAGTGAGATCAAAATATCAAATATATTAATCTTATGACCATTACTCGCCCCTGTAGTGTATTTACCATTTGGTGGGTTCATAGAACGCCGAATGACAGGTTCCTACTCATATTATTTCTTATATTAGTATGTTGGGACTTAGGATGCTTGTAAGAAGAAATAGCTGGATGGATTTTAATGATTATATTAAATACTAATATCTATTTGCGCACTATGAAATAAACAAAAATAATATACACAAATAGGACAAGTACTAGAGCCAGAAAAGTGGTAATTATTTAGAAAATTATTTCACCCGGGCAAAACCTATTTAAATACAAATTACAAATACAAATTCAACAATAGAAAATGATGAAGGGACACAGCGGAGGAATTTGTCAAGTTTAATAGCTTGCCAAATACGATTTCGAATCTCTTAATAGAATTAAATGGTGAGGTAGACAGATACCTATAGTCGATCTAGACAGAATTTCGATGCTCTGAAATTTACTAATAAAGGACTCCAGTTGCAAGTTAAAATTAAATTTATTTCTGAACTTTTGATATTAATACATCATTTTAGGCTTATTTGGTATTGTTATAAATAGTTGACCCACATCACGCCTTTATCCCCGAAGGGGTGGGCAGAGGTTGAACTAGAGCACCGGCTTCTCACCACGTGTGTTCATCCAATGGTCATACCGAGCACAAATTCCGGACTCCGAGCCGATTCTGAGAAGATACCCCAATACCTTGCCCTACCCGGGATTCAAACCTGAGCACTCAGTGCGAAGTTGCTCACGCAATACAGCTACGCCATCGCGGCAGTCGATATTATAAATATAGAAAGAAAGAAAGAAAGAAAAAAAAAATTATTGGCTACTAGTTGGGTGGTAGATGGTAAGTATAATGAATACAATTTAATAATATGATATTTTTAGGCTAAGTATTCCGATATTCAGTGTGGATGGTATATGTCCCACCGCAACAGTGTCAATAGGATCTAGATCAGCATATATAATATGTTGTCAATAAAGGTGAACGCACGCCTATCCGAATCGAACGCGTCGAACGAGTCTTACGAAACGAATTTTAGAATCCTGTGTATGAAATCTCATGAAACGTCGCACACTTCCCCGCGTCGAATCGTCCGAATCGAAGTGTGCGAGGTTTCATGAGATGTCATAATATACAGAATTCTAAAATTCGTTTCGTTCGACGCGTTCGGCTCGGATAAGTGTGCGTTCACCTTAAAAGGACAGAACGTCGTGAAAGCGTGCTTGATGGTCGTCCCAATATGATTAGAAGAAAAGAAAGAAAGAAACATTTACCTTTCATTTCCTCATTTACCTTCCTTACCATCACCTTTTGCTAATATAAGCCGACCAAATACAAAAGTCACATACTAATCTATGCTCCCAAATAAATGGTAATAAAATGAGTAGGTACTATTTAGGTGCAGTCAGCTATATAAATATCTGGACAAATTCAAAATTTCAAATCGCCTATACGCGTTCACTTCAATTAAAAAAAAAGTTCTTTGTGTAAAGTAAATTAAATCCCTGTAATTTTATTTTTGTGAAGAGGTAACGAAAATTGGTAAGAACACAAAAGGGTAGAGGCGATTTGAAGTTTTGAATTTGTTCAGCTACTTATGTGGCTGACTGTACATCTGCTGTTTATAGGGCTGCCATCACTTAAATTGCCGACCCCGGATGTACACGGCAAAAATCCCGGACGTTTGGGCGAAATATGGGGTTTTCCCCGGACACCTCTGAAAACATATTTTGCCGTGCCTTCTTGAATGCGGGTTATTATGAATTAATTTTTAACTAAGGTTTATTTGACTTTATCGCTTATTTATAAAATAATTGATTTCCTCTGACAACAAGTGTCCGGACGGCCCCCGGACGCCCTTCAAACTAGGACAAATCCGGGGAAATCCGGACGGATGGCAGCCCTAGCTGTTTACTACGACAACTGTCAAATAAAATTTACAGCAACCCTGTATTGCTGACCCTTTAACTCTAAATCAAACGATAATATAGCACTACCAGCTCATTAAGTATTACACTATACCACGTACCACTATAACAGCCCTGTATTTTATACTGCCCACTGCTGAGCACGGGCCTCTATAACTGAGAGGGGTTAGACCTTAATTCATCACGCTGGCCTAGTGCGGTTTGGTAGACTTCACATACCTTCGAAATTCTTATAAGGAACTTCTCAGGTATGCAGGTTTTTTCACCATGTTTACCTTCACTGTTAAAGCCAGCGATAACTCACAAAAAATACACATGTTATCGCGGGGAAAAACGCATTATCGCTACCACTGGGGGTGAGTGGAACTGTTATATTGGTTTCACACAGTCTTACAGCCCAGTGTCAACACTTGGGAGTATAGCTTCATCCGAGCGAGCATTGGACCGAGTCCCTTATATTATGTACACCCTACACCGGCATACCATGGCATACCGTGGTGGCCTTCTTCAGCGCCTACGGGACGGCCCCGGGGTATATTGTTGCACGAAGATAGCTGCGCGGAACCGCCCCTGCGCGATGCCGCATTGCGGCCCCTCTCTAAATGATAAGGCTGAGAAGCCTCCGAAATCTAGGGTTTTGAACTTGCGGACAGTCGTCTCTGCAGTGCGTCCACTCCCCAACTAGGCTTTCGCCGCTTTTTAAGTACTACAGTCTGTTCACAATATCTAAACGTAGTCGGGTAAAAACAACAAAGTTGCAAGTAAAAATTCTTAATAAAAACAATTTATGTAATTCGTACAACCACATGACAAATGTGGGTAACGTTCTTTATTCAAACATTGAAAAATGTTAAAATAAATTTTCCAAAGCAACACGCACTATCTTCTTGTCCCAAAGACAATGATTTATTCACAAAGTTTGCACAAACGGGCGTTTCAAACGTGTCTTAAATATTAACGCCCTCTGATTTTTTCCAACCCCTTTTGAAGAATTGTTTTGTACTTTCGGTAACTTTTTATCTTGAGAAACAAATTTGGACTTATAGAGGCTTTTTTTGCGTAGCCTATTGTAAAACAATAAATACCTTTGCGAATTCATAGAGTACATAAATATGAGTTGAATATGTATATAACGTTTAGGACTGGATTGCATTACAGAAGTGATCATATTGTTAATAGTTACAGCCTCATGTAATGAAATGTGTCATTAGCTTATTTACTTAGGATACCATTATTAATAATAAATAATTGAATTGGTACTATTAATTGAATTTTAAAATACTGCACTCTTCAAACAATGTGATGTGTTATATATCTATTGGTACATAAAGTTATAGTTTAGTAAATCTGTATCATACAGAAATCATCATTGTATGTACAAATCCAGAAGTCCAATCATTATAAGGACATTTATTTACACAAAATTAACTAACATGGAAAAAATCGCAGCGTTTCAAACGCGATTGTGTAGGGCTCCAATTGTGAAAAATAAAGAATATTGTAATGCAAGCCCGTGGCACGCTGGCGGAAGCATCAGAGAGGACGTCCCTCCTATCTTGTCACACAGCCATTCCTACACTCTTGCACTCCTTATTTATGACTCCAACACAAGATAAGAGTATTTTAGTTATTTTACTATTGTAACGTATATGGAATTGATACGAAGTCGGTGAATCATCTTATATTAGCATTGTAGTTGGAACTTTGTTATATTCTGATATATATATTTAAATTAAAATTGTAGATTATAATTCAACATAATTCAATATTTTAATAGGTTTCACTGAAAAGTAATTTAGGACTAACTCCATTTCAAAGAAGCCAAAAGGATTCATTTCCTACCATTTTAAATTGAATCGACTGAACGATTTATGAAGCAGAAATTATTTTTTTTATATTTTCACGGCACCTGAGTTTACCCACGGTACATGATAATGAAGAGCTTGATAAAATTTCAGTTACATAGCTAATAATCCTACTAATATTATAAACGCGAAAGTTTGTAAGAATGTCTGGATGTATGGATGTTTGTTACTCTTTCACTCAAAAACTACTGAGCGGATTTCGATGAAATTTGGCACACGGGTAGATCGCGTCCTGGATTAACACATAAGCTACTTTTTATCCCGGGAAAATATAAAGCGGGACTTTTATACCGGAAAAACTTTTTAACAGGGGTGGCGCCGCGGGGAAAAGCTAGTGTAACATAAAGGAGTGATATTTATTTTGAAAAATAATGTGCAGTAAAACATAGAAGCCTTATTTTAGAATACTTTTAAGTATAAAACTCACAGATACAATACGAATGTAAAAATAACCAAATTTTTTCGCTAAATTAATCTTTTCAAGGCAACCATAATACCATTGTAGTATAAATTCAAAATAACTAAATAGACAGTAATTATTTTTTGTATTCATTTATCTGTAGTTATTGAACTGTTTTTGAATTGTTATTTGAGCACAAAAATTATAATGTCTCATGCAGTAACGAGGACCTCGACTCCAAATGATGTTTACGGCCTGATTAAAGTAGGCTCCCGCGACACGTTGCTTCGTATCATATTGTTGGTCGGCTTACCCTGAAGCATTAATGGATTACCTCTTGCCAAAACCTGTCATACTCAAACCCCGCGGGATCCGGCTGTAACGGTACAATGCACGTCAAAAATATTCAGAATAGAATATTGAGTAGCTTGCATGCTTGACATATTAGTAAATACGCGGTTTTGTGTATTTTATAGACGACAATTTATATATTCTTGTCTTAGAGCATTTAAAGTTTTGTTATATGTATGAGTGACTGACGCAAATAATTGAGGGGATATTGTTTAGAAATATTCTCTGTGTGTTTTTCTGTATAGCCTTTTGAGTCGTCAAGCCCCGCTACGGACGCCGGCGTCTGAGTATATAGGGTTTCTCCATACGTCTATATATATAAGCGGGGTTTAACGGGTTAATGTTTATTATTCCAGAAACAGAAAATATATTTAACAAAAAAATGTTTAGTTGACTATCTGTCACTCTTCTTGTCTATACTTATTTCCTTAAATAGTAAATGATACAAAAACACGAGTTGAAAACCTTCTCCTTTTTTAGAAGTCGGCTAATAAAACAAAATTGTCTGCAGCTTCTGTACACGATAAACTCTAAAAATACCGAATAGATTTCGATGATTATTTGATATGGAGATAGTTAGACACCTTGGGAAAGTTAGGCTACTTTTGAAAACACTGTCAGGCGGGCGAAGCCGCGGGCAAAAGCTTATCATTACTTTATATTCTCAAGATTTTGTAATGTGAAGTAAGCTATTTAAATGAGTAAATTTGTAGACAAAGCTCGTTAGTGATTAATTCAGATTAATACTGAATAAGACCTTTGATTCCATATTGAAAGTCTATTCTCGGAATCTTCGGAACGTTGTGGTACTTCTCATTTACATTTTAATCATAATCAGGTCTGTTTTTTATATATTATCTTAAAAAAAACAACTTGTTATTACTTTTAAGTATTCCACTAACAAAAATTAATATAGTGCCTTAGATTTCTGGAAAATACCGTAAAACTTTCAGTGACACATAAAATATTATCTGCACTGGTTAAAATAGTTTCAATACGTAAAACTACAGAATTCAATACAATTAGGTACTTACATTTGAAGACAATATTCACTAGATTCACTTTTATAATTCTTTTTAACGATATGAATTTTATTTTTGTGATAAATACTAGAAGCATTCTTTGCAATGGCTGCACTTCAAATACTTTAAGAAGCACTCCAAGTTCTTACTTAAGATGCTTCCAACTATCCTAAGTTAGAGTATGTTTACAACGAGCATTTTTCTGCACAGCTCGCTTCATTATTCAACTTGTTTTCAAGAAAGAAAAAAAACATTAATATTAGTTTTAGGGATCCTAGTTTTTGTAGAAGAGTTCTTTTTTATATTTTCTGCCTATAAATAATATATTACATACTTAATATAAATTGTTTATTGTTTAGATATGTAAGTTTTAATATGAGTATATTTTTGTTTATCTTTAGAGAGATTCTTTACTTGAAACCTCAAAAATATGTAAAGCATTTAACTGTGGTTGTGGTGTATTTATTTACACTATTTATTGTCAATATTACATTCACATCGGTTATTATATGTTCTAGTTACATAGAAAAAGGTACCAAATAGTAAACATTCTACAATTACACACACAGACACACACACACACTCACGCCTTTTATCCCCGAAGAGGTAGGCAGAAGCGCAACTAGTGCACCCACATTTCGCCGTTATTCCCATGAATGATAGGGGCGAACCTATCGCCATATCGGGCACAAATTCCAGACTCCAAGCTGATACTGAATAGAAAAACTCAATATCACTCTGCCCGAGCCGGGGATCGAACCTGAGACCACAGTTAACAATAATCTGCAATAAAAATTGCTATCTTTCTTAACACATCGGAAACGGTTCCTGTTATTTTTTTTACTTTACAATACTTTTTATACAACAAGTTTATAAGTAGCAGATGCTCAAATCACGTATTTACAACATTGATCACTTGTTACAGTGGCTTCTTGAAGAGGGCAAATATATCTTCAACGCTGGGATAGATTGCAGTGACGTGCCATCCGCCATGTGGACGACGTAAACGTGATAAAGAATTCAGAGTGTTATTTACAGCTGTGGGGATATTGTCTCAGGATCAGGTATACGTGTAGAGCTGACCATAATATTATGAAGTATCGTTTCTTGTTGGATAAGTCTATATTTCTTGATTTTATTGATGGATTTGTAACATATTACTAATAATTAATTTTCTAAATTTATTCTATTGAACACTGATTTTATCCGCCAAACTTGGTCCCCGTGAGTCGAAAATGAAACAAAGAAACCGTCATTACTTGTTAGTATAACAGTAAACGATTGTTACCTATACCTGTATTCTCTATATATAACAGAATTCATAAAGATTACAAGCAAATCGTGACACAAAAGCAAAACTTCAAATCTAGAATCTCATATTATATTGTTTAATATTATTATCTCAAAACCAAAGCCGCGCAAAATTACAATTGTTATAACTTTTATACTTTTTCAGAGACCGTAGCCATTTATTATTTAGGATTCTATTTACCTTTTATAAACACAATAAAGCAGGCGCTTATACCACGGAAAGTTGAAACTTTGAAAACTCGAAAGGCTTCCTTATCAATGGAAAAGAAAGGATTAAAGTTGTGAAAGTAACATAAATAACTGCGAGTATCGCAACTTAGATGGATGGGGTACTTTTTATCGAACGTAAACACAAATACCTTGTTATTTTTCATCTTTTCGTAGTAAAACGGTTGGAAATAAGGATTTTAGGGAACTTGTAAAGTATAGAATAAGTACCGACAATTTAATTTCCTTCAAGAGCGTAAAATGAATAGCATTATTGTGGTTGGATAGGAATCTAAGATTATATGAGGTTTTTTTCTCATTAGCTAGGCGCGGTTTGCGCATCTGCCAGTGTCAAAGTTTTTGGTTTGATTTTTAAATAAGTTGCGGTTGTGTGTTTCTTTTTTAGCCTCAGTACTAACTACTATGTAGAAAAAAAGCAGTGGCTACCTTACCCAGACTTTGTGGAGGAGTTCTGACAGCAACAAAAAAAAATCTTGATTAGCACAGTTATTTCAATTCACTTCATTTGAGCCCTTTAATAGAACTATATTGTATAACATACCACCATAATTATGCAATATAACACTAAGTATCACCAAAATAATGAATTAAAACAAGAGCACCTCATGATATTTCCAAGTTCCCACCAAAACTCTATATGAAGGTTGGTGAACATCTTTCCAATTGTTAAGAGTATGCTCAACAGTAAAATAGTTGAGAGTTTCTATAGTAAACATAATTTTAGGAAATTATTTTAAAAGCAATTAAAATGAAGCTTTGTCCCCAGCGTTTACTGAATAAATGTTGTAATAATACCTTTGGTACAAATCCTCAACGTATTATTAGATTTCTTTCAAAGCCAAATATTGGTTTCTAATAAATTTACCGAAATTCTATCAAAGATCCCACGGAATTGAAAATTTGACCTAAGCAAACTAATTTGATAGAATTTGTAATGAATATTTCCATGTTCAAATATCTCTGATTGACTGTATTGAGAAGGTAAATAATAACGCAATGTTGTCATTGCTATACTAAAAGGGATATTTAATAATAAAGAATACGCCATATGTTAAATTTAACTATTGTGTTGTAAGTGTTACTTAGAACACAATAAATAACTTATTTTTAACATACTTGAATTACCCTAACTTGGTCATATAAATAACATATAATATTATGTATACATACATAATATACAAATAAAATAACTGTGAAATTGGTGTTAAAAGATAATGTCCAAAACATATTGAGTGCTACAGTGGCGTAGTTGTATTACGGTACGATTGCAATGCTGAGGTCTCGGGTTCGATCCCCGGGTCGGGCAAAGTGATGTTGGATTTTTCTATTCAGTATCAGTCCGGAGTCTGGAATTTGTGACCGATATGACGATAGGCTCGCCCCCTATCACATCATGGGATGAAATACGTACGGCGAAAAGTGGGTGCACTAGTTGCGCCTCTGCCTAGTCCTTCGGGGATAAAAGGCGTGAGTATGCGTATGCGTATATTGCGTGCCTGTGTTATAGCTACTTCAATATAGATTAAAGTAGATCAACTAAATGTATAATATATTAAATTGAACCATGTTGTAAAATAAATAAAACGTCCGGATTATAGGTACGATAATAGTTTACACACCTGTCCAGAATCAATAAACTCTAGTGGAATGTAATTAAGGCTGAAAATTAATCAATTGGTGTTACCTATAGCAAAATTTAATCAGCAAAGACGGGTTTGATGTGCGTAACAATGAAAATGTGTACAGCAGTGAAGTGAAGCGTCAGTGTAGTTTGATTTGGACATATTTAGATGTTGAATAATTAATCGTGTTTAGGGTCATGTGTTTGTTTAGGATTATATTTTGATGAAGTATCGCACTAGCGGGCAATCTTTGCTGACTTGATTAATGAACGTAGACCTACAGTACCTACCTTGGACATAAATAATTCAGCATACCTAACACAGAAATGTAACAAGGTTAGATTTGAATATGGATAACTGACTCCTGTCCACTCGTTCTTGTATGAGATTCGATTATATAAATCTATGTATATATTTTATGGATCTTCATATTGTGTATGACTGCCTCGGTGGCGTAGTTGTATTACAGTACGACTGCAAAGTCTCGGGTTCGATTCCCGGGTCGGGCAAAGTTACATTGAGTTTTTCTATTCAGTATCAGCCCGGAGTCTGGAATTTGTGCCCGATATGGCGATAGGCTCGCCCCCTATCACATCATGGCACGGAATACAGGCGAAAAGTGGATGCCCTAGTTGCGTCTCTGCCTACCCCTTCGGGGATAACAGGCGTGAGTGTGTGTGTGTGATCTTCATATTGTATGATGGCGTGGTTCGATACCAACCCGCCCTCACACCCACCACTGCAACACCTGTAAGCCAGGACCGACAGTGGCACGCATTTTATGAAACCGGGCGGTGAGGCTCGCCGAGTCTCTGGGAGCACTAATTAGTGTTAACACGCAACGAAGAATAGCGAGGAGTTGGAAATGTACTTTCCGCTTCCCTCCATAGCAAAGCGGGAGACAAAATAATTAACTTAATGGTATTTTAACCGACAAAAAAAAAAAGGAGGAAGGTTCTCAAGTCGATGGTAATTTTTTTTAGTATGACAAAGCATAACTTTCACAGAGTAGCCCGATTTCTTTTTTTATAGGATAGGGTATAATATATACCTCGAAATTGGTCCCATGTAAATTTGGAAAAAAAAATTCTATTCTAAGGGTGGGAAAAAAGGGGTGCATTATTGTTTACTTACAGATTTTAAAGCTGAGTTGTGTATTAATAAAAATTAAGCATGTAGTTTATGGCCACAAAAATATAAAAAAAGCTTTATAACAAAAAAATTAAACCGCCGAAAAAACTGAAAAGCAAAAAGTAATTAACATTTTTTTTATTTAATCTTAATAACTAAGTTCTTAAACTAATGTATGTATACCTACCTAATATTGAGGTTTAGTGTGAGGGCGGGATAGTCTCTTACCTAATATTGAGTCGTGCCCAAGCGTCCTCGCGTCGGGGGACCGTACTCCGGACCAAGGAGATGAACATACTTCTTTAGCGGTCTGTGTTGGACTCCTATTCAACTAAATAGGAATCCAACAAGGAGCCAATGTATCGAAGAGATTTTACGACACCCGATGTTTCATTAAACGCAGACCCCAATCCAAATTGGGATCCATGAACCAAACATGGCGCCAAAGATCAAGCAATTTAAGTACTTACAAATAGTGATATTTTGTCCACGTCAGTGTACATCTGTTTCGATTTTCAGACCAAAGGGCCTCGGCTTTAGTATTTAAATAAGGCACGCTTGGTTTTACCATGCGCTTGGGAAATCAATGATACGGATTCATTTGCCGGAGCCGCGGTTGACCTACTAAAAGAATTCTGTTGTCCGACGAAAATTAATAAAGTGGGAACGTGGATCAAAATAATTTAAAGGGATGGTATTAAACGGAAACGCGCATTGATCAATTTTCCTCTTTCCAAATTTCGAATTCACCTTTTTTATGACCCGCACCAGCGCTGGCAATATTATTTTGGTGGTATTTTCGCGTCGATATTTTCGTTGTTAGCGAAATAAAAATATTCTAAAGAATGTTTTTAAACTGTAATTTATTTACATTATTCCGATAGTATGGACAGTTTTCAATAGCTTTCTGCGGGCACATAGATTAGTGAATAAATAAACGTATTCCAAATTAATTCTATGTGTGTAAGTGAACAATATATTTCAGCAATCTTTTTTTGTTATTTGCATACGACTATTAGTGACTTTGCAGCGTTATTACATAAGTAGAGGTTAGTAGTACAAAGGAAAATAATATTATCGTAATCATAAATGTACCTACGTCCACAAAATCATTAATCAATATATTGCTAGGTGTCCTCTTTGTAGGATATATGTCAAACGTGGGTAAGAATCACGGAACGTGACAGTTCTGCATTAAACGTGGTACGTAACGGTCGAAGTTGTTTCATTGTTATTCCCAAGTCTGCAGCGGCCCTACGCCGAAAATATTACACTCTTATGTAATTAAATGAGCATAATATGAACCTTAAAAGACTGCCAAAGCCTTCAGTGCGAAGGAAACTTCAATTTTCGATTTTCATTCACAGAAAACTGTTGCAATATTTTTGTGTCAACACCTGACCGTTGCACAAACATAAACTAAGAGCAAAAACACAATGGCCGCAGTCGCTGCCTTTTGTGTGACATAAAAAACTAGATGGAAATCTCGAGAGGAAATCTTCAGTTAAGTATCGAGAGCAAAACGATATTAAAAAGTGAAGTTTGTTCGATAGGAAATGCATTTTTCGTTATTAAATTTAAAAAATGTTTCCTAAATCCTCTCTGGTATAATTTGGTTGCCGTCGAGAGGTCTCTGATCTCTCATTTATAGACTTTATATGTATTACACAATACACGGTAGCAGTAGTATTCAACGTGTGCGGAGAAAATACTTCACCGTTCCAGGATAAAGGAAAAACTACAGAAATATATTTTTGCATTTTATGTAAAAAATACTGCTTGAAATAAATTCCACTTTCCCCTTTTTATTTTATTTTAGACTGCAAATTTTAGATATTATATTTCCTACATACCTATCACTATGTTAAGTATCATTAAATTATATTATTAATTATCAAATTATTATAGGACTAGCTTTTACCCGCGGCTCCACCTGCGTTAAAGTTTTTCCGAGATAGAAGTCCTGCTTTATGTTGATCTATCTCGTAGGGCTTAGCCAGCGTTTGCAATGTAAGCGCAAAATAAAGCTGTTTATTTACGACATCACATTATACACACATATTTAAACCTTCCTCTTGAATGCTTCGATTTATTAAAAAAAACACATCAAAATCCATTGCGCAGTTTTAATGATCTAAGCATACGTAGGGACAGACCGACAGCGGGACGCGACTTTGGATTATACTATGTAGTGATACAACTTATTTAACTATAGACAGTAAATGTAAATAAAAGCACAAATTCTGCACACCTTTTCATACACGATATCATATGTCATACATGTCATATACATTATAAAGCGTTATAATGGGCTCTTGTAGGTAATGGTCTCGAGCGACCAATGAGTCACGGCCGGCGCCCGGGGCAGCGTAAAACACTTTGAGACCGCGCCACCTGCGCGCTGAATTAATGCCTACATACGCGTCTGCCTTAGGGAATATTCTCTGATTGATATTATTACAGGTATATTGCATTTTGTTTTAAGCTTATATTATAGCGAATAACGTTCATAGAATGTTATATTTAAATGCGAAGCTGTGTTTTTTGTTTATACGTTCGTGCGGATTGACATATCTTCATAGATTCCTATAACTTTTTAAACACTGAATGACATGCGTTAACATGCATGGTAAGCGCCATTCCGGTTTAAGCAGCACGTATAACTAAATATTTCATTTAGACATCAAGAAATGTTCTTGAGGTAAATCATGTTAGCGTATCTCTAGAAAAAATACATCAGTGGAAATTGTTTTCCGCATGAAGGTACAATGTTTGCGAAGATTACTTTCGCCGATCTCTGCGGCGGCCGATTTTTCTGCTTTATACAACGAACCGGGGAAACGAGGAGGTGCAAATAGTTCACTCTGGTAATAGAGATTGTTCCTGAACGGTTGTGTATCGATATCGGAGGATAGGTTTTGAGAACGGTGATATAAACTGTATTGGTATCAAAGGATTACACAAAGTTATTGTTTTGTATTGGTATGAGTTTAAAATTCGGTAACATACGTTGAGGTCTTTATCCCTGCGGAACTACTAATTTTCTGGAAGCTTCTACCCGATGACGTCATACTATGTTTCTATCTGGTAAATACACATCTAAATCCCGGGGAACGTAGTATGGCGGATCTACAAACACTATCTACGCTATAGAGTGGGTTATCCAGGATATTATGGAATCTACTACCCCACTTTTTAATGCTGTTTCTTCATTGTGTTTATCCAAATAATATAAGAGCTTCGTAGCATGAATAGTTCAAATTACCACAACATGTACAGTCGAAACCAAAAAAGTCCACCCTGTTTGCGGTTCGATTGGAATAAAACGAGGCGGGCGCTTTTCCAGATTCAGCCTTAGTTAGGGCTCGGCCGGCAGGTCGCATTCAAGCACAAAATGGAAAACCCGGAAAGGGACCCCAAGGACCGAGTGGGGCTCTTTATGTAAATTTCGCAGTGTACAAAAGGTGGTGTAATGCGAAAGAGAGATTGGGAGCTCCCGTTTTCACGCTACAGCCGAACGCGGTACAGTCAGGAAACAAAAATCCACCGGTCCGAAATTGAAGACAAACACACTGAACTCAAACAGCGTCTTTTTGTGAAGTGCCGTCTCAATTTCCGTGGAATAATACGTATATACATCACAAATATTAGGTTGTATTGCCTCGGTGGCGTAGTTGTATTACGGTATGACTGCATTGCTGAGGTCTTGGGTTCGATCCCCGGGTCGGGGAAAGTGATATTGAGTTTTTCTATTCAGTATCAGCCTGGAGACTGGAATTTGTGCCCGGCATGGCGATAGGCTCACCCCTATCACATCATGGTACGGAATAACGGCGAAAGTGGGTGCACTAGTTGTGCCTTCGGGGATAAAAGGCGTGAGTTTGTGTGTGTCAGCGACTATATAACCCTTAGACTCCTAATGTTCAATATTTCTCTTCAAATTAATTCTGTCAACTACCTGAGGTTTGAGGAAGCGGGGTACTGCATTATGATTGGTTCTTTCAACACCTTATCGCATTATATAACCTTGGAAACATAGGCATAGGGACGGGACGAGTTAAATGAAAACACGATTTTTTTATCGATATTACTTTTATGTAATAAAGTTTTACAGTAATATTATTATTAATTATTAAACATATTAATATTTTAAGGAAACTATTTATGTTATCGAATGACAGATGGCGCTTAGTAAGTCTTATCGACATTAACAAGAATATTTGAGCTGACTTGTAGGAATAACACGAAGAATAACACAAAACAATCGTTATAATCAACAAACAAAATAAAAAAATATCCTAACAACATTTATTTCTGATACCGCTAGTCAAAAATATATCCTAATCATTTTTAAAATGAATTAACTATTACTAATGAACTAACCATTTAAAATAAGAAGCCTGTTAAAATTAAATAGGCCTCAGATAAATTGATTAGTTGAGTAGCGTTTGAGTATTCGGGCGATAGTTTCTCTTATTTTTAATTTTATCGATAGAACTATCGACAAATCCTTTTGGTGTATCACTTACTTTTAATGTTAAAAAACAAAACGAAATAGAAAATGTAAAAAGTACTTTCGTCGGAAAGAGATGCAAATATAACAAGATGACGCGTAAACACCCAACATGGCCGGTATAAGATGAACTCCGTAAAATTTTAAATAAAATGTGATTATGTGTCGTTATTGACTTACCTGTGAAATGTAATGCCATTTTTCTCAAAATTTGAATTATGGCTATTTATAGTAATTTATACCATACCGTTTTATTGTGCACGGCGCCATTACAATAGTTATTTATTCGCAAACACGGAAGTATTTACAGCTCACAGTTGTGGTCGCTACTGACTTGAAGATTTTGAACGGTAAGCTACATTGGATCTATTTGTCAGATGTGTTGCCCGAAGCCGATCGTCTGTTATTAGGAGTCTAGGGGTTATATAGTCGCTGGTGTGTATATTTGAATCATGAGTATATGTGAAATATTTTTACTAAAAAAATTGATTGCCTAAGCAGTTTGAGCGTCGTTGCCTCGAATATTGTTTGTCAAATATAGTAATGGATGTAAACAATAGATAAGATTTGTTTTGAAAATGGTAAATAGTTTACACAGATACTGTTCCATCTATTTTATATTTGTACAAAGTGGATGTCAAATAATATTTATGTACACAAAACTTTAATTCTCCTAAAAGCAATAAAAGTCGTTAGAGTTTCTTGTCGTAAAACAAAATACAACCATTGAAAATAACATAACAAGATAGATAATATTGTAAAAATATTACAGACAAAAGGATATTTTGTGAACTATCCGAAACACATATTATGAAATGCTTTTAAGAACTCATGGAAGTAACTTTTTATAATTGATAGACTCTATGGTGAGTGGTGACGCTATAATAACATTAATGTGTCCGTAGTATTATAATGCTCTTTGACATTAAATCTATTATTATTTGAAAGATTAATATAGTTCTATCAACTACTAGTCGTGGCACATAAAAAATACGACAATATAAAGTAATTATTTAAAAGATAATTATCATTAACAGCCAAAATAATTAGGTAACATAAAAAAAATATCACCCAAGAACACAGCGAATACAAGGTAAAATAAGAATTGCAAAAAATGTTAATGTTTCGTAGAAAACGTATATAAAACTCAATATTGTACATATTACAGTGTGATAGATAATTCTAATTGTAAGATATTGTAAACGTGTCGAGAGTTATAGATGCTATGCATACAAACTTAGGTATAAGTAGTCAGTAGATGCACAATTGTTGTCGCGGGTATTTTTGTAATAAATCAGTTAGTTTCCGATCGCTGAGTTTTACTGACGCCTCACTGGCGACGAGGATAATTATTCATTAGAGAAAGTTAGTCGTGTGGTGATCATGCCGTTCGGTAAAATAGAACCCTTTGAACTGCATTCAAAACAATGGGCTGCATATGTTCGCCGAGTTAAACAATTTATACTGTTGAACGAAATTAAAACCGACTTAAAAGTGGCCACGTTAATAACTTTAGTGGGTGAACCTACATACAATTTAATGTGCGATCTGTGTTCTCCTGCGAATCCAGAAGATAAGACGTTCGACCAGTTGGTGGAAATCGTTGCTGAACATTTGGAGCCGCAGCGTTCTGTAATAGCTGAGAGGCATGTGTTCAGATTACGTCGTCAAAAAGTCGGTGAACCGTTGACAGACTACCTTCAGAACTTAAAACATCTCGCCGCGACGTGTGAATTTGGGTCAAATCTCGAAGAAAATCTTCGCGACCAGTTTGTTTCGGGGCTGGCGAGTGACGAAATGAGGTCACGGCTGTTCGCAGAAAGAGATATTCAGTATAAAAAGGCGGTGGAGCTAGCCTTGGCTCTGGAGGCAGCGGACAAGCATGCGGAAACGAGTGCCAGGAGTGGTGGCGACGCGAGCGCGCGCGCCGGCTGCACGGGTACCGGGTCGAGCGTGGCCGCGACGCACTCCGGGAGCAGCGACGCGGGCGAAGGCCTGCATATCATGCGTAAGGAGCGCCAAGGGGCGCAGGCGCCGTCGTGCTGGCGGTGCGGTAAGGCGCACCGAGCAGATAAGTGTCGTTTCAAACAATACAATTGTGATGTGTGTAACCGTAAGGGACATCTGAAGGTCATGTGCAAAAATAGGTCGAGTACGGACCGTAAACCGTCCGCAAATAGTAAACATTATTTTATAGAGGAAGACAATGATTCCGAGATTGACTTGTTTAATATTAAAGTGACCGCCGAGGGTGATAAACCATATTTTATAAATGTTAAAATTGATAATAACATATTACAGTGCGAAATCGATACCGGTAGCAAAATTTCGGCAATTAATGATGAGTGTTATAGGACCTTATTTTTTAAATACCCTCTATTTAAAGACGAAATAAAGCTTTCTTCATATACAAGTGGACTTATAGAATCACTGGGCTATATAAAGGTCGACGCTCGGATCGACGGTAATTTAAAAAAAAATTTGAAGTTATATGTAATTAAAAACGGTAACAGACCCCTACTGGGTAGAACGTGGATGCGACACTTTAATATTAATCAATTGTCAATTAATAATATATTTAGTATTAATGAAAACTTATCTCGAGAAATAATTGTGAATGATTTAAAACGAGAATATCCGAATGTGTTTACTAACGAGTTAGGGAAGTGTAAAAAGGAAATTCGGTTACAGCTCACAGACCAAGAACCGGTTTTTGTGCGGGCACGATCCGTGCCTTTAGCGTTGCGCGGGGCGGTTGAACGCGAACTCGAACGTATGATAAAAAATGGCTCTATTTACCCGATAGAACAATCGGAGTACGGAACCCCGATTGTCCCGGTAATAAAATCTAACGGGGATATTAGAATATGTGGGGATTATAAAATTACAATTAACCCGAAATTAAAGCGAGATTATTATCCCCTCCCGCGTATTGAAGAATTGTTCGCCATTTTAAGCGGTGGAGAAGAATATACAAAAATCGACCTCACTACTGCTTACTTACAAGTACCGTTACACCCGGAATCACAAGCCATTACAGCTATATCAACTCATATAGGTACTTTTGCGTACCGTCGTACTCCGTACGGATTGAGCTGTGTACCGGAAAAATTCCAAAAGATAATGGAAGAAACGCTTCGCGGAATTCCTAACACCGTATGTTTTCTAGATGATATATGTATAACCGGCCGCGATCGTTCAAGTCATTTACAAAACCTGCGAGCTGTAATCGAGCGCCTTTCGCAAATGGGTCTGACGGTTAAAATAAATAAATGTAAGTTTTTAGAAAAAAGTGTATCGTATGTAGGCTTTGTAATTGATAAGGAAGGGCTGCATCCTGATATGTCAAAGGTGGATGCTATTAAAAACGCCCCCAAACCTTGTAATGTTACCCAACTGAAGGCATTTCTAGGTATGCTTAATTATTATGGGAAATTCATACAAAATCTGAGCACATTATTGCACCCTTTATATTGTCTTTTAAAAAAACAAAAACCCTGGCAATGGGACGATAAGTGCGAAAGGGCTTTCAATGAGGCAAAAAATTGTTTGTCAAGTGATAAAGTGCTGACTCATTTTGACCCTTCACGGCCACTCATATTGTCGGTGGATAGTAGCTCATACGGTGTGGCGGCGGTATTATCTCACGAGTTTGAGGATGGCTCGGAAAGACCGATAAGCTGTGCATCGCGAACACTTTCTGATGCCGAGAATAACTACAGTCAATTAGATAAGGAGGCCTTGGCTATTATGTATGGTGTACAAAAACATCACCAATATTTATTCGGAAATAATTTTTTGTTGAAAACGGATCATAAGCCCCTCACATACATATTTGGGCCGAAGGGGGGTATACCACCAACGGCAGCAAGTCGGCTGCAACGTTGGGCAGTTAAACTGGCAGCCTACGACTTCAGAATACAATATGTACCTTCTAAAAAAAATTGCAACGCAGACGCGTTAAGCCGTTTGCCGCTAGCTAGTACAGTACATACCATGGACGGTGCGTCTTGCGACAACAATCATTATTTATTTTTATTAGATGACACATTACCCGTATCCTGTAAAGAAATATCATTAGAGACCAAGAAAGATCCACTACTCAGTAGAATTGTGGGATACATTATGTTCGGATGGCTAGGCGTGTGTGATAGGGAAGATGAGAAACCATTTTATTTTAGACGTACTGAATTATATTTAGATCATGGCTGTATTCTATACAAGTATAGAGTGGTAATTCCATTTAAGTTGCAAGAACGGGTGCTGAATGAAATACACGCTGGTCACCTCGGCATCGTTAAGATGAAATCGATTGCTAGAAATTATGTATATTGGCCTTCAATTGATAAAGATATAGAAATTCTAGGCAGTGATTGTCAGGCTTGTTTAAATGTACGCGACGCACCGCCTAAGGCCTCATTACATCCTTGGGAGTTCCCAGCAGCTGCATGGCAGCGTTTACATGCAGACTTTGCTCAATATAACGGAAAATATTATATCGTAGTTATTGACGCTCACTCTAAGTGGTTGGAAGCCAAAGAGATACCTAGTACTTCGGCCCGCGATACTATAATGTTTTTTAGAGATTTGTTTGCTCGCTGGGGATTACCTCATCAGCTGATAACTGACAACGGACCCCCTTTCCAAAGTAGAGAATTTCAAGATTTCTGCAAAAAGAACAATATTAGGAATTCAACAATATCCCCGTATCGACCGCAGGGAAATGGAGCTGCGGAAAATGCGGTTAAGTCCGTAAAGAAAGCGTTAAAACGAGCGCAGTTTGAGGGTCAAGATTTGATGGTTGGGCTAAACAGATTTTTATTTCAGTACAGAAATTGCGAGCATGCAACAACCGGTGTTGCTCCGGCGGTCGCACTAGTAGGCCGTAGGCTAAGAGGGCGTCTGGACGCCATGCGACCGAACACGGCGGATTATGTTATGACCGCACAAAATAAACAAATAATGGCGGCAGGTGGCTCTGACAGAGCGTATGAAATAGGTGATAGGGTCTTAACTCGGGACTATTCCAATCGACCTGAAAAATGGTTAGGAGGGCAGATTATGGAAAAAACCGGACCAGTGTCTTATCGAATTAACTTAGAAAAAGGATATAGCTGTAGGAGACATGTAGATCAAATAATTCCAGGCAGGAAAAATAGATTTTCATTGCCTAGACAACCACGCACATCACAGAGCAAAGAAGAAAAAGAGGGTACCGATCCAGATACACCCGTGAACACCGCAGTGCCGTCCCTGAGAATCTCAGACCAGGGGCAAGCAATGGCTGTAAATGCTTCATCAGCTGATGACGCGGCCACCATACCATCGTCGGCAGAAATGCCGCTGCCACCACCTGCCGACGCTACCGAGCGGGCTATTCGGGCTTATAATAGGGATTTGCGCAAACAAAACAAAAATACTTAACCGTTTATATAATGGTAGTGATTGTAATTGTTTGTAAGTCAACTTCATTTGGGTAGCAAAATTATTTCAAAATCACATTTTGAAACGTAAAAATGCCACAAAGAATGTATAGTAAAAAAAAAAAAAACAAATGAAATGTGTATTATACCATAGTCATATTTTATCATGTGAACATAATATATAGCCATTTTTAAAGTTAGTAGTATGTAGATTTATAACTTGAGTCGCATGTTATTGGAATTTATGGTGGGAAAGAGATAAATGTATAGCGAAATTTTAGTGGGAAGTTATATGTAAGATATTGTAAACGTGTCGAGAGTTATAGATGCTATGCATACAAACTTAGGTATAAGTAGTCAGTAGATGCACAATTGTTGTCGCGGGTATTTTTGTAATAAATCAGTTAGTTTCCGATCGCTGAGTTTTACTGACGCCTCACTAATAGACTGACAAATGGCAGCGAGGGACCGCAAGTTATGGAACGGACCTTGTAACTGCTTATATCGATACCAAAATTTCCCCAGGAGACGTACCTCCGCAAAATACGCTGATAATAATCTCGATACTCTATATATCAAGACGCTACAAACTTTCATTATGATTTATAGAAAAAGTTGTGAAATAGTTTTTTTCTGTCAGTCGTATATTTCTGAACTAATGTAATAAATTCGTATATGCTTTCAAATTAATTTCTTATATTGCTAAAGTCATAAAATCAATCTGGTCAAGTTTTATGAAAGTGTAATCAAATGTTACTTGTAATAATTGAAATACAACAATATAATTTTCTAACAAAGATACCCCGTACGGCATTACGTTGTTTAGATAAACATTATTAGAATGCCTGCCATGACTGCCTCGGTGGCGTAGTTGTATTGCGTACGCGTTACGAGTACGATTTGCGCGCTGAGGTCCTGGGTTCGAATCCCGGGTCGGGCCAAAAAACTTTGTGACTGGGTTTTTCCATCATAAAAAAATTACTCAGTCGCAGCTTGGAGTCAGGAAGTTGGCGGTGTGATACCCCCGTGCCTCGGAAAGCACGTAAAGCCGTTGGTCCTGCGCCTGATCTCTCTCCGGTCATGTCGGATTGCCGTCTCACCGGACTATGAGAGTGAAGGAATAGCGAGTGCACCTGTGTATTGCGCACACACTTGTGCACTATAATATCTCTTGCGTACCTGGCTGATCTCCGTTGAGATTGGCCGCCGTGGCCGAAACTGGCTAGGAGGATTTCATTAGAATAACTTTTTAATTCCGACATAATATAATTTACTTCAAAGCATCTGACTTAGCATCCCAGCTTATTACTGAGGATCAGTGCTACAAATAAATAAAGGCAGCAATAGCCTTAGAAGTGGAACGGTCTTCCGAGATAAATGTCCGCAGGTTCAAAACCCATGGGCACGCACCTCTAACTTTTCTAAAGAATCATGTGTGTATTATTTGTGAATTATCGCTCGCTTTAACGGTGAAGAAAAATCACCCTCTAGAAACCTGCATACCGAAGAAGTTCTTTATAACAATTTCGAAGATATATGAAGTCTGCCAACCCGCACTAGGCCTGCGTGGTGGACTAAGAGCCTTAAACAAAGTAAGTTGTAGAGGAGGCCCGTTCTCAGCAGTGGGCAGTATATTTTTATGGCGTTCGCGTGATGGTAAGCGATACGACCACCCATAAACAGTAGCAACACCATACAGCACCTTCAGATACAAAGTACTGTGTGGCATTCCACTGCGCTCGTCATCCTGAGACATAAAAAGTTAAGTTTCACTATGTCCCGTGGTTACACTGGCTACAATGTCCTTCAACTCGAAACAACAATGCATGCACACTGCTACTTGGCGGTAGAAATAGACGTTGCGGTGGTATCCACCCAGGCGGACTCTTAGATATAAGAGACCTACCACCAGTATATGGCATGCTTACAAATAAATAACCTGGTTATATACAATCTAAACTATGAACTCTATTGTCATTGAATCCTCTTGTTTTAATTTCTTCGTGAGTTCCGTACTACTTCGGTTAAACGCGAAGATAGGTACATAATGTACTAAGTAATAGATGCGGCGTAGAATCTGTATGGACCTAACTATAGTAACAACTTGATCAAACTTACTAACTTGAAATTTAGTATGTTCTTGTGGGTGCGGAGTTCCGTACTATTCGTTCAAAACATTTCGACGGATAAAAATGAAAGTTTTTAAGAAACATGATTCGGATTCATCATATTTATTTCGACGTCGATTTTTTGTTTTCGTAGTGTTTTTTTTTGTAAAAGATTTTTTATTTGAATACATGCAGATGAGGACACTATTACAGATTTAAGGAAATTAATGACTTTCGTAATTAAATTTTATTTAATGTATTATTTCCATGTGTAAAGTTGATATAACCAAAGTTAATACGTATTATTTATACGTCACGCTTCATATCATCAGTGAGAAATATGTATAAGACTGTTACTGTATGAAGATATTTTCGAATCATTACGATTATACCCAACCAATTAATTAAATAAATTAGCAAATTGGCTACAAGTACTTTTAGTTTGAATCAATTTTCTTTGAAATATTGTCACAAATAAATACAAAATCTATCTCAGTGAAGATGAAAACAATCTAGTACTCGTAGTAGAAGTCTCCTTTGTTACGAATGGATAATAGTGGTGCCTATCTCGTCAGTTGTTGAGACACGTGCAGTCAGATTATTTGGCTAGAATTGGACATTTGAATTCGTAATGTTTTACCTCCGATACTAAATTCTCAACCATAGATGAAATTGATCCGAGCTACCAATAGCATTTACTAATCGTATACTAGAAGCTAAGTAAAATACTACGTAGAAAAAAGGAATTTTGTATCCAGAATTCGATACTGCCTTGACCAAGTTTTGGCGGAGGGAAAAGTAATTTAGTATTATGTTCAGGGTACCTAATGGCTATGAAATCCTTTATTAACTACTAGCTTTTGCCCGCGGCTCCGCCCGCGTGAATGAGTTTTTCCGGGATAAAAGTCCCGTTTTATATTTTCCCGGGATAAAAAGTAGCCTATGTGTTAATCCAGGACATGATCTGCCCGTGTGCAAAATTTCATCGAAATCCGTTCAGTAGTTTTTGCGTGAAAGAGTAACAAACATCCATACATCCAAACATCCATACATTCTTACAAACTTTCGCCTTTATAATATTACTAGCTTTTGCCCACAGGCTCCGCCCGCGTTAAAAGTTTTTCCGGGATAAAAGTCCCGCTTTATGTTTTCCCGGGATAATAAGTAGGTACCTAGCCTATGTGTTAATCCAGGACATGATCTACCCGTGTGCCAAATTTCATCGAAATCCGTTCAGTAGTTTTTTGCGTGAAAGAGGAACAAACATCCATACATCCAAACATCCATACATTCTTACAAACTTTCGCCTTTATAATATTAGTAGGAAGTAGGATTAGTAGGATTTTGAATCGATTCAGTTTTAGAGATGATTGTCGTAGTTTTTTTTTATCTTCTGCCCTCTTTTTTGTGAGGAAAGTGCAGTCTTAATCATTATAGCCCAGTAGGGCTTTGTTTAATCTATAGCTTTGTTTAGACTGGCAGTGAACACGGTAAAGCCTATTTAGAAAGTGCTAACTATTAGATTAACGTTAATCCTACTAATATTACACAGGCGAAAGTTTGTAAGTATGTATAGATGTCTGAATGTATTGATGTTTGTTACTCTTTCACGCAAAAACTACTGAACGGATTTCGATGAAATTTGCTACACGGGTAGATCATGTCCTGGATTAACACATAGGCTACATTTTATCCAGGGAAAATAAAACGCAGGACTTTTATCCCGGAAAAACTTATTAACGCGGCCGGAGCGGGGGGCAAAATCTAGTATTAAATAATTACTTCAACACCCTTATATTTTTCGAAAGTATGAATAGTTATTTAAGCCTGATTTATACAAGGGTTTGTACAGATATTATAAAATAACTAATGACTTCGTAGCGTATGGCGCGTGCTCAATGGAACAAATTAAATCCCATATTTGCCGTAACTTCACGTAATATGTACCAGAATCGAATATTATTTAATATATTCTGCTAACAACAAACATGTTTGTCCATGAAAATGAAACAACAACGTCTGCTTCCCCCTTTAATAATGTCTCCCGAAATGACGAATACTGACGTTGAAAGCGAAACAACGGACGTGTGCCTCGAGCGATATCCTGTCAAGGCATTCTCTAACCCTTCATATCAGCTCACGGTACTGTAAAGCTGTCGCCCACTGCTATTTTTATTTATTGTTGCTATATACTTGTTATGTATGCTCATGGGTTTATTGGAGACGTATTCACTGTGTATTATGGCAAATAAAAAAAAAATTATTTCGAATTTATGTCTTTTCCTCAGCTCTTCGATTATTCTCAATCTCTCGCGTTTTAAATTACACACACACACACACACTCACGCCTGTTATCCCCGAAGGGGTAGGCAGAGGCGCAACTAGTGCACCCACTTTTCGCCGTTATTCCGTCCCATGATGTGATAGGGGGCGAGCCTATCGCCATATCGCCGTTTTAAATTATTTCTCTGTTATTTCGTGCTTATGTCAAAAATGATTAGATATGCCATTTAAATTGAGTTTTTATTGACAGAATGAATTTTTAGGCTGCCTCGGTGACGTAGTTGTATTGCGATACGACTGCAATGCTGAGGTCTCGGGTTCGATCTTTGGGACGAGCAGTGTATTGGGTTTTTCTACTCAGCATCAGCCGGAAGTCTGAAACTTTCAGATATAGTGATAGACTCGCCCCCTATCACATCATGGGACGGAATACGCAAGGCGAAAGGTGGGTGCACTAGTTGCACCTCTGCCTACCCGTTTGGGGATAACGGGCGTGTATGTGTGTGAATTTTTAGGGAGTAATCTAGACAATTATTTCGATTTAAAAAGAACATGCGCTTGGATCCACTAATTCCACAATTTAGAAAGTCTGTTTTTTTTTGTCCTTGACATTACTCTTTCTAGCCTGACGAGGGTCGGCTTATGAAAGAACACCGGTCTTTTGGGTGAGTGCAGAAGGCGCTCGCAACCCTTAATAGAAAGTCTGTGAAGATTTTTTTAGTTATTTAAATATTTACAAGGCTTTTTGTACACATCAATTATAGGTATTAAAAAGGAATTTATAATACCTACAAATACGATTGTAATTGCATAGCCAGAGTAATCATGTAATCTCTATTAAGCGACTTTTTGTTACAAAACTACACACTATTATAAGTATTTTGCTTTCAGCCCAAAAAAAACAGACTATGGATCTTAAAGGAGTTTAAATAAGAAATTTTATAGTAAATTACGTACATAGAAGCAGATTGTATCGAGACAATGGGTGTGCCTATTTATTTTCTTCAATAAATATAAGCGGAAGAATTCTTGTTCTTAAACTGTCATTCCTGTTTCCTCCGTATTATGGTTTTCAAAGGATGTTTTATTTCGTTCCCAAGACGTCGTCGAAATAAAGGGAGGCGCCTTCATTTGTTCAAAATCGCAATAATGGATGTTTTCACCTGTCACCAGTATCTTGTTGTATTTTGTTACGATATTGAAATTTCTCGCAGGTTGTATTTAGATAAATAATATTTTTATTAACACGTTTTTATTTTTATACCAGCTTTCGCTCGCGGCTCCGCCCACGTGAAAAAACTTTCCGGGATAAAAGTCCCGCTTTATATTTTTCCGGGATAAAAAGTAGCCTATGTGTTAGTCCAGGATATGATCGACACGTGTGCTAAACTTCATCGAAATTTCTTTTAGTGATTTGGGAGTTATGCAGTACCAAACAAACAGAAAAACAGACAGAAAATAATTACAAAAATCACTGATTTGTGTTCCATTACTCTTATTTAGTCACCCACTTTCTTCTTTGTCACATTTCTTTAAATGTAACACACACCAGTTCTACTGCTTTATTATATCTACAGATTATAGTGTTGTTTCAAAAAATCTATGTTACAAATAATAAGGAGTTAGATTATGCAGTAAATATTTCTGTGTAATATCTATGATCATTTTTATTGATTCTTGAATCTGATATCGGGCTTTTTGGCGTAACGTTCTTGAACGACTTGCATAGTATCTGAAATCCAATTACTTTCTCCAAAAAATCTATCAATTACTAAACACAATATTTTTAAGTAAATTGAGAATAACCTAACAATTTATCTTCTTTTCACACCATAACATACTGGCAAGTCATTTGCATTCACTGCTTGTAAATTAATGAAGAGTTCTATTGTTAAACTATTCTTTATCGAAATACTTTAGGAGAAAGTGAAAAACGATAGAATACCGGCACGAGCCCGCATTTTGATATCGTTTATGTTTATTTTCGATTTCACGTTGCTTAGTATACGCAAAGAATTGATTATTTATAAACAGACAGTTTTCTTCTTCAACAAAATTCTTAATGGACTTGTCCTTACTGCCAATATTAAAATGTAAATATTTACTGTTGTAATTCTTCAGATTGATGCAAATAGATGCATCTTGTCTGAATCAAAGCTAAGAACATATATTCTGTATTTTGTTTTATTAAAAGTTATAATAAACACATTGATAAATTAGAATAATTATATATTCCAGTGTTTCATGTGCTTTTTTGAAATATACTATAATGCACTGATAACGACGACACATGTTTTCTAAACCCAGTAATTTTTATTCAAAGTAACAAAATGAAACTGTGCGCTCGTGTGTTACTATTGTTATTTGTGTCTAAAAATGTGTGGTGTAAGTTTGTATTTTGTGCTTAAATATAGAGTCGAATAGTATAATTTTATTAAATTCATTTTAATTTTCCTCTAAAGGTGACGAAAGGAGTTCTGCTGAAGATACAAATAGAAAATCTGTTTTCATGCCACTTGTTTACCTTCGGAATTATAATAGTAGTATTAATAATTACACATTCCAAGTACCTGTTATTTTTATACCTGTAGTTATTTTACCATTAAAGCTAAACGATAATGCAACAGAGCATAATGAAATGCCAGAAAATAAATTTGAAATTAACGATACTACAAATATAGAGGGTCAGAGCGATACGGATTTAAATAATTCTGAAACTGAGAGTGAAGATATTGAAGTAAACTTCAGGCAATCCCTTAATAGAGGAGCAAAAGTACCGAAAAAAGCAGAAAATAAAACTGGTGGGGACTTAGAATCTAATGACAGTCGTGATGAAAATAAAATGAATATGACTATCAATATGACAAACGAAGGAAATGTATCAAATAATAATCAAAATAACAAAACAGAGATACAACATCCAGATGAAAGTCAAACAAATTCAAACAACAGCAATTTATATCCTGGCCCTAATTATGACAACAAATTAGTAGATTCTTTATCACTGACAACAATAAACGAAGAAATTAAACTACCAGAGGCAGAAGACAAACGATGGAAAAACTTCATTATAAGTACAAAGAATAGCACTAACAAAACGAGTACCTCAAACAATTTACAATCACCAAAGAGCGAGGCAAATAGAAGCAAAGGTCCCTATTCAGTTGCTTTGTACAACAATGCAATGATTGATCAGATTTCAATCACGACAAATTCTTATACAAATTTAGAATCTTCCACCGCTTCGAATGATCGATGGGTGACGTCACCATTAGGTGGACCCGTTTTAAAGCCAACTGGATTTAAGCCTCTTGCAGGTTTATACTACGACGGCTTCTTGCACACCCCTTTAATTAAGATACCCGGTTTTAACCCTCATGGGGATTATTATTATCCCTAATTAACTGTTCTTTGAACTAATCTATCGACTAATTGATAATCTCACCGATGTTATAGATGTTGACTAAACCCAAATTTGGTGTTACAAAATAGAATATTACGAGTAATTTTAAGTACCTACATGGTAAAGCTGTACTGTCATTAACTTCATTTCTTAGCAACATTGTTTTATTATAATAAATAATTCAAAGACTACAGAGAGATTTTTTCCACATTTGGAATAAAAATGTATATGTGAACGTCCAGCATAATAAATTAAACTATTGCTACACAACAACAACAACAAAAACAGGGAAAACTATCGAAGATACTGACACATTTTTTTTTATAATATACGTAATATACATGTGGATAACACAGTACTTATAGGAAGCTTTACTACATTTAGGGCCGATTTCACTGCTTCCTGATAAAATCTATTGGTCACATAAATATATAAGCCGACCCAATACAAAACTCACACTATGCTCATCTATGCTATGCTATGCAAATCTATGCTCCCAAATAAATATGAATAATTTTACTTTTAGTACTATCTACATTAGCTCTTTTATACGATAACTGTCAAATAAATTTACTAGACAACTGTGAAACTGGATTTAATGCTCATAAAATTCCAACTTAATGTTAAATTAGGTAACAGTCATATTCTTATTCTGCATAGCCTAGCGATATTATTAGAACCCGCCACATTTGTAGTGTCGTAAAATCGGAACATTCCGTTCGTGAGAGTTAGTAAAATTAAACAAGGTTATAAAATCGACTATATTCGCTACCTATGACATCGTCGATGCCTGAAAATAGTCATAAAATAAAGACCACTTGTGTATTCAAAGCTATGCGTATAATAATAATACCAGCCCTGTATTATATACTGCTCACTGCTGAGCACGGGCCTCCTCTACTACTGAGAGAGTTTAAGGCCTTAGTCCACCACGCTGGCCTAGTTCGGGTTGGCATACTTCACACACCCTCGAAATTCTTATGGAGAATTCTCAGGTATGTAGGTTTCCTCACGATGACCTAACTTATATTTAATAACGGACTAGATGTTGCTTGCGGCTTTGCCCACGTTCAGGGGGCTTAGAATGTAAAAAAAAACAAGATGCGTCTCCGCTTCGTTTTATTGTGATTGGTGGCGAGACTGACGTATCGGTATTTTGATGTTTGTGATTGATCGAGAGACCGATATGTCAGTCTCTCAACCATTCGCAATAAAACGAAGCGGAGACGCATCGTGTTTTTTTTTCACATTCTAAGCCCACAGAGCCTTTCCTAAAAAAGTCACTAAAACACTTTATAACCCACCAGTGCCATCTACTTAATTAATCAGATTAAAAATATCCTTTATTTCCCATAGTAGCAAATTACCGGGATGTAAAGTCTATGTATTGATCAATGACATGACTTCTACCCTTGTACCAAATTTCATCCAAATCCGATTCCTTGTTTCTGCGTATACTTACATCTAAGAAACATGCCAACACACATCATCTAAACATAACAATAGTAAGTTAGTAAGAAAGAAGTAAGATAAGTTAAGGTAGTAAGATTTTTATAAATTTTAGCTTTAATCGCTGGTAAAACAGTAAAGGCTAGGTATAGTTTCTATCACATAGCTAAGAAATACCATCTAATAATTAATTTGGTAAAGTGAATGTGCAAAATCCACACAGCATTATTTAATCGTACGTTTCCTTAGAATAGCAGTAAGGTATGTTTAGCGAAGTAGCCCCGACAAGAAACAGAAATAAAAGCGCAAGGTGACTTGGTGCACATTTATTATTCACCTGACAGAGTCACTCGCCATTCGAAGTACCCTGTTGGAGGTGGATTTTTCTCTAAAGTTTTATTGTTACGTTAAGAATGTTGGAGGGCGGATCGATTTAAAATTTAATAAGAATTCCCTTTTTTCGTTAAAAGAAGTAGCTTGCTGTAAATATATTGAAGTGGAATATCGGATGATTGAAATTACAAAAATGAAAATATTTTGTTAACAGAGCTTGATTAACTTTGCTCATTTATTAAGAAACTAATTTCCTGGTAAGTAATCGGTTGTTAATGCTCATAACGTACCATAGGGTGGCTCAGAGATAATCTATATTTCTATTAGTAAAATAATTATCGGAGCCAGATCTGTAATTTCAGAGATTATTTTCATATAATTTATAGATTATACATTTTTGAATTATTAGTATTGATTAAGCCAAAAATTTTTATATCTACAACAAAAATCCTGATGAAGAAACTATTTCTCTTGGAACCAATATCATTAATTAACAGATGAATAACCAACAAACTCACCTAGCAACCTCCATCTAAACAAAATCGAGTTGGAGAGTTATAATCTCATCAGCGTAGTTTAATTGCCTCCATAATGAGGTGAGGCATCAATATTCAAAGTAAGTATTTTGTCTTTGTAAACAGAACCCTCCGACAAATCGTCGCGCAGAATAAGATATTAGGGGACAGAACTTCACGCATTGACCCCTTTTTAAAGGTTAATGTCTTGTGTTTGACGCAACATCACCTGAATACTAATATAATGTTTACGGGGACGTTCTTATTAAAGTTTCTGAGGGTGATTTGGGTACATGATAACAATTACAACATCACTAAGTAAGTGCCTGTGATTGGGGATGCGGTACTAAATGTTCTTGAACATTGGAAAGCAATTACTGAAGTTTTGACAGTAAAGGTTGCGGAGGTAATGGACAACCGCCGTTTCTCAAGTAAGTAAATAGATTATAGAAATATAGCTCATTACCAAAGAAAGACATTAATCCACTGCCTCGGTGGCGTAGTTGTATTACAGTACGACTACAATGCTGAGGTCTCGGGTTCGATTCCCGGGTCGAGCAAAGTGATATTAAGTTTTTCTATTTAGTATCAGCTCGGAGTCTGGAATTTGTGCCCGATATGGCGATAGGCTCGCCCCCTATCACATCATGGGACGGAATAACGGCGAAAAGTGGGTGCACTAGTTGCGCCTCTGCCTACCCCTTCGGGGATAACAGGCGTGAGTGTATATGTGTATGTGTATGTGTGACATTAATCCATACATACCTCCTGCCTATGCCGATAAACTTAAAGTATTACATTAACATCTAAAATTTAGATTAGTAGTGATAAGAAAAGTTATTATACAAGAATAATAACATTTTTGTGACCTTAATTCCAAAATACTGTCCAGGCTTAGGGCCAATAGAGACGTTTTGTACGTACAGACTAGATTTAATTTGCTATTCTTTGTATGCCACAGGCTATTCGTAGAAAGCAAAAACAACTAGGCTGAACATTTAGGCACATTCTATGTTGGCTTCATAAAGAGACATAACTCAATTACTGCTTAGTTAATATTGTGAACATCACAATATTATATTCTTCCCTCAATATTCGGAAGAAACAGAAATATTTTATCTTTATCTATGATTTGTTCTACCAGTATTATAAAATGATTGAATGTTTGGATGTCTAAATTGCTGGTCTAAAAACTGGGTATCATGAGACTTGGATGTGACTCAGCACACAAAACTGCACAGGTTACCTCTTCGGTGGACCGTAGTGTCTATGGTAGCCATAAGGATGAATATCGCCATTGAAAACTACGCGGACCTTTGATTTTTTTATCGCGGGCCCTACGATTGATAGCCTGACGCGGGTCGGCTTATTCACTCCGGTCTTTCGAGTGAACACTTTCGGCGGGCCAACGCGTACTTTAAGCGACTACGCTGAGGGCACCCCCTAGTGGGGTACGAACCTCGTACCCCACTAGGGGGGGACCTCTACGAGGGCGGTCGCTGAGAGAGGACATAAACATCATCGATTAGGAGAGCTATGAGTTTTCAGTTGTATTGCTGCTGCTCATAACCTTACCATCAGGCAAACAACTTTTCGTCTCGTTCTTACATCAAAACAATTTCGAAAGTATGATTGTTCTAAAAAATCTAGATTCAATTTGTAAAAAATCTTCATTCGTGGCGTTAATTTACGTTATTCTCGATTGAATAAAATCGAACACGTAAACAATACATTATACGCTTTGCCAAGCTTGTTACGCAAAATTTACAACAAAGTATGTTTTAATTTCGAACTGTTCACTGTTCTGAACGCATTCCGCCGGATGCAGTATGCCCGATAGAATATACATCAAGCAGAACTGACAGTACACAATGAAGAACTGATTTTGGAAGTTCTTAGAGCAACAGTCGTTTCACAGACGAAATGTAATACATTTTTAAGTTGTGGTTTGGAATAAGTTATGATGCTTTTCAACTAATAAAATTATATACTCTACGTCGAGCCATGATATTCTAGATGTTTTTATAACAGAGGCCTTTAAATTTTTTAAAGTATAATTCAACACATTTAGTCGTGAATAAATTTTAATGAAGTTAGTTTTTTAAGAGCTTCGGGTTCATTTAGAAATGCCATATTACCAGTATAATACGGCATATTAAAAGAAATGGAAATGAGTTGCTATCATTTATTTAAATTAGTTTGTCGTTGTGAAAACAATGGATATTATCCTTGTATAGCGGGATAAAGTTGTTATAATAATGCAGGCATTTTTCTACTAAAATATACCGTCGTAGTATTATTAGGCATTCATAAATTACAAGATTATATGTATTAGGACTAAACTTTGGTTTCGTACATTATTACTTTTTGTTATGATTAATAAGTTACTAAATAGCGTTAAATTAAACAGTTTGTATGGTGGAATACATTTGTATGTAATCCTACGAAATTAATTAGAACCAACGATTATATGAAAATTCCTTGGCTATAATTAATACAGACATTAATCTTTAAATTAGCCGATTATCTTATTTTACTAATATTATAAATGCGGAAATTGTTACATGTTTGTGTGTTTGTTCGAAATAAACAGTTGCACAGATTTGGGTGGAATTTAACACACAGGTAGACCATGTCCAGGATTTTTTTTATTGCATCGAATGACGAGACGAGTATGCCGTTCGCCTGATGGTAAGCCATACGACCACCCATAAACTGTAGAAACACCATACAGCACCTTGAGTTACAAAGTACTGTGTCGCATTCCACTGTGTTCGTCATCCTGAGACATAAGATGTTAAGTCATTATGTCCAGTGGTGACATTGGCTAAAATGTCGTACAAACCGAAACACAACAATGCATCCACACTGCTGCTTGGCGGCTTTTTAACAAATAAAAACTTTATTTTACTCCTAATTATACTCTGTACTGTGTACACATGCGAAAACTACATGAAAATATGTTTAGTAGTTTCGGAGATGTGCGCTAACGAATAAGCAGGACGACAGAAACCAATTCTAAAAATCGCTGATTTGTCATTACTCTTCTTTACTCAAAGCCTTTTTTTTTTAATACCGTGCTTTTAATGTACAGACACACTGGGTCCTGCTTATTTTTATCTATATAGATTAATTAGCATTAACAGAATCACATCTACGCTGTCTGTTCTCATAGGGAATATTCTAAACTCGTTTATTGTTGTCGGCAGCACCTTCTCTTTACCGACCTTTTAGCGTTTTATTACTGCGTATTACTTTAATCTGTTGCTTTGCAAGTTGGGGAGTCGGGTTGCCTCTGAATTATTTCATTTACGCTCCTGCTACATTGTGTACTATGTGGGCTACATTTTATACTATTATCATAACGTGGTGAAACTTTATCTTCAAAGATCCTTATAATGCATTTGTCTCATAGTTCAAGGAAGATTTAACGTTGGCTCAACTTCGGGCAAAGTTATAATGTTTGATTTGCCAGGCTAAGTAATCCGACTTTTGCAGCTCTAAAAAACAAAATTTATCACGACCTATGGAGTGTGATAAACGTTGGGCATACGGTCGGATCAAAAACCATAATTAGTCCAAACTTTCTCCAAGCTTTTCTGGCGACCGTGTTAGGGCAAAGAAATGATGAGGCAAAAATATGTTCCGATACACTTTTCGATTACACCAATTTTTAACGATACAAAAGTATAATGTAATGTAATATGCGAAAACTTGTAAATGGTTACTAGACAACTATAATACTGTTTATTTATCTTTAGAAATAATACTGTTTGTTTTCCGAATAAAATAAAATAAAAATAAAATAAAAATAGTACAAAAATTCGTAATATAATAAAGTCTTATTGGGCAGAAGACGTAATTTAAAGCTAAACTACAATGTCTATTTCTACCGCCAAGCAGCAGTGTACATGCACTGTTTTGTTTCAGTTTGAAGAACATTGTAGCCAGTGTAACTACTGAACATAATGAGACTTAACACCTTCTGTCTCAGGATGACGAGCACAGTGGAATGCCTTACAATATTTTGTAACTCAAGGTGCTGTTTGGTATTGCTACTGTTTATGGGCGGTCGTATTGTTTACCATCAGGCGAACGGCATGCTCGTCTCGTCATTCTATGTCATAAAAAAGTATGGTTTTTAAAACGAGCTCGAAACGTGTCAGTAGGGTAAGAATGCGAAAAAAAATACGATGCGTCTCCGCTTCGTTTTATTGTGATTGGTTGAGAGACTGACCTATCGGTATTTTGATGTTTGTGGTTGATCGAGAGACCGGTACGTCAGTCTCTCAACCAATCACAATAAATTGAAGCCGAGACGCATCTTGCTATTTTTTTTTCACATTCTAACCCCACAGAAATTACGTTAGCAGACGAGCAATTTCTAAATAAACGAGTAGATTCCTCCAATGCTTTCAGAATAACACGAAATGAGGTGAGCTAATGAATCTTATAATTACTCGGGTCGCACCATGCCCCGAGGTAGGTACTCGTTTTGCGCCAATGTAAAATTAATTTCTCCCTCACACCGTCACCTTTGCAACTACCCACTGTGTTCATTGAAAAACAAAGTTACTTTTAGTAAACTTAAAGGTATTTGGTACGATTAAATAGTACAGTTTAATTAATTTAGATGTATAACAAACCAGATTGAGTCTAATTAATTTCAAGTCATTTCATTTTGAAAATGAGTTAACTACGATAGAATCTAAACTGTATATTTTTAATTTTATAGGGGAATTTACAATATAATAAAACTAGCTTTTCGTCCGTGTGAAGTATATAGAGTAAAAAAAATACTTTATTCATCACATAGGCGAACATAGTTGCACTTATCAGTCAAGATGCATTAAACTAATTATTATACAAATTATATTATACAATACAAACCCTAGTCTAGCTGACCTTCGAGCCATTCACTAACATCCTAAGCGATGACAACCCGAAGAAGAAAGGCAGAAAAAACTCCGGGCTTTTATAGTGATAAATAAATAAAGTGACCTAAATTCTTCCCAGGGTCTTTAATTCTCTCCATACCAAATTTCATCGAAATCCGTTGGGTAGTTTTGAATTTATCGCAGACAGACAGAGGCGGCGAGGGACTTTATTGTATAATGTATGTAAGCATGATATATTTACCACACGGTAATATTCCTAGTAAAATAACTATGCGTTACTGCAAAAGTAAGGACTTTGTGTTATTGCAGTTTTTTATGGGCACAGTAAAGTGATCCAAGTCCAAGTTAACACAAATTTTACTTGGGAACAGCACTTGGATTTACAAGATTGTTCACTGAGAACTTGAAAAATGCCAAAAGCATTTTTTTCTCGTTATTGATGCCTTTTTACCGTCATAGCAACTCCCCGAGCATTACAAGCCTTTTCGATGTACCGTACTGGAGCAACAAAACTCAGTAAGCAATAATTCGAAAAACCAATAATTTACTGTAAAATATGTTTTTTACTGGCTTATTAAAGCCTCAGGTCTGAATTACCACAAATATAAATTACAACCACGTATTAACCGATGAAATACTGCAATATTTTAAATTAACTTTACATAGCGTTCTCTTGTATTTAAAGTAAATAATTTATTTACCCCGAAAGCCCGAAAGCATTGTAGCCTCTACTTTTACTAATAATTGATTCTTGTTGAAAGGTTCTTTTTATCGGCGCGGCATTTCGAGACTTGTTCGGAAATAATTAAACGTAGGAACCCGCTTGTAAGTAATTATTTTTCTTGGAAATCCATCAGTTATTCAATATATTAACAGGTCTGCTGTTGGGTTTTCAACACGCAAGTTTTTTGTATCGATTGCAGTTCTTGTAACCAATATTTTTAATCGATTTACGTTATCCATAGTGTAGTGCAATTCTGTAAACGTCTACGATTTAGTTTTATCCTAGACATCACCATATTTGTTATAGACTATGATTTCAAATAGGAATATTTTCTTGTTTAATATTTTTCGGTTATTCTTTCCGTAGTCGGGTTTTAGTTTTTTAACTTATTTTTTATTTCAGGATACTTTTATGACAGTTTATTTTTGTTTTTATTTGTCAAATATGTGTTCAAAAACGGCAGCAGATGACGCTCTTTTTTATTTGTGGTAGGTTGCTTTAGTCTTTATTCTATGTGTTAGGTAGTCAAAAACTAGTGGTGTATAATGTCATCCACGTTAACCCTACTAATTTTCCTAATATCTTACAATCCAAGTGGCCTACCTTTCCCTTGTGTTTAATTCCGTAAACACATCCTACTAATATTATAAAGGCGAAAGTTTGTAAGAATGTATGGATGTTTGGATGTATGGATGTTTGTTACTCTTTCACGCAAAAACTACTGAACGGATTTCGATGAAATTTAGCACACGGGTAGATCATGTCCTGGATTAACACATAGGCTACTTTTTATCCCGGGAAAATATAAAACGGTACTTTTATACCGGAAAAACTCATTCACGCGGACGGAGCCGCGGGCAAAAGCTAGTACTAAATACCTATGAGTGCATACTAAGATGAATAATCAAAGCACATTAAACCGCGAAATCTTAGTGTTGTGTTCATGGCCACTCTATGGCCACTGAAAAATAAATATATTACGTGTTTACGGTAGTCTTGTCATTGTAATAAAATATTATGCGAGAAATGTACAACTAATTTTTTTTTATGGCATTAAATGACGACGATACGACCGCCAATAAGCAGTAGCAACACCATATAGCACTTTGAGTTACAAAGTACTGCGTGGCATTTCACTGCGCTCGTCATCCTGGGACATAAGATGTTAAGTCTCATTATGTCTCAGTTACACTGGCTACAATGTCCTTCAAACCAACAGCTAACTTCAAACTATTTACAATTAATACGTAATACCCAGTTCAAAAAATTGCATCGTCATGGATGATATTATCTATGCGTAAGTCTCATTGAGGACGTTGTGAGTGTAGCTCGCTACACCAACATTTCGCCTTGTGGCGCTAGGGTAGTATAGGTATTTCAATGCGCATTCAGAAGTGAGCTCGATGGTGTGCTCGAAATAATATTTTTTTGGAACGAAGTTCCTTATCGCGCGTTGTGAAAGGGGGCTAGACGGAAAAAAATCTTACGAAAAGTTGTCACGATACTTTTATACTTGCCCTGTGAAACCAGCCAGTAACAATAAAGAACTGGCCGTAAAAGTGACATTCGAAATTTAAATAAAAAAAGACAATTTAAATCTTAGAGTAAGTATAACTACGTATACATACTCTAAGATTTAAATGCTTTTTAGAGTAGTTTTTTTTCGTTAGTTGTATGTTAATTTAATGTCAATGCTTGCTTATGTGATGATTGTGATTCGATGACATATCTATTGTGTAGGTAGAAGTAAATGTTTTCATTGATGTGGTGACATTTTAATGAAATATACAATTATTATTATAACTTAAAAGAAATAAAATTTTATTACAATATCTTCACTAATTAATCGAAAACAACTTCGTTCCATCCCGGTGTCCCTTGACACCTCTCAAGTTTTTTTATTTGGGCACGGCAAAGTGACTTCACCTCACTTGATGGTAAGCCTGATGCCGTCCAGATAGAGTAACGAATGGCAGCAAATGGTTATCTCATGCCATTCGACACAATCCTGCCGGCCTACTGAGCTGCTTGTTACTTCTCTAATGTTAGACCAAGATAAACTTAAAACTACATCCATTTCCATTATATTATAACCAATCAAAAGCCGTACAGATACCATCACTATTATGATCCTAGACTTTAAACCTGGATATACCCTGTCAGTTTATTGAAGTAGGTTTATGTCATATTTCGATGACTGGACATTAATCCTATCATGGATTAAGCTAAGTAGGTTTCATTTCGGATAATTCCTGCTGTCACTGCGTCAGTTCTATAGCGGCTACATAACGTATTCACAGTTCACACCTGAATAGGTAGGCAGAGGTAGTACTACTTAATCCATAATGGTATGCTGAGCTTAACCTAATTGATGGGGGTGCCTACTGTTATATTGGATAGGTTAACAACTGGGCAACTGTGTTTTGTGAATTGACAACAGTCGTAAATTTTGTTCGGGATTGAATCCAGAGTTCTAAGGTTCGTAGCTCAAGTAAATTATCACTTAATCTATCCTACTTCCTACTAATATTATAAAGGCGAAAGTTTGTAAGTATGTATGGATATAAGGGTTGCGAGCGCCTTCTGCACTCACCCAAAAGACCGGTGTTCTTTCATAAGCCGACCCTCGTCAGGCTAGAAAGAGTAATGTCAGGGCCGCAAAAAAAAATGTATGGATGTATGGATGTCTGGATGTCTGGATGTTTGTTCCTCTTTCACGCAAAAACTACTGAACGGATTTCGATGAAATTTGGCACACGGGTAGATCATGTCCTAGATTAACACATAGGCTACTTTTTGTCCCGGGAAAATATAAACCGGGACTTTTATCCCGGAAAAACTTTTTAATGCGGGCGGAGCCGCGGGCAAAAGCTAGTACTTAATATTATAAAGAAGAAAGATTTGTAGTTTGTATGTTTGTTATGAATAAACTCAAAAACTACTGGAGCGATTTTTAGAATTCTTTCACCAATATAAAGCAACATTATTAGCGAGTAGCATAGGCTAATTTTATCTCGGGAAAGTATCAAGCGGGACTTTTATACCGGTAAAACTACGCGGGCGGAGCCGCGTACAAACGTCTAGTAGGAAAATAAAATGCTGACAGACGAGTAAAATATTTGTAGCAAAAAGGTAAAGGATAATTTGATGTTATTTTTATTTTTATATTATGTTTTTTTTTATACATGTCATGGCCATGTAGTGCCTGGTTAATGATTTTATATTTTTATAGAATCCTGAAAAAGAAACAGTCGAAAGCGGGATTTGAACCCGCCTCGTCGGAGGTCGTGGGTTCAAATCCCGCTTTCGACTGTTTCTTTTTCAGGATTCTATAAAAATATAAAATCGTTATTTTTGTTATTGCCTCTGTGCTTTGTTGTATCGAGGGCGCGGTACGACACGCTCTGAGGTTTGGGGCTCGGTGAAATTGAATCGCTCGGGCTCGACCCCTATCACATCATGGGACGGAACACACATGGCAAAAAGTGGGGGCTCTGGTTGCACCTGCGCCGTCTATACATACATATTTTTAATCAAAATTTTATTTAAACTTGATATAAAAATAAATGTTTTAAGCTATAATCCTGGAATTTTATTCGTGCAAAATGTATACATTTAACCAGAAAACGTGTTGAGTCTTTATTATATTTTCACTCAGATATCAAAGCGTCGAAAATCGTTTTCAAACTAGCGTCTCATACGTAGCTTACATGTATTAATCCAGGACATCATGAGGTAAATGCTTTTTTATTTGTATAACTAGTGTATTTTGTAGGAGGTAGGTACTTAAAAATAAAAAAAAGGTTTATTTAAAAAATTAATGAAAGAGCAACCAAGATTCATGAGTATGATATTAATGTACTTATAATATACCTACTCTAAGTCCTCATATAGTCTTTATATAGCTTTCCATGTTTTCCTGCTTATGGTAATCATTTTGTGTCCCTACTAACTATTGCTCGCGGCTTCGTCAGCATAAACAAAAAGCACAAAAAGGTCCATTGTGCATTATTCGAAAATAAAACTTTTAAAAATTAATTCATGATTTTGTCTTTCTTAGTGCCCACAGGGCAGATTTCTTCGCTTGCTGATAAACGCTATTCATCACATACATGTACTAGCCGACCAAACAAAAGAGTGTCCCTATAATCTAGAAGCATAGATTATAGCGTGACTTTTGTGATTAGTCGGCTTACACAATAATAAACGTTTTTAATAAACGTCCCAAATACTATCTTTACATAACTTTACAATTGTCTAATATACAATATGATTTTTGGGTATTCTTGTTCAATTCTTGATTTAAAAGAAATCGCAATATGTTTGCAGACAATATTATGCATAATTTTATAATATATGTTATTTAACCCACCTGATATCAATATTAAAGGCAATACACAAAATAAGGCATCGAAATGTTACTATACTCACTTCATTATACGTTTTTGATCCACAAAATCAGACTGGATACAATATGTTAAACCACATTAAAACTTCCAATCACTACAGTTATCTTTAAAATCAAAAAGGTCTTTGAAAAGAGTCGTCGAACGATTCTTTCTAGCAAAGTAAAATGATTTTAGACAAATTATACACAAACCAATGTTGAACATGGGAGTGTGCAAACTTTTGGTACGACACTTTCAAGCAAAATTTTACTTCCCAAAGGTGGCGTATTTGCGAACTTTCATATAAACAGCTCTGTGGAAAAGTAAACAAGTTTAGTTTAACGCTAATTTCGACACTCTAAGGAGGCGTACACACAAACTCCTTGCCTCGTTCGTCTAATTAGGATATAACTTGGAGCCATTCGTTTCAATTTAGTTTGGGGCCATTTCAACCAAAGTTTACCAAATATGAGTTCATTATTGCCTTCAGGCGTCGAGCTGTATGAAATAACTAATTGGCAAAGTTTCGTCATCGATTGTCATGTGCGTGAATTAAAACAAGGCACAGTGGTACCGAGTACGAATATTCGCGTTTGGTATAGTATTCGTATCAAGTTAACGCATTAGACAAACCCATAAGCCAATTAAAATCATTACCCTCCACCGTAGTCGGATAAAAAAGAGACAAATGCTGACATTTTTCATACATTTTAACAGCTTGTCAATGGTTTCTCGATTTATTAATATTCGTAGTTTATACGCGCCCAATCGCACCTTATGCCGATATAGCGATAGGCTCGCCCCCTATCACATCATGGGACGGAATTATGGCGAAAAGTGGGTGCACTAGTTGCGCCTCTGCCTACCCATTCAGGGATAAAAGGCGTGAGTGTGTTGTGTAATCGCACCTTCAGAACGAAAACGATACAATTCAAAAAACGCGAAAATTAAGTTATCGCCATGAAATGACTTAAAACTAAATTGTCAATACAACAAAAGTTTAAACACAGTCATATTCAAGCGGAAACAGGACAAAACTGTTATCGGTCCCTTTTAATTATACTTTTATGAAAAAGAGACCATTTTTAAGCCATTTTATGACGATAACTCAATTTGCGATTTTTTAATTGTGTCTTTTTCGTTCTAAAGTTGTACAATGTTCACGCTGTAGTATTTTGTTCCAAATACGCTAGCCCGGCCGCTGTTCAAACCATACAAAAATGTACGTAGTGGAAACTATTAAACTATACGATGGTGCATAACTCTCGATAAGAGTACCTACAGTAAAGTAGCAGAAGCAGTATACATTACTTAAAGTTTAATGTTTAAAATCATATTTATACGACTTACACTTACTATCATTCGATGTCACATCTCCAAGACTTCATCTTATACTGAATAAGAATTTCATAAATTCTATCAATTTTCCATTCTTACATCACATTTTTGTCGAGACTCCGATATGAGTGAAGACGAAATTTCTGACCTTTCATATTGAATTAATTTCATAAGGACGATCCCTTTGTCGTATAAGTCAATCGTTTGTCCAAGTTTATCCGTTACATTCATTCTGAATCTAATATATAATAGATGGGTAATAGGGTCACTTTATATTACAATTGTACATAGGCCTTGGAAGTAAACGTATTACCGTACCTTGCAACAATAATAAATACTTTTGTGACGGCTATATTGTATGCGAAATTGAACTTTTTTGCCATTTTAAGTGTTTTCCTCGATTTATAATATGTGAATGTATGAATTTACCGTAGCATCAATGTGACATTTTGAGTTAATGTAACGTTATAATCAAATTATAGTAGAAGTTTTCAACTTATCTATCTTGTTATCTTTGCAATGAGAATGATTAACTAAACTAGCCTTTGCTCGCGGCTGCGCCCACCTGAAAAAGTTTTTACGGGATAAAAGTCCCGCTTTTGGTTTTTTCGGGATTAAAAGTAGCCTATGTTAACATCCAAGGCATGATCCACCCGTCTGCTAAATTTCATCGAAATCCCTAAGGTAATTTCAGAGATGTGCAGTAACAAAGAAACAGAAAAACAGACAGCAAAGAATTACAAAAGTCGCTGATTTGTGTTCCATTACTCTTCTGTAGTCATCCTCTTTTTTTATCACATTTATTTAAATGTACCTACAGACACACTGATTCTACTGCTTTATTACATGGTCGTATATAAGGTGGAGGCGGGGGGGGCGGTCAGGGTTCCGGATGGAATCATCGCGAGGAAACCTGTATAATACCTGAGGCACTCCTCAGGTGCCTCTATAAGAATTTTGAAGGTATGTGAAGTCTGCCAACCCGCATTAGGCCAGCGTGGTGGACTAAGGCCTAAACTCTATAAGTTGTAGAGGAGGCCCGTGCTCAGCAGTAGGTAGTATAATATGCAGGGGCGGCTGCGGACGACAACTTAGACACTTCCGTCAGAGGAAGTTCTTCCGCGGAGTTTTGGTTGGTATGCCGTGCGGTGTACATAGGTTAGGGACTCGGCCCGGCGGTCTCCCGATGGTTCCATCTCTCCGGGCGGCTCAACGTCGGATCGTAAGGCACGGTGAACCCAACATAACCGCTCAGTCGTTCCCCTTGAACACTGGGCGGTAGTAATAAGTCACTTTCTCCGCGTAAACAAAAAAAAAATGGTAATTGAGACGAATAAAGCTTTTATTTCTTCTTAAACTAAGGCTTTATTACATTAATGTACATTTTTTGTTATATATAAGTAGAGATTAGAGAAAGAAATGCAACAACACTTTAATAACTCAATATCCATTTAACACAAACACACCTGACGTCTACACGGGAATTAAACAAAATTATTCATTACTGAAAAGTTTTAAGTTCAGAAAAGAAAACGCGCGATACAAATCGAGGGGTGAAATATAAATATTTATTGTACAGGTGGTATAAACCGCTGGAGGATATTGGAGGATAAATTGATTGTTCGGGGTCGGTTTTCCATTTAGATATGGAAATTTGCTGGATTGTATACGAAAATCTTCGATTTTTTACCTTTTTTCAGCAAATCACGCTAAGAGCCGTTCTTGTTTCAGATGTTTCGCAATTTTTACAGTTCACGGCATGAAAAGTTACTTACTCTTTAATCGACTTACTTTGAGTAACTTAGGTATAATTATTAGGTAACCTTTTTTCTCGATGGTTTTTTAGATACTTTTTTATCGCAAATTAAGCCTTAAAATCTGTAGATATGAAATATATATTATTTTTCTTTTATGAAAAGTGTTTAATATACTTATGTGAAAATGTACCCTAAAACCGAAATTATAATAAGTCATGACATGAATGGTTGAATCAAAATATTTTCAAATCCTCACCATTTTATCATTTTGTTATTTGTCATAATTACACATACACGCGCCTTTTATCCCCATAGGGGTAGAGAGAAGCGCAACTAGTGCACGCACTTTACGCCGTGCGTATTCCATCCCATCCATCCCATATACCTTTCGCCATATCGGAGACATATTACAGACTGATACTGATTGGAAAAACCCAATATCCATATCTTACGCGCAGAGCTGCTAGTGCGCCAGCCGCTGCGAGCTCGTCCAGCTTAATAAAACCGAGGATTACCCTAACTACAGTTGAAAAAACCCGGTCTTAGTACATAGCACCTTCCCATATTCAACATTAAATGTTCTGAAAGTATAGAGCATTCTGCTTTTGAAAACCAAGCGTTGTAGACTATCAACTAGAATGAAAACAAGCCAATATCCATTTTTGTTTCGTTTCAGGGCCATAAGCTCGCCGCAGTCAATTTAACATCGGTTATTTATTACGTCTTTACCGCGCACTTAAAGTGTTTTATTTTATTTCATCGTGTACCTGTAGCGGTGCTGACTATAATAAATCTTTTCTTTACAGACCTAAGTGTGAAAACCGGAAGCTTATGTGCTGGAAATAAAATGACTTTGCAGACTTAGTAAGGTAGTTGTCAATTTACTCGTGAGTAAATGTGAAAATAGTTCTAATAAGTTCATTAGAAACAGCAAAATTAAAATTCTCATACAACCATTCCAACTCATGTTTTATTTTTAAGCTATTGCATAGCTTCTATCGCGGGTCTTGAGTGTGGAGACCGAATCCAGAAATTCCGTAACGAAAATAACCTAACACCTCTCACTCCGACCGGCATACCGGTGATATTTTATTTTCAACTCTATCACAACCATATAGAGTGTAAAATTCCATAAGTAAATTTAATATCGCAGTCTTGTAAGAATACAACATGTAAGAGGATATGAGCTGAATGTTAAACGATAAAAGGTCGAAATTACCGTGTATTTAAAAAAAAAGACGTGTGGCACTCGGAGACTGCCGCGGTAAAGCTATTGCATAGCATTTTGCATCAACTTATGTAATTATAACTTTTTTTTTCTATTGTCAAACTTCACTCGTACCCTAACGCCGAAACTCTAAGCAGGCAATTCTAATATTTATAACCTCTTTGAACATATATAAAATAAAATGGCTTAAAGACTTTTTGAAAATTCAAACTTAGAATCACGTCATCCCGCCACGGGGACATTCTCATCAACTGCGCGCGTTTGACATTTCGATACGTTTCACTAACTGGAACAATTTTTAAATACACGGTACTACATGGTTGTGATAGAGTTGAAAATAGTGAGGGGTGGCAGGTTATTTTCGTTACGGAATTTCTGGATTCGGTCTCCACGCTCAAGGCCCGCGATAGAAGCTATGCAATAGCTTAAAAAAACATTTATTGGCCACTAGTTGGGTGGTGAGTGGTGAATACATACTATATTTTTTGTAACGGTCCCACCGCGACAGTGTCAATAGGATCTAGATCAGCATATAACAAACAGTAATGCTTGGCGCTGATTTATAAATGAGGCACCGATGCTCAATTTCGATCATGTTAATAATATGTAAAAATAAAATAAATGTATGCGTATTCGAAATTCATCCGTAAGCCAAAATACAATTCGTACCACATTGGTTTGTATACTGCCTCGGTGGCGTAGTTCTATTACAGTACGACTGCAAAGCTGAGGTCTCGGGTTCGATCCCCGGGTCGGGCAAGCGATATTGAGTTTTTCTATTCAGTATCAGTCCGGAGTCTGGAATTTGTGCCCGATATGGCGATAGGCTCGCCCCCTATCACATCATGGGACGGAATGACGGCGAAAAGTGGGTGCATTAGTTGCGCCTCTGCCTACGCCTTCGGGGATAACAGGCGTGCGTGTGTGTGTGGTTTGTATAGTAGATATTTGAGGTAATGACTTCATGCTTAAATTCGTAAAATTTTAATTGGAACTCTCGTGTACGTGACAAAGGCGGAATAATAATGTAATTGCGTTTAATATGAAGCGTATTCATATTATAGTTCGATCAACTTCAGATAATATTTTTATAACATGGGCATATTAAATATGTAAACCTCAAAAATTTTATAACTCTATCAAATAGGATTATATCTGAAATTTAAATAAGCAGTGTGAATAAAAGTAATTCTGTAATTTACATGAACACTCTATCAATGGAGCCCGGTTCACAAGTTTTGTTATATTAAACTAGATTTTGCCCGCGGCTCCGCCCGCGTTAAAAAGTTTTTCCGGGATAAAAGTCCCGCTTTTTATTTTCCTGGGATAAAATGTAGCCTATGTGTTAATCCAGGACATGATCTACCTGTGTGCCAAATTTCATTAAAATCCGTTCAGTAGTTTTTACGTGAAAGAGTAACAAACATCCATACATCCAGACATCCATACATACTTAGAAACTTTCGCCTTTATAATATCAGTAGGATTACAGTCTAATACGATCGAATTGCCTAAAATTAAATCCTCTTAAAGAAGGTTTACTTCAGGAAGACGGCATATTAAGCGAAAAAAAATCTATAACATGCATGAAAATGGGTGGCGTAGACTTAAAAAATAGAATTAAAAAAAAATAAGAACCAAACAAATAATTGAAGAATTTAATAAATAAAATTAAAGCTGGCAAGAGAGGGTAGAAATAACAACAGTGTATAAATAAACCTAATAAAGTTTGCCACCAATTACAATTTCTGCTACATATCTGTTTTAGAATCGAAATAAAGTTTAGTTGTTTGTCCTGATAATCAACCCAGAACGGTATACATTTTCTTTAGTCACCTTTGATGCAGTACTGAAGTCGTATACTAAAGAATGAAAGAAATATTTCATTGATAAGACAAACAAGTTACAAATTCAAACATAAAAAAAGAAAAATACAGCATAATATTGTACCAAAATAGGTACCATCATTGAGCTCCTTACTGCAGTACGATCTATCCAATACTTCGGCGCTGATTTTTGATGAGGGACCCAGGTGACATACGGATACTACTATCAGTACATTATGGGCGGTATTAATAAATCAATCTCAAGTTTGAGTGACATCTCAAGTAGACATAATGTATTGAACTCTTCATACATTATGTCTACTTGAGATTTTAATAGGATTTTTTTTTATTAATACCGCCCTATGTCTACTTGATATGTAACTCAAACTTGAGATTGATTAATTAATATCACCCTAAGTCTGCCATAAGTGTGTATTCGAAGGTATGTGAAATCTGCCAACCCGCACTAGGCCCGCGTGGTGGACTAAGGCCTTAACCCTCTCAGTTGTAGAGGAGGCCCCTGCTCAGCAGTGGGCAGTACATAATACAGGAAAGGTATAGTATGGATGGTACCCTAAGTCGATCAGTACGGATCTATGCCAATTAAACATAAACATGTAACATAATGTTTCAGCAATGTAATACCAATGCACATAATTAAATTTAAATTGTCTCTGTTTAAATAAGTGGACGATAGCCTAGTTGGGAATGGAACGGTCTGCCGAGACAATGTCCGGAGGTTCGAAACCCAAGGCATACACCTCTAACTTTTCAAAGTTACGTGTGTATTGTTTATCAATTATCGTTCGCTTTAACGGTGAAGGAAAACATCGTGAGGAAATCTGCACACCTAATAAGTTCCTTATAAGAATTTCTGAGGTATGTGAAGTCTACCAACCCGCACTAGGCCAGCGTGGTGGACTAAGGCCTAATAAACCCTCTCAGTAGAGGAGGCCCGTGCTCAACAGTGGGCAAGTATATAATACGGGGCTGGTATTATTATTATATATTATAAATTCTCTCTCACCCTCATACTCAAACAACAACAATGCAATATATCAAAATTCATAACCGCTGCACGGTATTTAGTTAAGTATATTTATATTTAAAAAGTAACAGAGGCGGGAGAGACAAAACATCCACCACTAGTCTCACATTCATAAGCGGGCCCAGTGCATTTGGCATCGGGATATACTATCCCTAACCGCAATATATGGAATACTTTGTGTTTCTTGTGACTTCGCCCGCATGATAAGCCTTTACATATAACGCCCTAAAATACTTTAGCGATTCATAGTGTCACTTGTAAGCACTAACGCCATCTATTGGAAAAATATAACTGAAGTATTTTATTATTTTATATGAGAGCAAATTACCGGAATAAAAAGTAGGCTATGTGTTAATCCTAAACATGGTCTACCTGAGTGTTAAATTCCATCCAAATCTGTGTAACTTTTTACTTCTAACAAACACTTTCACAAAGTTTCGCGTTTATAATAGTACTAGTGTATCTCGCGGCTCCGCACGCGTAAAAAAGTTTTTCCGGGATAACAATATTTTCGCAGGAAAAAAAGTAGCCTATAGAACCCAGGATTAATGTAGCTTCCTAGTATTGAAAGAATTTTCAAAATCGGTTCAATAGTTTCTAAGATTAACGAGTTCAACCAAACAAGCAAACTCTTCAGCTTTATAATATTAATATTAGTAACATAGTGAGGTCATTTTACCGACCATCATACGTTAACCACTCAAAATTACGACCCATTATAGCACAGCTAGCAAACACTGCGGCATTTCTCCCGTCAAATATAATAACTTGCATACACCGCAAAAGGTATCAGGTAGTTGGGTAAACTATGATGCTATTAATCCCATAGGAAAATGTAGTTAACTTACATCCACTTTATCTATATTTCTTGGCGCCAGATCCCTGCACGATTAAACTGGCACTGATATTGAACTGGGAATTAGGTTCCCGTATTTCAGACTGGTATTTCGATGTAGTGAATTAGAAGCTTTGTTGAATGATGTACCGATTGTTTTTTCTGGTAGGTTTTGATTATACGCGCGTAAATTTTTTTTTCTAGGATCGCTCGCGGCTCCGACCGTGTAAATGTGTTTTTGAGATAAAAATATTTTCCCGAGATAAAAAGTAGCCTATAGCACTCCGGAGTAATGAAGTTTATTAATGAAAGAATTTTCAAAATCAGTTTTTTTGTTCCTGAGATTAGCACGTTCAACCAAACATACAAATAAACTCTTCAGTAATATCAATATAGATTTGTTTTGATTGAGTAGTGAATCTTGTTTGCGATTTCTCTCGTTATTTTCATTTATACGGTGAAAATGGGACCTATTAACAAGTGTCATTTTTCTTCTAAAATTGAGTACAGCTCGTAGATTTTTTTTCATTGTAAGTGCCTACTTCCAACGTTAAGTTAAACTAGATTTCCAAAAAATCTACTAAACGCAATCATGAGTTTAATTTCTAGTAAATTATTTCTTCAAACTGAAACGGACTTTTATTGAAAACCAAAATTAAATGCTTAGTGAAAAATCAGTTCGCAAACGCTTAGTAAAAATCCGAATCTTTATTTTCTTAGACACAAACTATTTCTTCCTTAGCAACCTAGCTTTAGAATTTATCCACCACTTGCGCGTTTGCTTGATACCAAGAAAAGAAAGTCTGCGAACTGATTGCGAACAGTTTTCCAAAGGAAGACAGCTGAATGGCGCTAAGAGTATAATTTACAACTTATATTGAGTGTGTGGTATGTTCTTATTAAATAAAATAATCTAGAGAAGATCAATGAAGGTTTTATTCATACATTATAGGTATTAGTAATTACATCATAAGAAAATTAAGTACTTACTTATTTTTTTTAACAACGTAAGAGACTGTTTCTCAGCCAGCGGTGAAATCGTCCCTTAATGTTGTAATTTTAGTTTAAAGACAAAGGCTTATAAACATAGATTGTCTCGCTTTCATAAAGATATTACAACCCTGTTTACCTATATAAATACAGATTGAGGTTCAAGGGTTTCCCAATCTAAAACCCAAAGCTGATAAACCAAAAACATAACAGACTACATCAAACGTTTTCTTTGTTACGCCTAAAGAGATCAAAAAACACATTTCCGCGCATTCTGAATAAATCATACTTTGAAACACGAACAAAATAATATTATCCTCACGCATCCTTATTTGATAAAATGATTGATAAAGTTTCCGGGACTGAAAGCGGTGACATAAAACTAATTTTATTGATATTTGACGCATTATATGGATTCTGCCGGAGTATTCGGCGTCACGGGGTTATTTGCCAAATGTTGGCTTTGTTTGAATATTCCCTTTGCGTATTATATGCTACAGTATACCAGTTAGTATGTCACTCTAATGTGGGGTTGATGCAACACTTTTTATACATGTTGCAACTTGCAGGTACATTTTGATTTTTGGGGTACATTTTTATGAGCAAAAACTTATCTTACAACAATGTTTTCTGAAGAACACTATACCAGTAAAAAGGACATGTCCTAAAACGGGCCAAAATTCTAACCAACATAGTTGAAATATATTATACAGGTGAATTTTTCAAGTGGGCGTGGATGACTATATCCGAAACTATGAGGAATACCAAAAAATGTCCAAAGAAGTCTTGGGACCGATTTTATGAAAACTTAAACTGTATCATTAGATTTTTTTTAAATCTATATTCGTAACCAGGTAACGAATTCGTTGATTTTGACAAAAAATAACACACTGTATAGCACATTCTATATAGATAGTGTCGCTAAGAATCAAATCCTGGGAACTAATGACATACGGCAAACTAGAAGAAGCGGCTCATTTCTAACGTGTACGGTTCCTTGGTGAATCATACACTATTTGTGTGATAATTGAAATGCTTTAAATACTGATAAAACGTGTATTGTCCAAAACCTTGATGAAATGAACTTGATGATACACTTGGTAGTTTGATGATATGACAAGCTAGCGCGCGCGCGGCCCTTGTTGGCTGAACGTTAACTCGGCCCTTGATGGCTAAGTATAGACTGTGCCCGTGATGGCTAACTATGGACTGTGCTGTGGCATGAAATTAAGTTGCTTTATATTAAAGTAATTGGGACGCACGCGCAGCGAATAACTGCTGACCTAAGAAAATGTACGGTTGCACCGTACATGCTCCCAGGGGCAAAAGGTGAAGGGTGAAATATGGGCATGATAATGTTACAAGGTGATTCCATTGGGTCCTTAACCCCTGGAATGCCGGGCTCAGTTTGCGTAAAAGACGCGTGCGTGCCGCCATACATTTGAAAAAATCGGATTTTGAGTGTAAAGGATGTTCTAATTAATTATTAATTTGTAACCATAAAATTCTTTTAGTACGAATTTTGAAATTATTTATTTACTTATTTATTATGGATTAATGGTCACTAAAATATTCAGAAACATTGTGAGATTTGGCATAGACGGCCGCCATTTTGAATTTCGTTGTTTTGAGGCCGATTGACCTCAAAATCGAAATCTGGGTATATCTTTGGTTACAAAAAACGGGCCCAATGCTTGAATTGAGAAAAATGGCCGCCATTTTGAATTTCTTTGTTTTAAGGCCAATCGACCTCAAAATCGATATATGGGCAGGTCTTTAGGTACAAAAGACGGATCCAATGCTTGAATTGAGAAAAATGGCCGCCATTTTGAATTTCTTTGTTTTAAGGCCAATCGACCTCAAAATCGATATATGGGCAGGTCTTTAGGTACAAAAGACGGATCCAATGTCAGAATTGAAAAAAGTGGCCGCCATTTTGAATTTCTTTGTTTTAAGGCCAATCGACCTCAAAATCGATATCTGGGCAGGCCTTTAGGTACCGAAGACGGATCCAATGTTAGAATTGAAAAAAGTGGCCGCCATCTTGAATTTCTTTGTTTTAAGGCCAATCGACCTCAAAATCGATATCTGAGCAGGCCTTTAGGTATAAAAGACGGATCCAATGTTAGAATTGAAAAAAGTGGCCGCCATTTTGAATTTCTTTGTTTTATGGCCAATCGACCTCAAAATCGATATCTGGGCAGGCCTTTAGGTACAAAAGACGGATCCAATGTCAGAATTGAAAAAAGTGGCCGCCATGTTGAATTTCTTTGTTTTATGGCCAATCGACCTCAAAATCGATATCTGGGCAGGCCTTTAGGTATAAAAGACGGATGCAATGTTAGAATTGAAAAAAGTGGCCGCCATTTTGAATTTCTTTGTTTTAAGGCCAATAAACCTCAAAATCGATATCTGGGCAGGCCTTTAGGTATAAAAGACGGATCCAATGTCAGAATTGAAAAAAGTGGCCGCCATTTTGAATTTCTTTGTTTTAAAGCCAATCGACCTCAAAATCAATTTCTCGGCATATCTGTAGTTCCCAAAAACGGATCCAATGTCGGAATTGAAAAAAGAGGCCACCACTTTAGACTTCTTTATTTTAAGCTAATTAACGTCAAAATCGATACTTGGCGATAGTAAAAAACAGATCTAATGTTAGACTCAATAAAAGTGGTCGCCATTTTAAACTTCTTTGTTTTTAAGACTGATTGGATTTAAGATAGATATTTGGGCTTGTATTTAGCCAAATAGAATAAATCGAGATGTAATATATGTATGTACGCGCGTGAGAAGTTATACTTCTTTGGCATCATTAACCTTTATAGTTTGGGAAAATTGCAGTCTTGGCTTCGGCCTTTGAATTTTGAAAAAGTCCTTGGGTGTGGTAAAACAACAACCGACAAGGCTGCAAGGCTAAGCGCCTTTGTCTTCTCCTTTTACTAAAAATAAATTATTATTAGAAACTGTAACGGTTTTGATTTAAATAAAAATATGTACCACTGACTTTACAGAAATACTTTCATACAAAATATCACCAAGCGAACAACCGGCACGAAGACAATGACCAACTAACTCGAACTGTCAAACGTTCTATGCTTTTATAGCAAAAATTGTAGATCATGTCATTAATACCCGCACAAAAAATATTTTTGCCCTAACATTATATTATATAATTATTAAATATAGAATTTAGAGAATAATAAATATATAGGGTGATGTGTGATAGGTGATAGGTGAAGCGTGAAGAAATGAAGAAGAATAGATGATAGTGGCAGAAGATAAAGTTTATTACACGCACACGGAAGAAACAGTCTACACACAGAAGAATACACTACAAAGTAGAAATAGAAGGAGCAGTCAAGAGATAGTATAGAGTTTAAGACACTGAGCAACATACAATATGGCGCAAGCGTAAGCGTAAGCGTTAGCGTTACGGTAGCGGGTGACACGGGCTTCGCGGGCGAGATTTGGTGTACCGACTGGCGTGGCCGCCGGCCGCACTGTGGAACGTCCCCATAGAAAGGGCGTGACATGTACCGGTAGTACTGAATGTCTGATAACTGGAAACTGAAATGCATTGTGGAAAGGGGACAATATGACCTTTCAAGTTTTATAATTTTCACCCCTCTAATCGCTTTATTTTACCTAATATATAGCATCAAAGTTGAAGTATCGAACACTATAGAAAATTACCTCACTGTTTAAGAAAGATATTTGTGGTATTCGCAATAGTTTGGAGAAGTATTTTATAAATAAAACGGTTTAATAGGATACACTTATATAAATGCAACTGTTTCTTTTTAAAAAGACTCTTTATTTTATGGTTAAATTAAAGTTTAAAAAAGTAATCGAAGTGTTTGATAAAATCTATACATATAAATAAAATTGGAGTGTCTGTTTGTAATATTTAAATAACCGTTTTTTACTACATGCATATGAGTATATATACGGTACATGCACCAAAATAACATTTTTTACAATTTTTGTCTGTCTGTCTTTCTGTCTGTCTGTTTGTTCCGGCTAATCTCTGAAACGGATAGACCGATTTTGACGGGACTTTTATTGGCAGGTAGCTGACGTAATAAGGAATAACTTAGGCTACGTTTTATCCCGGGAAAATATAAAGCGGGACTTTTATCCAGGAAAAACTTTTCCACGCGAGCTGTATAGATAGATGTATAGAAAAATGTATAGATATGTATAGAAAAATGTAAAGATATGTATAGAAAAATGTATAGATATGTATAGAAAGATGTATAGATATGTATAGATATTCGGTACATACACCAAAATAATCTTTTTTACAATTTTTGTTTTGTTTCGGCTAATCTCTGAAATGGCTGGACTGATTTTGACGGGACTTTTATTGGCAGGTATCTGATGTAATAAAGAGTAACTAAGGCTACGTTTATTTTACAAAAAATATTTTATTTAAAAAAAAAATGTTGCAATGTCCAAGTACTGTCCAGTACCACGCGCAGCTCACGCGCATGCCACCACCGGGCCATCACGTCGGGCGCCTCCCGCCACTTCTCCCACCAACGAATTAATATCACAAAGGCTGCCTATCCCGCGGGCTTAGAACGCGCGAGTGGGCTATTGTTGATGGTTGTGTCTCAACGAGTTCATTTTTTTTTTGTTTATGCGGAGAAAGTGAATTATTACTACCGCCCAGCGTTCAAGGGGAACGACTGAGCGGTTATGTTGGGTTCACCGTGCCTTACGACCCGACGTTGAGCCGCCCGGAGAGATGGAAAACGTCGGGCGACCGCCGGGCCGAGTCCCTAACCTATGTACACCGCACGGCATACCAACCAAAACTCCGCGGTGGCCATCTTCGGCGACCTAGGGCGAATCATTTCGACTTAGGGACGGCTGCGGGCTTCCTCCGACTCACGTCTAAGTTGTCGTCCGCAACCGCCCCTGCGCGTACCGCTGTTGCGGTCCGTCTCCTGTTGTTGGGGGGACTCAGAAGCCCCTGTACGCCGAAGGACTCCCTCGGCGTCAAAGGCAGCGTGAGGCCTAACCGCCACGATGCCGTCCATCACGATGGTCACAAAAGTTGGCTAGACTAATAGGTGGACGGCCCCTTCCGCCCACCCGTGACCCCCGGAGGCCCCTATTAGTCGTCTTTATAGGCAGGGGATACCGTGGTGGAATTCTCCAAACGCCCCCAATATACAGGGCGGAACGACTTCATTTAGAAATTGATTTCCAGTGCTTATATCAAACTTCTGATTGAGAGTTTGATTTGATTGATAGATATCCTACTAATATTATAAACGCGAAAGTTTGTAAGTATGTATGGATGTATAGATGTCTGGATGTTTGTTACTCTTTCACGCAAAAACTACTAACCTGATTTCGATGAAATTTGGCACATGGGTAGATCATGTCCTTGATTAACACATAGGCTACATTTTATCCCAGGAAAATAAAAAAAATCGAACTTTTATCCCGGAAAAACTTTTTAACGCGGGTGGAGCAGCAGGCGAAATCTATCCTACTATAATCCTACTAATATTATAAACTCGAAAGTTTGTAAGTATGTATGGATGTCTGGATGTATGGATGTTTGTTACTCTTTCACGCAAAAACTACTAACCGGATTTCGATGAAATTTGACACATGGGTAGATCATGTCCTGAATTAACACATAGGCTACATTTTATCCCGAGAAAAAAACGGGACTTTTATCCCGGAAAACTAAAAAACGCGGGCGAAGCCGCGGGCAAAAGCTAGTCTATACATATAAATAAAATTGGAGTGTCTGTTTGTAATATTTAAATAACCGTTTTTTACTACATACATATGAATATATATACGGTACATGCACCAAAATAACATTTTTAAAATTTTTGTCTGTCTGTCTTTCTGTCTGTCTGTTTGTTCCGGCTAATCTCTGAAACGGCTGGACCGATTTTGACGGGACTTTTATTGGCAGGTAGCTGGCGTAATAAGGAATAACTTAGGCTACGTTTTATCCCGGGAAAATATAAAGCGGGACTTTTATCCCGGAAAAACTTCTTAACGCGGGCGGAGCCGCGGGCAACAGCTAGTCTGTCATATAATAAAAACGCCACGAAACCCCGACCTAATGATACTTGTGTTTTATAGTTCAGAGTAATTAGGAAATTTTGCTAGAACATTATGTACCCCCCCTCGTCCCCCTTTCGAAGAAAATTAACAAAATAGGTCACACGCCTGATAAAAATGTCAGAGCATCTACATTTTTCATCAAGCCGACTACATTTTGTGAATTATTAATATTTCATCAGGTGTTGATATTACACGAAAGCAATCAAGTAGGTTGGTGTAAATAATTTTTAACATTATGCTTTCAATTGTTGTGTCATTTTAATCCATCCTAATATAATAATATTACTTGAAATATTTTTTTTAAAGTGGTAGGAAACGCCTGACAATTTCTTTTGAGTAAAGTCCTTGAGATCGTAAATTTAGGCGATTTTAAGACACGTCTATTTTTCATTAATTAGGTTAAAATATACCCTATATTGTATTGTATTTCACTTGTTTAATTGCAATAATGTCAAATTATTGTGTTTCTATCCTTAATTTGGTTTTAAACTCCCTTGAAATATAGGCATATTTCAGTATTTTTTTTCACAGTCATATCAGTATTTTTCAAATAAACTACATTGGTAATGGATAGGCCTACTATTCAATAATACACGTAAAAAAAAATCAAATCTTTGCGTTGTTCCGTTTTTGAGTTATCATAAGATATGTAAGAGAGATACTCATGTCACGCCCTTTCTATAGGGACGTTCCACCGTGGGCCGGCCGCACGCGCAGCGGTCATTCCGCCTCCGCGCCTCAACTACGTGCATCGCCTTAAAACCGGCTGGTGGTACGCCGAGCCGCGCGCACCGTGCGTCTCCAATGCACTCGAAGCAAGTTAAATATTATTATTCGCACACTCACGCCTTTGTCCCCGAAGGGGTAGGCAGAGGTGCAAATATTATAAATATAAATATTAGAATAGTGTACGCCACAAATATATATGACATAATTTGTACTTAATATTAGAAGATTCTTAATTTAAAATATTTATTATTGATTATTTATTATTTTAAAAATAATTTTTTTTTTATAATTAATTTAAAAAAAAGACAACCAATAATATCACTTAAGACGAGGCTATATGGGCTTGAACCCTTTGCCGTCCCTATAAGGGGAAAATTATAATAAAAAAACAACCGTGAGAATTTTTGTGTCACACATGCGCGCGCATCGTAAAATTTCACTCCCATAAATTTTTCATAACGCGCTTAAGGTATAACTTCAAAAAAAAAAAGATACAGTAATTGAATGGCCACCCACCAGGGCATAACGATGTAGGGGAAGAAAAATATTATAGTAAGATAATTTCTACTACGCGGCTAATTATGCTTATAGCTATTGTTGAATTGCTAACGACCCCCGAATTTTTAACCGATTTTGATGCTTTCACAGAAGAATTTACTTTATTAGCTGTTTGCTGCCACGGGCCACTTCTTAAATTCGAAGACAAATTCCTTTTTTTGCGACATAACAAAGCTGCAATATCGTTATTGAAGGGAATTGAATAAGCTTTGATGGTGATATTATTTAAAAGTGATATAATTAAAACCTACTATAGTTTGTGGCCATGTCCAGCGGATTTTGATTTTAAAACCAATGGCCCTTAAAACAAGAACATTTAACATGGAATGCAGTTATTAAAATTCCAACCTCGATTAATTAGTTTTGGCTAAAAGACAAGCCCAAATATCCATCTTAAATCCAATCAGTCTTAAAACAAAGAAGTACAAAATGGCGACCACTTTTCTTAAGTCTAACATTAGATCTGACTTTTACTATCAATGGCATGCCAAGTATCGATTTTGAGGTCAATTGGCCTTAAAACAAAGAAATTCAAAATGGCGGCCACTTTTTTCCATTCTAATGTTCGATCCGTCTTTTGTACCTAAAGGCCTGCTCAGATATCGATTTTGAGGTCGATTGGCCTTAAAACAAATAAATTCAAAATGGCGGCCACTTTTTTCAATTCTAACATTGGATCCGTCTTCATTACCTAAAGGCTTGCCCAGATATCGATTTTGAGGTCGATTGGCCATAAAACAAAGAAATTCAAAATGGCGGCCACTTTTTTCAATTCTAACATTGGATCCGTCTTTTCTACCTACAGGCCTACTCAGATATCGATTTTGAGGCCAATCGGCCTCAAAACAAAGAAATTCAAAATGGCGGCCGCTTTTCTCAATTCTAATATATAATTAAGATTTGCATCCAATGGAAACCCAAAAATAACCTAAAAAGAAACAACCTGTAGATGTTCAGTTTTCATACATTTTGCAGAAATCGGCCCGAGCGTGGATCCACGCTCCGGCAGAGTTTGAACACTTTTTTTGAGCGTGGATCCACGCTCCCGGCACGCGAGGGCTTAATGCTACTGACAAAGTGATAGTGATACATTTTTTGCTTATGCTACTAGATTAATGTTCCTATGTGAATTTTGACCTTCTAGGCATAGGTGTAGTGCACCTGTTCACTTTACGCACTTGAGGAATTTCACTATAAACACTTTGACCTTGCACTTCACTAACCCACTCACGCTCACACTGATCAGTTTCACTAATACTGAATACACTGCACCTCGGGATTCCGGTCGATGTACGCTGGGTGGCAGTAGGCTGAGGGTTCTCTTGCTCGACCCTCCCCACTGCCGGCCTCTGAAGCGCCGACTTCTTGCTGCGGACTCCTTTCACTATGATGATTATTATCGCTACTATGGCAACTCCCAAAATTACATAAATCATAGTATAGTGGTGCACATCATGATGAGATACTTGCTGATACAAGTGCTGGTTTGTTTTTAGATTATTAATTTGTCTTTTGAGCTCCTCTAATTGCTTTTCTTCTGATAAGAATGAGTCATTGAGCAGTACAGGTGTTGGAATGCTAACGCTTATCATGTGATTGATGGGTTCTACTTTCGGCGCGTAGAATTGGTTCTTGATTTTGATTTTGGTTAAATCTTCATTGTGTGCGTAATTTGTGAAGTTTTCAGTTTTAACTATACATCCTTGTTCGATGCTTATAATTCCTGCTTTTTCTACTTGTCCTACCAAAGCATGGTTTTCACATAACACACGTATTTGGCACACACCGCAGCAGAAATACAGGTATTGATTTATCTTGTTTACTACTCTCCATTCATTAGTACACGAAGTGTAGCTGATTTGACATTTTCTTGTACTTTGATTTAATTGGCACAAGCTATCATCATTCTTGAGATGGTAAATAGGCTTTTGCAGTTGACAAAGGTGTATATCTGACTCGTCTTGTAAACATGACTTGATATCTTGTTCAGACATAATTAAATAAGATTCTTTTCTTAAATTGATACCTAAGTACTCGGATATCGGTGTAATTCGAGCCATGCTAATATTGTCAATGACATATGGTATTGACAACATTTTTACAATTTCAAAGGAGTCTCGGGTGACTAAGGGAACGCGTAATTCGAACAGCAGATAGGCTTCGGTCATTCTTGCTTTGACCTTCAATAAACGGTATATACCTTTTAAGTCGGTTTGTAAGTTGTTGACTGGAAGCAACAAGTCCTTTGTGAGATGACTGGATATACTTGTTAAACTGTCTTTGAGTTGTTCTGGAGATATCAAGTGAAAATTGAATCGTCCATGATAAATATCAGTAATTGTATCTAGTAATGTATTTTGTAAAATACCTAACTGTCTTAGCATATTAGCTGCTGCTATAGCACCTAACGTAAAATCATTGTGTATAAGATTTATTTCTTGTTCGGTCTTCAAAGCATTCTTGAAGTTGTCTATTTGGAGTGATAGATAATTTAACATCTTGTGTTGTTTATTAATAGACTCTTCAGTCCTCTTCAAAACGTTGTATTCGACTTCTATTACTGATGTTTGATTTTTTATAAGCGACGCCAAATGATTTTCATTGTCTTGAATTAATTGTATGTCTTGTTTATATTGTTCTGCGAATCGCTCGTCAAGTACGCCGAATAGAGTGTTAGCTAGATATCCGACACCGTTGATGAGTCCACGACGCCGGCGCTTGTCTCGGCGCGTGCTTGAATGTTGATTCAGCAACAGGTGGTTATAATATTCTAGTTCCGAGTACTCGTGTCGCAGTTGCATTGAAATGACGTCACAGTGGGAAATATTTTTAAATTGATTGCATATCTGTACTAAGTATTTAATATATTTGTTACATGCTTCTGTACCTTGCCAATACGGTTTCATATCGTAATAAGAGACTATTTTCCATTCATCTCTTATTAATCGCATATCAGCCATTTTTTCTAGGTAAAGACCTTGATTGTCTTTCAGCTTTGTCGTATTGTAGGAACAGTGACATGTTCCGGAGATGCCGAAGAAAATTAAAAGCAACATCATCATTGATACCAGGCTGCAAGCTGATTTCTTTGAATGCCTTTTTATAGGTTTATCTTGTGTTAACTGGGTTACTTGCGACTCTGGTTCATTTTGCCTTTTATTTACCGGTAGTAAAGACAGCTTTGCTATTGGACGCTTGATGAATCCATTTTTAGTTTTTAATGTCACCACCCTGATGTGGCCGTCGGCTCCTGGATGTAATTCAACAACGCGACCTATAGCCCACTTTCCTGGGGGTAGATTTGCATCATTGATTGTCACTACGTCATTTATTTGAATGTTAGGTTGCTGTCTTCGCCACTTGCTTCTTGCCGATAACTGACTTAGATATTCAGCACGCCAGCGTCTCCAGACATCTTGAACTATTTTCTGCGTAAGATGCCACCTAGTACGCATATCTGTTTCAGTTTCCATAATGGTCATATCTTGACTTAGATTGATGAAACTTGATGGTGTAAGAAATTCTAAGTCGTTGATATCCTCTGTCAACGGGCAAAGCGGTCTTGAGTTTAGTACAGCTTCAATTTGTGCCAAAATAGTTGAGAACTCTTCAAATGTAAGATGCTGCTCTCCAATAACTCTTCGAAGGTGATATTTGACACTCTTTACCGCAGCCTCCCATAGGCCGCCTGCTGATGGCCATGACGGCGCGTTAAAGTTCCATTTGATCTCCATGTTGGTAATTTCAGATATGAAATCTTGGTCAAACGTCTGTAAAATGCGTTGAAACTCTTGAGCCATAATATTGCTGGCACCTACAAAATTCGTTCCGTTGTCACAATATATGTGTCGCGGTGATCCTTTTCTGGCTGCCATCCTGCGCAACGCTGCTAAGAATGACGACGATGTGAGATCGGAGACCAGTTCCAAGTGAACAATTTTCGTCACCATACATATGAAAACTGCAATGTAACCCTTTGTGGTCTTGATACCACGACCCTTGTTGGCCTTTATGATTACATGTCCAGAAAAATCTACTCCAGTGTGGTGAAATGGTTTAGCCATATTACATCTTGATGCTGGAAGATCTCCCATCAGCTGTGTCATTTTTGCAGGGTTATTCTTGCGGCATATTACACAAGCATGTAAGCGCTTTTTTACTGCCCTGTTCCCACCAATAATCCAGTATTTTTGTCGGATAGCTGCTAATGTAACTCGAGCACCACCATGTAAAGTGAGCTTGTGTGCATGATCTATTATTAAGTCGGTTAGGTGCCCAGTATGTGGTAAAATTATTGGATTTATCATTTCTGGATTAATATTGGCGTTTCTCAACCTTCCTCCAACTCTGAGTAGTCCATTCTTGTCCAGAAAAGGGTTTAATTGTAATAGTGTGCTTTTAGTATGTAGCGATTTGTTATTCTGTAAATTATTTATTTCGTTTGCGAATTCCGTCTCTTGTACGAACCTTATTATTGTGTGTTTTGCTTTATTTATCGATTGTAATGTAATGTTACTTGATCTTCGTGTTTGTTTATTTTTAATTATATCGATAAACGTTAAAATCCATGCGAGAACTCTTGTTAGTTTTTGAAAAGAACTGTGTTTTGTTAATAACTCTCCGATGATGCTGTGCTCACCTGATGCGAGATTAACATGCTTAGTTGCTGGTTTAGACTTCGAAGCCTCTTCTTCAGTAGTAAATAATTCTATTTGACTTCCAACGTCTTTGGGAAGCCACGATGGGCCTTTCCACCACAGGGAATGATTTTTCAGCTGGGAAACATCAATGCCTCGACTCGCACAGTCAGCGGGATTTTCTGCGGACTTGACATACCGCCACTGACTGGGAGGTATTATTTCGGTGATTTGTTTCACCCTATTTGAAACAAAAGGCTTCCAACGTCCCGGGTTTCCTTGTAACCATGCGAGAACTACCATAGAATCTACCCATCCATAGGTCTTGATATTGTACGTGCTGAAGCACTGGTGAACCTTTGCCATTAGTTTTGACAACAAAAGTGCACCACTGAGCTCCAACCTTGGTAATGAGATAGATTTGCTGGATGGCACAAGTCTTGCTTTTGCTGCAACTAGCGAGATCTTGATAGTACCATTAATTGTAGTTTTTGAATATATAACGCAAGCATAAGCCTTTATGGAAGCATCACAGAACCCATGTAGCTCGAGATCACATGCTTCTTCTGAAGTACCCAACCAACGTTCTAGTTGAAATTGATGTATCTGAGACATATCCTCTCTGATGTTAATCCAATTTTTCACGATATCTTCTGGGATCTTGTCATCCCATTGGATATTGGCCATCCATACCTTTTGAAATAATAATTTTAGTCTAATTGATACTGGTGATAACCAGCCAAGAGGGTCATATAACCTGGATATATCTGACAGCATAGAACGTTTGGTTGGCGTTTTTATTGATGGTTCAATCTTAATTTGAAATGTAAATATATCTTGCTTAGGATTCCACTGTAGACCCAAAGTTTTTGATATTTCCGCCTGTTTGAAATCAAAATTCTCTTGTATTCGTTCATTTGATGTATTTGGCAATAATGCTGAGCAATTAGATTTCCATTTTCTTAAGTTGAAACCGCCAGCCTTTAACAATCGGATTAGATCTTGCTGTAATTGTTGTGCTGATTCAATAGAATCCGCTCCATGAAGTACGTCATCCATGTAAAACGATTCTTCAAGGACCTTAATGGCCTGACTGTCTGCATAATTTTGTCTTTCGTCTTCGGCTAACTGCTTCAACGTCATCATTGCCAAAAACGGTGCGGCCTTGGTGCCATATGTGACCGTGCACAATTGATATTCGCTGAGAGATGAATCGGAGGAATCTCGCCATATCACTTTTTGCAGAATCTGATCTTGTTCGTGTACCCATATAAACCGAAACATTTTTTCAATGTCTGCTGTGAATGCGTAGCGGAATTGTCTCCACTTTAGCAATAGGGATTGAAGATCCTGTTGAAGGTTTGGTCCTCTTAGCATGAGGTCATTTAAACTGCATCCTGATGTTGTCTTCCTAGAAGCGTTAAAAACTACACGAAGCGCAGTAGTTGACGAATCGCTACGCAATACGCAATGGTGTGGTAAAAAACAACTAGGTGTCTGGTTACTGGACGACAGTTTCATATGTCCTAATGCAATATATTCATGAATAAATAATTTGTACTGTTGTTCAATATTTATGTTACTACGGAATTTTCTTTCTAATTGGTGAAATTGCGCAATAGCCGCATGTTTCGACATTCCTAATTGCTCTTCAAATTTTTCTCTGAAAGGAATCCGGACCTCATATGAACCATCTTCTCGCCTTGTTGTGGTAGACTTGTAGTATGTGACACAAAAGGCATCTTCTTCTGATAGCGTGGATGGGCCAGAAATATCTTCAATCTCCCAAAATTTCTGTATCTCGTCCATATGGTTGACGATAACATTACAATGCAAAGTTTGCATATTTCCGCATAAAATCCAGCCGAGTCGTGTTTGTTGCGCAATGGGTAGGTCGGCTTGATTTGACCTACTAATTCCATCTAATATAATGTGCGGGTACACATCTGCTCCTAATAAAACTTCAACTGGTCGTCTGATATAAAATTCTGGATCTGCGAGTTGTATGCCCTCTAAATGAGACCATTTTGGCTCGCTAAAGGTACAACTGGGTAAGTTATTGATCACTGTGCCCATGACATATGCTTCAGTTGAGAAATAAAAAATACCGTATAATGATTTACATGATATATTAGTTACGCCTTTACAGCTACTTTCTTTGGCGCCTACGCCCAGTATAAGCCCCTTATTCCGTTTTCTTGGTAATGCTAGAAGCTGTGCAGCATGTTCGGATATAAGGGAGACTTGAGAACCTTGATCTATTAGCGCCCGCAACTTGCGAAATGATCCATCCCTTGCTTGGACTTCGATCATCGCAGTTGCTAATAGCGTCTCATTGATTATATTGCCTTGTTGCAATACTGCGTCTTTATTTTCCTGGGTTCGCTTACTGTCCGCAACTATGCTTGCTGATATATTTCTGTAGGCTTCATGTATAAGCGTATTATGATTACCACGACATTCGCGGCATCGTTTTTCGGAAATGCATGCTTTGTCTTTGTGATCATTCAAGCAATTTTCACAGAAACGAAGTTTTAAAATTGTTTTTCGTTTGTCTTGAGGTGTCAAATTTAAAAACTTATTACAAAAGTAAAGTCCATGCGCTTCTTTGCATAGTGGACAATTTTTTGATGATTTGTTGTTAGGCAACGACTGACCTCCTTTATATGTAGGTAATGATTGTTTGGCAAAATAATTGTTTGTTTTAAAATGTGTTTTTGAATTTGCAATATTATGTGGCGTGATATTTGATGATTTCGTAATGTCTTGCTTTTTCCGAGAAGACTCCAATGTTATAAATTTATGTTCCAAAAATTGCAGAAAATCTTGCAAATTAAGTAGGTCTCTAGGATTTTTCAGTGAATCTAAATATTGATTATGAGTGTCCGTATCAAGTTTTTGAAGCAAAATATGGACGATGAACGGATCCCAACTGCTTATGTCTACGCCTAGCTTTTTGATAGCGTTCAAGCATTCCTGGGTAGTGTCATGAACATTTTTAATGTGACGTGCTGATGGTTGTTGAGACGTCGGTATACTAAGTATAGTATTTGCATGCGAGGAAAATATCAACCTCACATTATTATAACGACTGTTCAATATTTCCCAGGCGATTGAATAGTTATCCGAACTGATTGATAAATATTGAACTAGACGCTCTGCTTCCCCTCTTAACTTGCCCTTTAGGAATTGCATCTTTTGAGCGTCGGACATGCAAATATTACTGTGTATGGCTTCGATAAATAAATCTTTAAAAGATGTCCAGCTCTGGTAATTACCGTTGAAAATAGGAATGTCCGACTTTGGAGTTGAATTTTCTCGATGAGTCATTGAATGTATTTTGCTATTGATGTCTCGTTTCAAGTCGGTATACATTTTTTCGTGTTTTGTATAAGACATTTCATATAACTCGTCCATACCTTCTAGTTCGCTGTCTATTTCTAAATGTTGAGAGTCTATTGCTGACCACCGAGATTTCAAAGAACTTAAAGCATCCTCTAGTTCCCATTTTTTAGAAAGGAGAGTCAAATCAATACCTGTGACAGTCCGATTAAATGCGCGGAAATTGCTAGCTTGCCGTTTAAGCATATCGTCCAGCTTGCTACAAGTACCTGTTGAAGCCCTAGCAGCTGACGATTGACGAGCACCGTCGTGGTCTGAGTCCTGGTCTGCATGTTCAGACTCGTGCTGCCGACTTGTCTCTCCTTGGCGAGAGACGCGCTGTTGCAAACCGAGGTCCTCTTGGGGCTCTGTTTTAGCTTTCTTTGCAAAAACTTGATATTGCTCATGAATTAGCGCCTTTGTTGATTTATAAATAACGTTAGCCTGCTCATACTCATTCTTGATAAAATACGGATGGGTCCTGCTTCCCTCCGTCACGAGACGATCGTGATTGTATTGATAATCAGACCAATATGCCTCTAAAGATTCTAAGCGCCTTTTAAAATAATCAACAGACTTACGGTCCGCGGAATCTTTCTTGATGTTGGTGGCCATCTTGGACATAGCCTCCAGCAGCTGCTGCTGGTTCTCGTACACGCCTTCCATTTCTGCTGTTTAAAATAGAAACGATCTTACTTGATAATGCGCAGCCTCTTGCTTACTGCTGTCGTTTCTTGTGGCTGTAGCCTTGATGTATGTGGCGCCGCTGCCGAAGTCCTTGGTGACTGCTGGTCAGCTCTTGATAACACTCACACACTTTGATAAAATTGAAACGATCTTACTTGATAAAGCGCAGCCTCTTGCTTACTGCTGTCGTTTCTTGTGGCTGTAGCCTTGATGTATGTGGTGCCGCTGCCGAAGTCCTTGGTGACTGCTGGTCAGCTCTTGATAACACTCACACACTTTGATAGTCACTGATTGTGTCTGATAACTGTTCAAGACACGCACTAAAGTTCACGCGGCACGTGGATAATACGTCGCGTCAACACTTTTTTTTTTGTATACTCGAAGGACCAGAAAATAATGTACGGTTCCTTGGTGAATCATACACTATTTGTGTGATAATTGAAATGCTTTAAATACTGATAAAACGTGTATTGTCCAAAACCTTGATGAAATGAACTTGATGATACACTTGGTAGTTTGATGATATGACAAGCTAGCGCGCGCGCGGCCCTTGTTGGCTGAACGTTAACTCGGCCCTTGATGGCTAAGTATAGACTGTGCCCGTGATGGCTAACTATGGACTGTGCTGTGGCATGAAATTAAGTTGCTTTATATTAAAGTAATTGGGACGCACGCGCAGCGAATAACTGCTGACCTAAGAAAATGTACGGTTGCACCGTACATAACGAATACTATTTTCGTTTTCTGACCTTAATATTACAGTTTCTCAGCTGATATCGCACTTCAGAGCTAAATTGAGTTTTATCTATTAATATGATCCTAAGTACAGTAGCTCGTACTATAACTATACTATCGTAAACGCCGTACAGATAATATATACTTAGGCAATTTAATTAGTTACAGGAACATATTTCTGAGATAGGTTATTTTCGGATTTCTTTTCTTGTAAGCCATAATTGAAACCATTGTAAGAGGTGCGCAATATTAAGTCGGATATCAATTAACATTATGAATGAGATGGTAGCATCCAGCCTACGCGATGTATGAGATTATTGAGAATGAACACAATGTGTTTCCTTATATTTTAATTTCAATGCAATAATTCATATTGAGAATATTAATAATAATAATGATTTAATAAATGAAAATGACAAGATGTTCCTTTTTTAATTTTAAAAATGTTTTTTATTTCCTTTGTAAGCAAACGAGCAAGCGGTCCGCCTGGTGATGAGCAGTATCCGCCGCCCATGGACTTAAGTAATGTAAGAGGCACAGCCAAGTCATTGCGTACCGGGAGTGTAAATATTGGCAACAATAATAAATAATAATGACAGTACTGTAGGTATAATATAATATACTGCCGTGTTGATCACTCTACAAACCGAAAGGATTAAGGCCTTAGTTCACTACGCTGGTTTAAGGCGGGTTGGCATATCTCGCATACCTTCGAAATTAACTTTGTTGCAAAAAAAAAAATAATCTCACCAAATAAAGTAATACCAATCTAGTTTCAATTTATTACTCTTCAAGACTGGGTTTAAAAATCAAAAGTATAAAAGGATGGGTACGTTTTTATTAGTTCTTGCATTAAAAACTTTTTACGATTACATTAAGATCAGTTATTGTTATGAACGCCCTGGGTTGAAGTAAGAAAAGTTTTTTTATATATTTTTCCAATTTTATATCAGGCGCCTTATAAAAGTCAGATTGTATTATACCACATTTGCAAAGGGTGAAAACATATTTTAAATGAGTTTTTAATACATCAATATTTAAATGTCACAGTTTCATTCCCCTACAGAATATAATATAGTATCTACCTATAGCGGTAGTATATTTTTATCAGCTTGGATAGCGATTACCGTACCCAATGTATATTTTTTGACGCGGGCTAATCTACCAGTAGCCTGACAAAGGTCGGCTTTTGGCCACACCGGACTTTTGGGTGAACGCTTTAGGCGCTCACAACCCCTTAAGTTTTTCATTAAATGACGAGACGAGCTTGCCATTCGCCTGATGGTAAGCGATACGACCACCCATAAACAGAAGCAACACCATTCAGCACCTTGAGTTACAAAGTACTGTGTGGCATACCACTGCGCTCGTCATTCTGTGACATAAGATGTTAAGTTTCATTATGTCCAGTAGTTACACTGGCTACAATGTCTTTCAAACCAAAAAACAACAGAGCATGCACACTGCTGCCTGGCGGTAGAATTAGACATTGTGGTGATACCCACCCATACGGACTCTTACATACAGGCGACCTACAACCAGTAGTACCACCAGTAGTAAGTGACCATGCTAAGGGCAACCCACTAACGGGTTACGAACCTCGGCTCAGGGCGGTTACTGGGAGGCCCAAGGTGTAAAACTCGCCATAATAGCTCACGAAGTGTGTCGCGTTCTGGGATAATCTGGTGCATGTTCGATTTCAAACTGGGATGTTTGTACGACTGCCTAGAGGTAGAGGTGGTCTTTTACCATCGGATGTAGTGGAGTTACTTTCCTGTACCCGTATAAATAAAATAATATTATTGTATATCAATTTGTAGATCTATAGTAATATTGTAAAGCTGAAGAGTTTGTTTGTTTAGTTGAATATTAGGAACTACTGAACCGATATTGAAAACTAGCTTTTGCCCGTGGCTCCGCCCGCTTTAAAAAGTTTTTCCGGGATAAAAGTCCCGCTTTATATTTTCCCGGGATAAAAAGTACCCTATCTGTTAATCCAGGACATGATCTACCCGTGTGCCAAATTTCATCGAAATCCGCTCAGTAATTTTTGCGTGAAAGAGGAACAAACATCCTTACATCCAAACATCCAAACATCCATACATTCTTACAAACTTTCGCCTTTATAATATTAGTAGGATTCTTTCACTAATTGGAGCTACATAACTCCTGAATGCTGTAGGTTACTTTTATCCCGGAGAAACTTTTTCATACGGGCGGTGCCACGAGCAATACTACCTTTCATAAATCATAATAATATGCGAGTGTGTTCGAGTATGCACCATCAGTTTATTATTTCATTCACTAGCAGTGTGTAAGTTCTATTGCATCCCAAATTTAATGCTATAATAGACTTCGAAGTAAGTAGGCATTAAGATAACGTTTACACTATAGGCAGTCTTGTCAGCTTCAACGAGTTGCATGCGTAACTTTACAGACAAGAATGACCTAATTCTATAAAGTGTTTTCAGGCGATAAAAACAATTTTGAACCACATTAGCAATATGCTGTTCATACCTCAATGCGCTGTCCATAAATAGTCCAAGATTGCGGGCTTCATATACTCGTTCTATTGGCTGGTTCAGCAGTGTCACATTAAATGAAGGAGGTAAAGTGTCCAATCGTGCTTTTGTGCCAAATAGCATGTATTTTGTTTTAATTGGATTTAGAACCAGGCAGTTGTTTTCTGACCACCCTGCAATCCTTTTCAGATCCTCATTCAAATCAGCCACAGCCTGGTGAAACTTATTTGGCTTAAAGGAGATGTAAACTTGAATGTCATCCGCATAGATATGATAACTGCATACATGCAAGTTGCTCACTATATCTGCACAATACAAGTTAAACAATATAGGGCCCAGGATGGAGCCCTGTGGCACACCTCGCTGCAATGTGGAGAGCTGAGATAATCGAGAGCTCCCATCTGCCAGCCGCAGTTCAACATACTGTTTTCTATCACTGAGATAACTATGAAACCATTTTAAAGTAGCATCGTCAAAACCATAATAACGCATTTTAGACAGTAGTAGCGTGGGAATGATACAGTCAAAAGCTCGTGAAAAATCTAGCAGGACCATAAGTGTACACATTCCCTTATCTTGGGCTGCCAGTATATTATCTGTAACATCCAGAAGAGCCGTTGTTGTGCTGCGCTGCCTTCGGAATCCCGATTGGAGTGCTGGTAGGATTCCATTTTCTTCCAGGTACTGTGTTAGCTGGCGACAAACTATCCTCTCTATAACCTTAGACAGGCATGGAAGAATGCTGATGGGACGGAGATGAGCTATTTCTGTTGGATTAGGTTTTTTTTCCAATGGTTTTACAATGGCAATCTTCCATATATCTGGAAAATTCGACGACATAAATGAGCTGTTGATTATATAGGTGATCAGTGGAGTTACATGTGGGGTGCACATTATTAGCATTCTGCGTGATATATTGTCAGAGCCTACTGCATCTGATTTCAGTGCCAGTATAATGCGCTCCACATTTTGTGTGTCCACTGGTGCAAGCCTGAAAGATGCATGACTAAACCTATGGAACTCGTAATAAGTCAGTAATGATAATGTGGCTTCTGACTTACCCGGTACATTTAAAAATTCATTATTTATCTCATCAGGATTGCTAAACTGCGGTGGCAGGTCTTGGCCCCGACCATTATGAGAAGGTAATACATCACTTTTAATGTTTCTCCAAAGCTCCTTAGGGTTATTAATTGTATTATTAATGTTAAATTTAAAATATGCACGCTTCTCACTGTCTATAGAGCGAACCACAAGAGATTTAAGCTCCTTATAATATTGTTTTTTTGAGTCTGACTTGTTTTCTCTATAATCAGTAAGTGCTTGGTCACGCAGTCGCATCATAATTTTTATGGTGTCCGTTATCCAAGGATAGGACCTCTCTTTTATTGTATTTTTTTTTGAGTGGCGCATGAAGGTCATATAGAGTTAATAAGGATTGGTTAAGAATATTAACCATGTCATTGGTATTTTGGAGTGAGTAGATAAATTCAAGATTTAGATTGGACATATCAATATTAAAGCTGTCTATACATATATCTTTTAGGGGTCTGTAAATAACAGTATGTGGTTTATAGCAATCTCGTTTAACATTAAGTATGCCCACAAGGAAGCATTGGTATTGTCCAGGCTTAATTACGCAGACATTGTTTATGGGCCGCGATTACTGGCCCGCACGAATCAGCTTGTACAGAGAGTACAGAACGCCTGTGCCCGTTTCTGCTTCTCTATCCCTCCGAGATCTCATGTGACTCATTACATCAACCAGCACTCATTGCTAAAAATGAAGTTGCGTCGCAAATTGCATCTCGCATGTGTCCTTTTTGGGGTGATCAAATTCAAGCAACCCTCGTACTTGTACAACAAGCTTCAGTGGTTATCAGGTGACAGACATGGCTCACGGAGGCAATGTTCACTTCAGATCTGTATTCCGCAACACAAAACTGCAGCTTTTAGAGGTACTTTTCGCTACGCCGCGGCCAAAATCTGGAATAATATACCTCCGCCAATTAGACAATCTTGCAGCCTCTATACATTTAGGACTCATCTGCGTAGGCATCTCCTGGAATCTCAACAAGAACTGGGTGATGTTAACCTTGATTTATCGTTAATATTATAGCTTTATTTAAGAATATAGTACACACGACACTGTCGCCTACGTGGCAATATGATATAACCATGTGATTTAACCTATAATTGTACTTTGACATGTGATTCATGGGAATATTGCTTCGTGGCATATTTTAATATTAAACTAGCGGCCCCGACAGACGTTGTCCTGCCCTAAAAAGGAAATGAAATCCTAGAACCCGAGTACAGCGCCACCTACCGGATCTAATTGTTAATCGAAACTATTCTCAAACCCACCGGAGGACACAAAAAAATCATTAAAATCGGTCCAGCCGCTTAGGAGGAATTCAGTGACATACACGTTTAATATGGCGGTTAAGTATTCTTAAATTTTCAAATTTTCCGCGTAATTTTCTTGCAAAAAACCTCCCTGCCACCAAATGAGTCCTTATTTAACGAAATTTTAAAATCCCTAAACACCCCCACCCCCCCGTAAATAATACCTAACCATATTCTTTTCCGGAAAAAATCCCGAATAAAATTCCCGGTGTCTGTTTTCCGGGATAATAGTAGCTTATGGGCGGTATTAATAGGTCAATCTCAAGTTTGAGTTACATCTCAAGTAGACATAATGTATTGAACTGTTCATACATTATGTCTACTTGAGATGTAACTCAAACTTGAGATTGATTTCCTTTGGATCACAAACTATCTCCATACTTATTTTCATACGGTTCCACTGGCAAAAAACTATTTTCCGAGATTAAGGTCCCGGTTTATATTTTCCCGGGATATGAAGTAGCCTAGATTCTTCCCAGGGTTTAAAACTATCTCCCTGCCAAATTGCATCGCTATCGGTTCAGTGGTTTAGTCGTGGCGGCTCCACTCGCGAGAAATTAAAATCCGGGATATAATTCCCGGTTTATCTTTTTCCGGGATAAGAGTAATTACGTCCTCAACTGGATCTCGAAATATCTCTATACTTGTTTTCTTGCGGTTCCACTGGCAGAAAACAATTATCCGGGATAAAAGTCCCGGTTTATATTTTCCCGGGATAAAAAGTATCCTATGTCCGTCTCCTGGTTCTAAGCTACCTCTCCACCAATTTTCAGGTAAATCCGTTCAGCCATTCTTGAGTTATAAGTGGTGTAACTAACACCACTTTCTTTTATATATATAGATTATTTTTTTTTTTTTTATAATTGTCCCTTACAGGGAAGGCAAAGGGTTCAAGCCCATACAGCCTCGTCTTAAGTGATATCTCTGGTTGTCGTAGTAAAGCAGTGGCTACCTTACCAAGACTTTATCGAGGAGTTTTGGCGGCAACGAAAAAACACTTGATTGGCACAGTTATTTCAATTCACTTCATTTGAGCACTTTAATAGAACTATATTGGAAAATATACCACCATAATTATTCAATATAACACTAAGTATCACCAAAATAATGAATTAAAACAAGAGCACCTCATGACACTTCCACGTTCCCGCCAAAATCTCCGGCATATTTTAATATTTTTTTTTTTTTGTTTTTTAGGGTAGGCAAAGGTTTATATGTTTTAAAGCCTTGTCATATATATTTTTTTTCCTTCTAATTACTATTAGAAGGAAATTGTTTATTGATTAATTAATATACTTTTGCTAGTAGTTTTATGTTGTTATCTATTTATTTATACCGACACACACACACACACACACATATTCATATAAATACACATAATGCGCATGTATGTTTCTTATTGTTTTATTTTATTTTTATTTTGACGTTCCTCTGGGCCAGGTTCTAGATGAAAATCAGCGCCAAACAATAATTCACTGTTTGGCATTATGCTGATCTAGAACCTTTTGGCACTGTTGTGGTGGGACAAATACCATCCACACGTGGTGGTTCATTGTTTTTTATTATTATTATTTTTTATTTGAATTTTATTAAGTTGTCTCTTTTTTGTAGTTTGTTTTTTTTATTTTTTTTCTTATACTTTCACCACATTTGTCATATTGTCACCACCCAACTTCGTGCCAATAAATGTTTTTTCTTTCTTTCTTTCTGATACATATCAATAAATGATGACCTATTATCTCGTCGCGTCATGTCATTCAGTAGTTTAAAAAACGACTAAAAGACTACCACTTGGCACCTACTCAAGCGCCTTAGCCAGCTCTCTAAAGAATAGGAGACTTTGTTATCACTTATTTTAAATCTTTACTTCAACTTATTACTAACTCTACTAGAAGTTCCTTAGTCCTCACTTTCGAGTCTTATTAGCATTCTGTCGTTCACTCATGATCGTGTTCGCGATAATTCTAAGTGCCAACTGATATCACGATGATGTAGTTTTCACCATTCGTTCATAGATTCCATGGATTAATAACTCAAGTGATGTAAACGTTAACAATCCAAAACCAAAGAAAACACCCAAAAAGTAATAGTGAATATTTTTGTAATATATCATGAAGTGTCGTTCTTATATCCTTTTATTATGTGTATAAGGTTTACTAAGCTACTAAGCTACTACTTAGTAAGACTAGTAGTAGATATACATATATATCTTCAATAAACAATGACACTTATGCCATTACTGAAGGCCTCGGTGGCGTGGTTGTATTACGGTACGATTGCAACGCTGAGGTCTCGGGTTCGATCCCTGGGTCGGGCAAAGTGATATTGGATTTTTCTATTCAATAATAATAAATAATAATAGTACCAGCCCTGTATTATATACTGCTCACTGCTGAGCACGGGCCTCCTCTACTCCTGAGAGGGGTTAGGCCTTAGTCCACCACGCTGGCCTAGTGCGGGTTGGCAGACTTCACACACCCTCGAAATTCTTATGGAGAATTCTCAGGTACGTAGGTTTCCTCACGATGTTTTCCTTTACCATTAAAGTGAACGATAATTGATAAACGCTTCAATGTCAGCCCGGAATCTAAAATTTGTACCCGTTATGGCGATCGCCCCCTATCACATCATGGGACGGAATGCGGATGGCGAAAAATGGGTGTATTAGTTGCGCCTCTACCTACCCCTTCCGGGATAAAAGGCCTGAGTGTGTGTGTTATATCATTAAAATTTAATATCAAAATTAAAAACGATAAGCACGATAACGCATTGCGATAATCACATCGATTGATGTAGAACAAACAGTCGATTCTGTTTAATTAAACGCATACCCGAAGGCAATTACCGAGTAAATATTACGTAGTTATTACCATATCGTCGCTGAGATTAATGCTCCGCGCTGTTTGCTAATGAAATTGATGTTCAGTATTTGTGTTCGGAACTGCGAATCCGACGGTAATCAGGTTTCGCTGCGTGTGCGAAAATTTCGCACAGTTTAGAAAAAAATGTTGCCATAAAGCTTAATGAACGGTACGTCTTTATTTATATTGGGTATCCGTTTATGAAATTTATGATATCAATTTTGAGTTTAAGTATCGTATCCTGCTGTTTTTAATTGGTATCCTTTATCGTGCTTTCGATTGCGAAAATTATTTACTCGGATGTTGATACCTACAAAATTGCTTACATACAAAATGCTAAGACCACAGATGTTACATAATATGTAAGTTAAGACCTTCATCATCAGAGGAGTAGGTAGAAAGGCGTACTGAGTGAAATCAGAATTTTTATTCAATCAAAAAACACACTTTCGATTACCAGTTTGAAAATCCAACGAAGTACAATCGACCAAAGTACCTAAATTGCTGCTAGAATTATGAGACAACTATTGAGATAAAATAAATAACTTAAGCAAGATTATAACAATAAAACTAACAGCATTACAATTCGTAGAATCACATGCAATTCTATCGTGTGGTTTGGTTGCATTGAAAATTTACTGTTGTGTGCTCACACGAGACGTCGACAAATCCAAGCAGGATCCGATAACGAATTGGATACAGTTGTATTACTGCTCAGGGAGCACAATAGCGTTGTACTAACTCCATCGATAACATGACTTGTACTTTACGCATCTTCGAAGTTAGATCTTGTATACATAAGTATGCATGAGTACAAATTATCATCGTATTGTCTATTGGTGCAAAATAATAATGGATAGGTACCAGGTTTCTATTAGTATATATACTTGAATACATACTACATTGTCTATTAGTATTCAGTATTATATGCTATGAGTGTGAAATATGATTTGATTGTACTATACACATCTTGGTAAAGTTATAGATAGTTGTTGTATTGAAGAGTCTTGACTCTTTAGTGCCGCCGTATGGGTTTTGCTGCAAATAGCAATGTGCAAGCACTATTTCGTTAAGACTCATTGTAGGCAGTTTGATCTTGATCATCGTCTCCTGTGACATTGTATGAGTATTATTAGTGACCTGAAGAACGTTGCAATTTGAAGTATCAGGCGGTGATGGTAGTGGTTATGATCGAGACATTACTGAATTGACAAGACCTTTGTTTTTTTTTTCATTTGCAAGGATTTTCTAAAGATTTTTATATAGCAGAGGACGCCAAATGTGCAAGTAAGTGGCGATCTCCACCACTCATTCATCATCATCATCAGCCCGTTGCAGTCCACTGCTGGACATAGGCCTCTCCCAAGATACGCCACAGACCCCGGTCTGCTGCTTTATGCATCCAGGTGCTGCCGGCCCTCTTGTGCAAGTCATCCCGCCATCTGGCTAGAGGGCGTCCCACACTACGTTTACCAAGACGCGGTCTCCACTCCAGAACACGCTTACTCCAGCGGTTATCTGTTCTGCGACATATGTGGCCATCCCATTGTCACTTTAACCTACTAACTCACAGAGCGATGTCGGTCACTTTGGTTCTCTGACGGATCACTTCGTTCCGAATTTTGTCCACAATTTTGTCACCACTCATTATCACATACTTATTAGAAGAACAATGGATGTGTTGCTATTCTAAAAAAAACTATGAAATGGGGATTAGGGAAGGAAGAGTGGAGTTGTTCCTCCAGAAATCTTAAGGAATTAATTAAGCCAATGTTTATTCAGAAATCGCCTTTTATACTAGTGAAGCCACTAAAAGTTAGTTTACAAAAATATGTAACAAAAGATAAAATCATTTTAGTTGTAACAAGTGTCAGTTCTAGAAAATGTGTACCGTAATGCTATTGTAATACAGTCGCTCCATATTATTACATATTAAATTACGTAAATATTTATATACGTTCAAAAATGTATATTTGACTTATTTTAATTTACTATTTCAAATTAAAATATATTACATAATTACACGAAAGTAAATGGGATATTATTTTAATCAATGTTGAGGAGTAAGTACGTGACTACAATCAAAAACGTATTTCTAATTCGATTCTCGCACTCCAATCCTATTAAATATATGCGAATACTCGAAAATGAACTTAAAGTTTATTGCAATTGAGTAACTTTATCGACAGTTAGGGGTGTCTAATAAGAACTTATGATACTACTTACGTGATTTGAGTGAAAAGTTACCAACTTCTCAATTCTGGCCGCAATAATACAAGTTTTTCGTTTTAAAACTTTCTCCTCTAAAAGATATGGATTTATTGTTGGTGACTTCCAATATCAATACCAGCACTTTTTATTGAAGATTTAAAAAGTACAATTGGTTGCGGGGTTGGGAATTGTTTATAACTATTTGAAATCAAGTGTGAATTCAATCTTTTCGGCCATTCACTCTTTTGAGTCTCCATAAGTTTACACACTCACGCTTTTTGTCAACGAAGAGGCAAGCAGAGGCGCAACTAGTGTACCCACTTTTCGCCGGGCGTATTCCATCCCATGATGTGATAGGGGGCGAACCTATCGCCATATCGGGCACAAATTTCAGACTCTGGGTTAATACGGAGTAAAAAAACCGATATCACTATGTCCAGCCCGGAAATCGAACCTGTGACCTATGGACAGCAGTCGTATTATAATACAACTACGCCATCGTGGCAGTCCATCAAACATCAAATAGCAATATTATTAGAAAAAAAATATTGGCCATTAACATTTTATCGACAAAATTATGCAAGCATGAATGCACAGCACTGATAATTCAGAAGTGAAGAGATCGTTTCTAGATCGTTGCTAACGCGAGTAGCGCCGGGACTTGATGTTGTACCGAGAAATACTTGTTTCAACAATTGATACATTTGCGTACCAAGGCTACCGAACAAACTTGTAGGTAAGTTATTTAAGTATACATGTTCAATTGTTCGCCAAAATTACTTAATAAATTAATAAAATTTCAAAAGTTTGTAAATTGTTTTTTTTTTTTTTATTTAAGTACATATTTATGCTTTTCAGATTTTTCCCTTTGCATGTACTGCAAGAACTTGTTTGTTGGCAAATTTCATGATTCTAGATCAACGGGAAGTTTTTATAGCTATCCCTATAGTTTTGATTCTCGTGCGAAATCGCAATATATGCAAAAATATGCGATAAACGGTAATATGGGAAATGTGTGCCGCGTAATAGTTACGATAACGATTATAGATCACTGAATATTATCTAAACTGCAATACGCCTTTTTCTTTCTACAACAACTAGGGCTATCTGCCAACTTTCCCTCGTTCTCAGTAGTAAACACCAACTAAAGAGAGTATAATATCAATACAAGATGTATTACAATACTCTTCAATATCGCCTTCCTCGGGTTAAGCACTACCGTTTGTTAAGACTACAGTATCTAGATAAGTATTTCTGTAATTTGTAAGTAACGATCTTGAATCGCTTTGTTTGCATGTATACTAAACGGCCATTACGAAACTGCTATCTTTTATATTAAAAGGGGATTGTTAGAAATAAATCAAACGGGCTTAAAAATATTTAGTCTACCAAAGACTTAAATTAAGAATTGTTTTTAGGTTAATAAAAATATAAACGAATACACCAAAGAATAAAGCTCAGATTTAAGACACATTAGAAAATACGTTGCACATATGTTCCCAAGAATACTCGAGTTTAGTGACATTAGACTCAACAGAATGAGTGGAATGTAAAGAGAAATCCTCTAGAAGATTTTAAGTGCTGTACAGCTTTGTATAAATATCACAAACTACTCGCTGAATGCGTATTTCAACCGAGTCCAAAATGTAAATTAATGCCAGACAACAGAAAATGGCAATATATAACAATAATGAGACAGTCAATTATAGCGTCAAACATAGCGTTTAACTTACGTTGAAATATTAGCGGCACTTTGAGTTCAAAGTTCTAAACGTAATAACGCAGACATATTAATATGCGACGACACAACATTTCATACTCGCGTAAAATGTCGCAGAAATTGAGCACAGAGTCGGTCTAATAACAGTTACGTAGAAAACGGAAGTGGTACCGAAGCGACTCCCCTTATGTCATTGTTGCGAACTAGAAGTTACGAAATAACTTTGTAACTAGCGACCAACTACGGAAAATAGTGGTGAAGTGAATGTACTGGAACAGTTAATGCTGATAGTTTTGTCCCTTTGTTTTTTGACGTCTTTTATTGTTGGTTAAATACACAAGTTTGAAGATAATGGAGATCTTTCGATGATTACACGGTTTCTGCAGAACTTTAGCTTCCATTGTGATACTATCACAAGATGTGAAACGTAGGTTCAATGTTTATTTTTGTTTCAACTTGGTATAATATTATAATTTAAGCACGTAAAGCCGTTGGTCCTGCGCCTTATCTCTCTCCGGTCATGTCGGATTGCCGTCTCACCGGACTATGAGAGTGAAGGAATAGCGAGTGCACCTGTGTATTGCGCACACACTTGTGCACTATAATATCTCCTGCGTACCTGGCTGATCTTCGTTGAGATTAGCCGCCGTGGCCGAAACTGGCTAGGAAGATTTCATTTAGGTAGTATAGCCATTCACAGATTTTTTTATGTATAGCATGATCGACTCCCTCCGAGCTAAGTGATTACACTGTCCCATAGAAACGGATACGCGCACGGTTGGGAAGTTACCATAGGCCAAATATACTTATTCCTTCTTTTTAAAGGCAGTGTTTGTTTTACTATTGGCCCAATATACTCCTTTTCTTTAAAAGCAATGTCCTCGTATACGGTGGTAACACTTGTAAGAGGTGTATCATTTGCTCATATGTCTACAGTTATAAAAAATATAGCTTTAAGTAATTAAGTATAAAGTTTTCAATTTTCAGGTTAACAAACATTTGTTACTTGAGTTTGTACTTTTGTTGTTTGACTCAATTATTTTAGTGCTTCATCGAAATCATCTTTTACATTCTTTTTTAAGCTATTGCTTAGTTTACTACTTACTCACTATTTTCAACTCTATCACAACCATGTAGAGTGTAAAATTCCATAAGTAAATTTAATATCGCAGTCTTGTAAGAGGATATGAGCTGAATGTTAAACGATAAAAGGTCGAAATTACCGTGTATTTAAAAATTGTTCCAGTCAGTGAAACGTATCGAAATATCAAACGCAGACTTTGATGAGAATGTCCCCGTGGCGGGATGACGTGATTCAAAGTTTGAATTTTTAAAAAGTTTTTATTTTATATCTGTTCAAAGAGGTTATACAATGCAGGCAATATTAGAATTGCCTGCTTAGAGTTTCGGCGTTAGGGCACGAGTGAAATTTGGACAATAGAAAAATAATAATTATAATTACATAAGTTGATAAAAAATGAATAGACATACCGCGGCAGACTCCGAGTGCCACACGTCTTTTTTTTTATATTATTAACATCAAAAAAGATTTATGAAAACACATAAAAAATATTGTGTGCCAAATAAATAATACCAACAAAAAACAAATCACAAACGCCACAAATCACACATCCTTTTCACATTCAACGACTTCGGATCTTGTTTATAATGGGCACTTCAATTATTTTCATGCATCAGTGTCGTACATTGCAAAGTATTCGAAGTTTCCGAGGGTTCCTGGATGTGATAATCATAACGAATTTCTTAAGATATTACGCAATTAGCTCTGACTTCATTTTACTCGTCTGTTCCTTTGTAATGAATGTATTTCGAAATGTCTTCTTAAAGTTTCGCATTGTCTGCTTTGTATGGCGGTTTTATATATATTACAATAATGTAGTATTGTTGATAATGTTGCGTTTTTGTACGATTATAATTTTCTTTTAGATATGAATTCTGGATTTTATTACTTTGGGTGTCGATTGGGCTAGATATTAACGTAATGAGGGCAAATCGTTTTGAACTCACCAAATGTCGCAAGGTTGTAAATGGACCTTAAATTGTCTGATTAAATTGATTGAACTGATGGTAGATCTCTCATATGTAAAAGCCCGTCTGGATGGGTACCATTGCAATGTCTATTTCTACCGCCAAGCAGCAGTGTGCATGCACTGTTGTGTATCGATTTGAAGGACGTTGTAGCTTGTGTAACTACTGGACATCGTGAGACTTAACATCTTATGTCTCAGGATGACGAGCGCAGTGGAATGCCGTACAATACTTTGTAACTCAAAGTGCTGAATGGTTTTGCTTCTGTTAGTGGGTGGTCGTATCGCTTACCATCTGGCGAGCGGCATTTTTATTTATTTATTCGCGAGAACAAACGCGTTATCACTACCACCACTGGGGGTTAAGTGGAACAGTTATGTTGGTTTCACAGAGTCTTACGGCCCAATGTCGACACTTGGGAGTATAGCATCATCCGAGCGAGTATTGGGCCGAGCCCCTAACACTATAGACACCCTACACCGACATACCAACCAAATCACGCGGTGGCCTTCTTCGGCACATACGAGACGGCCCCGTGGTACGTTGTTCCACTAAGATAGCTGCACGGGACCGTCCCTGCGCGGTGCAGTTGCGGTCCTTCTCTATACAAGGGGGCTAAGATGCCCCCGAACTCTAAAGGACGCCTTTTACGTCTACGAGTTTTATGACAACGGGAGACCGACCACCCGCATTGTCGTCCACCTCGGAGTCGCTTCAATTGGACTGAGCAGCCCCCCGCTGCTTGCCCCGTGACTCTCTCGAAGCTCCATTTAGTCGCCTGCTCGTCTCGTCATTCAATGCAATATAAAAAACATTGACGTTGTCAGTGATTTTATATCTATCTATATTCAATATGTCTATTTTGTTACAAATATTATAAATGCGAAAGTTTGTGAAAATGTTTGGAGGTTTTTATATTTGTTAGAAGTAAATGCAAAAGAACGAATTTAGTAGAAATTTGGCACACGGGTAGATAATGTCCTGTATTACACCATAAGCTACTTTAACCCGATAAATTGCTTCTATGGGACAAAATATTTTATATTATATGATTCCATAAGTAGGACTGCCTCGGTGGCGTAGTTGCATTACAGTACGACTGCAAAGCTGAGGTCTCGGGTTCGATCCCTGGGTCGGGCAAAGTGATATTGAGTTTTTCTATTCAGTATCAGCTCGGAGTCTGGAATTTGTGCCCGATATGGCGATAGGCTCGCCCCCTATCACATCATGGGACGGAATAATGGCGAAAAGTGGGTGCACTAGTTGCGCCTCTGCCTACTCCTTCGGGGATAACAGGCGTGAGTGTATATGTATATGTATGTATATGTATATAAAAAAATGAATAAAAATAAAAAAAATAAAATCCTTTATTGGTCAAATAGGCTTATAAAAAAGCACTCATGACAGGTCATGACATGAAGGTAGACACAATAACAAAGGTACATAATAAACCAATGAAGTAATTTAAAGTAAATATCGAACAACCAGCACGGGCTGATAGGTACAGAGGACACGGACATTAGGGACGGGAATAGGGCTAGGTAAAGGAGAAGTGGAGCTGTCTATAAGTATATAGCGCTGGCATCATTTTGTGTTTTAGAGACTTTTGTAGCAGTAAAGGCTTTTCACGCGGGCGAAGCCGCGAGCAACACCTGGTTCAAAATTAAAGATGGCCACAGACTATAAAAGTGTGTGGAGCATCAATTAACCCAATATCGCGGTACTGACCAGGTGGCAAAATATCTGTTAGCTTTCTTGTATATTTTATTTGTATTAGAACTTGTCACAAGAGATTATGAACAATTACTTATTGTAAACACATTAAAGCAAAACTCATACAAATCTGTACATACCAGTCGATTCTATAAACAGAACTCCACATTAACACACGAGACATGGCAATGGCTGAATTAGAAATTTAGAATCGATCGAGGCCGTAGTTTACAACAGTGTGCGCTAGTTAAGTTGATTTGTAGTGCGCACCAAGATCAACTTTGTAAACTTTGTTGGTACGTGTAGTCAGTTTATTTTGACTTGTTGCGGTATTTACTATTTACATATTGATTTATAGGTGCTGCAATTTGGGTCTTTGTGCTACGTGTCTCGTGTGTGTGATTATATAACCTTCACGTTTTTAACTGTTAAGATCATGTCATAACGTCTATAATTCTTTGTAAACAATTAATACCGTTGATTATTTGTGTGGAATTTGGAAATCACAAACTGCTGGGAATTTAATTGAGAATCATTCCGGTTTAGGGTGCTGTCTCTTTATGGTTAGGGAAGAATAACGGTGATCCTTTTGATGACATATTTATGACGTGTTTGATATTCAAAATTAAGAAAAGACCTTTATACGGTAAGACTAATTACAACTTCTACGTTCGCTAATTCTACTTTAATGTGGGCATTATACGTCTTTAAAAGAAATGTCCTTAGCATTCACTAAACTAGACTAGATAGATAGGTATAAGTTATATCATATAACATTCCATATATCAGGAGGACTTGGATGCTATCTTTTCATTTACTTAAAGCACATCATGTCAGAACATTCTATAAATGTTTCGGAGCAGGAACAAGTTTTGCTAAGAAGAAAAGACGCGAGGCGTTTGTAAATTCCAATAATTCAAAAGTTCACTACGACGTCGAAATACGTACTGACTTTAGTAATACATGATTGACGTAATATTTCTAGAATAATAAAAGATTGTTTTATTTACTTATAAAATTCTCTCTACTACAACTCAATGAAAATATATCTAAAAGCAAATTTTTCCCAGAAATTCTTTACCTGTAAAATAAAAAAAATCTGAACTTGTTTTCTCTTTGAACACAATGTTTTATGGAACTACCATTTCTGAGAATTCGTTCACTAACAGGCAGCTCAAATCGGAGTGATATAGGCTTATGATGCCGAAAACACAATTTTACCCTGAATGGAATTTAGCTGACTGCGACCAAAGGCTTGTAGTGATGAAATACCTTATACCTGTAATGTATTCAGCTAAAAAGTGACAAACCAATAGGGTAGTTGACAACTTTTTTAAATACAATTATGAAACATATATGCTACCCAAAATCTAATGGAAATTTTTTTTTCAAAATTGGCGCAATAGTAAGTTATAAAGCTTTGAAATTTAATAGATAGCTGAATAGATAATAATATAGAAAACCTTTTTTATCTTGAAATAATGTCGAAATGTTTTTGTACTAGCTCTTAGTCATTAATTGACAGGGAGGTATTATTAGCAAGAGGTCGTCTTATATAAGCAGATAAAAAATTCAAAATTTTAAAATTCTAGATTTTTTTTTTTCGTATGGCCATCTTCGGCTCATTAGGGACGGCTGCGGGCTTCCTCCGACTCACGTCTAAGTTGTCGTTCGCAACCGCCCCTGCGCGAACCGCTGTTGCGGTCCTTTTCCTGTTGCGGGGGCTCAGAAGCCCCCGAAACACCATACCGTGTCCGCCTTTTGGTGTCCGAGGCAGCGTGAGACACGCTGCCTCGGACATGTCCATCACGGGGGTCACAGAAGTTGGCTAGACTAATGGGTGGGCGGCACGTCCCGCCCACCCGTGACCCCCGGAGGCCCCTATTAGTCGCCTTTTACGACAGGCAGGGGATACCGTGGTGGAATTCTCCAAACGCCCCCAATCCACAGGGCGGAATTCTAGATTTAAATATAGTCCGATATTTATAAGTAATTTATTATTCTTATTCTACAGGCCGCCTAAGACGGCTCACGGTCACTCAACGAGTTATGAAGAGGGCTATGCTAGGTGTTTCTCTACGCGATCGAATCTGAAATGAGGAGATCCGTAGAAGAACGAAAGTCACTGATATAGCCCAGCGGATTAGCAAGCTGAAGTGGTAATGGGAAGGCCACATAGCTCGAAGAACTGACGGCAGATGGGAAAAAAAAGTTCTCTAGTGAAGACCACGCACTGGCAAGCGAGCGTCTGCCATCCACTTGCAAGGCTGCATGCAGGCCGCTTTTGACAGGTCCGTCTGGAAATTTTTGGGGGAGGCCTATGCAGCAGTGAACGTCATGTGGCTGATGACGATGATGAAGTGATTATCAACTGAGTTCCCATGATTTTACAGCAATTATATCCTAATATCGTTTAGTCCCATAAATTATTTTTAATCCTCAATGTTCCCGAGCGTTCCCAGATTAATACGATGGCCTTGAAATAAATTATTGCGGAGATTACAAACAACACAAAAGTAAGTGAGTTTGTAATTTATTCGGAAGCCAATGGAAGCGGCTGTCTTCTGAAATATTCCGTAGTTGTTTTGTATTCGAATAAATATATTTTGTGGGGGGAATAATAATTGAATCATTATTAATTTTAGTGTACAATAGGCACTTGGAATACTAATGATTAGAATTTTCCAGAAATCAAATAGGGTCGTATAACTACATGTAGATTAAGAAGAGGGTATAGGGTGAAGAAATAAGAATACGAAGTTCCGCGCTTTCATCTCGAGGGGGTCGTGAGAGTCCCGGTGGTCCTGGGGGATTGCGATTGCCCATCTGTTCGCCTTCGAGCACATGCACCTGCTATCCAGGATGTTGTATTTGGGCACCAGTTATTGCTTAAGGCGGACATCTATACGGCCAGGAATATTTTAATCGTATCTCAGGCTAAACAGATGCGATTTAAATTAGTTTTAGATAACTACGTAGACACTTCAACACCAATTAAAACTGATACAGAATATTCTTTGTGAATCTTAGTCGCACAACCATTAAATCCTACTTAATATTATAAAGGCGAAAGTTTGTAAGAATGTTTGGATGTATGGATGTTTGTTACTCTTTCACGCAAAAACTACTGAACGGATTTCGATAGAATTTGGCACGCGGGTGGATCATGTCCTGGATTAACACATAGGCTACTTTTTATCCCGGTAAAATATAAAGCGGGTCTTTTATCCCGGAAAAACTTTTGAAAGCGGGTGGAGCTGCAGGCAAAAGCTAGTATTACATAATAAGGAGCGCGAGAACGTTTTAGCTTTATTCCCAAAGTGTTTGTAAACAAATACGTTACTATAAATAGTAACATTCGCAATCTAAACTCCATTACTCAGCTAAATCATCCAAAACTAATTCCATCCAGACAGATTTCACACAATACATTATTCATAAAACATGGATTTACATCAAAAACTGTACTGTCGGCTTTAAAGCGTACAACAGAGATCCTTCTGTAAACACTACCCTTGGTCCGCGGTAAATGTTCCATGAAATTACCTCAGCGTTTTGCCAGCAATGAAATTCGTTTTCCACCAGCCAATTTCGACGTTATCCACTTTAACGGATCTGTGTAAAATTCTATAGATAAATGCGTTTAGACCGCGCAAATATGAAGCCTCTTTTACATATATATATACATATACACTCACGCCTATTATCCCCGAAGGGGTAGGCAGAGGCGCAACTAGTGCACCCACTTTTCGCCGTCATTCCGTCCCATGATGTGATAGGGGGCGAGCCTATCGCCATATCGGGCACAAATTCCAGACTCCGGGCTGATACTGAATACATTCATACATACATATACACTCACGCCTGTTATCCCCGAAGGGGTAGGCAGAGGCGCAACTAGTGCACCCAGTTTTCGCCGACATTCCGTCCCATGATGTGATAGGCGGCGAGCCTATCGTCATATCGGGCACAAATTCCAGACTCCGGACTGATACTGAATAGAAAAACTCAATACCACTTTGCCCGACCCGGGGATCGAACCCGAGACCTCAGCTTTGTAGTCGTACTGTAATACAACTACGCCACCGAGGCAGTCAGCAGGCAGCCTCTTTTAATGCGTTGGAATTTGGCTTTTAGAGATTATTTATTTATTTATTTATTTATTATACACTTTGTACAATGGTATAGTACAGGCGGACTTAATGCCTAAAGGCATTTTCTCCCAGTCGACCTCAACCGTCTCTCTGCACCAGGTGGTGCAGAGAGACGGAGGCAGGTGTAAATTATAATTAATAATGAGAAGAAAAAAGAGAATTAAATACAATGATAATTAATTATTGAACATAATATATGTATACTTACATTTGCTACAAAAATAATAAAAAACATAAATAAATACATACATACATAAATAAATACGCATCTAATAAGCTAATGACGGGAATCTGCTACTTCTGCGAGGAGTAATTGCCGAACTCTCATTTTAAATGTCAGTCGTTATAATGCCATTATTATTGTTATGACTTAGGTATTTGACTGATTGTCCTTGCATAAACCACTGGCATTGTTGTGTTTAAAGAAGTATTTGTTTTTTTTAGTTTCACAGCAAAATAATCTACTTTTACTATGTCAGTAATTACATGTGGAATAGTTTTAAAATATTTTTAGTAGTGCGGGAAAAAAACCTTGTTTATTTACCGATGACAAATCGTCTACATTTATAGACTATTTTTAATTTCTATTCCATAATGTAACGTGTTTTAATCACCCATATTTTTATATTCATTTTTAAGTGCATATCTACTAATATTTTTTTTTATCGATTGATCGATAAAGTGGCTTCACTGCATCTGATGGTAAATGAAGCGAAGCCCAAAAAATAATGTCGACCGGCAAGAGATAAACATCCCTAGTCAGTGGGCACAGTTATGCCTGCATAATTGCTTCATATTATTTTATTCATTACTAGACTTCTGCTCGCGGCTTCGCCCGCGTGAATGAGTTTTTCCGGGATAAAAGTCCCGCTTTATATTTCCACGGGATAAATTATATATATAAACCTTCCTCTTGAATCACTCTATTTATTAAAAAAAACCGCATCAAAATCCGTTGCGTAGTTTTAAAGATCTAAGCATATATAGGGACAGACAGCAGGAAGCGACTTTGTTTTATACTATGTAGTGATTTTCATACAAAGCAACAATTTATTACATTTTTCCACCTCTTATATACCACTTACCAGAACCATATTATACAGTGAAGGTAGGCCGGCGTCCTTCATTATTAACCTTTATGATATCCACGCAGTATCATTAATAACTACGGAAAATAGGAACAAAGTAACCATGATCTATTTCCGATAATATTACCTCTCGATAAATGATAAGTTCTAACAACTCAAACCGTTCTTCTTACACTAATATTATCAAGGTATATTTTATAAGATTGTAGGGGGAAATTTCTAAAACAATAGATTGGATGTTAGTGAAATATTTAATTATCTAGGAGTCGGGAAATAATTAAAATAGGTTATAAAACAAATGTCATGTCAATTGTTTTTTCAATTCATTAATATGAACGTTCAGCTCAAATGTGTCTATTTTCCGCTCCTAGGAATGATATCACGTGAGTCTTTATACGTTTTTCGTCTCATGTTTCGTAAGTCAGACTTTGTTTAAACACAAATATCTGCGATTCGCAATAACCATAGAAAATTATATATTTTCTTTAGTTCAATTTTACAAGCTAGCTCAAATACGATCTTCGATACAAGAAAATCCTTTCTATAACATTAACTTTTATTTCGACTAAGTCGCTTATGATTTGCTCACATAAAACTGGCTTCAGATAGTTTTAGTATTTCTTTTGCAATATATTTTGATTTCAAATACATTTTAAATTACGTCTAACCTTTAAGCTTGTAGACTTAGCTGTAAGTCCCTTGGAAAAAATAAGAATTATAAGATTATGCGGTCACAATGTAAACAAAGGGAATTTATACTTATCTGTTCGAATAAGTACAAATTTATAGTAATTTAATATAATTTGATTTGTTAGCTTCTTACATATTTTTACTTATAATTAATATATTTGTAACACACATTATGCAAAAAAAAATCTGGATTCTTTCTCTAAATTCATTTAATTTATACCAAACTTATATTCCTCCTTGTCCTTAAATAGGAGCATTAAAGTATTTTCTTCACGTCTAAATATACCTACGTAAGGGAATTTATACTTCTTTTCAACCGTGTAAGATTTTTCGAATACTATTATATAATACTTAAATTAATGTAACGTGATGTGTTCGTTATCTTTGTGCAAATATTTCTTTATAATTCTAATGGTTATGGAAGAAATATTTTGTGTTTAAAGTATGTCTCGAAACATCAACAGATATTCTGTAAATAACTACTCCAGAGCGAGCGTCTTTGTTCATTTTGCAGTCGCAGCTTTATTTTAGAACCTGTCTAGCATTCCTGCAACTCCATTCTTAAAAATTTTAATATCCATGAAGTTTATTTCGTTTACTTCAAGATGCAAAACTTTTGCTAAGGTATTCCAGTTTTTATCGTTCATGAAACCACTCCAATGAAGGAAGGAACGCGTGTGTCGCAGCACGATGATGAAAGATTAATGGCATCCTCAAGACCTATATGTCACGTATTTTTTATAAGCTGTAAATATTCTTTATCATATTGAAAAACACCGTGTAAAATGAGAGGATTATTATACTGGGAAATTCTGTATTCTGATACACAATTGATAATAAAGACGAAAAAAATATATGATTTATGTTGATGCTTTCCCCGATCAAACATATATAAAGATTAGTATTAGCGAGAACAAAGGAATCGTTGGTGCGTCGCTGACTCTTTGTCTTCAGCAATCTTCGTAATCGTCTAAATGCATCGGCAAAAGCTAAATTTACTGCATGTGGGGTTTCTACATTGGTGATCAGAAGATCAAGTATCTAATACTGTAGTTAAAACTCGGTACATAATAACAAACAAAACAGCGATGATTGTTTTGATGAGACAAATAAGTTTAAATAGGTTTTTTGGCCAATATCCAATAACGAATTTTAATACCTAAGTCATAGTTATTGTTAAATATTTCGGAAAAAAATATAATATTGGTAACACAGAATTAATTAGACGAAGCAAATTTCTTAAGGCGAGGGTCGGCTATCAATGTGCTCAAGAATTGTTTCTCCATTCTGTTTAGACGGGGCAACATTTTTATTGAAGAATCGCACGTGCGCGGCGAGAAATGGCTCCGGCTATTTTGAGGCTTTATTAACTCCTAGGTTTAGCTCGCAGCCTCGCCCGCGTGATTGAGTTTTTCCAGGATAAAAGTCCTGCTATATATTTCCCGACAAAGTAGCGTATGTCCTTTTCAGGATCTCTAACTATCTCCATACCTGTCATAGAAATCGGTTCAGTGTTTCAACCGTAAACACATAACAGACGGAGAGACTTACAGAGCTACTTTCGCATTTAAAATAACTATAACTAGTATTGCTCGCGGCTCCGCCTGCGTGAAATGTTTTTCCGGGATAAAAATATTTTCCTGGGACAAAAGTAGCCAACAGGTAAGCTTATAAGCACTCAAAAGTAATATAGCTTCCTATTAGTGAAAGAATTTTCAAAATCGGTTCAGTAGTTACTCAGATTAGCGCTTTCATCCAAACAAACTCTTCACCTTTATAATATTAGTATACATGTAAGGATAATTGAAATCACCAGCTTTTTTGACTAAAATCAATTCTACAACCAAAACATTTCTTGTACAACAACAAAACAAATAATAAAGCTGATAGTGCTTTTTACAGGATTTATCTACAAATTATCTATTACTTAGTGCTGATTCACGTTAAGAAATAAAGTTTTCTTTTAATTCCACTAAAGGCAGAGGGTTCGTAGAAGTTTCTTGTTGTATGTATATTGATGAATGGTGCCTGTTTTCGAAGCAACCGAGATCCTCTCACTTATTGATGACCCGTTATTTATTAGGTAGGGTGTACTCACTTGTCTGGGGAATGTGAGTGAGCTTGGCCCTACCACGGTTCCCTCAATTTCTCTTTCCCCTGATTTTATTTTCGAGTTAAGATAGATTTTCCAAAATACATCTTTACAAGCCTTTATTTAACTTGCAATGTTTAATGTCCGCTTTTAAAAACTGCTATAAAAAATCTCACTCGAGTTGCACGGCGTGAAAATACAAAATATTTGACTCGAGTAACTCGAAAACTCGAGTAGGTACAACTCGATTAACTTACTGAATAACTCGAGTCATAAAATCCTATTCGAGTCGCATCTCTAATACATTCATCTTCTGGTCAATTCTTGCAAATAAATTTGGATGTGGATAATACAATCTGTACTACTATTATAAAGCTGAAGAGTTTGTTTGTTTGAACGCGCTAATCTCAGGAACTACTGAACTGATTTTGAAAATTCTTTCACTAATAGGAAGCTACATAACTCCTGAGTGCTATAGGCTACTTTTTATCCCGGGAAAATATTTTTGTCCCGGAAAAACTTTTTCACGCGGGCGGAGCCGCGAGCACTACTAGTAATTATATAATTTGATCTTGATCAAAGTAAATCTGGCGCCAAGCTTCTGTCCATACTTAGGATAAAACATAATTTGATTCGATTTAAACTTTATTTTTGTCTTTTTAAGGTTGTTTTTAAAAAAAAAAATTTTTTGTGTTATCATAATTAATGTGTGTAATTTATCTAACACATTTAAAATTTTTGATTTTTTTAGTGGAATGCATTTACCGTTGGGCGGTTTGGAGATCTTTAAATATTGCGCGACTTGGCAACAGCAGTATGGTCATAAATTAATGCAATAATGGGTGAATTATTTGCTTTCGTGCGATTAATTATTCATTGAATGCTTTTAAATTATTATCAAAATTGCAATGCGCAATAATTAAAGTTTAATGATGCGTGTCAAAATTCTACAAGATTTATTGAATTGTCTGTTAAGAATATTCTGGATAATTGTTTGATGTATGAATTAGCTTACTAAATAAACGTTCTGAAACCATAAATGTAATACTATTTAGGCCTATCTTAATTCAATTCAATTTATTGCACTCTACAATTGTCACAGTTTTACTAAATAGGTACCTATATTTTGGACTCTTTCGGGCACGTTAAAGTAGCAGAGAGCGAGTTTTTTCTAATTTGGTTTAGTTAGCAAAATTATTAAATAGCTGTAGAATTGTTTTGATGCCGTTATCATGTTTAGTTCAAAACTGAAGTTAGTAAAATGTTAATCAAAAGTTGGGACCTATAGTACCACCGCATGAAGTACGTAACTCTTTAATTTCAGCTGACGCGTAAACTTGAGTCGGTTCGGTAAGCCAGCCTATATCGACAGATGCTCACTACCAACGAAATATTATAGACGGAATATTCTAGTTATGTCAAATACAATTGATTGGTTTTCAGTATTTGAATATTATTAATGTAGATTTGAAATCGTAACTAAATTTCAATCTCGCATTATAATCTTGTAATAAGTATATGAGTAGATATGTAAGATATACATAATCTTACTTCATACTAATATTATAAATCTGAAGTTTGTAAAAATGGATATTTGTATGCTTGTTAAAAGTAAACGCAGAAACAACTAAACGGATTTGGACGAAATTTGGCGCACGGGTAGAACATGTTCTGGATTAACACATAGGTTTTTTATACCATTAATTTGCTTCCATGGGAAATAATGAATATTTTTAATCTGACTCTTTAATTAGATGGTGCTAGCATCGTACTGTGTTGTAGGGATCTTTGTAGCGGGAGAGCCTTCACACGGGCGAAACCGCGAGCATCACCTAGTACTATGTTTTTTTTATGGCATCGAATGACGAGACGGGCATGCCGCTCACCTGATGGTAAGCGATACGACCACCCATAAACAGTAGAAACACCATCCAGCATCTCCAGATACAAAGTACTGTGTGGCATTCTACTGCGCTCGTCATCCAGATAACATTAGATTTTAAGTCTCATTATGTCCTCTAGTTACACTGGCTACAATGTCCTTCAAACCGAAACACGACAGTGGATGCACACTGCTGCTTGGCGGTAGAAATAGACATTGCGGTGGTACCCACCCAGACGGACTCTTACATATAAGAATCCTACCACCAGTAATAGGTATGTATAAAAAAAGTCTAAAACGAATCACCGTCATATCAAGACGTCTTTCCCTATCTACCCTACTTCACAATTGATGATAGATGCAAATCAAAATAGAACAAACAAAATATAGTGTTGGGAGAAAACCAGACATTTTTTAGGAGACTGGCTAACGGACATGTGTGCATACGTTCAAAATCTCGCTACTGGCTCGAATTGATTCCAATCGTCTTCGGGATTCAACTGGAGTATAAATGTAGAATGATATTATACGTCCTAACCTATCATTGAAGGAGACGATATTTCTTATTAATGGCCTCAGACAATAATAAACTTACCACCAGGTCCAGTGTGATTTGCGTGCAATATATAGAAATTAGAGTAAGATAAAATATTATTCCATTGTGATAATCACTAAACACGCGCATTCACACACAATTCTAATCGTTATTTCAATGTATTTTAACGCTATTTTTAATTTTATGTGTTTTCTCGCACCGTCAATCCCAGTCTCATGGCCCCACTAATAGGAGCGTCCCACACTTCATTAAGGAATTAAACATGGCTGCCACTGAGGCAACTTTCTACCCCATTGGGTTTGACAACAGTGAAATTTGATGTAAATATACAAAACTAACTGCGGGAATAAACGGACTCTTAAAATTTAAATGTCTTTCTATATAGGTATCGGTGTTGTTACGAAAATAGAATGAATGGTTCGGTAAAAAAAAATAGATGTTTGCTAGCTTTTGCTCACGGCTTCAACTTCGTAGAAAACGGTGTGTTATAAGTATAGAAAAAGTCTATTTATCCTTTCTCGGGGTTCTCCTAACAAATTTTATAAAAATTGGTTCATTTATTTAGCTACAAAGGGGTAGAGACTATCCCGCCCTCACACCCGCCACTGTAACTCCTGTAAGCCAGGATCAGCAGTGGCACGCATTTTATGACACCGAGCGGTGAAGCTCGGCGAGTCTCAGGGAACACTAATATGTCTGTAACCCGCAACGAAATTAATCAAAAGAAAGATAGGAGAAAGACAAAGCTACTTTTGCATTTATAATATTATCAGGATGTATTTAGACTATGTTTATTTTTTTTATGATGTAGGGGGCAAACGACCATACGGTTCACATGATGGTAATTGATCACCGCCGCCTACGAACATCTGCAATACCAGGGGCCATAGAGATGTCTTGCCGGCTTTTTAGGTGGCAATACAATGGGCAATACCACGGAGGAAAGAGAAGAGGCAATACGCTCTTTTTTTGAAGGTCGTCAGGTCGTATCTATATTGCTGGTGGAAATTGATTCCATAGTTTTGTAGTACGTAGTAAAAAGGGTCGGGAGAAACGTACTATGGTGGATTAACAACCTCCGAGATGATGTGGATGGAATTTGGAGTATTAGCGCATGCGCGTTTTGTGCAATAAAATATATAATTAACACAACTCACCGATATATAAATATCTACGCACTTATCAATTATAGTCACTATGTCAGTATCTCTGTAACAAGTCTCGTAATTCGTAATTCATTTATTTAATTCAGAGAAAACAGTACTAGTGTTTAGTATAGCAAACATAGGCTATCTTAGGTGTAAATATACGATCTATCTTGCAGGTCTTGTAAAGAAATTATTGGAAAAGTAGATGTGTTGGGTAATAGAGACGTGACAAAGTAGTACGAGGGATTAGAAATAATTAAAGAAAGTACAAAATTTGCGTTAAGTATATCTAGTCAATCTTATTTCTTACAAATATTATAAATGAAAAAGTTGATGAAGATGATTGAAAAACAGTAAACGCAGAAACCGTGAACGGATTTGGTAAATTTTGCAAGCGGATAGAATAAATCATCGATTAATGTACAGGATTGTACTTTTAACTGCGGAAAAGTAGAAATAAGAAAGGATATGAGCGGAGGAAAGAGAAATACCTAGTCAAATTATATATAAAAAAAACAGAACGATATCCCCGCACCTGGTGATACTAATCCATTAAACCGTTGTGTTTTAACATCCCCAACATTCGGAAAAAAGCCGAAAATGCTACCCTCATCTAATTTTTCTTTGAATTGGAAAAGTTTTCGTGAATTGTATATTTGAAAATTGCTGACATCAATAAAGCCCGACATGTTAAAATACGACTCGTTCCATAATAAAAGTAATGATGACCCTTACCAGAATAGAATTAACTATCTAGATTAAGGTTTTAAGTTCGATGTCTGTACCAGGGTTTTTAAATCTTTATGGTAACGTATCTACTGCTTTACTAGTTAAGAAAAACATTGAAAGGAAGTTACAAGTAATGTAATGTTCCAATGTATATGCCCAAAAAGAGCTATATTCAGCAACTATAATAGTTGCGTATTATTTCGCAATAAGTGGACAACGTCTAGGCAGCTCCTAAGCTTCGATATTTTAAACAAGTAAAAGCGAACCTAAAACAACCAATACAAAATACATCGCCCTTGAAACTTAAACAATTATCGCGAACGCAATGCGAAAAACAGTCGGTTAAGTATCAATTCTCTTAACTATTTCCCGCTACTACGTATGTGTTGGGAAAAGAAATATGACGCAATTTTGGTAATGCTTAGTTGTCGAGCCACAAGGGAATGAAAAATTCAAGGGGCTGACGTACATTACCGTAGCACATTTCTAAGAGCATTTGTTCTCTTTCCAAATTTGAAACGTATGTTTTTAGAAATAAAATTTGCTATTTTTACGTTGTTGTAATAGTTGGCTATTCTACAATAGCCTGCCTGAAATGATTACGGAAACCAGCTTAGCAGTTTGCGTTTATTCGAGCTCAATACGTAACAAAAGTTGTCACTAATTATACATTACCAATGGAATAGTTTTATTTTCAATACAAGAATTTATCTCTATCTTTTACGACAACAATGAATAAGGTTGTTATAAGATGCATTCAATCACTGAGATATTGTGAGAAGACTGTTATCAGATTTTTGGTACTATTCCGAAAAGTTTCAGGCTATTCTAATCCCAACCCTACTTTTACGTCACGTAGAAACTGATTCCTTAAGCTTTGTAAATGTAATGTAGTGTTATTACACTAAAACATCTGACGCTTGGCACCCCTACTGTTATCTGCGGGATAAATCACACTGACACCCCTGCCCCTCGCTTATACAATTAGTACTTATCGAAATAAGGAGGGAAGCATGATAAGCCCAAGAAATGTATTACACCAACGAGAATTAACAAGACTTTTACATGAAATTTGGAATGGGTAAAACTGGATTTAAACTGGAAAGTATTTGTATTACGTTCGAAATTACGATAAAAAAAACTTTTTAACAAAAAATTAAACCGCCTTCAAAAACGACAAAAAGAAACTAAAAACCAAAACATAATTAATTAATAGTGAATAAATATGCGATGGCATTACTTATATACTGGTAACCAATTTTGGAGTCAGTGCCTATTTAAAATTATACATTGTTTTCGCATATTTATTCATTTATCTAGCTTAGCTAGTTATTTTAATTAGGCACCGACTCCAAAATTGATTACCAGTATATAAGTAATGCTATCGTATATTTATTCACTATTAAATTATTTTTTGGTTTTTAGTTTTTTTTTGTCGTTTTTGAAGGCGGTTTAATTTTTTGTTAAAAAGTTTTTATTTGTTGCTTTTTTGTGTTAGTAAGAAATATACCGCCTCGATGGCGTAGTTGGGTTTGTAATAAAAGCAACCAATTTTATTAATCCCACATTATCTGAATACATACCCGCGCTACGAAAAGACCGTATATTACTAAATACTTTGTACGTAGTAAGTTTACTCACAAGCACAAACCGATAAGGATCTAAAGCAATCTCAATAAATCGACGTTATCTTCATAAATATCTGTTGACCCGCAGCAGGAGTTCTTAAATTGATTCTACGTGGTACGGAATACGAAAAGCATTCTATATTGATTCCTCTCAAAACTGTGGGTATACGGGTTTAAGGAAGTCTATCCAGTAGAAACGCTGCGCTACAAAGCGTTTAGCATTTTTATAGGAAATCTTAGGTGAATGTTACACCGAGATCTCGACTTACCGAGCAATCTTTGAATTCGATCTGGTTCAATCGGACATACAGGTTGGAAGTTTTATGCTTAATGATATGTTTAAATGAAATTTAAACATTTTTTGAGTATAACTGAGGGTTTGAGGATATTGATAACTAGAAAAACTACTCCATTTATCTTTTTAGTCAGGTAGTTCTGATACTCAGAACAAGGAATAACTTTTAGTTTACTAAGCTATTATATGGCTGCTTTATATTATTATTTTACTGTGTTTAGGTGGTACCAGCTTAAATCAAATTTCATCAATTCTCGTATTTCCATCATCTCTTAATTTATTTTTAACATCGTCAACCAGTTCACCTTTGTCATTATAGTATACATTTAATAGATTGTTTTCATTTTTATCATGAAATACCACATTGTACAGGTATATGACACCATATCCCTTGCCACTCATAATATAATTTGATGTTTTCTTATAATACACAGTAACGAAAGTAACAAGAATATCGTAGTTCTATATTATATTTTTACTATTAAAAATTAACGGCCTTATTATAAATAGTTTATAAACCTGTTTTAGCCATCGAATCTTCGAACAAATTTTGAATTGGGTTTGAAGGAATAAGGCAAAACATTCTACAACTATGTAAGAGTCCGTCTGGGTGGGTACCACCGCAGTGTCTATTTCTACCGCCAAGCAACAGTGTGCATTCACTGTAGTGTTTCGGTTTGAAGAACATTGTAGCCAGAGTAACTACTGGACATAATGAGACTTAACATCTTATGTCTCAGGATGACGAGCACAGTGGAATGCCACACAGTACTTTGTAACTCAAGGTGCTGGATGGTGTCGCTACTGTTTATGGGTGGGCGTATCTCTTACCATCAGGCGGACGACATGCTCGTATCGTCGTTCAATGCGATAAAAAAAACTAAAGTTTACAAACCTATTAAAAAGAAGAACAGACGTCTTTAAACCATTTTTTGAGATGGTATTTAACGTATATTTTTCTACAAACATGTTTCCAGCATCCGCTCTCTAAATATTCTTTACTAAGTTTAACAGAAATGTTTTCAGCGTTAATATGAACGCAACCTTAATGTATACCTTTATATTCAAAAGCAATCCCATTTTCCAGTACAGGCGTAACATAGCGGTACAGGAGAATTTGTAATATTGTTTCCAATTTATACTAACGGCTTCTAAACTTCTCTAGTTAAACCCTAGTTTTACAGTGAAAATCTCTGCTGTTGAAGACAATTTTGAAATGTTTTTGTGTTGGACAGCATGATGGTGTCAAGGTCAAGACATAATCAGTAATTATTTTAGAAAAATGCTTTGAAATAATGTCGCTGTATTTTGTTTCATGTGCTTTTTTCTATTGCCCGCGGCTCCGTCCGCGTTAAAAAGTTTTTCCGTGAAGAAAGTCCCGCTTTTCATTTTCCCGGGACAACATATAGCCTATGTGTTAATCCAGGACATGATCTACCCGTGTGCCGAATTTCATCGAAATCCGTTCAGCAGTTTTTGCGTGAAAGAGTAACAAACCACCACAGATCCACACATCCATACATCCAAACATCCATACATACTTACAAACTTTCGCCTTTATAATATTATTATATTATATATATAGTAGGATTTCCAAAATAAATTATTTATTATTAAGATACACACTCACGCCTTTTATCTCCAAAGGGGTAGGCAGAGGCGCAATCGTTGCACCCACTTTTCACCATGTGTATTCCGTCCCATAATGTGATAGGGGCCGCGTTTATCGCCATATCAGGCACAAGCTTCAGACTCTGGACTGATACTGAGTAGAAAAACCCAATATCACTTTGCCCGACCCGGGGATCGAACTCGAGACCTCAGCATTGCAGTCGTACCGTAATACAACTACGCCACCGAGGCAGTCAGTTAAGATTTTATAATGGAAAAAATGAGCCTTAGCCTGTAATCGTGTTAGCACAAAAATTAAAATAATATCAATATAATGGTCGATAAATACAATTAACTTTTATTGCCTCATACATTTTCATTTGATGTGATATCCGTTCATTTATAACGTGTAAAACAATATAAAGAATATTAAACTACCAAACATTGATCTATTAAGGGTGTTCAATACATCAATGCTACCAAATAAACTTTTATAATCCAACGATTCCAAATTCAAAAGCGGTTCACATAAATTATTCTCTTTACTGCCGCCAACCAATTTAATTACCAATAAAACCGCTCTAAAACGAATACTATTACGACGCAATCCAACATCTTTGAGCAACGTTTTTAGAATACACGCACTCAGACCTCTACGTGTTGGGCTCTGTGACGAGAATCGGAAATGGGATCTGAATGTTTTGTGGTTATTTCGATCGAACCCTGAAAGGGGCATATAGTACGTACCTCTTGAAATTTCTAACCGCACCGCGACCAGTTTTCTCGTTAAACATAGGTGTTCCCGGGGGAAAAGGTTTCTTTTTATTTGAGGACGAAAGGATTTTAGTTAACTTTGGCAACTTTATGCTCGTCGTCGGGACGAACTGTGGGAAAATAATTGTATCGAAATAGATTGTGTTTACTAAGATATTTGTTATTATCTTTTGTATGAATTCACTTAACATTCTTAGTACTGACTAATTGATCTTTATATATATAGGCAACATAGATGAGCACTAAGAAAAGTTTTTTGAGCATCCATCCCCACAGGCGGTTAATATCGAACACAAATTTAAAAAATAGAGTTTTTCCTAAAATAAAAACTTACCTATTATTTCTTCATCAATATCCGGAATCCATCTAGAGTCAAGCACCTGTCTTTCCTGCCTTCTGTCAGCTTATTTCCGGTTCCCTCTCCGTTACCCCCCACTATTTTCCCACTTTGGCATTGAGCGCTTGTCAGGTGAAGGCCCGATTTTGAATCATTATGGAGCTCATGATGCACCAGGTAAATCTTACCTGGATTCCGGATATTGATGAAGAAATAATAGATAAGTTTTTATTTAAGGAAAAAATGTCTATTATTCGCTTCATATCAATATCCGGAATCCATCTTGAGTGATGTATTTGTTATCACCTGGTGCGCTCAATCTAAAGACGCTATAATGTGTAAAATGGGTGTCATAATTGAATGAAAAATCTTATGTAAATTAGTATTGAATTGTATAAGTAAATAAAAATCACGTTAATGTACAGGCTCAAAATATTTAGACAATGATTGTGAATTATTTTGTATACCCGATTCAAAACTTATTAGTTCTCTTTGATAATAATTTTTAAATGTATGAATGGTTTTCCAATTTCCCGTTGGCAATATGGTCTATGGAGAAATCTTCTAGGAAATTTAGGGAGGAGACTGCAGATCTCACAGATGATTCAAAATCGGGCCTTCACCTGACAAGCGCTCACTGCCAAAGTGGGGGGAAACGGAGAGGGAACCGGAAATAAGCTGACGGAAGGCAGGAAAGACAGGTGCTTGACTATAGATGGATTTCGGATATTGACACGAAGCAAATAATACCTATTACTGCAAAGGCTACCTGTACATCAAAATACCTAAACGGTGAAAAACGATTAGCTAGTTTCTATGTATTTCGGCACGTAGGTACGCTGCTACTTTGTATGTTCGGTTAATCATAGGTAAGCTTATCATTCGTATCAGCTTTATGTTACCAGTATTTTGAAGTCGGTTAACTCATTAGTACAAAAATGGTTTATCAGGGAGATACATGTTATAGTAAAATAAACTTAGTCGTCAATATAGAACTGGCATTAAAATTATTAACTAATCATTTTGTAGACTGTCAATTATGTGGGAAGTAACTTCTATGATATTTGTTTTCACGTACAGTCCACACAGGGCCAAACTAGCCTTAAGGCAAATTAGGCAACTGCCTAGGGGCCTGGCATTGGCCCTTCGTCCCGAGAAAAAAAATTAACGACTCATATTTAATAAGCCCGTTATTCGATGACAATATTACCTCGATATCAATAAAAACATAATTCAAGTTATCAAGAAAAACATACTTATTATATTGCTGTCGGTTAATTTTTGGTACTTTAGGAAGAGAAGAAAAGGAAAAGGGCCCCTTCTTCATCCGGGCATGAGTCCATACAGACAGCGCGGCGCTCAAAAGTTTAAAGAGATCACTTTTCCATTGACAGTGTTTTAATCTTTAAGATGTAAGAAGACACACAAAAGCCACGCTCAGTATGTCGGTGTTATATACTTATTTCGCGAACAATAGTTTCAGAATCCTATCGCTAGGCTAATTTAATACAGAATAGATTTCAAACATCCAAAATTAATAATCCCTTTTAATTAATATCGATTTATTAACCACGGTACAATATTCAGCTCGATTACAATCTGTAGAACGCGTAATTTGAGGCAAGAACCTCGGTCGCTTATCTTAATAATTAATTACTCTTTTGATATTCCGAATGATATCGAGATATTAATTATGCATTAATCGATTTGTTCTTCAAATCGATTTCAAGAACTGCGCGAATTCTTTAGAATCTGAAGAATATTTGTATAAAAGATATTTTTGAATGGATAGATTTAGAGATATGGCTTTAGCGCCATATTTAGGTCGAATGGTGTGGAGCGTCTGAATCGGAAGGCGTTAGTGTCTGAGTGGAAGTCTGAAGTCTAATAATTGTTATTCTGAATTTGAATAGTACTTATTCTTTAAAATTGAAAAGCATCAATATAATTGAGATAATAGAAAACGAAGTATCTAGATTAGTAAAATGTAAGCGATCGTCCATTTAAGTACAGTTATATAATGATTTTTATTGAAGGTGTTCTTTTTTCATAATTCAGTTTATGATTAAGACTTGATCTCCAAAATGTTATCAACGAAATTATATACTTAAATAATCACTTACTAAATAAAATCCATAGAATGTTGTTGACACAGCGCTCGCTGCGTATTATTGATGGACATAATTTATGGCATTGGCCCGTATTCTTAGGGGAATAGAAATGAAATCACGAGAGTACCACCCCAAAATTTATGATCCCCTCTCGGAACATTTGATGACTGCTAATTTTTCAAGTGTGGGCGATTCTTATATAAAAATTGACATTTATTAACGCTAGTTAGTTGCCGCGTTAAACTTGCTACTTTTGATTTATGATCCTATCTAAACTACTGGCAGAAATAGATTAAAGCGATAAGACCGCCTCTTATAGTACCACCATGTTTTTTTATTCTTTAGTCTAAGTTTTTTTCTTTTGCAAATGAGTGTGCGATAAAGCGTTACTATTATTATTAAACTACATCGTTTTAAATTAGTTATGTCTGTTTTATCTGTCAAATTAGTTGTATCTGTTTCCAAAAAGTTACGAATGCACAACGGCTGAGTTGAATGGGATATGTTGTTACATGAATAGGAATTAAATAGAAAGTGAGATGACTAAATGATGTAAGTAACGCGAAGAAATTCAAAAAGGGAATTTAAATTACCATGATAACGTTCACTAATGCATAAAGTACCTACGAACTCTAGAAGCATTGCATTAGAAAGTAGTCTTCTCTTCGACAGAACTCCTGAAATATAATATTATGTTCTTTATATCGATGGTTTACTACTGGTCATTCATACCTCACAGTAAATTTTATAGAACGCTTTACGAGAATAACATACAGTGAAATATAATAGAAAAATAAAATTGAAGTTACATCTAACATTTTCGTGTGTGACAAAAATACAGATAGAAATCTTCATTCGTTTGAGACATTCGCTGAATTCTAATATGTGTAAGCCGGAACAAAATTATGGCATTTCTTTTTCTTTATTAATAAAAGATATAAAACGATTGCGATTAACTTGCGTGTAAATGTGCATCGGTTATTTGTCAGATATCTATGCATTTCCGAAATGTGCCATGTTCGTCCATTATGAATTTAGATTTCTAGAAACTGAACATTAACTTGTTTTCTAGAATTGGATATTGTTTTCTAGAAACGGTTTGAAAGAAACAGCAAAACAAAAAGAAGGATTTAACTAATGATCTATTTAAAAAAAAAATTTTAAAGGAAATTTTAAGCACTAGACCTACTTATGGAATAACGTTGCCATAAATTCCATTTTTTTTTCTTCTGGAACTACGATTTTTTGCTACATATTTTAAACTACTTGAATTGTAAAGACTGTAAAGTTAGCATTTTCAGTTCACCCTTTAGAGTTCACGTTACGTGCTGTCAAACGCCAATCGTTCCAACAACGAATGGACATCTGGATTTTCTGGAAACCAATTTTCCTACTGACTAGGTAAGTAGGTAAATACGTAATTTCATGGCGCATTAATTTCTAAGTAGATCATACAGCGGTCGGCGGTCTCCCAATTTGCATTTGTTGTGTTGTGATTGAAGATTTCGTGAATTTTAGATAAGATTGAATCACGGAGATATACATAAATTTCCGTTTGAAGAGTTGTGTTGTAAAAAGAGGTTTGCGGGTAAGTAGAAAAGATGAATGAAAATGTAATGTAAAAGTAAGTAAAGCGACGATAGCATTATTGGGAATGGAACAGACTGCCGAGATGAAGGTCCGCAAGGTCAGAACTCGGGGGCACACGTTACTGGCTTTTCTAAAGTCATGTGTGTATTCTTTATGAATAATCGCTTGCTTTAACTGTGTAGGAAAACATCCTGAAGAAACTTGTTTATATCTAAGAAGTCCACTCGCATTAGGAAAGTCATGTGGTATTCTTTATGAATAATCGCTTGCTTTAACGGTTTAGGAAAACATAGTGAGGAAACCTGCTTATCTAAGAAGTCAACTCGCACTAGGCCAGCGTGTACTAAGGCCTAAACTTTCACAGAAGAGGAGGCTCGTGTCCAACAGTGGTACAGCATATAATGCAGTGCTGGGCTGGTATTGTGTTATTCTATCTTACTATATGTAAGAAGTGAATGCAGAAATTACTTGAGGGATTTGGATGAAATTTGGCACACAGGTAGGTAGGTCCTGGATTAACACATACGCTACTTTTTATCCAGGTAAATGCTCCCATGGCAATGAATGATAATTTTTATCTGATTCTTTAAGTAGATGCCGTTGACGTCAAACTGAATTTTTGGGATTTCTGTAGTAGGAAAGTCTTTTAACGTGGGTGAAGCCACGAGCAACACCTAATATAATATAGAAGTTAGTAATAAATCACGCTATCATCGACTTACTCCAGTCTAAGTCTCTATAATAGTTTACCATATTATTAATTACAAGTTGAAAGGTGCTCTCCAATTTACGTGACCACATTACGCTCCTTCATAAAGGAAACTCAATTCAACGAGCTTCAACATACCTACTTCACTTAATGAGCATACGAGCAACAAATCGGATGGATTCCGTGAATAACATAATAAATTTTCTCCTGCGAAAGCTTAGAGAATTTCTATTGATAGAAAGTGTCATTTCTATGGCCGTATAATTTGGAATTATGTACTTATATTTTATTAGGAAGCAGGCTGCTTTTGACAAGTCCGTCTTTTGTTTTTTTTTTGTTGTTTTCACCCGCGACCCCTGGTGGCCATTATTAGTCACCTTTTACGACAGGCAGGGGATGGCGTGGTTGGCTGGACAGGAGCCACGGAGCGGCAACGTTCCGTCTGACGCAGGTGCTCACCGGGCATGGCTGCTTCGGTGAGTTCCTGTTTCGGGTGGTACGGAAGGAGGTGTCGGCCGTGTGTCACCAATGTGACAACTGCCCGCTGGACACGGCCCAACATACTTTGGACTTTTGCCCAGCCTGGAACGAGGAGCGCAGCGCTCTCAGAGCAGTCGTCGGAGGAGACCTCTCGCTGCCCGCCGTGGTCGCTTCCATGGTTGGCAGCCAGAGGTCCTGGCGTGCGGTGACATCATTCTTACAGAATGAGAGTGCTGAGAGGGATCGGGAGCGTGTCGATCCCTCTCGCCGCCAGAGATTATGAGATTGACCGGCGTCTCCCGCCCTGTGGTTTGGGGGCGTTTGAAGAATTTCACCACGGTATCCCCTGCCCGTCGTAGGAGGCGACTAATAGGGACTAGGGGGGGTCGGGTCGGTCGGCACGGGTACTGTCTGCCGCGAGATAGTATGTATGCCCCCCCCCTCCCCCACAAGAGTTGTCGGGCTGCATTAAGCGGCACCACGCAGTGGCGGTTGCGGACGACAACTTAGACACTTGAGTCAGAGGAAGCCCGCAGCCATCCCTAATGCGCCGAAGAGGAAAAAAAAAGGGGATGCCGTGGTGGAATTCTCCAAACGCCCCCAATCCACAAGGGGATGCCAGGTCCGTCTGGAAATCTTTACCGGAGGCCTATGTTCAACAGTAGAACGTACGTAGCTGATGATGATAATGATATTTTACTATGGTTGTAGGTTGCGTATATTAATCAAAAGTGAGTCGTCGTAGTTACCACTAGTTACTGTTGTCTTCCATTAAACTGCGACACAAAAAAAGTTTCCTATTTTAAACAACATAGAAGGTTCATATTCAGATTTAACATCCTTGGGTAACGAGATCAGCGTAGTGCCATAAGGTTCTTTGTAATTAAAAGCACATAAATACAAACTTATGTCATTTATCCCCGAAGAGGTAGGCAGAGGCGTGGAACCACTTTTCGCCGTGCATCTTCCGTCCCATGATGTGATAGGGGGCGAGTCTATCGATGTTTCGTGCACAAATTTCAGATTCCGGTCTGATACTGATTAGAAAAATACAATACCACTGTGCCCCACGCGGGGATCGAACCCGAGACCTCAGCATTGCAGTCGTACCGTAATACAACTACGCCACCGAGGCAGTCAAGTAATCGAGGCCGTAATTAAAAGTTTTGGATTTTATTATTGTTTACAAGCATGCTGTGAGTACCCTCGGTTATCGTGAGCCATAAACGTCTCCTGCCAAAAGAATGATGGCAAATTCCATACAACGTTTTACCTGATATCAATTTGGCGCGTCTTGGAATGAAAAAATGTTAGAACGATAGAATATACTTATCCTGAACCCAATCGAAAAGATTTTTTTTATTTGGAAGCCACAAAAAAAAGTTAAGAGTTATTTAACATTTTCATAGAGAGTTTTGGCGGGAACTTTAAAGTGTTATGAGGTGCTCTTGTTTTAATTCATTATTTTGGTGATACTTAGTGTTATATTGCATAATTATGGAGGTATATTATCCAATATAATTCTTTTAAAGGCCTCAAATGAAATGAATTGAATTAACTGTGCCAATCAAGTGATTTTTCGTTGCCGCCAAAACTGCTCGATAACGTCTTGGTAAGGTAGCCACTGCTTTACTACGATATAGTACATAGTAAAAAAAAAGAAACAAAAATATCACATAAGACGAGGCTGTATGGGTTTGAACCTTTTCATCATCATCAGCCTATTGCAGTCCACCGCTGGACATAGGCCTCTCCCACGATACGCCACAGAGCCCGGTCTGCTGCTTTATGCATCCAGTTGCTTGAACTCTGCCTTCCCAATAAAAAGGGAAAATTAAAATAAAAGTCATAGTTAAAGGTTATCACTTATCTGTCAATGAGATATGATAGCAGATATAGGCTGTATTTATAGTGGTCTCTAACGACAATATGTGAAATCGGTAGAGTTGCCAAGAAAAATTGATATATTGGAGCAAAAATCGGTATATGCAAAAAAATAAGCAATATTCAATGAAAACCCTCTTAATTTTAAAGTCTAGGGACTATTATTGTACCAAAAGAAGGTAATTTTAAACAAATTTTGCCGCCCATTTAAAAATACTGTCCCCTGCCGCCCCAAACAGCAACATATTTAACCAAGTAATCGCAAAATATGAAAGAAAAAGGGGATTTTAATCTTCGAATCGCTGAGAATCGGTAGAAAAATCGGGAGAATCTTCTAGCTTTCAAAAAAATCGTTGAAAAATCATGTCATTTCGGTAGGACTGGCCCAAAATCGATAGAAATACCGAAAGATCGGTAGGTTCGAGACCACTGGCACTGATGTAAATAAACCGAATTCAAAATATCATAATAAGACTCTCACTGTCATCGGCTGGGTTGCTATTACTTCTTTTATAATTAATTTCTAGCGTGAGAAATGGAACAATCTTTTACGCCAACTTAACACTGAATGGCAAAAAATCCATTCGTTGTTTATTTTAATACAGTATTAGTATTCAAGAATAATCGTTACATATTATTATCACTTCTTTGATATAAAAATATAATGTAATATCTACCGTGTTCTGCCACTTTTATTCTTAGGTGGCAACACTTTTTATATGTCACTACAGATCAGAAGTAACGAAACCGGAAGTACAATTGATTTACATTTAATTATAAACATAATTTTGTGGCTTTTAACAGTAAAATTAAAACTGTGGAAAATATTACATATTTAAATTATATTTGTTTTTACATATCTTAATCTTAGACGCTAACTGAAACACTCAGGTAAAAACTTGCCATGATTCTTTCATACTTTGTAATGTTTACGTATTATAATAGAATGGTCATATAAAAGCGAATCGTTGAATGCCATGGATTGTAAACAAGATATCGTGTCATCATCATCATAACCCACATAAAGTCCATTGTTGAACTTAGGCTTCTCCTAATGATTTTTAGGTCATCCTATTGGAAAGGTCTTGCATCATTCAATTGACACTGTGTTATGATCATTAATTGATAGTTAAACTTTAGATTATTATAGCCAATAACTCATTTATTAGCTCAAAAGCGGAACAGAAAACATTTTAAATGTAATAAATACATTATTAGGAGGCAAGCTTTAGTAATCGACTAATATCTTCTGGGAACTCAACCGTCTTTTCGTGTAATCCAAACAAAGAGATTTCACGAAATTCGCCGAATAAGATAAAAAATATAACGAAACGAGGTAGAAAAAGTGTACGTCTTTTGTGCGAAACTTTAAGGACCTTGAATCATTCGTTCAAATTTCACTATCGTTTGCCGGCGATTTTGTCCGCATGAATGATTTGTAATAGTAAAGTTTAATCGGAGCCTAGAATTTGTTCCTTATAATCTAATATGGCGAATTTAATATAATGCAAAACATAATCAAGGCAATAATATTGTCACTGGGTAACGGGTTTATTAAATACCAATCGTTGAAGTCTAATGTCCGGAGGTATGCAGCTTTTATCACGATGTTTTTGTTTACTGTTAATGCGAGCGATAATTCACAATGAATACACAGATAATTTTTTTTTAATTCTGAGGTGTGTGTCCTTGGGTTTTGAGCCTGCGGACATTCGTCTCGGCAGTCCGTTCCACTCCCAACTAGGCTATCGCCGCTATATTATGCTTATATTTTCTTTCTTTCTGTTTAAATTGCAATAATTTATGTTTCGAATTTTAAAAAGAAACCGATTTCAATGTAATTCTATTTTCGAAAAGCAACTATAAGGCTACGTGCCCGCTTACATAAAGAGAGGGCAAAATGCCTCGAACCCCAATCGCATAGGGGGAATCCGTGACGTTCGACTGCCCAGCATACAAATGTCCCACTGCTAAAGGCTAAGCTGTTTGCGAATTCAATAAATTATAAATTGCCAGCCATATTTTGAATAATGTTAACATTTGATATTGGATGTCGGCATGTGTGGAATTTTTAGTTCGTATTATCATTCAATATGAAAATGAATATGGAATTGTATGGATATCACTGAGAGCAAAATTATTGTCAAACGCAGACCATGATTTTAATATGATGGATACCTAAATAATAAGACGTACCTAATAAAAATATAATAATAATTTTATTTAATTCCGACTCGCGATTAGTATAATCATTTTCCAGTTTAATAAATCAATTCCATTATTCCTTCTTGCACTAGTACATAAAATACACAAGAGGTGCCAAAACCACAATTTTAAAACCCAAAAAGCAACGTTTACGCGTCAACAAACCCGCGCAGCGTAATAATTTATCATTCGCAGACGATCCGCATTCAGCCGCTCCATACAAAAGCATAAACCCAAGACTTGAGATATTCATTATTCTACAGAGCACGCCACATATTTACCGTTTCTTTGTCTCAACTCAACCCACGCTTGTCTCCCGCATAACTTTAAACGCCCGCTTCCGTAGGCATTTGAAACTCTAGTTCAGTTATTTATGATACTTTGTATGAGTGAAAAGTGGTGAATATATAAAATGACCCAGATGATGTCAAGCTTTTATAAAGTGAAATATTCTAAAACTCATTCTTACATAGCATCATAACTTTTTTTCCCTTTTACTGAGATAGAGGCACAGATCAGAGGTGACATCTCACCCACATTACCCAGTTACTTTGGGTTGTACCTTTGTAATAGGTCAGACTACTACCATATAACGCGCATAATTCCAAACTTCGTGTTGATACTAAGAAAAAAAATATCGCTTTACTTAACCCGGAATCAAACCCGAGACTCCCAAGTCCTACTGTAAAATAACAACGCCAACAAGCAGTCAAATCACAATGTTCAAACAGCGCGTATTTATTTGTCTGCATTTGATCTGTTTGATCACAAAGAGACTGGACAGATGTCGCGCTCAGAGATAATAAAGGGTGTAGTTGAATAACTCTTGGAATACTTTTTATTCTTTGGATTATTCAAAGCTGCTGGATCAAAACTCCAGAGCTGATGAAAACGCAATGACACGTTAAATTAATAAAATAATACTAAATGAGGATTTGTAGTTGATTAAAGCATTGAAATAAAAACGATTTTTTGAAATATTATCAGATTAAGCCATTTATTTCAGACAAGCTTTAATAGTTAATTATTAAAACTTGTCTGAAATAATCTATAGTCGTTATAACCTTTATAATAATTATTATATAATTCTTCTGTGCGTATGTACGTCACTGAATTCCTCCTAAGCGGCTGGACCGATTTTAATGATTTTTTGTGTGTCTTCAGGTGGATTTGAGAATGGTTTAGATTTACAATTGGATCCGGTAGGTAGCGCTGTACTCGGGTTCTAGGATTTTATTTCGTTTTTAGGGTAGTACAATGTCTGTCGGGGCCGCTAGTATTTATTATAATTTTTATTTACAAAAAATATTAATGTGTATGTAGCAATTAGGTACTTAGTACTTATGGAATTTAAGGTGTTTTTCTATTATGAATATGATATCATTTTTTTTACTCTATTTTTATTTAGGGACTTTTGTCCAGAGGTGGAATGTCAGTCCCATCGTATCCTAATAGAAATAATGTTTACAAAATAATCTTGGTAATGATAAAAAAACGACTAACTCACTGGTGCATAAATAATTATCTTGAACAACGTAACTGGCTACTTCTGAAGTGGGTTCCTATAAAATATGTATAAAAGTACCCATGTCATATTTATTTAAATTAAATCTATGCATCAGTGACTCTCTTTCGTCTTCGTATTTGGTGCACTCCATCAGGAGAAAAAATGTGGAACGCTTCGCGATTTTGCGTGTCATCCTTGCGCAGGGGCCATGCTAATCTTCTCTGTATCGTTCCAATTTTAGTATATGTACTGCCGAAGCAAGTACAATATGATATCATAATAAATATCACAACCGCCTCCTGTAACATAATAGCACAGAATACTTACACGGCGAAAAATAAATGTACTAGTTTGCGCATCTGCATACCCCTTCGAGGATAAAAGTCGTGATTGTGTGAAGGTAATTAATTAATTTTGAATAAAAATAATGATGCTCAAATTCTCTTTTATATTCCAAATATTTTTATCTACAAATAGCTATTATGTTGAAATCGCCAGACAGTGCTAATTTGAGCCATGTCTGGAGAACATCCTTTGGGGAATTTCCGTCCGAAGCAAATTATCGTGAGCAAAACTGAAATTAAATAGAGTTTCTCATTGCACTTGATCCGTGATAAAATTATTGTAAGCTTCATTAGTTTATTGAGGATTTTGCTTGTTAGTCGCAACTGGATGAAAAAGACTACAAGACAAATAGAAAATACTCAGATATATTTTCCTACAGTTTTGCTCTTACCCAATACATCTTTTTAAGTATTGTGCCATACTTATCCCTACTGTTATTGTAAATACGACAGCGGTTTTATGATAAGTTTCTTGATTTTTCGGGATCCGGACCTCAAAAGGAAAAAGGAATCTTTATAGGATCACTTTGTTGTCCGTCTGTTGGTCTTTCTGTCTGTCTGTCAAGACCCTTTTTCTCAGGAACGCGTAAAGATATCAAGTTAAAAATTATTTCAAATACTTGGGTCTACGGTCTCTTCCAGCTGTGAAAAAACTTGTAAATCAAAGGGATCCAAACATATTAAAATTTATGTCGCATATTTTGCGATTTTGCAAGGCAATCATGACGTATAGGATACTTCTCGGTGACCTAGAATCATAAAAATTGTCAATAAGCAAGGTCTTACAGCACATGCAAAGGAAAAAATCTGAAAACAGAAAATATGTACTTCAATAACAATAAAAAGCGAATTTACAAACTTTTTCAATTTGATTAATTTATTAACTCATTTTGACGAACTATTAAACTTATGTACTTACTTCTATACATTTATATAACATTATTATTATATACTTATATAACTGTTAAACTTAATACAAGTTTTTGTTTGGAATCCTCGATACGCGAGTCCAACTCGCACTTGCCCGGTTTTTGTAATAAGAGATCAGATATTTTTGCATCGACAATTAATGAAGAATGAAGGCTACTTGTTATGCCTATAAAAATATGGGCGATGCAGAGATTTTGTCATGAATAGAGCCGCAAAAACTAACAAGCTTAATTTAAACGCACTCATTGAAACGCAAGTATAAAAGTAACTTTTAATACTTGAGCTGAAAGCCATGCCTCGTCCTTTAGCTCGATAAGATAAACAAGAAAGAACAATACGTGACCATAAGTTTAAAAATTCAACATTTGCATATCCGGCTGCTAAAAAGGTCGTCTTAATACTGGCTCTCGCGGTATGAAATGAGCTCCCAACAGAGGCGAAAAACATTTTATTGCTTTATTATGAGCATGCAAATATAAGCAAGCTCGCGTGGTTCCACCGACCCGGAAAGTGGAAAATAAAATGGCTGCCCACCGCGGTGAAGGACTGAAATCTGGGGCACAATCTAGACGTATACGTCATTCTGTTATAGGAATCGTATGAGTGGGTTGATTGGCATAATCAATATGTTTACGCCATAGACCTGTGTGCACATCGACGTAAAATTTTATCGCGCGTTACCATGCGTGTAAATCGCCTTTATCCCTTGGGATTAGGCCGAAATTATTGATTCCAACTTTCCGTTTCCCCGACTTTTTTGGTCATACATAGAATTTTTTTTTGGTCTGATTTTATTCTAAAATGTCAAAATTGAGTTTTCACAGATTATTGTTGGCCGTTGGTGATTGAACTCAGGACTACACTCGTGTCAAAATCTAAGTACGGGAACACTTACAAGATTAAGCTGTGATTCCGCAGGACGCGGTATTCTGCGGAATCACAGCTTTAAAAATTCGAGCGGTCTACGCAAGCGCGTAATGCACATTAACAATCCTACTAATATTATAAAGGCGAAAGTTTGTAAGAATGTCTGGATGTATGGATGTTTGTTCCTCTTTCACGCAAAAACTACTAAACGCATTTCGATGAAATTTGGCACACGGGTAGATCATGTCCTGGATTAACACATAGGCTACTTTTTATCCAGGGAAAACATAAAGCGGGACTTTTATCCCGGAAAAACTTTTTAATGCGGGCGGAGCCGCGGGCAAAAAGCTAGTTCCTGATAAATTCATAATCATGTCTATTATTAGGCTGACATAATTAATCATGTATCATGTTCCTTTGACATGCTCTGATTGTTTGTATGTAATCTTAAAGATTTAGATCGCATTGAAGACTATCAGGCATTGAACTTTATTTTAAGAGGCGTTTGATGCATTGTAGAGATGATGAGCCAAGGAGACAAGATCAATATTTATAGTTTTCATTAAATAAAAAATAAAAAAAACATCATTTTTGAAAGTCTACACTGGGACTACTTATTTTTTTTTTCAATAAAATATGTAGTCTAATCTATTATATATATATATATATATAAGAAATGTACACAAAAGAGTTCATTTCTAAAAATCGATATTTACTTAAAATATATCAAACAACTTGTCCTCCAAGATGAAAAAGAAATACTTTTCAAATTTTTCACGGTGCCGAAAATAATTTAATTACATTGGACGGATGTCAGCAGTTGACTTTAAATTTAAATTCTATGAACTTGGCAAAGTGGAATGGATTTTTTATGTACTCCCAAACGTTTACGGCCTCATTTTATATTTTATTTATCGAATGTTTTGTCTTCTTCTAACGAATTTTGAATTGAGTTTGAAGGACGAAGACAAAACATTCTATAAAAATAGGTTTATAAACGGTCCATGAATAAGGTCGTAAGTGTTATTTCATGAAAATTTCATACGATCGTTAAGTAAGATATATTCATAGTGCGTTAAAAGTATTTCAAAAGGTAACACTACGTTAAGTTAGTTAATTTTGGTATATCATTTTTTTATGTAGTGATAAACATTTTTAATCAATGACCACCGTGCTTTTACTTATAGTTTTACCTAAATAGTATAGACTAAGGCCCCGTTTTTCAACTTTAGTTACCTTTCTCCCCGGGTCCTATTAAGCTGGAAGCGCTTGCAGCACCTGAAACATTCGAAGCTCTTCGAGCTCGTCCAGCTTAATAACACCGATGATTACCCTAACTACAGTTGAAAAAACCCGGTCTAAGAAAAGATTCAATAATTTAATCACACTTTTATTCGAATAATTAACTCACGATTTTTTTTTCCAAGTAGCATGACAAAGTGACGTTGCACACAATTTTAAAGTATTTAAAGTACTGTTTCAAACGAAAATCTGACAGCAAAAGATCTAAAAAAAAGTCTGAAATTTAAAGTAACATTTCTGTCGATAATCATATTTCGAAATAGTTAGCTATATATACCCTTATCGCATTAGGCTGCTATATGGTGCTAATGTGAATAGGCACTTATATTTCTACCCCAAACCAATTAGATTCGATGTCTATTTATTAAATGAAAATTCATTTCCAATTTATCAATTTTATTTTCGATTCCAACTAAATAAATACCAGAAGGGCGTTTGTTAGACTTCCGCGGCAGGAATTAAAAATAAATTAATTGCTTTGCGTACTTTATGGGTATCCGCCAGCATATTCGAGTCATATTTTTTAATTTACTCGATATATCCGCTTTCGCGTACTAGGCATGCGAGAGGCAGATAGAGGCTGTTCTTTACACCGTTACGTGAATAGATATTCCGTAATCCGACATAAAAAAAAAAAATTCAACATAAATACCAAATGTCGTAAAGGAGTAATTGTTTCAACAACAGATGGGTATTTTCGTCTGTTGAAATCTATTGTATAAAAGCGAAAGGTCACTCACTCGTCACGAAATCTCAGAAACTACGAGTGCTTTTTGAGATTTCAACATTCTATTATGACTGATTTGCCACCTAAACTTTGATATATAAAACACATATTTGATTTTAATCGTTACATGGTGAAACTATATAATGCGCAAATTTTGTCTCAATATTTTACAGGAAAATGTTTTTTACTCCGTATCTCAAAATTTAACTTTTTGCACATAGCAGATGTTGGTTTGAAAACGAGGATATGATGTTTCTACTGGTTAGGGGCAGTCTTATCGCTTATAATCAGGCTAGTGGCATGCTCTTCTCATTATTAGATGGTATAAACATGAGCAAGAAAGAGGGCTTCGGTGCCGTTGTTGTATTGCGTGCGCGGTACAACTATCGTGCTGAAGTCTCGGGTTTGAGGCCCGTTATCCGTATCATCTCGGAGTTTGGAAATTTTCCCGGTAAATAGCAAAACGCCTGCTCCTATAACATACGCATACGCATACTCACGCCTTTTATCCCCGAAGGGGTAGGCAGAGGCGCAATTAGCGCACCCACTTTTCGCCGTGCGTATTCCATCCTATGATATCATAGGGGCACCAGACTCCAGGCTGATACTGATATGCTGAAGACCTCAGCATTGCAGTCGTACCATAATCCAACTACGCCACCGAGCCTCCTATAACATATGACATAATATATCTAGCGAAATGTGTGTCGAAACCTCCATACCTGTAAAGGGAAAAATAAATGATGCGATGTATGTAAAAAAGTCTAAACACTCACAAACTTTCGCATTTATATTAGCAGGATGAAGAACCTAGCGAGCCCATAGTCATTTATCTATGAGGAGAGAACATTATCTGTCTTACTGTATATTCACAACATGGGGAACGCGTTTTCCCTTATTTATCGCCGCTCTTCACGACACAGCTACAGACTGGTAATTCTCACACTTTATACGCCTACTTGAGAATACTTGAGGTGTGTAAATAAAATAAAACCCAGTAATGGTCCCGTTACATTTACTTATTTATGGAGCTGTTGTAAATGCGGAAATTGGTATTGCCTTGGCTGTGGTGTCTTTATAATACGTTAAAAACAACACTGTAATCTTAATAAGCGGTTTAACCCTTCAAGCCCCGCTTATTATAGATGTATGGTAAAACCCTATATATATGGACACCGGTGTCCGTCGCGGGGCTTGAGGAGTCAACCTTACACGTAATGTTGATTATGAAAATGTTTATTTATGCTTTTAAATTAAGTGCTAACAGTGTAGGCTTATGTTCAGCAGTAGCCCTAAAGGCTGAAGAAGAAGAAGAAAAAGAAAAAGTATAGGCTTTAAGTATTCTTACATATACAAAAACTCACGCCTTTTATCTCCGAAAGGGTAGGCAGAGGCACAACTTGTACACCCACTTTTCGCCAAGTTATGTTTAAATATGACGCAATTCAAATTATAGCTCAAAATTCAAGAATGTGGCATCATTACTAGACCAAGTCTCCTTAATTTTATTATAAAAAAATAAACTAGTATTCATAATAATATCGAGTTTCCAAATAAGTCTTCTCAAATCTTTGAACTTGAAATAATCAGCTAACAAACTAGAATCTAAAATATATGTCAAATAGAACTATTCTCAAATGACAACACTGAAATACAAACACATAATGTAGTAGGTACCATCGGGAGACAGGAACATTAACATGAATGAATTTAGAGATGTTAGTAGCCCTTGTAATGTATTACCAAAGGAAGACAGAGAGAACAAGACGGACAGACAATAAAACGAATAAGAAAGTAATGTAAAATGTTAATGAGAAGAGGTAACTGTTAAACCTTTGTGTAACAATAGGAGTAAGCTAATTTGCCGCAATGCTTGCACTTTTTGAGGATAATTTTAGAAATAAAGTAGGTTAGGACAAACTGAGGAGAGGAGATGAAAAGCCTTTAGCCTTAAAGCTTTCTTGAACCAGTTAAAAGGAATGTTTAAGAATATCTATAATTGCCTAATACAAATTCAAATTAAAATTCTATTGTAGATGATTTAAACAGCGTCAACTCTTGGAGGTTCTTCTGAGACACTTTCTTTGATGGCTGTAGAGACCAACAGTGTTGGTTTCCACCCAGCTTAGAAGCTATGGTGGGTGAAGTGTCCTCTCCACAATTGGACGCTGAATTGCCTGGGGCGCGATTTAGGTATAGAATTAGAATATCTATACTTAATATTTTATAGCTGAAGAGTTTGTTGTTTGTTTGTTTGAACGCTCTAATCTCGGGGACTACTCAACCGATTTTGAAAATTCTTTCGCCAATAGGAAGCTACATTACTCCTGCTCTAGTCTATTTATTCCGGGAAAATATTTTTATCCGGTAAAACTTTTTCACGCGGGTGGAGCCGTAAACAATACTAGTCCTTTTATATCAGAAGGTCAGGCTGAAAGTGTATTGTAATCATTGATGGGTTTTTAATCATCAATACATACATCAATGATTGTAATATAAGTAACGATTAGTTCAATGACAAATAGTAAGTTCTTAAATAAAATATTGATATTTGCTTTTGTTAATGATATCAAACATTTGAACAAAAGGTCAATATTACTGGACTATTATGTAGGGTTGAAATAACATATTATTAAAAAAAACGATAATCACACACACTTGCCTTTCATCCCTGAGGGGGCGGGCAAAGGCGCAACTAGTGCAACTACTTTTCGCCATGTGTATTCCTTCCCATGATGTAATAGAGGGTGACCCTATCGCCATATCAGGCACAAATTCTAAACTCCGAGCTTGCGCAGTATAGAAAAGCCCAATGTCACTTTTCTCAACTCGCTATAGCAAAAAACCATAAACTCTAGATTTCTTTCCTTAAAGTTTTTGGTAATTATAAATTCATACCAAGTGGTGGAAGTATTAAAGTGAGGAATTATGAAAAAGCTGAACAATTATTTAATAATATTTGATTTTGATCGAAATATTTCCCATTCACCTAAGCACTAAATTAAAAAGAAACGTTCTTTCCATAATCGAGCAAAAATGTTAAAAAGAAAAAGTCTTTTAGTATACTAATTATTAAAACATAATTAAAATTACCTATCAACATGTCGATAACAAGATAGCCCCAAGAGATCTCGAACATTCTGGTCGTGGTTCTTATTTAACCACGACCCGCTAGTAATTAGGTCCGAAAAATTTCACCGAAATTTCACCTCGGCAAATTAATTAAACATTCTAGGTATTTCAAATTTAGCCAAAATATGTACGTATTTTAATCAATTCATTCACTGCCTTAAGTCTTTACTGACCTTAATCCATTTTCGCTTTAAGACCTCTTTAAATTGAATATTCTAAGATCAAACGAGATTGTTTCAATTAGAAACTATCCTGTCAATCATGCTAACGAATTAATTTCGAAGCATAGTATACAAATATAAGCTCACGCATTTCATCCCCAAAGGCATGATGTGGCAGATAGCGAGGCCAATGCCATATCGGGCACAAATGATATTCAAGTCAACGTGGTAACTTCTTAGAAATGTAAAATTTCTGAAAATACTTAACGGACCTGAGAATTGATACCAGAAAGTGAAAAAAGTGATTTTCCAATTAGATATTCAAATTTCCAACGAGAAATTTACTTAACAGCAAATTTCAGAAGAAAACTGAATTAGAAACGAGTGAGTACAGATTGAAACAATTTTTGCCTAAGAGAGAGTACGTAAGACATGTGTTCCTTGAACTCTAGTCTTGAACAATCAATTCACGTAGACAGGTCCTCGCATGATGACATATAATGGGAATCGTGTGTTCACTGTTCAACCAATTCCCAATGCTGCATTCTAGTAAAGCTATATTCAGTAAGTATAAATTATACACACACACACTCACGCCTTTTATCCCCGAAGGGGTAGGCAGAAGCGCAACTAGTGCACCCACTGTTCGCCGTGCGTATTCCGCCCCATGAAGTGATAGGGGCGAGCCTATTCGTCACAAATTCTAGACTCCGGACTGACACTGATTGGAAAAATTCCATAACACTATGTCCGACCCGGGGATCGAACCCGAGACCTCAGCATTGCAGTCGTACTGTAATATAACTACGCCTCCGAGGCAACCTGAATGGTGAGTTCTCCAATGTATCATAAGAAATATTTATTATGGAAACTATGACACATTAGGTGCCATTTGAGTCATGGTTAAGCAATGATTCCCTACAATCTATAGTAATACTTAATAGAGTAAGATCCCAAAGCGTTCTGACATAACTTATTTTCACATGGATGAAACCTTCACGAATTAGTAGCGTCTAGTATACTTTATAATACCTGCCTACTTGTGGAGCTTGCCCTGTGACACCTGGGCAGGTACCAGGTGAGAAAGGTAACTAAAAATATGAGTTATCTAACTTAAATTTGTATGGCTGATTTTTATATATATTTTGTAGAATATTATTCTAAACTAGAATTATAAAGTGTCAGACACTTTTCATGGACCAGAGTTTTTGTCAGACGCCTTAAAGCTCGACAAAAAATTAATGAACTTTACTTATTTTTTCATGTCTGACTTTTAAATATGTTATTCAAGTGACTATTACAAAGTTATATTTCAACAGTCAGACAAATTGGAGTGACCAAACATCCCCTAAACACAAAATTATTCAGCCGGGACTGCGAGCGCGAGAGCACAATGCGCATGCGTCTCAGAATAAAAAATTAAAATGTATTGAAAATACTTACTAATTTCAATCTAAGATTTTTGCATCCTTATTTCAATAAGATCCCTTATTAAAAAAAAAGATTTAAAAAGATTCAACCCATGTAAAATGTATATCTATATATTTGTCAAGTTGAATCTTTTTTAATCTCTTTGAGCCATTTCGAATCTTTTCAAATCTCTTTTTCTAATCAGGGATGAGCTTCAATATTAAGTTGTGAATTAATAAATATTAAAGTGTATTTATTTTTTGCTTGTATTTGGGATAGTGAATATATGAGGAGCCATTTTGTTTAATAAGGAATTATCTTTATTTTATTGTTAAAAAGATACCAGTTAGAAAAAATTTAAGAAAAGAATATTTTACCAAAAAATATATAATATAACTATGATTAATTACAGCAAATATTTGTTTATCTTTTAATCATCGCAATTATCGACAGTCATTGGAATTTTCATCGTTCATCCAATCATGATATTGACAGTGATGTTGTCGTTGCTGGCAGCGTCTTCTGCAAAAAACAGTTTAAAGAATTAAAAAACATAAAATTATAAATACTGTTAGAAAGTTAGAAACAGAAGCGATTTTGATTTAAATAAAAACGATTTATTGCTGATTTTACATAACACATTTATCACTGATTTTACATAAACACTTTTGTTATAAGAAATACTTTTACACAGATAGGTATCAACAGCTAACCGACCAGAATGAAAATCAATGTTCAACTTACGCAACCGAGATTGACGATGAGACTGAGCTCCAATAAGCGTCTGAGCACGAATGAATCCAAATGGCGGTACGGCACCATTTTTATACACACAACTGTCATTACTTTGACGTCTCGACTGGTTTTCATAACTGGCAACCCGCTACAAATACAAAACAAAACTTTTATCCGAACAATACAATAAATTTAAAACTGAAGTCAAAGTATAGTACCTGAATTTTTAAGGAATTCACTAATGTCTCCGGGTAATTGGTCACCATCAAACCTATACACTTTGATTTTTCTTCTTCCATGGTTTTCACTATTACAAATAAGAATATCGGTCACTAATTACACGATATAAACAACAAAAACATGTGCTCTTATACACCCGAACTGCACTGGATACCAGGATACTATAGGCACTGTTGCCAACAATATTTTTAAGAATCCGTCAAGTTAGTCGTATTTTTCCGTCAAAAACCCGTTACATCAACAATTGACACGGGTGTAGCTATTATTTTTGCATGCGGGGGGGGGGGTGCAAGCGTGTGGTCTTGCCGCCCATGGAGACCTCCTTTGACATGTACACCCCTCCTCACACATAAAAATGTGGTTTTCCCGTCCCGTCAAATATCCCGTCAGCCGTTAGATGGATTTTTTCCGTTTCACATGTATCCAAATCCGTTAGAAATGACGGGAAATCCGTTAAGTTGGCAACACTGTCTATAGGTTACGCGCGCAATAAGCACGTATACACTGTAAGGTGGAGCAGATGGTGAGTTTAAGAAGAGGAACCAAGTTGTTGTGAACGTCTCACTCGCTCTGAAATGCATGCGCATAGTGCTCTTGCGCTCGCACTCCCGGCTGAATAATTTTGTGTTTAGGGGATGTTTGGTCATTCGAATTTGTCTGACTGATGAAATATAACTTTATAATAGTCACTTGAATAACATATCTAAAAGTCAGACATGAAAAAAATAAGTAAAGTTCATTAATTTTTTGTCGAGCTTTAAAGCGTCTGACAAAAGCTCTGGTCCATGAAAAGTGTCTGACACTTTATAATTCTAGTTTAGAATAATATTCTACAAAATATATATAAAAATCAGCCATACAAATTTAAGTTAGATAACTCATATTTTTAGTTACCTTTCTCACCTGGTACCTGCCCAGGTGTCACAGGGCAAGCTCCACAAGTAGGCAGGTATTATAAAGTATACTAGACGCTACTAATTCGTGAAGGTTTCATCCATGTGAAAATAAGTTATGTCAGAACGCTCTGGGATCTTGGGCTATAAAACTTCAAATTAATCGTCATCCTCAGCCGTGAATATAAAGATACATATTGAATAGTCATTGATACTAATTACAGTACGATTCAAGTCAGAATTCAATAAAATTAGAATATGTTTCTGTGTTCGGGCTGTGTTTTGTTTAGTACACACTCATAATATTAGTCACTACAATAGATCTTATTGTCACATGTATTTCGTAAGACTACAGAAGTGACCACTCTAACCTGATTAGGGTTGCCACTGTAGTCTTACGAAATACAATAAATAAATTTAAATTTACTGGTGGTAGGTCTCTCGTATGTAGAGTCCGTCTGGGTGGGTACCACCGCAATGTCTATTTCTACTGCCAAGCAGCAGTGTGCATGCACTGTTGTGTTTCATTTGAAGGACATTGTGGCCAGTGTAACTACTGGACATAATGAGACTTAACATCTTATATCTCAGGACGACGAGCGCAGTGGAATGCCATACAATACTTTGTAACGCAAGGTGCTGGATGGTGTTGCTACTGTTTATGGGCGATCGTATCGCTTACCATCAGGCGAACGGCATGCTCGTCTCGTCATTCAATGCCATAAAAAAAATAACCTGATTACAATATATTTGTCTTTCGATGCTTAACTTGATATTTACTGGCGCAACAAACAGATGGGCCATGACACGGCGTCGGAACGTGCTCAGCGTTTGATCACTCTCCAGTAATTGGATTTATTCTGTAAAGTGGCGTATCAATAATATACCTACGACATAAATAATACTAATGGTCCAAGACCTGGAACATGTATACATATTGTTGTTTTCCTTTTACATTTTATTCAAATTCACATGTATGTATTACTATTACAATTTAGACGGTATATGGTTTGTCCTTTTAAACTATGTTTTTGATGTTCACGATACAGGCATAGCCTAGTGTGAACATCGTTGTTAACGCTTGTAAGAATTGTAATTTTTGGAAATAAATTTATCTTTATCTTATCTTATCTTTATATTTCGTGGAATATTGAGGATCTACAGGAAGTCGAAACTGGAAGACTGTTTTGTGGCCTAGAACCTCAAAAAGTTTAAGTTCTTTATTTGATGAACTTTAACAATTAACTTATAGCAACAAAGTGTAGCATAGTCAAAAAAAATGTCTGAAACTTATTTAAATGCTTTTAAACAGTCGTTAATTTTAAAAAAGTTGGGTTAGTAAGGAACTTTACTCTAATTTCTATAGAAAAATCTGGTTTCCTTAACTAAATAAAAAAATATAATTAGGTCTCCTTTGAGTTAATTAGAGCTATGTTTGTTCTTTATACAAACTAAAATAAATATTGCTGCTAAAAAGTGACTGCCTTGGTGGCGTGGTTGTGTTGTGCTACGGCTGCAATGCGGAGGTCTCGAGTTCCGTCCCCTGGTCGTGAAAAGTGATATTGTTTTTTCTAATCAGTATCAGCCCGGAGTCTGTAGTTTGTGCCCGATATGGCGATGTCGTCCCCTATCACAACATGGGGCGGAATGCGCACGGCGAAGGGTGGGTGCACTGGTTGCGCCTCTGCCTACCCCTTCGGGATTCTGAGGCTAGAGTATATACATGTATGGATAATGGGGACGAAGGCAGTCGCACAGAGGCTAGAGTATGTGTTTGTGTGTGTGTGTGTGTGTGTGTGTGTGTGTGTGTGTGTGTGTGCGTATGTGCGAGCGTGCGTGCGTGCGTGCGTGCGTGCGTGCGTGCGTGCGTGCGTGCGTGCGTGCGTGCGTGCGTGCGTGCGTGCGTGCGTGCGTGCGTGCGTGCGTGCGTGTGTGTGTGTGTGTGTGTGTGTGTGTGTGTGTAAAGTAAGGATTGCCGTATGCAATGCAATGCAATGCAATCAGTCCTGTATTATATACTGCCCACTGCTGAGCACGGGCCTCCTCTACTCCTGAGAGGGGTTAGGCCTTAGTCCACCACGCTGGCCTAGTGCGGGTTGGCAGACTTCATACACCTTCGAAATTCTTATGGAGAATTCTCAGGTATGTAGATTTCCTCACGATGTTTTCCTTCACCGTTAAAGTCAACGATAATTGATAAACAATACACACTTACCTTTGAAAAGACAGAGGTGTGTGCCTTGGGTTTTGAACCTCCGGACATGGTCTCGGTAGACCGTTCCATTCCCAACTAAGCTATCGTCTACTCTGTATAGGATTGCCGTATGAAACCCAATATTATTGAGAACGAAAAAGTACGAACGAAATTGAATTTCAAGCATAAAAAGATAGCTCATAGACGATATTTAACTGCGATTACATCGATTCGAAGTAGGTAATCAATTTAATACACGTATTACAATTCATTCAACCTAAACGTATGTGTACAATACCCTAGTCTACATCTATAAATGATTGACATAATACAAATAAATTATACCGAACCCAAATCCAGATTAATCAAGATTGATTTAGTTGTTCGTAAAGAGGATTAAATTAAATAAAACAAATAGATTTAGGACAAACAAATACGTGTGTTTAATTGAATTAGATTGAAGTAGGACAATTGATTACTTGATTAGTTCTCAAAAATTGTGAAATAGATTATTAAACACCAGACTTCTGCTCGCATCTCCGCCCGATTGAAAAAGTTTTTCCGAGAAAAAAAATATTTTCTCGGGACAAAGAGTAGCCTATAGCACTCAGGAGTAATGTAGCTTCCTATTAGTGAAAGAATTTTCAAAATCGGTTCAGTAGTTTTTGAGTTTATCCGTTACAAGAAAAAAACAATCAAATTACCCTCTTCATAAAATTAGTATAGATACCATTGTTGTATTAAAAAACCTTTTAATACATCAATGATAGATACCAACATTTTAAAGTACATAATATACTTACTAGGAGAAATAATTCGATTCTTATGATTGGAGTTCTGTTCGACTCGTACCTACTTTATATTTGGTCTCTTAATAAGTGGCCATAGAATGTACTCATGTTCCAGCTACATAATAATATAAAAAGGGCTAAAAAGGATCGAAGACGACGCTGGCGTCCGTAGCGGGGCTTGACGAGTCAATCATACTATTTTCGTGGTAGGATAAAATATAACTTTTGATAAATAATAGAAAATACTGATTAAGCATATATAAGTAAAACATAAAACTACGTTCGCATTTCAAAATGTACATTTCGTATGTATTCGATAGCGTGAGGCTTTCTGTCGAAGCACTGTTTTTTGTTCAACAACACAATTGTTTGTCATGTTTCCGGAGGGGATATTTATGGGGAATGCACAGCCATGGTCGTCCAAATACAGTCGGAAACGGTTTCTACGCAAATAAAGGAAAAAAGAGAAAATATGTCCACCAGGATTTGAGTGCTGGTATAACGACAATGTTGGATTATATATTTTCCATCATTCCCTACTGCGACAAGACATTTATTACATAAAGTAAAAGCTTCGGATCTTTTTAATAATATTGGGCGCTTTGAATGTGAGATTGAGTATAAAGTTTTATGGGTAAGAAGTGCAAAAACAAAGCTAAAAATTATCTAAGTAGATATATTTAATTACTAGTGGAAATTAAGAATGAATTAAATTTAATTTAATTATTTGTCTAATATGTAAGAGTCCCTCTGGATGGGTACCACCTCAATGTCTATTTCTACCGCGAAACAGCAGTGTGCATGCACTGTTGTGTTTCGGTTTGAAGGACATTATAGCCAGTGTAACTACTGGACATAATGAGACTTAACATCTTATGTCTCACGATGACGAGCGCAGTGGAATGCCACACAGTACTTTGTAACTCAAGGTGCTGGATGGTGTTGCTACTATTTAGGGGTGGTCGTATCGCTTACAGTAAGGCAAACGGCATGCTCGTCTCATCATTCAATGCCACAAAAATACATTATCTGTTGAGGTAAATATTATATAATTTTTGAGCTATAGATATGAAATTAAGGTGGAATTTTGATCACTAGGCGACCACTATATAGTAGTAATGTGTGTAGTATAATATATCACTAGTATAATGTATCTCGTAAATTTAAAAGAAGGCCGAAACTATTTCATTATATTACATTACTTTATTTCATTAAATACGTTTTCAGTTTTAATTGGTTAAAGAAGTTTATAAAGTAACTTTGCAGAATTATTTCTGAGACACTGAACAATTACGAGTTTTCAACTCATTGTTAAATTTTATTATAAAGGTGCTCTTACAATAAATCCAATTACTGACTATATAATACATTATACTAAGCTTTATTAAGAAAAGATACAGTGAAAATGTGGACCGAGATATTAATACGTTCAGTGGTTACATCATATTCCAAATTGGGTTGTCTTCGATCCATCATTCTTCTAACATAATCCAGAAATCATTTAGCCTAAGTTTTGCGAATATAAGCCTGCCTATGTTATTCTCTAGACACTAATACACGGTTTTAAATGTCCATAGAGGTTGGCGTATCTTATGCAACGTAAAGGACTCTATAGTCTTTGACTAGGTCCTGGAGCAATCACTGACATGATCCTTGGTAGTAAAATATATTGGGTAAACTATCGTATCTATCGTTAGTTAAGTCTTCAATGACCTCAACAGTAACAACAATATAATACCCCCCCCCCCCCAATGCGAATATAGATATAGTTCTGCGGATTTCCCCTACTACTGCATAAAATATATTTTCCTTAAAATATAATCAATTTATTTACAAAACTAAGAGCCTGTTTCACAGGTTTCACACATTTTTTTATTATTACCATATTAAACAACTAATGTAGGTAGCATTCATTTTATTATCATTTATTTGGGAGCATAGATTAGAGTCTCACTTCTGTAATTGGTCGGCTTATACCTATATTTGTATAACGAGTAGCATTTATCTGCATGCGGTGAAATCGGCTCTTAAACAGTACAACAGTTTTTAGTTTCTACAACACAGAGTAAAACACACACACACTCTCACGCCTGTTATCCCCGAAGAGGTAGGCAGAGGCGCAACTAGTGCACCCACTTTTCGCCGTCATTCCGTCCCATGATGTGATAGGGGGCGAGCCTATCGCCATATCGAGCACAAATTCCAAACTCCGGGCTGATACTGAATAGAAAAACTCAAAATCACTTTGCCCGACCCGGGGATCGAACCCGAGACCTCAGCTTTGCAGTCGTACTGTAATGCAATTACGCCACCAAGGCAGAGTAAAACAACCTAAAAATAATGTAGTAATTCAACACAGAGCTGGTACTTATTCTACCATTCCGTCGATACGAGCAAAATCGAGTTTCAAGTGTTCCGCGTGATAGGTAAAAACGTCAGCATATTGCTCGCTCCACGTTCCACTTGTATTATGAAGTTCTATTTTACAGTGACATTTTTCGTTCAACAGTAGCCGATTGGATTTTTGAAACGTGTAAATTCGATAGACCACGGTCCGTCGGGACGCTGCCTTTACAGACCGCTGACTCTTGACCGCTACACTGTTTCATTCGTTCATACATTTACAGCATTAATTTTGAATGTTTCTACGTACAGCATCGTGTCTGCATCTAAGAATGCAATGAATGTACATTTTGAATATAATTGGTGGTAGGTCTCTCATATGTAAGAGTCCGTCTGGGTGGGTACCACCGCAATGTCTATTTCTACCGCCAAGCAGCAGTGTGCATGCACTGTTGTGTTTCGGTTTGAAGGGCATTGTAGCCAGTGTAACTACTGGACATAATGAGACTTAACATATTATGTCTCAGGATGACGAGCGCAGTGGAATGCCACACAGTACTTTGTATCTGAAGGTGCTGAATGGTATTGCTACTGTTTATGGGTGGTCGTATCGCTTACCATCAGGCGAACGGCTTGCTCGTCTTATCATTCAATGCCACAAAAAAAACATGATCAGACTCATTTGTAAGTTAGTTGAAGTTATAGTATGTACGTTTATAAAGAAATAGGATAGTTGAATTATAAATCTGTCATATATAAAGCCAACATACGAGCTGCACCACATTTGAGGCCATATTGTAAACAAAATCAAACAAAGGCGATCGTTTTAAAGGCTGTTTAATTCCACCTGTCCTATGATATTGATTCCTTTAAATCCATTTGTTATCCCCATGTAAATATCGCGCATGATTAATTGAATGTTCAGTTTGGATTATTAAAAACGTATCGTTTTAAAAGTTTCCCTAAATAATAGTGAGGTTGAAAACCGGCTTATCATTCAACAGGATAATTTATCACGCTGCGTGACAAGGAATACAGTTGTGAGAGCACTGGCACGGTACGCCGAAGGTCGCGGGTTCAAATCCTTTCGACTGTACTTTTTCAATGTTTCCATAAAAATTAAAAACATTGTCCAGGCACTACATGGCCCTTAACATGTATAAAAATCGTAATATATTATTAAGGAATACAGTATTGTAACAAAATATAAAATTGCAGGGCTTAACAACTGTGCTTGTAATGGCTGGCTGCGTCATCAGCGGTAAATGCAACTAGGAAATTCCAAGGCACACGTGGTGGCTTTGGGAGGCATTCCGCCCTGGTGGACGTGGCTTTACAAATCGTTCCTTGTACGTTAGTTTATTCGGCTGCTGGATACATCTGCACTGATTGCTTCGTAGTTCATCGAATATATTTGTTGGAGTTTCTAAATTTGTAATAGTTTTGAAATGCATTATTTAAACTCAATGTTTACACTTTACTATGTTTACGCCAATCTTTAACATTGAAATAAAATAACGTATGGTTTTTTTTCACGATAGATTTGTTTATTTTTACTCCTGACGCGGCGGTTCAAAGACTTACTATAACTTATCAAACATCACTGTACATAAATCGATAAATGTATTATATGTACCTAATGATATTTTTAAACGCGCAAAACAAATAACATATTTCTCTCCACTGTCCCATATTGCGTAGATATAATTCGTCATAAATGGTAGTGTTTCCAACGTGTATTTTAAATTTTCCGATGTCATCGTTAAATGAGGTCTCATCGCATCAAAAAGAAACCGTCTCTCTTCAACGACCTTTAGTTATCTGTGTAACCGTAACATTTATTTCTTATATTTACGCGAATGTTAGACATTGTAATAAAACTATTTTGGGGATTTTATCACGGTTTTTTAATTTATATTTTCTTCGGACGTTTCGAAGACTTTACAGCCTTCATTAGGTCCGCCTCGTGAACATAAAGCTGTAAAGTCTTTGAATCGTCGGGAAAAAATACAAATTAAAAAACCGCGATAAAATCCACAAAATAGTTTCATTTCAAAACATCTATTTTCAATGTCCTTCAATTTTGTTGGTGAAATTTAGGCACTTCACTCCGTTGTTTGCTTTACAAAGGGTAAGCATGCAGTTAACCTAACGCAATTCGTGGCTATACAAAGGAAAGTTTTGTGGTTTTAAATGGAAACTGCAGCAAGCGACTACCAGCTGCTTATTCAAGTATGCCAATTTATAAGTTCACGTCGCTCGTGTGCTTTTGTCATTGTGTTTCATATTACAAGTGGATGTACGGTCAGCAGTATAAGTAACTGGACAAAATCAAAATTTCAAATCCTACTAATATTATAAAGGCGAATGTTTGTAAGAATGTATGGATGTTTGGATGTATGGATGTTTGTTCCTCTTTCACGCAAAAACTACTAGACGGATTTACATGAAATTTGGCACACGGGTAGGTCATGTTCTGGATTAACATATAGGCTACTTTTTATCCCGGGAAAACATAAAGCGGGACTTTTATCCCGGAAAAACTTTTTAAGGCGGGCGGAGCCGCGGGCAAAAGCTAGTCGTCTATATATGCGTTAAGTTAAAGTGAAACATTTTTTTCTTCGTTTGAAGTGAAGTAAATCTCTTTTGTTTTATTTTTGTGAAGAGAAAAAAAGATTATTAACAACTCAAAAGTATGTAGGCAATTTGAAATTTTGAATTTGTACAGCTGCTTACTGTACATTATATAGCATTCAGTCATTCAAGTTCCCTTCCATTTAGTGTTATGTTTCTTCCAGTTTTATTCTGAATATTATGGGAGATGTCAAGGTGTAATAGTATCCACTCGTCTGAATGACGTATCTCAATCCTACGATGAGTGTATTGGAACGACCCTTATGTTGAATGAGTTGAAATATTGAACTAAGGCGCTGCGAAAACTCTCAGGGTTTGCTGGTAATTGATGTTAGTCTGTCAAGCCCAGCGACGGACACCGGAGTCCATATATATAGGGTTTTCCCATACATCTATATATTGCACCTTTAGGATGAAAAAGACACAATTCAAAAGGATAGAAAATTGAGTTATCGTCATAAAATTACTTAAAACGAAGTTCTCAATACAACAATAGTTCAAACACAGCCATATTCCAACAGGAAAAGAACAAAACTATTATATAGGTCCCTTTTTTATTATATTTTTATAAATGAGGGACTAGTTTTTTAGTCATTTAAAAATGACAACTAAATTTTCAATTTTTTGACTTGTGTCGTTTTCGTTCTAAAGGTGCGATATATCAGCGGGGTTTGAAGGGTTAATGGTAGTACTATTGATCAATGATCATGTACCTACTAATTCGTAGGATTTAAATCAGAAGTCAGAAATCAAAGTCAAAGGTGCGTGCCCTTAGTTTTTGACCCTGCGGACATTCGTCTCGGCAGTCCGTTCCACTCCTAACTGGGCTATCACCACATATGGAAAAAAATGGAACTTTTTAATCTAATTTTTAAATAGATGACGCTGGTGACTTACAGTGTTCGGCTCTTGTCGTCTAAAGACTTCTCACGCGGGTGAAGCCGCGAGCAACGCCTAGTTATGTCATAAGAATTCACAAATCTATTAACTAGCAATATTTGCCTTACCGATCCCATTACATAACCCTTGAGTCCTAACTGTCCATTTGAATAACAAACGAGTGTGACGAACCTCTTTGATGTTATGCAAAAGTGCCACTGCCTTACGCACAAAGGACCACCAAAATTGGGTCCAATAATTTCCCGGTCTATTGACGTCGTAAACTCTTCAAGGGCCCGACTTTATGCACCCTCACGAGATTCAAAATGGAAATAAGAAATGTTTAATCTCAAATCATAAACTGATGCGAGGCAAATATTTTATTGTTTTTTAGAAAATGTATCTTTGAAACAGTTCTGAGTAGGCTACAACTTGCATAATAACTAGTTTTTATTACAAAATATCATATGATCTATGATTCAAATAACTAGATTCTTATAATAAAATATTATATAATCTATATCTGTACTAATATTATAAAGAGGAAAGATTTGAATGCTTGTTTGTTTGCATTGAATAGGCTCCGCAACTACTAAACCGATTTGAAAAATTCGTTCACCAATATAAAGCTACATTATCAGCGAGTAATATAGGCTACTTTTTATCCCGGCGAAATGTAAAGCGGAACTTTTATCCCGGAAAAACTCATTCACGCCGGCGGAGCAGAAGTCTAGTCTCTGTACAAATAATATGCTTGCAGTAATGTTTTAAAGTTAAATGGACGATAGCCTAGTTGTGAATGGAAAGATCTGCCGAGACAATGTTCGGAGGTTCAAAACCCTAGGCACACACCTCTTTATTATATTGTTTATAAATCATCGTTTGTTTTACCAGTGAAAGAAAACATCATAAGGAAACCTACATACCTGACAATTCTCCATAAGAATCTCGAGGGTATGTGAAGTCTGCCAACCCGCACTAGGCCAGCGTGGTGGACTAATGCCTATCCCCTCTCATTAGTAGAAGAGGCCCGTGCTCAGCAGTGGGCAGATACAGGGCTGATTGCAATGAGTAATATTTGTAGTTTATTTAAAACCCAAGATAATAAAATTAAAAAGACACATTCTAAAAATAAATCTCGCCATCGGCTCTTTAAAAGTAAAGTAAAACAAAGAATGTTTCCTTACTTTGAAACGAAGCAAATAAAAGACCTTTTGTAAATTAAAAATATTTTATCTGTAACGGAACTGTTATCTTTGAGATAATTAGTCTAATATTCGCAATATTTGAAATGCTTTTAAAGGAAAATTAAATTAAGTGCGTAATACTTTTGTTGTTGTTTCGTTTTGAAACTTTTTTATTAAGATCGCTTTTATGGTAGCGCCTCAGGGAAAACATATTGCCCTACACGACGATGCGTCCTACTGCTTACCCTATATTATATTAATTCAAGACATGGTCTATCCTTCAAATCCGCAAAAAAAATTGTGCGGTTACTTCATAAACAAACATGCCAGTTCCAAACATTTGTAATATTATTAAGATGCAATGGGATAAAAACTGCCTCGGTGGCGTAGTTGTATTACAGTACGACTGCAATGCCTGAGGTCTCGGGTTCGATGCCCGGGTCGGGCAAAGTGGTATTGAGTTTTTCTATTCAGTATCAGCCCGGAGTTTGGAATTTGTGCCCGATATGGCGATAGGCTCGCCCCCTATTACATCATGGGACGGAATAACGGCGAAAAGTGGGCACTGGTTGCGCCTCTGCCTACCCCTTCTTGGATAATACGCGTAAGTGTGTGTGGGAAGAAAAGTAAGATGAGAGTAGTGATGTAACATAATGAGTTTTGTTCGCGACTTCGACCGCGTGAAAAACCCATAGAAAAGTCTCACTGTGAACTCCTCCGGAATAAATAGTAGGTCATGTTATTCCAGAACTTGACTCACCAATGTACGTAATTTTATGTGCTCTAGGTCCTCTGTGTTTACTTCAAACATAAATATATCCAAACTCATCACAAAACACTTATATCAGCATGATTGATGTATGTCTTTAACATACATACATACGTACATAGTAATATTTTACTAGAATACATTTTTCTCCATCGGGACGTATGTGTATTGCAAAATTATCAAACATCCCGCTCATATCCGAAATGTAAACAAAATTCATTCCTTTGTGTACAGGAGACAAAAACACTACTTCAGTTTCTTAGCGCAAAATCGTTGGTACTCTAGTTAAGGATACCAGTTTAAGCGAATCAGTGACCCAGAAACATCTGCATTTTGTAACTAAGCCAAGGACCAACAATAAGGAAGCTTTTATTCTGTTATAACCGTTTTAAATACTCCACAGATTTTTTGGATTTGCATGGTGTCTGAGTTTTGGAGTATTTGTCATTAAAACGAGTTTTGTATTTCACTTCTTTCATAATGCTCATGTAAGACACATTTAATTTTAGTGCAATGTGAATAATTTGGAGGGTTTTATTCTTCAGCAAATGATCATAAAACGAATTAAGGATTTAGATGTTTAAAGGACTTTAACTAAATTATATCGAAATTTATGTACAAAACAACTCTGATTTAAATTTAGGTGTAGCAAAGATTTTGTCAAATTTTACATGAGACATTTATTACGGGACAAAATGTCGAGTTATTTCGTTTTCATGTCATTACTATGAAGCCAAAACTTGCTTCAAACTAAGCCAATCATTATCAATTAATCCCATGGGCTCATGCAACAGCTGCAAATGTCTGCGCAGGGCCTTAGAGGAATTCCCTCGGCATCAATGGGTAAGATCTATGAACAAAGAACCATATTACAGTGCCAGCCTTAATATAGCTTGAACAGGACTAGACCTTCAAGAGCTGACCTTTAAGGCTGACACCTCTAGAGGTGCTTTTGATATTGTCGGACGTTTAATCTTTCATCTCTATGACTTTGGTTATTTTCTTTGGCTCTACCATTCCTTTAATTTTATTTCACGTCTGATTCCAACGATAACATAGTTTTTATTTAAGCCGAAATAAAACCACACGTTGTGCCATTACTACCGCTATAATAACACAATGACGTGCCAGTAATTCATACCACATTCGGTCGGTGTGTTTAACATCGCGTTAACGAAGTAAAAAACTGATTTTTAAAAACATGCGCTGCAGCTGAAATTTAACCACATAAATATCTGTTGCGTGTAATTTAAGAATGTGATATTTTTTATGTACGACTTTTGGTGCACTTTTGCCTTTTTCATTTTTATTTTATTTAGATGTAGTTATGTCCTGTGGGAGAGAGGTGAGATTTGCTCGACACAATATCTGCGTTGAACCAATTGCTGCACTACTGTGATCATAACAGTTATATTTTGTCGGTTTGTTGATTGAAAATTGATGCGTATTTAGGAGGGCGTTCTATTTAAAAAAACCAAGCACGTCATCTTCATAATCCTACTAATATTATAAAGGCGAAAGTTTGTAAGAATGTATGGATGTTTGGATGTTTGGATGTATGGATGTAAGGATGTTTGTTCCTCTTTCACGGAAAAACTACTGAACGGATTTCGATGAAATTTGGCACACGGGTAGATCATGTCCGGGATTAACACATAGGCTACTTTTTATCCCGAGGAAATATAAACCGGGACTTTTATCCCGGAAAAACTTTTTAATGCGGGCGGAGCCACGGGCAAAAGCTAGTTGTTCAATAATTAGAAATAGTAGTTATAATTGGTCTTTAAATCTGTTCAGATTTTATAACTGTGTGGCATAACCATTTTTATCATTTTTTGTTAGCTAACGATAAGTATCCCAAACCATAACATAATGGAACATAAAAACCGTTGCCAAAATATGCCTCACAAATACTGAAAATCTAATTTAATTTGATTTGGAGCATAAATATCGCAAACATGAAATCGTCACGCTCAGTATTATAATTGCAAGCTCTCGCGAATCCGATCCGTGAAATCAACATTCATCGGTAAGCCACTTTATGCACGGTACCTGCCAATTGCGACGGAGTGTCTTTCTAAATGCCACTCCACTCACTTCTAATGAGTCCGTTTCATCCATTAAGCCATTTAGTAATTAGGTGTGAGCTCTGAGCCGCGCTGTGAATGGACCACAATGAGTGAACAACTCGGTTATTCGCATTGAAGCTTTCACCGCGCTCTAAATGTTTAATGAAAAAACAACGTTACACGCTGCTAGTATTCGGAAGAAGTTGTGTTTTATACAGGATCATTTTGACATTGCATTAATAAATGAAATCACATTCTTATCTCCTTGAAAATAACACTTTCCATTAAGATACTTTTACCATAGGTGTAAAATAAAAAAGTGTAGGTTTGGAAGAAAATGAATCTAATCTATAAAATTCTCATGTCGCGTTTGTTGCCAAACTCCTCCGAAATGGCTCGACCGATTTTCATGAAATTTCGTGTGCATATCGGTTAGGTTTGAGAACTGTGCATCTTCTAATTTTCATCCCCCTAAGTGATAAGGGTGGCCCAGCCCAAAACATTTTTTTAAAGCTACTGAACGGATTTTGATAAAATTTAGCATACAGATAGATCATGTCCTGGATAAACACATAGGCTACTTTTTACCCCGGAAAAACTTTTAAAAGGCTAGTATCAATATATAAATGTCCCTCTTTATACCACCCTAAGGTTGACTGGAAGAGAATACCCATGGCATTAAGTCCGCCTGGATACCATGTGTACAAAGTGTAATAAATAACAATAAAAATTAAATTTAACATTATGTACGCCCTAATAAAAGTGGACGATAGCCTAGTTGGGAATGGAACGGTCTGCCGAGACAATGTTCGGAGGTTCGAAACCCACGGTACACACCTCTTACTTTTCGAAGTTATGTGTGTATTGTTTATCAATTATCGTTCGCTTTAACGGTGAAGGAAAACATCGTGAGGAAACCTACATGCCTGAGAATTCTCCATAACAATTTCGAGGGTATCTGAAGTCTGCCAATCCGCACCAGACCAGCGTGGTAGACTAAGGCCTAAAACCCTCTCAGTAGTAGCGGAGACCCGTGCTCAGCAGTGGGCAGTATACAGGGCTGGTATTATTATTACGCCCTAATGCCATTACTACTACTCTAAGAGGATTCGTCGCAGCGGCAACACTACACTTTCAGTCAGAAAAACACTCATGCGCACGCTATATTCGCACTAAACTACAAAATGATAAAAAAAAGTCAGAAACGTAAATTTGAGATTTTTGGTGAAACTATTCGTTTTTAATGGAATTTTAGCATAATGATAGCAGAGGCAAAGCACGAGTATGTGGTTTCATTGCACTGTCAAAATAGCCCTGTATGAATGAAGTGTGTACAGATGATGTTGTGTAGTTGTGCATAGAATGTATGTTATAAACACACATAAGATAAAAGGCTGTAAATGAACAATACATGTTTTCTAAACAAAATAAAAAACGATTGCATTTAGCGATAGAAAATAACATTGAATTTTTTATTGTTTCAGCTTAAGTTTCATAATCATCATCAGCCACATGACTTCCACTGCTGAACATAGGCCTCCCCCAAAGATTTCTAGACGGACCTGTCAAAAGCGGCCTGCATCCAGCGCGTTCCTGCGATCTTTATCAAGTCGTCTGTCAACCTTGCAGGTGGACGGCCGACGCTGCGCTTTCCAGTACGTGGTCGCCCCTCGAGTAATTTACTTAAATAAAATCTAATAATAATAATGATTACTGTGTAATAAATTCAGGAAACCATTTGAAAAATAAATTGTACCTACAATAATTTTATTGCAGAACACCATTTTATGCTTATAATTTACAACAATTTTAGTACCTATCTCTACTCAAAAAAAAGAGAAGCAAACACGCAAGTTAAACGAAAAATATAATCCACAAACAATCAACAAATTTAAATGATAAAATAATGTGATATTAAAACAATCGTAAAATTTTGTCCTGCGCCCATCAAATCTCAATCAAGGGAAGCGGTCCCAGTTGATCTGAATTCGATACGCGACATCTGTATGTAGAGTACGCATTGTAATGATATTATGTTTGTTTTTTTTTCTATTTGTGTTTAAAACATTTTTTATTACTATTTTTTAAAGTTCAATAAAATAATATCTCGGATTTCATATAAGTATAGAGGAATATCTATAGCGTCATCTAGATTTAAAGGCAACAATACATTTCACCAGGTCATCTGCTTAGTGAATTCAATGACAATAAAACAGCATCAACTAAGCTCATATAAAATCCGACAGATGTTGTAACTTAAGATGTCATTTGAGCGGATGTTAATATTTATTAAATATCGACTATCATAATTAGACAGGATCTCAACTGATATCGCACTTCAGAGCGAAATAGGGTAGTTTCCAATGTTTGATTTTGTACATTATTTTAGACTAGCTTTTGCCCGCGGCTCCGCCCGCATTAAAAAGTTTTTCCGGGATAAAAGTCCCGGTATATATTTTCCGGGATAAAAAGTACCCTATGTGTTCATCCAGGACATGATCTACTCATGTGCCAAATTTCATTAAAATCCGTTCAGTAGTTTTTGCGTGAAAGAGGAACAAACATCCACACATCCATACATCCATACATTCTTACAAACTTTCACCTTTATAATATTAGTAGGATGTAACCGAAAAAAAAACAGAAAAAAAAAGAAATTCTTGTGTGAAATCAGCATCAAAATCGATTGAAAAATGAAGCAGTTATTCAGTTTTAAATATTCTTGTGGAGCAAAAGTGGGGGCGTGGCGGGGATATCGCGCCTTCTCTTTCGCACGCACGCAGCGTTAAGGCCGACGGCGCTTGGTGACGTCACAGCCTAGTATTGCTGTTATTTGACAGCTATATTCCAAGAGCTGGCAGCGAAATTTGGGAAGGTGCTTTAGGCACTGCCAGACATTGAAAAAATGGTATTTTATAAATAGGAGAATCTCAAATGGTGAGTCGGGCAGGGCAATTGCCGTTATTTTGGAACTGCGCAGTATATAGAAAGTGTAAAAAAATCTACCCAAAAAAAATATGTTTTAGGCAACTTGGAATAACTTGTATTTTATACTTTAGAATATATATAGTCCAGGTATAAACATACCAGACCGTTTTGTCGGTTATAAAGTACAACCCGACTGACCTGAATGTACTTAATCAGTATACGCCAAAAATATGTTTTAGGCATTCTTATTATTTTTACAGCTTGTTTATTGATTAATATTGAAGCATAATATGCGCAAACCGCCAGAAGTTTTTTTTTTATGGCATTGAATGACGAGACGAGCATGCCGTTCGCCTGATGGTAAGCGATACGACCGCCCATAAACCGTAGTAACACCACACAGCACCTTGAGTTACAAAGTACCTACTGTGTGGCATTTCACTGCGCTCGTCATCCTGAGACGTAAGATGTTAAGTTTCATTATGTCCAGTAGTTACACTGGCTACAATGTCCTTCAAACCGAAACACAGCTGTGCATGCACACTGCTGCTTGGTGGTAGAAATAGACATTACGGTGGTACCCACCCAGACGGACTCTTATATAAAAGACACCTACCACTAATAAATTAAACGGTTATAAATTTTAGTCGCATTCATTTAAAATCTTTCTTTCGGTTTGAAGGATATTGTAACCAGTGTTATTACTGGACATAATGAAACTTAACATCTTATGTCTCAGGATGACGAGCGCAGTGAAATGCCACACAGTAGGTACTTTGTAACTCAAGGTGCTGTGTGGTGTTACTACGGTTTATGGGCGGTCGTATCGCTTACCATCAGGCGAACGGCATGCTCGTCTCGTCATTCAATGCCATAAAAAAAAAACTCCTAGCGGTTTGCGCATATTATGCTTCAATATTAATCAATAAACAAGCTGTAAAAATAATAAGAATGCCTAAAACATATTTTTGGCGTATACTGATTAAGTACATTCAGGTCAGTCGGGTTGTACTTTATAACCGACAAAACGGTCTGGCATGTTTATACCTGGACTATATATATTCTAAATTATAAAATACAAGTTATTCCAAGTTGCCTAAAACATATTTTTTGGGTAGATTTTTTTACACTTTCTATATACTGCGCAGTTCCAAAATAACCGCAATTGCCCTGCCCGACTCACCATTTGAGATTCTCCTATTCATAAAATACCATTTTCTCAATGTCTGGCAGTGCCTAAAGCACCTTCCCAAAATTCGCTGCCAGCTCTTGGAATACTACCCATTCCACCAAATTTCAAAGCTTTGTAACTTACTATTGCGCCAATTTTGAAAGTTCTTTTTTTTCATTAGATTTTGGATAGCATACATTTTTCATAATTGTATTTAAAAAAGTAGTCAACCTATTCAGTTGCATCTATTAATACGGTCATAAGATTGATTTCACATGAACTATTTAATTTGAATGTTGCTTAGTTAGTACAGTAGGCCCTTCTGAATTGTTGTGTAAACACGAGAGTACTTCAACTCAACGGAACTCCGACATTATTGCTTTCGGAGGACTCTTCATTCATTATCTTTCGCTGAGCTTCGAACTTAAACGGCAATTTCTTCGCATTTCGTACACAAAGGGTGAAAGTTCGCGTAATAAAATAGATTTATAGACATGGGTGAGTCTTAATGTTTAATAAATTTGCGTGCAATTTAACTAATATCTGAATATATTTTATTGTATCATTCAAATTATTTCATGTAAGAAGAGGGGAATGATTTAAATACAACGCCTCTGCGTAAATCCGTGATATCTTTAAATTGAAATTTTTCAGGAAAATGTTTTTATGATTTAAAAATAATAGTGTCAGAACATTATTTTAATTCACTATTACATGCTTGAACTTTTCCACATGATTTGAAAAAAATATATCAAATACGACAGTTTTAGTTGTCAAGTAAAAAAATATGATTTTTCCCACTTATGTTATTGAACATAGGTTATGACAAAAACTTTATACCAATTTTCCATTGATATAAAAGGGTTTTTTACTGATGTAAACGTGAAAATATTTTTTTGGCCAATAGCATTGATATGCAATGGTCGAAAAAATATGTTCACGGCGAATGCATAATATAATTTTTTATTACGAGCATAGTTCATGTCAAGCAGAGCATTATAATTCAAACTATTTGGACGGTGCTGTTTAGTTATGGCTGTAGTAATGCTTAATATGAGGCGAGCAACGTGTCTAAATGAGTCTTTTCTTTTAATTGTAAAAAAATCGATGGAACTTTATAAAAACCCATACACATCCATAAATCATAATATTACTATGTGTGCTATTTAAACTTACGATTTATTTCTAAAAATCCCCATAGGCTAATTTATGAATTTCAAATTCAAAAATTATTTGTAAAACACATGATAAACTAAGCTTTTGACCGCGGTTCCGTCGCCGTTAAAAAGTTTTTCCGGGATAAAAGTCCTGCCTTATATTTTACTGGGATAAAAATTAGCCTATTTGTTAATCCAGGACATGACCTACCCGAGTGCCAAATTTCATCGAAATCCGTTGAGTAGTTTTGCGTGAAAAAGTAACAAACATATTATATCGACGGTTCCGTAGAACAAAGTCGTATATGCAAAATGAAGCTTTTCAGTAGAGCGCTTTGAAAGTCTAAGTTAATTGTGAAAATCACAAGTTATAGTGAACAAAACATTATATTCTATAGGGTTCAGTAACAACTTTGAACTTAATGTGTGAAAATAGCACTAATTCGCACATGAATACAAACTAACGACTTTCAAAGCGCTCTACTGAAAAGCTAACATTTTCCATATACGACTTTGTTCTACGGAACCGTCGATATACATCCATTCTTATAAATTTTCGCGTTTGTAATATAAGTAGGAAGTAGGTAGGATAAAAGCATCGTCTACACACGCATATTTTCCTCCAAGGTATTGTTTTATATCAAGCAAGACAGGTAAACACTTGTACTTACAAAAATAACTCTCCCAGTGAATAAAACAACAGTATTCCAATATATTGTCGAAAAAGCATCGAAACAAGAACTTTGAATTCCGCCGGGAGTAACATAACATTCGCTTTAGAGAAAAAAACGAATAAGGACACAACTGTAAATTTCCTGCCATAATTTGTTGGAGGGTTTATGGAAATACATTATAATGATTTGAAATTTCAATCAATGCATTTTTAAAGTTATTTTTATGAGTTTTAATAGCCTATAAAGTTAACAATTTGGTGAATAAATGTATTGCTTAATTGTTTCACTATTTAAGTTCAATAGTAACTATTCATATTTCTGTACCAGTACAAAATAAGGTCTATGACGTGATGATTATAAATACTTATACCACAAGAAGTATCCAAAATAGATCCAGATTATGTGATACATTAATCGTTTTTTTATTGCATTAAATGGCGAGATGAGCATGCCGTTCACCTTATGGTAAGCGATACGACCACCCATAAACAATAGCAACATCATCCAACACCTTGAGTTACACAGTACCTACTGTGTGGCATTCCACTGGGCTCGTCATCCTGAGACATAAGATGTTAAGTCTCATTACGTCCAGTAGTTATACTGGCTACAATGTCCTAAAACCGAAACACGAAAGTGCATACACACTGCTGCTTGGCTATAGAAATAGACATTGCGGTGGTACCCACCCAGACGGACTCTTACATATGAGACCTACCACCAGTTAAAAATGCAAAAATATTGGCTTATCTTTTAAAATCCCTCTTTACTACTGATAGGTACCTACATTGATATTTTTATACATGTTTATTTCACTTGTCACTAGCAAGGTCTAACTTCTTCGATGATTAAAATATATTTGCTTTATTACTCCTTACAGCTAAGAAACACAATCTAACAAGCAAAACTCTTAACCGTTTAAAACCACACCGTTGTCTATATTACGGCCATGATTCTCACTCGCGACCCATAAAAGCTAATATCATTGTCAAGATTTCAAAAGCACTTCTTATAACAGTGATACTTGAAAACATTATTAAGTAAAACAATATCCATAAAAAGTCTCCCGCCAGAAAAATGAGCTCCTTTATTACACCTAGTTGTTTGGAATATGGCACTTAGAGCCAGAGATGAAGTACGAACAAAGTTGAACGCATCTCGACCGCAACTTTTGCCCCGCCAGGACGAATGTTTGAGACAAATTATATTTTCCACTTGATTTGAGTGCAAACGTGCCGATACATTGGAAGGTATAAGTGTGTTCACTTGACAGTACTAGAAATCGACGGTCCCATAGAACAAAGTCGTATATCGTCGATGAAGTACCAATACCTCCTAACTGACAATTTAGTCTAAAATTACTTTTTTATTACAATAGACATAAAACTCATATTCGCATGGATTGAATTAACTTCTATACCAGTAAGCTTCTTGCGCTTTGTGAAAACATCTACTTAGTGACAGAATTCATTCGTTCGTATGTATTTAACAGTTTTTTTCTTTCGGATGTAAAATTTGATTCTCAACACTTAGGAGGTATTGGTACTTCATCGACGATATTATGCAAAATGTTAGCTTTTCAGTAGAGCGCTTTGAAAGTCGTAAGTTTGTATTCATGTGCGAATTAGTGCTATTTTCACATATTAGGTTCAAAGTTGTTACTGAACCCTAATAGATAATGTTTCTTTCATGTATAACTTGTGATTTTCACAATTAATTTAGGCTTTCAAAGCGCTCTACTGAAAAGCTAACATTTTGCAGATACGATTTTGTTCTATGGGACCGTCGAAATGTGTATTGTTGAAATATTTATTTGAAAATGTTTTTGATTCATCCTTTGTAATTAAGATAGGGTGTTAGGCAGGCTGTCATAACTGCAGCGCTCATTATTAAAAGATACGATGTCTCGACCGTATTTTCCTAGACTGCCATGCAAGTGTTATATGAAGAAAATGAAAAAAATAGAAGTTTATTATTGGAACAATACTGCATACGGTAAACAAAAACTGCAAATCTTATATTATTTAAATATATAAAAAAAAACACCCAACTTCGTCAATATCCGGCATCTTTATTAAATTTGCTGAAGAACTGAAAAGATAGAAACACAATTGTAATTTGAATATTTAATTTTGGTTTTGAATAATCTTAGTTGACAGTGTTCACAAACGCTGTCAAAAACTAAATAATATATTACACTGAAATGTATTGTAAATACTGACATAGATTATTAAACTGTCAAGAGCATATACGTTACAACAGCAACGCACGCTAATTATGTTGTTAATATAACCAGAAATTGAATTAATTAAACTATAATGTTGTATGACTGCCTCGGTGGCGTAGTGGTATTATGGTACGACTGCAATGCTGAGGTCTCGGGTTCGATCCCCGGGTCGGGCAAAGTGATATTGAATTTTTCTATTCAGTATCAGCTCGGAGTCTGAAATTTGTGCCCGATATGGCGATAGGCTCGCCTCCTATCACATCATGGGACGGAATAATGGCGAAAAGTGGGTGCACTAGTTGCACCTCTGCCTACCCCTTCGGGGATAATAGGCGTGAGTGTATATATATATGTATATATGTATGTTGTATGTATGTGCATCGTCAACATGCGGTATGAAGTATTAGGGATTATATTATGATGAGGATGGAACCTTGTCTAAGTAAGTAGCGCAGTAGCTTTCTTAAATTTCTGAATTTAAATTCATGAATGAAAGGAGATGTCCGTTTTTTGTATGGATGCTGGGCCTCAAAATCTAAACAGGCTCAAACTTTGGGGATATTAAAGGTGGCAACATATGGAATTTAGATCCATTAAAACAATATTTTTAAACCTCTCCATTCATAACCAACTTTTTGATAACATTCATAATAAGTGTAGTTTTCAAGCCAAAAAAAATTACATAGCTTCTCAAAATCGGAGGTCTTTAAAATTAAACGATTTATTGCAAAAGGCTAGTTTTCAGAAGTTCTATCCAAATATATAAACTGTCTTGCTTAGATTTTCAGGCCCATTTTTGGACACGCCCTTTTCTTAATCTTTTCAATTGTTATTGTTTTGCTAAACTAAAAAATGGTGGTGATTTCAGTATACTTTTCTTCTGTTATACTATTTGCATGGGTACGCATATTTGTATTACGTAATTATAGTTATATCAAAATCCACTAAATCTTTTCATAATTAATCAATTTGTATCTCTCGAGCATCAACGTGAGTTTGCTGACGCTACCGTGCGATGTCAGTCCCAAAAGGTCGCAGTCTGATCGCGCGCGAGTGAATACCATTATTGAACGCGCGCCAATGTGTTTGTATTTGTAGTTATCAGTCAAAATAATTGACTCTTGGCGCGGGTGTTCATATCACGTGCTCCAGGAGCGCGAAGTCGATACGCGGCTTTATACTACGATTAAAAAATCTCGCACGCAGAGTTTGATGACTTTCAAGCGTATTACAGAAGCCATAGACAAGACGACTTTCTAGAATCGTTGACGCTAATATTAAGTACGAGAATAACATACCCTATCGATAGTCTCATTTATAGAATACGTTATTACCAATTTTTTTTTTATTTTCTGTTAGCATTAATAAATTGTTGAAAGACGTCTAGACTACGGTCCTTGAAAGGTTTTTTGACCTGTATTCCCAAAATCACCTTATTTTAGGAAAAACGGCCCAGGCAAATTGTGTTAGACACACCTTTACTAATTGCCTTACTTAGAAACTTCATCAAAATAACTTTTAATAAACTTAGCGTGGAAACGACTTTAAAGAAAACTGATTAATATATTCTTAGTCTCTAATAATGCCTGTGATCACAATATGATTCATAAATGAGGAACTTAACACCGACCAAGATTAGCAATAAGCACAGATATGCCATAAGAAATGAAACAAAAATTATGTTCTGTACGCATACATACATTTTTGACGTATTTAAAACTTTTTTATTATATCGCGGGGAAAAAAACGCGTTATTGCTACCACCACTGTGGGGTGAGTGGAATGGTTATGTTAGTTTCACCGATCTTACGGCCCAATGTCGACACTTGGGAGTATAGCATCATCCGAGCGGCGATCTGACATTGGACCGAGTCCCTAACCCTATGTACACCCTACACCGGCATACCAACCAAAACCCGCTGTGGCCTTCTTTGGCGCATTCGAAACGGCCCTGGGTTATCTTGTTGCACTACGATAGCTGCTCGGAACCGTCCCTGCGCGATGCCGCATTGCGGCCACTCTCTAAACTCTAAAGAACGCCTTTGGCGTCTACGACAGCGGGAGGCCGACCACCCGCATTGTCGTCTACCTCGAAGTCACTTTAATTGGAGTGAGCAGACTCCCACTGCTCGCCCCGCGACTTTCTCCATGCCCCCATTTAGTCGCCTCTTACGACAGGCAGGGGATGCCGTGGCGGAATTCTCTAGATGCCCCTGGACCACAGGACATGAGCATGGTAAGTCGTCCACCCGGTGCCTCCGTCGTCTCTTCTGGCTGCGAGCGAGATTGTTCTGCTCACGATCCCGCTTGGCGCTCTCTTTCCGCGAGATGACGCACTCGCAGAAGGAGGCCATCGTTCGCCATGACCTCCAGCGCCAACCATGGCGGACACCACGGCCTGCAGGGAGAGGTCTCCTCCGACGACTGCTCTAAGAGCGCGGCGTTGTAGATCCCAGGCTGGGCACTCTTCGAGAGTGTGTTGAACCATGTCCTGGCAGCCGTTGCCACAATGATGGCACACGGCAGACTCCTCTTTTCCGACCCGACACAGAAACGAGCCAAAACACCCGTAGCCCGTCAGTACCTGTGTCATACGGAATGTCTGGGCACCGTAGCGCCTGTCAAGCCAGCTTGAGAAGACAGATCGCACTGCAGCGACGGTCCTCAAGCCCGCACTAGGACTCTCCAGCCTGGTATGCCACTCCTTCACGGTGGCGCTGCGGATGGAAGCCAATTGGACTGTTACCTGGCTCGGAGCCAGTCTCCGCCCGAGACCGGATGCCTCCTCTCGCCAGAAAAATACTGATGAGAGGTATTTGGCATCCGATTCCCGTGGAAAAATTTCGGCCAAGATACAGGCCGCCTGATGTATTCAAACCTGCCTCTTTATTCTCTACGAAAAAAAAATATTTTTACCGCTCGGAACAAGCGTGTAACGTAACTCATCGCGTTTATCACTATGCAAATTGGCATACAAAATACCATTTCACGCTAATTACACAAAGTTAACGTAACGCGGCCGCGTTACGTGTTGACACTATCATCTATACTAATATTATAAAGCTGAAGAGTTTGTTTGTTTGTTTGAACGCGCTAATCTCAGGAACTACTGAACCGATTTTGAAAATTCTTTCACTAATAGGAAGCTACATAACTCCTGAGTGCTATTGGCTACTTTTTATCCCGGGAAAATATTTTTGTCCCGGAAAAACTTTTTCACGCGGGCGGAGCCGCGAGCACTACTAGTAGAGAATAAGAGAGCAGTTCGAACAAAAAAGGCAGTATTTGTTATTTACGCGTCGTATGTACCTAAATTGGGACAATTGAAAGTGGTGAGATTCCATGTTCGAATGGCATATTTACCCCTTTGAAATTTTTTTCCAGGATAAAAATATTTTCCCGGGACCAAAGTAGCCTATAACACTCAGGAGTAATGTAGCTTCCTATTAGTGAAAGAATTTTCAAAATCGGTCCATTCTTTTTTAGTCTATCCATTACAAACTAACAATCAAATCTTTCCTCTTTATAATATTAGTACAGATAATTATAATATTGAAGATTGGGTTATCGCGTAAATGAGTTTATAGCGTGCTGGCGATACATTGTGTCATTAGGGATCAGATTTGGGCTTTAGTTGTAATGTTTATGTAACAGAAAATAATTACTGTTGTTATAAACTTATGAGGTGCACGTCACATCGTCGTTAGTTATATAGGTAATTAAATTTAATGAAAAGAAAGGAAGGATAAAAAATGATTGACCACTAATTGGGTGGTGAACTTAGAATAACAGTGGTGAGTGATGAGTAAAGTAATACAATTTTGAATGTTGAATGATAATATGATGAATGTTAACCATACCATGCCATACGAGCCCTGTATTATATACAGGCCACTGCTGAGCACGGGCCTCCTCTACTACTGAGAGGGTTAAGGCCTTAGTCCACCACGGTGGCCTAATGCGGGTTGGCAAACTTCAGATACCTTCGAAATTCAGAGAACTTCTCAGGTTGCAGGTTTCCTCACGATGTTACCTTCACCGTTAAAGCGAGAGATAATTCACGGAAATTCACACATAACTTTTAAAAAAGTCAGAGGTGTGTGCCCTTGGGTTTTGAACCTGCGGACATTCGTCTCGGCAATCCGTTCCACTACCCACTAGGCTATCGGCTATTTGATTTTAACACCAACAAATTATGTAATAAAACGAGAATACTAGGCAACCAACTTGTAAACAAATGCCTTAAGAATCAATAATTAAACTCACAAAGAAAACAGTATGTCTCGATTTAATAGCTTGTAATAGGTAGCTTTTAATCGCTACTCCATTCTCCCTAATAATTCATTGATAAAGTTTTATTGTACTTTTTGTGGTAAAATGTAGCCGATGTTTATTCAGGACATTGTTTTTATTACTATGATAAAAACAATTAACAATTTATTTAGCAAGAGATGTAGCATAAACCAGATGAAGTTTTTGTGTAAGTCCCCATCATCCGGCATCTGTAATAATTCCTAAATACAAAAAGGTTATTAATATACAATTGAATAATGACAGAACATTCTGAATTTTGTTTATATTTTAGTATCGTTTTCACTTTAAATATTTGTTTTTATTTTTTGAAAAAAAAAAAAATGTATACACCTTCTTCTTCAGCTATATATTTTAATCTCTCATTGGGGTAAGGGTTGCCTGGAAGAGATCGCTTTTTAACCCCCGAAAAAAAGACGGGAATTATAAGTTTAGGGTGTGTATCTGTGTATCTGTGTGTCTGTATATCTGTGTATCTGTATTTCTGTCTGTGGCATCGTAGCTCTCAAACGAATAGACCGATTTGGACGCGGTTTTTTTTGCTTGAAAGCTGATGTGACGGAGATGGTTCTTAGCTATAATTTATGAAGATCCGTTCAGGCGTTTGAAGATTACCAGCTCATTTCCAACTTAAAAAGTCCGATTGATATTAAATTTGGTGTACTGTGTCTTTGGCACTATTTTTAAACATGAGCTGATGCTGCGGCATCAATTAGTCTGCGGGATACCCAACTACTTAGCAACTTATAGCAGATATAGTGTGTTTGAGCTCTTATGGATGGGCTCAATGCGTAGGTGATAGATAGTTAATTATCAAAGCCCCGTGATGGAGAATAAAGTAATTTAAAACGTTTGATATAAAAATAAAATTTAAATTTAAATAACTCCCGACACAAAAAATCTCTAAAAAGTACAATAATAATAGTGTCTGTGTCGTTTAAGTACCTAGTAATATATTGACCCAAGCGTCATCGCGTCGGGGGACCGCTAAAGAATTAAATTTTAATTTTACTTTTATTAGCGATAAGACCGCCTATTGTTGCACTTTCTTTTTTTTTCAAATTATGATTGTATTAATTTTGTTGTATGTAATAAAGTGTTTTCACTTTTCATTCATTCATTCAAACTCTGAAATTTATGTCATAAAAGATGTATTCAAATCTATTCAGCGATTTTTGCGTTCATCGCCCAGAAACTCTTCATAATACAAAAAAACTACTTTTTTTTTTTTATTGATCACCAACACAATGTACACCGATACATAGCAATAAAGACATATTAATAATATAAATCTGCCTAGCTAAGTGCCATTGAAATTATAGGTGAAGACTGCATGCAAATTTTATATAACTTGTATATAACTTCTTATTTAAATAATAAATAGTTTCGCCTTCTATAACGTCATGGGGCATAATACACATGACGGAGAGTAGGTGCACTAGTTACACTTCTGCCTAACCCTTCATGGAGGAATGGCGTGTATGTGTATGTAAATAAAACAGTTGGGAGTTGAATGATTTAATTTGTTGGACGGCTAAATTCCATTATGCGTTGACTATGACAAAAGCGGCGATAGCCTAGAGGAGTGGAAGGGACTGTCGAGACTAATGTCCGAAGGTTCAATACCCAAGAGCACGCACCTCTGACTTTTCTAAAGTTCTGTGTGAATTATCACTCGCTTTATGGATATTAAAGGCGTTAAAATATGGATATTGGATCTGTTTTAAAATACTTTTAGCTCTCCATTTATAACTATCTTTTTAAAAATGTTCATTTTAAGTGTAGGTTGAAGCAAAATAAAATTACATAAATCTCAAAATCAGAGGACTTTTAAATTTACGATTTATGCAAAGACCTTGCTTTTGGGAGTACTATCCAAATACATAATATAAAATACTAGTAGTGCTCGCGGCTCCGCCCGCGTGAATAAGTTTTTTTCGCGATAAAAATATTTTCCCGGGACAAAAAGTAGCCTATAGCACTCAGGAGTAAAGTAGCTTCCTATTAGCGAAAGAATTTTCAAAATCGGTTCAATAGTTCCTGAGATTAGCGCGTTCAAACAAACTCTTCAGCTTTATAATATTAGTATAGATCTTGGTTAAAATTTTGAACCCGTTTTGTACACGTCCTTTGCGTGTAGCCAACCGCGTTTGGCAATTCCATCGTGAAAATCAAATTAAATAAAATTTGAATACCCCGTCGAGATTTTTATTAATAATATTTTGAACTCGAAAAATATACTTTTAAAAAGCTGTAACTTTTGAGGGAAATTGTTTAAAGGAAAAGGGAAATTAATCTTTCTCTTAATTAGCAAAGTTGGTCTCACGCCACGAAGGGGAATTCAAGGCCAATAAATCAAGGTGTTACTCCAGTTTCAAATACTCTAGCTTTCTTTGTTTTTAACACTTTCGACATTTAGACCACCCTCGTCTATATTTCAGTCAAACACCAGTAATTATAATCAGGACAGGTGGGAGAGTAGGCCTGCATAATTCTGCTTGGATTTGCAATCTGCGGAAATCTGTCTCGACAGACCGTTCCATTCCCAACTAAGTTATGGTCCACTTCATTGACTAGTTATTTAATTTAAATTATAATTTTATCGGTATACAAAACGATCGAAATATACCATACTAGACTTTTATTCGGGACTCCGCCCTCGTGAATGAGTTTTTTCAGGATAAAAGTCCCGCTTTATATTTCCCCGGGATAAAAACTAGCCTATGTAAAGTATTTTTTATCTAAAAATTATGTTTTACCTGTAAAGTAGATTATGTAACTTTACATTGGTGAAAGAATTTTCCAAGCGGGTCCAGTAGTTTTGGAGCCTATTTAATGCAAAAAACAATCAAATCTTTTCTCTTTATAATATTAGTAAAGATCCATGCAAAACTGCTCCAGATAAAACAAATATTTCCGTCACATATAAATAAAAAAGCTCTACAGAGCGATACGGAATTATAGGTACACATTATATTATACATATTATGGTTCATATTAGTGTGAATCGGTCTAATGAACCAAATCGGCGTGTGCAAAACTGACAACTGCAACTGACTGCTACAACTGATAATGAAGTGAATCCACTATGCCGATTGCGGTCTCTGCGACCATTTACTGTTACTAGTGCAACTTGGTGTTCATATATCCAATGAACTGTGAAAGTTCTAAAACAGTACTTACATATGAGTGCGCTATTCGCATAATTATAATAGTAAATAGCTACTTTTAAGATTTCTTAATTTTAGATGTGTTTTTTGAGTCAATATTGTAGCTATGTTGCTTCTCAAATTCACATATTATTACGTTTTAATGCCGTCGTAATTATAACCGATTGACAGACTTGAAAACTATAATAATCTCTGCAACAAGTATCGATACGTTTGGTGTCAACAATACGCAATTTGGAATTTTGGTAACATTCGGAGCACTAGCCACGCTCGAATAGACAATTATGTAATTGGAAAGTGACCCTTCGGTTCGATAGGATTACCGGTTAGGGCTGTCAAGGGGACGGGACCCTCTTAGGGTATTTCAAGGCTCGTCTCTTCACACATTTGACATTTCACAGGGGTACGTGGTACGAATTTCACGGTTTCTGGGACGTTTGTGGTCGCATTAAGTATTTTAAGTGATTATAGGGTTCATCTTGGATTTGGAATGCGTTTATGATGGGTGTAGGGTTGGCATCAGTTGGAGTTATTGAATTTCGAATATGGAACGTAAACGCTTTAAAAATATTTATTGTTTTTAACGGCTATATCGTCAGCCTGACTTCCTAACAAATGTTGCTTATCTATACTAAATATATAAACCTAAGAGTTTGTTTGTTTGGTTGAACGCGCTAATCTCAGGAACCACTGAACCGATTTTGAAAATTCTGTCACTAATAGGAAGCTACATTACTTCTGAGTGCGACTACTTTTTATCAAGGGAAACTATTTTTATCCCGAAAAAAAATGTCCATATGGGTAGGGCCGCGAGTAACACCTGGTCTATACTACATATAATATCAAAAAGCTGAAGAGTTTGTTTGTTTGGTTGAACGCGCTAAACTCAGAAACTACTGAACTAATTTTCACTAATAGAAAACTACATCACTCCGGAGTGCTAAAGGCTACTTTTGTTTTTTATAAATGTGTAGGTACGAACAGCATTCGCATCTTAAATCATTTGTTTTTTATAAATGTGTAGGTACTAACAGCATTTGCATCTTAAATACATTTTTAAACAATATTTAAAATTTGTCTCATTGTGAAACAGGCGTTAAGTGACTTGTAATAATTATACCAAATATAATATCAATACACAAATAAGAAGTAATACAGTGTAAATTACCATGACGAAATTAATAGAGAAAGAATTCATCGCGATAGCACAGTTTAGACGCCGGTCTTATCTATAGGCTGAAAAGAACAATAAGACAATAGTCTCCAGAGAAAAGTACTTCAAGCCAAGAACTGTTAAACGTACCATAGAAAATTTTCTATTGTGAATGTTCATACCACAATTAAATAACGTAGTTTAGTTCAACTGCATATCACCCTTGCCACTTGGACTTATAGTTGTCCTAAAAGGCTCACTAAATTTCTCTCCAAATATTCTAGAACTACTTACGCAACAATAGTATAATCCTGAAACCTTCAGAACAACATAATCAGAACTTGTCAAAAAACATGAATATTTAACAATACCATTAGCCGACCAAGCTAATCCATCGGCGCACGCAATAAGTCAGCGAACTAATAAATCTTTCACAAACTATAGGCACATTCATTAAAATTTCTTCAAACGTGCGTGCGATAAACTGGCCCAGGAATTACCTACCGAAAACTTCGACTTATCTCTCTCACGTAGGAGGTCGTTACGTTAAAATTATGGCCGTGGTTAAACACATGCTACATTTACTCGAAAGTTCATGTTACGCCCGAATAACTTCCCGTTAGGAAGGGTTCCATTTGTACGCAAAAACACTTCGCGTTGTCGAAAGCAGATGGGTTACGAAGCAGCAATACGATCTCCGCTAAGCCGATGGTTTTTCTTGTTAGAATGAAGGTCGAATCTAATCGATACCGGGCGTGGAATACAAAATATTATGACTATGACAAGGTAGGAAACATAAATTGTAAGAGAATTGGGTGTGTTTCAAATGAAGTTATATTCAGATTGAAATAAGGCCGCTAAAAAGAGACTAAATACAGAAATTAGAATAATTTATTTATTTATATATAATTAAGATAATATAAGATAGAGAAAATATATCTCAGATCGCATCATCATCATCATCAGCCACATGACGTCCACTGAGAACATAGGCCTCCCCCAAAGATTTCCAGATGGACCTGTCAAAATCGGCCCGCATCCAGCGCGTTCCTGCGGCCTTTACCAAGTCATCGGTCCACCTTGCAGGTGGACGGCCGACGCTGTGCTTGCCAGATCGCATAATCCATATAAATTATAATCAAATTAAACAACAAAATATCAATTACTTATTAGCTACTACATTCATTACGTTACATTTCCCAGAACTACTTTCATCCATTTTTTTTGTTGGATTGAATGACGAGACGGACATGTCTTTTGCCTGATGGTAAGCGATACGACCACCCTTATACAGTAACCACACCATCCAGCACCTTGACTTATAAAATATAAAGTCGGTACTGTGTGGCATTCCACTGCGCTCGTCATCCTGAGACATAAGATTCTAAGTCTCATTGCGTCAGACATTGCCGTGGTACCCGGCCAGACGGACTCCTACATATGAGAGTCCTACCACCAGTAATTGTGCATAGGACAGTCAAACCGCTCAGCAATCACGTTTAGCATTCCGTTACTGCTGTTTCTTAGGCGCTGGAACATGGTAGACGATCTTTTGCGAATTATTGCTTGAAAGCGGATGGCTTTCAACCCTTCGCGCTTTCGCAAATTTATGAGACGCATCGTTATTATCGTATTGGGTGTGCAGAGCTCTGTGCCCGTTTCGTATAATAATTAGAAAATATTTTCGTACATAAAATACAATATGAAATGACATCATATCCAGTAAATAATATTCGAGACGTTTATCATGACATAGCATTATAAGGAAAATTTATACCCACTTCCCAAATCCATATCACATAATAATAAATAAAAGTCGCAATAGCGATAGATAATATTGGACGTCGGGCCTTCCGTGACAGTTAAGTGATTGATGAATTAGACAAACTTCATAGATTAGGAACTAAGTTATACTATTGGTTGGCTGAAGCACGATACACTTTTCGAGTTAGGCTGGGTTCACACGGCATTGCCCTGCACGTTTTTTGCCGTGTATGATTTTAAACGTACAATGAGCTGATTGCTCACACCATAGATTTTCATTCGCATTAAATACAAATAGCCACGACACTATGTGTCACTGCAAACTGAATATGTACGTTGTTTAGTAGATTTGCTTGAAAAGCCGGCGGTAAATTTTCATTCGTATTAAATACGAATAGCTGCAATTTTCACGCAGTTGTCACAATGAGTAGACGTCTGTAATAGATCCCCGCTTGGTTGTACTTTTATATCGGTCTTCCGTCAAAAAATGCTCAGGAACTAAACGCTTGTTCGGTTGCTATTCGATACAAAACGTATGACATCGTGCCGTGTGAAAGAGACAGAAATTTACTATGTGCGACTGCAAATCGAATACGTTAATTTGCTTGACAAGTCCGTTGAGTATTTGTTTAAACGTATATACGGTGTAATTTTTCTGTATCAGTATTAACGAGGTGTTAACGGTTCTATGGAAACGTATATGCCACTATTTATACGTATACTTACTACAAAAAACGTGCCGGACAATGCCGTGTGAACCCAGGCTTAGTTGTTTCGTACTATATATTCGTTTAAGAAGCAATATTAGTTGTCTTTACTTCAGACTATTTGAGTAGGTAATATTAGTGTTGCAGATAGTAAAATATTATTACATAGGTACACTCAGGCCGTTTTTCCCGAAGGGGTAGGTACAGGCGCAATTAATGCACCCACATTTCGCTATGCGTATTCCTTCCCATGATACTTTTTCCCGTTGTCGATTTCCATAAAATAATCGATTTTACTCAGTAACTGACATTCTATCACCATACCCTATTTATCATAAGGTGGGTAACTTTTCCGTGCCGTTTTAAAAAAGTAACAATTAACTAATTTGTTATCTATCGCATCCCTAATGTGTTCAATCGTACATCCACTCATTTGTAATACAAACTACTACTTCGGGTCGGTTACAATATGCCCTAAGTATTCCTCAGATCAAGATCCCTAGTTTATTCTAAATATTTTAATTAGAATAAACTAGGGATATCGTTCATACCATGCCGATATTGAAACTTACAACGTTTAAGAAAAAAACAACAGATAATGCCTCATTGATAAAACATTACACCTTAAAGAAATCTTGCTGTTTTATTTATTTATTGAGGGATAACAAACAGCTGCACAACAAAATATACAAACAATAGTATTTAACAACATTTACATAAATGTGCAGCCCACACCATTATCCACAATTTACTACAAAGAAACAAGTTGCCGTAGACACAAATTAAAAAACAAAAGAAACATAAAAAAAAAATACATAACTAAAAAATTCACAGTTTGGTTTCATTATCATCACCAGCCATATGATTTCCACTGCTGAACATAGTTTTCACCTAAAGATCTTCGGATGGACCTTTCAAAAGCAACCTGCATCTAGCGTGTTCCTGCGACCTTTAACAAGTCAAGTGTCTTTTGCAAGTGCAAGTCAAACGTTGCATTTGCTATTACGTGGTGTTTACTCAAGAGTTTATTGCCAAATTTGACGACAGTTCGTTTAGCTTTCGCTATAAGTAAATTATGCATCGATATGTATGATTATATATGTATATAGGTATTTACACTGATATTTGAATTAATGCGAAAGTAGCTCTGTTTGTCTGTCTGTTGCGCTTTCATGGCAGAACCACTGAAACGATTTCTAAGAAATTCAGTGTGGAGATAGTTTGACACTCTAGGAAAGACATGCGCTACTTTTATCCCGTGATTTTATTCCAGAAAAACTTTTTACCCGGGCAGAACTGCGAGCAAAAGCTAGTAATATATACTTATTCGATTCACGGCGATTCAGCGTAACAATACTTCTTCTTCTTTTCGTCAGCCTATGGGAGTTTTCAAAATTAATTTACATACATATACATATACACTCACGCCTGTTATCCCCGAAGGGGTAGGCAGAGGCGCAACTAGTGCACCCACTTTTCGCCATTATTCCGTCCCATGATGTGATAGGGGGCGAGCCTATCGCCATATCGGGCACAAATTCCAGACTCCGAGCTGATACTGAATAGAAAAACTCAATATCACTTTGCCCGACCCGGGGATCGAACCCGAGACCTCAGCTTTGCAGTCGTACTGTAATACAACTACGCCACCGAGGCAGTCATTCATTTATTCATTTAAAAAACAATATTATTTATTTTCCAGAAAAAATCATCATTATAATTCATTTTAAATATTTATTTACAGCCGTCTGCGTTTACCGTTAATGCTGCACATGTTCATTATGACAGACGAATATATTCCAGTTTTTAATTTAGTAGAAAGCCGGCGTACATGATGCCAAAATCAATACCAACGCTATGCCTATATAATACAGTGTAATATGGCATACGGAAATTAACAGACCACATTGCACTCCGTAATGCTTGTAATTAACGAAATAATACGCGCCACGTCGGAATATTCATTTAACGGCAACATCAAAGAGAAATATTGTTCATTCGATCGAATTATACGTTTGGTCGTAGGTACTTATGACTTGTGAATGTTCATGCGTTGTTATCAGTCATAATATTCATGCACAGTTTTCGTTTTATTTTGTTTTAAAATAATGAATAGCTAATGTAGGTATTTGAGATTGAAAGAAAGAAAGAAAGAAACATATTTATTTGTAACAAGCAATTTTACAGGATAATCACACACTTAAATTAAATTAAATTTGCTCGTTACAAAAACGACCCCAACTCAGCAAAAGCTGGTAAAAAACCAGCGCTGGTCTTCCGTTGGGCCGTTTTGTGATGTTATGTATTTTTTATTTACAGTGACTACTGTCCTTATTTTTATAATCTAATAGTATTGCTCGCAGCTCCACCCACGTGGTAAACTTTTTCTGGAATGAAAATATTTCCGGGATAAAAAGTAGCCTAGACCACTCAGGAGTAATGAAGCTTCCTATTAGTGAAATAATTTTCAAAATCGGTTCATTAGTGCCTGACACTAGCGCGTTCAACCAAACAAACTCTTCAACTTTATAATATTAGTAAAGATTTAAGTTTATAAATATGGCATGAATCCTTCGAGGATTTATTTTTGTACCTACTACATTATTAAAGAAGTATGTCTTTTTTCATATCGCGAAATCTTCTAAGAGCAGATATTTAAAGAAATTTTTGTCATTACAGGTTTTATTTCTAGTGGCATCGAATAACGAGACGAGCATGCCGTTCGCCTGATGGTAAGCGATACGATCACCCATAAACAGTAGAAACACCATCCAGCACCTCGAGTTACAAAGTACTGTGTGGCATTCCACTGCGCTGTCATCCTGATACATAAGACGTTAAGTCTCATTATATCCTGTAGTTACACTGGCTACAATGCCTTTCAAACCGAAATACAATAATGCATGCACATTGCTGCTTCGCGGTAGAAATAGACATTGCGGTGGTACCCACCCAGAGGGACTCTTACATATGAGAGTCCTACCACCATATAAAATAAAGTAATATAAAATACCCCACAGAGAGTCACGTTCAGTTTTAATTAAGTTAATTAAACACCATGACCCATTTATCACATAAAATTACATCGACATATTCTACAACGATCTACTTTCAATTAATCAAACCAGGTCATTTGAACAAGAATGTTGATAATATACACGTGTGTCAGTTTATAATTGGTATACACGTGTATGGTTTGATATAGCGGAAAGAATAAACCGTCTTTCTCCATCATCTTATGTTTCTTCCAGTTCTATAACTGGATTTACGAGTCAGTTTTGACTTTTGACCTTTCAAGCCCCGCTTATACCTATATATAGATATATGGGAAACGCCTATATATATGGACACCGGTGTCCGTCGCGGGGCTTGAGGAGTCAATCTGATATGTGCTTGATATCACACTCTTTATCTCTTGTCCTGTTTGTTACAATCTCAATATTAATATAATAAAATAATTATAATACCAGCCCTGTATTATATAGTGCCCACTGCTGAGCACGGGCCTCCTCTACTACTGAGAGGGTGTTAGGCCTTAGTCCACTACGCTGACCTATTGCGGATTGGCAGACTTCACATACACTCGAAATTCTTAAGGAGAATTTTTAGGCATGTAGCATTTAAGGTTTTCAGCATTTAAGGTTAATGTGAAAAGTCCTATAGGATCTTTAGCTATCATATGATAATACTGCATAAAAAAAGAACATTATTGTTTTATTTTAAGTTCATATTTCCGTGTGGTATCATCGGCGAAATAAGCATTTCTAATTCAATCATATCTTTTAAACGGGCTTCTTCAAGGTGAAGATCAAAAGTCATATGAGGTCTGTAGCTAATGTATAACAATATGAGGATAGCTAATTTCAGACAATTAGTTGCTAGATGTATTTATGCCCATGTGTTAGTATGGTCAAAATATGCACTTTTAATTAATTTATGTCTTTGTAACGGAGTCCTTCAAGGTCAAGGTAAAAAGTGGTGTGAGATTTTGAACTATCATATAATAATACTGCATATAAAAATTTGAGAAATTAATTTATTTAAGGTATATTAGTCTGTGTCAAAGTATGGGCTAAACATGCATTTTTACTTACCTTATATCTTCTAAACGGGCACGGTCGGGGTCAAGGTCAAATATCACATGGCTTGAGTAGTATCTAAGCTACAACACCTGAAAGTTTCAGCTTTACATCTAAATATGGAAAAAAGTTATGAGGCAAACAAAAGTCGTTTTCATACATTGAAAACCTTCAAAGTCCACTTTCTTCATTTTTTGAGCTAAAAATCTGTTCAAAATTGCAATAATATTTAATGTTACAACGATATTAACAATACTGCATACTCAGATTTGAGAAAGCTCGAAATTTTTTTTTCGAAATTCCTATGAAAGGGAGACCCGATTTTCCGCCCACTGTGCGCCGCCTTGTCGGCGTTTACTTTGTAGTTTTTTGTACGCTTTACATTGCGCACGCATGAATTACGGAAATACTAAAAACGTAAATATTATCGCTTAGCTTTGCAAATGAATATAGTTTTTCGTTAATGTTAATGTTTTCGTTAATGGTTCTTCTCTCTTACCGTTCCGGTATAGAGCGTTTCCCTTCCACCCGGTATATATATATATATAGATGTATGAGAAAACCCTATTTATATGGACACCAGTGTCCGTCACGGGCCTTGACAGACTACTGATCTCCAATATATAAAACTGCCATATGAATCTCTTCATATTATAGTAGATTTCCTGTAAATTGTAATAGGTATATATCTATATTAAAACGCAGAAGCCATTGTCAATATTATACGTAACAAGCTCTTTGTTCAACTGTATATTGTTTATACTGCCTTTGACTGCCTCGGTGGCGTAGTTGTATCATGGTACGACTGCAATGCTGAGTTCTCGGGTTCGATTCCCGGGTCGGGCAAAGTGATATTGAGGTTTTCTATTCAGTATCAGCTCGGAGTCTGAAATTTGTGCCCGATACGGCGATAGGCTCGCCCCCTTTCACATCTGGGACGGAATAACTGCAAAAAGTGGGTGCACTAGTTGCGCCTCTGCCTGCCCCTTCGGGGATAAAAGGAGTGAGTGTACATGTATATGTATACTGTTTATAATACATTTTATAATTAATCCCCTAAAATATATATGAACAGTACACCAATTTCAACTTTAAACTGTGGAAATTAAGTAAAACGTTGCCCCTGTAAAGGTACTCAAAGTTTCTTTGTTAATTAAATTAAACAAAATTTTACTGTTTGTATTGCTGACAGGTGCTTAGTTAAAGAAAATGTAATTTGAAAATAATTCTCGTCACTCTTTATTGTATAAAGTGAAATGTTTTCAGCAATCTAGATCCTCAATTATAATTCAAGGGATGTTCGCTCAATGGACGCTTGAAACCCGCTGAAGGATGACTGCTTTATTAAATTTTGACAAGTGAAAAGTAATAAGTGTTTTCTATAATTATTTTTAGTTAAATATATTTTTTTATTCACTTCAATGTGCTAATATTGCGAGCGACATCGGTTACTGTGGCCATGTCTGCAAACGGACGGACGGTCGATGGAGCAGAGAGGTGCTGAAGTGGAGACTCCGATTAGGTTAACGTGGTTTAGGACGCCCTGCTGCACGATGGACTGACGGCTTGAAAAAGGCGGCGGGTAGCGGATGGATGCGGGCTACTCAACACCGGCATGGTTGGCGCTCACTTGGGGAAGCCTACGTTCAGTAGTGAACGGTGACAGGCTAATTGATTGATATATTTCCTAGACTGACTGCCTCGGTGGCGTAGTTGTATTACAGTACGACTGCAAAGCTGAGGTCTCGGGTTCGATTCCCGGGTCGGGCAGTGATATTGAGTTTTTCTATTCAGTATCAGCCCGGAGTCTGGAAATTGTGCCCGATATGGCGATAGGCTCGCCCCCTATCACATCATGGGAGGGAATAACGGCGAAAAGTGGGTGCACTAGTTGCGCCTCTGCCTACCCCTTCGGGGATAACAGGCGTGAGTGTGTGTATATTTCTTAGAATACAACGAAGCGCTTTAGGATTAATTGATACTTATATATTTTTAAGAACATTATTGGATAAGTACCTATTTATTTTTCGTCTCATATTTTTTTATCCTACAGGGAGGGATTCTTTTTTATCCTTTTCATTACAACATTATTAGTAAATTATTGTTGATATTTTTTGTTAAAATTATTTTTTAACCTTTATCAAACCAGAAGATAGTTGCGACTTGAGAAGTTGTTCGCCACTTATTGATGCCACTCGATGCCAGTGCCACAGTTGCCAGCTACCAGTACTAATAATTGATCATCATCTTGCATCTTTGTAATTTATCGTGTCACAGACAATCTCCTGCCACCATTCATCCTCTGAATACGATATACGTGAGCCCATCCGTAAGTATCCGTAACAATCACTACATTATTTTTTGTTAATCAAACTTGTACGTGTCATGTAATTTGGATAAGTTGTATACACTTCTATTTGGTTTCTGACTAGTCATTAGATCCATTGTATTATAATTTTGATTTTATTGTCAGTTATCTGTTTAGTGTATCTTTCTAAAAATAAATTAATGAGTTGTGATCTAGTTTCGGAGATGTGCAAACAAACAGAGAGACAGATAGACAGAAAACAATTATAAAAATCGCTGAATTGTTTTCCATTACTCTTCTATAGTACCTTTCTATTTATCAATGTACAGACACACCGGTTCTACTGATTTATTATGTGTAAATATTCCTATTGTAAAAAATATTACTGTATGTACTAGAACCCCAGTGGTTGGTTATTTAATGGTCTAATTAGGTTTTGATTATGATAGCTATTATGTAATATGCGCAAAATATTTATATCTAGTATTAGGGCAATATTACAGAACAATATTATTGAATGGAACACAATAGACTCATTAGTAGGAAATTTAACCTGCATAGTTATCTACACTGTTATTATAATTACATACAAAAGTGGATCTAGTTTTTTATCAGAGCTTGATCAGTCCATCATCGCTTTTGGTATTTTGATCGTAATCCACCAATCGATTATGAATAAATGACAAAAAGCACTCAGATGATTAGATTTCGATCCATAGTATTTCTGGAGTGGCCATCCACTAATAAAATTGTAAAAACACGGCTACAAAGCGAAGCAATTCCCAAAATCAACAACAGCAATTTAACAGAAAGTTCTAATCTAATTTTGTTCCAAACTAGATTTGGCGAGTTTAATTTTATTTTTATCAGTTCTCCAACATTTTCCGTTGAATAATTTCGTAAACCTTGTTACTTTGATATTTTTACCCTTTTTTTAGCTCGTTTGAAGGTGCGTTATGTAACAGAATTTTGGGCGAAAGAATACGTGGAGGATTTTTGCAGTTAGATAACAACCACACTAGGTGCTTGTGTTGATTTTTGTGAAAATATTATCGTGTACTTAACGCATATATTACTACTATGTAACAAAGGAGGTGTGCGCATTTGTGTGGATGCTCGGCTTCAAAATCTCACCAGGCTCAAACTTTACGATATTAAAGGGGTAAAAATATGAATCTAATGTATTAAAATATTTTTAGGCCCCTCAACTTATTACTAACTTTTTTAACAATAGTTTTGTTTGTAAGTAATATAAAATTATATAAATCTCAAAATCAGAGGATTTTACAATTATAAGGTTTATTGTAAAGGCCTAGTTTTTGGGAGTACTATCCATATATGTATAAGGAATCTTGTTTAGAATTTCAACCCCGTTTTTGGACATGTGCTTTGATAATAAAAAACTTATAATAGGTATTTAATTAAGAACAGATTGTATTACATATGTAATAATCATTTCCTCATTCCAGGCTTCATAAACCTTAGGTATAGACTGTCACGTTATTTCTGAAAACTTTATTTGTACTTACCTACGCAGTAAGTATAAGAAACAAGGTTTACACTGTTTGGTCTGTCAGATAATCAGTGATACTTGATTATTATTAAGCTGAATATTTTATTAGCTAATTATTGTTTTACTAAATGAGAACATCAGACGGGTATTCAATTTCCCTATTGCTCTAAACTGGTATCTCCTTATGAATGGTTATACCGGCTACAAACGTCCAGTTACAACTGCACAATAACTACATTTTTTTTTTTTTTTTTTTTTTTTATTCGGGCACGGCAAAGTGACTGCACCTCACCTGATGGTAAGCGCGATGCAGTCCAGATAGAGTATCGAATGGCAGCAGATAGTTATCTCATGCCATTCGACACAATCATGCCGGCCTACTGAGCTGCTTCTTCACGCTACGGCGGAAGGACCCAGGATTATAGGAAGGAGGGAACACGTGCGCCGGCAAACTATTCCAAAGCTTGATGGTGCGGCAAATAAAAGAATTGGCGAACCTATTGGTTCGGGCCGAGATGGTTTTAACCATCAAGCTGTGGCTTCGGTTGCCGGCACGCGTGGTTCTGCTGAGGAAAGGAGAGGAGGGGATCAGATTAAACAACTCTTCAGAGCATTCGCCATGATACAGACGGTAGAACACGCTTAGAGAAGCGACATCCCTCCGCAATTGTAGCGACTCCAAGTTGCTCGTTACGTCTGCATCATCCACAATGCGGATGGCCCGCCGCTGCAATCCATCCAAGGCATCGAGCAAGTATTGGGCGGAACCGTCCCAGAGGCGCGAACATGAGACCAGTTAAATGTGTACGTGGCGAGAAACTAATAAATGTACAATTCAATTGGCCATGCTAATGCACTGTACACCTACTCGACGTGTGTTAATGGCAGAAGCCCTTTTGTCCCAACATTGGCCTAATGGGTCTCTTATTGAAATTGAGAAGCAGATTTTCCTTCTCATGAAGCGATTTAAAAATACACAAATTATATAATACTAGATTTTGCCCGCGGCTCCGCCCGCGTTAAAAAGTTTTTCCGGTATAAAAGTCCCGGTTTATAATAAAAAGTAGCCTATGTGTTAATCCAGGCCATAACCTACCTGTGTGCCAAATTTCATCGAAATCCGATCAGCAGTTTTTGCGTGAAAGATGAACAAACATCCATGCATCCAGACAACCAGACATCCATACATTTTTACAAACTTTCGCGTTTATAATATTAGTAGGACTAGATTTTGCCCGCGGCTCCGCCAGCGTTAGAAAGTTTTTCCGGGATAAAAGTCCCGCTTTATATTTTCCCGGGATTTAAATGTGTTATTTCGGGACATGATCTATACGTGAGCCAAATTTCATCGAAATCCGTTCAGTAGTTTATGCGTGAAAGAGTAACAAACATCCATACATTCTTACTAACTTTCGCGTTTATAATATTTGTAGCAGGATAGGATTAAAAGTCGATAAGCATTTAATTATGACAAGAATGTTGCGACGCGGCGCGGCAGTGCGTTACATTACGGAAAAGCCGCGTATTTGAGAGTATTGTGTTATTTGGCAATGATTAAAAAAAATCCGGACAAGTGCGAGTTGGACTCGCGTACCGCAGGTTCCGAAAAACTTTAAGGTAAGATCTAAGTATTTATAAGTATCTCAGTTCAATAGTTTGCCAAAATTAATTAATATATTAGTCAAATTTAAAAAGTTTATAAATTAGCTTTTTTTGTTATATACTGTAAGACCTTGCTTGCCAAATTACATGATTATAGATCAAAGGGACTTGTACCTATCAATAGGTTCTTGATTCCCTTAAGAAAAATCGCAATATATGCCACATAAACGGTTATAAATTTTTTCACAACTGAAAAAGACCGTAGACCCGAGTATTTGACATAAATTTCAACTTGACATCTCTACGCGTTGTGAGAAAATGGGTATTGACAGACAGACAGAAGGACAGCAAAGTGATCCTATAAAGATTCCTTTTTTCCTTTTGATTACGGAACCCTAAAAAAGAATGAATATTACAGATTTTGATTCATTTACCTGTTACTAAAAGCAATTCTACGTACTAAATAACAGTAACCTTGTCTGATTCAATTTTAACGAAACGCATAATCCTAAACTGATTTAAGCACAGAAATATTTCTGGATATAACGTAACCAATAGTCCATACAGGTAAGGGTATAAAGAAAATGATTCCGATAAAAGCAGATGTGGTCGCGCAATAACACTCCAAGTTTAGTACAAAACTGTGTCCACATGTGACAAAAGTTACACCTGACCACGCCCCCACTGGCCACACATTTCAATTCTCGATTCCCATCCAAACAAAAATAAACAATCCATATTCTCAACACAGGTGCACTTTTCAAATGGAATGTGGGAACAAAATTGATTGTATGGGGCCGTTTTCCATTTAGATATGGAAATTCAGACAGTGTGTATGACACCACAGCAAGGCTCGTTACTGAAAAATATTCCTATGTTCGCATACGAATCGGGTTTAACTGGAACGGTAATAATGGACATACATCATCGTGGAATGAAAGGGAATAACAGAATTTTGCTACAGCATTATTCCCTATAATAATTATGAAATACCTCGTTGATACGGATACGTTGGTACGCTAGAGGCGAATTATAGTTCCATGAAATGACTCTCGAGATCATAACAATTTACATGAACGCTGATTAACACACAGAGACCAGTTATTGGTAATTGTACGTTTAATGCCAATACTTCACCCTCATTTGAACTTGCAACAGGGAATTTAGAAGGTATAGATATTTAAATTGTGTACTTAGTGACACCCAAATAAGGGCTCTTAAAATTTATTCATGCTATGGCTCACATCTTGATACTGGCACTCTAAGCTGACAGCCGTATATTTGATCAAAAGTATTGTTTTGCTATTTCTTGTAGAAATACATGAAAGACATTGATGCAAAGAGAAATATTGAAGATTCAATATTTCTCTTTGAATTTTACTGTTTGCTTTAGTGGAGTATTATCCTTAGGTCACTTGTGTAATACGTACCTTCGTAGAGAAGTGCGTATTTCTGATTGTTTCTTCTGATTGATTGACTGCCTCGGTGGCGTAGTTGTAATATGGTACGACTGCAATGCTGAGGTTTCGGGTTCGATCCGCGGGTCGGGCAAAGTGATATTGAGTTTTTCTGTTCAGTATCAGCTCAGAGTCTGGAATTTGTGCCCGATGTGGCGATAGGCTCGCCCCCTATCACAGCATGTGACGGAATAACTGCGAAAAGTAGGAGCACTACTTGCGCCTCTCCCTACCCCTTGGGGGATAAAAGGCATGAGTGCGTGTGTATGTGTGTTTCTTCTGTTTAAATGCAAGGCTTACGTTCCTCTGTAATTTCTTGCAATAGGTTTCTGTAATAGATGCCTGTTATTTAATACATCATCTCAACTCTCCCCTTTTCAAGGGTAGGTAGGTACACAGAAATGTTACAACTAACAATCGCGAATTTTCCAACTATATTAGTTCCCATGTATCGGGTAAAACTCCAAACTCAACGTTGATTCTGAGAAGAAAACCCAATATCGGTTTAACCGACCCGGGGATCGAAACTGAAAACTTTGTGCGGTAGTTATTCTGCATATTCAGTAGAATTACGCTATCGAGTCAGTCCTATGAACTAATCGACCACTTTCATAAGTTCATCATCACTGACAATATCAATAATAATGCTTACTCAACTCAAAAATATATCCAAAAGATTATCCAGTACATTTGATAAGTAAAGTTAAAATATCTAGAATACTCTTAATTTAATTATGAAATAAATATTTCAGAGCTTCCACTCTGAAATAATTTCCCATCAAAATAGAAGCAGATAAAAATAAATCTTTCACGTAGAGTTTTTTTTTTCTATTTTCGCGTTGACTACTCAATTACAGCTCATGTTCCTAATAGTGTTGATTGATGACACAAATTTGGAACGTAAAATATATTTCAAGTTAACGTGTTGCAAATACTTTCAAAACTGTAGAAATTAATGTTTTTCCATATTGGTTAGTTCTAGTTATACAAGGTCCTACGAAAAAAGTAACAGGCCGAAACCTTGGATCTGAAAGTAAAAAAAATAATGTAGCTACATCTTACTAATATTATAAAGGCGACAGTTTGTTAGTATGTATGGATGTCTGAATGTCTGGATGTATGGATGTTTGTTACTCTTTCACGCAAAAACCACTGAACGGATTCCGATGAAATTTGGCACACGGGTAGATCATGTCCTGGATTAACACATAGGCTACTTTTTATCCTGGGAAAATATAAAGCGGGACTTTTATCCCGGAAAAACTTTTTAAAGCGGGCGGAGCCGCGGGCAAAAGCTAGTATCAAAATAAATTTATCATCGGCCAAAAAATGTCCACTGCCGAACATCGTACAGATTTCTGGCAAAGATTTCTAGACTGACTTGTTGAAAGGTGCGAAAGTAAAAATATCATTAGTGTCCCTACATTATTTTAATAATATTAGTTTTTTATCTCTCATCGCCTATTATATTTCCATCATTCACTTATCTCAAAGTGGACGATAGCCTAGTTGGGAATGGAAGGGTCTGCCGAAACAATGTCCGGAGGTTCAAAACCCAAGGCACACACCTCTGGCTTTTCGAGGTTACGTGTGTATTGTTTATCAATTATATCGTTCGCTTTAACAGCGAAGGGAAACATCGTGATGAAACCTACTTACCTGAGAATTCTCCATTAGAATTTCTAGGGTATATGCAGCCTGCCAACCCGCACTAAGCCAGCGTGGTGGACTAAGGCCTAACCCTCACAGTAGTAGTAGTGGCCCGTGCTCAGCAGTGGGCAGTAATATAGTATATGGCTGATTGCATTGATCTCAATTTTGTATGGTAAGTATGGTACTAAAATATCCCAACAAGCTAATGTCGGACAAACTGAAAGTGTTACAATTGAGTGGCTAAAACAAAGAGAGCTTAAGGCCGAACGACATTGGCGACATTATTTCCAGAGATTTCACTTGTTGTTCCCGAGTGCTGTTCTCCCATCCGCGCTTTAATTAGTTCATCAGATAATTTAGTTTGCGCAGCGCTCGTTACGCCAACGAAGTGGACAGGCTAATGCAGGGTAAGCCTATAATCTAATTATTCTACGAGACAAATACAAATTACTGACGGTACGTAGTAGCTTTTAATGAGGAACAAATTTTTCGTAAGAGTAATTAGCATGTAGTTTAGTAGGACAGAGTTGAAATGAGATTATTCAAAACTTGAAATTCTTTTCATACTTACTTAATTTTTTTATCTATAATCTTAGTTGGTCCTGTGTCAATAGCATATACATACATAAACTCACGCCTTTCTTCCATTGGGGTAGGCAGAGACTACGGAGCGCCAAGTGCTACGATCCAGGCATACCTCTTTCGCTCCTTCCACAGTCATTAGTCTCTTTATACATGCTCGTCGGTTACAAGAACTCCTTATTTGACCATTCCTCAAGAGGTCACCAATTTGGTCCATAAAGGTACGTCTAGGACGTTCCCGTACGACACTCCCACTCACCTTCGCACCATAAATTTCTTTCGTTACTCTCCTTTCATCCATCCTTTCAATATGGCCAAACCACCAAAGCATTTCTTGGGACTTTTTTGATAATTTGCTCACAATAGAAATATTTTAGGAGAGTTAATTTATGATACCTACAATCTGTTGGCCACATAAAAATATAGCAGTGTAGTTTAATTTTACCAATGTGAACGTTCGATAGAATTAATGGGCCGTCTTACTGTCTTACAGTTGCCTATGGAACGTGAGTCGCTGTATTTGTGTTCAGTGAATGATTTACTTACCATTGCATAGAACGATACCTATAGTATTTATGAAATACGAGTTCATTGGTTGTAGTCGATATTAATACCTATAAATATTCAAAATCAAACATATTGCTACGATCTTTTAGGTTTAGGCCTGTCCTAATATTTTATCCTACGATATAAATTGCCTTGTCAACCACAATCAAACGAAAGTCGCGTATGTCCTCATTAAAATATGACACCACGATAAGTCAACATTGAGATGAAGAAAATCAACACTTATTGTATTTTTTTTTTTCTTGTATGTTGTGTGCGCAATTTTTTACCTTGAAGCAGATGTTTGCCAATGAAAAAAAATTGTATACGTCCCAGATTCAATTAGTATATGAATTATTCTTTCCATTGTTGACTGCTTTGTTGGCCTAGGTAGACATATTGCGGTACGACTGCCGTGTATCTCGAGTTCGATTCTCCGGTCGGGTAATACTGTAACTGGTCGGGAAACTGCATTTGCCCAATATCGCCCCTTATCACATCATGGGATAGAATATACATAACGAAAAGTAGGTGCACTAGTTGCGCCTCTGCCTATTCCTTCGGGGATAAATGACGCGAGAGTGTATCCTATTTCCATTAACGGATGCACGAGATCATAATAATTTGTCCCACATTTCCATAGAGATGTTCAATCCATTATCTAACTGGCTATGACGTAGCTAATCAAGGGAAGTGCTTGTCATTTATATTATGAAATGAATGCAGAAAGGTTCTAAATATTATTTTAAAAAAATATGTATGTTAAAGTTAATAATAATGATTCATTTCCAATTATACACGATGATTTCCTCGCAACTAAGTTTTAACTGCTTAAAAAAGTTGATTAACAAACTTTTAAAATAGGGAGGTTCTTAATTCTGGGTGGTTTTATTTTTTACGCGTTCAGTTTATTGTGTGAGATGTAATAACTGTTTATAGTCCATTAACTTATCAGATTCTGTTAATTATAAAAGGTAGTACACGGAAAATAACATGCCAACCATAATTTTTAGAAATGATTTTAATTTTTCCTTTACCTCGAAATAATTACAGACTTTAAAAATCTTAAACTATAATTTATATACAGTCAGTACCTAACGTTAGTAACAACCTTAACCTTATAATATACACAAAGATGTTTATTTATATTAACTAATTTATTTCATACACTATAAACCCTTACCTACAGTTTTTACAACCTATATCACATTTTCATTTTATGTCTAGTTTCAATATGTATGAACACTCATACATAAAATAGGAATGAATTAGATGGAAAATGCACACAATTTCCAATCGTATAAACTGATAAACACTTCTTCGGTTATTCACATGATTCTGATTACATATGATCAGTCGTTCTTACTAACATACATTTTAAAATGTTACTTTGTATCTTATAATTGTATTGTCAAGCGTTTATGTACATTTAGATATGTTATTTGATGAGAATAAAATGTAGGTACAGTGAAATTTGACGCAAAGTTAACAAATACATTTCAAGTTTCCACTACTTATAATACCTTATTTTAGCTTTACACAGTATTTACAAATACTCTACGAAGTAGAAGTAGTCTTGGCCTCGATACAAAATTAAAATTATTCTCCTTAATTAGAAGCCGACTATGAATACAGTACAATTTTAAGTTCGTGATTTTGCTTTGATTTTTGACCAAAAAGGGAGGCACTTTCGCCAAATTCAGTCTTCGATCTAGATATAGAGAACACAAACTATATAGTTATAGTTACATTCGGATCGATTCCGAACGTCTCACAATGCTAAACCGTCGTCTCTAATAGATCGGGAGAGGGTCAACAAAAGCCGTCTTTGAGATCTGGATATCCCAGATCAGGCATTGCTCTTCTCGATCCGTTTCCCCGTGAGTTATCATAGCGCGTGCCCCGACCTGCTCGACCTAAACTAGCGTACCTCGTATCTGCAAGCTTATCCCTTTGTGCGACTTCATCGTAATACCTCGCGTCGTTCAACCCCGCGCTATATTTCTGGCTTAAACTGTATTTATCTATTGTTGCATATTTTTGCACTGTTGCATATTGACGAGCCGCTTCTGGTACGCCATTCGTTTTAGCACTATCAAACGGTCTTTCCTCTGGTGGTAAAGCACCGTCTAATCTTGCTTTGAATTCTTTGTCCTTTTTGCGTCGCTTTCTACATGCACATAACGCTACTGCAATAGCACAAAGAAGTAGTCCAACTCCCGCTGCTGCGGCTACGTAGGGAGGCGGAAGCGGTATCCTAAACGAGCAGTTGGAGTCGTCTTCATCATAACCCGACGGGCAGTGCGCACTCCCATCGCACCAAAGTGCGTTAGGAATACACGCGTTGAGTTCCGGACAGCTAAATAAAAACGAATTTGTGTTTATTTATGTTAGACTAAAACAATTTTTACCGTACTAGCTGATGAAACTCACCTGTAACGACATTCGATTGACACAGCTGCTGGTAAAACATTTGATTCAGGATCGTGTTCAAAATTCGGTTTTTTCATTATCTCAATCCATTTTATCGAATAATCAGCTTGTTCATGTTGAAGAAAATCAATAACGTAACTTCGGGCGTGTGGTTTTAGAGACGATTCTATAGTAGTTTGTGCAGACTTCCATCCTGGAGAGAACAGTTCAATTGAACTTGTTTCATCGGGACATATTTCTCGAAACCGTGAAGTGTCCTTAGCTTCATATATGTAAAATCTATTAGGTGTTGGGCAGAATGGTCCAGGGGGGGACATTTCGTACCCTGGTATTTTTACATATAAATATCTTCCTTGTACTGGAGAAGCTTCATCTCCTCCAGGTTCTATAAGCCATGGTCTATGAACACATGCAACCTCAGCTCGTACGCTTTCTGATATAACATTCCTATCACCAACTATCTCTGGAGCAATAGGAGTGTGCCTTTTATCATAAAGTCGAATTTCTCCACTGCTTCCTCTAAGACGTCGTTCGCCCCAACCCGACGAACATATTGTTTCGTCCCCGGGCCCAGTTGAAACAAATTTATATTCCCCTTCAAACGAAAAATCGTCATAATCTTCCGTGATATTCATCATAGTAACAGTGAAGTTAACTTCGACTACGGGAGCAGTTAATGTATGTATATTCATTGGTTCAGACCGATTAGTACAAATACAATCTCTTTTTATTGGCACACCTTCCCAGGGAAACTCTGTGATAATAATTTGCGCAAATCCCTCCCCGCCGATTGTTCTTTTGGCAGGCCTATCGCATTTCCACCGATTTGTCCGACTATCTTTGTGTGTACCACAGTGTTTGTTGCCAAAATAAGTGTTTGTGAAAGTCAATTGAACTCTCTCGCCTTGTTTTGCTTCAAATCTGAAAACAATGGGCAACGTTAATGTTCAACATCGTTTTAAATATCTTAATTGCAAAATAAATTTTATACAATATCTCACCTTAAAACACAAGTAAGATTTTGTGCTCCTCCGCGTCCATAATAGAATATAGCTCTCGGCGCTTGGAATCGTCCCGAATAAGTTGAAGTGGATTTAAAAATTCTGTCACACGCTGATTGAGAGTCGGCCAACGGTTGTCCTTGTTCACTTACATCGACAAATTCGTAGCGCAGGACAAATGATACTGGATATAAAGCTGATCCTTGACGAAGCTCCTATGAAATAAAAACGACAATAAGAATTTTTACGGAGGACATAACTACCGTCTACAAAAATGAAGAAGACTGTAACCGCTCATTAGTCGATCCAACTCATAAAACACAAAATAATACGTTAACATTAGTAAGTAAAATTTGTAACTGGGTAAGCTTAGATACTATTCCAAAGAGCATAACTTTGTTGATGAATTTGCATAAGGTAATTACAAAGTATTCGTTGTGTCGACGGAGAAACATTTTTACGTGTTTAAGACGGCATATCTCAAAGGTCGCCTTTATCGTGAGACGAGGCTACGTGGTGTAGTAAAACTTCAAATATTTAGTTAGGAACTTGCTTCAGTCCTTCCTTCGTTGAATTTAATATTGAATAATAAAGCAGTTCTCAACTAGTGACTTTAACATCTTGGTTAAGACCAGGTTTCCTATATTAACCATGGAGTTTTCTACTTGCAGAACAGACGCGCAGAATACTAATAGGACGTTGGTTTTGTAATTACACGTCATTATTTCTTCTTATTTAATTTTGTTTGCTTTCGACTTTACCCCACTAGCTATCAAATATTTGACACAATTTATGCGCGATAATTAAACAAAAATAAAAGTTAAAAATTAGGACAATGTAATACAATTTCCATAATGGAATGGATACAGTATCAAAATTAATTGTTCCCGTCCGTAAAACGACTTCAAAATATTTTGTATTTGACAAGCTGTTAAGTAATTGAACGCCGTATTTATGATTGTCATACAATTAAATTATCCATGTTCCATAAAGTATAAATAATATTCTAGCTTCCATATAAAATTAAACGTGAAAAACCACTAAAGTAAATTCTAGAACAAGTTTTCTGACCATCTCAGTTTTTTCACCGTCAGTAGTCGTGTTTCATTCAGTGGCACTCAGACACTTGGCAATATCGAGACAACACTAAAGCATTTCATCACGGCAGGAGAGCTGGTTGCACGTGCCCACTGCATTATTCACTATGGCAAATGCAACGGCGACGCTACGCGCGTGACTTATCTATCCGGCTCTCGACGAATGTTCGCTGGGCAGAAAAGTTCCCTGTCCCACGGGAATGGGCTGGAAGAGGCCAGGGGAATGATACGTCTTATATTATGAATTAGATGCGAAGGGACCGTATTTCACTTATCTTTTTACGATTTATTGATGAGTGCCAGACTGAATAGTAACTGAAATGAAACCAGAGATTCTGCGTTTATAAAACATATTTGATGCGAAACTTACATTTTTACGTTTACATATTCATCGACAAATAAATAGCGGTCACGCGTACTAACGTTCGCTTAGAATACAAAGAAACGTTCCACATTCTAAACTACAGTACTGCGGTGGAAATAAAATTTTCGTGTGTTCTCTCCGCTCCAGTTATTATGGCAGAAGCGTGTGTACGTGATACGTTCACTATAGCTTTTACCAAATTCATGACCATTCCGATGTCACATTCAGAGGCTATATGTTCCGCGGTGCTCTGTTGAAAAATTCCACACTCTGTGACATTCTCATGGCTGCATACGCGAGCACACGACGAAATGGAAGTTAAATATTTGCAGCTGTAATTAGCTCGACTTTGGCACCGAGATTGTTTGCACGAGGTTTTGGTTTAAATCTAACATGAGTATCTTTTGTAATTACATTGACACTGAAGTTATAATTAATTAAACTCGCGTTGGATAATTGGAATACGGAATCTATTGTCTGGTGTTTTAACGTGAATTTACGAAAAGTTAGATTTTAAATTATTCAATATAAGCTAGTACACACACACACACTCACTCACGCCTATTATCCCCGAAGGGGTAGGCAGAGGCGCAACTAGTGCCACCCACTTTTCGCCGTTATTCCGTCGCATGATGTGATAGGGGGCGAGCCTATCGCCATGTCGGGCGCAAATTCCAGACTCCGAGCTGATATTGAATAGAAAAACTCAATATCACTTTGCCCGACCCGGGAATCGAACCCGAGACCTCAGCATTGCAGTCGTACCATAATACAACTACGCCACCGAGGCAGTCCTAGCTAGTAAATTCTTAAATATACAGCAGTTTTTAATATGAACATTGACGCTATAAATAAATGCTTCCGAGAAAGAAAAATATTATTAAAAAGATCTATCTACTGTATATTTTGTCGTAGAAATAATGATAGGTATAAAATAACTCTACCTGAAGAATTGTAAGTGCTGAACCAGTTGTGATATAGCTCTCTGAGGGAGCGCAGGGTCGCGTGGCTCTGGTCGCATTCGACAATAATGCGTGGTCACAAAGCCGAGGCGACTCTTCGCGACAGAATGCACCGAGAAGGGACTTCTTGTCGCTCATTTCCATCTGTTTAAAAAAATAAGATATAAAGAGAAAATCTTCTGGGACTAAATTTAGATTAAGATAAGGATAAGCATTAATGATATGAAATATATCAATAATATTAATAATTGACAACCATTATTAGTCTAAATAAGGATTCACTTTAAGCACGTGGGGCAAATATTACTCCGTATTGAGCTCTGTTGACGATGGCATAAATTATAGTACAGTAACCTCAAGTAAGTATACAAATATAGAAAGCACCATTTACAATACACTCAATACATACACAAAGTACCCTCATTTGTGACAGACATGAACTAGTTTACAATTAAAACAATATCGTCGCTAACTTTATTTAAATGAACTGTATTTATAGTGTTTTTCGAAAGGAACAGAACTTTGCTTATTATAGCACCAACAAAAAATAAGATGAACTAGAACCACTTATCCATACTTAATTCAAACTCAGGAATGAATGGAACGAAACACCGCACTGCAGTTGGCCGAGAACTCGATAAAAGTACTCAGACACATTAAAGAAAATTAATGTTTTGCTGCCGACGTCAAGTGGGGAGCTTGAGGTAGTTGGCAAAGTGAAATGGCACGAATAAAGGCGGCGAAAGCGCCACCCAATCCCGTATCGCTTCATAACGTATCAGTGTGTAGTTGCGTAACGAAAAACTTTTATTTTCGACTTCGGTTAAACCATATTTCATTACCACTCGCTGGAATTTTTATCGTTTAAATTCATGTTGTACAAAATTTTATACAAACGATACGCCAGTGTTGTGATTCGATATGCGATACCAATTTAAATGTTTTATTTTTATTGCTCGAACGCCAAGAACTGTTCCAGATAAGTGAGAAAGTTAGACAATAAAAGCGCTTAACTTCAAATTTAGTGTACTATTTTCCACGCAAATTAAATGTTATCGAAACATACATTTTATTGTTTCACAGAGGTAACTAGGTACTTGGTTTATATCTAATTTACAAGCGTTACCTATTACTAAGGCAATATTTTACCTAAATACACTTTGAATAATTTATAATAATAAAGAGTCATTATTACAAACCGGGCATCTAATTACCTGTCAGTAATTTTCGTTAATAGGCATAACGTAAGGGAAGTAAGAAATTACCTTTCTATCGAGGTCGGCATCTGGGGCAGCGCCATCCCAAATAGTCAATTGCGACGAACAGTCCTTCTGCTGATCGAAGCCAGCCGGTTCGGTGCCCGCCGAGTGATATTTCACAAACGATACCCACACTATTTCATTTGCACGACCCTGAAAACCATAAATCTTTTAACTTCAGCAAAAATCTAGCAAGACAGATAACGCTGTGTAAATAGTGAGACGGAAACGGTAAATACAAATGAAAAGTTTTAAACCGTTTCAAAATAGAACTTTATGAATAACGCGATATTACTGAGGGAATTTTAAGGAAAGCAACAAGAGCTGTAAAAATTCTCGAGTACGCTTAATTTAAGCGACTTTAATGCATTATGTAAATACTAGCTTTTGCCCGCGGCTCCGCCCGCATTAAAGTTTTTCCGGGATAAAAGTCCCGGTTTATATTTTCCCAGGATAAAAAGTAGCCTATGTGTTAATCCAGGACATGATCTACCCGTGTGCCAAATTTCATCGAAATCCGTTCAGTAGTTTTTGCGTGAAAGAGGAACAAACATCCTTACATCCATACATCCAAACATCCAAACATCCATACATTCTTACAAACTTTCGCCTTTATAATATTAGTAGGATTTATATTGAACGTATTCATAATTGGAGTAGTGAAAGGGATTCTATTTTCAAAATACCTTCTTTTATTTTAAAATGAGCATTTACTCGTATCAATGGTAATGAGTTTTATGAATACTAATAACAAGTAGCGGCGAAAGCATTGTTCGGAGTGGAATAGACTGCTGAAACGAAAAAGATATAGACGATATCATAAAATATTTGGCTTAAACGAAGGTCTCAGGATCAAAACCTTATTTCAAAGTTACACGTGTGTGCTTTATCAATTATCACTCGCTTAAAACAACAAAATTAGACCTAAGATTTTTACATAACAAATTATAAGGTATGTGAAGTCTGCCAACCCATACCAGGCCGTGATGAACTAAAGTCCGTTTCAGTAGTAGAGGTCTGTGGTCAATAGGACAGTTGGTAACATAATTATAAAAAAGGGAATAGAAGCTGTATTTTCTGTATATTTTTACGATAATATCGAATATGTTACATAATATGTTGCCATTCGGTCCACTTTCCCGGGCCGCATTAGGACCCGCCACGCTGTCACTAATACTCGGACAACGAAAAGGATGTCGATTGTTAAGCCGGATGTGTATACTCTATTGATCTTACAATTGAAGGTACAAAGGAATGTATAGTATTCAGGTCATTGAACCGCAAAACTAGATGCAATGTGTTATTGATAAGTACCTAAATGTTTACAAAAGAAATGTAATGATATTTTTTGGAATGTAGCCTAAGGCTAAATCTCCTTATCTATGTTACAGATAAAAGCGAAAGTACATTCACTCACTCACTCATCACGAAATCTCAGAATCTACAAGTGCTAGGAGTCTCAAATTTCGCACGGGGTTCCTTTTAGGAAGTAGGCGTTCGCTAAGAGGGGATTTCGCAAAATTCAACCCCTAAGGGTGTAAAAAGGGGTGGCAAATTTTGTTAGCGATAAACTCAAAAACTACCATACGGATTTCGATGAAATTTGTTACGGAGATAGTTCGAGACTCTAAGATGGTTGTAAGCTACTTTTTATCCCAAGAAAATGTATAGCGGGACTTTCATCCAGGAAAAGCTCTTTTGTGCGGGTGAAGCCGTGGGCAAAAGCTAGTTATTTATATTACAAACTTAGCAAAGGGTAGCTCACCCGATCGGAGATCCACGCTTATACTTATGCAATAATGTTAGAAACTTATTAAGAGCCTTGCTTTCAAAGAGGAGGAATGGTGATGGAAAGAAGGATTTATTCGTCCTCAGATAATTATAAGGTATTTGCTTCTATTGCTTTCTACCTTTCTATTTAAGACAACCATGAATATTTATGACTAGTAGTGCTTGCGGCTCCGCCCGCGTGAAAAAGTTTTTCCGGGACAAAAATATTTTCCCGGGATAAAAAGTAGCCTATAGCACTCAGGAGTTATGTAGCTCCCTATTAGTGAAAGAATTTTCAAAATCGGTTCAGTAGTTCCTGAGATTTCAAACAAACAAACAAATTCTTCAGCTTTATAATATGAGTATAGATAGATTAACTTTACGTCCTATAAAAATCTTGATAACGTCAAAATTGTATTATAACGGAATAACAATACCTCGAAATCTATCAACGTTTCTGGAAAAAGCAAATATAACACGTACATACAAACAAATAAAATAAGAGTCGAAATACGAATACCTGGAAATAATAAACGCACGAAGTATTCGGTGGAAGCGAGTGGCGAGGGTTCCGCAGTACGCCGCTCGTCTTGTCCGAAGAACGCAGTACGAAGCGACATCTACCGTCCGCACGCACGTATGAGTGCGAATCCTTATCCACGTACAGTACCTGCGCAAATATTATGAACAAATGAAGTTAACGTTTACACGAATGTTAGACATTGAAATTAAACTACTATAAGTTCAATCTCAGAAATGGAATTCACTTTTGTCATTATGTTAGATTCATTTCTTAATTAATTAATTTTGGTTAATAATTGTAAAGTGCGCAAGTATATACTTATATATTCATTATAAAAAGGAATATCTAACCACATTAATCAATATACTTTGTCTTAGTAAATTAGATATGCTTCATTGATTCATTAATAGAATCGTGTTAAATTTCAATTAAGTTATCACTCAATAAGCTCCCATAGAACCCAGATTAGAATCATCTTGTACTATGGATAACCTCTTAACACACGCTACTTGTATCGGAAATTAATCGCAGCATCGGAAATGCAAAGTTAATTGATCAATTACTTCCACAAATTATCTCTTCCTATTTTTTAGATATTTCCTTTTAATGATTTATTAATTGTCTGTTTGATTGACACAAGTATGTAAGGTATTATATTACAACAAATACAATACCTAAGTCTTTTTATTGATATTTAGAAGAGGAGGCGAACAAGTGAGTCATCCGATGTTCAGAAGTCACCGGTGCCCACAAACACACACAATACTAGAGGAATAATCGACGCATTGCTGTTGAACGGCTAATTTTTCAATCATTAGATAAACAAATTAATAGGATGAAGTAACATGAACAAATTAAAAATGAAAATTGTATGAATAAAGTTGTTTAGTTGTCTCCCTTCTATATTATTCCGAGTTCTAATTTCTCTGACGATTGACAAATTAAACCTTAGACAAAAAATTCTATACAACTTATTAAATATATATTTTTCCAGAACCTTACCTGAACTTCAAGCTCAAAGCCAGGCAGATAGCTCAGCGGCACTGGATGGAATGGGTTATCATACGGTGACGTATGGAATTCCAATAACATATTCGGACCGCGGCTGATGATATCAGGAACGGTATCGCCTCCGCATAACCGTACTAATACTGGAGAATCTCGAGTAGGACCGTCCCATACCGTCAGATAATCTTGAACGACGTTGCATTGGTCCCATATTCTAAAACAAGTTAAAAGTCATAATTCTGGAAAGAAGATGATGCAAAGGAAATGTCGACTTTTTGTACGGGGCTGGGCCTCAAAATCTAACCCGGCTAAACTATATGGATATTAAAGTTGTAATAAAAATATTTTTAGACCCCCCATTCATAACTGACTTTTTAAAAAACGTTTATTTTAAATGTAGTTTTTAAGCAAAATAAAATTACATAAATCTCAAATTCGGAGTACTATCCAAATATAATACGAAGTATCTTGGTTTGAATTTGAAGCCTGTTTTTGGACGTGTCCTTAATACTTAATTCGTTTTTCATGTATTAGTTTATTCTTGTTAGCATGGTAGGACTGAATTAGATAGCTATGCAAGTCTTGTGTGAATTTACTTACGCCTTTAAAAGTAAAAATATAAAATTCTGTCTTAATTTATATATACCAAATAGTATGATTTTATCGCATAAAGAACAATGAAATGATTACATTAAATGAATACTCCTTTGTGAACATAAATAGCACGGAGCAGTAACTAACTAGATATATTTTTGAGAATCGCAGCGCTGCCAAATCGTATATTTCAAAATATTGTTGGAATAGTATCTAATGCGAAAGTTTTGATCCTAGCATACATTACGAATTACTCAACTTAAACGAAGTTTCGTGCATCAAAACACGAAAACAGAGTATATCCATTACTAAATTTGACTGCGCGATACTTCATTACCTCTTTTAGATTACGACATGCATTTTCGAAACTGTGTGTTTTTATATTCCTGTGATACATTTTTTGTGATCTCATAGTTTCATAGATTGTAACTCAGTGCACTCATTACTTGTAATACAAGGATCTATGAGAATCCTTAAATCTGACAAGACTAGGCAGAGATGCAAATACAGGAGCTATTGAGTAGTGGGCTCTTGGTTTTCCGAAGCTATCATGTTAAGGCCCTAGATGTTCAACACAAAATCCCTCAGTATATCGTACAAAAATATGTTTTCGATTTTATAACTTCTCTAAACAGGATTTTTCAACCTCGGGATTGAAAGAAGGATATCAGACGATTCAAATATACAGTATCTTCTCAGATGAACTCTTGTATACAATACCTGCCTAGTCCAACCCGCATTGTTGATAAAAATAGTTATAAATAGGTAATTTTTTTTATACAAGTTCCCGTATCTTTCTACGAGAATTATTCATGTAATTTAAAACTGATTTTTCGCTTGGATGGTAGTTTTCTAGTTTCTGTGTTACATGTAATTTAAAAAAAAAACAGAATTTCTGCATCGCTCGCGTTAATTTGTGATCTTTGTGTGAAAAAAATATTATACATAGAATATTTTCTAGAATTGTCATGAAAGCATGACATTAACTTGTGCAACACTGCTATAGGTGTTTAAACTATTTCCCAAGAAGGTTAGGTGACTAGAGACGCACGTAATGCCCGTAATATAGAGGACCAACCTATCGTCATGCCGATATAGGAGTATTTACAAATTAAAAAGTTTCAACTGTCCGAACCCCGAACTTCAAGATTAGCAATTACACCACTATTTGACCACTGAGGTACCTATTTTAATTGATTACGATATAAACATTACATACACTACTTTGAACACTTAAATAATTCACAAAACGAATCTATATTTAAAGTTGAAAACTTATTAATGAATACTTACTTCAAAACTCGTTGACTTCGGTCGTACTTTACTATTTGGTCTTTGATATGTATCTTATGACTGTTTGTTTGTCTTACTGCCAGGAGAACATGTTTATCAGCTGGTATCTGAAAAGGCAACTGTATTTTAAATTCTACTTTAAATACATTACTTTTAATTTAGTTTCTCCTTGGTGAATAATAAAACGTGCAAATTCTCCGAAGATACATTTTATGTCATTTTATACGCTGAAAAAGTATCACTAAGGTTTATTTTCCTGTATCATTCCAAACTCTAGCTGAAAGACAATTACTATGTAAAGGTGTAAGAGAAACACGGCGGTTATTGTTATTCCTTAAATATTAATCTTAAGAGCTACATTATATATTATAATTTACCTATCTTATACTAATATTAATATTATGATATTTTTTAAAATCTAATATCCTACTAATATTATAAAGGCGAAAGTTTGTAAGAATGTATGGATGTTTGGATGTTTGGATGTACGGATGTTTGGATGTAAGGATGTTTGTTCCTCTTTCACGCAAAAACTACTGAACGGATTTCGATGAAATTTGGCACACGGGTAGATCATGTCCTGGATTAACACATAGGCTTAGGCACTTTTTATCCCGGGAAATATAAAGCGGGACTTTTATCCCGGAAAAACTTTTTAAAGCGGGCGGAGCCGCGGGCAAAATCTAGTACGAACTAATAAGGACAATAATCCATAGAAGAGCTTTTGCGTAAATGAGACAGTCATTAACCTCTTTTATTTAAGTACAAAATTTGAACTAAAACCGCTGCTTTATTTATCAATGTGAGATATGGCGTACTACAAACAGTTCACGAGTGACTGTTAATAAATAAATCTGTTTAATTTGCGATTTTCTGTCCAATGACTAGTTCACTGAATCAATCGCAAACTTTGCCTAGTTCGTCCTGAGGCAATGAGGAGTACCCACAGCCTACTTGAATAATTTGTCAGAGTGTACTGAAACGTTGTCCGTAGTTTTGGCAAGTTCCCAAAAAAATGTGAAGTCTCTAAATAACAAACCGCGTTGTTTTAATAACCTAAATGGGATTTAAATAATTACGCTCATTTTGTTTTTGATTTATATGAAATTGTATAATTTAGTTATTCGGAAACTGCATGAGAATTTTGCTTTGTGCATATTAACTTACAATTATATTAAATTTATTTGTAATATTGTTGCTCATTAATTATATGGCGTACCACATTAAAACACTTACAATTTGTAAAATAGGGGTTTAAGGGAAATTATTAAAAATTCGTTTAAAACATGTTTTATACAAAATACGCTTTTAAACACTCAAAGAAATAGCAAACGTATCTACGCAAACTAGACAACGGTACAACTACTAAGAAGTTCGTAGTAACGTGATGCTCCTTTCTTACTATTTGTTCGGAAAAGTTTCAGACTTCATTACTCGACGAGTGCAACATACACATGCGATAACATAATCTTGTTAAAATGGTAACAACTTTTCCGCAGTTTTTGACTACATTTTTACATTTGTACTCCGCATGTTCATAAATGGGTTTAGTTATTTTTGTTTGAAGAAATAACATGCGAAGTGAGTGACTCAGTGTTTCTGTTGTTTTACGCAGTGTTTTATGTAAGCGCATTTTATGTAAGTATAAGTATAAGTATAAGGTATATAAGTACAAGGTATATAAGTATAAGGTATACTCTAACATCCTCAACAGATATGTCAGAGTTACTCGCACAATATCATACCTAAGAATTCGTTCCTTGTCTTCGGACCAAAGGCGCAGATAATAATTTCTTGAAAGAAGTTACACAAATGAACTCAAGATATATACCTATAAAAATGCCCGTAATCAATCCTTATCACATAAGCCTTCACAGGTCGTACCACAATATTCTGAACTCTGTGACATAAAATAAAATTTAAATACAATAAATTCAGCTCTATGATCACATAAATAAAATTGCAGAATATTTCAAAATTTTGAACTTTAATTTATGTCAATCTCGCATGATAGTTACAGTGATGCACTGCAGAGTGATATTGACGCCGTTTCAAGGTGGAGTGAAATAAATAAGCTGCCACTTAACTCTTCTAAGTGTAGCATTATAACATTCTCGTTCCCGAAGACCACTTACAATAATTTATACCATTAGAGGGGTAATCCTAGACAGAGTTACCGCAATACGTGATCTGGGGGTGATTATTGATTCCAAGCTAAACTTCCATGAGCATATTTTAAGCACCTGTAAAGCTGCTCACAAGTCCTTGGGCTTCATTATCAGAACCTCAGCGTATTTAAGAAGTACATATTAGCGTTCTCAAAATATTATATATTTCCTATGTACGAAGCAAGTTAGAATATAATGCTATTATATGGGATCCCCATGAAAAAATGTATACTCTTATGGTTGAGAAAATACATCAGAAGTTTTGTCGGCACTTATACTACCGGATGTATGGGTACTACCCATTTTTATTTCCTTCACTCTTTGTAACTGGGACGGTTGGTTATGACACAATACAACTCAGACGCAAATTAGCATCCATCATGCATTATTATTTACTCTTGCGACATAAGATTGACAATCCATCTGTGCGTGAAAGTATTCATCTGTACGTCTCTAACCAGTACACTCGCGCCACTGGGAGGAGAAGACACCACCTCCTCACTTGTCCATCTGCTTGGCCTCTTACGCAAACAAGCAATAATTCCACCGCCAAGGTTATAGCTTTATTAAATGCCTATCTTGAGAGTAGACCAGATGCTGACATATTTGTCGATAATAGTCACACTATGTACAGAAATGTGCATTTATTCTTAAGTCATTTTGTTACTTAATATAAGTATATGTTTTATTTTTTTATTTTGAGTAAGCAGTTTCTAAAATGTAGTTTGTAAGTAATTGTTTTTCTTTTGTTAATAATTTTTATTCTTGTGTTTTTTTATGTAGTTTTTCACTCAAGCGTCTTGGTGTATTTCCACTGTAAGCTTGTGTGACGCTTAATTGATAAACAAATGTAATAAATAAAATAAAAATAAAATCACTTACTTTAGTATGCTCGATGCGGTATGTACAAGTTGCATTCCGGGGGTACACGCCAGGGAAGTTCGGAGATTGTATTCGGCAAGCTCTTAGGTCGCAATCACTAAGTATGCGGTCGCAGTAGGTACCGACCACCCTCTCCCCCCTCCACGCCCCGACGGTCGCGTTCCCATACCGCAGCCGGGCTTCACTCCGTCTTAGAAACTTGTATGCCAACTTGAAGTCGAAATTGTATCCGACACCCTACAGCAAACAGGGTTGTCAGAACAAATAATGGAAGACAAATGGAAGTGCGCTCATTATCTCTCGGTTTTGGGAAGTCACGTGGCTTTTCATATTGGAATTCCACAACCCGTGTACAATGCAGCTTCTAAAATGTTTTCTACTAGAATATTTGGAAAGAGCTGATTAATTCACAAAAATAAATATAAATTCACAACTTATTCGAATTTTCATCAACAATTCTAAAGCAGACCCAGCCTTTCCAAATACCTTAATACTACTAAACCTCCGTTATTAAATTATGATATTAAGCCTGTAATAACATTAATTACTGTAGTTGTTAGCTGGTTTTATCCCGCACGGTCCCTAGAGGGCGTCCGTAATCGTCGCTTAATTAATTGATCGAAACTTCAACCCTTAGTGCACGTAATACGGCTGCTAAAAGCAGATAAAGGAAACGCGGCGATCCGTGAAAGCGGGGCGATGTGAAATATTAGTCAAGTCGCAGGCGAAAACATGTAGTTAGTTACGTCACGTCAGAAAACACAAAGGGATGCTTAGTAAGTGACTCTTAATGAAGATAAATACTGTTGTTCATTTATACGGATTAACTTTGCTCAGCAAAAACTCGTAATTAAACACGTTACGTCATGTTAACAACTCGTGTTATATGCATTACGAAGCTTATTCATGACCCTTTTCAATACAAAAATATTTCGTGCTAAATAAAGTATGTATCGTGTTTCTGATTTAGACAGTATGTATGTACATTTACGGAGCATAATGGTAGTCATAACATTATGTTTAATGTTGAGTTTGTATGTTATTGTTATAGTTATGAAGCACATAATGGAATATCAGATTTGTAATTGTCGTACAATAATGCCCCAAACAATAAACAGAAATAAAAAAGATACGTCGTCGCGAACAATGTTTACTTATCAGGCAATGATACCCACATAATATTTTTGAAGGTATAAAACTATAAGTAAGTGTAATGTCTTTTGTAAATAAATCTTAATATAGAAATATAAATCACAATAGAAGCTGAATATTTAAGTACCAAAAAGAAACTACGTATATATACTTTGTTACATGGCACCTAACATAGTTAGCGAAATGTTGTGGCGTATATAAGGCGTTATTCTACGTATGTAAATTAACACAAAGGATTTTGCACCTTAAAGAACTATCATAATCTCTTTTTAAAACTGGTGCATTGAAACTAATACTGTCCATCGTACAAGCAGCGAAAAATCCGTCACGTAGCCTGGTTTTAGCTATGCGTTTTCGTTGGTCAGTGCATTTGGACATAGAGCTACTTTGCATCACATTTCTTGTAGGTACTCTTAGTTTTTTACTACAGCGTAGCTTTCAGACTTAGAGAACATATTTTACCGATCCTAAAAATAACAAATATGTAGTTTGATATAGACATAGTTTGAAACCCAGGGAAGGCGATACGTCTCAAGAAAATATAAGCGGCTCTATCAAGTAAGCGGAGCCGCGAGCAAAAACTAGTACCAAATAAGCAAACAAATTACCTGCTGACTTAACCTGTCCAATCGTAGCGTCATGTTGATAGAGTCAGACTCGCTAAAGTACACAGTATAGCCCCAAGCTGAACCGCACCACTGACCCAGTGGTGGCGACGGACTGCGCTCCACGATGGTCATGTGACCATCAGGACAGCCGTCAGATGTAAACGACACGAACTTCCCCACAGTAAACGTGTCAAACGTCAGCTGCAACAAATCGATACGTTACAAATACAATGCAACGAACGCGAACTTTGTAATTAAATGCTGACGGAATTCCTTGAATGTTTTGTAGTCTGTCATTTGTTTTAGTGAAGCGTGTATGTTTGCGGTTAAATCACATGTGTAACTCCATCATTATAATAATATAGAATTATAAGCTGGTTATATTGTGACATAATACTCGAACATGCGTTATATGAATAGGAATTACTATTGGACTATTAATAATTCAATTGATGACATTTAATTTTAGAATTTTATCGCGTAAATTAATATCTTCAACAACCCAGCACAAAAGATTTCCTGGAAAAATATCCTTCGTATTTGAAATCATTAAATATTTACGACATAAAATATCCGTATAAAATAATATAATAATGCCAACGAAGCGTGGATTTTTAATGAGGAACTCGTTTATCGATACTTTTCCCTGACAGCTTTAATAAATAAATACTGCGATGAAAAAATGACAAAAGATAGTCCCCCATGTAGGCCTTCGTCGTTGAGAGGGTTCAAATATCGAATCATTAAAAGTATACAAAAATAGATGCTTTGTGGCGTTTCTCTTGATTGGTCTCGACGACGCTTTTTAAAAAGTAATTGCTTACCCAATTGTTAGAGTTGTGCTTTGCTTTACAGAAAGAGAAATTGATTTCGAAAGTAGGTTGTGTATTAGATCAGATGTGTTTCCACTAAAATGGACCCGGACATACACTTACGAGACATTTAGACAGTCCTTAAAATGTACAAAGCTCTGTTATCAATTATGACCGAATCAAGCTTAGAGTTAAAATATTCAGAGAATATATAAATTCATTTATTTTAAAAATCGACAATTGATACCATTCGAATAAAGAAACTTGTTTTTATGAAGGACAGAATAGAAAAGTGTTTGTGACATTTAAATGTATTTTGAAATAACCAATGCTTCGCTTGTCGAGTCTCTTGGACGTCAATGACACTTTCAGCAATACGAGTTGCTTATCCGCACATACATACACACTTCACATCTCCGTAGGGGTAGGCAGATATGCAAATAGTGCACCAACTTATTGCTTTTTTTAATCCTTCCCATGATGTGATAGGATGCAAGCCATCAAGAAATCAGGAATAAATCAATATCAGGGCTGATACTGAGCAGACATCCTAATATAATTTTGCCTGACTAGGGATTCGAACCCGAGACCTCAGACGGGTAGTCGTACTACGCTCGCAATACAATCACTACCGAGGGAGTAATATAAATAGATTTCGAAATATCCAATCCTTTGCTTGTCAGGGCTGTCGAACGTCAATTGCCCTATCTACGTGTTGCTATCCATATGGTGCCAATTATATCGTGCGTAAACCCTAAATATTACTTGATTATTGAGGCTTGAGCTAATGAGCTACTGTCAAGTGTAATGAAATATTAAAACACTTATAATCACAGTAATTTATAACTATTGTATTGGTAATTGTTGCAGATTTTAATGTCTTGGTGGAGTACGTTGAAACTTCAAGAATACTTTACACTTTTCACGTACTTATTTCATATAGATTAAGAGTAACATAGTCATATCAATAGTCAGTCACTATTAATATGACTATGTGTGTGTAACTCTTACATATATTATATTATTATGCTATATTTCATACACAGTTCATTACATTGTGCTCTCTCAAAACACAAAAATAATAAACATACACAACTTATAATATAAACAAAACTTCAAAAATTCCAATTCCATTATTGCTACCACTGCCATAGTTTACCCCAAGACATAATTATAGTCTCAAAGTACATATAGAAAGCACCATTAAACGCCCCCTCTAATAACTGATATCGTCCATCATTTCATACAATGGAAAAGGGGAACATACTGTATCGTTACCTGTATAATGTCACCATAATTGCCCCCCATGGCGGTGAAGTTCAAGTGACAGACGAAGGGAAGATGGTCTTCTCTCGGACGCCGCACTTCGAGCTCGTAGGTGCGCCCGACGTCGCCCATATACGTCCTGTTGCAGGCTGTGAACAAAATATCATCATTACTATCAGTGTCTGACTTTGACTGCCTCGGTGGCATAGTTGTATTATAGTACGACTGCAATACTGAGGTCTTGGGTTCGATCCCCGTGTCGTGCAAAGTTATATTGAGTTTTTCTATGCAGTATTAGCTCGGAGTCTGAAATTTGTGTCCGATATGGCGATAGGCTCGCCCCCTATCATAATATCATGGGACGGAATAACGGCGAAAAGAGGGTGCACTAGTTGCGCCTCTGCCTGCCCCTTTGGGGATAAAAGGCGTGAGTGAGTTTGTGTGTGTACTATCAATGTCATTTTATACTAGCTTTTGCACGCAGTTACGTTAGCGTGAAAAAGTTTTTCTGCGATAAAAGTCCCGCTTTATATTTTCCCAGGATAAAAAGTACCTAGCCTATATTAGGCCTCGCTGATAATGTAGGTTTATATTTTTGTTTTATACAGTTGGTGAAAGACTTTTTAAATCGTTTCAGTAGTTTTTGAGTTTATTCGTTCCAAACAAACAAGATACCAAGTTTCACTCCTATAGGTAATATGCGTATCAAATGAAAGGGCTTCCTGAGAGTAAAACTCCATAAATAACTAAAAAGTAAAAAGAAATCTTTAAAAATAAGCTTTTATTTAAATGCTCTAAAAAGAAAAAAAATCTTTAAATTGAATCAAACTTTGTTTAATACTACGTAGAGATAAAAGCTTGTCGCGAGATTAACTTTTGTCGAGACCAAGTTTCATAATTATTGTATTAGCTACACAAGTAAATTTCGCGACAAGCTTTTATCTCTACATAGTATTAAACAATGTTTGATTCATTTTAAGATTTTTTTTTAGAGCATTTAAATAAAAGCTTGTTTTTAAAGATTTCTTTTTACTTTTTAGTTATTTATGGAGTTACTCTCAGGAAGCCCTTTCATTTGATACGCATATTACCAATAGGAGTGCGTAAAAAATACCTAGTCCGCTATCTTGGGTCGTCCGCCATGTTGGATGAGAAGTCATTTTATTGGTTGTATTTTTCTCAGTAAACCCTTTCTTTTGATACCTATATTATGGACATGCACAAAAAATAACTAGTCCATCATCTTGGCCTCCGCCATATTGAATTCAGAATGACGTCACTTAGCTAATAATACAATGTTACCCAAACTAAACGTATATGCAAAACTTCAACACAATCAGCTTAGAGTAACTGCTTCAAAATTGACTTGCAAGATTCCAACCGAACAAACAGTCGCAAATTATGTAAAAGCTTTACAATATAATCAATCACGGCGTTTTTAATAATTATACATCAAATTAATCACTATGATTAATCGCACTTATCGCTTAATATCAATTTATTGAGGCAAAGAGGCAAAATTTGCGTACAGATATTGTGTGTACACCTAAGCTGCCACTAGACAAAGAGGCGACATCGACGCTATAAATTAGTGGTCTTGAAAATTCAATGGCGATATCATAAGTTCGAATAGCTGATGCATCACCTAAAATAATCAGGATCCATACAGAGTGGTACCGTTTATTGAATAACAATATACAGAACGTGTTTCTACTGTGGTTTCTACTTTCTACAGACCACAGAATTCAATTACACTATTCACATTTACAAATGGAGCCATGCGAAGTTTTTTAGGGTACAGTACAACAAAATTCTAAAAAGAACCCTTATAATATATCTGCCATGCAATCTCTCAGGTATTTTTGTAACAAAGCAATGTTTGGTTTCATAGTTTATGGACTTAAGTTCATGACTATTCCCGAGATGGACGGGCTATGTACATTTACTAGAGATTATTTTATGCAATGCAATGCAATCAGCCCCGTATTATATACTGCCCACTGCTGAACACGGGCCTCCTCTACTACTGAGGGGGGTTAGGCATTAGTCCACCACACTGGCCTAATGCGGGTTGGCAGACTTCACATACCCTCGACTCCAAGGTGGTTGACAATGCGGGTGGTTGGTCTCCCGCTGTCGTAGACGCAAAAGCGTGATCTAGAGTTCGGAGGCTTCTCAGCCTCCTCATTTAGAGAGGGGCCGCAATGCGGCATAGCGCAGGGGCGGTTCCGTGCAGCTATCTTAGTGCAACAAGATACCCCGGGGCCGTCCCCTAGGCGCCGAAGAAGGCCACCGCGGGTTTTGGTTGGTATGCCGGTCTAGGGTGTATATAGTGCTAGGGACTCGGTCCAATGTTCACTCGGATGATGCTATACTCCCGAGTGTCGACATTGGGCTGTAAGACTGTGTGAAATCAACATAACCGTTCCACTCACCCCCCAGTGGTGGTAGCGATAATGAGCTTTTCCCCGCGAGAAAAAAAGAAAAAAGACTTCACATACCCTCGAGATTCTTGAGAATTCTCGGGTATGTAGGTTTCCTCAGGATATTTTCCTTCACCGTTAATTTAATTGATAGCAATACACACGTAACTTCGAAAAGCCAGAGGTGTGTGCATTGGGCTTTGAACCTCCGGACATTGTCTCGGCAGACCGGTCTATTCCCAACTAGGCTCTCGTCGATTATTTTATACGGGCACGTTAATGTAACCACACTGCGCCATATGGTATGCAGTGTGGGGTTTAGATAGAGTAACAACTGACGAGAGATGGTTATCCCTCGCTAGTTGACAGTTATGCCGGCCTGTTCGAACCGGTTATACGCAGACTGATCCCAAACTCATCAGCACAGACTGATCCCAAAACACGACACACTTACGTGAGCTCTTATGACGGGTTTTAACACGGTGTACGGTGATGAATATCCAGAGACAATATCCTAACACTAGCAGTAGCACCCGCTTGTACAGACTCTGTGTAGAATAGCAAATTTATACTATAAAATACATTTTAAACTACGAAAGGCACTTAGACTGTGATTCAGCAGTAAAGGTTATAGTAGTATTTCTTTTAGAAAATATCTGGCCTCACTACTGTGTAAAGCTTAAAAGTCTGTTTTTTGTTTGTTTCAAAGTGCTAATCTATGGAACTACTGCCCCGATTAAAAAAAATATTTCACTAACAGATACTTACATTATCCCTGAGTGATATAGGCAACTTTTATCTAAGGAACAGACGAGTAAAAAACTAGTCTTATATTCATAATCAGACACTTTTATAAAGTTACGTTCATAACATAGATTAATGGATACACACAATTATGCAACTAAAACATTAGTTGTGTTAAAATAAAGCCACAATGAAAATAAAGTGGGGAAAACCGAAGCAGAACACCAAAAATTATGCAAGTCATAATAAATACCCGCATACCTGTATTGTTAATCCTTCCAACACAAAAATAAGGAAATGAGAAGGAAAAATATGTGAATAAAGCTCACAATGGCCGGCCATATTTATGATCTTAAAAAAGGCCCTTTGTGCTAAAACATAAGACAAGTGTAGGCTATTAATTTAGCTGCATTGTCTACGCTAATAAACATGTTTTGTTTAGTATAATTTAACAGGCGGTTTCCGAGTAGGAAACGTAAAATAACCGGTGACAACAGGCATATTATTGCGGAGATGGGGAAGGAAGTAGGTACATGACAAGGCATACGAATTATATAATTGCTGCTGGTTTCTAACTCCTATATGTCACGGCTGTTGGTTCGCAAATAATATTTAAGTATATTATGGGTATGTAGGACCGTTTTTTATGAATTTTCACGCAAACACTCCTTTTATCCTTGAAGGGAAAGGCAGAGGCGCTAGTAGTGAACCAAATTTGGTCATGTGTATTTCGTCCCATGTTGCGATAGGAGAGCCTATCACTATTTCGGGCACAAATTCCAGATTCCGGGCTGATGCTGTGCAAAAATCCCTATATCATTTTACCCGACACAGGAATCGAACCCGAGACCTCAGAGTAGAATCTTTGATAGTGATATCTAATTGTGGTGTAATTTAACAAAAGAAAGAAAAAAACGTGATTAATGAACTATGACCATTATATCTATCAAGTTATAAAGAACAATTATTAATGATGTCCTTGCTCTTTAATTTTAAGTTATAAATATCTATATAGTTTGTCTCTGGTGAATATAATCGACATTAAAGCCTTAATCTGTCAAGGCCCGCGACGGACACCGGTGTCCATATACATAGGGTTTTCTCATACATCTATATATATAAGCGGGCCTTGAAGGGTTAAAATGCTAATGATACAGCATTATTCATCATTTACCTTTTCAATCACACGAAACTATATCTCAGATACATCTTCAAAGTGGTTGTTATTTTAGCAAATCTATTGTGATTTTATAGTCACAAACAATCGCGCCACAAAAATGCAGAGAATTCTTTGAGCACACATTTGAAAATACAATTCCGTTTTGCAGAAATACAATCTTCACCATCAACATCGTATACACGGTCCAATTCTAAATGTATTTGTACATAAACTAGAAGATCTGAATACGGAACAGCGTGAACTAAAGTGTTTACTTAGCGAACATAATTGAGGCACCTTAGGAAGGACGTCGTTAGGTGCTGGCAAAGTTTTCTCTAAACGCGTACCGAATTGTTCTTCAGAAACTCGCTTCGACATTACTGAACGTTTACGATATCTAACGACATCATTGATGTTTTGTTTACGAGCCCCAAATACTATAATAGGCGTTACAGTGAGATTGCTTATTAAATATCATCAATGAAAAATAAAAGACAAACTACTTTACCTTCAGTAGATAATTGTAGTTTGAAATGTGACTTTAGTCTAAGATTTTGAATAGACAATGAAGTAGTATACATACATAACAAAAACCGTAGAGGAAGGGAAGCAGTCATTCTTCATACCATGCCCTTGGGAATAAAATCCAAACGACTGATAGATGAGTTCGCTAAACTAGTCTAATTGATCTAAATTGGCATACCGACTAAAACTTTGTGGCTGCTATCTACGGTACATGAAGGACAGCTATAGGAATCCGTAAACTTACTATGCAACGACAGAGCAAAGTCTTACGTCTCAAAGGACTGTAACAACTATCGTTAAACTGCGATCAATAAGCGTTTGGAAAGTCTGTTCCTGGGTGATTGCTGGATATTTTAACTAAGAAGCAGTATTCTACTTTGCTCACTTGTTGAGGAGACAACAAGTAACAGTTAATCCACAGCTTAAACTAGGTCTAGCAGTAAAAAAAATGACAAAAGTTAAACACTAAGAAATGATTTTACAAATTCACTCCTTAAGAGTTAACGTACGTACGTAAGAGAGTATGTACTCTTAAACTTAGGATGGAAGTTTTGGGTAAAAGGCGTCATCTTTGAAATTATAAAATGGAAAGCGACGTTCAGTATTACGTTTATAAATTCATCCCCTAAGACATTAACCCTTAAGAGATCAAAATAAAAGACCAATAAATACCCTAACCGAACCCCACTTCAATTACGATCAGTTGTAGTGCAACATTCAACGAAAATCGGACGGTTCCTAATTTGCTGTCAATAGGGATACACGGCTTTAAAATAAATGACACATAAAAGTGAGAAGATGTAGAAGCTTCCAGAATTTGTAGTACACCACGAAAACAAATTAGAACAGCCAAGCTAAGTTGGTGGAATACAAAGGATGTACAAAAACCATAGCACCTGGCTGACACGGGAACACGTGTGCTGCACTAATTATGTGCAAACTCATCGCGAGTTGACGCGGTAGACGCATTAGTAAAATGGAAGTTTATTCTGCCGCTTACCGGAATACCGGCGTCCTTTAGTGCGAAATATTTTCCGCTGCGATGTTGTTTCACAAGCATGGATGTTGATGTTTACGTCTTGAAAAACATTTCTCAGAAATGCGGGGTTGAGTAAATAATTGTTCTAATATTAAGTAATCTTTATGTTCGTATGGCTGCCTCGGTAGTGTAGTTGTATTATGGTACGACTGCAAAGCTGAGGTCTCGGGTCGGGCAGCAAAGGGATATTGGATTTTCTATTCACCATTCAGCCCGGAGTCTGGAATGCGTGCTCGATATGGCGATAGGCTCGCCCCTGATCACATCATGGGATTCTCTCTGCCTACCCCTTCGGGGATTAAGGTCGTGTGTGTGTGTGTTTATGTTCGTTTTGAAATAGGTTTTGTATTTATTTCTCGCAATTAAATTAAATTAAAGTATTAATTCGATACAGTAACAAAGGTGTACACAGGCCTTAGATAGCATCATCTTTTAGCACATTCTTTCATCAACAAAGAAAAACCACTATCTCAAAAAAAATAGTTACTCATGATATAAATAGTCGTTGCGAACAGATTAGTCGAAATGCAACCGAATAAGGAAACACATGAGCATCTTCCGTAAGGTCCGTGACTAATGACAGTCCATTTTGTAAACACCGCTACGGTAGACTTAACACCTTATTAAATGAACGTGGGTTTTTTTGTTAATTGTAGCTATATTTCGGTTTAATGACCACCTACGTGGCAGCGATAAAAGCCGAAGCTCGTTTCAGCGGTCGCTTGTAATTAAAGAAGGTTTATTGTGGCCGGTCTTTGAGTGGCCGTTGTTTAGAACTTCGCGTGTGAATATGAAATTTTATGTGCATAATGCCTGCTTTGTGGTATCTGCGGTTTTTGTACTATGTTACAAATGAAATTATAATGGTTACCTCAATTGCATAATTGCAGTTAGGTTCGTGTTTTCACCTCTGTGTTTCAATTATATGAATGTTTGGACGTTGCTGTTGTTAAATCAAAATACCGCAATGTTGTAGTAAAATTAGTGTTTATTGTTCAAGGTTTCATAAGTTGTAAGTACATGTCCAAATAACGGGCTTAAAATTCTAACCAAGATATTTTATACATATTTGTATAGTACACCCAAAAACTAGACCATTGTAATAAATCGTATAATTTTAAAGATCTCCGATTTTCAGATTTATGTACCTATTATTTTGTTTAAAACTACACTTAATATGAACGTTTTTGAAAAAGTTATTATAAATGGAGGGGTCAAAAAATCTGATTGATCTAAGATCCATATTTTGTCCCTTTATTATAGATCTCCGATTTTCAGATTTATGTACCTATTATTTTGTTTAAAACTACACTTAATATGAACGTTTTTGAAAAAGTTATTATAAATGGAGGGGTCAAAAAATCTGATTGATCTAAGATCCATATTTTGTCCCTTTATTATACATAAAGTTTGATCTGGTTAGATTTTGAGGACCAGCACCCATGCAAACAGCGGACATTTTCTTTTGTTTGACAGTTATCGTATTTAACGACTAATTTAGATTCTACTCATTTCATTAACATTCATTTGGGAGGATAGATTGAAATTTGACTTTTGTGTTTGGTTGACTTATATAATATATTTGTGACGAGTCGCATTTACTCGGAAAATATGAAACAGGCTCTTAGTATTCAATAAAAAAACAAGTATTCTAATACTTGGTTTTAATTACTTTCCAATAATACCATTCATTCATTACCCACAGCACCTGAGTTCATTGTTCATCTCGATAGAACAGAAGTATGGCAAACTATTGAGGTCAGCATCTTATATATTGGAGCACCGCTGGCACACGGAGTAATGTCATAAAACTAAGTTGAAGATGGGCGAACTTAGTTTACATTACTTATCAGCGCAATATGAGCGCATAGGAAGCTGCAGGGAGTATGGCACAAATACCGTTGCGGTACTTATTAAAATGCTTTCTTTGCTGAATATTATTATGAGAATGATTACTGATGTCCTCTGACTTTTCTAAAAATTTATGTATGTATTCTTTGTGAATTATCGCTCGCTTTAACGGTGAAGGAAAACATCGTGAGGAAACCTGCATACCTGCGAAGTTCTTTGAATTTCGAAGCTATGTAAAGTCTGCCAACCCGCACTAGGCCAGAGTGGTGGACTAAGGCTTTAACCCTCTCAGTTGTAGAGGAGGCCAGTGCTCAGCAGTGGGCAGTATATAATACAGGGCTGGTATGGATTACTGATGTGATTTACATACAAACATAGCATCAGACTTTTTCGCTTTTCAGGAGTACGCAGAGGTGTACCACACTCACATTTCGCATTGTGCTAGGTCCCTAGATAAAATGGATATTAAACTAGTCTTAACACATATACACGACAATAATAGAGGGAAAATAATAAATGAATTTCAAATATTTTCTAATACATACAGAGAAAAATGTGCCGTAGTTGCACATCTATGTGTGTGTTTGTGTATGTGTATATTTGTATTTCTGAGATGGGAATCACATGTGTAATCGATACTTGCATAAGTTGCTAGCGTAAGTTGTGCATTATCTGGAAGTAGCGAGCTAAGTGCCTGTTTGAATGTAACCAAGTTAAGAAGTGGTTTACATTAGTAAAATTATAGTAAGTTACGTGAATAAAACTTAGGAATGTAACGCCTGCCTAAAGTTGAGTGACCATGTCGAAACAAAACTTCAATATTAAGTTATTCATGTCTAAAGATACAGAGAACGTTACTTTACACCAACGTATGTGAACATTTTAGTCAGCTTTTCTTTTCTGAACACACTGTATATTCCCTTAAGTGCCCCGCAGACTGTCAATAATATTGCATAAAATATTGAAACATCCTTGACAGTAAAATGATACTTATACTTAAAGATAAAAGTTATAGGTACGTAGTCTATATTTTTAGATATAATAATATAGTTTATTCATCGCGTTAACATAGTTGCACTAATGATAAATCAAGATCATTGATATGTAAGGGCTTTTTTATATGAATGGTCAATCATTATATAAATTTAATTAATATGAAACTCAATGAAAAATAAACTAAGAAGCCAGCTCGGGCTGGCAGGAAAGGGAATATAAAAAAGAAGAGACTTAATGATTTTTACTAAAAATAATGGGAAGGAACGTGTTGCGAACCTCACCGGTGAGGACAATATAGGCCTTACCCTAGCATTAATTAGAACGTCATTCGAATTTTCAATATTTATTATAGACCAAATGCAGATAGGTACTTATACTAGCTTTTGTCTTTCTTTTGTTAACTCTACCTAATATCATACTTTGTTACTTCCATTGTAAGCATTGCAATCAGTTCAGCCGTTTCTTATATCCTATTCTCATTCCAGTATTCTTTTTTCAGAGGTAAGTAGAGGTACATCCACATTTCATCGTCGTATGTATTAGGGGGCCTAATTACCCTCGATTAAAAAGAAAATATAGGTAATAAGTACAGATGATATATAATTGCTATTAAAAAAACGGAGGAAGGTTCTCAATTCAACGTGTATAAGGTATATTTATTTTAATTACGACCACCAGATGATATATAATTGTTATTAAAAAAAACGGAGGAAGGTTCTCAATTCAACCCGTATATATTTTTTTTTTATTTACGACCACGCATAACTTTTTACAGAGTAGACCGATTTTAATGATTCTTATTTCTTGGATAAAGTATACCTCGAAGTTGGTCCTATGTCAATTTGGAAAAAATCTACCCTAAGGGTGGGGGAAAATGGGGTGATTTATTGTTTACTCACAGATTTTAATGCTGAGTTGTATATTAATAAGCAACACTCACTCACATCTTTTATCTCCGAAGGCGTAAGCAGGGGTGCAACTAGTGCACCCACTTTTCGCCGTGCGTATTCCGTTCCATGATGTGATAAGGGGCGACGATGTGTTATATTAATTTGGTAAATCGATTTTTTATCGAATAAAAAAAATATATATTTTCATAAAAATACTATGCAAATATGCATCACGAATAGTAAGTCAAAGTGAACAGTACAGTCAGCTACATAAGTAGCTGAACAAATTCAAAATTTCAAATTACATAATTCGACGGTTCCGTAGAACAAAGTCGTATATGCAAAATGTTAGCTTTTCAGTAGAGCGCTTTGAAAGTCGTTAGTTTGTATTCATGTGCGAATTAGTGCTATTTTCACACATAATGTTCAAAATTGTTACTGAACCCTATAGAATATAATGTTTTGTTCACTATAACTTGTGATTTTCACAATTAGCTTAGACTTGCAAAGCGCTCTACTGAAAAGCTTCATTTTGCATATACGACTTTGTTCTACGGAACCGTCGGATTACTTTTGTATTCTTATTAATCTTTTTTTTTTATTAACAAAAACAAAATAATAGAGAGTTACTTACTTCACACACACACACACACACTCACGCCTGTTATCCCCGAGGGGGTAGGCCGAGGCGCAACTAGTGCACTCACTTTTCGCCGTTATTCCGTCCCATGATGTTATAGGGGCGAGCCTATCGCCATATCGGGCACAAATTCCAGACTCCGGGCTGATATTGAATAGAAAAACTCAATATCACTTTGCCCGACCCGGGGATCGAACCCGAGACCTCAGCTTTGCAGTCGTACTGTAATACAACTACGCCACCAAGGCCGCCTACTTACGTCAAACGAAAAAAAAAACATTATCAGCCTTAAAACGTGTATAGGCCATTTAAAATTTAGATTTTGTTAAAATTCTAATGGTGCTCAATGGTAATCTACTTTTTTCAAACCTTAGTGGATCCAGCCAGGCTTTTGTGTTCGACAATTATCCGGAAGATATTTTAGCAAGAATGTGGGAAATGAGGACGTAGGCTGTGGAGGATAAAGTATGTTTTGTTTAGATTTATTACGCAGCTGAGATATTATTTTACCTAGAGTTACAGATTGTTTATACCAAATTACAGCTGATATAAATAGCTCTATATGTTCAAATAAATAATGTGATAAGATTGTGATTATCTCGAAAAGGTTTTGTCATAAGTATAGTTATAATAAATACTCCTATTTCCTCTTATTTGGTATTATTTACCAAGAATCGTGGTTTATAGGGCGGAAACTCAAGTACATTTTATATTAACCTGGGTCCTTCCGCCGTAGCGTGAAGAAGCAGCTGGTCAGGCATGATTGTGTCTAATGGCATGGGATATCGTCCAATGCCATTCGATTCTCTATTTGGACTGCACTGTGCTTACCATCAGGTGTAGTGCAATCACTATGCCGAGCTTCTTTAAAAAAAAAACTGGCTACAAACACATAAGCTGCTTCGCCATAGTGGCCCACCTAAGTGTGTCGCATTCCGGGATCAGGCAGTGTATATTCATTTTCAAATAAGCCAGCATAGTTGTGTCGAGAGATAGCCATCTCTACTCAGTCGGCACTCTATATCGACGGGCGTAGTGGAATATCGCATAACTAGCATAGGTAAATACCGCATTATTGAAAAAAGTAAGTATAATATTATCAATCACAAGTTTAGTGTCGTAAGTATACATACATACATACATATACACTCACGCTTTTAATCCCCGAAGGGGTAGGCAGAGGCGCAACTAGTGCACCCACTTTTCGCCGTTATTCCGTCCCATGATGTGATAGGGGGTGAGCCTATCGCCATATCGGGCACAAATTCCAGACTCCGAGCTAATACTGAATAGAAAAACTCAATATTACTTTGCCCGACCCGGGAATCGAACCCGAGACCTCAGCACTGCAGTCGTACCATAATACAACTACGCCACCGAGGCAGTCGTAAGTATCAATTTCAATTAAGCTTTTTTCGGCACTTATGTGGTATTTACCAGCTATTTAAGCGGTTTTCCACTATCCCCGATGATATGTATTCCTCTTCACTTACTGTCAGGTGCAGGGTTACTTCGCCGTGTGCCCTGTGGTCCGGGGGCATCTAAAGAATTCCGTCACGGCATCCCCTGCCTGTCGTAAGAGGCGCCTAAATGGGGTAAGCGAGAGTCGCGGGGCGAGCAGTGGGGGTCTGCTCGCTCAACTACTCCAATGTAAGCGGCTATGAGGTGGACGACAATGCGGGTGGTCAGTCTCCTGCAGTCGTAGACGCAAAAGCGTGCTTTTGAGTTCGGAGGCTTCTCAGCCTCCTCGTTTAAAGAGAGGCCGCAATGCGGCATCGCGCAGGGGCGGTTCCGTGCTGCTATCTTCGTGCAACAAGATACCCCGGGGCCGTCCCGTAGGCACCGAAGAAGGTCACCGCGGGTTTTGGTTGGTATGCCGGTGTAGGGTGTATATACTGTTAGGGATGCGGTCCAATGCTCGCTCGGATGAAGCTATACTCCCGAGTGTCGACATTGGGCCGTAAGACTGTGTGAAACCAACATAACCGTTCCACTCACCCCCCAGTGGTGGTAGCGATTATGCGTTTTTCCCCGAGATAAAAAAAGGGTTACTTCGCGGCGCCCATACAAAAATATTAGGATCTCTTAACTTTGGTTGGTCGTTGTTTTAACCAGACTGCACTTATTGCCATCACATAAGCTCCCCTTTATCCAGAAATAGATGAGCAGAGAAGCAATCTCAATAAGATCAAGCCAATATGTAAAGATCACACATCTCTTGGTTTCGAAATCGAATTTTCCGAACCGTAAATCTCCTACCTCCAAACATAAATTGCTTAAAATACAGATTAAAAACTATAATGAAATACCACAAATAGCAGAGGCAGACTGGTCTTACGTAAATCCATAAACATCCATTGTAATATGTTTTGGCGGTCTCCTCGCATAACTCCCGGGATGAATATTACATAAAAGCCAAAGGAAGCCAACTCTGTCCGTCGCTGACACAGCCACTCGGTTGCCACGAGTGTATATGGCCATAAAACGTGAGTACAGACGCTTATACAACGCTTCATATTGTTTTTATGACCGTAGGTGCTATAATCTATTCGCTTTAAAAAAATAGTGAATCATCATTGTCTGTTAGCCTAGTCATCATTGTCTTTTTCTATCGTTGCATTGATGATTTACTATTTTCTTAACGCGAATGGACTGTAGCCGTTGATTTGCTTACCACTTTGGGTACGCGGTGATTTGAGATTTGCAATATAAAATACACTTGTTACATTAATTAGTGGACGATAGACTAGTTGGGAATGGAACGGTCTACCGAGACAATGTCCGGAGGTTCAAAACCCAAGGTTCAAACCCCAATACCTCCGACTTTTCGAAGTTATGTGTGTGTTGTTTATCAATTATCGTTCGCCTTAACGATGAAGGAAAACATCGTGAGAAAACCTACGTATCTGCGAATTCTCCATAAGAATTTTTGAGGGTATGTGAAGTCTGCCAATCTGCACTAGGCCAGCGTGGTAGACTAGGTATGGCCTAAAACCCTCTCAGTAGTAGAGGAGGCCCGTGCTCAGTAGTCGGCAGTACATAATACAGAGCTGGTATTATTATATTATTACATAATTATAACTACCGTAAATTGCACGTAAATTAATATACATATCGGAGATGATTCGGCATCGAGTGATAGCTGCCTTTATAATCCGAGATTTTAGCGAGGTCTAGACACCGCTCAAGCAACATCGGCTCTGTTCCAAAATAATTAACAAAATCTCACACTACGAAAGCAGCCATCGATCGATGGCGACTCGTCTCCGTCAAACAATTAACAGTTTAAAATAATATAAACTACTTTAAATAACAATAATGGCAAACAAATAACCCTGTATAAAAAAAATAAAGAATCTGTATAAAAGATTTGAACAAGTAAGCCAGCGTTTCTCGTGGCCTGCGTGCTCTACGTCCCACGGTACCATTTTTTGTAACAGATGTCAGCTAACCGTGAAGGGGAGACATATTAAAAATGCGTTTGAATGACCTAAAAATCTCAAAGGACTCGAGCTGTCCTTTTTCCTTTGTAAATAACATTTTTCTTGACAAAACATTGTTCATCTTGAGACATAGAGACGTAATACTGAAGTGACATTTGAATAATATTACTTTCACACTCTTAGTCTGGGTAATTTAGTTTTAAATTACTCTTTTGTGTTTCTGTGTGCATTTTGTTTGTGTTGTGTTACGAGGTCTGGCATGGTAAAGGAAGACGTATGACTTGTATGAATTCTATGATTATAATAGATGCAGTGTAAGACTTTATCTACCTTAGGTACATTTTATCATGTAATACGTGTGTATTTACATCGATATGAATAATTCTTGTGATATGGAGAACTGTCTCGGTGGCGTAGTTGTATTACGGTACGACTGCAATACTCAGGTCTCTGGTTCAATACCCGTGTCGGGAAAATTGATATTGGATTTTTCTATTCAGTATCAGCCCGGAGTCTGGCATTTGTGCCCGATATGGCGATAAGCGCGCCCCCTAGCACATCATGGGACTATCTCTGCCTACCCCTTCGGGTATAAACGGCGTAAGTATGTATACATGTATGTATGTAAATACGTATGCATTATATTTACTTCCATACATTTATATGTAAAATCTTCGATATGAATAATTCTAGTGATTTGTGAACTGGTAGTATTGTATGAAAAAGAAGAAATAAACATTTGACTAAAGATGAGTAGCTTCATTTTTTATGCGTTTTCATACTACTTCCATTTCTATTTGCTGACGAGAGCTGGCCATAGTAATGAATAATATTCCATGATGTATAGAGAGTAGCAACATTGTTTCTTTTTTTTACCAATATTCGGTCCGCTCAACATTTTTTAAATAAGTGGCATTAACTCATTCTTCACAATAGACAGTCTCAAACATTGAAAGGTATAAATAAACAAAAATAAAATTCGATGTGGACAATTTAGTTTTAGTCTCTTTTTTTTCATATTTCCGTTCACTATCTTGCATAAAAAACGTTCAAATATTTGTTCGTTTCTAGCTCGTTCCAGTATTTGTTGACACAGATCGTAAATACATTTTTATGTACTTCAACACGATCGCTACAAGGAAATAAGAATGAAAAGGCTTTTGGTGCGTCAAATTAATTTTAAAGCAGCGTTCGTTTAGGTAATATAGGTATTCATAATCAGCGTCGGTGTTAGGGAATGTAATGTTTGTACAAGTATAGATAGGCATAAGGTCGATGTTGTCAGTTCATTCATTTTTATATCTCATTTTTAACACAATCTCTTCGAAAATAAATAAATAAATGTTCTAGGGCTTTTTTATTGCATTTAATGACAAAACGAGCATGCCGTTCGCCTGATAGTAAACGATGCGACCACCCAGGGCTACATCAAAACCAAATTTTTGACGACTTAGTCTCATGCAAACACTATCATTTCGTTGCCTACATAGATAAATAATAAACTACTTCCTGCTGCTGCTGAAGTTGCTGATGACACTATTATTTTCACAACGTCTGCGCGATGCCTAATACTACATAACCTTATACTATCTTATCTTACAAATATTATAATCGAACGTTTGTGAAAATGTTGTTTGATGTTTGTTAGAAGTATACGCAGAAACTACTGAACGGATTTGGATAAAATTTTGTATACGGGTAGATCATGTCCTGGATTAACATATAGGTTACTTTTATACGAATAATTTGCTCCAATGGGAAATAATGGATATTTTAAATCTTTAAGTAGATGGCTCTTGCGTCGTACTATGTTTTAAGGAATTTTGTAGGAAAGTCATTTCACACGGGTGAAGCCGCCAGCAACACCTAGTCTATATATCTATACATTTATACATATAAATAAAATTGGAGTGTCTGTTTGTAATATTGAAATAACCGTTTTTACTACATGTATATGTATATATATATATATATTAAATATACCAAAATATTTTTTTTTTACCATTTTTGCCTGTCTGTCTGTTCCGGCTAATCTCTGAAATGGCTGGACCGATTTTGACGGGACTTTTATTGGCAGGTAGCTGATATAATAAGGAGTAACTTAGGCTACGTTTTATCCTGGGAAAATATAAAGCGGGACTTTTATCCCGGAAAAACTTTTTAACGCGGGCAACAGCTAGTACTAGAATAATAATATCTAATACTCACGGGTACATGACTTGGGCTCGTCGCTCTTATCACCACAGTCGTCCTCACCATTACAGTACTTATCCAGGGAAATGCACTGCCCAGTGTCGCACAGTAACTCGCTCAGTCTACACGGGCCTGAGTCCACGTTCCTAGTAAACTTCACTTTTTTCACTACATCAGTTGAGTCTATACTCTCATCGTTCACGAATTCCTCACTCAGATCTTGAGGGCTACACAGTTTGAGTGAAAGGAAGACTATTATGAACAGAATAGTCCTATTGTTGCCTACATCGTGGAATTTCTTTATGATACACATTTTTAAGTCTTGTTTAATTTTTGTCACAACATCTTCGCTTCAGATTAGTTGTATTGTACCTGGAACAAGGAAATGTACATTTAAAATTATTTTAGTAAGAGCATGTATAGCGTAAAATAGTATGCTGTTTCCTACAATGGGATAGTATTATACAGGATTAGCTGGAAGTCCTGGATTTGATTCTCGGCCTGAGTAGCTGTATGAGTTTCCCAAACAAACTTTGCATTCTGTTTTTGATTCCGTATGCAATATGATTTCAATAATAAACTTAGTGTCAGATGTATAAAAACGAAATGGAATAAAAGTAGGGGTATTATATTACCAATTGGCATTTAAGCATTGTCATAGTAGAAATCACATTTATCTTATAATAATGCAATGATAATAAAATTGCGGGGGAAGTGGATTATAATTCAAGAATTCTAATCATCATCATCATCATCATCATCAGCCTTTATCAGTCCACTGCTGGACATAGGCCTCCCCTAATGAGCGCCATAGCGCCCTGTCTTCAATTCTAATGTACCGTGAAAATATTCCCTAATTTATATTACGATCTGACAAGACATTTTTCTCGGAAAGATCGTCTATTTCTGTATTTATTTATTTTAAGTGTATAATGATTTTTTTTTATTGTGAAAACTAATTCATTATAATTTTAATAAGTTTTTATCATATTATTATATTCATAAAAATAAATATTGACACAAGCTTCCTAAATATATGTTATAATTTTAAAAAACAACATATTAGCGATGGAACCGAATTCCCCAAAATAACTTAATCAAAGCCAATTGACAGAAAACCTCTATGCCGAAAATTGCGTTTTATTTGTTAAAAAATACATTCTTTTCAATTAAATTATATTACAGGTACGAATAAAACAAAAGTCAATGTTATTTACATGCAAAAAAATATTAGTACATTAATAATTAATTATGCCAAAATGCATAATTAAAGTACAACCAAAATTAAAAAATTAGAACGCTTTAATTTTATATAATGGATTGTAAAAATGTATTATTTCAAACTTATCACAAACTACTATGGCAGAATCACAACCACTTTTATTTTTCACCTCCTTACACATTATAAAACAAAATCGCACGTCGCGTCTGTCTGAACGCGATAAACTCAAAGACTACTACTAAATTTGGTATGGAGATAATTTGAGACCCTGGGAAGTACGCCCTACTTCCTATCTTGGGCAAAAAGAACCGGGACGCCGGCGAAGCTGCGAGCATAACCAGTATATACTCAATGAGATATTAAAGCTTTTGAAAATTCAACAGTGGCAGGGGTGGCAGTAGCAAAAACTAGCCCCCTATTTCTACGTACTAAATACGTAAGGTACTTTTGCTCTTGTAGGCATAGAATGGGCAAAGAAGATTCTAGATTTGGCGTTGCCTGCCCTTGCTCGTCCTTAGCTACTTCTATGGCTAATCGTGAAATATAATAAACTTCGCACTACTACTACATTGACAACACAAAAATCCTCTAAAAAAGTGTATTTGTTTGTTGTTTAAGTACTCAGTAACATTTTGACTCGCTAAAGAAGTTTTTCATCATCCTGGCCCGGAGTTCAGTCTTCCATCGATATATTTTTTTTTTCAAACTTTGTAACTTAACATATTCTCCATCATGGGGCCTTGATAATCAACTATCTAATACCTACTCGTTGAGACCATTCTCATGAGCCCGCACACGCTATATCTGCTATAAGTTGTTAAAGAGTTGGGTATCCCGCAAAGAATTTCATGCTGCAGTATCAGCTCAAGGTTAAAATGTCTTAAAAATAATGTCGAAGTCACAGTACACAAAGTTTTAAATCAATCGGAGTTGTGAAAGTTGGAAATGAGCTGATAATCTTTAATCACCTGAATCATCACTATCTCGATCACATCAGCTTTCAAACAAAAAAACTGCGTCAAAATAGGTATTCGTATGAGAGCTACGATGCCACAGACATACAGATACAAAGACACCCAAACACACAGATGCACACCCTAAAATTATAACCCTCCCTCTTTTTCTGTCGGGGGTTAAAAACAGGCCCTATTGCAGTTCCTTGTAAAGAAATAGTCTATTATAATATAATATGATATACCCAAACCACTTGTATCTATGAACTCTCACGGCTCATTGAATTGACATTAATCCACGAAGAAAAGAAGAAGAGCATTAATCTGTGTCTTTCAATGCCAATGACTGGTTCAGTACAATGCCAAGATAAAAACATATTTACGCAGATTCAAGTTTCAATAACTATCAACTTGTGTACTTTCGGGAAATCTCCAAACTTTTTCCTTATCTTTGATTTCATTATGTTTTCTATAAAAGTGTGTCACATCATATGCTTCACAAAAGAATAGAATTGTTTCTATTACTTACATATCTTTATTCATTGTTTGAGACTTATTCGGGTGTACTTCACTAGTAAACACCTTGTTCTTTTATTGATATGATTCAATATTATTGAGGAATAAAGCATTTTTTGGCTTCTGGTATAATGTTAAATAAGTACACAGTAAAATATAACGTTGTTTTTATCTGTCTTCTATCAATTTACATTGCATGAAAATTAATGCTTGTATTCCCGACGGTTGGAGTGATTTCAATTATTTTTTTAGTTAATTAAACGTGTGATGCTGTGACGTTTCGTAGCGATCCGACCATAAAATGTCATCTGGCTATAGATAATTAGTGCGACCCGTGCGAAACCGGGTTAGGTCACTAGTTATTTAAAATGGTCTATGTCACTTGTGTGCTATAGCGTAGAAGTAATGTTACCTATGTGGACTGATAAAGGCTGATGATGATGATGATGATGATGAATGTTACCTAATAATAACAGCAATGTACGAGAGATTCATGCAAAAAAAATGTTTGATGAACTAATATTTAAAGCGTGAATTGCATGTAACACGCTTAATAATTCATGAATTATTAAAGCTAACGCTAAGCGCGACTTCATCCGCGAAGAAATAATTATCGACCTTAATACTGTGAATTTTATGAAGGAAATTCTCAATTGACCTCAACCACGATACATGTCTTCTTATTTTATATGGAGCAAACTTTTTCATGAAATAGTAATTAAATTAATAGGTACTTACCATATTAAGCAACTAGATGTAGACTAGACTATCAACATTAACTTTCTCTAATAATCTTAATACTAAGAACAAGCCGATTAGCCCCCAATAATAATTTTAAACTTGCTCTAGTACTTTTAGAATTAGCTAATAAGGATACAACTAGAAAATTCACACTTTTCTGATCAACACTCTTTAGCATAATTTCAGTCGTATTTGAAATACAATAAAGCAAGTATACTGTAAAGAACGCGTGGGTTATACATTTATATTTTTCTACTAGATATTATAATGCTTTGTGTACTTACATATACACTGCTATACTGTTTGTTTTTCCTAATTAATAAATATGTATAAGCAAATACCTAGATCAATTTGAGAAGTGTCATGGCATATACATTGGCAGCATTTAATCTAATGCCAATCGCATCCAATTGTCCCATACGAGCGAAATCCATCCATCCAGATGATCGGATACATTGATATTGGGATTTGGTCAGCAATATGCATCTATTGAGGATATTGAAGAAAGTTATTGTTCTGGAATTAATTTACTTTGTTTGAAAATTAAGACATTAAAATTAATTTATATTGACAATAATTTAGGCTGAAAATATAGGGTATAACATTAATATATACGAAATAATTATATCTGAAAAGTTAATTATTACTTTTCTTAAAACTGTTGGAGCATTTGGAGCTGTGAACAGTCTGGATTTATGTATTAATATCAACAAACGTTGTCCATTTACGAAAGCAAAAAATAACTTAGAATCCCAATTCTGCTTGTACTAATACTTTAAATTCAATCAAAAATATCACCTAAATCTATATTCAGAACGCGTCATCCCTGATCTCCTGATACCTTCTATGCAGACGATATCAACTCGCAAAAACTTAATACCGAATGCACAGAGCTCGTAAATCACCCTCATGCAATACGTATATAAAATTTCTTTGCCTAGTCACAATCTAGCCACTTCAGGTGCGCAATATAATTTATGGTTGCCACACATGTCACAAGGGCTGGAAGTATTGCCCTATTTACCGAGGGCCGTTCACACTTGCCGTTTTATTGTATCCGCGATTTGTTCTTTGTTTCACTCACGGGTGGAGATTGCGAATATTTGTTTGGTTTCAGGAAGTATAGATGTAAACAAGTTGAGGGATTATGGGTTTTCTTTGTCGCTGTAGGCACAGGAATTTATCATGTTATTCTTTGTATCAAAACCTTCAAGTGTATGTGTGTACTTATAGTTTTTTCCTCACCTTTTTTTATTGCATTGAATGACGACACGAGTATGACGTTCGCCTGATGGTAAGCGATACGACCACCCGTAAACAGTAGCAACACCATCCAGCACCTTCAGTTACAAAGTACTGTTTAGCGTTCCACTACGCTTGTCATCCTGAGACATAAGATGTTAAGTCTCATTATGTCCTGTAGTTACAATGGCTACAATGTCCTTCAAACCGAAACAACAGTGCATGCACACTGCTGCTTGGCGATAGAAATAGACATTCCGGTGGTACCCACCCAGACGGATTATCACATATGAAAAACCTACTACCAGTAAGTAACAATTTACGAAAATGCTTAGTTTTATTTAGACTGCCTCGGTGGCGTAGTTGTATTACGATACGACGGCAATGCTGAGGTCTCGGGTTCGATTCCCGGGTCGGGCAAAGTGACATTGAGTTTTTCTATTCAGTATCAGCTCGGAGTCTGGAATTTGTGCCCGATATGGCGATAGGCTCGCCCCCTATCACATCACGGGACGGAATAACGGCGAAAAGTGGGTGCACTAGTTGCGCCTCTCCCTACCCCTTCGGGGATAACAGGCGTGAGTGTATATGTATGTATGTATGTTATTTATAAAGGTTTTTCGTGTTTCCACAAATGGGTTTCGGATGGGGGGCAAGGCTCCGCTATTTGATACGTAACTCGCCCCCGGTTATGATCCAGTATAAGTAATATATTAACAAGTTATGTATGTAATATGTATAGTTTATCATTACAATACTGGGTGAAGTTGATTTCATAAGCATCCTTCGAACCTAAGACACTACTCATGCTTCTTTTTATTGGGACTAAAATTACGCATATCAAAATTATTATTGATGCTATATAAGAAACTAAAGAGAGTCATGAAGCTTATTGCAGTAAAATGTTTATTGCTGCAAATATCTTTAAATACTCAAAGGTAAATACGTATAACATAGGAAAAAAATAAAAGACATAATAAGGATCAATATATTATATTCTTATATCAAATCTAAATGCTGCGTTCTTTCATGTGGCGCGGACAAAGCTGCAAAGATGCATGAAAACTGTAACAAAAATATCACTGACTTCAAAAACCACGAGAAGGTAAAAAATAACTCGTACTTTGCTATATACTTTAATACCAATCTATACTAATATTATAAAGGTGAAGAGCTTGTTTGTTTGAACGCGCTAATCTCAGGAACCAATGAACCGATTTTGAAAATTCTTTCACGAATAGGAAGCTACTTTACTCCTGAGTGCTATAGGCTACTTTTTATCCCGGGAATATATTTTTAGCCCGGAAAAACTTTTTCACGCGGGCGGAGTTGCGAGCATTACTAGTATTATATACACCGCCATTCGTGTGATTATATTTATGCACAAATGCATATATTTATACGAATATACAAAAGTTTTAGTTTATTATCTACGAATTAATTAATAAGATACCGAAACTGTATCTACAAAAAAAACTATGCAATAATCATATGAAACTTAAAAACACAGCATATTTTTAATATAGTCACGTTTTCCAAATCCTTAGATGTTAAACTAACGCGAAAGTATTTTTATTTACATTTAATAACACTGGACTCTTAGAAGATTGCCTTTGATCTTCAAACTTCAGAGTATAAACAAGTTTCATAAAATATTTCGCGTTCCAAAATAAACTCCTATTAATATTTTCAAATAGTCTCCAAAACTTAACGAGTATTTGGGATTTAGATGTTTCATAAAAGGCGCCTATTCCTTTGTTCCGTTTTAACTGAGAGCAATTTGTTAGAACTTCAATAAAATAATTTATTTCAAAAAGCAGACATCGTGTTGGCAATTCTACTACAAGCTTATGAGTCAAGGAAATACAAATTTTCATAAGCGGCTTAATCCGGCTCCCATCGGCTGCGAGTACAAATGTAAATTTCCTTTATTTTAATCCTTTACCTAAATTGTAGACACTAATCTTGATTTCCATCTCGACAGTTTCAATAGCAAAACTCGGCCTTGGTTAGGAAACGATTCTGTTATCTGCTGGTTTATTACGAACATCTTAAGCTTTGTAATAAAGGTACACTAGCAAATCTAGGTTTTTAGTACGATTCATGTTCACAAACGTCTGTGAATAAGTAAAAATGATTACTAGATGGCATAAGGCTGCGTTTAATGTCCTGTTTTTATCAAGACATCTTTTAGTGTGCATCAAATACCTCTTTTTTTAATTACCTTAACTAAATAGCAATTTCTTAAGTCTCTACACATTCCGTTCCCGAAATTTAGAACATATTCAGTAACCGAAATTATTGAAATTGTTTAGTATTGTGATGTCCTAAAATAAAACTATTTACGGATTTTATAATATATAGTTATATTAACCTCGGAAGTAGATATAATTTATAAACCGCGATAAAATTCGCAATTTAGTTTTATTTCAATGTCTAAACATAAGAAATCATTCATCATCATCATCTTCCTGCCCTGGTCCCAAATTACTTGGGGTCGGCGCAACATGTTTTTCTCTTCCATTCTCTTCTATCTTTCGTCATCAAGTCATTCACACCCTCAAACATAAGAAATCACTATGATGTCTAATAAGCACCACCAAGTATAATCTTGTTGGATTTACCCAAAATAAACCCAAAATACTACAAGCTTGTGTCTCGAACGAATCCTGCCATGTTTATCAGCTCATTCATCCATTACGTGAAATAGTGCTGCGTTCAACGCATCCTGGCAGACGGGCGTCATTGTAAAACATACTTTATAATTTATTGTATAAAATGCTTTATTTTAACTGAGTTTGGTATACAGTCGTCAGCGAGAGATGTTGAAGGACATTTTCGAAAATGGGTCTGAAAATCTAAACAAGACAGTTTGTATATATTTGGATAGAGCTTCTTAAAACTAGCCTTTTGAAATATACCGTTTTATTTTAAATACCTCCGATTTTGAGATTTATGTAATTTCATTTTGCTTAAAAACTAGACTTAATATGAACGTAATTTTATATTATGATTTTTTATACATTTCAATGGCCATGTAGTGCCTGGTTAATGGTACGCCGGAGGTCGTGGGTTCGAGTCCCGCCTTCGACTGTTTCTTTTTCAGGATTCTTTAAAAATCATTAATATGAACGTTTTAAAAAAAGTTAGCTATAAATGGAGGGGTCTAAAAATATTTTTTTTGCGGATCGAAGATTCGTATTTTGCCACTTTAATATCCCCAAAGTTTGAGCCTGGTTAGAGGCCCACCATCCATACAAAAATCGGACATTTCCTTTCACACAATGTCCCGTAATCCACGGGCCAAAATATCCTGCATACCTACCATATAAATGGAGTATAAAAATACCCTATAACATTGCAAGAAACTCCTGAACGGTTCTTCTATTCGTGGCAAGTAATTATAAGCATTTAGAAATGCGTGCCAAGCAAATACCTACTTATTTGAAGGCTACAGTATTTAATTTAAATGCCGCTTTAATTATAATCAGGGTTCGGCTCAACGAGTTCGGTTTACATAGCTGCGCACGCATTCGCGACCAATAAAACGGAAATTATACCAAGGACACGCTCAGAAAGGTTTACGAAATCTGAATGGTTACTGTATAATTTATCGCTTATGTTTACGCCCCCGTGGGGGAAATCTTTTCCAGACATAAAATTAACCAATGTTCTGACTAAATTTAAGTAGATGGTATTAATAGAGATTGTATTGCCATTACAGAACACGAATGTTGCATTAAATTGGAATTATAATAAATTTTAGAGGCCCTTTTTCATAGAACGGAAAAAAACGTAATGAACTGTGGGAATATATTTGCATCATTGCCTCTATGGAGGCACACCAGAACGCGTCCAATTTTTCTACTATAGATTATACTAGTTCAAACTGACTGATGAGATGACATACTTTGGCATTGCACAATGAATGTACGATCCGGTAACGATGCGATTCCCTCAGAAAAGGAAGTTAGGAGTAGGAGCGGTGACATATTTACACACTTTTAAGCACCTTATTATAATACTAGCTTTTGATCGCGGCTACGCCCGGGTGAAAATGTTTATTCCTGGATAAAGAGTAACCTATGTGTTAATTCAGGATATGATCTACTGGTGTGCCAAATTTCATTGAAATCACTTTATAAGTTTGGAAGATGTGCAGTAACAAACAAACAGACAGAAAAGAATTGTAAAAATCGCTGATTTGTTTTCCACTACTCATCTTCAGTCCCTGTCTTTTTTATCACATTTCTTTAAATGTACAGACACACCGGTTCTACTGCTTTATTATATGTATAGAATATAGATAGATTATACGAAAAGGACCAAACGTGTAAATAATTTGTAGATTGGCCTTATCTAACAAATTGTGAAATAAAGTAAATGTTTAGAAGCAAACGTAGCGTAGTTGACCTAGCCAAATTAAGCGAGGATCTGCGAAAAATGGCTGCCAGTAATTGGATGAACGTCTAAGATCGGACGAATGGGCTGAAGGACTTTAAGAATAACGTAGCTTCTTAGAAAAATGGGCTCTAAAACATAAGAGGGTCAGTAGACCATTAGGAACTTCTCTTTAGTACAAAATGGAGTCTGTATGTAATTTGAATTCATCTTAGACATATAAGGTCTATTTAAAGAAGTAATTACGCAATAGCAAGGCAATTAAAGGTAATTGATTATGTATCAATTAACAGGAATTCCATAAATACACGATGCATACGCCCACAGAGATACGGATTACGTGACATCGCTGCCTCATTAGTAACGTCTGTTTCCGCTGATTTCCGCAAAGCTTGTATGCGTAGCAAAAATAAATGTCTTGGCATACCGTGAAATGCTTATTGCAGAAAATAACTCTATTTACTTGTCAGGTAGATAAATCACTTTGGTATGATAATATAACTAAAAAAATGTGTGCTAATAACTGGTTATCACTGGGAATTGAATAAGCAAGTATGCGAAAAATTTGCCATACTTAATCTTTATTACGTGTTTTATTAATATTAGAGTGCGATGAGTACCGGAAGGTATTGATTTATCAAACAGTCATTTAAGGGTTATATACATAACTGAACACCAAGGAATTATGAATTTTAAACTGCATAGAAACTAATTTATATTGCATATTCAACCTGATTTCAATTCAAGAAACGTGCAAACATAAAAAAAACACAAGGTAAATAATAAATAAACAAGAATAAACAAGAAGTTTCACGGACAAAACCATCAAAACTATACAACTGAAATACATAAAACTATAAACAGATAGAAACGCGGATCGGGTTATTTTACGGCATATTAATAACCAGCGCATTGCACAATTGCGTCCCAACATTTTGGAAGTCACCACAACTGCGACACAGCAACATGCAAATGAACCTAAAAGCGAATTTGTGTTACCAAATGCAAAGCGCTTACAAAGGGTTTAAATTTGCAATTCCATTATAAAACGCGATGCAGATGATACGTTGAAATGTAAAACCGATGGAATAGTTTGACGGTTTAACGAGAGCACATATCTACACTTGAATTTCGAGGACAGCTGCTGTGCTCACGAGTACTGCGCTCAATTCAGCTAAAAGTACTAAATTGACAGTAAAGGTGTTTACAGCTTTTCGTTTTATGTTCTTGTTTCTATTTTATTTTGAGAGAAGTGTAATATGCTATGAGATATATTATGCATTAAGTGTTATTGAAGTAATCCATATCGATATTAATTGGAAAAAATAAACAAATAAAAATCTGCATACTAAGTTTGATGCTTTCTAACTATCCAGACGACATTTGATTTCAGCGCTTGCAGATCAACGCTATTGGTTAAATAAATGTATAAGTCGACCAAACAAAAGTCAAACTTTAATCTAAGAGCATAGATTACAGAATAGTAAGTAGCATAAAATGCGTATAAATTACCAATAGAATTAAATTAGATAAATAAGAAGCCAATACTCCTATGTTGTTATTCAAACAAACAATAAGAAGACGATTCAATATAATACCAACATTTATACAAACAGATAAAGAGGATAAAGGGAGATCTCTTCCGATAAGCTAAACAGAAAATATTGCTACATAAAAAACACAAATTGGGTCATTGATCCACGCCACAGAGACAAGATAATTTGTTGGACAGTGATAAATTAATGAGTAAATAAGCGTTGATAACGATGCAAAAACTGCGGGCAACACCGTACCCCCTGACAAATGAAGGAGCCGGGAAAAAATAATTGTACTGTTTAAATAACTCACTTAATCCAAACAAATCGAGTTGCTGAAGTTGAAAGTTGTGAGGTCGCTTTATTTATAGATGATGTTACTTTCGAGATAAACGATGAAAGCTGTTATCGTCTTCTTGGTCTAGTGACAAAGTGTGTGGATCGTCCTAATTCGATTAGCAGGTTAGGGAAAACTATTTCCATCGCTTTGTCCATTGATTTTCCGACCTTGTAACCTACAGAGGTAAAGCTGTTGAAAAAAGTATTAAAAAGTCAAATCAAACATGTCCTACTAAAGGACAACCCTTCTCTATAATACAATGAAGCAATAAAGGCACACGTTGTCCCTCATTGGAATCACTAAGAACTCTTTTATTACAATTTATTCGTATCTTGCTATATGTAATTTGGGTTGTAAGTGTAGACAATAATTTTTAACAATAATTCATATAGGTGATACAAAGGTGGAAAATTGAATAGACTGCTTTTTTATTAGCTTGTACTTATTGAACAAAAGTCCTAATAAACTTACCTTACTTACTGGTGTAAAGACTTTGGCTTTTCATATTACAATCACGGAAAAAGACATGAAACGCATTTTCATTACCGCCACTAGAATATAAAATATGCAACTAATTAACGTTATAAAATCCACCTATTAAACTCGCTGCATAATAATTTTATAGTACGTAAATAGCATGCAATGAACACTCTGAAGCCTGCAGTAGCGTGGTTTTGTGTAATATCATGCAACAATTATGAAAACATTTCTGTTCAAAATGGCTACTTAAAAATCGTATTTATTATAAATTCAGCAATTATTGTGAAGTTACGAGTGGTTTTAAATTTACCTTAAATTAAAGAGGATTTTTTAATTAAAGGTACACACTAAAAGTATATTAATTTTGCGTGTGTTAGATATAGATAAAATGGAATCTGACTATGGAAGTGCTTCATATCTACAGCTACGGAAATTTATATTCCATACTTTACATAATTAATTCTGGATGTTTTATAAGCTCAAGGTAATATGGACAGACGACATGATAAACTTTGCAAGAACACGATGAATGCAGACCGCTTTTGAAAGGTCCGTCTGGAATTCGTTAGTGATGGCCTACGGTGCCGCTAATGATTTTACAAGCTCAAGGGTTTCGGTTTGAAGAATACTGTACGCAATGTAATTACAATATAAATTATAAAATGTTAATGTCTAAAGACTCAGGGTGACGAGGGCAGCCCTGCCCTTAACTGCCCAGTTGAGGAAAAAACTGCCCAGTTTTACACAGTGCTTTGTACCACAAAGTGCGGGTAGTTTTTATGGATATTTGTTACAGTTATAATCAAACAAGCAGCTTGCCCTTCTCGTCATTCATATGTATATTAAAGAAACTTAATATAGTAATCGGCTCGTTATAAATGTAAAAGAAATAAAAACAATTGATAAAAAAAGCGAAACATTCATCTAAAACATGAATTTCCTATTGTTCAACCTACACACAATGAAAGGTGGTAAAAATCTCATAAATTCTCTGAAACTCGAAGCTTTTCAACATGAGGCCGGGACATTAATAATACAAAATGTTAAATTCATATCAAGATATAAAAACCCGAGCCGACTTTCCATTCATCTTCACAATTAAAACGTGTATACTGGGTTGGCGCACGGCCGCGGGCTGTTTAATCGAATGCAGCATGTAAAAGCAAGGCGAATAGAATCAATTTATTCGACAGGCGGTTATTATCGATGTATACTTTCAACATATTTTTTTTATTGACGGAGCTATCAACATTTTTACATACACACACACACACACACACACACTCACATACACATACACACTCGTACACACACTCGCACACACACACACACATACACACACACGCGCGCAACTAGTGCGCCCACTTTTCGCCGTTATTCCGTTCCAGCCTATCGCCATATCGGGCGAAAATTCCAGACTCCAAGCTGATACTGAACAGAAAAACTCAATATCACTTTGCCTGACCAGGGAATTGAACCCGAGACCTCAGCATTGCAGTCGTACCATAATACAAGTACTCCACCGAAGCAGTCAGTATTAAGAATCGAGACAAGACTAAAATGAACAATACCCTAAAAAACAGATCACGATATAGAAGAATAATTTGGTACACCAAATTCTTTAAAATATTATCAAGAGCATACCAGTATTCCATCATTCATTAGGACAAACAAAAAATATACAGTAAGTACCCTAGCAGTACTAAAAGCTGACTCAGTCGGAAACTTTCTTTGGGTAATGAAATTTGAAAATATGAATATAGACAGTAACAATGTAGATTTTACCTAGTTATCCACTGCCGTCATCCGGTTGTTAACTACGAACTAAGTTTTTGGCACTGACTCAAAACTTGTCTGTGCCGAAAAAAACACGAAACTACGAGCAAACTTTCCTTGAAAATATCAAATGGGTAATGTAATCAATTTGAGAATTTTTTTTAGTGTTTCGGAATAATTTTGAGACCGCTTAGAGTTTTTACTGTCCTATATTTATCTCAGTTCAGCAGAAATTATTAAAAACAATTAATAAAAAGAAATACCTCATCTAATTTTATCTTGACTGGAAAAATCTTATCATAGTCTACCTACGTATTCTATATTAACATCTTAAGTATAAGGTCACACCTTAATCTCTAAAAGGTTAGGCAAGGACGCAACTACCACGCCCACGTTTCACTTCTTACACCTCTCTATGACCTTAAAGCAGGCGAGCTTATCGCCATATCGAGCACAAATTCCAAAACTGTGCAACTCAAATTTTTCAAGTTACTAAACATGAGATAGTATGCTGCCACTGACTACCGCAAAGCAAACGATAATATCTCACCTTATTTCGCTCTAGCTAGACATAAAACCCAGATTCCTGCAAAGTAATGGTCTTGAGTGTCAAAGGCCCTGATGCTATCACATTGGTTTATCTTAGCGTTCTGCCAGATGTCTACCAAAGCGCGTCTCAGCTATTAAGACAATTAATAGGCTATGCAGTAATTGCCACTCCAACTAGATGGGTTGGCAACCGCGAAGGAAATCCTAATGCGACTGTTGCCCGTCAAAGGATTAAGTTTCATGCATTCCAATTTAAGGTTGATAATAATGTAATCTATTACCATTTGTAATCAATTATGATACATTTAAAATTTGTTATACCAAACAATAAGGTGAGTTATGAACTTGCCAGCGTATGCAGCGTCATTTGCCGTTAATGTTGCAGGGTGTTAATGTTTGCTTTCAAAGCTCATAAAATAATTTGACACATCAATCCATGTCTTCTATATTTGGATTTTACATCTGGAAAAACATTAAGTTATTTCAACAGTACAATTGAAATAAAGGATCGAATCTAATTTACACTGAATGAAATATACCTTCAACAAACAGGTAATGTACGAGCACACAAATTCACAATCCCAGAATCCTAAGTGATAGTTGGTGTCGCCCTGACGTCCGTACCTATTATTAGAGTGTGCAATTAATTATATCCTCTTATACAGGGCCTTACAACTTGGAAGTGGCACAAACAATTCCTGTTTATTAATGCTGTCCATTATTCAGGGAAGTCCGCAGATGAAACCGTCCGACGTCGGGCGTAAAACATTCTTCAAATATATTCATTTTGCCTCGTTACGGACTTGCAAACTCGACTTCATTGTTAGTTGAAATGAAACTTGACAGCTTGATGAGATATAATGTTTTTAGATTGTTTCAAGGCATATCTTCTGTATAGTTCAGGTTTTTAATAGTTGAGTATTCAAAATAAGGGTTATGTCTATTAAGGTATTGTTCGGATAAAAGTTTTGTAACGGTATTTGTAGCGGGTTGCCAGTTATGAAAGCCAGTCGAGACGTCAAAGTAATGACAGTTGTGTGTATAAAAAGGGTGCTGTCCCGCTATTTGCATTCATTCGTGCTCAGACGCTCATTGGAGCTCAGTCTCATCGTCAATCTCGGTTGAGTAAGTTGAACATTGATTTTCATACTGGTCGGTTAGTTGCTGATACCTATATTTGTAAAAGTATTTCTGTTAAAAAGTGCTTATGTAAAATGAGTGATAAATGTGTTATGTAAAATCAGTAATAAATCGTTTTTATTTAAATCCAAATCGCTTCTGTTTCTAACTTTCTAACAGTATATTTATAAGTGGAATACATTTTTAAAATTATGCGAGGTTAAGTACTCGTATTGTAGAAATTTTACAATTTAAATGAATTACATTGTTTTTTATAATTTATTTTGCAATAATTATTAATAAATAATAGTGCAGAAAAGTCAATACTTACGAAATTTAAATCAACGAGGTTGAATTAACTTTGTATGAAACCGTCCAATACCAAGAAGTTTCATTGTAAAGTTACTGCTAGCATTAAAGTGAAATTCCTATAGTTCCAGCCAGCCCGTAAATATGCCTACGGCCTCTAACTTGTACGATAAAATGCCTGTACATCGTAAATACATATTCACGTTTCGCCTGACCCGCCTCTTGACACAATTAATTCGTACAATGTTACAGAGGTTGTCAAATATCTCTTTTTAAAATATTTGCTGGTGAGAGGATCTCGGATATATTTTTACACGACTAGATGGCAACGATAAACACGATGGAAATATTGCTGTTTCTGTTAGCTGTTTTCAACGCATCGTTTTGGTTCCAGAAGATTTATATTGAGTTACGCCTGCATAATTCTGGCGACTGTCAAGGCAAAACGTCTGTCATCGTTAAAAAAATTGGTTTAGATTCCCATTCTGTACTTATGTACGATATTTTGCCTAAATGTAATTCTGAATTCCGGAGTAGCAGCTGTGTACTTCTCCGAGATGCTTCCATGAATCGCGGTCATGCGCTCAAGTGAACCATAAACCCTAAATCATAGAATCTAAAATTGTAAATTGAATGAAATACCCTAAACACAAGGACTTAAAATCTAGGAAGCCGCGCGATAATTTAATGGCTTACTGGCTCTTTACAGCCGTACCCGAAAGTTTCTTCGTTAAATTCACTTCCGATCGTATTGGCATGCAAATTTCCTAAATGCCTCAACGTCCGGCCTTTAGAGAGCAAACTACTGTCTGCATCTACAAGTTAAATCCCTAATGTAGGCCAATCTCGGCACAGATAACTTTTCAGATGGAATCGCTATATACCGTGTGTGGATACGATAGTTTTAATGCTATCTAATAGTATAAATGTGAATGCGCTCTCTGTACTACTTTATGTAGTTATAAAAGCAATGGTTTTTAAAGTTTAGAAGACATGAAGACATAAATTGCTGAACCGTTTACGATGAATTCTGGTTACACACACACACTCACGCATTTTATCTCCGAAGGGTAGGCAGAGGCACAGCTAGTGCACCCACTTTTCGCCGTGCGTATTCCGTCCCATGATGTGACAGGGGGCGAGTCCACCGCCATATCGAGCACAAACTCCAGACTCCGGGCTGATACTGATATCCTGACTGACAAACCCAATTTCATTCTGCCGGGCCGGGGAACCCGAGACCTCAGCATTGCAATCGTACCGTAATTATCTACGCCATCGAGGCAATCTAAATCTTCTTAATCGACCTTTTTTTATTGCTACTGAATGACGAGAGGAGCATACCGCTCACCTGATGGTAACGACCGCCCATAAAAAGTAGTAAAACCATACAGATCTTATGATTACAAAGTATTGCGTTGCAGTCCACTGCGTTCGTCACGCTGAGTCTTGGATGTTAAGTCTCATAATTCCCAGTAATTACGTTGGCTACAGTGTCCTTCAAACTAGAACACAACAGTGTATAAGATTATAAATTATAAAAAATAATTATTCTTCATAACACGTGATTATTTGTGAAAATAATTGTAGACAAACTCACTTAGGTATTAAATTGTAATAAATTATCCATATAAAGAGTCAATAGTACGATAGTGTTTTTGACTTTTGATATGGTATAAATACCCGTCGCTCGATGGAGGACGGCAGATTTGAACATTCTATCGTGGGCCGCCGAGCTGAGCAGTACTAGGACACTGGCAAGTTATGTAATTTACTTTATTTGATCCTTAGTATACCAACCATTTAAAATGTTAAGTATTTGTATAAATAAACATTTAATTTAGGGTCATGTGATTTAGAAGTGGTACCTATGATAAGGTACATAATTGTTATATACACATTGATGTGTTATTGATTATAGAGCTATGCTTATTGGATTATAGTATCTAATAAATATAATAAATATATTATGTAAAGAATATAGTGGTTCTTGTATTTTACCAAACTCATCCGCCCTTCCACCCTTAAAACATTCTATTTGCTAGTATCCTGATGGTATATTAGCGATTCGATGTATTATTACATAATTATATTCTTTTAAATGTAGTTTGCTTATATAAGCGATTGCTGTATAACATATATATTAATATATATATGTAATAAAATCTAACATCAGAAGTGGGATTCACTATCGCCTTATATACTAATACCATGAAGTCTGTTTCAGAATGGATCCTATTATCTTCGAAGGTCTACTCAATGCAATCAGTGAGGCTGCCTCGGGACGTCATCGCTTGGATGACGACGTGGTGCTCCCTGTCTTCGACCTAGCAACAATGATGCCGACGCGACGGCTGGTGCCACAGTATCGAGGGCTTGGATGGAGCAGTATCTAAAGCAATGCAAAAGCCGGCAAGGCTTTTAAGGGGTCAGTGTTATCATGGCTTGAATCCTGGGAACCATCTGGAACCTGGAATAACTTCCGTACGAAAGAAAATTTTCAAAAGCGGTAATGTATACCTCCGATTCTAAAAAAAAAAAAAAAAAATGCTGGTCAGAGCATAGTGAACACACACCCCTTCTCTCTCATTTAAGTCCAAATTGATAAATTAGGTAAGGCTCTTTCTTTATTTCAATAGACATGAAAAATGGGTTTTGTCAAATAACAGTCTCTGATGTCATATAAGTATACAGCTTTCTCAACCCATAATGGCCATTAAGAATTTATAAAAAAAAATGTCGTTCCGTATTGGCAATGGACCATCCGTATTTCAAAGGGCTATTTCAAAAGCCGTTGCATATTTACCTTACTTAAGTGTATTTTTTGTGAATAATATTTACTATTTGTATATTGGAAATATCATAAGGTGTCAGGCCCAGTGCATCCAAAGTTTCTGCACTGGTAAATACACCCATTCCTGTGTAACATCAAACAAGTCCGCCAGGTTATGGCGCTGGCTTCTTATTTTGGGAAATTCATTCCGAATTGATTTTTGGCCCTTATTCGAAAAAGGAGCGTTACACCGATGCCAGGACATGATGCCATTTTAATTCAGGTATTCGGTAAAGAGTCCAAAGTTATCTCTTATTTTAGTAGAAGACCGACATCCGTAGAGTTGAAATATATTAAAAAGATTTATGGGTTTATCGCTAGAAGACACATATGCAAGATTTCCATTTTAAAATTACTTTTATCCATGTTTTCCTCGGCCACAATTCTGTTGAGACCCTTTTCCAGGACTGTTACGAAAACTGTTAATGTAATAAATAATCCCCAATCTTGGTTAGAGGTAGCACAGCAAAGTGACCCTGGAATATTATCTATTATGAACAGAGTTCAGACTGGTGAGATTTTAATAAAGCAGTACACTTACGTCGGGAGAGTGGTACCTCTGAGCTAACCTATGTATTACCCTTGAGCTAACCACGGATCCTTGATGCATCCACAAGTGAACCTTGAGATACCGTAGGGACGCCTTGTGAAACTATGGGTAGACATGTACACACCACAGATTCTAAATTAATAAGGCAGTACACTTGAGATGTCTTTGTGTACTGTTGCAGCAACAATAACTATTTGCTAACAAACTAGCTAGGGGCTAGCTTGACGCAAACTACTAATCAAGGGCTATACCTTAAACTTTAAGGAAAATGTCTCCTTGGTTGATAAATGTTTAATTTAGGGTCAGAATGAGCCGAGCTATGTGATGCTGTGTTATTTTTCTATTTGCAGGTTTCTACGAGTTTTCCTCAAGGATTCTGTGAGGCATCCACGAGATATTCCACGAGGCATCCACGAGATATTCCGCGAGGCATCCACGAGATATTCCGCGAGGCATCCACGAGATATTCCACGAGGCATCCACGAGATATTCCACGAGGCATCCATGAGATATTCCACGAATATTAAAAAAAAAAAAAAAAATGATGAAAGACCTACGCTGAGTTTCTTGGTGCTTCTTCTCAGGTCAGTGGGCTTTTCCGAAGCACTGGTAGAATCTTTTAGTTTATAAAAAAAAACATTAGAAATCACATACAAAAGTGCCCTTTGCGGCCTAATTACTTAATAAATTATTTAAATTTTGTTGGGCATAATCCAATAAGCTGATAGCTAGACCTTTTTCAAGTCTCAGTCAAATTCAAAAAACGCTTAGACACTACTCGTCGTAATATAAATAATAACCTAATATGTCTAGGCAATTAGCAAAACATCAAAAGTAGTCTGATGAAAATAAATGAGGTATCTGATAATTATAATAAATGCTGTTGTACTTGTTTGGTGTTGGTCTATCTCAAAGCAGCAATTGAAAGGGACCAACATGGCTATGCAAGTACTATGTTATTAGCTGCTAGCCACACGTTTGGTGTCAGTCGGTCTCACCTGCAGCTGGTGAATGTGACTGGCATGTCTAGGCGTTTGGCAAATAAATTTAAATAAATGCTGTTGTACTTGTTTGGTGTTGGTCTATCTCAAAGCAGCAATTGAAAGGGACCAACATGGCTATGCAAGTACTATGTTATTAGCTGCTAGCCATACGTTTGGTGTCAGTCGGTCTCACCTGCAGCTGGTGAATGTGACTGGCATGTTTGGCAAATAAATTTAATATTACCTAGAAGATAGAGGCATCTCACTACCAAACCTTCGTTAGTTGAAGACACTACTTGTGGTACTTCGAGGACGAAGTAGTGTCAGTATGGCCGTATAAGATTATAAATTATAAAAAATAATTATTCTTCATAACACGTGATTATTTGTGAAAATAATTGTAGACAAACTCACTTAGGTATTAAATTGTAATAAATTATCCATATAAAGAGTCAATAGTACGATAGTGTTTTTGACTTTTGATATGGTATAAATACCCGTCGCTCGATGGAGGACGGCAGATTTGAACATTCTATCGTGGGCCGCCGAGCTGAGCAGTACTAGGACACTGGCAAGTTATGTAATTTACTTTATTTGATCCTTAGTATACCAACCATTTAAAATGTTAAGTATTTGTATAAATAAACATTTAATTTAGGGTCATGTGATTTAGAAGTGGTACCTATGATAAGGTACATAATTGTTATATACACATTGATGTGTTATTGATTATAGAGCTATGCTTATTGGATTATAGTATCTAATAAATATAATAAATATATTATGTAAAGAATATAGTGGTTCTTGTATTTTACCAAACTCATCCGCCCTTCCACCCTTAAAACATTCTATTTGCTAGTATCCTGATGGTATATTAGCGATTCGATGTATTATTACATAATTATATTCTTTTAAATGTAGTTTGCTTATATAAGCGATTGCTGTATAACAAATATATTAATATATATATGTAATAAAATCTAACAAGTGCATACACTGCGGCTTGGCGGTAGAAATAGACATCGCGCTGGTACCTACCCAGATGGCCACTCCCACACCATATCCTGGATAAAACATATAGGCTATTTTGGTACCATAAAAGTACACAACTGGATTTTATTTGGACTTTACGTGGGTGGAGTCCCAAACAAGTCCCACTATTACGTTGTATATTAATATGTTTATAAAATTTACCAAGATGTCTATTTATGCACACCAATGAATGCTTCTTAAAAAAGATAAGAAAATTGTATGCACTTAGACTCATAAATTCCAAACATCATAAATATTTTGCCTTCTAACAGTCCCTTGTGCCTTTGTCTTTGAAAAACAAATTCCATACGCTTAAATAACGTCCATTCATTTTAGGGCCGAGTGCTTATCCATTAAGCTCGTAAACCTATCTAGGCTTTGCAACACATCAACGAAAATAAACTGTGTGATTTGTCACTTGAATGGATGGTTTTTAATCTCAAAAATGCAAACGTAAAATAAAAAATACTTAATCCCATTGAATTTAATTCGGAACTCCCGTCACCGAGACCATTTGCCCTCCATTTTCCTTGTAATGAAGAGTTTCTGAGTTGTTACTCCCAATTCGCTACGGTATGTTAGGCAAAGTAGAAAGGTATCCCCGGATTCATTTTTTGTGCTCATTTCAAGCAGAATGTCCTCGGATTTGATTTCCTTTGTCTTTGTGTTTATGTTACATCGTCACAATTTTTGTAATACCTTTTTACAATTTCTTTCGTACTCTGTTTGAAAAAAGTTTTAGATCACATTAGTTTTTGATTACATCATATTATGTGTTTTACTATAATTCTTATGGTGTTTTTATTATATTTTGTTTTGTGACTGCCTCGGTGGCGTAGTTGTATTACAGTACGACTGCAAAGCTGAGGTCTCGGGTTCGATCCCCGGGTCGGGCAAAGTGATATTGAGTTTTTCTATTCAGTATCAGCTCGGAGTCTGGAATTTGTGCCCGATATGGCGATAGGCTCGCCCCCTATCACATCATGGGACAGAATAATGGCGAAAAGTGGGTGCACTAGTTGCGCCTCTGCCTACCCCTTCGGGGATATCAGGCCTGAGTGTATATGTATGTTTGTTTTAAAGTATTAGGATCTTACAACTGCTAATATTTTGAATTTGTTTTTACCTGTTATTGAAGGAACAAAGTCAACATGACGTGCGTAATATACATACTGTTGTATAATTGTTTAGTACAAATACATACTACGAAACTACCGGGAAAGTATTATATCATTAAATCTGATGAATATAATAAAAAATTTAACATTCCGACTCAATTAATCAAGCCCGCATGAAAATATAAAAGAAGGAAGCGAATATGCTAAGGATTTTTTTCCATCAAGCTCCATAATACCTTATAAAATTAATGATCCTTCAGTCTGTTCCAACTTTATAATAACGTTCAATGCGCAATCGTGCGTCTAGCCACATGATCCAAATTATATGGAAGATGGAGAATAATAGCTCGTTTTTCATCAGAAACTTTCAGGAACTCTAGCGTATATCGTATAGTAAGGCTCGTTCCTCCTCCTCCTTGCGTCGATTCCCCAATGCTGGGGGTCGTGAGTCATCACGGAATTATCTTTGCGCGCATGATGTTGTGCCAACTACTCCGGCTTTCAGCGACATGGATGGCTGCAGCGGCATTTATGTTGAGTGTGGTGCGGATTTGATCAGTCCAGCGTTTCGGGTTCCTGCCTCTCGGTCTCTTTCCATTCATTTTCCCGGTGATTATTAATTTTTGGAGATTATCACCGGGTTTGCGGGCGATATGACCGAAGAACTCACATATTCTCTGAAGGCATATGTTGGAAAGCCTTGGCTTTGTATTAAGCTGAAGCTCTTCGAGGATAGACCGGTTGGTCCTAAAGGCCGTCCACGGGATTCGTAGCATCTTCCTCCAGCACCACATTTCAAAGGCGTCTATGCGTTGGCGGTCTCTAGCCTTTAATGTCCACGTCTCTGCCCCATATAGGAATATAGAGAAGGCTCGTTCACCTCTAGGGTAAAAGTTAAAAGTAAGGGCCTTAAAAGATCAAACTAAAAGATTGTTTTTGAACAAGGATTAGAGTAAACTTTTAGGTTGTCAAGGAAGTGATAATTTAAGGGACTTTATTTATTACCCATAATATGTTAATGAAGATATAAAAAATATGAACGTCTTTAATAAAGAAGGAAGGCTAGATAAATGTCAAATAATAATTGGCTATTATTTGCCACAGATCTGTGAGAGAGATTCCCCTGAATGCAGTTACATAAAATATAGAATATTTCATTTTTACGCGGAAGATAGACTACCAGTTGTACCTAATACTAAGTGGTCGTCACCTTTCAGCATCCATGAAAGTTAACAACTATGTATCCAGAGGCATTGTCTTTGAGCGCAAGGTGTGCAAGTGTTGTAGATACGTTGGCAATCTTTAAATAATGTAGCATAACAAAGAGGGTAGTTTCCCAGTTTGATTTTGTACATTATTTTAGATGTAACAGAAAATTATACGAAAAAAAATTCTTCTAAGAAATCGGCATCAAAACCGATTGAAATATAAAGCAGTTATTCAATTTTGAAATATTTTGTGAGTAAAAGTTGGGGCGTGGCGGGCATATCACGCCATCTCTTTCTGACGCATGCAGCGTTATAGCCGACGGCGCTTGGTGACGTCACAGCCTAGTATTACTGTTATTCGACAGCTACGCCTTCCACCGAATTTTAAGTTGTTGGTGCAACAGATTTACAAAAGTATATTATATTTGCTGCAAAACCTGCGTTTCAATTAACATTTCATCAATCTGAAGTCTTGTTTTTCAAATAACATTTATGCAAAATTGTTCCATCCAGCAGTTAGATTGGAATACAAAAATTAATAAACCTGCCTAAAACATTATCCAATCAAATTGAATAATTAAGGTGAAATCACTTACCGAATAGTTATACAATTTTGCACTTCAAATTTCACATATAACACTTCAAAATCTTTAAAACTGAAAAAAAGATCTATCAGGCCCTATGCCAGATTTGTCTTGTATAACACAGCCTTTAAGGAAGTAAGATAGCAAAATAATAGTTCCTACCCAGCCTATAAAGATAACGTCTTCCCATTTCGTTTCGTTCGTTGACCAGCAAACTTGACATTATTCTACGCGAAAGATAAAAGTTAGCCGAAAAATATTTAGAATATCATATTTTCCTCAACGTTATGGATAACGTTAAATAAAATACAAGCTAAAAAAGTTCTGAAGTAATGTGGGAGCAAGTTGATCGAAAACATTTCTTTGAAATTATGGATTACCTAAGAGCACTTTATCAATGCCTGGGCAATATATCGTTTCGTGTTATTTTTCTAAGGGAAAAACAACTTCATTTGCGGTGAGTTATTCGTTATTACATGATACAAAACGGTTTATGGTATATAAATATAAACGGTTTTCGATTGTATTTTGAGTGACATTAACGTATTTTCCTAGTATTATTTTGTAATATGTAGGTATATCTTAATTGTTTCCAAAAACATATTCTGACCTCATTTCATATGATCTTGATGTAAAAGGTTCTCTTTTATTCCTACTGAATGAAGAGATAAGCATACCGCTCGCCTGGTGGTAAGCGATACGACCGCCCATAACCAGTAGCAACGCTATACAGAAGTTTTACAAACAAAATACTGCGATCCACTCCAATGCACTCGTCACAAATGCATTAAGTAAATAATATTCTTTAATGTTATTATTACGAAGACCGTCTTAAACACTTTAAGTTGAGCTCTTTACAGAATCGCCGATCCTTATTGGATATTATGTTTCTGTATAGTTTGATAAATGGAATGATAGATTGTTCTCAGGTCACGAGAAAATTTTGCATTAATGTCCCAGTAAAACTTCCCAGATTAAATAAGTATGCTCCGTTTCACGTGCGTTATTCTTCTACGAATTTGGGTTCTCATTGTCCTGTTAACAGACTATGTAGAAATTATAACTCATTGCATAAATCTAGTAACATTGACATATTTTTCCAAAGTAAAATTAAATTTCGGGACGCTATTTTAGAATTACAATCACAATCCTCCAAAACTTATAACATTATATAATATTGTACACTAAATTGAAATGTATTAATTAGGATCAGTCATTATTCTGTTTCAATATCGTTTATATAATTTTGTTAGATTTCTTTCTTTTTTTCTTTTTTGTTATCTTTAAAATTGTAAAAATAGTGTATAATAATTTAAGTGTAATTAATTCATACACTATTTATTTAGGTTTTTTGTTGTTCATTATTTTGTTAATTTGTTCTTCTTTATATGCATGCCATGTACGCCTTATATTGTAACGGCATTTAGCTTAAGGCTTTTTTAAGGCTATCACTGTTATTAATAACGTGTTAATGTACGTTACGTTGGCGTTACTAAATAAATAAATAAATGATGAAACAATAAAAACGTAACTTAAAACTAAATCTAAACTTAGATCTTAATATAGTTTGTTAAAAATGTTGTGCACATCTATCAATGAAAGCACTAGAAGGATGTTATTGTAATATAGATAATTCATGTTTTTGTTCACTTGTAGTTAGGTTCAAAAAACAGAATAGGTGGTGGTAGAATTCACTGGTGGTAGGACTCTCATATGTCCGTCTGGGTGGGTACCACCGCTATGTCTATTTCTACCGCCAAGCAGCAGTGTGCATGCACTATTGTGTTTTGGTTTGAAGGACATTGTAGCCACTGTAACTACAGGACATAGTGAGACTTAACATCTTATGTCTCAGAATGACTAGGGCAGTGGAATGCCACACAATACTTTGTAACTCAAGGCGCTGGATGTTTCTACTGTTTAAGGGGTGGTCGTATCGCTTACCATCAGGTGAAGGGCATGCTCGTCGCGTCATTAGAAGTCATATAAAGAAAATACAGTGAACCACATAAGTGGTTGAACAAATTCAAAATTTCAATTCGCCTCTACGCGTTAATTGAAATGTTTTTTTTTGTGTGATGTAAAGATAATCCCTTTTATTTTATTTTTGTGTAGAGGAAACTAAAATTGGTAATAGCACAAAAGATTTGTAGTTTTGAATTTGATCAGCTATTTATGTGGCTGACTGTACAAGTAAATAGCAATGTGTCGACTATTTTCCTTTTAAACCCTAATGTTTGTTCTATAAAAACAAACGACGCAATAAATACAAGTCTCGAATTTATATTTCAAAGTGAACACGATTACCTCGATTACGAAACAAACAACATTAAAAAAGTAAGAATCGAAACATCGAAGGAAACATGAAACCCACAATTTTCGCAACAAACAGAATATGTTGTACACGCTTCAGTTGTTTCCACCAGCATTGTATTTTGTCCACCGCCATCATTGTGTTCTCGAGCATTTGTTTCCTTACGAAACAGCAGTTAGAGATATTTATTGGATGAACTTGTGTGACGCCACTTTTTAGCCAATCGTAGCCATTTTTGTACGGCTGTTCCGTGGTACTGTAACGTATAGGTAATAAAAGTTTCGATGGGAATATCAATCCACTACCAAAATCGCTTTTGTATTTGTATTCTCGTTTCCGTTCGAGTATTGGTGAAAAATGAAATAACATTGTTTATTTTTGCTTTGGGTTTGATAAACTAGAGCGAAATTGAATAAAAAAGTCATAGCAAAAGAGATGTCCGTTTTTTTTATGGGTGCTGGGCCTCAAAATCAAACATTATGGATATTAAAAAATATGGATCCATTTAAAAAATATTTCATACTCCTCCATTTGTAATTAACTTTTTTAAAACCGTTCATTTTAAGTGTATTTTTTAAGCAAAATAAAATACCGTAAATCTCAAAATCGGAGGATTTTTATACGATTTATTGCAAGCCTAGTTTTTAAGAGTACTATCCAAATATAAAGTATATTGTTTGTAATTTTAAGCCCGCTTTTTGACATGTCCTTTACATTTGCATATAGAACACATAACATATAGTATGTAAAGTCACCGGCATAAGTAGATGAACAAATTCAAAAATTCAAATTGCAAAAGTAAAATAAAAGACATTTACTTTACTTCATATGAAGATTTTTTTTCAGTTTAACTTACGCGTACTATATAGGCGATTTGAAATTTTAATTTTGTACAGATATTTATGATGCTGACTGTACTGTGAGCATAGGTCGCACTGGGCCACACCATAAAAATTTTATTCACTCTTACACCCAAATATAAGTCACTTTATTACTATAATCTGTATAGAAAGGGCTTTTCAATAATTTTAATCCCACATACGCCCATTAAATCAGGGCGAACCGCCATCAAAAAATCTTATTAAACTTTTATAACCCATCTTATGACAGACAGGACTTATGCAAATGAATGAAGGGTATTTGTGTGTCCTGGATTAGAGGGGCCGGGACGTCTCGGACTGCTTTTACAACGCCACATGGCGTCGAGGGCTTTTAAACAAAACAAGCAACGTGAGGGTTGACGGATAAGTAGCTAACCATTTACGTACAGTCAGGAGCATAAGTAGATGAACAAATTCAAAATTTCAAATTGCCTACATACTTCTGTGTTCTTAATAATAATACCAGCCCTGTATTATTATACTGCCCACTGCTGAGCATGGGCCTCCTCTACTGAGGGGGTTTAGGCCTTAGTCCACCACGCTGGCCTAGTGCGGGTTGGTAGACTTCACATACCTTCGAAATTCTTATAAGGAATTTCTCAGGTATGCAGGTTTCCTCACGATGTTTTCCTTCACCGTTAAAGCGAAGGATAATTGATAAAGAATACACACGTAACTTCGAAAAGTCAGAGGTGTGCGCCTTGGGTTTCGAACCTCCGGACATTGTCTCCGCAGACCGTTCCATTCCCAACTAGGCAATCGTCCACTTATCTGTGTTCTTACTAATCCTTTTTTTTTCTCTTCACAAAAATAAAATAAAAAGATTTACTTTACTTCAAACGAAGACAAAAAAAATTTCATTTTAATTTAACGCGTGTATAGGCGTTTTGAAATTTTTATTTTGTACAGATACTTATGCCGCTGACCGTACATTGCCGAGCCAAACACCAACTGTATTCACCGTACATAAACATTCTCCGTAAATACTCTGGATGTTAGATAAAAAATATTTTATACAAAGTCAATATATTTTCCGCGACCCGTTTCTATCTCACCCAGACTATCTCCCGAGTGCTGAACGGCTTAGACACTTCCAGCACCAAGCCTTTATAAGTGTAACGCTTCTAATCTTCCTTTCACGCCTTTGTTTTAGAAAATATCCCTTGGGCTCGAGCCCGTTCCGGCCTGAGTCACGGTAGCGGAGTACATTATCTATGTCAATACTGTGAAATGGGAGAGCCATTTTGCGAAAACATTTTGGTATATTGCGTGTATCCTCAAAATAAGGACTCATGTGGGAACCATTACGCAGAGATTTCTACCCCACAAACAGGCCTTAATGTGGATATATCGTAACGTTGCAAAGTTGGACTATTTTTTACGGAAATTGACTTTATCGGCGCGGTTATCTGGGTTTATTTTGTTGGATCGTGGATAGTATTTCAACCGTATTTAGATACTTCGGTGTTACGCCTTGTTATCGTTATGATGTCGCGTGTTTTACAAGTTGAGCCATAAAGCTATCGAATAGTTTACCTTTAATTTTATGCCTACTGAAATGGTAATAAATTGTTATATAAAAGCCGTATTTTGTGTACGAGTGTTAAAATATGTGTTTTAAATTATTAAAATTATTAGCCACAGATTACAGAAGTGATAATAAATACTATTGCCTGGTGTATCTCAAAACTTCAACATTTAATAAACGAATTCACAGAATAAAACCAACAGAATTAATTTTATTAAACTATATAATACATATGAAAGCGAAAGGTGACTTACACAATATTTACTCATCACGAAATCGCAAATTACAAGTGCTAGGAATCTCAAATTTTGCATGGGGGTTCCTTTTAGGACGTAGGTGCGCACTAAGACGGGATTTTAAGAAATTCAATTTCTAAGGGGTAAATTTGGTATGTAGATAGTTCGTGATCCTGGAAAGGTTTTAGGCTACTTTTTATCCCGGGAAAATGTATAGCGGGACTTTTATCCAGGAAAAATTCTTCCGTGCGGGCGAAGCCGCAGGCAAAAACTAGTATCTAATAAAAACAAATGCGAATAAATATTTAAACATACTAGTATACTCTTACATCAAAACGTATGATTATCTTTCACTAACCGGAAACTATTGGATGTATGCAAGTAAATAGAAGATGAAACAGTACAGTATAATTGTATTAGCTTTAAATACCATGACTTTCTTCCGATTCAAAACAAAGTGTACTCAGAATAATTGTGTTCCAGTTAATACTGTTATTTCTAACTGAATACCAGTAGGTACAGTTGGCTACTTAGAGTAAACGTAATCTAGTTCAATCCGGTACAAAGTAAGTACTCCTAATACATACACTATTTCGCGTAGATAATTGCTTGGTGAGCGGGTCCCGGATTAAAGCCGGTCTGAGCGAGAACAACCCTTTAATGCTGAGAGTGAGACTTAATTTTGAAATATAATTTTTTTAGAAAAAAGTTTAATTTCGCATTTGGCTTTGCGTGTTAAATTCTGCGGCCATTTACTTGGTTGATAATAATCATGTGTAATTTATGTTTTATTTTTACGTAAAACAACATTTTACTAATGAAGTAGGATTTTTTATCAAGAGTTTTCATATTCGAGTATTTTTTGTCCTATTACTAAACACAAACTTGAATTAAAAGTTAATAAATTCGACAAACATTATATTTAAAAGGTTCACATGTAACAATCAAACATCGTCGGATCACAGATGGTTAAACAAACAACAAAATATTACATCGCCATAGAAAACGCACCCTATAAATTTATCTGTTGCTAAAATATCAATACGAGTCCGTCATCACTATTCATCGTATTTAAAATTCAAATAAAGTTTTAACTGGCATCCACCCCAATTCACAGCGTTTGATTACTGCTTTGATTACAAAAGATCCCCTATTCTATGCGGGGTATAACACGGTCAGCTGATCGATATCCACAGCCCGGGGGTGACTGTTCCATTTTTCATACATTGCTATCAATGCTCGAATTAGTCGAGTAATCTAAAATTAATTTGTGCGATGTTTTTAAATTTCGAATATTCGTTTTGTTTTTGCATTTTAGTGGGCGTTTTGATCTTAATTCGTGGAAAATATTAATGATAGAATGTATTTTGACACAACATGGAAGGTGTTTTGATTTCAAACTTAGAAGGAAAATTCCAGCTCAATTCTAGGAATAGAATTTTCCTAAGTAAACAAACATTTATTATGAAATTATGTTACAAAGATTAAACTGTTTGAAATGGCAGGTTTCATAAGTATAACAATGGTTAAGTTGCTTATACCGTAGTTTTAGAGCAAGTAGACAAAATGTGGCGTAGTTGTATTACAGTACGACTGCAAAGCTGAGGTCTCGGGTTCGATCCCCGGGTCGGGCAAAGTGATATTGAGTTTTTCTATTCAATATCAGCTCGGAGTCTGGAATTTGTGCCCGATATGGCGATAGGCCCGATATGGGGAGAGGGCGCTACAGTGCCACAGCTAACATCGGATCCGTTAAAAACATTCAAAATATAATATTTAAAAAGTATTTAAAATCAAAATAAAGTGATATTGTGGAAGGAAAGTTGATAAATATCGTTATATATTGAAGATATCAACAAAGACACTATCCGAAGAAAGTTAAAGGACAAAAATACTAGTGACTTGTGAACCTTTTCGTGTGAACTTTTTCGTGTTTATTACCAAATATAAGACATTTTGGCCGGCTTTTGATCATTATTTGGTGCTCAGGAGTGATTAAGAACGAACAATAGTGCTATTAAAAACATTTTAGTGAAAACATAACCTCTTTTGCAATAAGAAACCACGATTTTTCAAAGTCATCCAACAATACTTTGATCCTAGCAACGCCATCTGTTAAAGCAAGCACGCACTACTTCAGAGCCCGACAACGCCACCTGGGTTCTGAGGCAGCGCATTGATCTAACATCACATCGATCGAACGCTCAGCTCAAAATAAATACCAAGACACGCCACTAGAGGGCGACACATACACGTAAACAAACTATTACTAAACTTAAAAACCGTAATAACAATCATGGAGGAAATTTTGAAAGCTCTAAAAAATATCCAACTGGAATTAGACGATCACAAAAAAGCGATCAGAGAAAGTGGAAAAAACGTGACAGAACAAGTTACACAAAATATAAACAAAATATTAGAGGAAAAATTTTTTGCATTAGAAGAAAAACATGAAAAATTAAAGGAAATAGTAGATAATCAGGAGAAACGAATTTACTTCCTAGAGAAGCAGGCGAGACAAAGAAATATAGTTTTCTTCGGCATTGAAGAACTGGAATCTTCATATGATACTCTAGAAAAAAGTATGCTCAAATGGTTAGAACAACATTTCTCAGTCAAACTATCCTATAGTGACCTACAAGAAGTTAAAAGGATAGGGAAGAAAAACGATAGACCACGCCCAGTAGTGGTATCATTCTTAAACCTGGGCATAAAGATCAAAATCTTTAAACAAAAAAGAGCACTGAGAGACACAAATTATTATATGAAAGAAGACTACCCCAAACACGTTTTAGAAAAGAGGAAACAACTACAAGAACAATTAAAAATAGAGAGAGAAAATGGAAACATAGCTTTCCTAAAATATGACAAACTGGTCATACCTAAACAAACCTCTAAAAGAAAGCTCTCTCCCTCACCAACAAAATCTACCGAGGTCATACCGAAGGAAGTAAACACACAAACAAATAAAAAGAACAAATCACAACAGCACGACCCCATGGCGAGAAGAACACACAGCATTTCAGAAGGAGTAATTAAACCGAGCATGCTAAACTTCTTAGTAAACAAAAACACTGCAATTAATAAAGAAATCTCCAAAAACAATGCATAGCAATTAGCAGCTCCTCTCCACACAGATTCAACGAAAAAACATTCCAATACAAAAAACATAACAAATCCCCCAACCCGGTTGGTCACCGTGGGGGATTATGACCACAACCCTCCAAAGAAAATCACAATCTCAACGAACACAAAGACAAAACAAAATCATCAACTAAAAATATTAACATACAATGTTAAGACTCTATCTTCATATGAACGTTTATTGGAACTCGAAAAATGCTTAAGTACTATAAACTATGATATTATGGGAATCTCGGAAGTAAGACGTCGTGGTTGTGAAATTAAAGAACATGAGAACTTTATACTCTGCTACATGGGACAGACAGCAGGACAATATGGTGTGGGCTTCATAATAAACAAGACAATAAAAAACAATATCGAGAGCTTCATCGGTATATCAGAGCGCTTAGCTATACTCAACATAGATATAGGAGGCCACAAGCTATCCATTCTGCAAGTCTACTTCCCTACGACAGATGCAAAAGAAACTGAAATCGACGAATTATATGAGTCCATCGAGAAAGCACTAACAACAGCGCACCCACATTTCATACTTATGGGCGATTTCAACGCTAAGGTAGGAGCACCTAAAGAAAATGAAGACTTGGTCGTGAAACAACATGGACACGGCACTAGGAATAATAGGGGACAGAAACTTGTAAACTTTGCGCTCGAACATAAGTTGACAATAATAAATACCTGCTTTAAGAAAAATCCAAACCGAAAATGGACTTGGATTTCGCCGAATGGGCTTCACAAAAACGAGATTGACTATATTCTCACAAACCAACCAAAATCATTTGAGAACCTCGAAGTTTTGAACCTGAACTACCCGTCTGACCACCGTGCAATAAGAGGAACATTAAAGCTCTCCAAACATAAACTAAGCAGAGCCCGATTTACCAATAAACAAGGATACCAACTTAGAAGTGCAGAGGAAATAAAAAAGTATAAGGACAACCTTAAATTAAAACTATCTGAAGTAGCAAATTACCAAACAAGCGAATCGGTAAATACTTGTTATGATAAAATTAGTAATGCTATTACTGAAAGCCTAAAATTTGCAAAAACAAACAATAGAAATCAAAAACATAAAATATTACAAGAGAGAACTGAAAAACTACTACAAAGAAGAAAAGTACTACAGTCAACTAAAAATAAAACTCGCTCCATGAAAAATGAACTCTCTGCCTTATACAAAATAGTCAATAAATATATAAAAAAAGATTATTTAAAATACAGACAAGACACTATAATGAGATACCTACAGCTTTGCGGTAGCACAAAGAAACCATTTAAGGAGCTTCGAACAAACAATTGCTGGATAAAAGGATTGAAAAATCAGAACAGAGATGTATACAAGCGAAACGATATTGTAAATACTGCTACGGAGTTTTATAGAAATCTATACAGTTGCAATAATAACAACATAACAACACCAATCAACAGCAAAGAAGGCCAATTTAATGACTATATAGAGATCAAGGAAACCGAAGTTATAGAAACAATAAAAAAACTTAGACTAGAAAAAAGCCCAGGCTCCGACAACATCACAAACGAAGCACTGAAAGCTGCTCAGTTAATTCTGGCTGCACCGTTAGCCAAACTCTTCAACTTGATACTCCAACACTCCGTAACTCCCACTCAGTGGTCGGAAGCAAACATCATATTATTGTATAAAAAGGGAGACCCTAAAAATATTGGCAACTATAGACCAATCAGCCTACTTCCTAGCCTTTACAAATTGTTCTCTACAATTATTAATAAACGAATAAGTAAAACACTAGAAACAAAGCAACCCGTGGAACAAGCGGGCTTTAGAAAAGGCTTTTCAACAATTGACCACATCCACACTATAGAGTTAATAATAGAAAAATATCAAGAACAGCAGAGAACTCTATATATAACTTTTATTGACTACCAGAAAGCTTTCGACTCCGTTTCACACAACAGCATATGGGAAAGCTTGTCAGAGCAAGGTGTTGAAGAAGTATATATAAAAACCATCCAAAGTATATACAATAACAATAAAGGAAGGATCAAACTCGACTCCATCGGCCCTCGTTTTCCCATAAAAAGGGGAGTAAGACAGGGGGACCCCCTTTCCCCAATACTATTTATATCAATACTGGAAAACATCATGGGCAAGCTGGATTTTCACAGATTAGGACTCTATATAAAAGGAGAATATTTAAGTCATCTTCGGTTCGCAGACGACCTAGTACTTCTGTCAGAGACGGCCGGCCAGATGCAACACATGATAGAGTCTCTACACCAAGCCAGTGCTAAGGTGGGACTTGAGATGAATCTAACTAAAACCAAGATAATGACCAACAACAGCTGGAAAAACCCTATAATAATCAATGGAGAGCCACTAGAACATGTTGAGAAATACATATACTTGGGAAAAATGCTAAGTTTTGCCAAAAACAGCGACATACTAGAAATAGAAAGAAGGGTTCAATCAACATGGAAAAAATATTGGAACCTAAAAGAAATTTTCAAAAGTAATATGCCTACAGACATCAAAACAAAAGTTATGAACTCTAGTCTCTTACCATGCCTCACATATGGGTGCCAGACGTGGAAGTTCTCCTCTAAATCCACAAATAAAATCAGGACCTGTCAAAGGGGGCTAGAGAGGAGTATGCTCAACATAAGGAAGATAGATAAAGTAAGACATACTAAGATAAGAAAAACCACCAAAGCGACCGACGCTCTAACTTATGCATTAAAACTAAAATGGAAATGGGCTGGCCATGTCGCGAGATATACAGACCATAGATGGACTGCGAGAGTAACATCGTGGAGCGGCCCAGCGGGCAAGAGAAGCCGAGGGAGACCACTAACCAGATGGGAAGACGACCTCAGACGGACAGCTGGCTCAAACTGGATAGACGTAGCACAGGACAAAGACGCATGGGCATCTTTGGAGGAGGCCTATACCCGATCCGGGGTTCTTGCTCACTAATCTTAGTTACAATTAGGTTTTTATTTTATTTTATTTTGTTTACTGTTTAGATATAAAAAAAAAAAAAAAAAAAAAAAAAAAAAAAAAAAAAAAAAAAAAAATGTAAAAGCAAGAAATAAATGGCTTATTTATTTATTTATTTATTTATTTATTATGGCGATAGGCTCGCCCCCTATCACATCATGGGACGGAATAACGGCGAAAAGTGGGTGCACTAGTTGCGTCTCTGCCTACCCCTTCGGGGATAACAGGCGTGAGTGTATATGTATATGTATGTATTTATAATTATTACACCTGTAATCCTGGGTCCTTCCGCCGTAGCGTGAAGAAGCAGCTCAGTAGGCCGGCATGATTGTGTCGAATGGCATGAGATGGTTATCTGCTGCCATTCGATACTCTATCTAGACGGCATTAGGTCTACCATCAAGTGAGGTGCAGTCACTTTGTCGTGCCCGAATAAAAAAAAATATTGACCGTTACGAAGTGTTATAATTTTCAATTCCGAATGCATTTGGAGAGTATATTTTCTTTATTGCACTGTTTATTCCATTATTGATATTAAAATATTTTAAAAGTAAATTTCTCGAACATTGCCTGGTTTTAACAAAAATATTTTAAAACAAATTTAATGGGTAATAAATTTCTTAATGTTTGCTAAACATGAATCGCGTGATTTGTATTTTGAAACGTTATATACCTACTAGACAGTTATAACAAGACCTTCGAAGTAGTATTAGTTTATAGATTTCTATTATTTCCTGACCAAGTGTCCTTGGAGTAGTTTCCATAGCGTAATAAGTTTCATCATAAAAAGAATTAAATACGCTTAAGAAACAAACTAAACTGTGGCTAAATTTGCTCGAGACAATAGCCATTCTATAATATTTTTAACTCCTGACATCAAAAGAGGGGTGTTATTATTCATTTCTTTGCCTAACATAGATACCTAATGCAAAGACGAATTGAAAGGAATAATATTGCTGTTTACCATTACAAATAGTGATTCGACTAGCACTTACTTTATTTATTTAAAGATTTATGGTTCCCTTAAATCATAATAAATGTGTATCAGAACTAATAAAACAAAACATTACCAAAAATAAAATTCCATTGAACTTTCTATTCCAACGAAAAAGAAACATAATTTGAAAACCGGTCGTTCAAAATATTTTATACGGACAATTTCGTAATGTCTATTAAATTTATAAGACATCCATTATTCATAAAGAGATTCACGAAAATAAAAGCTAAAATATTTATCCGCCTAACGGCAAACTGCTTAGGGCCGTAATAATAATATCTTCAAATTTTGGCAATTTTTCTGGTCATATTTTATCAAAGTAGGCATGACGATAATCAACAGACCCTATGAATAAACTAGCTATGCGGTAAGTTATAGAACTATAGATTTTTGTATCAATTTATGGCAGATCTAACAGTTATAGCTATTAAAGTATGTAGTTAGGTCAGAGTGTCGTTTTCCGTCTACAGGGGTGAATCTGTCTTTTTGTGATTACGGGCGTTCTAATCTAAGGATAGCTTAGATATGTGTATAAGTAAAATTTAAAAAAAAACCTATTTACCTATACGGCTACAAAAGCTGTTCTTCGCTTAGAGCGCCCGTAATTGCAAAAAGACGGATATGCCCTCGTAGACGGAATAGGGCCCCTGACACTATATTTGTAGAACTAATATTAATAATTAATTATGATTTACTAAAGTATGTAGGTACAATTTCTTTTTTTATTTTGCGACGTAAACCGACACGTACGTTTCTTTACTATATTATATAACACATGAGTTCTAATGCGACATCGCGTAATATAAGCAAGCTAGCAAGACTTATTTCAGTGTTACTTACGTAATACAAGATAAAGTTTTCGTAGGAGCCGCGATTGATTTGTGTATTTCTAACTTTGTATAGCAGAAATAATAGGAAATGACAAATAAGACGTTATTCAAAAGGTATAATTAATCAAAATGTTATAACTTCTAGTTGCTTTATTGACGGAAATAGTCAGTTTTACTATTACTTTTGCCCTAAATTACGACGTTCATGTTGTAAGAACTTGTGTGGCTTTTATTTTTACTCCTATAAAGGCTATAGGAAGTATCATATGAGCATGTTTGCAATCGTCTTATAGATTTTCCACAAATAGCGAAGTTAATTTAAATGTACATATTCTATGCCGAAACCACGCGCTTGGCAAGCCGCTCCAAACCATCACATATTCAAACGTGTAAGACGTTTGGTTCGGCTTGCGTGGGCTAACAGGATGTGTGCTTTGTTACCGATCATTTTTAAACACAAAACAAAAGATGCAAAGTATGAAAGGAAGCAATTCCTATGCATAGAGACGTTAGTGCGTCGCATTTAGAATATATTGAAGAATTTGCGGCAAACGCAAAAAATGTTGCTTTGGCACATTACAAAAATTCAGATTAATTTTAACAGACTAATGGTAAGCGATACGACCACCCATAAACAGTAACAACACCATCCAGCACCTTGAGTTACATAGTAGTGTGTGGCATTCCACTGCGCTCGTCATCCAGAGACATAAGATGTTAAGTTTCATTATGTCCAGTAGTTACACTGGCTACAATGTCATATACAATGTTAATACAATGTCAATACAACCGAAACACAACAATGCATCCACACTGCTGCTTAACGGTAGAAATAGAAATCGCGGTGGTACCCACCCATTTAAACGTTTATTGCAAGCAATAATTGATCCATCTACACGAATCATTATTCGAAATATCACATCAGGCTGTGTACACATACGCAAATATAATAGGATTCCCAGAATTCTATCCAAAAACACAGAATATTAGTAAGGAATGTCGTGGTATTTCAAGCTTGATGACATCGATCTTCGACTCAGGCAGTTAGTAGGTCAACAGCGCGAGGATAGTAATAGCTAGGCACCGTAACCCTACAGATTTCGAGGGAATTCCACGAAGCCAATTTAGGTAATACATTGAACCTCTGAGTACTTATTGCAAATTACACGTTAGTTGCGAAATTAATTGTATCAATATTAGTTACATATCTTCTTGAGTTCGATTTCCACTCAGGAGTTAAATTAATTAAACTTAGTTGTATTTAATAAGGCTCAGATATTAGAGGCTTATTCTTGGGAAGTGACGCCTCTGGGACTGGGTATGTACAAAATATACTGGACAGGATAGCCTAAGTATAACAACGAGTGAATTGCGAGCAGCAATGGTCGCCCGAAATCTGCCTTCCTTACTGATCTACCTATACGGAATTATTTATAAAAAAAAACAGCGATAAAATCCGTAAACTAGTTTTATTTCAACAGAGGGGAATGGTTAGGATTTTAGGTCACCATGACGCCTTACAACCAATCATCTACATGATCGGCTTATATTGTTCACGCAAAGGGCCGTTTCCAACATTATTTATGCTCCAGTACAACTCACTTGTATTTGCTCGTCTGTAGCGTCACTCGGCGGAATTTTATATAACTCAGCATATACATATACACTCACGCCTTTTATCTGAAGGGGTAGGCAGAGGCACAACTACTGCGAGTGCACTAATTGTGCCTCTTCCTACCCCATCATTTGACGGAATGCATGACGAAAAGTGGGTACTTTTCGTCAGAAATTCCGTCCAATGATGTGACAGGCGGTGAGCTTATCGCCATATCGGGCACAATTTCCAGACTCCAGGCTGGAACAGAGTAGAACAACTCATTATAACTTTGCCCGACCCGGGAATCGAACCCGAAACCTTGACATTGCAGTCGTACCGTAATACAACTACACTACCACGGCAGTCTAACTCAGCATCTCGGGAATTTCCCTCACGTCTATAAAATATTTTCTACATATTGTGTATTCATGTATGCTAAATTGGTAGCAAATGCTTCGGTGTAAAATGATGTAAGCTTAATGTTAGATTAGACTTAGTACATATTGCTGATTATAATGGGCAATACATTTGATCCGCATAAAACTAATAGGCCGGTGGCGTAGTTGTATTACGGTACGACTGCAATGATAAGGTCTCGGGTTCGATCCCCGGGTCGGGGAAAGTGATATTACGTTTTTCTAATTAGTATCAGCCCTAAGTCAGGAATTTGTACCCGATATGGCGAAGTGGACGGTAGCCTAGTTGTCTGCCGAGACAATGTCCGGAGGGTCAAAACTCAAGGCACACATCTCTGGCTTTTCGCAGTTACGTGTGTATTGTTTATCAATTATCGTTCGCTTTAACGGTGAACGAAAACATCGTGAGGAAACCTACAAATCTCAGAATTCTCCATAAGAATTTCGAGCGTATGTGAACTATGTCAACCTGCACTAGGCCAGCGTGGTGGACTAAGCCTTAACTTTTCTCAGTAGTAGAGGAGCCCCGTGCAAGTGCATTAAATAAAATACTAATACAACTTAAGCCTTAAATCAGACCAACTAATTTGAACTCAAATTAACAAAACTTAAAATCTGGCCCGCTGGATTCGAATTTTGAATTAGCGTTAACATTACGTTATTTTCGTTTTTCACAAACGCGATATCCATAACATAAAGCCATTTGGCTATAATCACATATCTGTATGCAAATCTCAATGGACACAGGACCGTTTCAGAGGTTTAATTGTGTAACGGATGGATATTCGCACTCATAACAGAGGGGGGAAATTATATCTTTATTAATAACTGCCCTCGTTTCCCTACGTAATTTTATTAGCACTCGTTCGTTTGTTATTTATTATGCTACGAGATATTATTTTGATATCACGCTCATTTTTCTCGCTTTTTAATACTTGTTTGTGTGTAAAGTAAATGGGAGCTTTTAGGAAAAGTTATTATATCGATTGCATTGCTTTTGTTTTAAAAAATAATTATATTATAATATACGTATAAAATGTTTTATGTAAAAAATATTCTTACCTTTCCTAACTCCCAACAGTCATCATATAATTTTATACTACTACTACTAACAGACTTGTATTATATACTGCCCACTGCTGAGAGCGGGTCTCTTCTACTACGGAGAGGGGTTACGCTTTAGTCCACCACGCTGGCCTAGTGCGGGTTGGCAGACTTCATACACTTTCGAAATTCTTAAAGTGAAGCTCTCAGGTATACAGGTTTCCTCACGATGTTTTTTTTTTCACCGTTAAAGATAGCGATAATTCACAAAGAATACACACAGTAGGCATAACTTTAGAAAGTTCAGAAGTGCGCGCCCTTGGGTTTTGAACCTATGGACATTCGTCTTTGCAGTCCGGCCCACTCTCAACTAGGCTATCGCCGCTTTTTATATTTATATGTGATTTTATAGCTTGTTCTTATTCTTGGACTAGTATTACTCGCGGCTCCGTCCGCGTGAAAAGGATTAAAATATTTTCCCGAGATAAAAAGTAGCACTCAGGAGAACCTTAGCTTGCTATTAGTGAAAGAATTTTCAAAATTGGTTGAGTGGTTCCTGAGATTAGCGCGTTCCACCAAACAAACTCTTCAGCTTTATAATATTAGTATAGATAAGTATAGATATAAATCTTCCTATCAATGTCTTCTATATAAGACAATCATGATATTCCAGTGCATTTCAAGAGAGTTACAGAAGTAGAACATTCAGGAGTTAATTCAATTTACCTCGTTCTCGCGGAATAGTGAGAGGTTGACATTTGCCGACAATGATCACGTTTCCTGAACCTTAATACGTAAAAGGTATTACTTGACCACCTGAATTGAATCTACGTTAGAAAATGATGAAAATAAAACCGATTTCTTATGAACAGTGAGTTATATTATTAGCTAAGATCTAATATTTATAAATAAGGCGTCGTTTAGATGATATCAACTTGTTGCCGAAAAAACTACACTAGTATGAAATTAACAGTTGATAAAGTTACTGAAACTATTATAGTTAGATATATATTTAGTTTTATAGTATATTGAATAATGGGAAAATATTTGGCATTGTAGTCAGTGGCGCAACTAAAATATGGCATGACGGCTAAATGCCACGGGCCCCCGGAGCCCGACTTGTGGGCCCTCGACCCAAGAAGAAAAGAACCATTTAAGAAATTTTTATATAGAGGTCGACGGATTCTTTACTGTTGCTGCTATGGGCTTTGCTGATGCTCCCATTCCATGAGTTTGCCCCGGGCATGCACGGGTATAGTTACGCTATCTTCCTAGTTTCTACAGATAAATTATCACGAATAGGTGTGTGTATACAGCTTATTCGAGTGTATTCGTTACTGATAAATCATAATTTAATATTCGTGTAAATGAGGCATCAGATGTTTTATGTAGTTTGAAAACTAAAACCCTGTTCATAAGAACGATTATTGCTGATCAAATTGTCAATTAAATAATTCTTGTACCAAAAACTTATAACTTTAACTCAAAAAGCCGAAACGTTGCTAAAACTGAGCATTGTTGAGAGTTAGACTGCTTAGGCTTGTAACCTACGTCTTTATATTTAAATGTCTTGTATATTTTCAGCCCTTAAAGGAAGCAAATATGCCTTATTTAATTAGCTGAATAGATCATTCCAAGGAGTTGTAACGCTTAAGGCTTTTGTACATGGCATATTACGACGTCGACGACACTTTGATATGTGGGTATCATATTATGATCTCTACTCGTTTTGGTACATTTATTTCTAAAGGGATTCAGTTTCCGTCTGCACGTTTTTGTTACGTTTGGATTGTGTCATCGGTGCTCATAAAATATGCAGTGTGCATGGGCCGTAAGAGGCAGATATAGAGATCATTTAAATATGTTCTTAAATTTATAGAAACATTGAGAAAGAAACAGTCGAAAGCAGGATTTGAACCCACGACCTCCAGCGTACCGTGCCGGTGCTCTGTCAATTGAGCTATTTCGACCCTACCCTCGGCTGTCCAATTACAAGTTCCGTATTTGATCTCTTAAAGGAGATGATTAGTATAGTATACTATTAAAGACTTTGTTAGTACGATGTTTTACGACGGTTGATAATTGTTAATAACATTGTAACTGTGACTTATGTTTTTGTTCGGCGAATTTGAGTTGAGGAAAATGTCATATATTTTACTTACTGTATTATATTCGGATAACAAGTGAGTATTGTTAGTTGTTAGGTAGACGTGCCGTATTTTACCTTTCATTCAAATTCATTTTTATTTGCATACGATAAACTCAAACTCAAAATTTCATTTATTGAAATATTCCTTCACGTGATCTTTTGAATCGTCATTTATCTACTACCGCTTCGCAACATGTTATCGCTGTCAAGGAGAAGCGACGCAAGAAACTTCCGCAGCAACACGATCAGTCGAAATTATATAGGTATAATGACTTCTTCTATTTACGCGAATGTTAGACATTAAAATGAAACTATTTTGCGGATTTTATCGCGGTTTTTTAATTTATATTTTCTCCCGACGTTTCGAGGGCTTTTCAGCACTTCGTGGTCACGGGGCGGACTGACCACGAAGTGCTAAAAAGCCTAAGAAACGTCGGGAGAAAATATAAATTAAAAAACCGCGATAAAATCCGCAAAATAGTTTCATTTTAATTATATAGGTACTTATATTTTTTCCAACAATTTCATATTATATAGTGAGATAATTTAGAAAGTAATTGTTAAAAATAGATGTAATATGAAGTAAAACAACATAAAACTAAATCGTTATGTTTATTATTTATTTAGTGATTATAAAACTTAAGATATGTAATACTTTTAGCAATTTAGGAGTTTTTTTTAAATATACCTACTATTATATTTATTGTACAACCAATTTATTTATATTTCCTTATTAAATCAATATTGTTAATTGTGCATTAATTTATGCAATACATCGGAATTGTGTCTATAAATGGAATTAATCGTAGCTATTATGCAATATTCCATTGTTCGACAAAAGGACCAGTGAAATTAACTATTCAGGTTGAAATACCTATCAGTCAATATTATTTAGGGGTTTCTGTTATTAGTATCTAACGTAAGTCCTTTGTGTACCATATCACCCCTGTATTATATACTGTCCACTGATGAACACGGGCGTCCTCAAAAACTGAGAGGGTTAAGGCCTTAGTCCACCACGCTGGCCTAGTGCAGGCAGAATACCTTCAAAATTTACAGAATTTCTCAGGTATGCAGGTCTCCTCACGATGTTTCCCTTCACCGTTAAAGCGAGCGATAATTCACAATGAATACACACTTTTTTTTAGATAAGTCAGAGGTGTGTGCCCTTGGGTTTTGAACCTGCGGACAGTCGTCTCGGCAGTCCTTTGTGTACTTAGTCATTTCAGGTAATCGGTATGTTTATTCCTAATACAATAATATTGGCTTCTGAAAATGACAACACCGTCATTCCGTTTGTGTGCCACAATATTTAGATTTAATTTTTTAAAATCTATTAGTAATGATTTCTTACGTTTACACGAATGTTAGACATTAAAATTAAACTACTGTTGGGAATATTATCTCGGTTTGTTTATTTTAGGATTTTGGAGGTAGATTTGCAACATAGACTTTTCGGACTACCAACACCTTAGTCCGCCCCATGACCACGAAGTACCTAGTTACTGCAAAACCTTTAAAACGTTGCGTCGGGAGAAAAATAAAATAAAAAACCGTGATAAAATCCGTTAAGTACAGTAGTTTAAACCTAAAGCTATAATTTTTTTATCTTGTTCACAGATTTCTCCGTCATTTCTGGATCGATTAGTAAAATCCTTTTTATGTAATATTTTGTGCAGCTTCAAATTGATATCATTTCAATTACCTTGGTATGGGACTTTAGAACTTGAATATGCAGGGGAACTCCTCAAAATCAAATAGGATTAGAATGATTATTTTTGTATTATGTTCAGCAAGTATAGCATCAACAATCTACTACATTAAAAATATTGCTGTTGCATCTTGGACTTTAAAGATGCAGAAGGGAACTCCTCAAAATCAAAGAGTATTTTAATGATTATTTTTGTATTGTTATTTTTTTCTTATGAAAGATCAGCTGAAAGAAATACATAAAAACGTGGTAAAATATAATCTAGAAAATTAATCACAATCTACGGATGTGAAACTCCGTTAATTTAGCCTTATTTTTAAATTTATTAACATATATATTTAACAATAGACCAACCTTTTACGTGTGCAACAAAGCAGTAACAAATCAAATCCTCCCGCAGTTGTATAGTTAATTTCGAACACTAAGCTCATGTATTGTTTTCAGTACCGAGTGTGCCAATACAATTTTACCAACAGATTTGGCAACACGCTGCGTCATCAATATGTTCAGCACATTAACATGACATCCAATAATCGCATACAATAGACCCAAACCAAAATGCTGTTATTAGTTTTATAATCTTAATACATCATCGAGCCCGATGGTAATTTTATGAACGTCTCATTTGGCGCATATTTCCTGTTCTGTTCACTTTGACGATATTTTATATATAAGGCCTTATGCACATTGCACATGAACTAAAATTTAACGTTTTTACACGTATCCTCTTGTGCGTGTTTAGCTCGTACATTAGGTACAATTGCAGTAGGTAGTTCGAGTCTGCATCGCATTTGTAGCACGTTTTAGTTGTGTTTGGAGCGTCAGTAGCTCGTTTACAACACGTAGTGTGCATAGGGTCTTATTATAAACAATATATTATATGTATAAACATGTTTTTGATCAAAGAATGGAAATGACTAGTTCTACGGATGTAAAATGTTTCGTTTTATACATTTTGTGAGATTGAGGGAAATCCCTTTCCTTCGTAAGAACATTCTTTAAAGGTCACAACCTATCGATTATGTGGCTGTTGGGCGGTGAACTGCTCATAAGGTTTCAATGTGGTAGAACTCTATAGAAATGTGTCTACAATACGGATGAATCGACTCGACTGGAACAATGTCACCTTGTATATATAGCAGTATATGTACAGCAGTTATGATAGCTGTCAATGGCTGTCAAGGTGTTAAAAGCATTTACTGCGCCGCGCCGTCTCAAAAATCCATCCTGTATGCCTTATGTCTATCGTTTAGGACTAGCGCCCCCATGATTCTTCTGGTAACGTTTTTATGGACTATGATCTCTTGGTGGTGACCTATCAGCTCCTTTGAATATATTAAAAACTAATTTCAGCAAGAGGTATGCAGAGACAATGAATTCTCGGATCGATTACCAATACAGTTGTAGACTATAAATAATTTATAACTTACCTTGGGTCAGGTCAAATCTAAAAGTTCCAGATGAATTAATTTTGATAATTGTATTATCGAAATAATAAGTGTCAACAAAAGCACTATTCTAAACAAATAAGTATTTTCATATGAAGCGGTAAAAAAAGAGTTTTTCCAAGAAATTATATCTTCAACTATCATCAAAGGTTTATCGATACATTCAGGAAAGTAAAGTTTCCAACGGCAACGAATATAAGTATTATTAAATTAATCGCCTTGGCCTCAATATTAATGAACGTTGTTAATTGTAGTAGAAAATTCCTATAACCTTAACTAATGCATTCGTTCATATTTTATACCTGAAGAATAATTACTGCGGATATCCAGTTGAATAGTATTATGCAACGTATATTTAACTTGTTTTTGCTTGCAAGTACGCTTGAAAACCCTCTCAAGGAATAGAAATCCAGTTGGGTTGCTACCCAAGTGAAGCTGTATTTTTCGGATTAAAAGTATTTTGTACGTTAATTTAGAAATTCGTCTATCTACAACATTTTATCCGAATCCAGCAATTTATACATAAAATCTAAATATCCAAACATAAGATATCATAGAGACCTAGTGTTTTTATGTTCTTTTGTTTTATAGTAAAAGTGCAGTAAACGGTCAAGTGGGTGACCTTATGGCAAATTTTCACCATCACACCAACAATATCAATTGATTTATGCGAATCTGAACTTTAAGTAAAGAGGATTTGTTGGTCCTCATACAACCTTACCGTACAAAACAGCAAAGCAGCCACTTCACATCGACTTTTGCGAGACAATAGTACCTCGATCGAGCCGGTCCATTCATGCCAGGCTTGACAGTATAGCAAAGTATCGTTCATATTTCCTTGATGTTGTTACAAGGAAATATGCGGTTCGCGTTGCCATTTTCAACGAAACATGAACGCTAAACCTTATTAAAATAAGATCTGGAATAAATTACTTCGCTCTTCTGAGATGGTGTGTACGCTGGTAGAGCTTAGGCTTTAATTCCATACACATTTCTATATAGAAATGGTTTTAACAATATAATAATACATAATTGAAGAATTAATTTATTTATGCCTATATTATTAAATCTATAAAATCCATGTATACTCTAAATCTACATTAGTACTAGACGTCTTCTGCCCGCGGTTCCTCCCACGTGAATTAGTTTTTCCGGGATAAAAGTCCCGCTTTATGTATCCTTGGGACAAATTATGCATACAAACTTCCCCTCGAACCACTCTATCTATTAAAACAAACCGCATCAAAATCCGTAGCGTAGTTTTAAAGATCTAACATACATAGGGACAGACAGTGGGAAGCGACTTTGTTTTATACCATGTTAAGATGAGTCAAAATGGAAATCCAATTTCATATACAATTGCGAGATATAAATAGAGGGCTGTGTAAACAAACCTTCAGTACAATACCAGCGGACTCGACAGAAGCAAACCATACTATCCGCTAGGCGCTATGACATTTTCCCTTCACAATAGAGTTACGCTCGCCGCGTCAAACAATGAAACCAGTCAATCGCGGTATCGCTGCTTTTGCAAACAACAAGAGTAGGACCAATATATATTCTGATTTACAGAGATATTGATATTTCAACAAACTTTGCGGATTATTGGATAGTAGGGCTTAATGATATACTGAATTTTATATAGTAGCGTTGCTTTTATTTTAATGAACTGTACGTAGAATTTTTGAGCGGCTTAAAACTTTAGAAAAAACAGATTTGGCGCCTAAATACTATGGAAACATAGTAACGTTTGCAATAAACGGTCGACTAAATATCTGGGAAATGTCGAGTGTTTTGTGTAGTTTTTTATGGAACGTGGCTACCTCCTCGCGCCACTTCACGTACTTAATCTGCGCCCCCACAGTATTTAAACTATGATGAGACTCACGTTGACCCACTTTTATTTGAAGCTCAAGTAGTTAAATCGCTGCAAACTGCTATATTGAGGTTGGGATTCGCAAAAACATCTCATAATTAAATTTCTTTTATTCTAGAGAGCTATTCTTAATTTAGAATTGACACCTTTCTGCTTATTTTCTGAACATTGTTGAGGTCAAGACTTTTGCTAGGGATTTAAACTATTATATTCTGTAAAGCGACAATCAAAATATTAGGCACACGTAAATTTTAAGTATAACTTTTCATTGTTTATCGTATATTGCAGTGCAAAAATAACTGGTTAGTATACGGACAAATTGTTTTTCTATTTTTTTGGTTAACTATTTTAGCCCTCACTAAATCTGTACTGAATACAGTAAAAAAATATCCTCGTAAATTAACACTTGATGGTCGACCTACTCTATAGTAACAGGGAGCAGTCGAGACATCAAGGTACGTTTAGGTTGCCTATTATGTAGATGTCAGGACGAAGTTTACTTCCGATCCCGTCAATCACGAAGTAAAGAGAACTGTTCTGTGGGGCTAGGATGTGAAAAAAAAACACGATGCGTCTCCGCTTCGTTTTATTGTGATTGGTTGAGAGATTGACGTGTCGATCTCTCAATCAATCACAAACATCAAAATACCAATACGCATCGTTTTTGTTTTTCACATCCTAGCCCCACTGTAACGTCAATGTAGTACGTTTTGTATTAAACCTTAGGTATTAATATAAATCCTTGATTTTCAGAAAGTGTTTTAACGTTTGGATTTCTGTGATAATGAGCAAAAATCACTGAACTGATTTTCATGACACTTGGCACATAGACCATTTCCCACACCAACGTATACTTTTATTGACGCGTATATTTTCCGCCATAATTAATAAATAAATCCACAGCATCACAGCATTTACCCTTTTCATGGGAAGATAGAGTTGTCATGACACTATTTCGGCAGCTATGTGAAGTCCCTTGTAACAAAGTGCAGGCCTCTTTTTATTTACCGGACAAAATACCAATTCCGAACTGGAAATGAGCAGAAAAACTCAAAATCAGCCGACCGAGAAGTAAACCCGAGACGTCAGTATCGCTACACTTAAACTTACCTTCAGTGGTTTTGTGACTGGCTAGGACTAAGAGGTTCCGTAGCCAAAATACCTTTCTGCAATCGTTAACGCAAAAGTTATGTGCATGACAATTATGTATCTTAGCGATAATCATACATTTTATCCGTTTTCTACAAGCGTTAACTATTGAAAAAAACCGGACAAGTGCGAGTTGGTCTCGCGTACCGACGGTTCCGACAAACTTGTAGGTAAGATATCTAAGTATATAAGTTCAATTGTTCGACAAAATTAATGAATAATTTAATCAGATTTGAGAAGATTGTAAATTCGCTTTTTTATAATTAAAGTAGTTAGTTTTTTCCTTTACACGTGCTGTAAGACCTTGCTTCTTGCTAAATTTCATGATTCTAGGTACCCTATAGCTTTTGATTGACTTGCGAAATCGCAAAATTTGCAAAAATCTGCGACATAAAGGGCCATGACTTTGATCGCGTTGACTTACAAGTTTGATTTTTTCACATCTGAAATAGACCGTAAACCTAAGTATTTGATATAAATTTCAACTTGGCATCTCTACGCGTTCCTGCGAAAAAGTGTCTTGACGGATAGACAGACAGACAGGCTGACAGACAGACAGACAGGCTGACAGACAGACAGACAGACAGACAGACAGGCGGAAAAATAGTGATCCTATAAGGGTTCCATTATTTTTCTGTTGAGGTGCGGAACCCTAAAAAGGCGTCTACGTTACGGCCACTGGTCGGCCAATTATGAGAAAAAAAGATTTAAAATTTCTAGCTAGTGCCGTGCAAGAAAGATTTTTAAACAGGGTAGGAAAATTCGTATTTGTAAATATGATTTTGGAGTATCATTTTCAACTGTATTTTAGTTGTTTAAAAAACGTAATCTATAAGCGACTTTAATGGATACTGTAATAGAGCTTTCTTTAAAATTATTCGAATTCCATCGTTTATAGTACCGATAATGCTGAAATGTATTGGTATCTTATAAAACACTAAAGCAATTTTTTATTTGGTTGACTAGCTAAATAAAAAAAGGCTTTCAGTGGTATTTTTTAAAGTTTGTGGATACGAGTGTAAGAATGACAACCGTATTTACAAATAATACAATGAGGACGCACGGTGCGCCCGAACTCATAGTGTCCGCAATTTCATAGTTTTCTTTGGCTTTGCTCAGCTTTGTTTACCTGACAGCCCACAGAAGTAAAGTTGTATGTCAATATAACCCAATCAGGGTCCCTATGCTTACGCACTGTTAGGCTTTTATGCTGAACGCACTAAAAACAGACGCATTATCATAGCATTGTTCGCTTACTAACCTAAATGAACTGCTCTAAGCAAAATACACAACTACTTATTTTTTTTCTGTATCCTGAATTGTAGTTTATACCTTAAACTGATTTTGAAAAGGGCAACACTAGAGTGCCTTGCCTGGTCTTCTCTGCTAAGAACTGCTTTCTGGACTGTCAGTAAAGTTAATATTGCCGGAATCTAAATAATGTATAACATTTTATGGATTCGAATAGAATTATTTCATTTTATAAGTGAAATTTGTGAATTGTGGCCTTAGGTACTTACACCTAAACTGTCATTTATATTCCGAACTATATCTAAAAATGTTTCGAATAAAATTGTACGCTAAAAAACTTCTCCTTTATTTCATATTCGATATTGGCATCAAATATTACTCGGAGATCACAAGGGAGGCATAGATCATTCATAACTTTCTAGGTTTATAACACTAAGTGTATATGTATGTACAGTACGGCTTTTATCCCTAAGAGATTAGCATATGCGTTTCCGTAGTATAATATTATGCTCTTTACATATCCCACATTTAGAACGAAAACTACATAATTCAAAAAAATCGGAAATTGAGTTATCATCATAAAATGACTTAAAACTGGTTTCTTTTTCATAAAAATATAATTTAAAAAAGCCCGATGTAACAGTTTGGTCCTTTTCCCACATGAATATGGCTGTGTTTGAGCTATTGTTTTATTGATAACTTCGTTTTAAGTCATTTTATAAGGACAACTAAATTTTCTCAATTGTGTCGTTTTCGTTCTAAAGGTGCGAATTATACACAACTATAGTTGGGACAATAAAAGAATGCCGGTATGACGATTTATTGACATTTCACAAAATATTATGTACAAGGAAGGAAAATCGGTTGTTCCAAATAACCGATTCTTGAGTGATATCGATATTTTATTCTAGGAGTTTACTATCGTTTATCAATAGACTAAGATTATTAATTCCACGTAATATAATCCGAAGAGCTTTATAGTTTCTATTACTTGCATTTTTGTATTTCCCATATAATTAGCCCATTATCCTGTAACAACAGACTCCGAGCTGATATTGAATAGAAAAACTCAATATCACTTTGCCCGACCCGGAGATCGAACCCGAGACCTCAGCATTGCAGTCGTACCAAAATACAACTACGCCACCGAGACATTCAGCAATATCGGTAATATTCATTACATCAGTATTCTACCAAAATCATGAATCTAGAGTCGTGTTTCATTGTGAAATAAAATATTTTGTAAATGAAATCCATTGTTATAGAAATCCCAGCATGAAATATAAAATATTGCTTTAATTCTTGAACCAGACGAGTAAACATAAGTCGCCTTGGCGATAATCGTTGTATAGTAACTTTTTAATTATTTAATTTGCCGCCATTTACAATTCTAGGTAGGCCGTAAGAGCGATTTCTTAGCAACCTATTTTATGCCATTACAAGACGCACGTCTTTCTGTTTAATATAAAAGGTTTAAACAATGATGTATTTTTCAATATCATTAGGTTTAAATAAATAAATACATAAGTAAGAACAAAGACGGCATCTTCTTATAAAATAGTTGCACGTTCGTGCATGACTGGGTCTGTAAGTGTCTACATATTTCTTTTAAAGTCCTTGAATATTTTTCACATTAATACAAAAGTTAAATAAATCCTTGAAACTTCAACGCACGAGAGCGTTGTCTGTTCCGTAAAATTCTTTTTACTCTACATTCGTGTGCCTTTTTTATGTTTTGACGCATTACTACACCTAACAATGTCCAGTAAATGACAATATGAGACCTAACGTAGCAGGCGAAATGTGGGTGTGATACACCTCTGACTCCCCCTACCTGCCTACCCTATTAGTAGGTCTAGACTCTAGAGATTAAGAATGCTGACGTCAAAAACGCAGTACTGACGATGAATCTTCTATTTATGAACATTAAAATCCGTATTACATTAACTGGGCGGTTCTATTATAGTAACCTTCCCACACACCAGAGCTATCAGTTCTTACAAGGGCTTTTAGCCCTATATTTCAGTGCTTTATGTTCAATGTTTTGATGCGTTTTTATATTACACCTTACATAGATAAAGACAGCTTGTATATTGCTAACAGCTACAAATCCAAAGCGCCCCCAAACTTCAGATCTCCGAAATATCAAATATCAAGCGGATCCTCTGTACTAATAATCTATACCCTGAACTAATAGATGATAGTATTTTTCTATAAAATTTCTATATTTGGGTTTTTCTTATTACCTAAGAACACAAGAAAGCAGTTCGACTTATGGTAAGCTACACCCGCCGGGAATAGACTTTAAGCAATGCTGGAGGCACAAACCGCTGCCTACCGATGTTTTACATATATACATAACATCACGCCTTTTGCCCTTTTCAGGGGTAGGCAGAGGTGTATTACACCCACATTTCGCCAGCTATATTAGGTCCCTTGTAATAGGGGGCGAACCTATGCCCATATCGGGCACAAATTCCAGACTCCAGGCTGATACTAAATTGGAAACCTCAATACCACTTTCCCTGACCAGGGAATCGAACCCGAAACCTCAGCATTGCAGTCGTACTGTAACACAACTACGCCACCGAGGCAGTATATTTTCACGCGTGCTACCAAGCAGATCTGAAGCTATAAAGCCACCCAATGCTTGTACTAGGTCCAGACTAAAAGCTAAATGCGCTAAGTTCTGTAACTACAGGACATAATGAGACTCAACATCTTATGTCTCAGGGTGACGAGCGCAGTGGAATGCCACACAGTACTTTGTAACTCAAGGTGCTGGATGGTGTTTCTACTAATTGTGGGTGGTCCTATCGCTTACCATCAGGTGAACGGCATGCTCGTCTCGTCATTCGAAGCAATTAAAAAAAATGGTCGTATAGCGTTTTTTTTCATACCTATGTATACACCGGAAACTATAGACTAGTCTAAATGTCTCAGCCATGTGAGCTAAGTTATACTAAGCTTTGTCCTTTCACTAAAACCCGCATGAATATCTCTCATCTCCTAAATCAACACATCTAATGGATTCGCTGTACAATAATTGTAACAGTTACAAGAACCTCTGCCTACATCCCTAATCTCTAAATCCAATAACCATACTAGTATTAAATAGCATTTTTTTTATGTGCTTATGTTCTCTGGACTACTGATCGGGTTCTAACTATAATTATTTACGAATCGCTGGCTAAATTATGCCGGAAAGGTACTATTAAGTGAATGCAGACGCGGGCAATAACTAATAAACCTTTAAACCATGACGTGTTATAACTAAACAACGTTTTGACTTACTTTTACCTTAAAAAAAATCTAGAAACAAAACACTGTTAAATATGTTTATTTGTAAATCCTCATAAGGTTATTAAGGCTTTAATTGCAATTAATAAGAACTGTAGAACAAAAAAATATTAGTGTTTACATATACATATTACATATACATATACACTCACGCCTGTTATCCCCGAAGGGGTAGGCAGAGGCGCAACTAGTGCACCCACTTTTCGCCATTATTCCGTCCCATGATGTGATCGGGGGCGAGCCTATCGACATATCGGGCACAAATTCCAGACTCCGAGCTGATACTGAATAGAAAAACTCAATATCACTTTGCCCGACCCGGGGATCGAACCCGAGACCTCAGCTTTGCAGTCGTACTGTAATACAACTACGCCACCGAGGCAGGCATATTAGTGTTTATTACAATAAATAGCATAACAAGAATACGTTAATAATTAAAACAATTAACAAGCACAAAAATAGTATTAAATATTTACAAAATGGTAAAGATTAAACTAATAAATTACATAAGTTTATATATGTAATTACAAATTATTAATCGTTACTCTCCTAAGAACAGAACATTTATCTACAAATTAAAAAATAAAACCATGAATCAAAGACATAAATGCATTAATCTAAATTAAACGCAACTAAAAACTATTAAAATCAAAGTATAAAAGCTCTAAGAACAACATGCGGGCCATTAAAAAAAAGAGAGCTTCAATGAAGCGAGAAGCGGAACTGACTTGCGTAACCCAAATTCAAAGTATCACCTGCTGAACGCACTGACTATAAACAAGTTGGAAATTTTCATAGATGTAGAGAAATATGAAAGAAGAATTTCATTAGGTAACAGATAAAGTATTTTTCAAATGCAATCAACGCAAAAATATTACCTCAGCGGTGTTTAAACGCAGTCCGCATTACAAACTCCATGATGGCACTCGTTACAGAATTCAATTTAATTGTCTGATATTAATTTACACAGCACAATAGTCACATATGTTACAGTACGCATTAATTGCTCCGCGCGTTTTACTTGTACACAATACGCGAGTGTCTCAACTCTAACCGCAACACGACTTAACTGTTCCAATTTGTAACTGACAATGTTCAAAAATTACATATCGCTCGTATGAGTCTATAAGGACCGTCTGGGCCCATATTGTATCCAATGTTTTGCATGAGGATATCACAAAGAGTCGCTTTTATTCACATTTAACAAAAAATAACAAAACGCCGCGATCCGTCGCCGGTTCTATTGTCCGATGAGGGGGGGGCTACGTAGTAACTGCTACGGCGTATTCGCGTCGTAGTGCCGCTACGGCCGGTTCGCCACTGGCGGGGGCTACGTATTCCCGGACCGATCACTCACACATGCAACGAGCTCGAGAACCTGTAGCGACACACCGGCTCACGCACACTACCCCTCGGCTTACAACGACCCGGTGAGAGCAAGCGGGAAAGTAACATTTTTGGGCTTGTAAATGATGTACACACTAATGGTGATTTACGCGCACATGCACAGGCGGCGAGCTACTTCCTTGCAAACAGACGCTATTTAAACTTGTAATCCCTGACGATAATTTCAATTTTAAGATTTGTTTTATCGTAAACTGACGGTAACCGCTTTGTACAGTTGATTGATTGGGTCAGAGTTCTGAACAATGGATATCGACTGGGGAGTTCTGGCAGCGATATTTCTGAATAAAAAGACGTTTATTCGGTTGGTTTTTATTACTCTCCTGTCGTGTTGTGTTTATAGTTTTAGTTCATTGAAAATCGACATATCAAAAAACAAAATGAAACAGCAAAAGTGAGCACATGTTGACAAATTTATTTCACGGGAACATATGAGTACATATAAATTACAAAAATGAACCCAGCGTAACATTTGTTTGTATGTGTCACTCGAGAAATGAAACATGTTGTGTGCTGTAACAATGTATGGCATAAAAAATCACTATATTGATTTTAAACCCGTATACCATAACCGTTACATTAATAAGAGTAGTCAATACATTAAGTCTTACTTTGAGTCGCTGTTACGATTGTCTAAAATCAAGATTATAGGTAGATAAACAGAAGTAGGGAAAATGCAAATATTCTTATATTTTTAGGTAAGAAATTTATAATCAGTGCAACTAAACATTATCGTTTACAGTCCACAGTTTGATTTTACTAAACTCTTTGGATATTACTAATCGGTAAAAGTCTGCACTAATCTGCACACTCGAATGAGTTCACAAAAGGAGATCCTTTTTTGCAGTGTAATTAAAACTTCAATATCTCAATAAATTCAAGTCCTAAGTTAACACAGTATTTGTTTTATAATTCAGTATTTATTATTGGACTGCCTCGGTGGCGTAGTTATATTACAGTACTACTGCAAAGCTGAGGTCTCAGTCTCAGTCTCAGTTGTAATATCACATAGAACTTTAAATTCCTAAGTACTGCGTGGCACTTCACTGCGCTCGTCATCCAGACCCATGAGGTGTAAGTCTCCTAATGTCCATTAATTACCCTGGCTACAATTTCCTTCAAACCGGAACACAGCAGTGCATTCACACTGATGCTTAATGATAAAATAGACATTGCAGTGGTACCCAGACGGCTCCTCGCATACGAGTGTCCTACTACCCGTAAGACACAATTGACTAAAGTGGTAGGTCTCTTGTACGTAAGAGTCCGTCTGGGTGGGTACCATCGCAATATCTATTTCTGCCGCCAAGCAGCAGTGTGCATGCACTGTTGTGTTTCGGTTTGAAGGACATTGTAACCAGTGTAACTACAGGACATAATTAGACTTAACATCTTATGTCTCAAGATGAGCGCAGTGGAATGCCACACAGTACTTTGTAACTCAAGGTGCTGTATGGTGTTACTATTGTTTATGGGTGGTCGTATCGCTTATATCAGGCGAACGGCATGCTCGTCTCGGCATTCAAAGCCATAAAAAAAAAACAAAAAATATATATTTCAAAAGAGCATTTAGCGCAATACATCAAACATGACTAAAATAATTTCTCCGAGACTAAAACAAATAACTACGTGCGTACTCCGAGTTTATTGATTTGTTGTAATTAAACTTAGCACGAAACGACTGGCAACTTTGTTAATAATGTTTTGTGTATCCCGAAGGCTCCGAATGATTGAAGGGAAAATTTGCTTAAGATTTACTTGTACGTACCTAACAGCCACTCAGTCACTCGACAGAGTTTCACTGGAGATACATTGTATTGACGAAGTTGCCAAGAAAATTTAGGTATCAAACTTAAGTGAAAAGTTTTCATTGAAGATGTCGCAATTAATTTTCGATAAAATTTAACTCGTTAACGTCGGAAAATTACAGTCTCTCAGAGGGTCCTAATTGAAATGTACCGAAGTTTTTTCATTAATATTGTTGGGACTACTTTATAGTAGTTCTTATTAAAGTCACCTTTGGAAATATTTTGATTTACGGTGAGCATGTCGAGAACTATTTTAAAAATGGTTTTCAGCTACTCTTTGAAGGGCTAAAATGAAGTATGTAAATGATGTTAAGAACAATGTGAAGTATAACATAGTTTTTTAAAGACCAATAATTATTGTAGATCGTATTATCGTGGGATTATTTACTTGCAATTTTTCAACAACACATATTCCTATTTCAATAAAGAATATTGCTAATATTTTTTCATTGAATATTTGGCTGCCTTGGTGACGTAGTTGTATTACGGTACGGCTGCAATGTCAAGATCTCGGGTTCAATACCCGGGTCGGGCAAAAGCAAACGGCCCAGAGTCTGGAATTTGTGCCCGATATGGCGATAGGCTCACCTCCTATCACTTCATGGGACGGAATATGCATGGCGAAAAGTGGGTGCACTAGTTGTGCTTCTGCTACCCCTTCGGGAATAAAATTCGTGAGTGTATATGTATTTTTTTCTATGCTCGGCGGTCACTGCTGTATATATTTATTTAGCTAATGTTGGTCCATATTAGAGACCCCGGTTTTACAAACCTTTGGGCGCTTAAATCAATTTACCTGATGTAAAGCAGGATGTAGTCAAAATATAATGTCTTCCAACGAGAGACGATGCGTCTTTCGTCGGTGGTCTGTTTTATTCTGACCTGACCTACCGAATGTTCACTGCTTGGACCCGGAGCGCAACTCGTCGAAACAATACAACAGGACCAGTTTTTTTCAATGTAGGCGGCTATTTTATGGTCAAGTAGGTATTTACAATATATTTTCTTGTCTTGTCTCACTTTTTATCTTATTTATCTTTCTTACGAATATAAATGCGAAAGTTTGTAAATATGTTTGGAAGTTGCTAAAAGTAAACGCAGAAACAGCGAACGGATTTGGATGAAATTTGGCACACGGATAGACCATATTAACACATTATATTTAAATCCCATGATTTTTTTATCTTATTTTTTAAATAGACTGCCTCGGTGGCGTAGTTGTATTAAGGTACGACTACAATGCTGAGGTCTTGGGTTCGATTCCCGAGTCGGGCAAAATGATATTGAGTTTTTCTATTCAGTATCAGCTCGGATTCTGGAATTTGTGCCCGATATGGCGATAGGCTCGCCCCCTGTCACATCATGGGACGGAATAACGGCGAAAAGTGGGTGCACTAGTTGCGCTTCTGCCTACTCCTTCGGGGATAACAGGCGTGAGTGTATGTGTGTGTGTGTGTGTGTTTTTAAATAGATGACACTGGCGTTTGTCAGTTTACGATATGTATCGCTATTGTGATTTAAGGATTTTTGTAGCTGGTCTTTTCTCGCAGCAGATACCACTAACACCACCTAGTATTTAATATACCACGGTTTATTATACCACGAACATCACCTAGTATTTAATATATATCCCATTCTCTGCTGGCTAGGTCATTTCAGTTACTAAACCACTTAAAATCTTAAATTAAAAACTAATTAGATTTGAAAAAAATATTAAAAAGGAAATTAATGTCGCTTCAAAGGATCGAAATTCAATCAATTCCTGTTTTCATTAAATTCTTTACAAACAACACAAACTCTTTAATACTTCACTTCTTAGCCACAAAACTCTCAATTTAAATTTCCAAACAATAAAACTCTCACTGCATGTACACAAAAGCAATGAAATTAAGATTTAAGAATTTAAAACTTTTAATCTCACGAATTCAAGCTCGTTTTAGGTTTCTGAAAGGCGTTTAAGCCGCTTTTTTTGATTAATATTTTATTAGAAAATTTGATATATCACTATTTGCTTAAGTGTTTCAAGTTTAGTAATTTATTTTTAATGAAATATAATGAAGATCAAGAATCAGCGACGATTAAATTCTTCGCCGAAAAAACTTATCTGATTAAAAAGATTTGAGTATTTCAAATTATCAATTATCAAAAGCTAAAAAATCTTAAAGTATTTTATAAATAAACTAGCTTTTGACCGCGGCTGCGCCTGCGTTGACTCGTCAAGCTCCGCGACGGACGCCAGTGTCCGAGTATATAGGGTTTCCCCATATCTATATATATGTAAGCGGGGTTTGACGGGTTAACAAGTTTTTCCGGGATAAAAATATATATAAACCTTCCTCTTGAATCACTCTATTTATTTAAAAAAAAAGGAACTAAAATCTGTTGCGTAGTTTTATAGATCGAAGCATACATAGGGACATAGGGACAGACAGCGGGAAGCGACTTTATTTTATACTATGTAGTGATGTCAGAAGTAAATGATACTTCGGTCTATAAAAACCTCCACACTATGAATATTCATTCATTCATCTGCCTGTCGTAAGAGGCGACTAAAAGGGGGCTATTGGGAATTGCGGCTGCGCAGCGGGGAATACGCAGTCTCAAGTCCACGGCAGCACGGAATCATCGTGCTGCCATTACAGAAAGGGACCTCTGAGCCCAAAAAGATGAGCCGCGAAGCGGTATCGCGCGGAGACGGGGCCGGCGAATCCGGATGTATTCACGACCCCCCGGAACCGTCTCACATGCGCAGAAGCAGGCCACCGCGGGTTTTAGTCGGTATGCCGGCATGATTTGAGGGACCTGTTCCAGAGGTCACTTAGGTGGCATCTGGTTCGGAAGGCCGGTGAGTCCGACATAACTATTCTTCCCCTCCCTAGGCTTAGAATAAGTATCCATAAGAAGGATTTTTCCTGCGGGAAAAAAAAATTGCATAAGAGATTCGCAGAAATCCAGAACATCAAAGTATATTTATATTTACTAGCTGAATTTTATATTGATTCTGACCCAGGCACCCGCCACTAGAACTCTTATAAGGATGGTATGGATGATAGTGGTAAAACCTGAAAGCCGTTGGTCCTGCGCCTGATCTCCCTCCGATCATTGCCGTCTCACCGGACTATGACAATGAAGGAATAGCGAGTGCACCTGTGTATTGCGCACACATTTATGCACTATAATATCTCCTGCGTACCTGGCTGATCTCTGTTTAGATTGGCTGTCGTGGTCGAAACCGGGTAGAAAGGGATTTATTTTTATTACTAGTAGTGCTCGCGGCTCCGCCCGCGTGAAAAAGTTTTTCCGGGACACAAATATTTTCCCGGGATAAGTAGCCTATAGCACTCAGGAGTTATGCAGCTTCCTATAAGTGAAAGAATTTTCAAAATCGGTTCAGTAGTTCCTGAGATTAGCGCGTTCAAACAAACAAACTCTTCAGCTTTATAATATTAGTATAGATAAGGATGGTATGCATTAATTTTCTGGAATGCACACAGTACTTTGTAAATCAAGGTGCTGGATGGTGTTACTCCTGTTTATGGGTGGTCGTATCGCTTACCATCAGACAAACGGCATGCTCGTCTCTTAATTCAATGCAATAATAAAAAAGCATTATAAAGCAAATGCATCATTAAAATTTGATAGTGGTGGCCTATATTATTCAGCCAGTTGGCAATTAGATTTATCTATCACGATAAATGAAGGAAAACTAATATTATGACGTCACTGGCAACTATATGCCCGATACATGATTTCTCGAATAATTTACTGACTTGATCAAATTTACCCCGTCTTTGGTTAGTCATTTCCAAAAAGAAGCGATTATTTATAAATCTGTCAATGTTACTATTAAAGACAATTTCCAGATCAATTCTCTGGAAAGGCTACTATAAAACCGTATGGGTGTACGGGCTATTCACCATTTCGAAGCGGGCATTACCGAGCGATCATTCTTTCTACGTCGCACTTACGGACCGATTCCAAGTATTTCGAAGGCTACTAACAAAGATATATAGAGAAATGCGAGTAATGTGTCTGCAATCAAGTGCATTTTTATTATTCTTTGTTTTTGACAGTTTTCTTAGAACAAAATCACGAAATCAACCGCTAAATGTCTTCATTCAAAATATATATTATTACACACACAAAAGTACACACACAAATATCAAGCCTAAAACGCGAAGGGATAGGCAGTAAGTGTACCTAGGGCACCCACTTTTCACCGTGTGTGTACCATCTCATGACATCAGACTAGGCTGATATTAAGAAGAAAAGCAATGTCACTTTGCTGACCTGGGATCGAACCCCCAGAGCGGTTGTCTTACTGCACGCGCAGAAGAACTACTTCATCGAGGCAGTCATTTTTTTAGTGTGGCAGGGCTCATAATTCCCCTTAATTACGCTGGCTACAATGTCCTTCAAACCAGAACACAACACGCATGCTCACTATTTCTACTTAGAAATAGACATTGCGATTATACCTACCAAACGGCTCCTCGCATACGACAGACCTACCACCAGTAATATTAATATTAAACGCGATATGGATCTCCAGATTTATGACCTGGCAACGGCTCACACATTAAATAATATTCAAATGATAGTGCGTCAATTTATATGGTTTCATGGGTCGGATAGCGACATTTCTGGTATCAGAAATTGAACTTATGTCTTAGTAGCTCATTTCTTGAGTAAAGCCAAACAAAATTGTTTTTGCATTTAAAAAGCGCTATTGCCGTGATAAAGATATACAGCGATACGCGTTTTTCATCACACCCTAAGAGTAAAGTAAGCTCAATAAAACTCTGGTAGACCAAATACAGCTTTCTACACCCTCACATAAAGGCGTGAACATATACATTGAGAAGATAATTTGACCTACTACGTTCACAAGACACATCCAGCAATTAGATTGTACATCAATGCTGACTACCTAAAGGAAACGACGCAAGAGGGAATGTGGAAAACTGTTAAGACAGGAAGCATGGAGCGTAACAGGCATGTGACTGCCTGAATGGTAGGGGAATAAGAACCAATGTCTCTCATCGGTATTTCATTTACCTCTTTATTGGTGAGGGAATGATTCGTGGCGGAAATCACGGGATGAATGAAGCGAAAATTCACTTTCGGTGTGAAGTGAACCTTACACAAATATCTGTTCACTTTGGAATGATCTGTACAATGGAATATATTTGTTAGCTTTTTGCATAATCTTTTTGCATAATCTGTTGTATTTTGTATAAAACATCGTTAAGTATGTAGCCCTTATAATTAGCCCTGTAGTTGTTACTTGAGGCTGGCATCCGGGCGTAGAAAAAAAATGTAATGTCATTTCTACACTTAGATTTCTACAAGATAGAATATGTGTTGCGACTTTCATTATAAAAGGTTCAACATAATCGTGATCAATATTTTAATCGCATTAACTGATTTAACGTTACGGGAAATTATTATCTACAATACCTCGTGATCTACAACAATATATTAAACACTTCTTTACATTAGAAATATTTTATAAAACAAAACTAAGATAAAATATCCATTATGAACATTATTTTCTTTTACAGCGTGTAACATAGACTTACCTTCTAAGAATGTATTAAACAAAAGGTAATTAACAAAGTGCACGCTATGTTTATTAGGGATGCAGACTTAAAACTAAGCTAAGTTTAGCTTAGCTCACGTAACTGAGAAAATACACATAGCTTAGCTTACATTGCGTTCTACACACAAGTATGAAAAATATATCACATATAAAAAAACGGTATTGTAAAAACTGACTGCCTCGGTGGCGTAGTTGTATTACAATACGACCGCAAATCTGAGGTCTCGGGTTCGATCCCCGGGTCGGGCAAAGTGATATTGAGTTTTTCTATTCAGTATCAGCTCGGAGTCTGGAATTTGTACCCGATATGGCGATAGGCTTCGCCCCCTATCACATCATGGGACGGAATAACGGCTAAAAGTGAGTGCACTAGTTGCGCCTCTGCCTACCCCTTCGGGGATAACAGGCGTGAGTGTGTGTGTGTGTGTGTAGCATTGTAAAAAAATGCACGCTAGATTTATACGGGTTGCAGACCAAAAACTTAGCTCACATAGCTGAGAAAATATATAGCTTAGTTTACCTAGTTTGCGGTCACAAGTATGAAAAAATATTTCAGCTAAGCGACCTCAGCTAAGGTAACTTAGCTTAGTATTTGCTCCGCAACCCGCATAAAGCAAGACGGTTCAATTTCGGGACGCGATCAACGGACTTTTACGAAGCCAGCTTAAGATATTGCGGCTATCGAGAGGCCCTTTGAGACTTCCTACTGGCGGAAATTTAATTTAATCGCATTTTCTCTTTTGCTAAACGCTCTTTATGCCAGAACATAGAGGTTCCGTCAAGGATCTACTTTTGAACTTGTTTGGTCATTTTTAACTGTGCGATCAAAGCGTTTCCTGGTATGTTTTTAAGGAAAAGGTTGTGTTGATCTTTGATGTCTTTGTTTATTTTTTAAGTTACTAAATGATAATCATCATCAACTACGGGTAGCGGGATATTCACTACTGAAAATTGAACAGCTTCAAAGATTTTCGGACCTGTTGGAAACGGTGGGTATGTAATTTATCGGTTACAGATTTTATTTCTCAAAAAAATACAAATATTCACTAAACAAAGGAACACTTAGTATTTAATCTAAATTATAATCTGTTATGAAGTATGATTGCCGACTTTTTTACATTTGCGTTTGCGTTTGAAAAGGATAAAACCGGACAAGTGCAAGTTGGACTCGCATTTCGAGAGTTCCGTACAAATTTGGAGGTCAGATACCTAAGTATAAGTTCAATGGTTCGCCAACATCTTCTTAACATATTATAAAACAAAGTCACTTCCCGCTGTCTGTCCCTATGTATGCTTAGATCTTTAAAACTACGCAACGGATTTTGATGCGGTTTTTTTTAATAGATAGAGTGATTCAACAGGAAGGTTTTTATGTACTTTTAGCCCGGAAAAACTTATTAACGCGGGCGGAGCCGCGGGCAAAAGCTAGTTAATTAACAAAACAATAAAATTTAATAAGTTTATAATAGTAAATTCGCTTTATTTGTACAGTACAGTACATTTTTTTCACATTCTTTCCTTTACATACGCTGTAATACCTTGCTGCCAAATTTCATGATTCTAGGTCAAAGAGAAGTACTCTACTTATAGGATTTGATTCCATTGAGTAAACGCAAAATATGTGACATAAACAATCATATCTATTCAGCGTGTTGACTTACAGGTTTGATTTTTTCACAACTGAAAGAAACCGTAGACCCGAGTATCCTACTAATATTATAAAGGCGAAAGTTTGTAAGTATGTATGGATGTTTTCGCGGGTAGGTGTAAAAAAGATAAGACGTGTTTGAAAAATCAGCTGTTAATTTAATTCAAATTAATCACAATATCTTATGTTTTAAACATTTTAAATAAGTGATTTTTGTACCTTATAGTGCATTTTCACAATATCCAGTGCGATTCGTACAGTATATGTGTTGAGTCCTCAAACACCACCTACCAGCATTTCACCTGCACACTTTGAATTCCATCTTTATAATGTCACAATTAGTTGACATCGAAAATACACAACACAGGCTTGAGGAAAGCTTCCACCGTAAGATGGCAGATCTTGAAGCCAAATTGCAGCCCGGTGGACCTGGCAAGGACACTGTGGCAAGGGTAGCTGAAGAGTTCCGGACATTCAGAGAGCTCATGTTGGAGATGCTGCGGCTGCTCAGGAAGCAAATTGATGAATGCTCTCATTCAATTGATGTCATTGAGTCAAGACACCGGCGGAAAGCCCTCATCTTCCTAGGTGTTGAGGAGACCAGCCAAGAGAACTCTGCATCCGTAGTCCTAGATGTGATCAATAATACTCTGGCATTGAAGGATATTTCCGCTAATCACATATCTTCATGTCACAGAATAGGGACACCCAGCCAGGATCACCATAGGCCCATTCTGGTTTGGTTCACACTAGTTGACCATCGCTTGGCTGTGTGGAGGGCCAAGAAGAATCTCAAGGGGTCTTCAATTTCTGTTCGGGAATTTCTGACCAAGCACCGGCAGCAGATCTTCGTGAAGGCTCGGCAACATTTCGGAATGCGTTCAGTGTGGACCCAGGACGGCTCTGTGGTTGTGAAATCTCCAGATGGGACACGCACTAAAGTTTTCTCCATTGCTGAACTTATTCCCATAACGGAGAAATATCCCAAGAAGACGGATTCTTCATCTTCGGTCTTAGGACGTGGTGTTGATCCTGTGGCTGCCTCGAGCTCTAACCTCAAGGCGCGCAAGAAATGAGGTTCAGTACGACGATAACTATTATATTCCAACTTGTTTTCAATTCGTGCCTATTTAAGACTGTGTAGTAGTTATCTCGTTGTTCCATTTTTACTCTAGTATTTTTGTTTTGTGTATAATGTCTTGTCCAAGCAATTAACATAATATTTATCTACCTTTTATACATTTTTAAATTGTAAATGTCAGCTTTCGTATTCTTAAGTCTTAACTCATATGTCAACGCTACTCTGACATCTGTCATTTTTTTGTTTGAATGCGTTCGGAATCGTAGTACATTTCAATGTGTTATGTTTTGTTTGAGTATTTTTGTTTTTCTTTTTTTTTTCTGTTTTTGTTTTTATTAGTGTGTAGGTTGGCTGGTGGGTGGTGCAATGAGTATTAAGTTGCACGAGAACGTTTATCTTCTTTTATTAATTATCTATATCTATATTTATTTATATATATATATATATCTCTATAAACATATTTTTATCATATTTATACTTTTAATATCATGTTATCAGACAATGATTCTTTTTATTCCGCTAATGAGGATGCTGCTTCATTCGATAATGATAGTTACTGTTCTGCGCTTGATGGGCTTGGTGACTTGGTGCGCCAAACATTTAACCAATCACCTTTGCACAGTTTTAACATCTGTCATATTAATGCTCAAAGTGTACCAAGTCACTATAGCGACTTGTCCGAGACTTTCACGGATGCCGGCGTACATGCCGTCCTGATTTCCGAGAGCTGGCTCAAACCTCATCTTCCCTCTGTCTCATACCCCCTCCCTGGTTTCGTTCTAATTAGGAACGATCGAATTGACAGGAGGGGAGGTGGTGTCGCGATTTACCTCCGCAGTGACTTTAAATATGATATTGTTGCCTCTTCTTCTTGTCTATGTTCTACTTCTGCAGAATATCTTTTTCTTGAGGTTTGGGTCAAGGGAGTGAAAACCTTACTCGGAGTTGTCTATTGTCCTCCTTCCCTTGACTACTTCTCCAGTCTGGAAACAGTTCTGGAATCCTTGGGATCAAACTACGCACACCACATCATCATGGGCGATTTTAATACCGATCTCCTGACCCCTCACTCCTCCAGATCACGTAAACTCCTCGACATCCTTGCCTCTGTTAGCCTTCATGTTTTACCCTTACAAGCCACTCACCATAACATTGAAAATGATGACACTTGGCTTGATATTATCGTTACCTCTGCTCCGTCCCTTGTTTCCTCTCATGGCCAATTTCCTGCCCCTGGTTTCTCTCACCACGACCTTATTTACGTCTGTTACGCCCTTAAACCCCCCAAATCCCCTCCTAAGGTTTTGCACTTGCGTTCTTTTGGTCGGATGGATAGTGTTGTAGTTATAAATTTGAGACCTTTCTATCATACCGATTGTTACTATTTGCATCTTTAGTCACATCACTGATTTATGTGTACATCACTATTACTATTGTCTTTGTGTTTTTCCTCTGTACTCTTTGGTAATCTCTCAATTAAATACGTTGTACATTTCAAGCTCTGTTTTGCTTTAATACAATTAAATATAAAATACAACAGGTTATGGGCCCAGACCCACATAAGTCTTCCAAATAATAACTGTAATAATCAAAACAGACAAAAGTAAAAGTGATCAAGGCAGATTGTGAACTTAACCCAAAAAGTGCAACGTGGTCGTGCCGGTAAAGTGTGTTGCAAAAATCAGCAAAATGTCTGTAAATACAATGACATTGATAGAAAGACTGACAGGAAGAGATAACTATCCCACGTGGAAGTTTGCAGTGCAAACCTACTTGGAACACGAAGAGTTATGGAGTTGCATCACCTCAGTTGAAAAAGTTGACCCAAAATTAGACACGAAAGCTAAGTCGAAAATTATTTTATTAGTTGATCCTATTAACTATATACATATCCAAGACGCACAAACAGCGAAAGAGGTTTGGAATAACCTTGCTAAGGCTTTCGATGATAACGGTCTTACACGACGAGTTGGTTTATTGAGAGATCTGATCACCACAACTTTAGACAGTTGCCAGAATGTGGAAGAGTACGTTACTAAAATTATGAGTACTGCCCATAAGCTAAGAAACATAGGTTTCTCTGTGAATGAAGAATGGCTGGGAACTTTATTACTTGCTGGGTTGCCGGAAATGTATCAACCCATGATAATGGCATTAGAAAGCTCAGGTATGGCAATTACATCAGATTCTGTCAAAATAAAATTACTTCAAGACGTCAGAAAATCAGACACTTCTGCGCTATATGTTAATAAAAGTAAAAATTATATGAAGAATGCCAAACAAGCTTCAGATAAAGTGAATAAACCTAATAAAGGCCCCAGGTGCTATGTCTGTAATAAATATGGACATATAAGTAAGTTCTGTAGAAGCAAACGGAAAGATCAAAAGTCAAATGAGAACTCCGGCTATGTGGCTGTATTTTCTGCAACAACTGATAATCATGACTGTTGGTATATTGACTCTGGAGCATCAATGCACTTAACAATGCACCGTGACTGGCTATATGACAACATACCACCCCCAGTAAACACTATTAAAGTGGCTGATGACAAGAAGCTTGCTGTGAAAGCATGTGGAAAAGTGGATTTGAATGTTGTTGATAAGAATGGGAAGTCTAAAATGATTAAAATACAGAATGTTCTCTATGTTCCTGAACTGGCCACCAACCTTCTTTCTGTGAGTCAAATAATAAAAAATGACTGTCAAATTCAATTTGATAAAGAAGGGTGCAAAATATTTAACACACATGGTGAAGAAGTAGCCACTGCAAAGCTATCTAATAATATGTACCGGCTGAATATAAATAGCGTTCCAGCATACATATCTGCTACAAATGAAAATGACTACTATGTATGGCATCAGAGGATGGCACACTTGAATTTTGAAGACCTGAATAAATTGTTAGACAATTTGGAAGTAAAAATAGGAAATAAAAATAAAGTAGTATGTATATCTTGTCTAGAGGGAAAACAAACAAGAAATCCATTCCCGTCAGGAGGTTCACGAGCAAAAGCGATGTTGGATCTTATACACTCAGATGTCTGCGGTCCTATGGAGGTTCAGTCCCTTGGAGGAGCACACTACTTTGTCACATTTATTGATGACTTTTCCAGGAAAGTATTTATTTACTTAATTAAAAATAAATCAGATGTTTTTGATAAATTCAAGGAATTTAAAGCACTTGTTGAAAATCAGCTTAATTTAACAATAAAGAATTTTCGTACAGATAATGGAAGAGAATATCTAAGTAACGAGTTTCAATCATTTTTAAAATCTTGTGGAATTAAACATCAAACATCCACACCATACACACCCCAACAAAACGGGTTGGCAGAAAGGATGAACCGCACATTGTTAGAAAGAGCTCGTTGCATGCTTATCAATTCTAAATTACAGAAGCAGTATTGGGCAGAGGCAGTGTCAACAGCGGCGTATATTACCAATCGCTGCCCAACTAGAGCTCTAGCATTTTTAACACCAGAAGAGGTGTGGACTGGAGAAAAACCAAATATTGACCATATGAAAGTTTTTGGCTGTGAAGCAATGGTGCATGTACCTAAAGAAAAAGTCAAGAAATGGGACTCAAAAGCATGTAAGATGATATTTATTGGTTACAGTGAACAAACAAAAGGTTATCGACTTATCAATCCAAAAACCAAGAAAATAACCGTAAGTAGAGATGTGGTATTTCTAGAAAATTCTGTAGAGAAAAACTGCACTATTGTACCATTGTCTGAGTCAAAATCAGAACTTAATAAGGACACTGTAGTTGATTCTATTAAAACTGACGTATCCTCACAAGAATCATTTGATCAGATTGCAATTAGTGATGACTCTTTTCACTCAGATGAAGGATCTGTATATGAACCAGATGAATCAATTGATTTAACTGAGATAAATCCAAATGTAACAACAAGATCTAAATATAGGATAAAGAATTGTGAAGGTAATATTTATACATGTACCAATGAAGTTTCAGAAAAGCAGGATGCCCCTCAAACTTATAGTGAAGCAATATCTTCGGATAATATCAATGCTGAACAGTGGAAGCAGTCAATTCAAGATGAGTTGAATGCACATGCGGAAAATAAAACTTGGCAACTAGTGGAGAAGCCAACAGGAGTGCGGACAATTGGATGCAAATGGGTATTCAGAATAAAATACCTTCCAACCGGCCCGCTATATAAATCAAGACTATGTGCTAAAGGCTGCTCACAAACACAAGGCATAGATTATTCTGAAACTTTTGCACCAACTGTAAGATATGATTCTGTTAGAGTTATGCTTTCAGAAGCCGCTCAAAATCAACTAGAAATGGTCCAATTTGATGTGAAAACAGCTTTTTTGTATGGGGACATACAAGAAACCATATATATGACACTACCTGAAGGCCTAGAAGCTCCGTCAAACCTGGTATGTAAATTGAACCGTTCACTTTATGGTCTTAAACAAGCACCTAGATGTTGGAATCATAAATTTGATACTTTATTAAAGAAATTTGGTTTTATTAACAGTAATTCTGATAGATGTGTTTACATTGGAAATGTTAAAAGCAGCAAAGTTTACCTTTTATTATATGTTGATGATGGGCTCTTGCTATCTGACTCGAGGAATTCATTAGATATTGTTTTAAGTGAATTAAATAATAATTTTGAAATTAAGATATGTGAACCAAAGAATTTTGTTGGACTACAAATAGAGAAATCCAAAGGATGTATTTTTATTCATCAGACAAAATATATTGAGAGACTATTACATAAATTTAATCTACATAATGCGAATGGCAATAGTATTCCAGTTGACCCTCATACCAAATTAGAGAAGTGCTCCGCACCTGATCACAGTATTCCCTATAGAGAGGCTGTTGGATCCCTAATGCATTTGGCCATAGTAAGCAGACCTGACATTATGTATGGAGTTAGTCTGGTGAGTAGATACCTTAACAGTTATAATCACACTCATTGGAATGTTATAAAGAAAATTATGAGATATCTTAAAGAAACCATAAATTATGGTTTATGTTATGCATCATCCAAACATAACTATGTGCAAGCTTATTGCGATGCAGACTATGCCAATGATATATGCAGTCGTCGGTCTCTGACTGGTTATGTGTTTTTAAAAAATGGAGCTGCCATAACATGGGCAACGCAACATCAGCAGAGTGTTGCTTTGTCAACGACTGAAGCCGAATTTATGGCTGCCTGTGCCGCTACTAAGGAAGCAATGTGGTTGAAAAATTTGTTAATAGACATAAGTGCATTTAATCAGAACAGTATTTGTTTAAATATAGACAATCAAAGTGCAATTTGCTTAATTAAAAATGTAGATTATCATAAACGCTGTAAGCACATAGATGTAAAATATAACTTTATTAAAGAGAAATATGTTGAGAAAGAAATTGATTTGAAATATGTATGTACAAAAGAGCAAAGTGCTGATCTATTTACAAAGGCTCTACCTAGAGATAGATTTAAATATCTTAGAGACAAAATAGGAATTAAAATTTCAACTTAATTGTTACTTTTAAATCTGTTAGTAAGTAACTTAAGAAACTTTTTTGTGAGGAAGTAATTTTGGTTGTGATGTTATATTTGAATTTGTGCAAAGTACTTCATAATGTAAGTTTTTGTTATATAATATTATTTATATGAAGAAAGGTTCGAATTTGGTAAGAGTGTTGTAGTTATAAATTTGAGACCTTTCTATCATACCGATTGTTACTATTTGCATCTTTAGTCACATCACTGATTTATGTGTACATCACTATTACTATTGTCTTTGTGTTTTTCCTCTGTACTCTTTGGTAATCTCTCAATTAAATACGTTGTACATTTCAAGCTCTGTTTTGCTTTAATACAATTAAATATAAAATACAACAGATAGGAACAAGCTTAATAGGGACGCGGCAAATATAAATTGGGATGAGATAATTACAGCCAAATCTATTGACGAAAAGGTAGAAATTTTCAATAAAAAGGTTCTCTCACTTTTTGATACTCACGCTCCTATTAAAAAAATGAAACTGAGGCGTCCTGCTGCGCCGTGGATGACACCTGGAGTTCGGATGGCGATGAGACGAAGAGACCGTGCATTTCGTAAATTCAAAAGGGACCGTACAGAGGAAAACTGGGGCACTTTTAAGGCTGCAAGGAATCGGTGCAATCAGATGGTACGTAATGCTAAACGCCGTCATATTCTCAGTAATATCTCCTCGTCTTCCCCTGCTAGTATCTGGAGATTCCTCAGAACTCTGGGTATAGGCAAAGTTAAAAGCTTAGACTCTCATGGTGCGACCCTTGGATTGGATGAAATTAATCAACATTTCTCCTCTAGCACCTTGATTAATCACCGTCGCATGATAATCGCAATCCTCGATCATCTTCTCCCGTCCATCTCACATATTGTAAATTTTTCACTGAGCATTGGTGTTTTTCCGTCTCTATGGAAGAAAGCCATTGTTATTCCGCTTCCCAAAATCTCCAATCCCTCACTCGTCAACCACTTCCGTCCTATTTCTATTCTCCCTTTCCTTTCCAAGGTGCTGGAGGCCTGTGCACATAAGCAACTTTGCAGGTACGTTCACGAAAAGAACTTGTTGAGCCCACTTCAATCTGGCTTCAGGCCTGGCCACAGTACCGTTTCCGCACTCCTTAAAGTGACTGGCGATATTAGGTTAGGCATGGAGAACAGCAAAGTCACCGTACTGGCTTTGGTGGATTTTTCAAACGCCTTCAATACCGTCAGTCACGATATTCTTTTAGCTATCCTTTCCCATCTTTTGATCTCTGCCGCGGGACTGGATTGGTTCTCATCATATCTTCAGGGACGCCAGCAGTCGGTGCGTATCAACGACTCCGTGTCAAACTGGTGCAATACTGAGTCTGGTGTCCCTCAAGGCGGTATACTTTCTCCATTGTTATTTTCTATCTTCATAAACCTCATAACACTTGACCTTCAATGTGCGTATCATCTGTATGCTGATGACTTGCAGTTATACTCACAAGCTAGCATTGACTGTGTGACCACTGCTGTGGACAAGGTTAATAGGGACCTGGAACACATTAAAACTTGGTCAGACAGTTTCGGCTTATCGGTGAACCCCATGAAATGCCAGGCTATTATTATAGGCAGTCCTAGGATGATAAGTAGGTTGGATATTTCATATATCCCTCCCGTTGTTTTTGATGGCTCCGTCATTCCTTGGTGTTCATGTGTTAAGGACCTCGGGCTTCAAATTGACGCCACTCTGAGCTGGCGACCCCAGGTGACCTCTGTTAGTCAGAAAGTCATCGGTACTCTTCGCTCTCTGTATCGCCTGAAGAATTACCTTCCGTTCAAAACCAAGACTATGCTTATGCAAACCTTAATCCTTCCGGTTATCGACTATGGTGATGTGTGCTACTTTGATCTGAATGCAGATCTACTCAACAAACTCGACCGTCTTCTTAATAACTGCATTCGATTCGTTTATAATCTTCGCAAGTTTGACCACATCTCTTCATACCGATCGCAGTTAAATTGGCTTCCCATCCGTCAACGCCGTTCGTTGCGTGCGCTCACTACCCTCTTTTCTATTCTCACTTCTCCTACCCCTCCTTCTTACCTGTCTTCCAACTTCATTTACCGTTGTGATACTCATGATAGAACCCTGCGTTCGTCTAGCAATCTCCTTCTTAAATGTCCCCCTCATAGCTCTGATTTCCTTCACTCTTCCTTTGCTATCCAGTCCATCCTTCTCTGGAACGCACTCCCACTCGAAATCAGGTCATGTACAACACGGCTGGCATTTAAAATGAGAGTTCGGCAATTACTCCTCGGCGAAGTAGCAGATTCTCATCATCAGCTTATTAAATACGTATTTATTTGTGTATGTATGTATTTATTTATGTATGTAATTGTTTATGTATATATGATAGATAATTATATATGTAGCAAAATTAATGTAAGTATACATATATTATGTTTGATAATTATCATTGTATTTTATTCACATTTTTAATTTTCATTATTTATAATTTACACCTGCCTCCGTCTTTCTGCACCACCTTAAGGTCGACTGGGAGAAAATGCCTTTAGGCATTAAGTCCGCCTGTACTATACCATTGTACAAAGTGTCAAATAAATAAATAAATAAATGTCTGGATGTTTGTTACTTCTTCACGCAAAAACTACTTAACGGATTTCGATGAAATTTGGCACATAGGTAGATCATGTCCTGGATCATTTTATCCCGGGAAAATAAAAAGCGGGACTTTTATACCTGAAAAACTTTTTAACGCGGGTGCAGCCGCGGGCAAAGTCTAGTTTGACATAAATTCAACTTGATAAGTACCTTTACGCGTTTCTGAGAATAAGGGTCTTGATAGACATTAGGTAGGTACAGACAGACGGACAACAAAATGATCCTATAAAGAGTTCCTTTCGAGGTTCGGAATCCTAATAAAAAGAGCAAGTCAACATTAATGCAGTAGATTAAACTAATGGCACTTGTAACCCTGTTTTAAGTATAAGATTAAAACTACACTTTTAAATAATGCCATAATTAAACGCGCTAACAATATAAATCATAAGAGATATTTGGATTTTCCCCTTTATTGTACTTTTCAAGTTACTGCAATCATTCTCTCAATAATTCTATTCTACTGGTGGTAGGACTCACATATCTAAGAGTCCGTCTGTGTGGGTACCACCGCAATGTCTATTTCTACCACCAAGCAGCAGTTTGGATGCACTGTTGTGTTTCGGTTTGAAGGGCATTGTAGCCAGTGTAACTACAGGACATAATGAGACTTAACATCTTATGTCTCAGGATGACGAGCGCAAAGGAATGCCACAGCAGATACTTTGTAACTCGAGGTGCTGGATGGTGTTTCTATTGTTAATGGGTGATCCTATCGCTTACTATCGGGCGAACGGCATGCTCGTCTCATCATTCGATGCCATAAAAAAAAATCAAAGTCGACGTTGACGATTGACGATTGACGTTGATTGACGTTGTATAAACTTTTGGGTGCAACAGTATTTTTTTATTTTTTTTTTATACGGGCACGGCAAAGTGACTGCACCTCACCTGATGGTTTTTTTTTTTTAAAAGGCCATCTTCGGCGCATTAGGGACGGCTGCGGGCTTCCTCCGACTCACGTCTAAGTTGTCGTCCGCAACCGCCCCTGCACGTACCGCTATTGCGGTCCTTTTCCTGTTGCGGGGGCTCAGAAGCCCCCGAAACACCGTACCGTGTCCACCTTTTGGTGTCCGAGGCAGCGTGAGACACGCTGCCTCGGACATGTCCATCACGACCTCACCTGATGGTAAGCGCGATGCCGTCCAGATAGAGTATCGAATGGCAGCAGATGGTTATCTCATGCCATTCGACACAATCATGCCGACCTACTGAGCTGCTTCTTCACGCTACGGCGGAAGGACCCAGGATTATAGGAAGGAGGGAACACGTGCGCCGGTAAACTATTCCAAAGCTTGATGGTGCGGCAAATGAAGGATTTGGCGAACCTATTGGTTCGGGCCGAGATGGTTTTAACCTTCAAGCTGTGGCTTCGGATGCTGGCACGCGTGGTTCTGCTGAGGAAAGAAGAGGAGGTATTGCGGTCTCTAAGGTAGAGAAGACGTAAGTATGTGTGATGGTCACGGTCAGGTCTCACGCTTACAATCAGGTGACCTTAGTCTCATCATTTAATTAAGTAAAGTCTACCTAAACATGTACTTAATGGTATATCGTTGGATAAATGTGGGGAAAAATTATGACTTAATTACCTTTTTACGGTCGTCAGAATGGATGTCTAATGAAACGTCTAACTTTTATTAACTAGACCTTCTGCGAAATCAAAATATTATACGTAAGAAACAAGGAATATTTAGTGAGTATTCATTTATTAATACGTACGTAAGATGAATCCAAGAACTTTTAGGCTAAACTTTAAAACTGTAAACTGGTACACTCAATTTAATTTTAACCGCAAAATTTTCATATCATATAACAAACCCATATTTCTGGTTTATCTTAACGTGAAACTAAACTACTAAAACTTAGCCATTACCTGGGCGTAATGCTTGAAATCTTAGCACTTAGCGCAAATTACGATGCAATATAAGCTACTGTTAGTAACAGTTAATACTCGGGAACTTTTTAATTTTTAAACATTAAGGAAAATCTTGCGGCGACTAAAATACCCAAGGCCGTATTCTTGTTATTAAGAAGGATAAAGGCGAAACAAATGTAGATTTATTAAGAAATCAGGAAGCGAAGATGACCAAACGGTAAGCTAACGTTGGTTTCTTGATACTATGATTCTGAACATTCTGACTGCCTCGGTGGCGTAGTTTTATTACGGTATGACTCCAATGCCGAGGTCTCGGGTTCGATTCTTGGGTCGGGCAAAGTGATATTGGATTTTCATTAAGTATCAGCCCGGAGTCTGAAATTTGTGCTTGATATGGCGATGGACTCGCCCCCTAATAGGACGGTATACGCACGGCGAAAAGTGGGTGCACTACTTGCGCCTCTGCCTACCCCTTCGGAGATAAAGGCGTGAGTTTGTGTGTGTGTGTGTGTGTGTGTGTGTGTGTGTGTGTGTGTGTGTGTGTGTGTGTGTGTGTGTGTGTGATTAATCCGCGCGTTTGTCAATCGCATGCATGTGGTACAGACGTTAAGTAATTTAATGAATTTGCGACAACGTTTTAATCCTCGCCATTTAAGATTTATTCAAAGTTCAAAGCATGCGAATGACAGTGCCAACTCTCTCCTGTCATAGGGGACTACTAGGGGACAACCCCGTAACAAATAATATCTCTATGAAAATGCTAGAATAGTGTTTCTTTATTTAGAGTTCGCGAGTCTCATGGGTGCGCGGACTCATATTATTAAGTTGAGACCTAAAAAACGCCGGAAAAATAGGCACTAAATCTTTTTCGGCCGGGGCGCCCAGGGTCCAAAGCCGACTAACGTTACTAAGATGGTGAATCAGGATTGTAAAAAAAATGTAAAAAAGACATATAATTATCTTCATTTACATTGATCTGAATCATGGTATATATATAGGACATTTTTGTATTGCAAAACTAACTGTTGCTTGACTACTAAAAATTAAAAAGCATCCGTCGCAAACACAATAGCAAACTTCTAATCAAGAAACATACTTACGAAAGTCCATTCAGCCCACACAAAATGATAAAAACCACAATGACACGTTATTTCGTAGCGATCAACTATTGATTTTCTTTACAAATACTTGAACCTAACATTCAAGTTCGAGTTTATGAAGCGTGTCATAAATGAATATAGTAAATGATTTATTGAAGGCTCATCCATTGTAGTATCCCTCTAGCTAAATATCAATGACAGTAAGAAAGATTTATTATGTTTCGCGAGAACTAAGGCGTAAGTTTCGTTGCATTCGGTAGACAGATAACTTCAGCCAGGCCGGGAATCGGCATTTAAGAGCCTTTAATCTGTTCGCCGTTTGTTCACGACTTCTGAAAAAGATATTTATAAGCTGGTTTATAAACAAAACTGTTGTCTGAATTTAAGTAAAACGCCGTCGGCTTTGCCTGTTTAATTATTCGCGTGAAATGTTTTTGACTTGATGCTTTAAGTTTAAATTCTGATGCAGGCTTTTTAAATTAAACTGATTATAATTTTACAGTAGTTTATTTTTATGGGTCTCCATCGTTTTATTGTTAGTGCTAAGTTAGGTCATAATTTTGTTGTAATAATAATAAAGGATTCGGGTGGGCGAATTCGATACAGTTCCTATTAGTAGAACACATGCAGAAAAATACACACACACACACTCTCACACCTTTTATCCTCGAAGGGGTAGCCAGAGGCGCAACTAATGCACACACTTTTCGCCGTTATTCCGTCCCTTGATGTGATAGGGGCGAGCCTATCGCCATATTGGGCATACATTCCAGACTCCGAGCTGATACTGAATAGAAAAACTCAATATCACTTTGCTCGACCCGGGGATCGAACTCGAGACCTCAGCATTGAAGTCGTACCAAAATACAGCTTCGCCACCGAGGTAGTCATGTAAAAAAACATTTTTATTCTGTCAAGGCCCGCGACGGACACCGGTGTCCATATATATAGGGTTTTTCCATACATCTATATATATAAGCAGGCCTTGACGGGTTATTAATATATATTTTTGTATACTATCGTGAATGAAGTATTCATTTTAGTGTCCCTGTAAGCCATCTTATATCATAAAACCGCATCTTTATCATTAGGTACGCGAAACGTAATATACTTTTATAACTCTTCAAACTACTTCAGGAGTCGAGTCGTAAAAATGAACTACACAAACATTGTTCCAAGACATTCATTGATTGATGAAGTTCACGAACGAACGCAATCTTACAGAGGTTTCTACAACAATCGACAACAATGCGAGCTTTACTTAGCGCTAGTTCGAGAACTGAGCAGTTGTAGTTCGAGCCTAACTCAAGATTAACAATAGAGCAAACTGTCATACAATATTCGAATCTCATGAACTTGCGGGGGTAAAACCGCAGCGATTAACTCATCTCTCGTACCAGTGTAATTTTAATTAAAACTGAGGCATGATTCTCTATGACATTGTTAACTCGTAACGCGGCCGCGTCACGTTCACTTCGTGTAATGTGCGTAAAATGGTATTCTGTATGCCAATTTCCATAGTGATAAACGCGACGAGTTACGTTACGCGCTTGTTACGAACGGTGAAAATAACGTGTGTCATAGAGAATAAGGGGGCTGGTTTGTATACGCAAAGTTTATTACGAGAAAGTTGTTATGCGTAAAATAAAATAATATAACATAGTGTTGGAAATCAGAAGCGAGTTTGATAAAAATAAAAACAATTTATCACTGATTTTACATAACACATTTATCACTTATTTTACATTTACATAAGAACATATAACAGAAATACTTTTACAAAGATATCGGCAACTAACCGACCAGTATGAAAATCAATGTTCACTTTCTCAACTGCAACTAGGACTGAGTTCGACAGCGAGACTGAGCGCGCACGAGAGTCTGAACACGAATGAATTCAAATGGCGGCAGGGCACCCTTTTTATAAACCCAACTGCCACTCCCACCATTACTTTGATGTCTCGACTGGTTTCTACAACTTATTAGCACGCTACAAATACCGTTACAAATACCATTGAAAAACGTTTATCCTAACAATAGTATAATAACAGCCCCGTATTATATACTGCCCACTGCTAAGTACTGACCTCCTCTAATACTGAGAGGGTTTCAGGCCTTAGTCCACAAAGCTGAACTCGTGTGAGTCGGCAGACATCATATCCCCCGCCCTGTGGATTGGGGGCGTTTGGAGAATTCCACCACGGTATCCCCTGCCTGTCGTAAAAGGCGACTAATAGGGGCCTCCGGGGGTCACGGGTGGGCGGGACGTGCCGCCCACCCATTAGTCTAGCCAACTTCTGTGGCCCCCGTGATGGACATGTCCGAGGCAGCGTGTCTCACGCTGCCTCGGACACCAAAAGGCGGACACGGTACGGTGTTTCGGGGGCTTCTGAGCCCCCGCAACAGGAAAAGGACCGCAACAGCGGTACGCGCAGGGGCGGTTGCGGACGACAACTTAGACGTGAGTCGGAGGAAGCCCGCAGCCGTCCCTAATGAGCCGAAGATGGCCATTCCTAAAAAAAAAAAAAAAGACATCATATCCTACGAAATTCATTTTTGAGATTTCTCAAGTATCTAGATTTCGTGACGATAAAATATATATCATCAAAAAATTGTACTATAATTTATAGCGATATTACTTCGCAAATAACCAACGTCATTTTAAAAAATCTATCTGACGATTAATTTGGAATTAATTTACATTTCATATTTTATTACCTAAATTTTACATAAGATAGGGGAGACCGGGGATGGTTGGCGATAGGGGTAGGATGAATAACCGTCAATAACTCGAGTTATTTTAAAGTGTTGCGCTGTCCTGATATACACGAAAACCCGTTAACTGTTTACGAACCTTCACTGCAAACGCGGCACCGAGGGCGCACGTAATCCGGGAGAAAAAACGATTTATCGAAAAATGATACCTATAAGTAATTATTTACGTCTTAATATTATTTGTATTGCAGCCTTTATACTCGATGCTATGTACTTTCAAGCAATTTAAAGTAAGAGATTGGTTATTGGTGATTATTTTAGTGTAATTTTTTTTAGTATTCGACACAGTTTTAAGGTACTCACATGTGGTTGAAATTTAAAAAAGTTGTTTGGGGCTGGTAGACAAACTTTGTATTGGGGCTAGTTGACTACCTAGAAAATGTACTACGTAATAATCGAAATATTCCTCACATGGAATAAAGTGAGTTTTTTTGTCAAATTTATCAAAAGTTTGTTATTTTAAAACCATGTCGATTTACAAAATAATAACTAGTCGAAACAGTAAATTCTCTGCTGGTGGTATGATTTTTGTTTCCGCCTCAGTAACGAATATCGTACAAAAAGTGACAAATTATATGTAAATTATTTAAATGTTACTGACATTTTGTCTCAATAAGGCACATTGATAATAGTAAATAAGTATTTGTTGTGTTTTCTTTTATTTTACTGCCGTATTTTATACCAAACACTTCATAGGCCAATTTACCCCAAGTGAATAGTGCACCAACCCCTGGCATGGGGTAGGTTGACATGATTTTCTTGTTCCACGAAATGGCTTTTATACACTATGTTATAAATAATCGCGAGGTTTTTGGTATTTCTATTGAAAGCTTATTAGTTTACTTATCGAACCTATAGGTTTTTTTGACATTGTATACTAGAACAAAAAAATTATAAGCGTCCAAGCCGAAATTTGGTCAACTATCCCCGGTCTCCCCTATCATTGCGATATTTTTTTTACACGTTCCTCTAGATATTGAAACGTATTCCAGCGTGTAAAGTGGAAATAGACGGATGCAATTTTACTGTTCGTTTGCTTAGACGTATCCGTTCGGAATTTAAAGTATGAAACTGGAACAAACGGTAATAATATTTCAACTTATATTTCTACAGTAATAGTATTTACTAATTTGGTTCATTCAAAAAAATTATATAAAATTGATAAAATAAGACCTCGTACAGATGATATTTTACATTCTATGTCCGATGACTTTTAGTTGAAATGCTAGTAATGATCCGCATGCGCGTTTTAAGTTTATCAAATTTTGGTATTGTGGCTTTTTATTTGACAACTTATACCCAAGGGATAAAAGTCTTTAATATATTAAACACTGCCTCGGTAGCGTAGTTGTATTACGGTACGATTGCGATGCTGAGGTCTCGGGGTCAATCCCCGGGTCGGGCAAAGTGATATTGAGTTTTTCTCTTCAGATCCCTATCACATCATGGGACGGAATAACGGTGAAAAGTGGGTGCACTAGTTGCGCCTCTGCCTACCCCTTTGGGGATAGAAGGCGCGCGCGCGCGTGTGTGTGTGTGTATATTAAACAATATAAATACTACGATCATAGTTCGATATCAAAAACCTTTTCAAAAGGTATACTACCATAAATTATAAGTATAACAACCCTTTATATCATAATATAGCAGCAGTTAGTAACATTTGAAGACCCTTCTCCTATAATAACGAGTTGTAATAGTTACCCTTTAGAATTTACGCAATTTTCCGCTAAAATACACCCGGAGCCCTTTTGGGAACAAAAAAGGACAATCAACATCGGCCTGTCGGACACCATGCGTGAAAGTTAAACTTTGATGAAATACATACATGTGTCCAAGCCTAATAAGCGAAAGCATTTTTGTTAACAAATTCTGTTGTTATTAAATAACAACCACTTTCATGAACTATAAATGTTACAGTAATAAAATCTGCTACAACACAAATATCGCTAAAGTAAAACCCATAAGTTACAACAATACGTCATAATTTTGATAAAAGTAACAATAACTTTGACTGTTACTGTCAATGAAGAAAATGGCCATAAATATGACGAAACAGAAAGGTAAATGTATTCTACTGAAGATATATTTTTAATTCCTTTAGTAGGTAACATCTGGTTGTATAGGATTGATTACTTTTTTTATAAACTTTAATCTTCGACATTTTCTAAGTGTATTATTTGCAATCACTAGTAATTCTCAGAGAGATTTATATATTTAGCAAATAATATTTACCTGTAATCGATGTTGACTCGTCAAGCCCCGCGACGGACGCCGGCGTCCATATATATAGGAATTCCCCATACATCTATATATATAAGCGGGGCTTGACGGGTTAATAGATTTATCGTAAATAGGATTATCATCATCATCATCATCAGCCACATGACGTCCACTGCTGAACATACCCCCCCCCCCCCCCCCAAAGATTTCCAGATGGACCTGTCAAAAGCGGCCCGCATCCAGCGCGTTCCTAGGATAGGATTATACTTGAAGTAAAATAAAATCCACCTCAACCTCTTCGTCATAAAATCGTTTACCTATGGCTCTACTACGTGTGCCAAAATGATTATTATGTTTGTTTATAAAATTAATAAACCCGCGTGTAAGCAGACTTTACAATTAGTTTTTGAGACGAACCAGTACCTAACTTTAAACAATTAACACATTCTTACTTAAACTCGTAAAGAGTCAACAAACTTTAACAATTATGAGTTAATTAATATTACAGACGATATATCAGACTTCTAATTATTTTTTTCGAAGGAGTAAATGTTCGTACATGAAACATTTTATTATCCTCAACAGAATACGTTGGGATATTATCACATACGAAATCTGCTGAAATGAAAAATTGGATTCCCAATTAACTTATTATTATGATTTCTCATAAATAACTTAATAACGTAAATAAAATCGTAAGCTAACGAAAAAATCTCTGACTTTCAAATGAATTGTGACAAGGTTTTATATATAAATGCATAAATAACTATTCATGATGAAATGTAAATTTGGGAACAGCTACGAAACTCCCTTTTAATTGTAAGTAAAAATAGATACCGAAATGATTGTGGAGAACCATTTCTGTCCTGTTAATTTTCAATTAACATCAATTAAGAGCAGTCTTCATTTGGTACGAAAACACTCGGAAAAATGTTCATGTTTAAATTTTTCAGGATTGGGTATCCGTAAAGTAAAATATAAACAATACACACGTAACTTCGAAAAGTCATAGGTGTGTGCCTTGGGTTTCGAACCTCCTGACATTGTCTCGGCAGACCGTTCCATTCCCAACTAGGCTATCGTCGACGCTATTGTTTATCAATTATCGTTCGCTTTAACGGTGAAGGAAAACATCGTGAGGAAACCTGCATACCTAAGAAGTTCCTTATAAGAATTTCGAAGGTATGTGAAATCTACCAACCCGCACTAGGCCAGCGTGGTGGACTAAGGCCTAAACCCCCTCAGTAGAGGAGGCCCGTGCTCAGCAGTGGGCAGTATAATAATATAGGGCTGGTATTATTATATTATTATATATAAAGTAAAATATCGTCATTCTCATAAGTACCTAATAATATTGAAGAAGAAATACTAAGTACTTAATATTGGTGAATTAAAGAAGTAGGAGATAACAAAACTACTATGTTGGACAGAGAAGGTAAACTCAATTAATTCACCAACAGTCTTGCGTCAGTCACATCACTTGTAGAGAGGATACTTCCAACCTTGATACTGTGTTGACCAACTGTAATCAGGTAGAAAAAGCAAAGGATTCTAACGTTGCCATAGACCCAATAAAAATCTAAGCTTTAACTAATATTATTCTACAGAATCCAAATCTTAGAACAAAATAAATCTTCACCAAATTATAGGTACGTTGTGAACACAAATTAAAACCTCATACATCAGCGTCGGAAACGAAATGTTAATGTTGTTTTCACAAATTACCATAAAGGACTCGGGCATAAACCTTCACTGAATAACAAAAATGTGAATAATTATTCTTTAATCAAACGCCATTCGGAATTCGAATAGCCGAATTCGAGAAACGCAGACAAAAACGATTCAAGCAACAGTATCTCTTTTTACAAGATCAAGCTAAGTCATTGGTAGAAAATGAAAAAGACACCCCGTTAGGATTTCCATTAACAGGGGATGGGAATGCGTCGAAGCCCGGGGCTCCAATAAATCAATCTATACGTAGACAGACCGCTCTGAATCGTACTCCCAACACCGTATTAAATTTTGTTCGGTACATGACTGCGTTGCTAAAAGCTCGTGTTGTGAGCATGTCAACTATATGAGATAAGATTTTAAAGGAATTTCGTATTAAAGTTTCGTCGCTGATGTAGTTATTTTTGGATAGCGGTTTAATACGATATTGGTTGTTTCTGCTTTACTATTTGTAACGGTTTCAACGGAAACGAGTTTTGACGTAATTATAACGTAAGTAAAAATCATTTTCGCGTATATGTAAGAGTCCGTCTGGGTGGGTACCACCGCAATGTTTATTTCTACCGCCAAGCAGCAGTGTGCATGCACTGTTGTGTTTCGGTTTGAAGGGCTTTGTAGCCAGTGTAACTACAGGACATAATGAGACTTAACTTCTTATGTCTCAGGATGACGAGCGCAGTGGAATGCCACACAGTACTTTGTAAATCAAGGTTCTGGATGGTATTTCTATTGTTTATGGGTGGTCGTATCGCTCACCATCAGGCGAACGGCTTGCTCGTCTCGTCATTCAATGCTATGAAAAAAAAACATAACTGAACAATTATGTACAACCATGTACATGATGAATTTACATTAATTGTCAGTTTCATCTCGTGTTATCATGTTACATAAACGCTTTTCATGGCGTTAACACCTATTTAAATAGACTTAGTATCTCGACAATTCAGATACTATCAGTAGAACAGTGACACACCAACCCAATTATATTATGTGATCCACCATCCAAAACCATTCAAAATTCTAAAACAACCATAACTAGACTAGTAGCCTTGAATAATAAGAATAAAAATGAAGAGAAGAAGGAAGTGTTAGAACCTCCTTAACGAAAGTAATACAACGCAATATTATCTACGTTGATTCTTCGGGTGTTTTTCGTAAGCTCCTACTAGCTCCACCGAGAGTAGAGATGGCCTACCATGTAGTAAAAATGTTTACAGCGTAGTTATACCACTTTTTCTTATTAATCAGAGTTCTGGTATCCCAATTTTGCAATGCAATGCAATCACTCCTGTATTATATACTGCCAACTGCTAAGTACGGGCCTCCTCTATTATTGAGAGGGATTGGGCCCTAGTCCACCATGCTGGCCTAGTGAGGGTTGGCAACCCTCATTACCTTCGAAATTATTAAGGAGAATTCTCAGGTATGTACCTAGGTTTCATCACGATGTTTTCCTTCGGCGTTAAAGCGAAAGATAATTGATAAACAATACAAATAACTTCGAAAAGTCAGAAGTGTGTGCCATGGGTTTTGTAATTTCGGACATTTTCTTGGCCGACTGTTCCGTTCCACTCTAGGCTATCGCACACTATACAAATATTAAATACTGGAACGGCTTTCCAAGCCTCAACATTCAGAGCAATTGAATCAATGAACCTCTAACAGCCAATAGTTGTATTAAAGGAAACTCTTGACATTGTTAAAAACGAAAATTCTAAACACATAATCCCCATTCACATAGCATGATGTAATAAAAATGTAGCGTACAGTAATTCGACACTGTGTCAATCACGTTGCAGTAGTAAAATTCAACGTAAAACTTACTAAACTTACTTTACCTAGCGTACTTGTTTTGAGAATTTGCTTTCCCATCACGTACACAGACACTTGCAGCCCTGTTCGACCAATCACCGACAATGTCTGAGACGAGAATACGTTAAAGAAAACCCTATTCGGTATTAAATTTTTACCAGTACATTTCCTTTAATACTTTGAAGTAGAACGGGAACGTAAATGCGTTTGATGTTGGGGCAGGTTTTAGGAGAGTAGAGTTAAAACTTGATTTTGGTTTGTTTATTTTTCTACATTTCTATTGGTTTTGTTGTTTTAAATATTCTTGGTAAAGTTATTGCTTTAAAAATACAAATAATCGAGTCAACAACTAAAAAATTAATACGTCATCTTCGGTTTAATTTATTTATAATAATTATAATGTTATCGACATAGCTCAAAGAATTAGCAAGCTGAAGTGGCAGTGGGCTGGCCATATCTCACGAAGAACCGACAACCGCTGGGGTAAACGTGTTCTTGAGTGGACACCGCGACTGGGCAAACGTAGTGTAGGACGCCCTCCGGCCAGGTGGGATGACGATCTGCGAAAGACTGCAGGCAGATGCTGGATGCGGCAAGCTGAAGACAGGGCGCTATGGTGCTCATTAGGGGAGGCCTATGTCCAGCAGTGGACTGATAAAGGCTGATGATGATGATGATGATGATGAATTACAATGTTACATGTTAGTTATAATGTTACATTTAAATTAATTATATTTGCCGCAGTCAAAAATAATCTACCTATGCTATGAGAACCTATGATAATATTAATTATAGGTATTAGTGAATTAAACATAAAAATAAATGTGTTCGTTCAAATTATCTTGAAAGCTAAGTTTAAATACAAAAAAACGTTTCGTCGCGACGGCAGGTGTCAGGCTAAAAGATGTTTCATTTTAAAAGGCGCAAACTTTGCTGACTTTTTTCTATTTCTTTTACAGCACTTAAATTGATTGCTGGAGACCTCTGAGACGAGACATTAGACAAATCAACAAAGCACCGCGCAAACGCTATTAATATGTTACACCAGACATACAAAATGATAGTAACGGTATGTCAATATTTAATTTATCACATATTGCTATTAAACTGACAATAATTTCAACTAAATTGCTAGAATAATTAATAGTTGATTACTTGACAGTTCATTGAGAGTTAGTGCAACCAAATTGACTAAATAAGCGAATGGCAACAAGTTGTCATAGTTTCGTGTCATGTGACATCTGTAAAAAATGTCAGCGTCTGCGCGATTTTTCAATTCCATTCACAATAAGTAAATGGAATTTAAAAAACTACTTTTGGTTTAAATTTATTTTGGTTATCATGAATATCAGAAGTACAATGTCGACTGTAACTTGAAGTATTTGATTTAAAAAAGGAATGTCTTAACTCTCAAATACGCATTTTTATCTTGATTACTGAATATTATGTATAATTGCAACTTTTTGCCAAAAACATAAAAGAACATATAAATACCAAGCAAGTGAGAATAGTATGTAATATTTCTACAATAAGCGGTATCCACCTTAAAAGCATTTTCATACAGCCCTTAATGGTTAGAAACAAAAGTAAAAAGTACTAAACATTTCAAATCAATTTCCCAGCTATAATGACACACCTATCATATTTTTTATGTCCAGACAACCTATGACTATAATTAACTCCCAACAAAGGCCATACACATAATATATCATGTAACTAATAACTATCACGGATCGATAAAGGAAAGAGGTCATAATCTCTCTCCAACGTCAAATGATGGTAACGCCACAACCTTATTTGTAGTTTATTATAGTCGATTTAAGTCTTATTTATGTCGATCAAAATTTGCTTATTAACAAAAAGCCAATTAAGTTAATTAGAGTATCGACGTTTTGGGCAAAATGTTATATAATTAATGTTTTAGGTGCGGGATGGAATTTTGGTTAAGTGAGGGAATGAAACAGATCGTTTTGATGTGTTGATGTTAATAACTAGTGTGAAGGAACAAGTATAGAAGAATGCATTAAACTTCATTTCAATATTCTTCGCGAAGAAAAACAGAAGACTAAGCTTAATTCTTAAAAAAACCGCACAAATGCTAGTTGGATTCGCGTACCGAGGGTCCCGTACAAACTTGTAGGTAAAGTATTTAAGTATATAAGTTTAATAATAAACTAATCAATCGAATTGAAAAAGTCTGCAATAGTATTTTAGTTATTGTTATTAAAGTACGTATTTACATTCGTCAGATTTTTCCTTTACATGTGCTGTTAGAACTTGTTTCTTGCTAAATTTTATGGTTCTAGGGCAGCGGAAAGTACCTTGTAGGTTTTGATTTCCTTATGAAATCGCAAAATGTGCGATAATATGTGACATAAATGGTCATATCCTTTGATCGCATTGGCTTACAAGTTTAATTTTTTCCCAGATGAAAGAGACCGTAGACACGAGTATTAATTGATATCAATTTCAAATTGATAACTACGCGTTCCTGAGAAAAAGGGTCCTGACAGACGGGTGGACCGACGGACAGACGTACAACAAAGTTATCCTTCAGGGTTCCTTTTCTCCTTTTGAGGTACGGATAACGGAACCCTAAAATGACAATATAGTGAAAAAATATAAAATGTTGTTATAGTAATAGAAATAAAAAATTCAATTTTAGTGTAGAAGCATTTTGCACCGATGCTGTTTTTATCATTATCATATACAACATTCCCACGAATATGTTTTAACAACGTAATACCACTAAATCTACATCAAAGCTTACCTACTTTTAATATGCTCTCTTATTTCTCTAAAAGTACACATCCAAGTATCAAGCCTCGTTAAGTGGCTGGATACCACAGTTTTGTTGCTACAATAAAATACCCGAACAAACAGCAAGTTAATATTTCGCTCATAAACTCTGACATTGTGGTTTTTTTACTGTTTTATTTTATACTTACTTTGTACAATTTAAGCGGTACGAAAATCGAAAGACGGCGAATAAGCACCCAAACAGATGTGAACAAAGATGAAAAAAGTTTCCCAAATTGGGAATGGTAGATGATTACAGTACACAGAATGGAGTTGCGGCGTTATTATGAACTCGCCTTTGTACTGATTCCGAATGTTTCCCTTTAGAACATTGGCAAAGTTTATGGCTTAGTACAGAATCGTTATACCTACACAAAAAAGTTTAATTTACGTGGAATCTTGTAATTTTGTTGTATTGTACTTTTTTCTTTCTTTCATTTAGTAGCGGGTTGGGTTTATTTTGCGATTTAAAGTTTATTGAGATTAGGAGGAACGTAAATTATCGTTACTGTTCAGTGATGTTTTTCATTTACATTCCTTTAGTAAGTAATAGACAAAGCCCCTGAAGAGAACTAACGTTTCTATGACACTATCTGGTTCAGTGGAGTCATTATGCCGAGCCCGTATACAAAATCTTTAAGAGGTTATTACAATCATCATGATTTTGATATACCTAATCATTCTTTGTATTGATGACTGTATCCCTTCCTCGCCAATTTCTGCCACGACAGCCAATATCAACGGAGATCAGCCAGCTACGCAGGAGATATTATAGTGCATTCGCTATTCCTTCACTCTCATAGTCCGGTGAGACGGCAATTCGACATGACCGGAGAGAAATTAGGCGCAGGACCAACGGCTTTACTTGCTTTCCGAGGCACGGGGGTATCACACCGCCAACTTCCTGACCTCGAGCTGCGACTGAGTAATATTTCAGATGGAAAAATCCAGTCACTATGTTTTAGCGCGACCCGGGATTGGAACTCAAGACCTCAGCGCGTAAATAGTACTCGTAATGCGTACACAATACAGCTACACCACCGAGGCAGACAATAGTTATTGATGAATAATCAGGCATCTACCAGTTTTGATTATGTCAGTATCCCAAATCATGGATCAATTCTAAACTCTCTGTCTCTCTCTACATCAAAAACATCTTAATCATAAAATATTTCTCCCTTTCTTTCTTTAACTCAAGTTTGATCATAATCTTAATTACAATCGACCTGACGCCCATAATAGCAGACTTAGAAACTCCAAATTTAAACAAAGCAGCGCTTCGACTGGTCTGTACAACAATGAAATGGCATACAAAATGGACAGTAGCGATACCTGGACAATGCAACGACCAAGAATAGTTAATTGTCTTATGCACACCACGCCGTTATATTCCTCAAGTATTACATTGAACCGCACGTATTTCCAATGTAATAAGGTTTCATTGGGCATATATTGTTTGACCTGACGAAATACTCTTTTTTACAGGTCTTCCGTCTTATTTAGCAAGATTACTAATACAACTTACAACCAGCTAAGATAGACTAGTATCTTAATTCTTACTATCTGACTTCTTGCGAATATTTTTGAAAATGTTTGGATGTTTGTAAATACGGAAACTACTGAACGGATTTGAATGAAATTTTGCACATGGGTAAGCATACGTTTAGGTAATTGCGATAGGCTCGCCACCTATCACATCGTGGGACGGAACACGCACGGCGAAAAGTGGGTGCACTAGTTGCGTGTGTGTTTTATCTGATTCTTTAGGTACATGTCGCTGGCGACGTAGTTTTTTAGTGACTTTTGTAGCGAGAAAGGCTTCTCACGGGCAATCCGCAAGTAGCACGTAGCTACTAATATTGGTTACAACAGCTATCTAATAAGATTTTTGGGTTTTTGTAACATTAATTAGGTATATTATCGTATCCTAACCTTTAACCATATATTACGTCCTTGATTAGTTACACCTACCTTCCAATTAGTTATGATTCATACTAATCAGTAATCACTATCCTTCACATGATGTTGCTAAGTAAACAGTTATAAGCATTCGGATTCTACGTGTTTTTATATATCAATGATTTTACATCCAATTTGTTCAGGCAAATTGACAGTTCTTATATGACAATTCTCATTTCCGCGTTTATTTCCTTTGAGTAGGTAAAAATAAATTCGCTGCCGACAGCCGTCGTCTGCGATGACATAATAAGATGCCGACATGTCGTGTAAGTAAATCGGTATTTATATCAGACTAGCTTTTGCCCGCGGCTCCGCCCGCGTTAAAAAGTTTTTCCGGGATAAAAGTCCCGCTTTATGTTTTCCCGGGATAAAAAGTAGCTTATGTGTTAATCCAGGACATGATGTACCCGTGTGCCAAATTTCATCGAAATCCGTTCAGTAGTTTTTGCGTGAAAGAGGAACAAACATCCATACATCCAAGCATCCAAACATCCATACATTCTTACAAACTTTCGCCTTTATAATATTAGTAGGATTCCTGCTTGAATTTCAATATAAAAAAACTATCGCAAATGTGTATAATATAGAAATTTAACTTAACATTTATAATTGTTCGCGATTCAATTTCACTTTTGTTGAGTTTCAGAACGCGATATTAGATCTTCTAACGCGCACGCGAATTTGAACTTTATGCAGCGGTAATAAATTACACCATTTTATTTAGAAAACGTTTGTATGGGAAATAGAAAAATGCTGTTTTGAGGATTTTCCCGGCAATTATTTGAATTTTTCCCACCTTTTAAACCTTCCCTAGACCTTCACGAATAATTCAAGACCAAGATAAGATAAATCCGTTCAGCCGTTCTCGAGTTTTAGCGAGACTAACGAACAGCAATTGATTTTTATATATATAGATAGATAATGTGATAAGTAATTTGAAATTCGGTTTTATTATACATACGTATCATCATGCCATTTTCTCTTTTCAGAGATAGGCAAATCAGTAAAACATCAACATTCCACCAGCCTTTGTAGGTTCTTTGTAATAGAAGGGTGAATCTATTGCCATTTATTCGACATAATTCTCGACTCCAGGCTGAACACTCAAATAAAGTTTCCAGACTCTGAGGTGAAACTGAGGTCTCAGGTATTCGTACCGAGTATGCAACACAACTACACCACGAGGGTAGTCCTAGGTTTCCCTACACGGTTAGTATTTAATGAGGGATAGCCTAATTGGGAATGGAACAGACTGCCGAGGCAAGATCCGCAAGATCAAAACTCAAGGCACACACCTCTGTTTACTCAAAGTTACGTATAATTTGTTCATCACCTTTAACGGTGACGAAAAATATCGTGAGGAAACTTCTGATGGGAACTAAAAATTCACCATAAGAATCTCGAAAGAATGTCAAGCCTGCCAACCCGCACTACGCCAAAGTGGTCGATAAAGGCCTAAAACGCTCTTTGAAGTAGCGGAAGTCCGTACTCAGCAATTGACCATATAAAAAACAGGGCTAGCATTATCATATTTTTTATACGTAGTCGTATTAATTGTAGAAACCGAATAGAACACCAAAGCAAGAGGGTAAAGGATGAGACGATAGTTAATACGGACGAATAATTATGTTCAATGATAAATATCATCAATGTTTCATCTCTTTTACTCTAATACGGACTTCAGCAAAATGATTAAGGTAATTTAATAAACCACTGATTAATGTTTATGTTCATTATTGCTAAGGGTCTTCATAGAAGGGAAATTTGTTTTTAGAATCATTATCCATCTTTGGCTATACACTCGTCTACTCATGTGCCAACCGATTCTGTGATATAATTATTCATATTAACTTTCACAATCACATGATTCGTATTGGGTTGACTCCCTTCATTTGCCATATTATATTTCTAATCATATTCATATATAATATTACCTATTCTCAATACGTCATCGTCTAGGTAATATATTATATTATTCCATATTCAACAACCCTCAAAAGAAACTAAATTAATTTATTATAATACGCCTCGGGTATGAAACCAAGTAGCTGGTGTAACGTTGGAAAGCTGACACAAATTAATCGTATTTACTTCGACATGATTACCTGACATGAATATTCATGAAGCTCCAATAATTCTTCAGTATAGTAACAGGTTTAAACTAATTACTCAACGAAGCAAACCTAATGGAAGTTTAAACATTTTCATCAAATTAAATCTCGAAGTTATAATTAACATTTTTTAGTATAGTTAATTAAAATTAATTGAGAAATCTGAACTTGGCATGAAATTATGAGCGCTACAGAAAATTATAAAAGCATCACGCAAAGAATTGAGTAAGGAGGAATATTAAAATTATTTAATGAAAATATATCGTCAGCTGTAATGCATCTGGAGTTGTTCATGTAAAATTGCAATAAATTAAAAGTATAGTTCGTACTTCAATTTCATAAATTTACATTTTGAAGATAGCTTATAATGAAATTAATGACTTCTTAAATCTACTGTGGTGATACTGCGCATTAAGTATAACGCATTATACACTATCAAACAGAGTTCAAACATTACATGACGATAGATATTTTTCAATGAGAAAGTAGATTCAAGCAACACTTCACGTCATTGTAAAGCATCACGCAGACGGTTTTAACTTGTTGCCTAGAAAAGTGTAGCACAGCATCAGCGCGACACCTAAGTATTTTTACTTTGTTGATTTATAATTCGCTTTTTTATCTCAAAAAAATAAATACTTGATGTTTATTACTTAAACGCCTGAAAGTTTTAAAGCCAAACTCCATAATGTTTAGAATTCTTTTAAATGCCTTTGTAGGCTGTTACGTTGAAATTCTTAATGATATTAAAGAATTAAGTATTAAAAACAAACAACTATTAAGTGAAAGTTGAGTAGTAAAGCCTGTTACAAATTGTCTAAATATTTTTAAGACAAAACGGCTTGAGACTTAATTGTTCTAAACTACATTATTTAAAGTTATAAAAAGACTATTTGCAGAGTGTCTTGGATTTGTTCTTTTGAAAACCTACTTTCTGAACAGTAGCATGAAACAATATTTTGATTCTAGATCGAAAGATTTTACTTATTTCTCTACTTACTTCACAAAAAGGGTGCTTTTTATCCCCAAATATAAAACAAAAATATAAAAATAAAAATATCTTTATTTCTCATAACACAAATTTACCTTATAAGCTAATTATGGTAATCTCCTTTTAAGCATAAAGAATGCCTGTGCTAGGAGACTACGCCCTTCCATATCTATTTTATGTGTCTAAGAATATAGATGTGTTGTATGTTAGTGTGTGAGTGTGTGTGAAATATGAAGTGCTATATTTATTTCATGAAAGAACACTCAAGCGAACGGTCAAAGTATTTTTGTTTTTAAAATTTGCTCACAAACCCCAAGTACTTTGTTAATGAGATGAAATATCCAGATTCGATATATTTAAAAAAAAATTGAGCCAAAAGTCTTTGTTACATTCACAGTTATCATATAAACACAATGAAAAATGAAATCGTTCTGGCCAATCCAACATGACCGGAGAGAGATCAGGCGCAGGACCAACGGCTTTACTTGCTTTACGAGGCACGGGGGTATCGAGCTGCCAACTTCCTGACTCCGAGCTGCGACTGAGTAATTTTTAAGATGGAAAAACCCATTCACAACGTTTTTGGTTCAACCCACGATTCGAACCCTGCAGAACCTCAGCGCGCAAATCACGCAATAAAACTACGCCATCGAGGCAGTCAATAAGAGTGATAATAAACCATCTGATAATGATAATGATAATATTAACCAACAAAATTATATTTCATGTAGTTTTGTCACATTAGTAAATCACCCGTTATCGCTGACCAGTGTAATTGAATGTACCCAGCAGTTTTTACTCATTAAAAACGTGCGATCACAATTACCTCTATTAATTTGCCTGGTGAGGTGTGTCCGGTAAATGCGAGGCTTAATAATTTCGGGGAGAGTCCAGGGAGGTGGGCGAGGGTGGTAGCTGTCAAATTTCATGCGCTCGAGCTCCAGAAATGGTATTTTGCCTCGGTAGCACGGTCAGGTAATATGATTTAGACAAATGTTTTGATATTTAGTTTTTGACCTCAATATTGCGATAATGTTTCAAAAGTTCTTCGACAAAATATTACGAAACATTTGGAGTCTAATTAAATTATTGAAATAAAATTGAAACTCTTATTATTTATGTAAAGAATCAGAGTGCAAACGCCTCTAAGTTTTATTACAATGACATAAAAAATACGAAGGCGTAAAAGGTCGTTTGTCATTTCATTCGGTTAGCTTATTATGTGGCGCTAGGTTTTTCTTTTAATATTCTGAATAAACATTAATTATTTGTCCTTGTCGTAGCTTTCTTTCTTGTAATAACGGCTTCATACATTAATGGCGTCGTAGACATTAAATTTGTTCGAGCTTTTACTCGTCTGATTAAAATTGTAGACTATTTTTATGATCTGTGTATTTTAAATAGTAAAGCAGCTGTAAACAGCAAGCATTATCTTTCAATTCCTCTAATATTATGAAAGGTTTACTTAGTCACCAACACTTTCATGTTAGAATATTTTTTGACTCTTGTACTGTATTGTTAGTTGATGGTCTCTCGGGAGGGCCTGCAGTGTAAGTGATTAGTGTCATGATGATGCTGACGGTCAAGGGCGCCTTCCAGTAAGCTGGGCTACTTAGCATTATTTCTGTATCACGCGTCCAATTAATTACCATTTATTTCATTACTACACATTGACTTTTATCAATAGGAGCACTTGAGAGATACAAATCCGTCAAAAAAGCAGATCTAATACAAGTTTGTGCATCCACAATCTCATCCGTCAGCAAGCATTTATAAATGTAGGTAAAGATACCAGTTGATGCAAAAGTATGATTAAAATACGAATAGCTGTACATTAGAAAGCAAAACACAGTTGTACCCGAGCGTACCAAATGCATTCCAGCAGACAACGGCCATCGGTGGCTCGCCTTATCTTTACCATACAGTGGCTGATAAGGAGCTTACGGGGCGAACTTAATAAGAGATGACGTGACCCATCAACTCAAACGAGAATAAGCCTTTTGTTCTTCAAAACATGACTTCATTTAGGTTATAGTGCCTAGGCAGGTCAGTTAGAGGTAAGAACCGGTTTATGCGCGATGCTCTCAGCTTTTTGGACATAAAGTGCAAAACGTGGATGTTGCTTTTCTACGTGCTGTGTTTTTAAAGTTCTGTACGCGGTTGTTTTGAATGTTACATAGTTGTAGAATTCTTTGACCGTTACGATTTTTGAATATTCGTAGATGCAATGCAATGCAATCAGCCCTGTATTATATACTGCCCACTGCTGATCACGGGCCTCCTCTACTACTGAGAGGGGTTAGGCCTTAGTCCACCACGCTAGCCTAGTGCGGGTTGGCAGACATCACATACCTTCTAGATTCTTATGGAGAATTCTCAGGTATGCAAAGTTTCCTCACGATGTTTTCCTTCAGCGTTAAACCGAACGATAATTGATAACAATACACACGTAACTTCGAAAATTCAAGTGTGTGTGCTTTGGGTTTTGAACCTCAGGACTTTGTCTCGGCTGACCGTTGCATTCCTAACTAGGCTTTCGTCGTTTGTATTCGTAATTGGTAGAGACCAAATGCTAAGAATGTTATTTTGTGACTTATATTTGTTGAGCTCTATAACAAAATAAAATAGAATAGTCGTTACGCATTAGTTACGGTGTGAATTACAATAAATACAGTGTCCATTTTTACTTATGTTAGGTACCTAAAAAAAACAGAATGTAGATGATAAGAATATAACGCAAATAGATTTTTACTCCATTGCCAATTATAACCCGTGCGTTGCCCCGCGTGTACAGCTTTATAGCTCCCAGCTTATATTCGATTTCCTCGCCGAAAAAAATGTGAGTGCTTCCCAAATAATTGATACGCATACGGTTTAGGAACCTAGTATTCAAACTCTTACACGTATATCTATTCCTAATCATCTTTCAAATGTAAGATGTTTGTTTTTCTGAAAACAAACGTTGGCACGGGCTAAAGCCAGTACCCCATACATTAGAATATAAAATGTTCATTTCTCACATTCCTAAATATTCGTAGTCAGAAAAGCGTCATGTTGTGATTTTCGATTCGTCTGTAATTTGTATTACGACAAGCATAATATGTTCGTCGTCCCTTAATTGTCCAAAAAATAAGAATATGTCGTAATAATGGATAGGGCATTAGTTCTCTGTGTCACAAAAAACCTATTAATGTTTTATTTCTGCCTATCTGTTTAGACCCCTTGTCTTCTTCCTCTAGTGGCCTGGTCGCGTAGGTATATGAATTGTGGAAAATGAGATCGTGGATTCGATGCTTGGTAAGGGTGCTGCCTTTTTCTATATATTTTTATATTATTTTCTTATTGCGCATGCATGCCAGGGCTTTTTTTGACAGAACACCTCAATAGAAGCAATTTCATACCCCCAACATCTTTAATAATGGTCATTGAACTTTGAAATCTAATCACATTAACAAACGAAACATTCGAACACATAATTATAATAAATCAGAAAACTAGCAAGCAGATTGAAAATACCGTACAAATTTATGATAGTACACGTGTGAACCAGCTCGTGGTTTTAATATCTGTTCTAAATTAGAGAGAGCGAGTGGATGCTGCACAAATTGGCTTCGTTCTACGCTGGGCATACGTACAATATGTACACGTATGCATTCGTATGTACACGTATGCACTCGTATAGCTAACTAAGATCGTATTGTATTAAATTACGTTCAGTACTATCATTTGTAATTAATTGAATGTGGAGCCTTAGGAAATTTTCATTATTTGACCGTAAGTGTCCAAAACATTTGTTTTTTCAATATTGATGGTAGGGAGCTAAGTTGCATCTCCTTTTCTATCTTCTTGATTATTGGATGCCGTTTAATCAATTCTTCTTCTTTTTCCTCTTCTTCTTCTTCTTCTTCAGCCTTTAGAAGTCCACTTTTGAATATAGGTCTCCGCAAAAGATTTCCAGACCAACCTGTCAGAAGCAAAAAAAATGTACCTAAAGTTCGCACAAACCCGCTAGATGCAGGCCGCTTCTGACATGTTTAATCAATTACATAGTTTCTTACTAATATTATATGAGAAAGTTTATGAAAATGTTTGGATGTTTGTATGTTTGTTAGAAGTGAACGCAGAAACAACTAAACGGATTTGTATGACATTTAGCACACGCGTAGATCATGTCCTGGATTAACACATAGGCTACGTTTATCCCGGTAATTTACTCCTATGGTAAATAAAGGATAATTTTTATCTGATTCTGAAAGTAGATGACGTTGGCGTCGCACTGTGTTTTAAGGGCTTGGATAGCGGGAAAGGCTTTTCACGCGGGCGAAGCCGCGAGCAAGACCGCGATACTACTATTTATTACAAGATACTAATATTTTCCTTAGCGAGTAACTAGTTCAAACTAAAAGTCCTTGTAGCTTGTTAAGTAGTTAATTTGAAATTGTGTCTGTTTTTCTTTGTATTTATTACTACAACAGTCCTCAAAACACTAACGACATACCTATAGGGCAACTTGTAAGATCCCAGCGCCATCTATTTCAATAATTTCCTAAGTGAGCAAATTACCGGGGTAAAAAGTTTATGTGTTGATCCGGAACATGATCTACAAGAGTACCAAATTTAATCCAGATCCGCTCAGCGGTTTATGCGTTTACTTCTAGCAAACATCCAAACAAAGTAAATTCTTAACTCATTTCTATTCTTCATTTAATCAATTTATCTGCTGAAATATAAAGTATACTGTACCGTATACTGGTGGTAGGTCTCTCATATGTTAGAGTCCGGCTGGGTGGGTACCACCGCAATGTCTATTTCTATCGCCAAGCAGCAGTGTGCATGCACTGTTGTGTTTCGGTTTGAAGGGCATTATAGCCAGTGTAACTACTGGATATAACGAGACTTAACATTTTATGTCTCAGGATGACGAGCGCAGTGGATTGCCACATAGTACTTTGTAACTCAAGGTGCTATGGTGTTTTTACTGTTTATGGGTGGTCGTATCACTTACCATCAGACGAATGGCATGTTCGTATCGTCATTCGATGCAATAAAAAAAAAGACGTGTAGCACTCGGAGACTGCCGCGGTAAAGCCATTGAATAAATTCTAATATTTATAACCTCTTTGAACAGATATAAAATAAAATATTCATCTATCGATGGCAAAACTAAAAAAAAATATGAAAGACGGGCTCAACGGACTAGTATCCAGAGCCGTAATATTTAAATAAAAAGCTCTTGGAACAGATATAAAATAAAAACTTTTTAAAAATTCAAACTTAGAATCACGTTATCCCGCCGCGTTTGACATTTGGATACGTTTCATTGACTGGAACAATTTTTTAATACACGGTAATTTGGACCTTTTGTCGTTTAACATTCAGCTCATATCCTCTTACATATTCTATTCTTACAAGACCACGATCTAAAATTTACTTATGGAATTTTACACTCTACGTGGTTGTGATAGAGTTGAAAATAAAATATCACCGCTGTGCCGGTCGGAGTGAGGGGTGACAGGATTTTTCGTTATGGAATTTCTGGCTTCGGTCTCCACGCTCAAGGCCCGCGATAGAAGCTATGCAATAGCTTAAAAATATCAATAAATCGGAGTGATGCCACAGTCTTTATCTCACATACATTCTGAGGGCTTAGAATGTGAAAAAAAAATTCACGACACGTCTCTGTTTCGTTTTATTGTGATTGGTTGAGAGACTAACACGTGGCTGACGTATTGGTCTCTCGATCAATCACAAACATCAAAATTAAACGACATCGACTTACGAGTTGCGTCTTTTTGCCACATTTTAAGCCCACAGGTCAAGGCTGTGATTCCGCAGGACGCCCTAGACGGCAGACGGCAACGACACACGGCAGACGGCATGTGCCGCAATGGCAGATGGCACTACTATGCAGTATTAAATTGTATGAGACCGATTCCGTACACGACGGTAAATGACGCGCGGTAAGTGACGTCCTGCCGGGCGTCATTTGCCGTCGTGTGCGGAATCGGTCTCATCAATTTCGCGGCACATGCTATTGCTGTCTGCCGTCTGCCGCGTTCTGCGGAATCACAGCTTTACAAGACACACTCATAATCTTTTAAATACGACTAAATACAATTAAATCATAAAGTTCAACATTTACTACACACAACCTTTTATTCAATCTAACTTTGCCAACGAAATAGGCCTCCGTAATTCGATGTTATTCCCTCATTAATGCGACTCTGGAAGTTCGGGGCCGGATTAAAAACTCCCCGGGGACCTCACGCCCGCACAATTACCTTCGACTAAGGACCAGCCTTTGCCTGTATAATTGTGAAACAGCATTAATACCTCTGGAGTTGGCGCGATCGTACAGCTGGGACAAATATCTGACAGCCGATGTTGTAAGTTTGAGTCTCAGGAGTTTTTTTTTTCATTTTAATATGCAAAATGTTTGGGGATTATGTAACGGGATAATGAAGGCTATTGGAGTTTATTTTTACAAGGGCATATAAGGGTATGTACTGAAAAATAAGTTGTATTAGAAACTAAGTGATGTTCGCGGCTTCGCCCGCGTCAATAGCCTTTCCCGCTACAATATAGCCTAAAACAAAGTACGATATCAGCGCCATCTATAAAAAAAATTAAAGGCATCCGCAATTTCTCATGAAAGCAAATTACCGGGATAAAAAGTAGATCATATGTCCAGGAAATGGTCTACTCGTCTGCCAAATTTCATCCAAATCCGTTCAGCTATTCCTGCGTTGACTTCTCGCAAACTTATTACTATTTATTACTTATTCAAACATCCAAACATTTTCCCAAACTTTTGCATTTATAATATTAGTAAGATAAAAGTAGGATAAGATATGATGAATGAGAAGAATCTCTTGGCAAAATTCTTATTTACCTTAGCCTCTTAGGGATGATGTCTCAAAGGTTATTCAAAGGATAAAATACAACACGAACAAATAAAAAAATGCAGTTTTGTATATGAAATTGCTGTCACACTTTTATATTGCTAGATTATAATTTATTTAATGGATACATTTTTATCTGACGATTGCAAACGAGTTCCGCTCATTATAAAATAAAATTAAGGTGCACCGCCGACGCACACTTTGTGTGCGAACGAGTTTGCGGCGCACAAAAAGACTGCATGGCGCGCTAAAAGTCCGCCATGATATTATACCGTGTACGTTACGTCCACCACTAACGATTGTAGATTGCAAACTAAAGTGTGCACCATCTGCGTTAGCGCATATTGAAGCAAACGTTTTATTTTTTCGCGCACTACTTGTGCAACGCGATCTGCCAGCATAGACGGATTCTTTGTGCGCCGGACTTTTTGACCGTCGTATGCGTTACTGCATATAATTGCATAGGTTCTATTTCATAGAACAATAATTCCGTCACAGATCTATATCTTCTGCGCTGCACCTAAATCTCCATGAGAGAAAAATATTTCTCAATTAATTTAAAAACGTCAAAGTTAAGCTCCTATTGCAATCGAATGAACAAATGCATTATTTGGTCACAGAACCAAACACTACCAGCACGACTCGAACAATTGTATACTTTTGTTCCCTTTCAAGTCTTCCAATTCAAAATCCTGTCCCGCATACCAACAATAGCCAAACCAATTAATGTCAAAAAAGCAGTCAATTACTTCCTTATTCACGTTCACATTTCATCTGCCCACTTCGATTCTCATAATGGAAGTACGAGTATAAAGTGTAGCTGCAAATGGAAACAATCCTGAAATGAATAGAATAGTCCGCAACTATTATTATACGCACTATTATATACTGTGTTTGCATTGTAAAATATGATTGTGGTTTGTTTTGCTGTCGGATGTTTTTTTTATTTATGCTATCGCTGTATCGTTAATTTCCACTGAATGGCATTTCTTTATTACCGTTACTAAAACGTAAAGATAATCTTGTTTGTCTGGTTTGTTTATCCGTGCTAATCTCATACGGCTAAACGGATATTGAGTAGATTTTCAGAGTTATTCGGGCTATATTTTATCCTGAGAAAATTATAGCATTAAAATTAATCACCATCTTCAAACGTATTAATGTTAAGAAACATAGCATTTGAGATTTAATGTAAGTTACTTGCATTTCTAATTAGAACTGAATTGTTAACTGGCATAATGACTTACCACCAGAATAACTACTGGTGGTAGGTCTCTCCTATGTAAGAGACCGTCTGGGTGGGTACCACCGCAATGTCTATATTCTACCGCCAAGCAGCAGTGTGCCTGCACGGTTGTGTTTCGGTTTGAAGGGCATTGTAGCCAGTGTAACTACTGGACATAATGAGACTTAACATCTTATGTCTCAGTATGACGAGCGCAGTGTAATGCCACACAGTATTTTGTAACTCAAGGTGCTGGATGGTGTTGCTACTGTTTATGGGTGGTCGTATTGCTTACCATCAGCAAATCATCTAAAATTTCTCGCTTTATCCGACACGCTTTGTTATTCCATTCCTCTTAATGGCAACCAAAGTTTACATTACTGATTATTTTCTAGACGAAGTTATTTTATATGTAAAAAAGGCATTATCAATGAAAAATAGCACGGTTATTGATTGAAAGGTTTTATTGATACATTTATTTATTTCTTGTATTTATAGACCGTAATATCTTGTTCGTGTTTTTAAATATTAAGATATATTTATTTATTTACTAGCTTTTGCCCGCGGCTCCGCCCGCATTAAAAAGTTTTTCCGGGATAAAAGACCCGGTTTATATTTTCCCGGGATAAAAAGTAGTCTATGTGTTAATCCAGGACATGATCTACCCGTGTGCCAAATTTCAACGAAATCCGTTCAGTAGTTTTTGCGTGAAAGAGGCACAAACATCCTTACATCCATACATCCAAACATCTAAACATCCAAACATCCAAACATCCATACATTCTTACAAACTTTCGCCTTTATAATATTAGTAGGAAGTAGGATATATTTTGATTAACAGCAAATTGCTTATTCAAAAATAGCAATATCAGTTCGAGACACGCGGCAGCGTGTCAAGCCAAGCAAAAAAGCAGCTGCCTAGTGTAGTTTCACACGAACCATTTGGAGCGACTTTTGACGCCTCTATAACTCAAAATGTATTTAAGAGGCCGTACCCAAAATTTCGACTATTTCAGTAAACTTTTCTTCGTAATTTAAAAAAAAATGAACTGATTTGATTAATTTATAATACATCATCGGAAAGACTATTTCAACACTAATGGACTAAACGAGCCAGATTTTTCATATCTTTCTTTAGCTTCAATCTATCCACCAAGTTCCAACGTCTGTTTCAGAATTTTTTTATACGGAGACTCTAAGTTGTAGTCGTTTTCAATCAAAATCTTGCTTGAAACAAAGTAACGAAAACTACTGTTTATTGGTATAAAAAGTCGCCCACAAGAAAAACGTGAAAATTTCTTCATTATCAATATAAAAGGAGGCGCACTTATTTTCGCGGTCTAGCGCGCTCTCGCTCTCGCTCTCGCTCTCGCTCTCGCTCTCGCTCTCGCTCCCGCCCTCGCCCTCCCCCTCGCTGCCGATTCCGCTCCCGCTCCTGCTCACACTTCCGCTCTGCTCCCGGTCCCGCTCCTGCTCCCGCTCCCGCTCCCGCTCCCGCTCCCGCTTCCGCCCCCACTCCCGTACCCGCTCCCGTTTCAGCTACCGTTGCCGCTACCGCCACCACTCCCGCTCTCACTCTAGCTCCCACTCCCACTCCCGCTCTCGCACCCACTCTCGCTCCCTCTCTCGCTCCCGCTCCCGCTCTCGCTCCCGCTCCCGCTCCTTCTCCTTCTCCTTCTCCTTCTCCTTCTCCTTCTCCTTCTCCTTCTCCTTCTCCTTCTCCTTCTCCTTCTCCTTCTCCTTCTCCTTCTCCTTCTCCTTTTCCTCATCTTTGTCCCCATCCGTATCCTCATCCGTATCCTCATCTTCATCTTTATCCTAATCCTTATCCACACTGAGGACACTGGGGGACTTCCCCTAATAATTATTATAATAATTAACTTAATGTATTTTGACTCATCATAAGTGCAACTATGTTCGCCCACGTGATCCATAAAGATTTGATTTTTGTATTTATTATTGAGCAATTAAATTTATCAATTCAATTCAATGTATCCAACTCTCAGTTTCATGGTAACTCTATTCTTTCAACTTGTAGCCGCTAATTTGTGTCTTGAATTTCGTGCAACAGTTGATATAGAATGCGCAGAGCTTTAAGGTTCGAACGTCATAAAGAATAATCCGGGCTAACCGTTTGAAGTTCACCAGGTTTCTTGTGGGGTAAAGTGGGTGGGCCTTAGAATAATGTTATCACTACCTTAAATTTTGTGGAAAATAAACTGGCCAGATTCACGAATAGAGATGTATACACCTACACACTCACGTCCTTTATACCCGAAGGGATAGACAGAGGCGCAACTAATGCACCCACTTTTCGCCGTGCGTATTCCGTCCCATGATGTGATAAGGGGTGAACCTATAGGGCTGATACTGAGTAGAAAAACCCAATATCACTTCACCCGATACGGGGATCGAAACCGAGACCCTAGCATTACAGTACCTGAACATAGTACCGTAATACAACTACGTCACCGAGGCAGTAATGAAGGTGTTATTAATATTTTCTATGGCTGTTGCCCGCGGCTCCGCCCGCTTTTTATTTTCCCGGGATGAAACGTAGCCCAAGTTACTCCTTATTACATCAGCTACTTGCCAATAAAAGTCTAGTCAAAATCGGTCCAGCCATTTCAGAGATTAGCCGAAACAAACAGACAGCCAAAAATTAAATAAAAAATATTTTGGTGTATGTACCGTCTAGGTATATATTCATATACATGTAGTAAATAACAGTTATTTCAGCAATATTACAGGCACTCCAATTGTATTTATATGTATAGATGAGGAAGAAACTTAAATTGCTGATTTGCACATTGTTAGAACTGATGAGCTATTTTAACACTTCAAAAGCATAACCAACTCTACAATTAAAAACACTATCAACCCAACAAACAACATAGAGAAATCAGAACTAGACAATAGCACAATAGACATAAACTGTTATCAATCCCTCAAGGTACGACCCTCATATCCACACGTCCGAGATTAGTTCGTGTTGCTAACAAGCAAGTAACTTTTACAATTAATACCAACCAACCGCAACAGAGGGTTATGTTCGGATCGATTTGTTACCTACCCGTCAGAAATAAAGTTCCGCATCGCCGTAAAGGGATTCGGTGTTGCAACTATTAACAACACATTATTTAGCTATGTACTGTATATTTTATACGATAGTTTCTATGATTCTAGATAAAAATATTGAATATTAATTAATCTATTTATTAGATTATTGATTGAAGATATTTGGAGACGAAAGGCATGTTCAATTATCCACAGATGAATAAAGTCCTGTCAACGCAAAAGCTCACGCTAAGTTCAGTAATTAGATAGTAATCATTTAAAAAATCATCGGAGATGCTTCATTCATAATTCATGTGGCTTCGTAAGTACAATTCATGTAAGCAAGCATGTGACTGCCTCGGTGGCGTAGTGGTATTGCGTACGCATTACGAGTACGATTTGCGCGCTGAGGTCCTGGGTTCGAATCCCGGGTCGAGCCAAAAAAATTGTGACTGGGTTTTTCCATCTTAAAATTTACTCAGTCGCAGCTCGGAGTCAGGAAGTTGGCGGTGTGATACCCCCGTGCCTCGGAAAGCACGTAAAGCCGTTGGTCCTGCGCCTGATCTCTCTCCGGTCATGTCGGATTGCCGTCTCACCGGACTATGAGAGTGAAGGAATAGCGAGTGCACCTGTGTATTGCGCACACACTTGTGCACTATAATATCTCCTGCGTACCTGGCTGATCTCCGTTGAGATTGGCCGCCGTGGCCGAAACTGGCTAGGAGGATTTCATGTAAGCAAAACTCTTGAGACAAAAAGAGTAAGAATATGAAACCAATGATATAGATGCTTTTTATAGTTATGAATAGATCTGCAAATCGAACAGAAAAATATGAGAATTACAGTAGATAGTTCTTATAAAAATATCAAGTTTGCAATAATAAAAAGATATGACAGCGTTTCGAACTAAGATAATATTTTCCACTGATGTTAAAAAATCTTTAGTATAATTCTCGGTGACCTTGAAATTTAGCTCGAACCTCGATGGAAGGACTTCTGATACAACCGAAGGAAAAACGAAAATGATTTATTACAAATCCCTCGGAGAATTATTATGGGACAAACTTTTAATAGTGCGGCCTTTTTCCCAGAAACTAGATTTAATATTAAATACCGAAGAATAGGATAGTGAGATGATAAAGTTCCCAGTGGTAGATAATTTGCCTCATATAATATTATCTATATTGCTAACGTTTCCCTTAAGCTTCTCGATCGCATTATTACTTACTAGATTTAGCCCGCGGCTCCACCCGCGTTAAAAAGTTTTTCCGGGATAAAAGTCCCGCTTTTTATTTTCCCGGAATAAAATGTAGCCTATGTGTTAATCCAGGACATGATCTACCCGTGTGCCAAATTTCATCGAAATCCGTTCAGTAGTTTTTGCGTGAAAGAGTAACAAACATCCATACATCCAGACATCCATACATACTTACAAACTTTCGCCTTTATAATACTAGCTTTTTGCCCGCGTTAAAAAGTTTTTCCGGGATAAAAGTCCCGCTTTATGTTTTCCCGGGATAAAAAGTAGCCTATGTGTTAATCCAGGACATGATCTACCCGTGTGCCAAATTCATCGAAATGCGTTCAGTAGTTTTTGCGTGAAAGAGGAACAAACATCCATACATCCAGACATTCTTACGAACTTTCGCCTTTATAATATTAGTAGGATTAGTAAGATTGACTTACGAGACGAGACAATTTAAAAACTATCAGAAAATTGACACTTACATTATAAAGAGGAAAATTTAGTACGTTTATGAGTTTGATTCTAGAAAGAATCTTTAAATATACTGAATCTTTACTAAAAAATCTATCACTGATGCAAAGCCACATCATCCTTACGTGGCAAAGACCATATTGTATTCGGGAAATGACAAAGAAGGTGCCGCGAACAAAACTTAGTCTTGCTAAAACAACCAACCACCAGACTCGGGGATGAATATTAAAAACCATGAGACAATTTTATCAAATAATGGAGTTGTTTAAGTCACAGCTTAACGCGTCATTAGGGGCAGATTGCGTGCGCAAAATAATGGCTATTTATTTAATGTCCTCGAGGAGGAACAATTTAAAACCTTCATGATACGCCCTAATAAGAAAGCATGGAAGGTAAGTTGAATATTTTCAATGCTATTTATTTTCTTTTATCTAAATAAATCTTGACTGAATAAGGGTACTAATGCTAATCACGACTATAAACAAACTGTACTTTATTAGTATCCTGATAAGGGCCGCGGAATTTAAAGGTGGCTTTTGGTACTTTGAATGTGATTCATGGATTTAGTGCATCATATTTAGTCCGTAGACCCGGCGTGGTTTTGACATTACAGAGCATCTTCTATGTAGCAGTTGAGTTTCGTGAAATTAATATTTATTCATTAGGTTATCGACTTGGTTAATTTCACACGTTTATAATTTTCCATATGTTTATGTAGCAGCTAGTCAGCTAAGATTTTTAGCTGCTGGTAAAATTCCATATTAATAACTCAGCCTTTTACCACGAAGACAAAAAGAAACGAGACAAAACTCTGGCAGTAAATAAATACCTGAAAATCATACTAGAATTACAAGGAATTTTGTATAAAGTGAAAGCCACAAACGATGTTGAAGTCAGCTAACACAATACGACGGGTCACGTATACGTATATTAGTCGAGGAAGCAGTTATATTTTGCCGTCGCCACACGTATCAATAGCCAAGATTAATGTTTTCCTTGCATCCGGTGCTCCGCCACTTCACCTAGACTGGGCCGTTGCTTACCCAGTAGAATCCGGTTTAATATACATGTAAAAGTATTTGTGTTTATGTGTTAGAAATACATACACATTATAAAACAATGTCCCCCGCCGCGTATGTCTGTCTGTCTGAATGGGATAAATTAAAAAACAACGGAACAAATTTCGATTAAATTTGGTATAAAGAGTTTGATTTTATATCCCAGGTAATATATAGCAAGACTTTTATTCCTCTTTCAGCCGAGCGAAGTCGCGAGCAATTGCTAGCTAACGTATAAACAGTGCAATGGATTAAGATGATATTTTGGAACAGTTAGATGAAGACCTTGGTTATATATAAATAGGAGGTAAAATGCAGGATAGAACTTCTGTTCTGGAAAGAGTCCCACGCGTAAAGCCAAGAGCAAAACTAGCAGTGAATTCAAGACCGTTTGACCCCGGACTCGTGTCATCAACGCTCGTAAACTTTACGATCTACTTGACTCCGAAACAGGCTTTGAAGAATAAGCACGTTGTGGAAGCGTATTTCTTCTGACAAAATAATATTGGAAAAAAATATTGAGGTATGTAACGCGTATCGGCATAATCGTAAATGTGAATGGAGTTATCAACATTTTTTGCGACGTAGTTACGGAACATAGCACGATTCCGCGTTCCCAAATTGATTTTATAATATTTTAAAAATAGGCTTTCAGGCGCATTCATGGGGAAATTCATGTAACATTGAGCAACGTTAAATGTTATCCGAATAGTAGTGCTACATTTACGTACTCCAATGAATATTACTAATGTTACGTAGGTCTCTCGAATACCTACAAGTACGTAGGTAGTTGCTATCGTACCGTACATCTCGCTGACAGGCAGCAGTATGCAAGAACTATTGTATTACAGTTTGAAAGATATTGTTGCAAATGCAATTATTGGATATTATGAAACTCAATTTGGGAGAGGCCTATGTTCAGCAGTGGACGTCGTGTGGCTCATGATGATGATGAAACTCAATGACTAAAGTATCACAGTGACAAGATATTGGATTTTTCCATTAAGTATTCAGCCCGGAGTCTGCACTTCTTGCCTGATATGGCGATAGGACGGAATACGCACGAAGAAAAGTGGGTGTATTATTTGTGCCTCAGCCTATCCGGGGACAATAGGTGTGAGTGAGTGTACTATTTGCAATGTATAATTCTTAGCATCTGCAGTTTTCGAATAATAAGCGATATTCCATACAGAGCGTTCAAACAAGTCATCAATTCCTCGTCATGTCTTCTTACAGTAGCATCAGCAAACTAATTAATAGTGTGCAAAATGTTTTTCCTTGTGACTTGGATACAGTATTAATCAAAAACATCGTGGGTTTCACCATCATTACTCCAAACATAAGCTCTCAATAAATCTACTACAACATATTTGAAATGAGTGATATCTGACCCAAAAAAAAACAAGGTGAAGATATTTATTTGGCGTACAGCCAGAAAACTGTTGTTAAATGGACCATAGATCTAGATATACTACCTATTTCCTATCCTGGCTCACTTAATAGAATAATAAACAATGAATACAGACTTTGATAACTACGTATTTGCTTATCCAAACTTATTGTTCTTCCTTATTTATATATTAGGCATTCAGTGGTTTCTTGTCACTCACTTACTCTTCAACTATGTATTAGACACTCTGCCAAGCTTGAAGCTTCGTCTTAGCCTCAGAATAAGGATGCTTTAGTCTTTATTCTATGGTCTTAGCACAATTTTTCACAGATAATATTTTTTACACCTAAGTGAAAATGTTTGGATGTTTCTTAATATTTATTAAAAGTAAACGCAAAAATCGCGAAGGGATTTGGATGTCAATTGCACATGGATATACTCATTGTTTAATATGAATCTTTAAATAGCTTCTTCTTCTTCAGCGAAGTCCATTACTGAACATAGGCCTCCCCAAAGATTTCTAGATCAACCTTTAAATAGCACTGGCGTCATATAGATGACACACTAAGAAATGTAGTTCAAGAAAAGGCGGGCGAAACTGTGATCAATACCTAATAGTTAATAAACAATGCACAATTGACACCTCAAGCCCCGCGACGGACACCGGTGTCCATATATATAGGGTTTTCCCATACGTCTATATATATAAGAGGGGCTTGAAGGGTTAAAAGACCTAAGAATTAATACTATTAAAGATTATCCCAGTTGAAGGAATCAACAAATAGCCGGCAGCCCTAACTAAAACACTCGACCACACTGCACCAAACAAGTGGCATCACGTTTGTTCGCCCTCCACTCCTACGATCTCTTTCAATTATCTGAAGCACACTCAACACCGAGCATTCCACAGACTAGGCTTTCCTACTTATTCGCAAATTCGGGTCAGCCTTCAATTATTCTACGAAACATCTCTCGTAAGCGAAATCTTGTTACTTGAATTGACAAGTAGGCTGGCCGCATACGTGACCTTACATGTCGACAGGTTTTTGCGAGGGTTCTTTATTGAAATCCCCAGTGCCATTATTTTATCATTCCGCCGATCCCTTGTTTCTGTCTTTTTTTTAACGGGCGAAATAAATTATGTATCTTTACAGACGATAAACTACCCAAATTGTTTTACGCTAAAACTGTGTCATAGAAATTCACCTTTACAAATATTAGTAATATTATAAGCAGATTGCTCGTGGCAGGTCTCTCAGATGTAAAAGTCCGTCTGGGTGGGTACCATCGCAATGTCTATTTCTACCGTCAAGCAGCAGTGTGCATGCAATGTTGTGTTTCGGTTTTGAAGGACATTGTAGCTAGTGTAGCTACTGGACATAATGAGACTTAAAATCTTATCTCATGGTGACGAGCGCATTGCTCAGTCACTCAGTGCTTTGTAACTAAAGTTGCTGGATGGTATTTCTACTGTTTATGGGTGGTCATATCGCTTACTATCAGGCGAACGACATGCACGTCTACGTCGTCATTCCAAGCCATAAAAAAAGACGTGTGGCACTCGGAGACTGCCGCGGTAAAGCTATTGCATAAATTCTAATATTTATAACCTCTTTGAACAGATATAAAATAAAAGTCATTAAAAGTTCTGCTATTCATCGATAGAAGGCAAAACTAAAAAAAAAATATGAATGACGGGCTCAATGGACTGGTATCCAGAGCCGTAATATAAATAAAAACCTCTTTGAACAGATATAAAATAAAAACTTTTTAAAAATTCAAACTTAGAATCACGTCTTCCCGCCGCGTTTAACATTTCGATACGTTTCACTGACTGGAACAATTTTTAAATACAGGGTAATGTCGACCTTTTATCGTTCAACATTCAGCTCATATCCTCTTACATATTCTATTCTTACAAGACTGCGATATTAAATTTACTTATGGAACTTTACACTCTACATGGTTGTGATAGAGTTGAAAATAAAATATCACCGCTGTGCCGGTCGGAGTGAGGGATGACAGGTTTTTTCGTTACGGAATATCTGGATTCGGTCTCCACGCTCAAGCTATGCAATAGCTTAATAATAAGAATATGAGATTATGAATAAGTAACTACAATATGATTTTTACGTATTTTAACTTATCGCCAATATTGCCTAAATACCAAAGTATTACCTGATCAATTTAAAAACTAAACCTATCAAACACCATTTCTCACAATTCATACCTTCAGCACGAGTTTACGCTCTATCATATGGTTAACGTAATGGTTTCAACTGTATAATTTTTTGTATGGAAATTTGTACAGCGCCCCGGTGAGCGTATTTGGAACTAATATACAACGACGTCAACATTCCACGCTTGTAAACTTCGAATAGTAAATCGAGAAACCATAGACAAGTACCTAGGTATGTGTCAAAATGTATAGAAAATGTCAGCACGCATCTCTTTTTGGTATCTTTTTTTTGTTAATGGCCGTACTGCCAGTAGCCTGACACGAGTCGGCTTTTCTGGCCACACTGGTCTCACCCTAAACGCAGAAGACGCTCGCAACCCTTTGAATTAAGTGACCATGCTGAGGGCAACTCACTAACGGGTTACGAACCTCGGCTCAGGACGGCCACTGAGAGAGGATGAGACATCAACGATTAGGGAAAGATTGGTTTTTAGGCCTAATCCTATTAGATTGTGTTGTCATCGGCACGCGGGGCGGAACTGCTAGGGGGGTCGGGGGGGCGACGGGGAACGCGGCGAGGTCCTCGACGGCGAGGACGGAACTGCGGTCTTGTGGAGTGTTGGAGTTTCAAGAACTCGTTCTTACGGCGGATGGCCAGAGTGATTTCGTCCTCTGGATCGGTTAATATGGAACGTGGCCGTCTCCATTTGGCGCGGTCGAATGGTGTTTTTTGGTATCGTGTAATGCGTTACCGTACTCGATAAGAATACGGTACGACTACTAAACGCGTAAATTCGTGCTCGATACCCACACGGCACACTGTAGAAATACTTACTTACTAGAAATGCGCGACGCGACGTTTCCTCGTTCGAATCTATAGTCTACAATCTATAAGCATAAATCTTTTTGACAACGGCACAATATCGTGGCTGAAAATTCAATTAGGCATTTGTCATCGCTTCATTTCCCACCCACGAGGCGATTCGTGCGTGCCACGCGAACACACGACAAAAGGGAGCCCTTATTTTTACATTATACACTTATTTGGTGGCGTTTGTCGTGGGAGATTAAATGCCTTCAGTTATTTCAAAAATTGTAAATGCCATTATTCAATCAAAGAAGGTTACTCATGGAACCGTATTACCTTTTATACCGGTGTGTTTAAAGCCGGGTGTACACGGATTGATCCTGGACCGTGACTTGTGGGCTATTAACCCGTCAAACCCCGCTTATATATGTATAAATGTATGGGGAATTCCTATATACTCGGACGCCGGCGTCCGTAGTGGGGCTTGACGAGTCCAGATGGGTTCCACACGTTTCGTACGGTAGTGTTTTCAAATATCCTACCATCAAACTACAAACTTTTAAACAGTGAGGTTGTGTGATTACTGCATGATATTGTGCCTTTACTAAAGTCGAAGTTACACAAGGAGAGTTTTTTGCATGCAAGTGGCAGTTTCTTGCTATGCAATAATCTATCGCCTAGTGTAAAACAAATGGTGCGATTGTCGCCTCTCGAAAACAAGTATCGCCCTATAAACTCTCCTTGGGCACCACGTGTGTAAACAAATCGTACATATTTCGCCATTCAAATTTCGAATGGCGAGTCTCTTGGAAAATCAGTATAGAACGATTTGTCCGAGGCTCACATCAACCCATGTGAACCCTGCCCAAGTAGTGTTTACACTAGGCAAGACACATATGGGAATATCACCCTGCGAATACTTGCCTGTTGTGTTAATATTAAAACTCAGTACTTTTCATGGCGTCCATGTCCAACAATAACTTTAATAAAAAAGCATAAGGAAGCAAAAACAACTTCAAACTCTATATTAGAGACAACTACAAACTAGCATTTCTAAATTAAATATACTGTTATCAGGCTAATCAAAAGATGGTGTTAGTTTCTTTGATGTAATTTATATTAAATTGCAATATAAACAATTTAGGAGGAGTGAGTCTCGCCTATGACACTCGAATCCAAGTATCGCTTTATTGCTACGAGTTTTTATCCTAATGTAAACAACTACAGAATGAATCGCATGGAGAGTTCTCGCATACGATAATCGCTTATGATTTTTTGCCGCTCGCAATCGAGTAACAGCTCTTCTTGTGTAAATGACGCTTAACTCTAGCGTAAAGTATGATGATTCTTTATAATGCCTGCCAGCTAAACTATTAGGTATTATAATGATATAGGTCTTTACCTGCTACTAGCAAGATTTATAAACTTTCCCATTATATGAAGAAGAGTCTCGAACTAGCTTTGGCCAGTATTTAATAGACATAAATTTATGTAAAAATTACGTTCAATTATATATTTAATCTAGGTTGCGTCACGATAGTTCGCACTTTAGTGAGTTTCAGATAGCAAAATAATGAACAAGAATAGAAAATTACATACAGACTCAAACGTAACATGCAAACCTTTTCTAAAATTTGTTGTGCGAGTCTATATTGTCAATACAAGTAAAACTTTAATTATTTCACTGCAAACTTCCGAATTATTTATTTATTTACTGCACTTTATTATTTATTATTTGAATTATTATTATTTAAAAAGCTCTTTCGTCATCCACATGAACAAATTATTCTTTGAGTGCCTGATTATATAAAGCAAATGGAATAAAAATTTAAAGGAATTTATATTCCGTCTGAATATTATTTTTACTTTAACTTAATCTGGGTTTTATGATAAAAGACCACGACCAGATTCACAAAAAAAGCGAATTGAAGTTAGCTCTCAGTTACGTTTCGTAATAATATGGTGCTTGGTGAATGTATTTCCAAAAGCTCAAACACCTACCCTCCTAATCCCGTTGTTTTGAAGCAGGTACCTCTACTGTGGATATTTATGAGTGCTGAAGACCACGTTACAACCCGATTCCCCGTTTCCGACTATATGAATCATAAACACGAAACATTTTTAATGCAGTGAAATAACAATCTTATCTAATAATGTCTCAACGCAATGTAACATCAAAAACACTCAAACAACGTAAACAAAAAAGAATTCAAAACCAATTACATTTACTATATTTTTGCAATAACAAAAATTATTCTACAACACAGTACGAACGTAATACGTTGCGCTCGATTCTGTTTGAGTGAGAAATCAATTTGTTCCACCGTTTTCATTTATGCGATCCAAGCGGTTCCATTTATTCGAACACAAATTGGAAAGGGACTGACTGAGTTGTCAGCTGAGGCTTATGCAGTCTCGACTTAGCAATGGACTGCACAACAATAAGATAAAAATACAAGACGTATACTTATCTATTGATGGGTTGTAATCCCGCCAATATGTGGGGAAAATGTTTGCGGAGGGTGCATTTTTGGTTATGAAAAATGTTGAGGAAACTCGTAGCTTAATCTTAGTAATAAAAATAGAAAACTTGTGGAGATATTTGAAATCTAACAGATTTTGATGATGGGTACACAAATAGAATCATGTCCTGAAATAAAATGCTATTTTTTATATCGAAAAAGCGCAGTGGATTACCACGCAATACTTTGTAATTTAAAGTTGTGCTGCTGCAAAAAATGCTGATGCTGTTTATGGGCGGTCGTATATCTTACCAGCATTTACGTTTGTCAACTTTTATCCAGAATGCCACACAATCCTTAGATAAAAGCCTTGTACAAGGTCTATAAAAGCTTCAAAATCGTCAAGCACACAAATCATCACCAAGGCAGATGCAGGTTTATCTTACAAATTAAAAAATAACACTGGACGCAAAATACGTATCTTTTCCAAGTCAAACTGCCAGTAGCTAATAGATAACTGTAATGAATCAAAGGACTGCTGCGTAGCTCCGATAGCTTTTTTCAGGTTTCGCTCCATCTTTTATTTTTGTACGTTGCAGTCTCGTTAGTCGTCTATGTTGAAATTATCTAGTTATTTCAATTTCTCTTCCTTTTGAGGTATTTTTTATTTTTAATTCACACGTGTTACTTGCCATGAATCTTTTTTTATTTATTTTTAGTTTTAGTTGGACTCCGCAGTATGATTTGAGTAACATATCAATCAGTTTCTGTATATTTATTAACCGACTTCAAAAAGGAGGTTCTGTATTCGATCCGTATGCATGTATGTATGTAAATTTGTATGGCCGCGTGTTTCTCAAAAACTACTCATCCGATTTAGATGTGGTTTCCGATATTGAAATGTATATATTTCAGGGAAGGTTTTAGTATATAATTTATGAAGATCTGATGAAGATCTTCGAATACACAATGGAACTCTACAATAACTAACAGCAGATGACTCGCGAATGCTGCAATCGTATATCTATGATGTATTGTTTACACCATTCTATAATTAACTAACAAAAAAGGAACAAATAAAAACTTTTTAATAAAAAATAAACAGACTTCAAATCCACTACAAATCAAAAATAATTAAAACTTGTATTCGCTTAGTACATACATATATTTGGAGTCGGTGTCTAATTTAAATTGAACAATGTTTTCGTATATTTGTTTGTGTATTTCCTTAGCTTAGCTGGCAATTAATATTAGGCATCGACTCCAAATATACGTATATACTAATCGTATACAAATTTTAATTATTTTTTTAATTATAGTGGTTTTGAAGTCGGTTTAATTTTTATTAAAAAGTTTTTTTTTCGCAAGACGTAGGGCTTGTAAAATTAAACCTTCTTGTGATCATATAACTTTTTATAGACATTATAAACATGTTAATAGTGGGTAATTTTAAACGTAATTTTACTGTCTATTCTTACGAAAGTTTGCGAAAATGTTTGGAAGTCTGAACCTATGTTCGTTACAAGTGAAGTCAAAAACTATTGAACGGCCTTGGGTGGCATAAATGTTTTTTTGCCGTGATATACATACCTAAGTGATTTTTTGTAATAATAATTATTAACTATTGAATGTATTTTGACTTATCATAAGTGCAACTATGTTCGCCTACGTGATGAATAAAGTATTTTATTTTATTTTTTATTTTAAAGGTAGATCATGTCCTGGATTAACACATAGGCTAATTTTTATCCCAGTAGTGTATCCATAGGAAATATTGGCATCTTGTTGACATATTTTTTAAGCTGGTGGCACTGACGTCGTCCTATATTTTAGAGACTTTTGTAGCAGAAAAATAATTTACGCAGGTGACCCGCGAGCAACACCTTAGTATGTGTATAAATAAAGCATTTTAAGAAACTAAAATAAACTTTGCCTGCCTCGGTGGCGTAGTTGTATTATAGTACGACTGCAATGCTGAGGTCTTGGGTTCGATCCCCGGGTCGGGCAAAGTGATATTGAGTTTTTCTATTCAGTATCAGCCCGGAGTCTGGAATTTGTGCCCGATATGGCGATAGGCTCGCCCCCTATCACATCATGGGACGGAATAAAGGCGAAAAGTGGGTGCACTGGTTGCGCCTCTGCCTACCCCTTCGGGGATAACAGGCGTGTGTGTGTGTGTGTGTGTGTGTGTGTGTGTGTGTGTGTGTGTGTGTAAAATAAACTTTCATTTATCTGTATCCATTTTTAAATTTTCAGCCTTCTCCAATTTTGGATATATTAATCTAATTATTAAAAAGAATTATGAAATTACACACTCATTAAAATCAAAACTCATTGAAAATTAACTTAAGCGTCCGAATGGCCAGTAATTTGACGACTTTTATTACACAAAATCCTCACCTGAAGGAACATTGAAAGGAAGCTGGTATTAATTATTTTTTTCTTCATCACATCGTTATTAAATTATTTAAACCATAAGAAGATAATTTAAAGTGCTTTTGAGTTTTATTATTTAGCGACTGCCATATCTGGCACAAATTCCAGACTCCAGGCTGATACTGAATTTAAAACCCAATATCACTTTCCCCGACCCGGGGATCGAACCCGAGACTTCAGCATTGCAGTCGTACCATAATACAATTACGCCACCGCGGCAGTCTGTAGATAAACTTAGGAATTATGCGTAGATTTAAAATGTCAAGTAAATGTATTTAGGATACCTAAATACTAATGAGGATATTTCTTTTAACTATGAACAATGCCCTTTAGAAAGTCAGGTATATATTTTCTGCCTCAGTTAAATATTAGAATGCAAAAGATACATAAAATAATAAGGATTGTTTATCACTATTAGAAAAGTAGTTCTAAAATTTATATTAAAATATAATTATATATTCAGTAAGTAATATCTTCAAGTAATTATAATTATGTTTTCATATTTGCATAATGGACTATAAAATAAATCATTTTCGAATATCGGCTACCAATAATTATGTTGTGAAATATCAGTATTCAGAATTACATTTTATAATAGAGTCCAAACTTTTAATCTAATCTAACTTTACGAATATAAACAGTGAAAGTATTATCAACAGCAAATAATTTTGAATTGAAATATAATCAAAGCTAGACTGAAAATTACCAATGCAATCAAATAATGTTTGTACTAGCTATACATCTCAGATTTATATTTAGTATATATTTTGTAGTACCATATCATGTGTTTTTTTTTAAAGCAAGTTTCTTGACTACCTTATCAGGCCGGGAATCGAACCCGAGACCTCAGCATTGCAGTCATACCATAATGCAACTACGCTACCGAGGCAGTAATCAATGAAGATTAATATAATAATTATTATAATTCATGAGCAACGCGCACTAGGCCAGTTTGATGAACTAAGGTCTAAACTTTCACAATAGTAGAACTAACCTTGTATCAAACAGTAGGAATATAAAACTCTATTATAACTGGAGCGGTATTAAGAAATGCGACAGAGATTAAATAAATTAAAAACTAAAATAATTCCAATTCCTTTAACAAAGTGTCAAGTTCCTTAAGATTTAAAAGGTTCTTTCAATTTATCTACATACAAATCGAAGTGGTTCCGAGTGGCCTGTCAGTGGCGGTTGTGCTGATGCACAGAGGGTGCCGGCAACAACGCCCTTTTTTACTTTCAATCTCTTTTGAATACAAATGCCAGCTTTAAATTAACGTCTTAAGGATGATTTTGCAATCATCAAATTTATTCATAGAATAAAATGCAATCCAAAAAATTGCAAGTTGGATAGAATAGGTATGACTTCTCTATTCAGTCAAGTTGTAATTTATGTGATGGATAAGTTTTATCTGATTGAAAATTCGGTCTTTAGTCGATCGAGGTTATTACATCGTCTAGTATAAAATTATGAAATAAGGAAACCTGGAAGGAAGACTGGATGGTGTTGCTACTGATTATGGGTGGTCGTATCGCTTACCATCAGGCGAACGGCATACTCGTCTCGTCATTCAATGCCATAAAAAAAAGAAAGAAAAGGCCAATCATGCCTATTAATTTTTGCTTGAGAATACTTTGTTTTATAAATCATCTCAAATTATGATTAAATATTATTTTTACTAAACTTAACAAAAAATTCGATATGCGTCAAACAAATATTACTCCGCCTCAATTTAATATCAAGTAGTCAGAATCGATTTTGCAATCAGAATCTGATTTCCGGGAACATCAGCCGTTTTTACGCGTTTACGTTGAAAATTACCCGATTAATCCTCGCTTGCGTAGATCATATTTTCTTCGGGTTAAAAACGGACGCGCCCGCAGCCGCTGTGTTGGGCGTTATTCAATGGTTTTCCTTTCACACTTTTTGTTCAAGTTTGCGTGACACTTCATTTATAATTCCGCTTAATCCGAGTGAGTGAGTTCTTACCGAATGAATTTGTAATGTAAAGATTAATGATATATGCTACGAGGCTCTTTCAAACCATTCTACGTTTCTTATCTTATTTATCAACGCGTACAGGCATTGTGATCGAAGCGGCACTTTTCGTTCATAATTTAAGGCTTTGGTAGAGAGGAAAATCGGTTAATAAAGACAAACAGGAGGTTTTAAACAGCCCGTCTCTTTTGAAACGTTATGTTCAGACTTGAGAATAAATTTAATTGTCAAAGTTGAGATTGAAAAAGTTATGGCGGTCGCGTAATTCTATATAAGTCCGTGTTGTGCCCACGGCGGCGTAATTATTAGATATGTTTGTTCTGTACAATTTGGTTAATGTAGCGCCTTTTGTTTTATTAGTATTTATTTATTTATTTATGTATGGTACACCAGCAGCTTACACACTAAACATGCACGAAAATAGGAAATAATAATACAATGGTTCAGATATGCAAGCCAATTACAGGTATACACAGCATTGAAAGAATAAAAGACACTGTAAACTACTGCGCTAGTTAACTGTAACACGTTATTTAATTAAGGGGAAGGTAATAATAATTATTAGTAATTTAAACAAACAATATCTTGCCAAAAAAAATAGTAAAATGATTGAGACCTTAACGTAGGAGCAAATTATTTCTTTAAGTTAAATTACTTTTACTTAATGAAGATAGGATTTGGCGCATGTATCGTATGAAAGGTTTTGATAAAATTCACTTTTCATCACTTTAATTGCTCGCTTTACTTATCTTTGAAGAAGTGTGCAATACTATTATTTCTGTGTAAACATTCGATATGATAACTCAAATTATAAAAACCTTTTTAACCAACGTAGACTGGTCGTGTATACTGTGTACAATTCAGTGATTAAAAAGTTACAAGAAGTTCATCTCATTCCCTTTTATACTGAACGTCTCTATCGAAACCTTTAACAATATAAAGGCACCCTTTATTGAATGATGTATTGAAAGTACTCTCAATAATCTTGGGTCCATTTCTTGGAAACGCGTTAAATTCCAATGAAATTGTAAAAATATTAGAGAACGAAAGGAAAGGGCCAGAAGTTACACAAAGAAAAGGAATCTATAAGCGACCGTCCTACACAAAGGCAAAACTTTTAGTTTTCGGAATACGTTACAAGCCGCACTAATAACGTAATGGTCTGAAATTTTTGAATAATAAAACTACTAATACTATGAAGATCAATACAGGGAAATAAAATCACGACAAATTAATTACCATTTTCAAATGGCCCAAACATGAATTATAATCGTTTTCGCCTCGTTTATGCTCCTCAAAAAAGTAGGGAATAGTTCAAAATACATCATTTTCCAAAGTATATTTGTGGCATGATATGATTTGTAGCTTGTTTATGTCCAATCCAGACGAAACGGGAAAACATAGTATTTCCAAGCGGCGATACCCTAGTTGGGAGTGGAACGCACTGCCGAGACGAATGTTCGCAGGTTCAAAGCGAACGACATAGACCTCTAACTTTTCTAAAAATGTATGTGTGTATTCTGTGAGAATTATCGCTCACTTTAAAAGTGAAGGAAAACATCGTGATAAAACCTGCATACCTGAGAAGTTCTCTGAATTTCGAAGGTACGTGAACTCCGCCAACCCCCACTTGGCCAGCGTGGTGGACTAAGGCCTTAACCCTCTCAGTTCTAGAGCACGCCCGTTCTCAGCAGTGGGTAGTATATAATACAGGGCTGGTATGGAACACCATACCATAATAGTATGGTATTTCCAATTGAAAGAATATGGAGGTAACCGATTTTTCCTTGTACCCTATCTGAGTATCGCATCTCTTACTAGCTACAAGCCAAATGCCAGCTTTACCGAGAAAGTAGTTAAAAAACCCAATTTCAAACATAGAACTCCATCACAAATTTATAATACAGAATCACCTGACGTTACAAACGAGAATACAAAAAAATCCACTAAAACATCCAAATTGCGAGCAACAGTAACAAGTTTGCACAACGTTTTCATATACCGGGTGTCCATTACGCGAACAATCTAGCTGCGGCCGAATATAATCCGTTTACTGCATAACGCTCGCAAAGTTATCGCTCGGCGAATATGCGTGTAAAATCAGCCCCAGTTTAATGAGTACAAAATAACATAACTCCGACGCGGTGCAGTTTATACTTGCAAAACGCCATTCTAAATATGTTCGTGTTACAATTAATTCGGTTAATGTGAATTTTATAGTGCCTGGAAATGACGGAGATGCTTATGATAATGCTCTTGGATGTACTTATGTCTGCCTTTATTTACGCCGATGTGTGCCCTCTGTGTTATTAAATTGCACCGGTGTCTTGGTTGTATGGAAAATGAGTTTTCAAAAGTGATTGTTTGCGTTTTTTATGGTTCATACCCAAGTTATTTTTCTTGATGTCTTTGTTTTTCGGACTATCTTTATTTGCGAACTAAGCAATGGAAATAATAATTGTTTCAGCAAAATCATCAACCGTCAGTTGCATAGTAGTGTAGTGTTTCGCGCCAATAAGCTAACAGCGTCTGCGCGGTGCATTAAGCCTTTTGTCCGGGTGATGAATTCCTTCCGAAAATTTTCTCAACTTGATAAGACAGGACGAAAAATAACTGCCTGGTAAAGGCACGTGTTCACTAAGCTATACCTACTCTCCTTCTAAAGCGACAGTTAAACAAAATGATATGCATAGTCCCATTGTAGCCGCAGTAATAACTCTGCAACATCTTTGATACTATACTGATGTGTGAACCGACCTCAAAGACAGTGACAAGTCTCACATTTAGATATTTCGAAATGTGAGACTGTGTATTCACCGGCATAACTTTATCATCGCGTGGTGCTCCAGTGTCAAGAATCTTGGTTTGCTTATGGATTCCACATTTCACTGGCGGGTCCAGATAACTTCGGTTTGTCAGAAAGTTACCGGTACTCTGCGTGCTCTTTACCGTTTGAAAAAAATCTCACTGCCAAAACTAAGGCAATTCTTGTGCAATCCCTTATCCTTCCTATAATAGACAACGGTGATGTGTTCTATTTTGATCAGAATACAGATCAACTCAATAAACTTGACCGCCTTCTAAATAGCTGCATACGATTCATTTTCAATCTTCTTAAATATGACCATATGTCTCCATACCGCTCTCAGCTGAAATGGCTGCCCATATTACGTCAACCCCGTTCTTTGCGTGCTCTTTCTACACTTTTCTCTTTACTTTCTTCTCCCACTTCACCTTCCTAATTATCTTCTCAATTTAAGTACCTAAGTAGTACTCATAATAAAAACCTTCGCTCTTCAAACAATCTTCTGCTTATCTAAATTACGCACCCACTCACAGTTCTGAATTTACTCACTCTTCCTTTGCCATTCAATCCATTCTTCTCTGGAATGCACTCCCACTTGATGTTAGGATAACCACGAAACGTTTTGCATTCAAAGCAATGGTTCGACTGCCGTTGTTTAACGAGCTGATAGCATCATCTCAATAATCGTCTGCTATTATATTATTAGGTGTCTTTATATAATATTATTATTTGGGTTTGTATATTTATATTGTATTCGTCATCATGTTTAGCAAGTGTATTCGTGTTGTGTACTTTTATGCCTTTTAATTTTAGCTTTTTATTTTCTCTCTTTCTCATTTTATTTTATATCATTATTTATTACACCTACCTATATTATTTATCTCTGTATCACCCTAAGGTTGACTGGTAGAGCATGCCATCTGCATTAAGTCTGCCTTTATAAATTGTTGTCGAAAAAGTAATAAATAAAAAAAAAATCTTACTAATATTCTATGACAACCTGCGTCCCGCCCCGGCTTCGTACGAATAACAATATTATCAACAGCCATATGAATTTTGGTGGTTCGATCGCAACCAAACTTTATCATCACCCGCTGGACTAATCTGTCCATCTATTATTTATTTACACCCTGTATGTAAATGAAAATGTTTTTGAAACTATGTGGTTATTTGGATGTTTGTTAAAAGTATACTTAGTAACCGCTGAGCGGATTTTGATGAAATTTGGCACACGGATAGACTATGACCCAGATTAACATATAGGCAACATTTTATGCTAGTAATTATAGAAATATTTGAATTGTTTGTCGGATTTTTCCTTAGACTATTTAACCAATGCACACGATGTGGCAATAATGCGCAAAGAATTTTTTCTGCCAATCCTGACGGGGGGCGAGATAGACACGGATAGCACACATTTAACAAAAAAATCCACACGTGCAGGGCTGAATATAAGGTCGCTTTTTATACAATAACACAATAAAAATCACTATTTCTGTGGAGCATCGCTTAACGTCATTATCGTAAAATGTAATGACAGCGATCGCAAGTCACATAGGTTTTAATAAAAGTTAATGACCAGCTGCGCATGTATGACCAACGAAGGGTTCGCCTGGTCATTCCATCTCCTTTGCATTGCTATATACTCAAAGGATTTTTCAAGTAAATGACGCTGGTGTCGTAAAGATGGTACTAGTGATCGCTACAGAAATTTAGAAAATTTTGTAGCGAGAAATTCTTTTAACGCGGGTGAAGCCGCGAGCAACATTTAGTAATTTTTAATTGTTACAAAACTAATTAGTGAACATGACAGCGCAATCTGCAATTTATTGAGTTCTTGGAATTTTATCTAAGGGATTATAGTTGATACTTAGCATCACTTTGAACTGCTATCGTAATATTTCACTAAGTGTCTATAAAGCCCCTAATAATTATCGACGTGCCTATAACTTGTTGAAAATAATTGAAATTAATTAATAAAATCTAGGCGTTATCTGCAATTATTCGTCAAAGATTTTGTATAAATAGAGCTTTCATCCTCCATTGTCCGTAGGATACGGACAAATTATTACGAATAAAATATAAACAATTCACGTAATTCAATTCAGATTTAAAATATTGTATGAATATGCTCCATAAACACTACACTTCACACTTCTAATTAAACTTTCATCAAATCCTTGTTAAGAATCAGATAAGAAAACTAGAATACAATGCACGGCAATGCACGGCACGGTTCGCCGGAGGTCGTGGGTTCGAGTCCCGCTTTCGACTGTTTCTTTTTCAGGATTCTATAAAAATATAAAATCATTAACCAGGCACTACATGGCCATTCACATGTATAAAAAATCATAATATAAAATTAGAATACAATGCATTTAAAATATTACGTAAACCTCGCTACGTAATTAACTTCACAAAATACATCTGAAAATGGCCACATAAAACTGTTATAAAACATATTAAAAGCACATTTGAGGCGGATTACATAATATAATACACAGTTTGAGTCGTCAAGCGCGGAACAATACCTGACAATCAAGTTCCAATATGCTTTTATAACGTTTAATTCCAATTTATGAGGCACGTTCACATTTCGCAATAATAAACAACTTCGCTCCACGTTTCAGCGAGGTTTTATTTTCCGAATTACCATGGACATGTCAAAAGGACTTATTTCATGTTTTTAATAATTAATCAATACTGATATTACAAAGAGGAAAGATTTCATTGTTTGTAATGGAGACACTCAAAAACTACTGGACCGATATTGAAAATTCTTTCACTAATAGGAAGCTACATTATTCCTGAGTGCTATAGGCTACTTCTTTATTCCGGAAAACGTTTTTCAATTCAATTCGATTTCAAATTCAATCAAATCATTTTATATTTAAATTAGGTACTTAATGGACGAACTAAATACATACATACATACACTCACGCCTGTTATCCCCGAAGGGGTAGGCAGAAGCGCAACTAGTGCACCCACTTTTCGCCGTTAGTCCGTCCCATGATGGGGGCGAGCCTATCGCCATATCGGGCCGCAAATTCCAGACTCCGGGCTGATACTGAATAGAAAAACTCAATATCACTTTGCTCGACCCGGGGATCGAACCCGAGACCTCAGCTTTGCAGTCGTACTGTAATACAACTACGCCGCCGAGGCAGTCTAAATACATTTAATAGTAATTGGTTGACTATTACGCAGGATGGCCATTCATGGAGGGATCTTGCGGAAACCTTTGGCCAATTTTGGGACATCAGCTTTTGCTCAATAATCCTACTAATATTATAAACGCGAAAGTTTTTAAGTATAAATGAATGTATGGATGTTTGTTACTCTTTCACGCAAAAACTACTGAACGGATCTCGATGAAATTGGGCACACGGTTAGATCATGTCTTGGATTAATACATAGGCTATATTTTACCCCGGGAAAATAAAAAGCGGGACTTTTAGTCCAGAAAAACTTTTTAACGCGGGCGGAGCCGCGGCCAAAATCTAGTAAAACATATGTACGTAGTATCCACCTTTGCCAGATGCTTTAAAATTAATCATTTAACCAAGCGAAATATTTGAAGCTGTTATTAATCTATTTTAATCCATGTACGAGACTGGAAATGTCTAACGAGATTTTATTTTGAAAGGCAACACGAAAACGCTATTTATTGCGAGCTCTCTATTTGATTTGCTTCAAAACGTTGTAGGTTTTGAAGTGTGCAAACGGATTACACGGGATACAAATATCTACTTAGTTCTTTGCGCGCTTGCAATGCCAGTATATTAAAGATGGAATGTTCTTTGTGGGTTCTAAGGATTGATTAGGAATGTTTAAGAGTTTTAAATTATGGCCAGTTTCTTAGGTGTTTAGTAATTTTTGATTTTATTAACTAATACTTTTATTACTCGTTTGTTACTACTTTCTGATTTTTATCACCTAGGAGGATTACAGGTCGTGCTTCGAACAGAATCTTATTTCAATCTTTTTACCCGACTGCGAAAGAAGGAGGGTTATGTTTTTCGAGTGTATGGTATATACTTATGTATGTATGTATATTTCTTTGGCACGCTCTAGAACATAAATGGCTCGTCGTATTTTTATGTTAGTGGTGTCAATAGATTCGTCGTAGTGGTGAGAGTGACACTGGGTACATCAAAATTTTAAAAAGTCAAAATTAAGGATTTTTGGCGGCATAAAGTAATCTAACTAAAAAAATACATCGAGTGGTGTGATGAAATCCTCCTAGCCAGTTTCGGCCACGGCGGCCAATCTCAACGGAGATCAGCCAGGTAGGCAGGAGATATTATAGTGCACAAGTGTGTGCGCAATACACAGATGCACTCGCTATTCCTTCACTCTCATAGTCCGGTGAGACGGCAATCCGACATGACCGGAGAGAGATCAAACACAGGACCAACGGCTTTACGTGCTTTCCGAGACACTGGGGTATCACACCGCCAACTTCCTGACTCCGAGCTGCGACTGAGTAATTTTTAAGATGGAAAAACCCAGTCACAATGTTTTTTTTGGCCCGACCCGGGATTCGAACCCAGGATCTCAGCGCGCAAATCGTACTCGTAACGCGTACACAATACAACTACGCCACGGAGGCATCGAGTGTGGTATCAAAATAATAAAGATTTTGTAACGGTGATTACTGTGATATAAAAATAAAAAATTAGTAACACTGTTAACGGTTATTCATGAATTCGTAATTGATTACGAACGTAACTGAACGGCGCTTGTTCGAATCTATAAGTGGATCTTGCCGGGAGAAATTTCAATTTCCTACCAGTAACGACCTCTCTGATTTAAGACGACCCAGGCGCTACCACCTCGTAATATGTACCCGTTTATTTTATGAGAGAATAAAACATTTATCTAAAGTGGTGTAAAAATGATGTAAATCTCGCTTGATAGGTATCATCAAGTTTATTTTATTGTGTTTATTGTAGCGATTGTTCGTGTTTTAGCATTTTATGCGATAAATATATTGTAATTCGGAAACGCAATATTTGAAAGAAAGAAAGAAAAATCTTTATTCGGTCATTGTCTCAGGACCAGATGGGAGTAAGTGTTAGATACCTACACGCGGGAATACGATAATAAATTATTGCAGAAGATAAAAGCGGAAATACGATTAATTTTATAACGATAGTGCAATAAATATTTCATTTTTGGCCCTTTGGTCACCTAAAAATAATTATTAGGACACAAATATGTAGTGAGTCCCCAACATGTACCATACTACAATTGAAAGCACGTAAAGCCGTTGGTCCTGCGCCTGATCTCTCTCCGGTCATGTCGGATTGCCGTCTCACCGGACTATGAGAGTGAAGGAATAGCGAGTGCACCTGTGTATTGCGCACACACTTGTGCACTATAATATCTCCTGCGTACCTGGCTGATCTCCGTTGAGATTGGCCGCCGTGGCCGAAACTGGCTAGGAGGATTTCATTCATTACTACAATTACAAATATTTATAAGCCCATACTCATCAGTGAAACCAAAACGTCTCTGCAAGCCACAAATAGAACAGTTAAAGTACGGAATTCAACATAATCTCAGCTGAAAGCCGCTCAAACGATAGAGAAACGCAGTCTTTTAAGTTTTATTTTCTAAAGCATTCCATAGACGATTAAAGACAAGCAAATCATTAAAAGTAACAAACTGTTCGCTTTGTAAAACATAGGGAACAGAGACTTGGTCCATTAAAACTTACGCCGGCCCGGTTCAAACCATTCAGCGAGATTACATGTAACTTTAAAATGTGGCTGAATACGAATGGCTTCATTACAGAAATGAAATACAATTAGAAAACCATACTGTATATGCATGAGGTAAATTGGAGATGCGGCCCGAATAACTTTACCAGTCTATTTGGTGGAAGAGATTGTCAAATGCAAATCAGTTTAGTAGCTTTTTATAATCCACTAGACAATGTTTTAGCAACCTGTTAAAATAAATTCCTACGATATATTAGTACCTAAAATAATCTCATTTTTTTGTTATTTTAATGAGACCGAGTGCGGGTAAACTTGACTTTACTAAACGCGTTATCTTGGTTATCCAAGCAAATTCACGAACCTTGCAATATAAATAATATCATTCTAATGGTGCGTCTACATACACGTACCTCGAATACTATACTCGCTAGTATTATCAGCACGCAAACATTACGCAGTGAAATTGCGAAAGTTTCGTGATGTGCGAGTTTTTCGAAGTATTCGATCGCATTAACGGTGATTGCAATTTGTACAGAATACGGCGCCATCTCACGTCAATAATCTGGAACCTGATTTTACGGTTGTTGGTATGGACCAACAACAGCTTACCATAGGGCTAGCCTAAGCGCACTGTTAAAGTGCTCCCCCGTGATGGACATGTCCGAGGCAGCGTGTCTCACGCTGCCTCGGACACCAAAAGGTGGACACGGTACGGTGTTTCGGGGGCTTCTGAGCCCCCGCAACAGAGAAAAGGACCGCAACAGCGGTACGCGCAGGGGCGGTTGCGGACGACAACTTAGACGTGAGTCAGAGGAAGCCCGCAGCCGTCCCTAATGAGCCGAAGATGGCCATACAAAAAAAAAAAAAACTGTTAAAGTGCTCAAACCGCGCGCTTTACACAAATGTGGGTGTACCATTAAATTAAAATTATCTAATATATGGATTACCAAATACGGTGTGTAAAATTTTGACAAAAATTTACACAATTATGTTTATTTTATCAGCTTTTGTCACCTTCGATCAAACCACGATTCTCAACTTTGATGATTTTTAATTTAAATTTACATGTTACCTTTCAACTGCAATCGACTTTTATGTCTTGAAAAGAAAGTAACGATTCATATTAACTTTTAAGATATTTACCGACATTAAACCCGAATAATAAAATTGACACCGCGACACGTCGACTCCGAAAACACTAAAACAAAAGACAAGAGGAATAAAAATGTTCATGTCTACAAATGTACCTACTGTGGGGCTAGGATGTGAAAAAAAAACACGTTTCGTCTCCGCTTCGTTTTATTATGATTGGTTGAGTGACTGACGTATCGGTATTCTGATGTTTGTGATTGATCGAGAGACCGACACGTCAGTCTCTCAACCAATCACAATAAAACGAAGCGGAGTCGAAACGTGTTTTTTTTAACATCCTAGCCCCACTGATAAGTAATTCAAGATCAGTCACACGTGCTGTGAACATAGATATGCAAAACTAGAGTTAAGTTAAACAATTATCACGGATTTTATCGCGGGTTTTTTATTTTATTTTCTCCCGACGTTTCGAAGGCTTTTCAGCACTTCGTGGTCACGGGGCGGACTGAGGTGTAGGTGGTCCGAAAAGTTAATGTTACAAATCTACCTTCAATTTATAATTATACAATATTAAGGTGTTAGTACATTGTTTGCGGTCCGGTCTACGCAGTAAGAGCTCACAATGTCTTGAGGTCTGGCAGTAGGTCGTATGGGGCCCGATTTGATTAGATATATTACCGGGTCCCAGGCTTGTGCAAGTTTCCAACCATCTTCTCTATTGAAATTGGGATGTTTTTTAATTTCAATAGCCTCGCGAATCATCCTAGGCAGGAATCGGTGTTCTTTGTCAAGGATTTGTTGCTTGTCGAATCTAAGGTAATGGTTGGAGCCTTCTTCTGAGTGTTCAGCTACTGCAGACTTCGTAGAGCGTCGGTGTTTAACGTCAGCTATATGTTCTTTTACGCGGGTCCCTATATGTCTTTTTGTTTGACCGATATAAGAGAGGCCACAGTCACAATCTATCTTGTATACGCCCGGTTCTTGTAGAGGTATATGGCACTTGACAGGTGGTAAAAATTGACTTATCTTCTTAGGCGGCTTAAAATAAGTTTTTATGGAAGCACGCTTCAGGACGTAGCCAATCTTGTCGGTGACTCCTCTTACATAAGGTAATACAACTGGGACACGATCAACTTAGAGTTAAGTTACTGATGCCCGAAATTAAAACTCTGGCATCACTTAAATCTGGACCGAAATTTACTATCATAATAATTAATACCATGAGTTTATAGAGGACGGAGACTGTTCTTATCATGAAATAAGTTTAAAAAAATTATACGATCACTTTGTTGTCTCATCTGTCTGTTTGTGAAGACCCTTTTTCTCAGGAACGCGTAAAGATAGAGGGGCAATATATAAAATATTCCATAGAAAAGCCACACGTCTTAAGTCCTGCATGCTTTTTTCCAGAAGTCAACTTGCACTGACTTCATACCGTATAAATCGGTTGCGGAAAAAAACTGCAAATTATCTTCTTAAGCTCCGATGTAGGTACATTCAAAAATACATGATTAAAATTAAAGATCCCAGTAGCATTCAGATTAAATTTTTAACTCAAACCTTTCGTAAATCTAGCATCTAGAAAAAACTCGGATTTACCCGGCTGGCAGCCCTATGCAGGTCGGTCGTGAGCAAGTGGCCGCATTATGCGAGAGGCGCTCTTCTAACGAAGTGGGTGTCATTGCTGCTACTTATGTGTACGCTATAGGATCCTATTTTGCATTTGTTTTATGTGTGTATTGTGTTATAGTATAGGAAGTAGATCATTGGGCTATTATAACACACTAGCTTTTGCCCTTGACTCCGCCCGCGTGAATGAGTTTTCCCGGGATAAAAGTTTCACTTTATGTTGTCCCGGGATAAAAAGAAGCCTATGTGTTAATCCAGAATATGACATACCGGTGTGCCAAATTTCATCGAAATCCGTTCAGTAGTTTTTGCGTGAAAGAGTAACAAACATCCATACACCCGTACATTCCTATAAAGTTTCGCGTTTATAATATTAGTAGGATGTTAGAATGCTTGATCTTGACTTGACAAAATTATTTGGATTAGCGGTAGGGTAAGCTGAGAGTGAGCTATTCATCATAATCATCATCATCATCATCATCAGCCACATGACGTCCACTGCTGAACATAGGTCTCCCCTAAAGATTTCCAGACGGATCTGTCCAAAGCGTGTTTAAGAACGAAACTCACTGGCATAGCCCAGCGGATTAGCAAGCTGAAGTGGCAGTGAGCAGGGCACATAGTTCGAAGAACTGACGGCAGATGGGGCAAAAAAGTTCTCGAGTGGAGAACACGTGCTGGCAAACGCAGCGTCGGCCGTCCACCTGCAAAGTGGGCAGATGACTTATTAAAGGTCGCAGGAGTGAGCTATTAATATTGTGCATTATAAATATTATATCATCAACAAAACCACTATGATTTTTTTAGGTCACGACGCTTTACAAACTAAATAAGCCTTAATTTACTTGAAGTTAAGATATTCTTCTTCTGAGAACAAAACAAAACTTTAAATATAAACATTTTCCAATTAATTCACATAAAAAAATCATTATTTTATTTAAGTATTTTACCCGGCTTCTGCGAAATTATTTATACACACATTGAAAAAGCGGAATCTTAGCGAGATGAAAGCGTGTATCAATCAGCATCACCAGGGCTATAATCAGGTGTATCGCGCACTAATGATCCTGTACCGTCGCTAATCCCACATCAGAGGAGGGATCGGCCAGTTTTTCTCGATAATCCCTTCATTAGCACACGTCTGCTTAGCTCCGTAAACACACTTTGTAAGGAAAACTTGTCTAATTTGTATCTTTGCTATGTTCAGCGTTTATGATTTTCATATAGATATTTTATAAACTAATGATAAATCTTAATTTACCCTACTAATATTATACAGGCGAATGTTTGTTAGAAGTAAACGCAGAAACCGCTGACGGCTGAACAGATTTAAATAAAATTTGCACACGGATAAACCATCTACTGGATTAACATATAGGCTACTTTTTATCCCGACGATTTGATCCCGTGTATAATATTCAAATTATTCATCTGATTTTCTACAAGTATTTAGATTGTTCTGTAATGAGAATGGCCTTTCACGCGGGCGAAGTCACGAGCAACACTTAGTTTCTTAATTAAAATTAGTAGTAGTAAGTGCTACAAAAAATATATGTTAATATTACAAAGTTAAATTGTAATTCTGTGATTTTTAAGTCTTCTACTCAAAGAAAAAAAATCTTTGGCCCCTGCTCCTAAGAACAACAATTGGACTCTATTAAGCAGAAAATATCCAACTGAAGTTTTCATACTTATGAGTAAATACACTCAGCGAATTTAAAAATAGTAGTACTAATGAAATTACTGATTGAAAATTAGTTCAGTAATAAAACATGACGTGTACATTATTTTGAAAGTAAACTGTGACGCATTTTCATATGAAGGATTTCTTTAATTACTGAAAATGTACCGTGGATCTTTTATGCAAAATACTAAAATATTTAGTTGATGAGTGGTATCTTTTTATTAGGATGAAATAAATCTAACTACAAGTAGTTTGATGATATTTTGAAAAGATCCAAGGATATTTTGTGCACTTATGAAACTTGATTACGAGACTACGGCTGTGTATCTCTTTAAAAAAAATGACTGGAACTTTTTTGCTTAACAGGGTCCAATTCATATCTATCCAACATCAATCCCTCAATAGGTACAATATTTATGAATCCTACAAAACACCTCACAAAATTAAATTAAATCGAAGAAACCCTTACACCAACCTCATTAATCCTACATGAATCCCACGCTTAATACTCTATAAAGAAGCACCACACAAAAGCAAATAACGAGAGCAATTTTAATTCGCAGATAAAACAGTCCTACTATTGCTGGGCTTTATTCCGTTCAGTTAAAGTTAATTCTGACAATCAAATCTATGAATGACCGGCTTGTACCGGACCGGGTAAGCTGGACCAGCATTGGCTGTAATATTTTATAGATATTGGGACCGCGTTTTCTATCATTATCGTAAAAGGAGCGTCAGCAAGAAAACTATTCGCTCTCCTCTATTACGTTCATAATACTTAAGTGGATCCGATACTTGCGTAAAGGAAATTGAATCATTTATTGTAGCATAATATTGCTTTATCTGATAGCTTTTCGATGAACATACCAATGATTGTTTACCATAGAGGAGATTTATTCTTGAGAGCCATTGTGGGACCTTACACATATTCGTCTTCGCAGATCTCTATTCCTGAATTATATCAAAGAACTAGAAAGGCAAATAACTGAAACTTAATATAAAATGTAATATTATATCTCTTTAGTAAATTCACATTAATACCGTAACAACGAGATCTAATAACTACTCGACTCAGAGCATATTAAATTTTTTGTGTTTCATTATTGCACAAGAAAAAGTAATTTATTTATTGCCCCTAAATTCAAATTAATTAAGGTCCTGTGATTACTTAAGGCCTAATTCACTGCTTTTTGATAAACGCGATTTATCACATAGAAGTATAAGCCGACCAAAAACAAAAGTCACACTCTAATCTATGCTCCTAGATAATGTGACTTCGTTTACCAGAAAGCCATGAACTATAGTGTTTCGTGACATACTACACTGAATTTAAAGACAGAACACCATAAATATTATGAGAAATCAAATTGCCGAACTTACCAAGCCATCCTGACCCGTGAAATTATAAAATCAAAACTATAAAATGGCCAGTGAGCGGTCGTCATGCGGAATGCGTCACACATTAATCTATGTACAGGGTGCGCCACTTGCAACTGCCCGGGAAAATCCGCATGCCGGCAGCCGGACACAGTAAGCCCACCGAAAGCTGCTTTGAGTTTGTCCCTGAACGGATTAGAAGCTAAAACTTTGTTCAATGCAATTTTAGATTAAAGTTTGGTCAGCATGTTTTTACAATATGCTTTATATTATCTCTCGAAATAATGTCTATGAATTTTACTATATTTCGGATCATAAATCTGAAGAGACGTTTTACTAAATACCGTAAAAAATAATACTAAGACGGCTTAGTGGCTGAGCTAGCTTTGAAGAGGAATATCCTCGGTGTTCCTCTACGTGATCAAATTAAAAATAAGGAGATCCGTATAAGAACGCAAATCACCGTCATATGCCAGCCGATTACCAAGCTATAGCGGCAGTGGGCAGAGCACCTAGCTCGCAGAACTGACGGCAGATGGGGTAAAAGTTGGACGTCCTCTTGCAAGATAGACAGACGACTTGATAGAAGGCGCTGGATGCAGGCCGCTTCTGACAGGTCGGTCGGAAAATCTGTAGGGCCTAAATTGAACAGTAGACTTTTTATGCCTGATGATGATGATAGTGTTATTAATATTATAAATGAGAAAGTTGGTGAAAATGTTTCAATGTTTGTTAGAAAAAAACGCAGAAACAACTAAACAGATTTCTATGAAATTTGGTACACGGGTAGATAATGTCGTGGATTGACACATAGGCTTTTCACCAGGGCGCAGCCGCAAGTAACACCCACTGAAAAATAATATTACCTATATGAATGGACCAAAACTAATAAAACTGTGCAGAGTGCTAAATAATACAGTTTGCTACCATTTTTATTTCTTTGCAGTCCTTGTCCTTGTCCAGTAATTTAAATAGTGTACTAATTTTAATCCATATTTTACGTTTTATCCCATCAGTGGCACCTTAAAACCAGAGCAAAAAAAGAAAACATTACTTTTAAAGCACCATATAAATCAGAACACTAAATTGAAATGATAAAAGCACTGGCAATGTTAAATGACCTTGTAAATACTATAATATGTTAAGATGCCGTCACGAACCAAATACTTTTAATTTTTTCTTTATCGTGTTTGACAAAGTTTTTCCATTTGCTCCGAATCTTGTATCGGCAACATTTCCGCGGGCAACTTTTTCATTTTCCCTCTTTATGTTACTTTATAGAAATGCGCACTCCGTTCAAATCCTCCCATTGTATGGCAAAAACATAAATATCTTTCTATAACAATGCAATCATAAATTTAGTTTAATTTCCAACCCATAATTCTCTTTGGATCTTGTTTTGCAACGTAACTAGCCCTGTATTATATACTGCCCACTGCTGGGCACATGCCTCCTCTACTACTGAGAGGGTTTAGGCCTTAGTCCACCATGCTGGCCTAGTACGTGTTGGTAGACTTCACACACCTTCGATATTCTTATAAAGAGCTTCTTAGGTATGCAGGTTTCCTCACGATATTTTCCTTCACCGTTAAAGCGAACGATAATTGATAAATAATACACACGTAACTTCGAAAAGTTAGAGGTGTGTGCCTTGAGTTTTGAACCTGCGGACATTGTCTCGGCAGACAGTTCCATTCCCAATTGACTATCGTCCACTCGTCCACATCGGATATTGCTTTATTTATTTTCTATTCGTACAATACACCATCATAATAAGTATTCATTTTGGTCTCGATTCCATTATTACATACCTATAAACATAATTATTTCATAACTAGCTTTTGCCCGCGGCTCCGCCCGCATTAAAAAGTTTTTCCGGGATAAAAGTCCCGGTTTATATTTTCCCGGGATAAAAAGTAGCCTATGTGTTAATCCAGGACATGATCTACCCGTGTGCCAAATTTCATCGAAATCCGTTCAGTAGTTTTTGCGTGAAAGAGGAACAAACATCCTTACATCCATACATCCAAACATCCAAACATCTAAACATCCATACATTCTTACAAACTTTCGCCTTTATAATATTAATAGGATTAATAGGATAATAATAGGATTAATTTTCATTGCAAACAACCGAATATAATAACTCTATAAAATGTAATGCTGCAATTGTCACAAACGTTATCACACCAAAGCATTTACCCGATTTATATTATAATAATATACCCCAAAAGTCAATAACACACTAACAATTTGATAACTCGACGACCCATAACATAAAGCTCTTTCGTATTCCACGCACGAATGTTATTAATAGAAAAGCAATTTAATTTGATATGCCAGATGGCCATGTCAGCTTTCTAGAAATTTATTTTATGAAATCACGTAGTAATTTCCATTTGAAGTGGCGAGAAGTTACATCAAGCTGTCTCAGGCGCTCGACTTGCATACTTGTGGCTGACTCATCACTTATCACGACCTCAACTATGCTTTGGAAAAATGAAGTACAGTGGAACGAAAAAGTTACTTTTTATGATCCTTTATCTGTATGGGTATATCCATTGCTTATTTGAACAGTGTAATATGATTTACTTTCAAGACAGTCACTGAGTTTATTGATGTAATAAGATAGAACCTTTTTAGGAATTTCAATATCGTCCTTTTTGTTTACCATTCTCCTTGCGATTGTGTTATTAGTTCGGGTAGTAAATTATTTTTAGGTTTTTTCATAAAGCTGTTACGAAACGAAATCTTAGCTAAAATATTCAAGCAAATTATATTGTCCAAATAAAAGTTGTAAAGCTGAACGGATTCTTATTTAGATTTCACTGTAGCTAAGCAAAAAACAATAAACAGGCAACAAAAGTACGTAAGTAAGTCTATACAGACAGCTATTTAAAATACGAAACACAACCACTTGTGTAACCATCTGTACGCAAAACTATTTCCTTGGAAACTACGAAACCCGTAATTTATAAGTAATGTACCTGAAAGTAGACTTGGCCAATAGTTTCAAATATAAACGAGGGACGTTTGTGAGCGGCACTAAATCAACTATAACGAATGAATGCAATTTTGCATGCAATATGTATAAATTATCTTTAGTACTTTATTGTTTAATAGACTTTTTTTTTATAGCATGAAGAATGACGAGACGAGCATGCCGTTCGCCTGATGGTAAGTAATTAGATTACCCATAAACAGTAGAAACACCACCCAGCACACACACACACACACACACACACACACACACACACACACACACACACACACACACACACACACACACACACACACACACACTCACGCCCTTCATTCCGACAGTGACAAGCAGAGGCGCACCAATGCACTCACCCTTCGCCGTGCGTACTCCGTCCCACGATGTGATAGGTTGCGAGTCCATCGCCATATCGGGCACAAATTCCAGACTCAGGGCTGATACTAAATAGAAAAATCGAATATCACTTTGCCCGACCCGGGGATCGAACCCGAGACTTCAGCATTGCGGTCGTACCATAATACAATTATCCCACCGCAGCAGTCTGTAGATAAACTTAGGAATTATGCGTAAATTTAAATTGTCAAGTAAATGTATTTAGGATATCTAAATACTAGTGAGGATATTTCTTTTAACTATGAACAATGCCCTTTAGAAAGTCAGGTATATATTTTCTGCCTCAGTTAAATATTAGAATGCAAAAGATACATAAAATAATAAGGATTTTTTACCACTATTAGAAAAGTAGTTCTAAAATTTATATTTAAATCTATACTAATATTATAAAGCTGAAGAGTTTGTTTGTTTGTTTGTTTGTTTGTTTGTTTGTTTGTTTGTTTGTTTGTTTGTTTGTTTGAACGCGCTAATCTCAGGAACTACTGGTTCGAATTGAAAAATTCTTTTTGTGTTGAATAGACCATTTATCGAGGAAGGCTTTAGGCTATATACAATCACGATGCAACTATTAGGAGCGAAGAAATAATGGAAAATGTGAAAAAACGGGGTAAATTATTCATCCTTGAGGGCTTCCATTGCGTGCGCTGCGAAAACGGTTCAAGATACCAAAAACATATGTATGAAAGAATTATTCCCCTTGAAATGATCTAAAAAAATGTCCGCGACAGTATATATCTACCTTTTAAGGTTAACTCACTAGAACCGTTTTTATGGTAATCAAATTTGGTCGAAATTAATGCATTATTTGTTACGAGTTGTATCAACGTCATAATATTAATCTTTATCCAAATAAATGTGTTGGATAGAGTGATTCAACGGGAAGGTTTTTATGTACTTATAGCCCGGAAAAACTTATTAACGCGGGCGAAGCCGTGGGCAAAAGCTAGTATAATTATATATTGAGTAAGTAATATCCCATCAAAAACATAAATGTGAAATGTGGAAGCCAAGTCTAATATTAAGAATATGCGTGCTGGTCGACTTCACGGACAAAAGAATTGAAATCTTAATGGTTGCCAAGCCTTGTAGATAATCATGAAAATTATTTATAAGAACACAATCCATTCTAAAATAAATTTAAACTAATATTTCTTTGTTTTTCTGCTACGACAATGTATGATATTTAAAAATATAATTTCTTAAATTTGAATAGTCGAATTATTTACACAAAACAGATAACTTGTATAAATTTAAGCTAAAGATTTGACTTGGCTAGTCTTCACATACAATTTTTCTTATATTTGGCTAATAAACTTATCTTTATGTTACTGTATTCATATTGTAAAGTCAACATACCCTAATCTTCGAAAAAAAATGTTTTCTGATAAAACTAGCCAAGACAAATCTTGAGCTTAAATTTATACTAAATTATCTGCTTTGTGTAAATAATTCGACTATACAAATTTAAGAAATCATATTTTTAAATATCATACATTGTCGTAGCAGAAAAACAAAGAAATATTAGTTTAAATTTATTTTAGAATGGATTGTGTTCTTATAAATAATTTTCATGATTATCTACAAGGCTTGGCAACCATTAAGATTTCAATTCTTTTGTCCGTGAAGTCGACCAGCACGCATATTCTTAATATTAGACTTGGCTTCCACATTTCACATTTATGTTTTTGATGGGATATCATTACTTTTTGTAAAGATATTATTTATTAAAATATTGAGTTAAGTTATTAAAACAATTACGTAAGAAGTTACCTTTGCGCAATATTTATGAAGTTACTTATGTTGGAAAGAAAATAAGCAATGTATTAAAAGCCGTAAACCGCTTCATCGTTCTGCTAAGTGCACGCAATGAAGTCCTCTTGGTATAAAAACCTCTATTTAATAATTACTTAAACTCTATGATTCGCAAGTATTATGATAGAATATACAATGTCATCTCATGTCAAAATAATAAACGTCTTAAGATGTAAATAAACATTGTAGAAATCATAAATTTTTAATTTGCGCTCGGAACAGAAGTAAATATATAATATAAAAGACTGAACAGTGGGCACGAGTTGCTGATGTCTATAACGTATCTATATGAACCTACCGCCGTATCCCACAACAGCCCTGTCTAAAGTCGGAAAATTTATAAAAAAATTCAAGCAAAAGTGGTGCCCTAATACGGAGGATACGTAATTAATGGATCAAGGTAAATAGTATTTAAATTAAAATAAAGCATCAATGGACGTGTACGCCTAAACGTACATTATTTTAAAGATAATTTATAGATAGTATGCATATTTTCCGATTGCTTGGAAAATTTTACAAATCTTAAAAATACACTGTTTTCAGATTTTTTCCTTTGTATACATACAATTACCTATCTGGACACCAAATTTCAACTTTCTAAGTCATCTGGAAGTGGGTTAGGTTTTTGATCTATATGTCAGTCAGTGATAAAAATGCCGATTTTTAGATGTTAGTATCTCAATGACCGTTTGAGCTATATTTATGAAATTTGGGATTCTAGTTAACTTGAGGGGGTTTAATACATAAGCCAAATCTCAGGTATTTACGTTAAATAGATTTTTAGTTATGGAGGCGTCAAAAGTCGCTCCAAATGGTTCGGGTGAAACTACACTAGGCAGCTTCGATTTTTTTTTTTTGCTTGGCTTGACACGCTGCCGCGTGTCTCGATCTTCAAGTAATTATAATTATGTTTTCATATTTGCATAATGGACTATAAAATAAATCATTTTCGAATATCGGCTACCAATAATTATGTTATGAAATATCAGTATACAGAATTACATTTTATAATAGAGTCCAAACTTTTAATCTAATCTAACTTTACGAATGTAAACAGTGAAAGTATTATCAACAGCAAATTAATTTTGAATTGAAATATAATCAAAGCTAGACTGAAAATTACCAATGCAATCAAATAATGTTTGTACTAGCTATACATCTCAGATTTATATTTAGTAGTTTGTAGTACCATATCACGTGTTTTTTTTTAAAGCAAGTTTCTTGACTACCTTATCAGGCCATTGATGACTGGTGTACTTACAAACTTCTTCTATCTGCTATTTTTTTTATATTCAATCTCACACAAATATGAGGTTCACGCAAAACACTTTTTTACGAATAGTGTAAACATTATGATACTATTTATGAATGGTTATTTGAAGGGTACTTTTTGAGGTCCAATATTTTTAATCACAATTGACTGAGTTAGCAATTGAAGATGCGATTCATCTACGATGCATATAAAAAAATATCTCTTTATTATGACTGCCTCGGTGGCGTAGTTGTATTACGGTACGACTGCAATGCTGAGGTCTCGGATTCGATCTCCGGGTCGGGCAGTGATATTTAATTTTTCTATTCAGTATCAGGCCGGAATTTTGAATTTGTGCCCGATATGGCGATAGGCTGGCCCCCTATCACATCATAGGACGACATACGCACGGCGAAAAGTGGGTGCACTAGTTGCGCCTCTGCCTACCCCTTCGAGGATAAAAGGTGTGAGTGTATATATGTATGTATAATACCTCGAAATATATAACACAGTATCAATTACCACATCAAATAAGACATGTCTCAGACTCTCATAATTATTTAGAACTTGTATTGCATCAAAGGAATCCTTTTGACCGCAAATGTGATGGCTCCGAATAGTACTCCAATTATACTCATCGCAAGAAGCGACAAAGGATCTTTAGCTAGCGTACGAGCATCTTTGTGGGCATACATACCTACGAGTATGTACTTTAGAGTGCAATTTAAATACTACGTACAGCCATAGAATAAAGACTAATAGTATCCACATACGATGGGATTTGGTATCATGCGACCAATTCATCACGCGGTACAGTCTTCACGCCACACGATCGAACCGTACCATGCGACGTCCAGTTGTATGCAACCAAGTTTGATGGACAAGCCATCGAACCAGCCCTACCAACAATAATAATGTCCATCGAACCGTGCCCCACACGATGCGATATGGTTCGATGGCATACCATTTTAATGGTACGGCTGTACCAAATCGCATCGTATGTGCCCACTTTTAAGCAATTCTGAGCGTGCAACACATCCTTTGACGTTCTCTATTATTGTATGTCTACGTCGGAAAATTTTGTATAATGTATGTTTTTACATGTTTCATGGTTTCTATTTCTTTAAACTGAATTTGTAAGTTACTAACGCGGTTGATAGTCATCGGTGATTAAAGCTGCCAAATGACAATAATAATCATATTACACGTGCTTTTAAAAAACATTTTAACAAAAAATACAGACTCGAATATATAAAACCAACTTCAAAATATAATTGAAAGAGTTCAATTATATTTTGAAGTTGGTTTTAGTTGGTATGTAGAGACATACGTTAATAAATTATAACATTAATACACCAGCATTATTGTTAGCTTCCTTTCGATTCGTGTTTTATGTTTACAATATTATGCACATTATACATTTTCTAAGGCGAAGACTAATACAAACTCAATGTTTATTCGTGTATTTTCCTAATTTAGCAAGCAATTTAGCCACCGACACCAAAAATTATCGCTGAACAAACAAAAAAATAACTCCTAGTATATGAACCTCCGTTGCACTTATAAAATGCAAGACAAAGATGATTTTCTAAATGCAATATTTAAAAGAGAAAATCTATTACAAGCATATAGTTTACCTCGAGTAGACTGATAAGAAGAACTGCAGCAGACAGCCCTTGAATAGCACGAAGCACCTGCAGACCTAATGTATTCGGCGTAAAATCTAATTGAATCGCTATCTATGTTGAATCTCCGGCGGTCATTTCATCAACTTTTAGAGCTGCGAATTCACTATTCCACTCTGAAAACTTATCATCCAAGCGAGCCCGAACTTCGCTTATTCTCATAGGTATCTCTTCAAAGTTAGCACGAAGCGCTTTACACAAATGTGTACCTTTAAATCATCGCCATTTATTACCCTGGAAGGGGCTTTCCTGTAGTATTGTTTAATATACTAATGCTTGGATTACACTGAACACCAAAAATGTACTTAAATCTCTGTTCAATAATAGTAAAGTATCAATCATATAGTCATCGTAGTCTATGAATAATTGTAGATATAGCAACAATAGCTTATATAACTAATCTGACTTTGTATGCAAAAGACTTGGAAAAAAAAAGAAAAAAAAAATATATAAAGATTCAATGGACAATTGATGACAAAAAATTAAGCCCGGAGTTTCTTTCTGCCTTTCTTCTTCGGGTAGTCATCGCTTAGGTAGCTAGTGAAAGGCTGGTAGGTTAGCTAGGCTAGGGCCTGTAGTGACCTCACCGGTGAGGATCGCGACGCGTGCCTCCTATTAATTTTAATAAAAAATATTCTTTTTTTATCTCTTTCCTGCCAGCCCGAGCTTGGCTTCTTTATATTTAGTTTACATTGATTTTGATCCCTTTAAATATGTCTTTAGTTATATATGTGACTATTTGTAATAATAATTTTTAATTGAATGTATCTTGACATATCATAAGTGCAACTATGTTCGCCTACGTGATGAATAAAGTATTTTATTTTATTTTAAATAGTGGTTACATGTAACCGTGGATACTCCGACTATCTAGTAACCTTTGACAATTTGATAAACATGATGTTCGTAAGAACAAACTTCAAGATAGTTAAAAATATAGTGGCTAATATGTCGGACTACATTTATTTCAAATAGGTTGTCATTTCTAGATAATCATATATATTTTGATCTAGGCATTCCAATACTATTAGTCAAGTTATCATATGGTCAAACTTTGCTGATACAAACCCCATCGTCTCAATTTAACATAAACATAAATTTATAAACAAGTCACTGATTGCAAAAAGAATCAAACCTAACGAATAACATGCTGCAGTCACTTCCAGAAACTTTTAGTCAACACCTCGTATACCGATTCGAATCGCGAAGTTGGAAGCACGTTGTAATTCCGATGCACTCCAAGATAACTTTCTAGATCGTGCGAGAGCCAAACGAGCTGACAAAGTTGCCGTACCTCGTCCTTCAGATTGTTACATTGTATTTAACCTTTGGAATATTCCGGATATCTTCAAAATGAAAGGCATTCTAGCTTTTGCTTTCACAGACATTTTGGGGATCGGACGCGCGGCCAACATTCCGAACCGATCCCTCGTTAATTAATTTATTATGGTATGTTCTTTGTATTTATTGTTATTTTCAATTCCTTTGATCATGGACGTTAAATTCAAAAGTTAACAAGCAATAATGGATTTTGCTCAAATTTTAATTCGGTGTAATAAAAGAAATATAATATGGTCATTGTACAAATAAAACTATAAACAAGGCCTTTCTATTTGAGACTTTAACCCAATCACATCAATCACTAGGTCAAGACAATTGGTGAGATTGAGGTGTCTTGGGGCCACATGAAACAATGACAATCTAACAACCTGCAAGAACACTGCGTGATGGCATTTGATTCAAGTCTCGTTAAACAATATTGGGCAAAGACAGTCATTACATCCACCACTGTACAGTCACGATAACGAAGAAGTCTCGATATAGTTAATAACTATATATCAAAAATTACTTACACGAAGAAAATTTATGGATAAGAAAGAAAGTACTTTGTACTTTGTGATAGTGTAGCGATCACTGAATATGATTGCTGAGCACGGGCCTCCTCTACTAATGAGACGGTGACGGCCATAGTCCACCACGCTGGCTTAGTACGGGTTGGCAGACTTCACATACCTTCGAAATTCAGAGAACTTCTCAGGTATGCAGGTTTCCTCACGATGTTTTCCTTCACCATTAAAGCGAGCGATAATTCACAAAGAATACACACATAACTTTTTCGAAAAGTCAGAGATGTGTACCCTGGGTTATGAACCTGCGGACATTCGTCTCGGCAGTCCGTTCCACTTCCAACTAGGCTATCGCCGCTTTTACTAGCATATTGCCGCTTTGTTATAATTTGTTTTATCAATACTAAATTCGTATTGACTGATCTTATCTTTCTTGTACTTCCAAGAATTTGTTTATTACTTTTCTACTAGCAACGGAATGGTGGTACAATATTATGGTACATAATTGAAAAGAACATAGTAACAACGTTTTACTTTCAAATCTCACTAAGTATTTAATCCGTAGTCAGGTAAAGTTAAGGCTTTCATCACACTGGCGAATTGTAAGCGAATTCACAGCGAGCCGAAGTTGCTGCGCGCTCGTCCAGTGTAATAAGGCCGTTAACTATACTAGACCACGGATGAAACAACACGAGCTAAATAAATTAGCCCTTACCTGATTATATCAGTCATGACTGCTCATAAAGAGTAGCAACATCCTGAACTTAGTATTATAAAGTACGTAGCACTGCGTAGTCCGTAGCACCGCACTGTGCTACGAGCCTACGTCATCCGACATCAGATATTTAGTAGTGGTTAGTGGTGTAACGAATATTCGCATTCGCATTCGCAAAAAAATATGCGAATATTTTTAACTATGACGTGAAAATAATTTATAAAATAACACTGCAACAGATTATGTTTACAATGGATTAATAATAATTTTGTTAGTATTTATAGGACCCATACAAAATAAATGCCAAATATTCTGTACTCAGCCGAAACGTGGGCAGTATACCGCCGCCACATCCGTATGCTTAATCAGTTTCACCACAGGTGCTTAAGGAAAATTTTGAGCATCCGGTGGTCAAGCCGCGTGCGAAACACTGAGGTGCTGCGTAGAGCAAATGTGTGTGGAATGGAAGCCTACTTGATGCGGAGGCAACTACGGTGGTGCGGCCATGTTTCGCGTATGGGTGACCAGAGAGTGGCTAAGCGCATCTTTTACTCGGAACTGGAGGAGGGCAAGCGAAAGCATGGCGGACAACTCCTTAGGTACAAAGATGTGCTCAAGCGCCATTTAAAAAGTGCAATATAGACTCATCGCTGTGGGAGTCTCAGGCTGCGGATAGACCAGAATGGAGATCTACGGTCCAATCCAAAGTCTATGAATATGAAAATAAACGTCGCGCTGACTTAGATCAAAAGCGCGATGAATTGAAAGCCCGACCACCTGCGGCAATCAATTATAATTATGTAAATAATGTGCTCACGTGCCCGCTGTGTCCTCTTCGGTAAAAAGATAGGCTACATAAGTCACATGAGAGCACATAACCGTTAGTCGTAGGAGGCTTTTGAGTGCAGTCGCCATGGTCGAAAACGGGCGGGAGTAGCATATGCATAAAAAATAAAAATTATATATTTTTATAACAATAAACTTTCAACTTTCTAAACTCACTTAAGTGTTTTAAATTATTTTTTTTACCGAGACCACAATGTGATAGGATTTACGTTGTAATTTATACGAAATTTTCCTATACTTAATCTAGTATCAGTGTATAAAATTATTGGAAAATATTGTAGGAATATAATGAACAAATTAAAATCATTTAAAATATTATAAATTATTGATATTTTTCCTTCAATGTCACCTTTTAAATCCTTTAGTTGCACTGATGACTTAACCCAAATGGACAAGTTATATTTTTTTTACACCAATTAGTGTTTTTTTCTTAAATTGAAATGATTGTTACCAGCGTCGATATATGGCGTTGCAGTCTTCGGAGGACGCTGAAGCATATCGGAAGCTCGATTGGCAGACAGGGAAATCTTCCTGACACGACGTCCGTGCTTATAATGAAAGCATCAAGGAGACGATCGAGCGGAACGAAAGTTCCAAAGTGTTCGCAAAAGAACTGTTTATCGGGTAAAGCCAAATAGCCAAGCTGAAGACGGTAATGTACTGTTGACGAAGGCAGTGATATTGAGAGAGCTGGAGAGGTTTTACGACAAAGCAGCAAGGACAGAATCACTACTTTTACTAGAAATTTTGTAAGCGGGTGGTGCGCCGATACTAAAAGTCCTTCAGAGGCTCTTTCATTCCGCGCTGCTCGAGGGTGTAACGCTTTGAACAAGAGTATGATGCTGTTATTCAAAAAAGGTCATAAAGAATTATAGGCCCATCGCAATTCTGAGTCATGTTTATAAACTATTCTCGAGTGTTATCCCGAATTGTCTCGAGTTCAGGCTAGGTAACTTCTAGCTTTCCAAGCAAGCCGAATTCCGAAAAGGCTATAGTACCATAGATCACATTCATACAATGTGGCAGGTTCTATAGGAAAAATGAGAAATATGACTTGCCACTTTACTTAGCGTTTGTGGACCGTGAGAAGGACTTCAATTCAATCGAGACTGGGCTGCGTTGCAGTTCCTCCAGAGGGCCACACTGACTATCGGTACACTAAGAGCGTATACGCAATCCCCGCGCTGTATGACTTAAAAACAGTACTTTTGGAAACATTTAATATCCATCTAAACATTATTTTAAAAACATATTAAGGCTATTACACTATAGGAAATTATTTGGAAGATAAAAATGCTTGGGATTAGGTTGCTCGCATTCACACATGTTCCATAATATGAATTTATATTGTTAATTGAAATTTGTATTTAAATATGTGTTAAAAAAAAACAAGATGACATAAAAATAACCACGCTGAGTTTCTTGGTGCTTCTTCTCAGATCAGTGGGCTTTTCCGAAGCACTGGTAGAATCATATAGTTTTAAAAAAAAAACATTGTTTAAAATGACGTGTAAAAGTGCCCCTAGGGGCCTAATTACTTAATAAATGATTTGAGTTTGAGTTATTAATTAGTACCTAATCATTTTAGAAAATTTTGTCTTCTTATTAATAAGTTTAGAAAAAAAAATGATTTATAGAGTGTTTGTTAATTTTATAATGATTACTGAGCAGAGGTACACAGATGCGTGAGACGAGGAGATGTTATTTCTCCGAAATTAGTCTTCCCACGTTGGACGATATCTTCAAGCTTTTTGATTAGAAAGGATCTAGAATTAGCTTCAATGAACATTACTCAACTTTGATTTGCTGCAATATTGTCGTCTTGTTAAAATAATTTGAGGGCATTATGCTCATTTGCTCAAATACCTCAACCGAGTTTCCCACCTGGTAGGCCTTAAAATGAACAAAATCAAAATCTTGTCCAATGCTCATTTTGTGTATATGCCGATTAGTATTGAGAACGCAATTGTAGAAGTTGTCGACGAATCTGTCTATCTAAGAAAAGTGGTCCTGTTAGGTAAGTCCAACTTCAAGATAGAGGTCAAAACCAGCTGGATTAAGCAGCGTTCGGGAAACTAGGTAATCTCTCCTCATCTAATATATCTTAGTGCTTGAAGACAAAAATTTTCAATCAATGTGTATTACCAGTGATGACGTACGGCTTTGAGACGTGGCCTCTGAGACCTGAGTATGGGTCACTCAGTGAGCTATGAAGATGCTCGGTGTTTCTCAGTGCAATCAAATTGGAAATGAGGAGATTCGTAAGAACGAATGTCGCTGACACATTTCAAACAAGTCACTTTATCTGGACCTCACGACGCTTACTATCAGGTGCAGTGGGATCACTTTGCAGCTAATTTCACGTTACGTACGGTGAAATCTTTTGGTGCCAAATAAAAATCCCATAATCGCATTCGCATTCGCGAATATTGAAGTCAAATATTCGTATTCGCATTCGCGAATGTTGGAAATTGGACATTCGTTACATCACTAGTAGTGGTAGGTCTCTCGTATACGAAGATCCGTCTGGGTAGGTACCACCGCAGTGTCTATTTCTACTGTCAAGCAGTAGTATGTATGCACTGTTTTGATCCGGTTTGAAGGACATTGTAGCAAGCGTAATTAATGGGTATTATGGGACTTAACATCTTATGTCTCAGTGTGACAAGCGCAGTGAAATGCCACGCAGTACTTTGTAATTTAAACTTCTGTATATTGCTTATGTTTGTGGGGGGTCATATCGCTTACCATCAGGCGAGCGGCCTGCTCGTCTTTTCATTCGAAAACAATAAAAAAGGATATTTGTGTAACAATGTATGTATTTACACGGGCTAAAATGTCCTCCACAACAATGCTTGCAGTGGTATCTACCCACACAGACGCGCGCATGCGAGAGTCTACCACCCACTTTATTCTTTTTAAACACTCCAGAGATTCTAATGCATACTTATCTAAAGGGTATTAAAAACAATGAATTCAGCAATCAATGTACAATTTTCATATAGTAGATATCTAAATTGAATAAGAAAATCGATTGCCCATAAAGATAAACCATCATTCGTATCTACATAATCCAAATTACGATGGCATACAAATCGCGTTTCCAACCATACAATTGACGGCTCAGCATAAATTTGCTATAGCACATTGTTTCATATTATTCTGTAGTGTTAAGCCAACCGTGACCTGTTCTGTGGGAAGATTAAGATTAACGATACTGCGCGGGACTCGGACGATGTGTTTCTCTTTTGTAGTGAGCTGATTGAATGACTTTCCATAAACAATGATGCCGCTATCGCTGGAAACCATATCTTGCCCATTGATATTTATCATTAGACGTATTGTTTGTATCAGAAAAATATGAGACTCTTTGATAAATGATAAACATTGTCAGTCGCGAACGCCACATAAATCCATTTTGCAAAAATGTTAGAGGTCTTATCTTTTAGAAAAATGAGCAGTCTTCATGTTCATGTTCATGTTGTGGGGCTCCTTTTTCCGCACTTAGCCCGTAAAAAGTCGGGCCGTTGTGCGTGATGTACCAGCTAGAAGTCTAGCCAGCCCAACTCCTTCCAGATGCGCAGGATCTTCCTGGTTCCTTCACAGGCTTCTCGGAGTGACCCCGGTGTGCCGAGGATTTCAGCCCGTTGTGCAGCTACTCCTTCACATTCCAGGGTAACGTGGGAGGCTGTTGCGTCAGCCGACAGGCATCCCCTGCAGAGGGGGCTGTCGGTGATACCTAAAACATATAAATGTTTGTTTAATGAGCAGTGTCCGGTGATCGTACCCACCATTGTGCGTAGAGAGGCCCTGTCCAGGGACATGAGGCGTCTCGTCAGACGTCGGTCCGGGTGTGGCACTATTTCCCGGGACTGTCTACATGCACTAGTACTTGCCCATTGATCCGCGTGTTGTTCTTGTGTTCTGCGGCGCAGCCATGATCTAAGCTGGTAGAAAGGTAGTGGTATTATTTTTTGAAATGAGCAGTTTTATACAAACAACAAAATTTGCAAAATAAGCGTTGCACAGACGTGAAATTGTTGCCAAGATATACTACACTACTATGGAACTATCGTTGCTCCAGCAATTTCCACAATTATCAGTTATACTGTCGTGTAGTGTTTTTGGTAATAGGGTAGTCTCATGTGTTTGTTTCTCGGCATTATTTTATATGAACTAGAAAATGATACGACAAATAAATTCTTCTGTAAAATTAGCATCGAAATTGGTTGAAACATAAATCAGATTTGTAACATTGTGGTGAGCACAAGTGGAGGCGTGTTGGAGATATCGCGCTATCTCTTTCACACGCACGCAGCGTTATGGCCGGTGGCACTTCGTGACGTCATAGCCTGATATTACTGTTATTTAACAACTACACCTTTCACCAAATTTCAAAACTTTGTATCTTACTTATTATTGCGTCAATTTGGAAAAATCTTTTTTCGTTATGTTTTGGATAGCATACATTATTGATAACTGTATATAAAATATATTAGGCAACTACCCTATCAGTTAAAAGTAGTTTCACAGTGTCTTATTTATAATAATGATTTCTACCGATTATTATAACGTAGAATAATAAAAGAAAAGTATAAAACATAATATTATTAACAGTTGGTATCTAAAAAATGTAATGGGAATTTATAATTTACAGGGAATCCTTGAATAAACAAACAGGCCACTTCCTACGTAGAATAGTGAATCTAATAAAAGAAATACAAACTAGATTGAAATTGGATTATAGCAGTCCGCAATTCACAAGAAATTTTCTTATAACTGTCTAGTAATAATTTACTAGTAAATAAAAAACAAACATCTTTATCTACAAAATAAAATCCAATGTAAAAAGTTCTACAAATGTTATAATTAATAATTTTAAAAAAGATTCACAACAATATAATAATAAACCAAAATACACATTCACACGAAATCAATTTACCCTAAGAAAGTTTTTAAAAGAGCGGCATTTTTTCGGAACATGTCTTACGCTCAACGTCAAGTTTGAAATAGGAGGCGCGGTGCTCGAGTGTACTCTCGCGAGGCTCTCATTATTCCAAAGCACGGGCCCTTTGTATCACGAAATAAGGTTCTTTAACGTACCTCACACACGAGAAATGTACATAGACATTTTTTAATCTTTGCGAGAGTGGTATGAAAGGGTTTCACTTTTCACGTAAGGTCAATGTTAATGCCGAAAAGATGTTTGCTCGGTTTTAAGATGTTTTCCTTTCATAAGCTTAATACCTTCGCGTGGTATCTCACTGTTTGTTTATACTAAGTTTTCGTGGTTAGAACGTTTATTGGAGAATACATAGTAAATTCCATACATCTATACTTCCATCCATAGTCCTATTAATATTATAAAGGCGAAAGTTTGTAAGAATGTATGGATGTTTGGATGTATGGATGTTTGTTCCTCTTTCACGCAAAAACTACTGAACGGATTTCGATGAAATTTGGCACACGGGTAGGTCATGTCCTGGATTAACACATAGGCTACTTTTTATCCCGGGAAAACATAAAGCGGGACTTTTATCCCGGAAAAACTTTTTAACGCGGGCGGAGCCGCGGGCAAAAGCTAGTTGTGTTATAAATGCTAAAGTAACTGTCTGTCTATCTGCCTGTCCATCTGTCTGTCTGTTACGCCTTCATAACTGAATCACTGAACTGATTTCAATGAATTTTGGTATGGAGATAGTTTAAGCCCCTGGATTGGATATAGGCTACTTTTTATCCCGGGTAAACATAATATAGTGGGATTTTATCCCGGAATTTTTTTTTAACGCGGGCGAAGTCGCGCGCAAGTTTATTATAAACTAGCTTTTGCTCGCGGCTCTGCCTGTGCTAAAAAACTTCTTTCGGTACAAAAGTCCCGGTTTATATTTTTCCGGGATAAAAAGTAGCCTATGTGTTAATCCAGGACATGATCTACCTGTGTGCCAAATTTCATCGAAATCTGATCAGTAGTTTTTGCGTGAAAGAGGAACAAACATCCATACATCCATACATTCTTACAAACTTTCGCGTTTATAATATTAGTTAGGATTGTCCACAATCTACAATGTCCTTTTATTGATTTATAGCATCGTACAAATTGGCTGTGAAACTAATGAAGTGTAGGTTTCCTCTTCGTATAGGAAACTAGGCTCCTCCCATGTGAATGACTTTTCCGGGATAAAAGTCCCGCTTTATATTATTCCGGGATAAAAGTAGCCTATATTACTCGCTGACAATGTAGTTTTATATTGATGAAAGATTTTTTTCAAATCGGTCCAGTAGTTTCGGAGCCTATTTCCTTTTTATAATATTAGTATAGAAACATGTTTTTGATTCAAAATAATAACTTCGTACTGAAATTATCCTATATGGTGTAAAAGTTAAATTACCTCCACGTGCCTTGAGAATGGAACACCATTAGTAAACCTACACCATGATGTTAAATCAGTTCTTCATAAGCACTTACTCCAAAAAAAATCATACAATATATTTTTTTGTTACTATAGCTCACATTTAACTAATTGTAGGGACTCTGTATAAAAAAGTGTACGTGAAGCTTGTATAAAATGATGAATAGACAGTTATGTGAGTAAGTGAGAAGTATGAGTGTGTCGCCGGGGAGTTGCTGAGCGCTACCCGGTCGGTGTAAACGTGGCTAGCTATTGGGAATTAATTGGATATTTAAACTAAGAATAATTTCCATCCACGTTTTATATATCGCCAGTGACTCCCAATGCAACACATACAAAGTCAATCCGTAAATAATAAAGAAAAACTAAAACATTTTGAGGTACAGAACTCAATGCATGTGGTTCGATGCAAACTTACCCCGTTTTTCAGTTTAGTCACAGTCATTAGAAACAAGAACGAGCTAGAAGAAACGTTCGTAACAAGACTCACTTCCCATTCAACCGAGTTTAAATCTAGTCAGATTACGATCACGTTCGCGTTTGTTCTAAGACTAAAGTATCAAACATACCCTTTGGGAGCCATTGGGAAAAACAAAACATCATAAGAAATCTTCTGTAAAGTTCTTCCTAGATTTTTATATAACAAAGTTTTGATAATGCCGCTGAGACCCGGCGTGTAGGAGGAATTAGAATCTTCCTTCTTATTGATCTTGGTAAAGAGCTTTATTTCTTAATTTATAGCAGGTCGAGGACCTGGTATCTTGGACAGGTGGCATATTCTAAAAAAACAGGTAATATGTTCTGCAAAGTTTCAATTTTATAAATCATGGCCGGGGAAATTTATTTGCCGGAAAATGGTTTATTATAAAACCTCGCTAGTATATTTTAATCTATGTAAAATAAGCATTTATTATGTATTTCAGTAATCTAAACCAAATAATTAATTATATTTCTCAAAAAAGAAATTGGGTACATCCACACTTATTCTAATAAAACATAAAAAAATGAAAATTTTGATCACTTCCAAACAAGGAAACTGCCTGAGAAATTGTATTCTCTCCCCAATCCCTCATTTTACAACTCTAAAAAATCGAGTATAAAAATTTGTTTCGTATTGGAAACTTTTTGCTCGGCAGCGAGTGAGCTTAACTTTAGATAACTAAGTATAGCTAGATAACTGAGGAAAGAATGAAGCTGATTAAACTGTAGCGGTACTTTGGACGAGATGGGATCCTAGGGGTTTTGTGCACAAAATAATAGAGCTACTAGATGTGCCAAGGCGTTACTTCGTTGTAGTGGTCGTAATATGATACATTTTCAACAGACAGTTTTTTCTTAAACTCGTTTGTAAAAGTAACAATAAAATAAAAGGGGTTGTAACAATACAAACTTCTTGTGCGACAGGCTTTCACTTGACATTTCCAAAATAGGTCATCCTGAATTCGTAAGAAGAATTCAAATTCAGTAGACACTAAAAAGCGGACGATAGCCTAATTGGGAATGGAACGGTCTGCCGGGACGATGTCCGGGAATTCAAACCCAAGGCACACACCTCTGACTTTTCGAAGTTACGTGTGCATTGTTTATCTATTATCGTTCGCTTTTACGGTGAAGGAAAAATCGTGAGGAAACCTACACACCTGAAAATTTTCCATAAGAATTTCGTGGGTATGAGAATAGTACCAACCCTCACTAGGCCAGCGTAATGGACTAAGGCCTGAACCCTCTCATTAGTAGAGGAGGCCCGTGCTCAGCAATAGGTAATATATAATACAGGGCTGATTGCATAGACACTAAAACATCTCATTATCTAATTTAAATTTATGAATATGAAATATGCGAATTTTATAGATTTGATAAAAGTAAATGCACAACTTCTGAACGAATATGGATGAAAATTGGCGATTAGTAGCCCGTGTCTACGATTAATATTTAACATACATTTTATCCGCAAATAGTACGCAGTGAAAATTTCAATCCCGAGACCTTTTTTCGCACATCATTATCATCATCATCAGCCACATGGCCTCCACTGCAGAACATAGGGCTCCCCAAAAGATTTCCAGATGGACCTGTCAAAAGCGGCCCGCATCCAGCCGTTCCTGTTCTTTTTCACACAGCTTTGAGCAAAATCTGATATACATTGATATTTTGTACAGCAATATAGAAGTCCCATCTAGGAGCCCTGAATCTAGCCCACGTACCTTTGTGAAGCTACTCGGGATACCGCGTGCGCTCGGGGCTATTACAAACGAAGGCTATTTAACTGAAGTATGTTGGGTACAGAAAATCATCAGATTACCAACAATAGTCAACAATAAAAAATAATCTGCTTATACACAGGCTAATATAACAATAGTCTCATTATTAATTACTAGATAAATTATATCGAATATGCCTGCCTCGGTGGCGTAGTTCTATTATGGTACGACTGCAATGGTCTCGGGTTCCATCCCCGGGTCGGGCAAAGTGATACTGAGTTTTTCTATTCAGTATCAGCTCGGAGTCTGGAATTTGTACCCGATATGGCGATAGACTGGTGGTAGGATTCTCATATGTAAGAGTCCGTCTGGGCGGGTACCACCACAATGTCTATTTCTACCGCCAAGCAGCAGTGTGCATGCACTGTTGTGTTTCGCTTTGAAGTAGATTGTAGCCAGTGTACTGGACATAATGAGACTTGACATCTTATTTCTCAGGATGACGAACGCAGTGGAATGCCACACAGTACTTTATAACACAATGTCGTCATTCAATGCCATGAAAAAATAAAAAAAGGCTCGCCCTATATCACATCATGGGACGGAATAGCGGCGAAAAGTGGTTGCACTAGTTGCGCCTCTGCCTACCCCTTCGGGGTTAAAAGGCGTGAGTGAGTAAATTACATCGAATATGGCCGTTTAGTGATGCGCCGTAAACATGGATGTTTTAGTGCGGGAAACATCGTGAATGACCGCCGGATTGTCGAGTGTAGACAATAGAGTTTGTATTTGATTGACATCTGCTCGCGGCTTCGCCCGCGTGAATGAGTTTTTCCGGAATAAAAGTCCCGCTTTATATTTTCCCGGGATAAAAAGTACTCTATGTTGCTCGCTGATAATGTAGCTTTATATTGGTGAAAGAATTTTTCAAATCGGTCCAATAGTTTCGGAGCCTGTTCAATGCAAACAAACAATCAAATCTTTTCTCTTTTCTCTGTATAGAAAACCGGTCAAGTGGAAATCAAAATTAAGCAAACGAGAATTCCGTACCCAATAGTTTTATTATTAATTGTATTGTTCGTTGCAATGCTTATTTCGTAAAAAAATCCAGTTTGCTGCCTATTGCAGTTTAAAATACAGAACTATTTAAATACATAGAGTATACCTAAATATTGGGTCCCACTTTTGGTATACAAAACCCAAAAATGATCGCTTATAACTTCCGAAATCGTTATCCATACGGCTGTGAACAAATAATTAATACTTTGTAAATTTTAAAGGCGTATATTTCACTGTGCCAAGCTTACATTTCTAACTTTAACGCGCGGGACCAAATTTATGCCCCGTACATGTGTTGCCGTATAGAGTGCTGTAATATCGTTCGGCATTTGGTACGCGCAAACAAATATTTGTTTATTTATACACACATATATTGTATGGACTCATATTTTTTTTTGTGTATGAATGATAAAAGGCAATTAATAAACACATCACATTCACAAGGGCTGTAGCGCATGAGGCGGCAATAGGTAGAGTTCATAATAAAAGTCAATGATATAATTTTCATTATAAATTATTTAAATAAAGTTGCCAAGAATGTATAAGACTAACCGCTAGGTTGATGAAGTTGCCAACTGTCAGCTTCATAATACTGTACGGTTTCACGGCAAAAAATTCACAGCGTTTACGCGACGCCTTACGTACATAATCTAAAACATCATGTAATCGATCAGCTTACAGCTAATAATCCGGAACCACACACATTACATGTTTCAAGAAAATCACCAATCCGAACTAATAAGAAATATTTACAATACAATACCAGCCTTGTATTATATACTGCTCACTGCTGAGCACGGGCCTCCTCTACTACCGAGAGGGGTTAGGTCTTAGTCCACCACGCTGGCCTAGTGCGGGTTGGCAGACTTCACACACCCTCGAAATTCTTATGGAGAATTCTTAGGTATATAGGTTTCCTCACGATGTTTTCCTTCACCGTTAAAGTGAACGATAATTGATAAACAATACACACGTAACTTTTGAAAAGTCAGAGGTGTGAGCCTTGGGTTTCGAACCTCCGGACATTATCTTGGCAGACCGTTCCATTCCCAACTAGGCTATCGTCCACTCACATATTATACTTACATATAGAAATATTTGCAACAATAAAAAATTCCTGCTTTCATTTTAACACATTTCAGCCCTCACGTTACATTCCGCACACGACAGACATAATCAGAAAAAAGAGGGAAATCATGATCTTCGAGTGAACGTACCTTAAATTATGTACGCACGTGTACTTCGCGAAAATGCGATATTTTTTCATGCGCCTAAATATTCTAATGATACACTTCACGATCCGGTGCTCGTTCATATTCTACTATTTTTATTTCTTTATCCACAAAAGTGTTTGCGAAATGGAATGATAAGTGTAAATATTATGTATTAAATCCCACTTCGAATATTTTCAGTGTAAAGATTGCACGTATATGATGGTACAATATACATTTATTTTAAAACATTAGATTGTCTTATACTAAACACTGACTTCTACTAGCAGGTAAATAATATGCTGCGATAATGACTACGGGTGAAAATTTTGTGCCACTAACGTCTATACTATCTGTATTAATAATATAGAGCTAAAGTGTTTGTTTGTTTGGTTGTACACGCTAATCTCAGGAACTATTGAACCGATTTTGAAAATTCTATACTAATAGGAAGCTACAAGGCTCCTGAGCGCTATAGGATACTTTTTATCCGGGGAAAAATATTTTTATACCGGAAAAACTCTTCCACGCAGGTGGAGCCGCGAGCAATACTAGTTAACAGACAAAAATCAAAGAATCCAGAACAATATAGAGCTGAAAACGCAATCTAGCATAAAGCTTCGAAATCTAGATTTCGACAAGTCCACAGACACCACTAGATTAACAAAACTAATTTATTTACCTTAAATATTTATATTCGTCATTAATATACCTTAATCGCAGTTACCATTTCATTCAACTAAGGCAGCGACAAGTCGGCTTTCAGATATTGTATATAACAGTTGAAGCCTGACAGTAAAATATAGCCATCGTTAATAAATCGCAATATTGTTTTAGCGTAACAAAGGCTCCTGCGAATGACAAATTTGTATCGTACCAGGGCATCAGTTGCTTAAGTCTTGGTCCGCTTTGACGAGGTTAAAATAATAAATTGGATCTAGAGGGAAACCCGGCTTTAGATATAATAAAGTATTTTTTCATGATTTCTCTTTCTTTTTAATGAAGAAAAAAATTTTGAACCGTTTTATAAATTGTTATAATAGATTTAGGTTGAGCTTTGAATGTTCGTGGTTTTTTGTAATGTTATGACAAACATACATACAAATTTTTTTCAAAACAGATAGCTTCGCCATCAATTTTATGAAGAGCATAATTAAGAGTTGTAATAGAACCATTGAAGGCCTATTTAATTTTAGAATCTTTGTGGATGAAGAAATGTAAAAAGCCTTTGATTGAATTGCAATATATCAGTATATATATTATAAAATTAATATGATTACAAAAAAAAAAAAAAAACTTTGATGGTGGGCCATGGTAGGAACCGGGCTATATTCGGTCTCACTATCTTATACTACTACACTGTACTACACGAGGCCTGTGATTTATGGAAATAGAAGTCTTTAATTCCATGCAATAATTACAGGCTTTACATAATGTCGTCAAAACTTTTCACATTACAATATTACTACTACTGCCTCGGTGGCGTAGTTGTATTACAGTACGACTGCAAAGCTGAGGTCTCGGGTTCGATCCCCGGGTCGGGCAAAGTGATATTGAGTTTTTCTATTCAGTATCAGCCCGGAGTCTGAAATTTATGCCCGATATGTCGATAGGCTCGCCCCCTATCACATCATGGGACGGAATAATGGCGAAAAGTGGGTGCAGTAGTTGCGCCTCTGCCTACCCCTTCGGGGATAACAGGCGTGAGGGTGTACACGTATATACAATATTACTAATTCCGCCAAAACTCACACCGAAGAATACAATACCACACAATTCGAATAGATTTTAGGTCGTGCATGTAGAAATTAAGATCCTACTGCGAGTAGGAATTTATGCAAATGAACCTCGTCTCAGTTGATGGAATGCATTGTTCCACTAGCGACGAACAATGGCACTACACATGGTAAATAAATTGTCTTTGATAATATGAACGCGCTATTCACAGCGCAAAGATTGCTGTTAGCGTGGTTTGCGTTTTCCTTTTATGCTTTATATCGATAAAATCAAAGCCTGTATCGAGGAGGCAACGTTTTTATGAATAAAAGTTAATTAAAGACTCGCGGTTGAATAGCATTGCGTTAGAATTATGATGAAATAATTTATCGCATTTAATATGAAAAGGCTTGGTGTAGATTTATTTTGTAGCACATTGATATATAAAAACCTTTGTAGCACGAATGGGGTGAAATGACTTATTATATGTTAGGTATCAATTTCCCATGGAAAACCCGGTTTTGCTACTGATTGCCAAAAGCCTGCATATGGTAAAAAAATTGCATATGGTCTGCCTAACAACTTGTGTACGTGGATCTCTGGCTTTCTGCATGGGCGAAGAATCCGTGTCGTCGTAGATGGGCACGCTTCGGAGCTCATGGCAGTAAATGCCGGAGTACCACAGGGCTCGGTCTTGTCGCCCACCCTGTTTCTTCTGCATATCAATGATATGCTGTCACTCGGCAACATTCATTGCTATGCAGACGACAGCACGGTTCATGGGCGATACTTCTACGGGCCCCCAAGTTCGCGGGCAGACACCGAAACGGGGCGCGAGGACCTTGTCTCTGAGCTTAACCGGACTCTGGACTTCATTTCTCTATGGGGTTCCAGCAACCTGGTTGAGTTCAGTGCCAAGAAAACGCAGGCTTGTGTCTTTTCGTGCAAAAAGTCCCCGTTTACTCCCCTCCCCATTCTTCAGGGCGTTCCCCTCTCATTGCGGAATGACCTGTGTATCCTTGGTATGGATATACGCTGTGATCTGAATCCAAGGAATCATATCGAAGGCGTTATATCTGCCACTTCTCGCAGGGTTGGAATCCTGAACAAGGTGCGTCGCTTTTTCACGCCCGGTCAGCTTTACCGTTTGTATAAAGCGCAGGTTCGGCCGGGAATGGAATATTGCTCGCACCTATGGGACGGTTCCGCCCAATACTTGCTTGATGCCTTGGATGGATTACAGCGGCGGGCCATCCGCATTGTAAATGATGCAGACGTGACGGGCAACTTGGAGTCGCTACAGTTGCGGAGGGATGTCACTTCTCTAAGCGTGTTCTACCGTCTGTATCATGGTGAATGCTCTGAGGAGTTGTTTAACTTGATCCCCCCCTCTCCTTTCCTTAGCAGAACCACGCGTGCGGGCGCGCGAAGCCACAGCTTGAAGGTGAAAACCATTACGACCCGAACCAATAGGTTCTATAGTTCCTTCTTCTGTCGCACCATCAGGCTGTGGAATAGTTTGCCGGCGCACGTGTTCCCTCCTTCCTACAATCCTGGGTCCTTCCGCTGTAGCGTGAAGAAGCAGCTGGTCAGGCCGGCATAATTGTGTCGAATGGCATGGGATAATCGTCCAATGCCATTCGATTCTCTATTTGGACTGCACTGTGCTTACCATCAGGCGCAGTGCAGTCACTATGTCGAGCTCCTATAAAAAAAAAAAAAAAAAAAAAAATAAGCCATTTATATCTCCTTCCTTTCTCCGAACTCATCCTTAAAGGAGGGGAATCCATAAAAAAAAATCAAAAGTTGTAGGAACTACTTCCACCTGCCCGTTTGCCTATCTTCGACACTGTAAAGTCTTAAATAATCTCGCTAGAGCTTACTTTTTCGAAGCAAAAAGTAATATCTGAACTCCCATCAAAACTGGTTCAGCCGTTCCGAAGTTGGCCACGGTAAACTGACATAGACGGAAAGCAATAGCTCATAAACAGGTGTGTTAGTTTGTAGGTATCCCATATTAACATAAAACAACAGTTGTTTCGTATAAGACAGATAGTCGAATTTTATTTATTGGTAACTAACAAAGTTGACGACTCAAAATAAAGCTGGATCGGCAATAATGGCCAAAATATATGCATAAAATGATAAGGGACTTCCAAGAGGTTAAAGTCATTATTTTGTTATCCATTCATCACCCATTTCATATTTTAATCTAACCCAAATATTTTCAAAATATTCTCCAATAACTACAAATTCCATATTCTTAATGGAAATCCATTGTCGCATTAATTTACAATCTGAATTAGTGAATAAATAAGTAGTTTGATTACAATTCACTTTTGCGTAAGGTTCGTGTTCATTGTCATTCAAAGCGAGCAATATTGTGTTGATAATATAGCATTCCAAAATCTCGAATTAACACAATTGAAATGAAAATTGACGTTGAAAGCTGAGGCGTCTGCGAAAACTCTATTTTATAGAATAAACTAGCGTTAAATTCAAATTAAAGTGAGTACGCATAAATTGTTTGCTAGTTTAGTTTTGTGGTGGAATTGCGCAGTGCAGCGTTTGAGCCATAAATCTGGTGGGGACCATGCCGTTCAAAACGCTAATAGCGTACACCTGTCACATGCTTTTGGAATTTACGAAGAAATTTCCATTTCATTTTATCGCAGTCATGGATGTGACAAAGCAGTGAGACAGCACGCTTCCCTTTGAAGTAATTGTGTTTTGAGAAAGATATGTCTTTATTCCAGGAAACACCACAAAGGAAAAGGATAACAAAAAGCGGGATTCAGACAGCGATGCAACAAGAAAATCCTTAGCAGACATCTTGATATCATATTAAAAATTCTTATATTTTAAATAAAACTATATATTTTAGCAACATTTTTATACCTCAAACGACCTCATAGTTCTTTTGACAGATTATGTTCGCACGCATTTTGATTTCAATCTACAAACTCAATAACTGCGGCCATAATGGAAGTGCAAATATTTTTTTTTTGTTGATTTATCACGAAGTCACGAATCTTTTTTTTGTCCCTGACATTACTCTTTCTAGCCTGACGAGAGTCGGCTTATGAAAGAACACCGGTCTTTAGGGTGAGTGCAGAAGGCGCTCGCAACCCTTAAGTCACGAATCGAGTGCAATGTTGCAGTATTTCTCGGGTGGTCTCTTTGCTAGATACTCAAAGTGTGGTCTAATTACCAGAAGCCTAATGATAGCCGTACATAATGTGACTGGCAATGTGATTGCTTAGTATATTTGGAGAATACCTAGTACGTAATTATGCATGTAAATAAATAAAATAAAATACTTTGTTCATCACGTAGGCGAACATAGTTGCACTTATGATATGTCAAGATACATTCAATTAGTAATAATTATCATTACAAAAATCACTTATATAACTAAATAAATCAAGAACAACTTTATGAAAAATAAATCAAGAAGCCAAGCTAGGGCTGGCAGAAAAAGATTTAAGAAAAAAAATATGAATTAATTTTATTAAAAATAGTGGGAGGAATGCGTCGCGATCCTCACCGGTGAGGACACTACAGGCCCTAGCCTAGCTAACCTACCAGTCTTTCACTAGCTACTATGTGCTATGTGTAAATAATATATGTATATTATACATAGGATTCTTATTTATAGGATTAATATACAGTATGCGTAAATATATGTATGAGTATATAAAACCATATAGAAATTAACGACTTAATTATTGATATTTTTTTATTCTCAGAAACATATTGTAGGTCGTAGGCTTGGAAAAGGGCATATGCAAAAACGGTATATAACGGCAATTTTGACCAAGGTAATTTATATATATTTGGATAAAACTCCGAAAACTTATACACTTACAATACATCGTAGGTATAATTTTAAAGAACTCCGATTTTGAGATTAATGGAATTTTACACACACGCACACACAGACATACACAACACGCCTTTTGTTCCCGAAGGGTAGGCAGAGCCTCAAATAGAGCACCAACTTTTCGCTGTGCGTAATGGAATGTTATTTTGCTTAAAACAACACTCAATATGAACCTTATTAAAAAGATATTTATAAGTGGGGAAGGTCTTAAAATATTTTTTTAATATATCCAAGTCCATATTTTTGCCGCTTTAATATCCATAAAAGTTGAGCCTGATTAAATTTTAAGGCCCAACACCATACAAAAAGCTGACATCTCCTTCATAGCCTAATTACGAGTACTTTACCTTAATTTATGTATAACTTACACAAGATAGTAAGATGGTGGTGGTAATTTTGAAAAATAAATCGTTGACTGCCGTTAGCAATCTCGATGATTCTAAAATATTTACAAAATAGCAGATGACACAGTTTGCCGATAACATACGCACGGCAATAAACTCGCTAATTAGATATAGTCGGATGCTCACACTTAAAGACACACACTCACGCCTGTTATCCCCGAAGGGGTAGGCAGAGGCGCAACTAGTGCACCCACTTTTCGCCGTTATTCCGTCCCATGATGTGATAGGGAGCGAGCCTATCGCCATATCGGGCACAAATTCCAGACTCCGGACTGATACTGAATAGAAAAATTCAATATCACTTTGCCCGACCCGGGAATCGAACCCGAGACCCCAGCTTTGCAGTCGTACTGTAATACAACTACGCCACCGAGGCGGTCTTAAAGAGTCTATAATTATTAATTGAAAAAATATTACACGAATGATCTTCTGAAAATACATTAAACATATGAAGTATCAACATTCGTTTTAAGTTTTTTTTTTTTTGTATACTTTTTTACTCCATATTGTGTGGAATTTTGTTATCGTTGTTGGTGTTTCGAAGCGACAATAGTATATATGTATAGCCTAGTTGGGAGTGGAACGGACTGCGGAGACGAATGTCCGCAGGTTCAAACCCCAAGGGCACACACCTCTGACTTTTCTAAAAAGTTATGTGTGTATCGTCGAATTATCGTTCGCTTTAACGGTGAAGGAAATCGTGAGGAAACCTCCATACCTGAGCAGTTCTCTGAATTTTGAAGGTATGTGAAGTCTGCCAACCCACACTAGGTCATCGTGGTGGACTAAGGCCTTAATAACCCTCTCAGTTGAGAGGAGGCCCGTGCTCAGCAGTGGGCTGTATATAATACAGGGCTGGTATGGTACAGCATGGTATGTTGGTGTATCATACCGCATCATGATGACGACTTTAAAAAAATATTAATATGTTAGTGTATTTTTTTTATTATGGTTATTTACGACCGGGACGTATGTCGTCATACGAGTAATTAGACAGTAAAATGGGAATACAAGGAAGAATAGAGATACTGAGAGGGACAGGTGATTGGTTATGTGATCGTTGCATAGATGAATCAATCGTTTTTTATTAGAAGCTTGTATACAAAACTTAGATACATCGTTCTCATAATTAAAAAGTTCTTTCAATTAGCGCTGATTATACTTAAAATATTAGATAACAACAAAATGTTGTTTATTTGAAAGAGTTCATGACCCTAATGACACACAGATGAATCAACCGATTTTTAACGCTTTTATTAGCTTCATATGTATGTTATGTATGTAACGGAAACTTAGAACATGATTTTGACCCCCTTCAAAACGTCGGATTAAATCGAAATTTGGCATACTTATCAAGGGCCGATGACAATTCAATACTTGAAACTAAATAATGAAAAATAAATAATCGTTTAAAAAGACTAAAAAACTAATAGTAGTAGTAGATAAATAATAGACTAAAAAAATAGAAAATAATTTATCAGAAGCTGGAATACAAATACTTAGATACTTACGTCGTCTATAAAATTAAAACGTTATATCAATTAGCACTACTTATAGGTACTTAAAATATTAGACATAACAAAATATTGTTTATTTAAGACTTGATAACCCCAAAGTTTACTAGCAATTTCATGGAAATCAACATTCCAAAAACTGTTTTATATTAAATAATACTAGGAATTTCGATTTAATAAATCTTTCTCGGACCGCTTGCCATCATATTATATAGCTACAAAATATAACAAACATTGAACCTGAACGGTAATTCTATACGACAAAACAGGTTCCCTAAGGATTTCAACATACCTATAAGATTTTAAACTTTACTGAACTACTCTAGTATTCTCTACTTGAATGAAATATATTCTTTAGTTATATAAAATACCTCATAATAATAATATCTATCTCGTTATTCAAAATAATAATATCATACGTAGGAAGATGAATAACATTTTAGCGTTAAGATTACAAATCAATAAATACTTAAACAACAAACACTTCTAGTTTGCAGAAATACCGTATGTTATATCTTCATTAATCCTGATCTCAAGATTCTCATAACAAAGACTATTGGCCTCTCTACCTTGATTCAAACTGTTTGTTCAAACTACGATTAATTCAAAACTCTCTCGGTTTATACGTCAGATATCATCCCTGTCTAAAACAATAACCAACTTTAATATTGATTGTTACTTAATTACAAACGGATAGCTTGAGCGTAAACTGCGTAAAACCGTTTTTCAAAGTTCCCTTAAAATTGTTTCCAACTCGTGACATCAACACGACTACTTAATTTCCCTTTTTCTCAAGTTACACAATTAACTGAGAAGTAGCCTTTATATTTTTATATTTTACGTTTCTTCTTTGAAACTTCGCCGTTACGAGTTTAGGCAATTCTGTGTTTTTATTTTCCTCGTCTAAGGTAATTACAATTTATTATACCTACAAAATGAGAGTGCTCAAAATGTTGGCAACACGCGAATCCACTTACAATAATTATTTACCTATGTGTATCTCTGAGGTGCGTGAGCATGACGTCAGCACGAATATTCGGCTCTGAATTACGTTGTTTGTCCTTGAACGCGCCTGAGCCTTTAAGTGCAATTTTCGCTGGTATATATTTTGTATGTAGGTATATGTATATCTGTCTCCTGAAATAACACGTAGTAAGGCGAAACGCCGCTATAAAGGCGCGCAAATACTTCTTGTTAGCAAATTATTTCATAAGACACAATATGTGAAGAGAAGCATGCGGTCCATCTACAGATCGACGAGCTATATGATATTATTCAGGTAGGGTTTAGGCCTTCCAATGTCACCATTGTGGTCCATTATGCTATTATAGTATGACATTATAGGTATACCGCCTGCTCGGTGGCGTAGTTGTATTACGGTATGACTGCAATGCTGAGGTCATGGGTTCGATTCCCGGGTCGGGCAAAGTGATATTGGGTTTTAAATTCAGTATCAGCCCTGGAATTTGTGTCCGATATGGCGATAGGCTCGCCCCCTATCACATCATGGGACGGAATACGCACGGCGAAAATTGGGTGCACTAGTTGCGCCTCTGCTTACCCGTTCGAGGATAAAGGGCGTGCGTGTGTGATTATAGGTATAGTATTAACATAAATTCAAGGTTAAAATTCAATGTCCATATATGACAGCCATTTTTCGGCTTGTCGTGCCATCTGGTAGACCTATTATGGTCTAATAAATAAAACGATAAAACACACCAACCTTATGGCAATCCAGAAAAATCCAGAAAAAAGTTTACCTATTAAACTACACAATAATATGTCTGTGTCCAGTCAACGATTATGACAAATTCGAGACAAATAACAACACAAACTATGCAGCCCATTAACCAACAACGTACTAAAAATTACATCAGATACCACAATATAGCGCTAGTAACGAATGCGCAAGTTGAAAAGATTTAATCTAGTAAAATAATGAACCTAGATACAAAACTATTGTAAGTAACTAAAGAAACAAACGGAAGCGTATCGTATTTTGTACTACGGAAAGTATCAGGAAAACATAAAGTGAACTTGTAAATCGATGGCCGAATTGGCGTTGCTCCAGACCTCTTACCAATACAGAACATTACAAAAATCTGTTGTAGCACCATTTGGCAGGCCCTCTAGACGCGCGATCACGTACTAACTTTATTTAAAAGATTTTATATAAACGCCTCTCCAGCCGCGTGACTATTAATTTAACGACGGGAACGCTTAGCGTTGGCAGATTAAAAGAAAAAGATTAAAAAATCCTGCCCTGATATTAAAAACGTATTGAGGGATTTCTGCAAAAATGGCACATAGATTATGAAAGCAGGCAGACACATATTTACGCGATTATTGAGTTACGTTAATAGATTCGTGCTATTTTTGCGAATTTCACAAATCATTGCAAATGATCACACGTTGGCTCTATTTTGGTCAAACATCCCTCCAATAGATTTAAATTTCACTTGACTATTTAGACAACGCGACAAAACCACGCTATTAACAATTCACGCGCACGAACGTTGAACTAAATGAAAATTCTGAGCTCATTTATTTGACAGGGGCACTGCAAGTAAAAGTCACCTTAGAAGTTCTTGACTGTTATTTACATTATTTTATGACGTCGTAATCCGTCCCAGCCATGTCCCAGCGTACTGTCCCAGTTTATTGTACAAATTGGCCTTGTTACTTTGAGATCAAACAGCCTTAATTGCGGCGACTTTACCATGAACGTTGCAATAGGATATAGACATTATAACCACTAATAATCTGCCTTACATCGTATATAGAACTGTAGATAAAAGTCGTGCATTAGTGCGCTCTTTGGTAAAAAAATCAGTAATACAAATATAGATGAATAAAAGAGGCATATAGAGATAGATAGGTCTATAATATTTGCCATTAAAACTATTAAAGAGGATCATTAATTCTATAATTTGGAACTAAAACCATAAATCTATAAATTTTCAAATTTAAAAGACCACTTATTAAATCATAAGAAATCTATGAAAATGTAGTGCAACGATATAAATTGCATCGCCTATTGACTATCGTCAACGTACACGATACCAGAGATGTTTAAGAGTAGACATAAGTAAATGTATATCCATAAATAAATGTACTTCATTGCACCGCCCACATATACGGGATTATTTAAATTGCGTTAATAAATGAAACCATAACATAGGTACTCGTCTTTTCCTTTGCTAACATTATGCCAAAAATCATCTATGAAAACGAATATTTTTACTAAAATCTCAATTTTACTTTCCTGGTTGTTTATCATTTTGTAGTTGAGTGCGAGTATGGCGTGTGCGTGAAAAAACTTTTCTGACTAATATTGTAATGTTGCCGCTGCGACGAATCATCGAGTAGCAGTATTCCCATTAGCGCGTGTAAATTTTTATTGATGTTTATTTTACTCAAACTTATACTTTTTTTATTTTTCAACTATGGTTATAATAACTTAAAGGGAAGCTATTGTATAGCACTTAGGGTTAATTTAACCAGTTACGAAAATTCCCGTAAATCTAGGTAGATTTACGGGAATTTTCAAAATCAAACCAAGTTCCAGAGATTAGTGTCATTAAATCAAATAAACTTGCTCTACTTATCAGTGTAATGGCAGTGTAGATATTTTATATCATACATTCATGTTTACCACCGCCATGCTAGTTTAGTCTGCTACTTGACAATCGAAATACTCTATTGTTTAAATAATCGAACGAATAATTTAAATAATCGAAAACGAAAACGAAACGTAGCATCATCCGACACACCTGATGATTGATGAATATTCCATTAGCAATACCGATGATTATTTTATGAATTCCAATAATGACACAACACAAGCATTGATTGAAATATTATAAAATATGAACAATATTAACAATGAAACGAACCAACGTTAATAATGGAGAGGTCCTTCAACATTTTAAATTGAAGTGTATTTACGCAAATTTATTGATCAATATTCTTGTAGGCTCTTCAGTTTATACAAGTCGTATACACTATTCGCACATTGTGCATAACCTTGGTCTTTTGACATTCAGCATGACTGACAAGCTCCGAGTTATGTATCACTGTGCTTCAAGCTTGAGCTTCAAGCCATCTTGTATGCCACTAAATAAAAGGATTCGTCGACATTTACTCCTCGAGATTACATTACATACTTCTGAATGGGTAGCAGAGGTAATATATATTAAATACTAAACTGGTTTCATTTGTTACGTTTAAAATAAAATATTTAAAGGCAGATTAAATGCCTAGGATGCCGAATCAAAATATAGATGCGTATAAGTTTTTAATGTGAACAATTACGAGACAACAATATTTATGCAAAAACATTTAAAGGAGAAGACTTACGTAAACGGCCATTACAGAGTAAATCCACTGCAGACGTTGCAATAAGCGTTAAGTTCTAAATTCCCAGTCTGGAGGCATGGAGCTAATGGTGCGTAGTGAAATTGCATAACTTACAGCAATTTTCCCCTACTTTGGCCCCATCCAAGTAACGCGTCATTTGCCCAGCTCATCGCGTCGTTACGTCGTCGGCAATTATGAAAGTGGCCAGTCACATCGAGCCTACAACCTGGAGTTTGTGCCAGTAGTAAATTATCGCGATCCAGTTTTGCGAAAAGTTTATTTTGTTATTCAAAAGAACGATTGTCTTTTTAAGTTCATCTGGGAGAGGTTCACCAGAAGGAAAAAACAACATTTCAATGAAGATAGTTGCGGATAAAAATTTGAAAAATACAAGTGCATAAATCTTGGTTAAGATTTGCCAAGAATTCCAGTAAGAAACTCAAAGGCTTTAACACGTTCAGTTCTACCACAGTACTGCCAAATTTCACCGAGATCGCAGCACCAGCATACGAACTTAACGTACACACGTCTAAAAGATATAAATTCGTACACAAAACATTCCCCTCGTGTTAATACATCAACAGTTCCTTCTGATTCACACACACGGTTAGAAATTGAAATAACTATGCACCACGCATCCTAGATAATTACTCCAAGTATTTCACTCGAATTACAAGGCAACGCAAGATAGATAATTATCGTTCCATGTCATGCACTAACTGTTTAATTATTCAATGCCAACACCTGCCTTTGGATCCAATAAAATCTATTGTTTATTTCGCTTTCCGACTTCTCATTTTGGGATTAATTAAAGGCAGGAACTTTTCTTTTATAGCTACTTGACATTATTACGATCTGATTGAAGAGTAGGAACGACGTAAGACTTACTAATGAGGAAGACTAGGCTCTGGAGGTACTGGTCTCGATGCATGACCTTCGGGTTTAGATCATTATGACAGGAATTTCGTTGGATGTATTTAATTTTTTAATGTATATTTTTTATTTTGTTGTGTGTGGTTAAGTAGGATTTATGTTTTTGATACTTATACAAACAAGCATTTGATGCTTATGAGTGATCAAGGTCCGACATCGCACAGTCTACAGCAATATAAAGAGATTGATGCAAACTATTATAGAAAAGTAAAGAAGTTGCAAGATGAAGATAGATACAGGCATTCCATTGTATCTCTTATAAATAACCATGAGTGCTCGCGGCTCCGGCCGCGTGAAAAAGTTTTTCCGGGACAAAAATATTTTCCCGGGATAAAAAGTGGCGTATAGCACTCAGGAGTTATGTAGCTTCCTATTAGTGAAAGAATATTCAAAATAGGTTCAGTAGTTCCTGAGATTAGCGCGTTCAAACAAACAAACAAACTCTTCAGCTTTATAATATTAGTATAGATAAAAATAATACCAGCCCTGTATTGTATACTGTCCCACTGCTGGGCACGGACCTCCTCTACTACTGAGAGGGTTTAGGCCTTGGTCCACCACGCTGGCCTAGTGCGGGTTGGTAGACTTGAGACTTCACATACCAGATACCTTCGAAATTCTAATAAAGACCTTCTCAGGTATGCAGGTTTACTCACGATGTTTTCCTTCACCGTTAAAGCAAGCGATAATCCACAATGAACACGCACATAACTTTTAGAAAATTCAGAGGTGTGTGCCCTTGGGTTTTGAACCTGCGGACATTTCTCTCGGCAGTCCGTTCCCAACTAGACCATCGCCGCTCTCTCTTAACACGTAATTTTTTGTTGCATAGAATGACGAGACGAGCATGCCGTGCGATGCTGTTCGCCTGATGGTAAGCGATACGACCACCCATAAACAGTAGCAACACCATCCAGCACCTTGAGTTACAAAGTACTGTGTGCCATTCCACTGCGCTCGTCATCCTGAGACATAAGATGTTAAGTCTCATTATGTCCAGTAGTTACACTGGCTATAATGTCCTTCAAACCGAAACACAACAGTGCATGCACACTGCTGCTTGGCGGTAGTAATAGACATTGCGGTGGTACCCACCTAGAGTGACGCAGACGGACTCTTACATATGAGTGACCGACCACCATATTGTGTACTCCGCTCCGATAATATACCACTCCGCCTAGAAAACCTTAGAGGAAGTCTATGATCATCAGTTGATTTTATATGGCTGATGATGATGATTCCGTCCTAAGATATGATAGAGGCGAGTATCACAAAAAACACTTTGTTACCAGTTTCATTTCAGTGTTTATTTATAATGCAATACTGTTGCAGTTGGTAAAAAGCCAGCGTACGTGCCAACTAACCAATATATCATGGGATTAATGTTCGCAAGCCGATCTCTAACTAATGTGGCCGTTACGGCAAATATTATCCGGGGCACTGAGCCTTCGCTGCAAGCTCAGGTATGGCCAAGTAGATAACCCCGCATAGCACGTGCTGAAATAAGTTTGCTATGAATTAAACGAATATTGAAGGCGCACTTGGAGCTACAAAATTTGGCACAGTGGATGCTAAAGATTGCATTTTATTTCAGTTTCTAGAGATAGGAAGCGGTAGATGTAAAATCTTTTAACTGATTGGATAGCTAAATTCAAATCATTTATTAAGTAATTAGACGACTAAGGGCACTTTTACACGTCATTTTAACAATGATTTTATAAACTTAAATATTCTACCATTGCTTCGGAAAAGCCCACTGACCTGAGAAGAAGCACCAAGAAACTCATGCTGTTATGTGTAAATTATAGTGAAAAGCCGTTACATATATACATATACACTCACACCTTTTATCCCCGAATGGGTAGGCAGAGGCGCAACTAGTGCACTCACTTTTCTCCGTTATTCCGTCCCATGATGTGATAGGGGGCGAGCCTATCGCCATACCGGGCACAAATTCTAGACTCCGAGCTGATACTGAATAGAAAAACTCAATATCACTTTGCCCGACCCGGGGATCGAACCCGAGACTTCAGCATTGCAGTCATACCATAATACAACTACACCACCGAGGCAGTCGATATGAATAACTGTAAAATTTCGTGAAATAAAAAAAATATATCTATATTAACTTACGTAATAAATAGTTAACGAGTATAAACATAATATATTGCTAAAATTTACAGAAAATTCGACTGAGAAATTTAAAAAATTACACATTTTTCTATGGATTCTCCAGTAAACTAGGTATTTTGCAAATAGCTTCAATTTGCACCCGTCGATATGACAAGAAGAGTTATCTAATTAACACAAAACAATTAAAAACAAGCGATTCTTGTCCCACTTTAAAACAATCCATTTGATCAACTTTACAATAAATTACATTATATGACCGTACTTACAATTAAGATTTTATCTAACTGACCTTTTTAATTAAGCCAGATATCCATACAGAACGTTTGAGCCATCCAACAAAGTCTATTTATGCTGTCTATTAGGATTGTCTATTTACTCGAGAACTTACGCGTATAGAAAAGTTTACCAAGCTAAAATATATCAGCAGTATATCTCCTTCAACTTTGTTCCTTACAAAATAACTACCTACATTGGAAGATATATTCTGGAGTCTATTATATTGCTGATATCTTGACTTTATTGTACGCCTGTTTTTACGTATCCTGATACTGGAGGCGATGGTAATGCGATATATGCATAACCGAATATAAATATACTAAAATCATAATGATATATTTTTCTGATTTTGCAGCCACTAAAGTGATAATTTGGTGAGAACTGATGCAACGTCTGCTACAATTATTAGAATTACTGAAACAAAACTTACATCGCAAAGACAATAGGACAAAAACGGGGTATGGACAATTTATTACTATAATCCATTTTGCATATAATAAACGATACCATTATACTAAAGTTCCATTTTTCAATATAAAATAGGATGTGAATGTACAGTCAGCCACATAAATACCTGAACAAAGTCAAAATTTCAAATCGCCTTTACACTATTGTGTTCGTTAAAAAAATATTTTCTCTTCACAAAAAGAATACAAAAGGTATTTACTTTCCTTCACACAAAGAAAAAAAAATGTTTTAATTGAACATAATACCACTACGCATGTTGTGTTCACATCTAGTAGAGCTCAATATTATTACTGCTACCTCGTCACTATTGTACTTAATACTTAAGCTATTTGTAAGATGAACCCAGTTTTGTGAACAAAATAAAAAAAAAAAAAAAACATAATGCGTACAGGCGATTTGAAAATTTTGAATTTGTTCAGCTACTTATGGGGCTGACTGTACAGTATATAGCGGTGTTGTGTGTGATTTTTTACTTCAAGCCTACAATAACATGACAACATTGATTAACGAGTTCTGTAGAGTGTAGACTCACCGACGCGATGTCACATGTGCTATTATAATACATACATATATGTCGGCAGATTCCTTTTTATTAATCTCATTGAGGGTGTCTGAATATATTACGTCGGGTAAGATGAAATAATAATCGTGCGATAAACCAGTCGGTATGTCGAACTCGTAGTGGGAGTTACAGTTGGGTGTATTAAAAAGGGTGCCGAATCATTTGAAGCAACTAGTACGGTGCAGATCACTACTAAGTGGTAACTATGGTGGTTTTCATATCGGTCAGTGCTTAGTAAAGCGGTTACTATGTTAATTCGGGTTGTTACTCGGTGAGTCGTTTAGAGTTGCGAAGTTTAGTGAAGTAATTGTCTCAATATGCAGTGTGTTATAATAACCAAAGTTAATAATGAATCCTGACGTGGTATTGTACTCTGTGAACAGTTTATTACGCAATAATTGACCAACGAACAATAAATAGCGAGTTAAAGAGAATTCATTTGTGACTTTTATTATGTGAACCTACGTGTATCGATATCGGCCGTCACTGTCTCCGACATCAGAAGTGAGATGAGCCTGTTCCCGCAAATACGTGAAATGCAACTACTGTTACTATGGAGATATTAATTAACTACCCGCAACTCATGTGAAGAAAAAGAAATTGCACTGAGTAATATCTGAATAAGAACTAGACTGCAACGTAAATAAAAGTGACCACGTGTGAAACATAACCATTGCATGTTTGATGTGACGTCATGTGCATACGACTTCGAATGAACGGGAATCTGGTGTGTACCGCGATTGAACTGTTGGTGTTCAAACGTTCCTGTTGGTGCTCAAGCGTTCCGGTAGATGTGCTGCCGTACGGTGTGTCATAGTTGGTGTCCCGGACAACGTGACTGCATGGTTGTCTAGTACCGGTTGATGCTACCTGCTGCATCGCGTATCACGTGTGGCTAAATGGACGACAGATATCCTTACTGGAGCGGTAGAGGAAGTTTGGTATCGTATGACCCGTATTTCTTATTTGAAGGTTATGGTTTCTTTTATTATTTTTTTGGTAATCTCTAAAAATATTTGGGTTTCGTTTACTAGTCATGTACCTAGTTCTTGAGCGTAACAATCAATTTGTGAGTGTAAGTAAAGTACCGTAAATAGTGTAAAAAAAAAAAAAAAGGATGGCCATTTTCATGTGTAATTCGCATAGTACGTGTTTCTGTTTTGGTTTTTCTTGGTTGCAGGAACAAGAGATCTGTGTAGTGTTCCCAGTGCAGAGCAGTATACTTCAGGCTGTGCGGAGACGCGCGGTCCATGTCGTGCGGATACGCGCACTCCAGTCTGCGCAGATAACGGAAAGGCACGGAACTGCGCGCTCCTGGCGATACGGTGCGCTGCTGACCTGCGCGATTCTAGCGCTGTTGAACTGCGCGCTCCTAGCGATGCGCACTGTGGTGAGAAGTTTTCATTTTGTTGTGTGTTGAGATTTTTCCTGTGATGGTATGTGAAAATGCCTGAAGGTCAAGTAGTGATTGAAACGTTCAACGGTAGAACATAGTAGACGAGACTGTTGATTAAAGTAATAGTCAACACATTGCTTAGTGCTCGCGGGAGAGAAGTACGGGAAGCTCGATGTATGCGTATCCTAGTACAGTTTGTGCTCAGAGGAGTCACAAGTACGGGAAGCTCGATGTATGCGTATCCTAGTGCGGATCGTGCTCGGAGGAAGCACACGAATGGGAAACTCGATGTTTGCGTGCCCAAGAGGGGAACGCACGATGGAGGGATATCCCAGAACCCTTGTGCGTAGTAGCATAAGTAGGCACTGGAACGCACGATGGAGGTTGTCCTGGAAAACTTGGTGCATGGTGGCACAAGTAGGTACTGGAACGTACGATGGAGATGTCCCGGGAGGGTCGTGCGCGGAGGTACGATGTCTGAGCGTTTAGTGTATCTTGAATTCGTGTAGTAAACTGAACAAGTAATAAATCAAGATTTGTGTTGTAGATGTACCTTCAGCCATTTTTGTAAATTTTTCAACTGCGATTTTCGTGTGATTTACTATTCAGAGCGTGATGGGTTAATGACGTGACTTAGACCAGATTCTTATACTGTGAGAATAGTGAATACATTACAATCAGCTCACTATGTCTAGCCTGTGTATCGCAAGAATATAGCGTGATCACCTACTGGGTCTAAATCATTGTAGCAAATTTGATATTGATGGTAATCTAGAATAACCAAAATAGTCATTGTAGTAGCATAAGGAGTCTTAATGTAGGGTCAGAATAGACCGAGCGATGTGATGCTGCTGCGTATATTTTCTGTTGGCAGGAATTGGAAATTGCTGCTGGTGGTGCCGCGTGTGACGTGTCTGTTCCGGTTCGAGGACGGTGTGCAGTGCAGTGCAGCTACTGAGCCGCTTCCGAGGGAAGATTGCTGCTGATTGTCAATGATACTGATCTCCATTTAGATAAGAATTGTTTGCATTGTATACAGTTCTAATAACTATTGGACAGCTGTATCCTTGAGAGTTTGTTACCGTCACTACTTCTCTCTTGTTAGGAGGTACTAGGAAGTGATGGCGGAAGGGCGATTTGGGGGTGCTGTCTATTTTGTAAAACGTACGTAAGAGACGATCACATGTCAGGAGTTCCATGTCACTATACGTGATTTAACTGAATTTTAAAAATTAAATTTGTTACTTAAATCCCTTGCACTCAGGGACACACATTGCGAGCTTTTCCTTGGCGTCTTAACAATGCGAGCGACTGACTGTAGTAACTTGTGCAAATGGTCACAGCGATAACTTTCTTTGCCTATCGATTACGGTCACAAGTATGATTACAGCAATAATTTTAAATTCACGACGGTACTAATTCCTAAGTTATAAAATTTCGGTTGGATTCTTGCACTTTAATTGGAATTTTAAATTGTCATTTAATTACTCGAAGTGTTAAATTTTCATGATTTTATGAAAGGCGCGTTATCGAAAAATGCTTGAAGGTTAAGTTTTGAGATAATCGATTAAATTGAAGCAGAGGCAAGTGGTAGTGACACTTGAGAGTAATTAAGTTTGCATGATGATCTGGAGTGGACCGTACCAGTAGTCGTTTCGTAGCCGTAGTCCGTTGGAAGTCGGTATTTGCTGTGTAAGCAATCCGTGGATGCGCGGTGCGCGGGAGGCTCTGGCGGAGGTCGGGTTTCAAAGGAAGCCATAGAGTCCGGGAGAGACTCGGCGTTCCCATGGGGGTTCGCATATGAGAGTAACTAGAGGTTACTGGCAGAGGTCACATGCAGGGCTTAATTGGTAAGATTATTTGGTTTGAGTTTGGTTAACGAGATGGAACCTTCAACCGTTTTTGTAATTTTCAACTATATTGTTTTGAAGAGTGTTAAGTGTACATGATCGTATTTTGTATCATTCAGAGCAACACACGAGGACGTGTGTCTGGTCAGAATGGCCGTGTCGGCAGATTCCTTTTTATTAATCTCATTGAGGGTGTCTGAATATATTACGTCGGGTAAGATGAAATAATAATCGTGCGATAAACCAGTCGGTATGTCGAACTCGTAGTGGGAGTTACAGTTGGGTGTATTAAAAAGGGTGCCGAATCATTTGAAGCAACTAGTACGGTGCAGATCACTACTAAGTGGTAACTATGGTGGTTTTCATATCGGTCAGTGCTTAGTAAAGCGGTTACTATGTTAATTCGGGTTGTTACTCGGTGAGTCGTTTAGAGTTGCGAAGTTTAGTGAAGTAATTGTCTCAATATGCAGTGTGTTATAATAACCAAAGTTAATAATGAATCCTGACGTGGTATTGTACTCTGTGAACAGTTTATTACGCAATAATTGACCAACGAACAATAAATAGCGAGTTAAAGAGAATTCATTTGTGACTTTTATTATGTGAACCTACGTGTATCGATATCGGCCGTCACTGTCTCCGACATATACATATATACATATACACTCACGCGTTGTTGTCCCCGAAGGGGTAGACAGAGGCGCAACTAGTGCACCCACTTTTCGCCATTATTCCGTCCCATGATGTGATAGGGGGCGAGCCTATCGCCATATCGGGCACAAATTCCAGACTCCGAGCTGATACTGAATAGAAAAACTCAATATGACTTTGCCCGACCCGGGGATCGAACCCGAGACCTCAGCATTGCAGTCGTACCATAATACAACTACGCCACCGAGGCAGTCTATTATAATATAAAGATTTATCACGAGTTTCAATTTTTTTGTTATTAAACGTCGCTGTAATCGTCAGTTTACAAGGGGGCAAGATTTATTCGTTAATACTTCACAAAGAGACTGTCTTCATTGTCCCAGATGCCTTTCTTTTGCCGGAAAAATAATTAAAAGTAGTGTATAAAAAGTGTAAAACGACCAAATCCCCGTCATTTCCTTGCGGAAACGGCAGATATGAGTTGAAAGGGGTTCAACACTACTATTTTTCTTCACAAAAGCATTGAAAAATTCTCATCACAACCTGTTCAAATATGTATATTTTCCGTTGGAACACCAAGCTAATCCGAATTTGTGCGCTCACGTAGCTCGCAGGAGAAAATTCGAGATGTATAGAGAGCTCGACCGCTCCCGACCGCAACCAACCGCTTCAATAAAGAGCATCTCGTCGGTCTCAACAGCAATTTAATCAGCTTTGTTCTTTATAAATAAGCTACGGTATTTGCCCGACTCAGCCACGCTATTAAGCTTTGAGTTTTATTTTTTCGTCCTCTGTGGAAATGTAAACGTAGCCTTATAAGAACTACGATACAATAGTAAATTGTGTTAAAATAATGATATTTAAAACCGAGACCCGCTAAGTGCAATTGAATCCATTTGGTCTTGGACTCGTACCAAATAAAGGCAATGTAAATTTGTGTCTGAAAAAATAACTAGTTGAATAAAATTTATGATGCGGACGCATTACAAGAGATATTCGCTTTTTACGACCCTACAATATTTTTCTTTATTTTACTGTTGGAAATGTATTTCAAATTAAACATTCACCTTTACACCGTTTATATTAAGATGCTTCAAGCGGCTAACTCACGGAAGAAGAGGGCTAACTCCAGACGAGCGTACTACCATTATTGCTAATTAAGCCACCGCTGGCCATGGTAAAACTATTCATCAAATAATCAATTAGAAATTTGACTGACGAAATGTGGAAAACACGTAGAAGCGGGTTCGTTACGTCACCAGCACGCGCCACCGGCCGCCACGGCTCTCGGCGCTCCATCCGCATACCATGAACACACGTGGAAACATAAATCACAGGATAGGATTTATTTTTTACACTTTGGATTACGCTCTGTAATGTTTTTTGAAACTACAATTTAAACATTTTATATTCACTAACAATAGGCTAGTTGATTACTTACTTTTTAAAATGTATGCTAACTAAAATCTAACCGAAAAAATAGTTTCAAAATTAGCGTAAAATAAGTAATAAAGCTTTGAAATTAGGTGGATGAGAAAGTTGTCAAACACAGTAATATCAGACTGTGACGTCACCAAGTGTCATGATCATAAGCCTGCGTGCGTGCGAAAGAGATAGCGCAATATCCCCGCCACGCCCCCACTTTTACTCACAAAAATATTTCAAATATGAATGCTTTAATTTTCAACCAATTTCGATGCTGATTTCAAAGTTTTTTTTTCTATTATTGTCTGTTAAACATAAAATAATTTACGAAATCCAACATCGAAACCGACCCTATTTCCTTTCTATCTATTGCATAATAGGTGCTTCCTTATTTACGTCGAGTCGCGTGTATATAAAATAATGTAAATAATAAATGGTATTTATCTTGGTATAATTTGGTATAATGGTATTTTATTTAATGGTACCTATCCCTTTTAGTTCGTTGTTTATTACTGCACTAGCCGTATTTTGCGACATTTATTTTAGCATTATATAATTGACAATCGAATTTGATTCAATAACACTTCATAAATAAACCTGAGAATGGCCTTTGACAATTTAAAGCCCGTGAAGGCACGTATGTACGTTTGTATATGCATGATCCATTTGTGACTATCGGTATGTATTCGGCACGGCACCTGTTCCGAACTCAGTAACTTCGCTTCGCAAGTTTGCTTAAAGTATTACTAAATTTGAAGCGGACGCCCAAACTTGTTCAACATTATGTTGGTAAGCTTGATGAAATAGACGCAGTTGATTTGTTGCCAGTACGGAAATGCAGTGGTTTGGTTAGTTTCAGTGTGTTGCTTTTAACTCTTTACATATAACAGTGCCTTAAATACCTACTGGTTCTAGAATTTCAAATAGATTTGTTAACTCGTCAAACCCCGCTTATATATATAGATGTATGGGGAAACCCTATATACTCGGACGCCGGCGTCCGTAGCGGGGCTTGACGAGTCAATATGAAATTATGAAATATGAAGATTTTAATTTACTAATTTAAAAAGGACGTTATTGATTATAGTTGTAAAATATTATGGAACTTTAGTCTGTCTAGAAATTTACCTATACCTATGTACAATATATAAAAATTCAATAGAATAGCTACTAGTAAGTAGGTATAAAAACTGATTGTATCACCTTGGATAAAAAGCTAAAAAAATATGTGAAATGCAAGTTGCATCTAAGATATCTTTTAAATTTCCACCAACCGTGCTAGCTTTCGAAAAATTATCCTCCTTACTTACGAGTAAAACAGAATTGGAAGTCAAACTTAGAGTTAACTTCTATTCTTGCAGTTTGAAAAGTCCCTCCGCAGTTAGTTTGAAAAATATCGTATAGCATTTCAGAGGCAGCGGATAGTTCGGAGCTGGAAAGTTTGTTTTGTAATCTTCTGTAATGCGGTTATAGTGACTAGTGAGCAACCAATTATAAATCTCTGTGGGGACATGCATGTGAAGCATGCCGTTCACCTGATTGTAAGCGATAAGACCGCTCATGAACAGTAGAAATACCACCCAGCACCTTGAAAGACAAAGTACTGTGTGGCATTTCACTGCGCTCGTCATTCTGAGACAAAAATAAAAAATAAAAATAAAATACTTTATTCATCACGTAGGCGAACATAGTTGCACTTATGATATGTCGAGACACATTTAATTATTTATTATTACTTACATAACTACAGACACTTTTATTACGAGTAAACTAAATGATGAAAAATAAAAAGTAAGAAGCCAGCTCGGGCTGGCAAGAAAAGCAATATAAAACAAGAGATAATTTTGTTAACAAAAAATAATAATAATAGTAATGATAATGGGAGGAACGCGTCGCGATCCTCACCGGTGAGGACACTACAGGCCCTAGCCTAGCTAACGTACCATAAGATGTTAAGTCTCATTATGTCCTGTAGTTACACCGGCTACAATGCCCTTCAAACCGAAACACAACAGTGCATGCACACAGCTGCTTGGTGGTAGAAATAGACATTGCGGTGGTACCTACCCAGACGGACTCTTACATATGAGAGTCTTACCACCAGTGAAGTTTAATATTAAAGAGATTGCACTGTAAGTATCTAGTTGTCAAGTTACCGCAACTTTTTGTATGTTAGCTATGTAGTATTATAAGATATAATAAGTGTGTACAAAAAAAACAAAATAACAATTAATTTTATTAAAAGAAAAATATTTTAAGTATCTTCTTTAAAGCACTTCGCAGGTACCAACCCACTCACCCTCACACACACAACACACACACACACACACACACACAAGCACGTACGCACGCATACACACACACACAACACACACACGCATGCATGCACGCACGCACGTATGCGCACGCACACGCGCACACACACACACACACACACACACACACACACACACACACAACACGCGCGCGCGCACACGCAGTCATTAATGTATACATTCACACACTAATGCTGTTTTTCGTTTAAGTTTTTATCTTTTATACCGATATGTGATAGATTTTATTTATTTGTTAAAGATATTTTTAATGAATGTTATTAGAAACTAAGTAAAAATTAATGGAGGAGCAGTTAGTCCTAACTTCTAAATACCCCGCCTAATATCTAAGGGGCTAAAATCAGCGCTGGATGAGTCTATATCTTAGCCAGCAGTTAAGCTGAGCCACTTCCTTTTGTCATATTTTTTTTATAGATTGTAAGTTTTTGTGCTTATTTCAAACTTTGTAACCATATGGATTTTGGCAATAAACGTTTATTATTATTATTATTGAAAAAAAACACTTGGTAAATAAAAAGGAGATTCATAATTATATTCTACAAAAAGAACTATATTATGATTCATATTTTTAATGTAGAAAATAAACAAATGAGCATGTAACCCATGGCTAATCCAGCACTACATATTATAAATACTCACCACACGATTGTGGTCGCATTACCGATCTTTAAGGAACCTAACGTCAATCAAAATAGATTAAAGGGATTCAGAAGCCTAGATAGAAGCAGGAATCACTGTAAATCCTAGTCACGTCGCATAGACAGCGCAAAATCCGTGCCTCATCACCAATCCGCATGCCTAGAACGGTAATCAAAGCATGTCACATAAATGCTCTATACTCCATCGGTTTAGGTATTTAACTAAATGTAAACAAATTATAAAAAAGGTATTTTACCTGTCCATTTCTCTCTACAAAATACGTCTTCCCAAAATGAATGTCTTCGTAACCTACGCAACACTTAGCACTGTTATTATCGTTTATTAAAGTTGTTTGGTTATTATAAAGTTATAGTTGTTAATTAATAAGTGCGAACACAATTAATTAATTATCATACATTACAATACTTTCATAAAGGCTCTAGATCTGTCAACTGTAAAAGAGCTAATATGACAGGCACGCTAAACAATTTTTCAATGGATCATAATAGATAACCCTACAAAATTAAGAGCACGACTGTCGTGTGGCACACCATTAAGACTGACCGCCATTCAATTGAATCGGTTAACTGGACACCAATTATTTATACATTTCCGCATTGCAGAAATATATTTATTTATCATACTTTTTGCCTTGTTTTTGATAATTAGTTGTTGTTAGTTATTTATTTTGTTTCTAAAGTGAATTCAATAATATTAAGTGATTATTGCACGCCGTAGTTTCATCGACACAACAGTCTTCGTAAATACTTTCGTAAGAAAATGTTGACTACCCGGGAATCATATGTAATTTTTTGTTTACATTTATTTAAATACCTAAACATATGGAGTATAAGCATAAAGCGTCTGTTAACACGCTTTGGATGTCTCCGCATGGACTAAATGGAATCGTAATGACGTAACTTATGTGTATGCGCCTTTAGTGTCTACGCGTCTGTGAACACTTGCATTTGAGCGTTGTAGACGCGCAAGTAATAAATTGCATTTGCGAGTCAGAGTCGAAAAGTCAAAATGATTTTTATAATTATTACGGAATAATGCCTACAATGAATTAAAATCTATACATAGAATAAAACAGTAGAACCGGTGTGTTTGTACATTTAAAGAATTTTCATAAAAAAAAGGGAGGGACTAAAGAAGAGTAACGGAACACAAATCAGCAATTTTTGTAATTATTTTCTGTCTGTCTGTCTGTTTTCTGTTTGTTTGTTACTGCACTTCTTCAAAGTTACTGAACGGCTTTCGATGAAATTTGGCACACGGCTAAATCATGTTTTGGATTAACACATAGGCTATTTATCCCGGGAAAATATAAAGCATGACTTTTATTCGGGAAAAACTTTTTCACGCGGGCGGAGCCGCGAGCAAAGGCTAGTTATTTAAATAAATAACCATCCCACGTCGTGCTAACATTAATTGCTAGTGTTAGACTGCCTCGGTGGCGTAGTTGTATTGCGTACGCATTACGAGTACGATTTGCGCTGAGGTCCTGGGTTCCATTCCCGGGTCGAACCAAAAACATTGTGACTGGGTTTTTCCATGTTAAAATTTACTCAGTCGCAGCTCGGAGTCAGGAAGTTGGCGGTGTGATACCTCAGTGCCTCGGAAAGCACGTGAAGCCGTTGGTCCTGCGCCTGATCTCTCTCCGGTCATGTCGGATTGCCGTCTCACCGGACTATGAAAGTAAAATAATACACCTGTGTATTGCGCACACACTTGTGCACTATAATATCTCCTGCGTACCTGGCTGATCTCCGTTGAGATTGGCCGCCGTGGCCGAAACTGGCTAGGAGAATTATTATAATTGCTAGTGTTGATTACTATTTTATAATTTGCTTGTTACTTGTATTCTGCTATAAACATATAAGGCTATCTTGCATGTTCATAATATTATACAGTCACCCCTATTTATGATAAATATTATTCCAACCATCACGTACATTCACTAAAACATATCTCAATATCTTTATGAGCACAATTTAAAACGTAAATATAAAGTTTGATCAAACGCGATTCAATATTTACAAAACGTATGCAAAACAAATCATATCAAATAAAAATGGCATTAACTCAACTCACGTACGACAATGTTGTTCTAAAATAGAAAAAGGACCAAACTATTGCCCGTGTGTAATCAATACAAATACATTATTCAATTATTCTCAAGCTGGAGCGTCCAATTTAAAATAACAGGATTTTGCATAGGCATAATAGCGAGATACGTGTCATCGGCTTTTGCAAGCTAATCGCGCGGGGAACAGTTGATTGCATGCACCGTGTTTCTTTTTTGAGAGACGCGTTGGAAAACTGGCTTCATTGAACAAAGCAACTATCGCTGAGCGCGGATTATTGAGCCAATTTAATTTAAGCGGAATAAGCTTTTTGATGCAGCTCTAATGAAGGAGGGAACTGACTTTCTGTGATTGTGTGCGCGCTGCATTTTGAAGCTCGCTAATTCGGTAGGGATGTCGGGGTGATGATATGCAAAATATATTTTAATTGCGTACTATTATTGCTAGACTGCCTCGGTGGCGTAGTTATATTACGGTGCGACTGCAATGCTAAGGTCTCGTGTTCGATCCCCGGGTCGGGCAAAATGACATTGAGTTTTCTATTCAGTATCAGCTCGGAGTCTGAAATTTGTGCCCGATATGGAGATGGGCTCGCCCCCTATCACATCATGGGAAGGAATAACGGCGAAAAGTGGGTGCACTAGTTGCACTTCTGTCTACCCCTTCGAGGATAAAGGTGTGTGTGTATGTGTGTGTATTATTGTTGGAAATATTTGATTCATCTATGTGAGGCTTTATGTTCTATTGACGTATGTATCTATTCGATTTTAATTACATATAAAAAACTGTCCAGACAAGTGAAATGCATTTTTATAAGGTTTTTAGTTGAATATTTATACCTGTTATTATTCGTGTTTTTAGGAAACTACTTAATATTCAGAAGTATGATTTAATCTGTTCTCTTATGAAATTACATGGCTATCAAACCCAGTGCTCTACGGTCCATATCCGAATCCATCCATTAATCCAAAGAGGCGATAGCAACATTAAAGTTTAAAAAATGGGAATGCTCTACCGTAATCTTGAGATGAAATATTATTCCCTAATATTTTCAAGGATCCTTGTGGCCAAAGGAATATTGTTTATGGCCAAATAAAATTTATTTGACGGGAAACATTTTACTTCCTCTCGTAAAATAAAATGTTTTTCATTGAGGTACTCCAACCCTACTAAAAATAGAACAACATTGGCTAAAATTGTAAAAGTCACGATTCCAATTAAAAGCCTATTTCGTGGTGTTAATTGCGACCCGTACTTTATTTTTTTTTTATTATTACACACACACATACACACTCACGCTTTTTTATCCCCAAAGGGGTAAGCAGAGGCACAACTAATACACCCACTTTTCGTCGTGCGTATTCCGTCCCATGATGTGATAGAGGCGAGCCTATATATCGGGCACAAATTCCAGACTCCAGGCTGATGCTCAATAGAGAGAGGGAGAAAGAGAGTTATTTTAACTAGAATTTATTATTTTGTAGATATTTGTTAACTTTGTAGTAATACAAGTTTCAAAAACATGAGATGTTGATCTAAAATCACCTTATCACTAGGTAAGTCTGGCGATGTAAATAATTACAGTAGGTACAAGTAAATATTATTATGCCATTTTCATTGTAGACAAAACAGCCTATTTAAAAAGTATGCTCAAAAAGAAAAAGCAGCCATTGTTATCTTTTCCAAATTGTTTTAGAGCGTCATCTAGGGGCACACATTTGAACTTATCAATAATCAGAAAAGACATTTAAAGCTCTGTGGCCATTTTTTTGACACGTAGATGTACTTGTAATTTTAACGTCATTTTGTATTATATTATGTACATATACATATACACTCACGCCTGTTATCCCCGAAGGGGTAGGCAGAGGCGCAACTAGTGCACCCACTTTTCGCCGTTATTCCGTCCCATGATGTGATAGGGGGCGAGCCTATCGCCATATCGGGCACAATTTCCAGACTCCGGGCTGATACTGAATCGAAAAACTCAATATCACTTTGCCCGACCCGGGAATCGAACCCGAGACCTCGGCATTGCAGTCGTACCATAATACAACTACGCCACCGAGGCAGTCTATGTCAATATTATGTACTAGCTTTTGCCCGCGGCTCCGCCTGCGTTAAAAAGTTTTTCCTGGATAAAAGTCCCGCTTTATGTTTTCCCGGGATAAAAAGTAGCCTATGTGTTAATCCAGAACATGATCTACCCGTGTACCAAATTTCATCGAAATCCGTTCAGTAGTTTTTGCGTGAAAGAGGAACAAACATCCAAACATCCATACATTCTTACAAACTTTCGCCTTTATAATATTAGTAGGATTACTAGCTTTTGCCCGCGGCTCCGCCCGCTTTAAAAAGTTTTTCCGGGATAAAAGTCCCGCTTTATGTTTTCCCGGGATAAAAAGTAGCCTATGTGTTAATCCAGGACATGATGTACCCGTGTGCCAAATTTCATTGATATCCGTTCAGTAGCTTTTGCGTGAAAGAGGAACAAACATCCATACATCCAAACATCCATACATTCTTACAAACTTTCGCCTTTATAATATCAGTAGGATATATTTTATCAGTATGTTATTACGTTGCCCTACCTTTCCCTTTCCTTTTTTTTCACAAAATCCGTCTGAAATATAATCTTTTTGATATATTTTGTAAACTGAGTTGTTGTTACTGGCTAGCAAATTATTAGTACCATTAGGATAAATTTAAACAGTCGTTACTAGTCTTTATATAAATAAAAAAGTATAGGGACTTATTTATTAAACACCTCTGACCATTTCATAACATTGAATAGATAAAACAAGGTTAAAAAATTACAGCTCGCCACCAATAAATCATTGCGGGGGTCGTTACGGCCCCCTACTCCTGTCAACGCCCGCCAAAACTCACAAAAACACCCCGAATCTGTCTGGACCCACCCTTGTAATCGCTAGATAATGGGAGAGGATTGAAAAATCATCCCGTTATATGGTAAAGGCATGAGTAGGTCGTACGGTGATTTGTCAACGGTCTGCCCAGCCATGCGGCTTAGGTGTTATTAATGAATGTTATTAGTTTTAACCCTCCACTGTGGATGGGTAGTTCGGTTTTTGGTGTGGGTACGGGAAATTAAGAATCGAATTATGGTAGGATTTAAACTAGAATTGCATTTTTCAAAATATTTTGTCTTTAATTTATTTTTATTTGTATTTGTATATTTTAATAGTCGTTTTTTGGAAGAGATTGATCGTAAATGATGTGATATTGTTGCAAAAAAGCTTTGGTGACGACAATTAATTGGCTTCGTTAAATAACGTAACTAGGGGTGGCTGGTCGAAATTCGACCGCAATCATAAATGTTATTTTTCTGCACTCCTCTATATGAAATTTAATTATCCTAAATAACTCTTCGGTGCGCGAAATGTGCTTAAGGGGTAAAAAGTGAATGTAAGTGCTTAACGACGTACAAATAACTATTTTAATGCCCGATTTTTCTTTATTCCTTTTTTTATCACTTCCTTTATCTCCGTAAACAACCATATTTCCTTAATCATTAGTAGAACTTTATCAAAGTTTAACTTTAATCTGTGCAAATCTAATAAGGAATGTAACCGATGGTTCGCAACTATTTACAAAATTCAATGAAATTGCAAATAAAAGGGATCCTAAAGTCAAACTAACCCGCATATGTCAGGCCCATGAGATGGTAAACCACAAAATAGTGTACGGTCAGGGACTAAGCATCTGATATTTAAAATTGGCTAGGAATGTTACAGGAATAAATATCCCTTTTAATCTTTAACATAACAATGTTTTTAACATATGCAACGGGCGTCGTAAACGACTACTTGTCTGAAAACATACCCTTGGAGAAATTTGGTCCATAACTGTTTTTAGACGAAGTAAACTTTTCATTATAAAATAAGTAGTTGCTAGCTAAACAAAAGCCTATTACTAAAACTTTTGTTAAACAATATCAATATTTTAATATTCCTACTGTAAAATTTCCCTCGATGGAGATAAGAACTTTTTGAATTTAGCCAACGATATAAATTTCTTCCTACCATGAACTATATTTTCAAAAACCGAACGAAAATATAATAGTATGTATTCAGTCAAAACTATACGATAGGCGCCTCAATAATTGTCTATCCTTTCGAAAAATGACCTTAAGAAGCAAACAATACTCTTAAGAACATTCTGGGCTTTTGTTTCTATTATTTTTATGTGACAAAGATTTCACCATATTATATTATAGTAAATTTTTGCTCGCGGCTCCACCCGATAGTTTTTTTTGGGTTAAAAGTCCCGCATTATATTTTCCCGGGATATAAATTAACCTATGTTACTCGCTGATAATGTAGCTTTATATTTTTTTGAGTTTATCCATTACAAACAAACATAAAATCAAAATCTTTCCACTTTATAATATTAGTACAGATGAAGTCTAAATTACCCAAGAACAGCGTATATTACAGATTTTTTTAAATCTTATACGTAGTACCAGATATTATACTGCAAAAATACGAAGGTAAGTGAGGTGATTATGATTTATGAACATTACAATCGATTATGATTATGTATGGCTTCACTTTATACAGGTTGAGCTTTTATTTTAAATACTGTTTAGATAATTAACGGTTCAAGTACGGTGCGTAACGAAGCCGAAACCATTTTGCATAATAACACACTCATGCAAATTTTATTAGCATGTGCACCGAAGTGCATGTTCGGTGGTAAAACTTTACAGGAGCTATGAAAATTGTTCAATAATATAGCGTAAGGTCCGACCATACCACTCTGGAGAGTTGCAACTAAGAAAAAATTAATATGCGGTCGTGCATGTATCTTTGCAATGAATATGGTAATATGGTACGGTGGATGTACCACTGGTGGTAGGTCTCTCATATGTAAGAGTCCGTCTGGGTGGGTACCAATATTATATTTCTACCGCCAAGCAACAGTGTGCATCCACTGTTGTGTTTCGGTTTGAAGGACATTGTAGCCAATGTAACTACTGGACATAATGAGACTTAACATCTTATGGCTCAGGATGACTAGCGCAGTGGCATGCCACACAGTACTGCGTAACTCCAGGTGCTGGGTGGTGCTACTATTGTTTATGTGTGATCGTATCGCTTACCATCCCGCGAACGGCTTGCTCGTCTCGTGATTCAATGTCATAAAAAATGCTCGCACTTGCGTCCTTTGAAAATATATTGTGTAAAGTCCGGAGGCCATACTTATACTCAATTCTATTTTCAATTGTCTGTCGATTTCCTTACTAACATAAATATAAGCATTTTTTACTAACCCAAATGAGTCTGTGTAACTTGAAATAATAATAATAAATAAATAAAATAAATATATACAGGGGCATACACATACATACACTCACGCCTTTTTTATCCCCGAAGGGGTAGGCAGAGGCGCAACTAGGGCACCCCCTTTTCACCGTTATTCCGTCCCATGATGCGATAGGGGGCGAGCCTATCGCCATATCGGGCACAAATTCCAGACTCCGAACTGAATAGAAAAACTCAATATCACTTTGCCCGACCCGGGAATCGAACCCGAGACCTCAGTATTGTAGTCGTACCATAATACAACTACGCCACCAAGGCAGTCACAGGAGCATATCTGTCTTTTTGCAATTACGGGCGTTCGTATCAAAAGAGAGCTTTGATAGCTGTATGGGAAATCGACTAGGGCTTCAGAAGTTAAACTGTGTACTGTATCTACCACTCAGTTGCAATAGTGCACTGCTCGTTTCCCTGGGTGCCCAGTGCTGGTGAATGGTAATAGATTGCTGATTGCCACCAAGAAATGCACCACACGTATCACTACTTTTTTCTTCTTGGAATAAGATAGCGCGCACAGAACTACTTTGCGTCGAAGCGGTTAATTTTACGGAAGAGATAGTGCGTATTGGATTCGAGGTGGCAGCACTTGTCGCTGCTTAAGATGCGTTCGGATTATGTGGCAGTGACATCAGTATGTCCTTAATGGATCTCCATTTGTTTTAGTAAATAAATAATTGTACGCCGTTATTGTACTAGCATTACCTGAATATATAAAAAATATAGGCAAAAGAGTAAAAATATTCAATTTTTACCTATACGAGTATCAAAGGTGTCCTTTGATTAGAACGCCCGTAATTGCAAAAAGCCGAATTCACTCGCCTAGACGGACTAGGGCCCCCTGACCTTACTATCTTTATTCACAGCTTTGTCTGTGTATAAGTCCTTTTATTAGGGATTAAATGTAGCCTACGAAGAGTCGTCAACTGGCCAATGTAAGTTCCAGAAATGACTTCAAACTCATACAAAAATAACCTGTTTTTACTATGTATTACATAAAAATGTAATAGATTTTAAAAAATTAATCACGAAGGAGCACTTAAATTTATTTACTTGTAAATATAGATGTTTTAAACATCACATCTGTATCGTCACTCCCAAACAAATACACATCACTTAAACAAAAAACACTACACTAGGTATTTCACGTATATTCCCTTTATGCTATACGAATAACCCTCTCGTAGGCACCGTTCATTGAACGGCTCCATACGTCATATCTTGCCTTGCACAAGGCATCATCTGTCAAGCTTGGCAAGCACCGATCAAATTGAAGATCGGCTTATTGCCCTTTGATAATGCCTCACTTAACGTGCATCATGAGAGCCGATATCGATCTCCAACTAAACTGGTATCGGTCATGGCTTTCCCTTAAGTATAGGTACGTAGAATCATAAATACCTCGTTCATTTTGTACGGGGTTTGTCATTAATTCAATTTGTGCGAGGGGTCATGATTTTAAATATTGCAGTGATATACAGGGTCATTTTGACATTGCGTTAATTATCCTACTAATATTATAAAGGCGAAAGTTTGTAAGAATGTATGGATGTTTGGATGTTTGGATATTTGGATGTTTGGATGTTTGGATGTAAGGATGTTTGTTCCTCTTTCACGCAAAAACTACTAAACGGATTTCGATGAAATTTGGCACACGGGTAGATCATGTCCTGGATTAACACATAGGCTACTTTTTATCCCGGGAAAATATAAAGCGGGACTTTTATCCCGGAAAAACTTTTTAAGGCGGGCGGAGCCGCGGGCAAAAGCTAGTTCATTGATAATTTTTAGTTCGATGTTAGCAGAGGTATAGACGAATATGTGGTTTCATTTAGTAGCGCAATGTAAAAATAACCCCGTAAAAGAATTGATTGTTTTTATTTCATCAACTTTCATTATTTTTAGATAACGTTTGGATTGAATATCAGCCTTCTAGCAGCGTATAAGCTGTGAGCAGATTTGCCCAAGATTGGAATCCTGATGTGGAGTTAACCTTAGGCCCGTCACGTCTCATCAGTATTCTTCTGGCGTGAGGAGGCATCACGTCTCGGGCAGAGACTGGCCCCGAGGGAGGTTAAGGCCCAATTGGCCTCTATCCGCAGCGCCGCCGTGGAGGAGTGGCATACCAGGCTGGAGAGCCCGAATGCGGGCTTGAGGACCGTCGCGGCAGTGCGACCTGTCTTCTTAAGCTGGCTTAACAGGCGCCACGGTGCGCCGACATTCCGTCTGACACAGGTACTGACGGGCCACGGGTGTTTCGGCTCGTTCCTGTGTCAGATCGGAAAAGAAGAGTCCGCCGTGTGCCACCACTGTGGCAACGGCCGCGAAGACACGGTCCAACACACTCTCGAGGAGTGCCCAGCCTGGGATCTACAACGCAGCGCTCTTAGAGCAGTCGGCGGCGGAGATCTCTCGCTGCCGGCCGTGGTATCTGCCATGGTTGGCGGCTGGAGGTCTTGGCGAGCAATGGCCTCCTTCTGCGAGTATGTCATCTCGCAGAAGGAGAGTGCCGGGCGGGATCGGGAGCAGAACGATCCCGCCCGCAGCCAGAGGAGACGTAGGAGGCGCCGGGTGGACGACTGACCGGTGCCTCGTGCCCAGTGGTTTGGGGGCATTTAGAGAGTTCCGCCACGGTATCCTCTGCCTGTCGTAAGAGGCGACTAAATGGGGCTTCAAGAGAGTCGTGGGGCGAGCAGCGGGGGGCTGCTCAGTCCAATTTCAGCGACTCCGAGGTGGACGACAATGCGGGTGGTCGGTCTCCCGTTGTCGTAGACGCCAAAGGCGTCCTTTAGTGTGGGGGCATCTTAGCCCCCCTTGTATAGAGAAGGGCCGCAACGGCATCGCGCAGGGACGGTCCCGTGCAGCTATCTTAGTGCAACAAGATACCCCGGGGCCGTCTCGTATGCGCCGAAGAAGGCCACCACGGGTTTTGGTTGGTATGCCAGTGTAGGGTGTACATAGTGTTAGGGACTCGGTCCAATGCTCGCTCGGATGATGCTATACTCCCAAGTGTCGACATTGGGTCGTAAGACTGTGTGAAACCAACATAACCGATCCACTCACCCCCCAGTGGTGGTAGCGATAACGCGTTTTTTCCACGCGAAAAAAAAAAAAAAGGCCCGTCACGTGACGCTCCTCGGAAAAATTACGATAAACGCAAAGTGTGTGTTACGCTCACTTTACATGAGACTAGATTATAGTTGAAATCTGTTTGAAGTCTTAATGCTTGGAAAACACCACTGTATCCCAAACGCACATTTCATTTAACGCAACCTGCAAAAATATATTTATAACCAAATTTTACACGAAACTTGAAGCCGTAAAATATCACATTAGGCAACACCTACCAACTATTACTACCCAGCATGTCTACACTGCACCCGAGCTAAATAGATTAAATTTACATAAATAGTCAACACAAGGCCCAAAATAAACCATTCATTTGATGGCACGAAAGTTGTATCTCGGCAAACGGACATTTGGTCCGGTTAAATGTGACCCGAATTAATATTTGACCGGTATGTTTGTGTACAAATTGTGCCTTCATATATTTAGCTGTTGCGGCGCCTTTGGATCCAGTTATTTTCTATGAACTCTAATTTCGTGTATTAATAGTGACACCCTTCTTAGCATATTTAATACGGGGGTGTTATTTGCATTTCAATGGAAACGTGGAAATTTAAATTCATACGTATTACAGTTTATTTAACGATGTGGTAAGGCTTATGGAATTTATGTTTCACTAATTCTTGTGATACACTGAGATTAATAACAATTCGTATAATAGGAAATACTTCAGATCAAAAAATTAAATAAAAATTATATAACCCCGACCCAAAAATCTTTAAAAAGTAAAATAATAGAATTGTCTTTGTTCTTAGAGATTTTTTGTGTCAGGGGGTATTTAAATTTTAATTTAATTTATATTTCAAACTTTTTCAATTACTTTATTCTTCATTATAGAGCCCTGATAATCAACTATCTAATACCTACTCGTTGAGACCATCCTTATGAGCCCAAAAATCTGCTATAAGTTGTTAAGAAGTCGGGTATCCCGCAGACTACTTGATGATGTAGCATCAGCTCATGTTTAAAAATATTGCCGAAGTCACAGTACACCAAATTTAAAATCAATCGGACTTTTAAGTTGAGAATGATGATTTTAAAACGCCTGAACAAATCTTCATAAATTCTAGCAAAGAACCATCTCGATCACATCAACTTTCAAACAATAAAAACCGCGTCTAAATCGGTCCATTCGTTTGAGAACTACGATGCCACAAACAGACATGCAGATACACAGAGACACACCCTAAACTTATACACCCCTCTTTTTCTGTCGGGAATAAAAAAAATCTCAAATGTCAAACGCCTTTTTCAAATTATTGAGTTCTCGTGGCTTCGCACGTACGCTTCGTCTCGAATAATGATATTTGACATTAGTATGCCCACAAATACATTAATTAGTAAACATTGGTAACCGTAAGTGTGATTCTTGTTAAATACCTCATAATATTCCCTAGGAAGGATATTGGAGAACACATTGACGAAGTGAGTACTTACTGTCATTAGACATACCATCCCTACAACAAAAACATGAAACCAATAACCAAACACTCCAGAATCTCACCTGTACACACTACATTATCAAAGTTAATTTATAAATAAACATAGATGTTCATTAAAGGAACGGAGCAGGAACACTCAGAGCATGGCATTAAATATTTCATTTTAGACAAGTTTTTATTACAGTGGCCGAACGTGTACGCGATAAACGTTGCGAACGTGACTAGAGCCTTGCTTGGATCGTACACCTAGCGAAGAATTAGTTTCCTAGATCGACAGTTCATTAGATCCATAGAAATCGTGTTTGCGGAGAAGCGTTGACAATTCACAGTCGATATTTTACCCCTGATTTAGATACTTGCCGAGTACAGATGAATAGTTACAAATATGAGCGTGTAAACTGATTCGGGTGTTTTCGTTACTAAAAGTCAATCGTACTTCGCCAAATTATTCGCCAAATTATTCGTCAATGGTCTAAGTGAGGCATTATAATAATTCTACACAACATACATACATACATAAACTCACGCCTTTCTCCCATTGGGATAGGCAGAGACTATGGAGCGCCAAGTGCTACGATCCAAGCCTACGTCTTTCGCTCCTTCCACAGCCATCAGTCTCTTCATACATTCTCGTTGGTTACGAGAACTCCTTATTCGACCCTTCCTCAAGAGGTCGTTAATTTGGTCCATGAAGGTACGTCTAGGACGTCCCCGTCCGACACTACCTCTTCGCGACATAAATTTCTTTCGTTACTCTCCTTTCATCCATCCTTTCAATGTGGCCAAACCACCGAAGCATTCCTTTCTCAATCTTAGTCACTACATCTTCTTTCAATCAAATACAAATGTGTAGTGTTAATTCTACACAATAACTTCATTTATTTGCAGTTTATACACGGGGTTCGAAAGTAACGTCGAAGGAACTTTTAGCGATAATGAAGGAATAACGAATTCGGTTCTACATGGTCTATTGTAATATATTTAAGGCTAATATGGTACAAAATGTTAGTAAATAGTTTACCTAAAACCTAAAGTTTCCAAAACATATCACAAAATATTACGAAGTATATCGTTCAACAAAATAAACTAAAAACAACGTTGAGAAAAGAATTTCATCAAAAAATATTTTGGTGTGACATTCGCGTATCACCCGTTAGTGATACACTGAAACCACAACACCGATAACTACGGTAAACCAAAAAACAATCAAAATAATCTTCACGCATGGCCGCTCGCAAACGTTGCCTCTTCCAGATAATCTACTGCACGTATCTATCGACTTCCCCGCCTCAACCAAACTTTGTCTAATACACTTTGCAACGTACATAATGCTATCTTCTAACTACAAATATGATTTTCTCCGTAAAACGTATAACATTTTAATTGCATGTTATTTTTTTACATGGATAAACTACGTTGCTTGTGATGAATATGAGTCTTACGGTTGTTATACTGACTTGCACAAGCTTATGGCGTCAATTAAATGAAGAATAGAACACGTAAGCTACCAGACTGTTCTTCATCTTCTTCAGCATTTAGAAGTCTACTGCTGAACATAAGCCTCCCCCAAAGATTTCCAGACCAACCAATCAGAAACGAACTGTTACGACTTGGTAATTTCCAACCTTTATGCGAATTACTATACTTACTATTAATTTAAAATAAATACACCTAAGAAGCACACAATATAAAGTGTTGTTTTTTACAGTAAGTAGCTGCTTAGCTGTGTCCTTGGCATTACTGACGTCCAGGGTTGACAGGGACCACTTACCATCAAGTAGAGCGTTAACTCGTCTGCCTTCGGAGACAATAAAAAATGTAGAGTAACAAATACAGTAATTTAATTTAACGTTATACTAAAATGTCTTGTCTATACTAACTTAACCATGAGGAACTTTTAGTCTCCCGACACAAAGAGCCTAAAGAAATATTTGCGTATCACTCAAACGGGTATCTTGATGTGGGACTTGAATTCGCAGACTCTTTTTGATAACTGATTACTAGCCGCGACGTTGCAAAAGCAATCAAATAATTATTAATTGTAGTTCTTGCAGTTTAACACGTACGGTATACCTACTACAGTTTCTGGGATAATTATGCTTGAAAAGATTTGCTGCAACAACCCCACATTGGAATAGATTGGGGTCGAGTAAAATAAGAGTTACTGTAGCAATACGTTATGCCAACAATTGCTGTCACAGCTATAATTAAAATACACGTGACGTGATAGACCATAGTTAGGGCTGCCATCACTTAAATTGCCGACGCCGGATATACACGGCAAAAATCCCGGACATTTGGGCGAAATACGGATTTTCCCCGGACACCTCTGAAAAAATATTTTGCCGTGTCTTCTTGAATGCGGGTTATTATGAATGAATTTTTAACTAAGGTTTATTTAAATTTATCGCTTATCTATAAAAAAATTATGTCCCCTGACAACAAGTGTCCGGGTGGGTTTAACCCGGACACTTTTTAAAACCCCTGCTGGACGTCCCCGGACGCCCTTCAAACTAGGACAAATCCGGGGAAATCCGGACGGATGGCAGCCCTAACCAACTATGGTTACACATTACTCATTCTATAACGAACTGGTTAATTGCGAAATCGTATTCAGACGTAAAATAGAGTAAAAACTATTTAGATTTTCCGTAATACTTCACCACTGAGAAATATAGCCAGTTGGACAAACAGTGCATCGGATGTATTCAATTACATAGATTTTACTGCCTTAAGCTGGCACCGACAGGTTTACGATATAAAACTGAAGAAACAGCAGTCGCGTGGACTCTCATAACAGCGTATCGAACGACCGGGCGGAACAAAATTAAACTGTTTATTAAAATTTCAATTTCCTTGATTCTACTGCGAGGCGCCGTTTTAATGGAATTACACGGGATCCGGGATAAGCCGCTGCGATTATACTGTAACTGTATCTATAAAGTATTATGAATTCGATTACGCTAACTTATAGATGGGTTTTGTTATAGGATTAAAATAATTTTGAGTAATAACTAGCTTCTTGCTCCGCCCGCGTAATTTTACACACACACACTGCCCCGAAGGGGTAGGCAGATGTGCAATTAATACACCCACATGTCGCCGTGCGTATTCTGCCCCATGATGTGATAGGGCTTATAAGACAAATTCCAAACTCCGGGCCGATACTGAATATAAAAATCCAATATCACTGCCCGACCCAGGAATCGAACCGGAGACCTCAGCATTGCAGTCGTACGCCACCGAAGCAGTCAGTCAATCAGTCCGCGTAATTTTTATCCGCAATAAAAGTCTCGCTTCATATTTTCCCGGATTAAAAAGTCATATGTCCTTCTCAAGATCTCAAACCATCTCCATACCACATTTCATCGAAATCGGTTCAGCAGTTCCAGACATAACTTCTTAGGGGCGGTTGCGGACAACTTAGACGTGAGTCGGAGGAAGCCCGCAGCCGTCCCTAATGCGCCGAAGATGGCCACCGCGGAGTTTTGGTTGGTATGCCGTGCGGTGTACATAGGTTAAGGACTCGGCCCGGCGGTCACCCGACGTTTTCTATCTCTCCGAGCGGCTCAACGTCGGGTCGTAAGGCACGGTGAACCCAACATAACCGCTCAGTCGTTCCCCTTGAACACTGGGCGGTAGTAATAATTCACTTTCTCCGAGTAAAAAAAAAAAAAACATTACTTCTTACAAACAAACTCACACACCATACCATATCAGCCCTGTATTATATGGGGTCATTTTTGCATTGCGTTACTAAATGAAACTGCATATTCGTCTATACCTCTGCTAACATCGTGCTAAAAATTATCAATGAATAACGAATAATTTCGCCGAAAATCCCGGTTGTAGTATTAATTTTTTTTTATCATTTTGTAGTTTAGTGCGAATATAGTGTGTGCGTAAGTGTATTTCTGACTGAAAGTGTAATATTGCTGCTGCGACGAATTCTCCTAGAGCAGTCGTAGTGGAATTAGGGCGTGTAAACTTAAAGTTACATTTTATTGATTTTGTTCGAAACTTACACTTTTTTTTACACCTATGGTTAAAATAACTTAACGACAAATGTTACTTTCAACGAGATAAGTATGTGGTGTCATTTACTAACGCAATGTCAAAATGACCCTATATATTGCTCTCTACTGAGCACAGGCCTTCTCTACAACTGAGAAGGTTTACAAACTCACCAACTTTACCTCTATAATGTTAGAATAGACTAGGTTTATTCGTGAGTATAAGTACACAATATTTTGTCTCTTTCCAGATATCCAATCGACGTATAAAATCGCTTTGAGATACTATATTCTATAGTAATGTGAACATGGGAGAGCTATGCCATGAAACGCTTACAGGTGGCATGCGGCCAAAGATGGTGGAAATCAATAAGCGCATGAATCATACTCCATAACAAGCAAATAACCAAACATAAATACATGTATTTACATAAACCATCATTAATGGCATGTTTTAGAACCTCAGAATAAGGACTTTTAGAACACTTCTTCGAAGACAATGTTTACCCGTCTTAATTTTCTTTTTGTAAAAAGTTATCTATGAACGATAGATCTTTCATCTTACAAAGAAAATAGAGCTTCCACCGCGCTCCACTTAGGTCAACGGGTCGGGGATAGATTGAAACTTTATATCGTTCAAAATATTGTATTTCAACTTCCCTTTATCTATTGTAACTAGATTACTATTTGTTCTTGTAACGTAATTTATTCCGAAATCATGTCACGCCCTGTCACGCCTTTATTCTTAGGCGTCACGCAGATGTTGTCAAATTATAGCCGAGAAAAACTTCATTAGTATGAAACTGACAGTTGCTGTAGTCACTTAGACAGGACATGGTCTGTTTGTGTACCAAATTTCATCAAAATCTATTTAGCATTCTCTGCGTTTACCTTCAACAAACATCGAGACATCTACATGTACTTTCCTATTTATAATAAAAACCAGCTCTGTCTTACATACTGTCTGGGCATGGGCCTCCTCTACTACTTAGATGATTTTATGCCTTAGTACACCACGCTGGCTTAGTGCGGGCTATATGGGTTGGCAAAATTTAATAACCTTATATTACTTATATATTATACAAGCTTTTGCTTGCGGCTTCGCCCGGGTCACAGAGTTTTTTCGGGATAAAAAGTTCCCTATGTCGTTCCTTTTTTCTTTTTTTCTTTTTTTTCGCGGAGAAAGTGACTTATTACGACCGCCCAGCCTTCAAGGGGGGCGACTGAGCGGTGATGTTGGGTTCACCGTGCCTTACGACCCAGCGTTGAGCCGCCGGGCCGAGTCCCTAACCTATGTACACCGCACGGCATACCAACTAAAACTCCGCGGTGGCCTTCTTCGGCGCATTAGGGACGGCTGCGAGTTTCCCCGGACTAATAGTGTCTAAGTTGTCGTCCGCAGCCGCCCCTGCGCGGTGCTGCCTAATGCAGCCCGTCTCCTGTATGGGGGGGCTCAGAAGCCTCCGCGCACCGAAGGACGCCCTCGGCGTCAACGGCAGCGTGAGGCCTACCTGCCACACTGCCGTCCATCACGGGGGTCGCAGCACTGTGCTAACAAACTCGCACAAAACTAAAGACGGACAGCCCCCTGCCAACCACCACGGCGGCTCGCCGTAGGGAGACGCTCATGGCCTCCACTTCCTTCAGGGCCGGACGCTGTCCACGACTGGATACCTCCTCCCGCCAATGAAAGACATCGGAGAGGGATTTGGCGTCCAAGTCCCAGGGCAGAAATCCGGCCATCCCTATGTCGTTCCTAGGATCTCAAAGTATATCTTTAACAAATTCCATCTGAAACCGTTTGGAAGTTTTAGAATTTATCGCGTTCAGACAGACAGACGCGGCTAGGAGACTTTGTTTTATAATGTAGTGACTTATATCACTAAACAGTATAAAACAAAGTCGCTTCCAGCTGTCTGTCTGTCTGTCTGTACCTATTTATGCTTAGATCTTTAAAACTACGCAACCGATTTTAATGCGGTTCTTATACATAGAGTGATACACGAGGAAGGTTTATATGTATAATACATGCATAATATAGTAGAGAATTATATATGTAACTCTTCTGCCCGTGATAGTTTGTACATAAAGTGACTTTTATACAGGAAAAACTTTAATGCGGGCGAAGCCGCGGGCAAAAGCTAGTACTATTATAAATGGGAACGTATGTGAAAATGTTTGGATGTTTGTTAGAAGTAAACGGAGAAACAACTAAATGGATTTGTATTAATCACACGCACAATGACTTTGTGCCCGATATGGCGATAGGCTCGCCCCCTATCACATCATGGGACGGAATGACGGCGAAAAGTGGGTGCACTAGTTGCGCCTCTGCCTACCCCTTCGGGGATAACAGGCGTGAGTGTATATGTATGTATGTACAATGACTATAAGTCCTGGATTAACGTAGGCTACTTTCTATCCCAGTGATTTGTTACCATGAGAAATCTATACTGAATATTATAAACCTGAAGAGTTTGTTTGTTTGTTTGATCGCGCTAATCTCAGGAACTACTGAACCGATTTTGAAAATTCTTTCACTAATAGGAAGCTACATAACTCCTGAGTGCAATAGGCTACTTTTTATCCCGGGAAAATATTTTTGTCCCGGAATAACTTCTTCACGCGGGCGGAGCCGCGAGCACTACTAGTAATGGATATTGTTGATCTGATTCTTTAATAATAATAATAATAATAATCTTTATTTCACAAAATATCTTATTCTTTAAATAGATGGCGCTTGCGTCGTATTGTATTTTAGAGACTTTTGCAGGGCGAAATGCTTTCACGCGGGCGACGCCTCGAGCATTACCTCGTAATATGTAGTATCCAGTAAGTAGTGGACGATAGCCTAGTTGGGAATGGAATGGTCTGCCGAAACAATGTCCGGAGGTTCAAGGCACACACCTCTGACTTTTCAAAGTTACGTGTGTATTGTTTATCAATTATCGTTCGCTTTAACAGTGAAGGAAAACATCCTGAGGAAACCTGCATACCTAAGAAGTTCTTTATAAGAATTTTGAAAATATATGAAGTCACCAACCCGCACTAGGTCAGCGTGATGGACTAAGGCCTAAACCCTCTCAGTAGTAGAGGAGGCACGTGCCCAGCAGTGGGACAGTATATAATACAGGGCTGGTATTACACAATTAAGTATTATCGCTCTATTCGAATGTAAAGACTTACACCAAACAGTGTACTCAATTCATCATTGCCACTAACAATTGAATTTAGTTCGCCATGCTGGGACCGTTATCTGCTTAGTGCTTCATCGGAGTTGGGGCCGAAACGCAATCCTACATTATGCAAATCGGCACAGATCTCATAAATTATTCACAGTCGAAAATCATGTGTCGTTACCAGCTCCTTCGGTTTGTCTGTGTCGCTTTACATAGAAAGAAAAAAAGAAAGAAAAAATCTTTATTTGGCCATTGCCTCTGGACCAGATGGCAGAAAGTGTTGTACACACGGGAATACAAAAAAAAAAATTAGAAAATACATAAGAATACAAAAAAAAAAAAAAATTAGAAAATACTCACACACACAAAAAAAAAGAAAAAGTCCTCCGGCATACCCATCTATACACCCCAACCATCCGTGTCCATAGTATGACCAAAAAGGCCACAGGCTCAGCGTCCGCCAGGTGGGGTGGCCCACCTGACACTGATTTTCAGCCAGGGCCGCAGGAGTGTCACACGAATGCCAGCAAAAGACAGTAATAATATAAATATAGGCTATTCACTTACATAAATGATAGAAAAAAAAATATATATATATATATACACGCATACACGATTAAATATTTATAGTTTGTACCATACAATAAATATATTTGTATACAATATAATAAAAATAATGTATATTTATTAATAAATAGTGAGTTGTTTGTTGTAATACTTAATTTAAGTTTGCATCGTATTATGTGGGTAGGTATTACGTAATATAAATTTAAATATAAAAAATTATGATCTTATTTATGGCCTAGGTTATTCTTAACTGTCTAAGTTACCAATATTGTTTTTAGACCTCCCGAAACGAAACAACGTGGACCTACGGGCGAACACAGCTGGAGTACATCAAGAATGTACCAGTACAGAGGCGGTACGATGAGAACTATATAAATGATATGTTAACTTGTGTATTACCTAAAGCTACCTGGGCATTAATTAAAAACACTTTAAGTTTCTGCCGAAAGATATTTAAGGTTTTAGAGTCTCGAATAGGTGGAGGAATATTATTCCAACACTTTGTCGCAGCATATCTAAAGCTACCTCTAAAAGCTTCGGTTCTATGAGGAGGTATACACAATTGGGGTGCACACTGTCTAGTCGAACGCTGCGTACTTGAGCCTACCCAACGTAGTTTGTTAGATAAGTATGATGGCGTTTTGAAATTGACGATACCAAACATCATACATGCCATGTGAAACTTACGACGTGACTTCATTTTAAGTTTGGAGTGATCGTTTAAATATGGTGTGACGTGGCCTCTCGGAGGTACATCAAAGCAAAATCTGACACAGGCATTTTGCACTCTCTGGACTAAATTATTTGTTCGTGCAAGCAATCGTGGGCCGTACACAGCATCAGCATAGTTAAGTCTAGACAGCACTAGGGATTCCACGAGTTGAACTCTGAGCTCCTCTGCAAGGAATGGGCGTATTTTATACAGTGTTTTTAACCGGTAGAAAGAATTCCTTACAGAGTTCGCCACCTGCGTCTCAAATCTTAAATCCGCATCCATGAATAGGCCCAGATTTCTAGCTTCGCGAACCTCCTCCACAGGTATCCCCATCAGACTTATGTTTAATGTTGCTGGAAGTGAACTCAACTGATGTTTTGAACCAAAACGCATATATTTCGTCTTGGAAGGGTTCAATACTAAACAATTAGAATCCGACCAAGCTGATACTCTATTTAAATCCTCGTTTAGCTTTTTTATTGCCATATCATAGTCTTTTGATTTGAATGTGATGTAGATTTGAACATCATCAGCATATATATGATAATGTGAATTATGTATGCAACTTGTTAAATCTGCGCAATACAAGATAAAGAGGATAGGCCCCAGTATTGAACCCTGCGGGACTCCTCTCTGTACAGGCATAAGCTGTGACGAGAGACAATTCCCTGAGTCCGTACTATCAATTTCTACAATTTGTGTCCTTCCGCTCAGATAACTATAAAACCATTGCCTGGTATGATGGTCAAAACCGTAATACGCAAGTTTGGATATTAACAAGGGAATGCTTATACAGTCAAATGCCCTAGAAAAATCCAATAAAACCATTACAGTGCACATACCCTCATCACGCGCTGCGAGTATATTATCAGTTACATCGAGCAAGGCTGTCGTGGTGCTGCGATGCTTCCTAAAACCCGACTGCAACTCAGGCAATAGCTTGTTTTTCTCGAGATAGTCAGCAAGTTGTAGACACACAGCCTTTTCAATAATTTTAGACAAGCAGGGTAATATGCTTATCGGCCGAAGATCTTTCATGCTACTTGGGTTGGGGTTTTTTGGCAGCGGCCTTACTATTGAGGTTTTCCAAAGGCAGGGAAAGGTGGACTGCAATATGGAGCTATTTATCGTATCGGCTATTACTTGAAGTGTATGGGGAAGTGTCATAGTTATCATGGAGAGTGTGATACCGTCACAACCCTTAGCATTAGACGTTAAGTTATTTATGATACGAGCTACGTCACTCTGAGCGACAGGTCTGATGGAGAATACAGAGTCGGTGCATTTGTGGAACTCAAAGTAGGTGAGAAGAGAGATGCTAGTGTTAGGGCGACCAGGTACGTCTAAGAAATGATTGTTCAAACGATCCGGATTTCTAAGATGCGGGGGGATATCATGATGTACTTTTGTAGGAATGATAGTAGTCTTTAAATTTTTCCACAGTACCCTTGGATTACGAATATTATTGTTAATATTAAATTTAAAATAAGAAGCTTTTTCTCTAAACAAAGACGAAATTACAAGACCCTTTAATTGTTTATAGTATTCTTTTTTAGCTGGTGTTTTGGTTTTATGATAAGAGCTCAAAGCCTGATCGCGAATTCTCATCATGATCTTAATTGTATCTGTAATCCAGGGGTACGAAGGCTCAGTTACTCTACAGATTTTAACTGGTGCATGCAAGTCAAACAAGTATGTTATGCTTTGTGATAAGGCATTTACCCGGTCGTCCACGTTATCTATGTTATTGATATCGCCCCATAAAACATTAGATACGTCAATATTCCACTGCTGCATATTAATATGTTTTAACGGTCGGTACTTAATATTGCGGGGGGTATATTTATCGCGTAAGATCTCAAATTTGCAACTGATGAAAGAGTGGCCATATTGCCTTGCCCCAAAAGGAATAGCTGTTGTTTGACTGCTGGTTAGGTCCGTGCACACTAGGTCAATTAATGTCTGACTATTTTCTGTAAAGTGTGTAGGCACATTAACTAGCTGTTTTAATGAGAAGCTGTTCAGAAAAGTTTGGATCTTTTTTACTTTATTGTCATTAACATTTAATAAATTGACATTGAAATCTCCCATTAATATATAGTGGTCACAGTTAGCCATACTACTCATTACGTCAGTAACACCGTCCAAGAAAAGGTCCAAACCAAGCCATGGTGGGCGGTAAGCTGTTCCCATTGCAAAAGTTTTACCATTGAGTTTCAAGATAAGCCACATTTGTTCCACAGACTCATACGATGGGTTTGACGGTATCGTCCATGTGCGCACACCTACTCCATGCTTAATATAAAAACCAACTCCTCCGCCCCTGCCATCGCGAATGTGTACCGGTCTAGGGGTGTGACATAGGCGATATTTTGGTATTTTGGGCGCACGATTATCCTCCCCCGGCCGTAACCAAGTCTCATTAATAGCCACAATATCCAATTGTTCCCCTTCTATTATTGCTATGAGATCGTCATGATTAGAACCCAAGGATCCCGCGTTTAGTAGGCCAACTCTAAAAGGAATGTTATTCATTGATTATAATCATAGTACATACCTATAGAACAATAATTAACTTTCGAGCAATAAAATTGGCAAATTATTAAACAACGTAAATACGGGTTCACTAGGTATAAGTATATAGCATTATCATTTATATTTATTATAATACGCAATAGAATTAAACATATATTATGTAATAAGAGGAACATATGATATTCGATATTAATATAACACATTTGCTGGTATTGTGGGATCCTATTATTAAACAAACACAAATGGTTGGGACACGTGGAAATATGCCGAGAGAATACAAAAATGCACGGTGCAGATACCATGTAAAAAATTACAAAACAACTTACTATTATAAATTTAATCAAATTACTATTTATACAAAAATTTTGGTAACATCATTGTCGCAACGTATTCTTTCCACCGGCTTTCCATCCTCTTTGCGTGCAAATATCTTACCCCCTTTGGTCCAGACGTATCTCCACGAAAGTCGCCGACCCAACTCCCGAGCGCGGTAAAATAACTGTTTATTAGTCCGCGTTAATCGTTCATTGGTATAGATGCGTCTTGGTGGTCCTTGCATGTTAAGATCGGTGCTGTTTAAGACTCGGCGTACCCGTGCTGCCTGCAAAATTTGATCTCGTATCGCTCGACGGCTTACGCGTACAGCGATGGGTCGCGGTCGTTGCAATGCGGGGTCCATACCAACGGAATTCTGAACCCTATTCCGCAGTGTTGATCCGACACGTTCAGCATGCACGAGGTCTTGGTCTTGGATTTCAACGCCAAGTTTGTTAGCTAACAACTTTACTATATGGACCAAACTCTCACCACTGCCCTCCGGCACCCCAGATATCTCCAAGTCATTGGAAAGGAGGTCCTGGTCTCGCTCGTTGACCTGATTCCGGAGTTCCGCAATGGTTTCTTCTAGATGACCTGCATTCGTTGATGGAGAGGGGCCATCCTCGATCCTTTTTTCCATTGCGTCGAGTCTGGTTTCGAGCTTTGATACCTGTGAGTCGCAGGAGCTGACAGCTGATCTGAGCTCGGTTACCTCCTGACGACACTCCTGGACCTCAGCTTTCAGCTCACTTAATTTATCATAAAGCTCCCTCAGCCGGGTCAACTCATCGCGAATTGCACGCAACTCCTGAAGCCCAATTTCGACCTTCCCGTCGTTTGTTTGGGTTGAGTCGAGTGGCGTGTCAAAGGGCTGCTCGGTGACAATAGTCATGCCAGTGCTTAAGACCTCAGCCAGGGGCTTCACTGGCGTAGAAGAGTTGTCATGTTTTGGCAGACTCGCCTTGCAACCTGGACATAGCCAGGAGCCCTTCAGAACTGCCTTCTCGGGAACAGCCACACAGGGACGGTGAAAGGTAGATGCGCATCGTGTACAGCGCAGACAATCATTGGCCGAAATAAATTTTCCGCATCCACCACACTTGGCCATGTTTACAATTATTGCTTAATTTAGCCTTCTTAATTTGTTTGATCAATAATAGTCTCGATTCAGGCCAAAGTTGAGAATAGCACCATCTACCGGATAGGGCTATGTACGAATATACACAGCACACTTGCCCGAATTTAAATAGTACCTGTAGATCCCCACAGGTGGCGCTGCCAACTGATTGTTTCCGATAGTGATATATATAAAAGAAGATCATATATAAGACGAACCGATGGCAACCATGCACTGGACGGAGGAGCTCAAACAGTGTGGTCACGTCACTTCACCGTTTCATATAAAAGTCACAGTCAAAATGTTTTATATTTTAACGAAGGGTAGATATCGCTATGCACACTGGAGTTAAACTGATAATTTGTTGAATTTCGGATGTAATTGTTCACCAAACAACTGTATAACACTTTATGGTATTTTTCACAATTGTCCTTATCTTTGTTCAATAAAAACTTTACAAACAAAGCACTTGTTATTTTATTTGAAGAAAAAGTATGCGTGTTGATGTTATACTTTTGACATCCGTGACGTCACTCTACATCTACATACATAAACTACATAGTTTATACAAACTACGTAGTTTGAATACTGTAATCTATACTAATATTATAAAGCTGAAGAGTTTGTTTGTTTGTTTGTTTGAATGCGCTAATTCAGGAACTGCTGGTTAGAATTGAAAAATTATTTTTGTGTTAAATAGACAATTTATCGAGGAGGGCTTTAGGCTATATAACATCACGATGCAACTATTAGGAGCGAAGAAATAATGGAAAATGTGAAAGAAACGGGGAAAATTTTTCATCCTTGAGGGCTTCCATTGCGTGCGCTGCGAAAACGGTTCAAGATACCAAAAATATATGTATGAAAGAATTATTCCTCTTAAAATGATCTAAAAAAATGTTGGCGACAGTATATGTCTATCTTTTAAGATTAACTCACTAGAACCGTTTTTATGGTAATCAAATTTGGTCGAAAATAATGCATTATTTGTTTAGAGTTGTATCAACGTCTTAATATTAATATTTATCCAAATAAATGTATTGGATAGAGTGATTCAACGGGAAGGTTTTTATGTACTTTTAGCCCGGAAAAACTTATTAACGCGGGCGAAGCCGTGGGCAAAAGCTAGTACTTGATATGCAATCAATGCAATCAGCCCTGTATTATATTTTGCCCACTGCTGAACACGGGCCTCCTCTATTACTGAGAGGGTTCAGGCCTTAGTCCACCACGCTGGCCTAATGCGGGTTGGCAGACTTCACATACCCTCGAAATTTTTATAGAGAATTCTCAGGTATGTAGGTTACATCACGATGTTTTCCTTCACCGTTAAAGCGAACGATAATTGATAAACAATACACACATAACTTCGAAAAGTCAGAGGTGTGTGCCTTGGGTTTGAACCTCCGGACAATGTCTCGGTAGACCATTCCATTCCCAACTAGGCTATCGTCGCTTGATATACCTATCTATAATCATTTACCTTATGTGTTTTACCGCAGGATTTAAATTCATTTAATTTATGTAATACACGTAATTTAAAATGTTGCATAACGCTGTTAATAGCATATTGCATATAACATGTTGAGTACTAAAGACTGTGGACTAAGGTAATACACATGAGTTGTAAATAACAAAGCCAAATTCATGTCTATTTTGGTATGTTATATACCATTCACACACCCTGTCTCTCTCACTCATACACTCACTTATTATTATGATTATTATTCTAAAGTAAAATAAAGTTCTAAAGCTGAATGAACTGTTGATTTACTGACATTAGTCTTTTATATTTTGTATCAGACGACAAATTATACTAATATCATAAAGCTGAATAGTTTGTTTTATTATTTGTTTGGTTGAACGCACTAATCTCTGGAATTTCTGAACGGATTCTGAAAATTCTTTCATTAATACGAAGCTGCATTACTCCTGAGTGCCATAGGCTACTTTTTATTCCGGAAAAACTTATTCCCACGGGCGGAGCCGCGAGCAATACTAGTAAAGAATAAACAGCTTAACTTCATAACAGTAAAATACGCGACGTAGTACTAATTTATTGTGCGTTTACTGATTATTTTAATCCACACTCCACGCAAATACAATCTCACTAAACCTGCCGACGTAACCCGCAAAAATTACTTGAATTTTTGTGTTAATTATTCACACTTAAAACACATTTAGACGTCTGAGCGTAGGATTTAGGGTCCAACTACAACATTAGCATATATTGAATTATATGACCCCACTGTACCGCACTTAAACTTTATATATATTTTTTTATTGCATTGAATGACGAGACGAGCATGCCGTTAGTTTGATGGTAAGCGATACAACCACCCATAAACAGTAGCAACACCATTCAGCACCTTGAGCTCAAAGTACTGTGGGGTATTCCACTACGCTCGTCATCCTGAGACATAAGATGTTAATTCTCATTATGTCTAGTAGTTACACTGGCTACAATGTCCTTCAAACCGAAACACAACAGTGCATGCACACTGCGTCTTGGCGGTAGAAATAAACATTGCGGTGGTAACCACCCCGACGGACTCTTACATATAGAGACCTACCAGTAAAATAATATATAATAGTCATATATGTTATTTTACTGGTTTATTTACAGTATATGATAGTTATAAGAAAAATAAGCAGGTTATAAAATTTGTCTTAAATATGTTATGCATACATTACGCCTTTAAGGTGTAGGCAGAATTATAAGACACCCGCATTTCGTCAGATATGTTAGATCCCATGTAAGAAGAGGTCTTTTCTATTTACAAGGCACATTTCATCACTTCATATATCTCTCACAATCAGTGTAGGTTGTTTGGAAGACATCGCATTTTAGCGATAAGGCCGCCTATTGTCGCGCGATTCATAGTCACAAACCTATTTGTTAATTATTTATTTTCTTTTTGTAAAACGTGGTGCACAATAAAGTGTTTTCATTCATTCATTCATTTCCGGACTTCGGGCTGATACTGTGTAGAAAACCTTGAACGACTCGACTTCAGGAGCATCACAAAATATCATGAACGATATAATTTTCACACACGAACTATTTGGCAGTATCTATATTTATAGACAAAAATATTGACCTAACAAAACATTGGTTTTTAATGTAAGGTCAGCGGGTCCTATTCCGTCTACGGGGAATCCTTCTTTTTGCAAATACAGGCGTTCTAATCGTAAAGCAGCTTTGATAGCCGTATATATAAAGAAGTGAAAAACTCTTATTTACCTATACTATAAGGTAATAATTACAAAAAGACGGACATGGCTCCGTAGACGAAATAGTGCTCCCTGACGTTAATATTTATTAAAAACTTCCATTACACCTTTGAATATTCATAAACACTAAACAAGTTTTGATTTTTTACCAGTAGAAGCAGGTTATTTGAGCTAAACGGTTGAATGTGCCAAAGCTCTGTTTATCGATACAGCGGGGAAAAATCGGGAACGCATCTCATCGGCTCCGGCGTACAGAGCCGGGAATTTTTGTTCCATTTATACACGTCGATACACAAATTCGGTTCAAATAAGCCTGTGAGGTTATCTGAAATTCAACGTTAGCTCACCAGAAAATGAATTCAATTTGTTCTAAAATTAATGTGCGTGAAAAATATAATCTTTTCTTCAAATTTCGTTCTTCATAGAAGAGACGACAAAGCTGAGATTTCACTAACAAGCTAGCGCTTTACGTCCACAACTCAACTAACACTGGACGTAACTAAAGGGGGCAGAGGAGGGGAGCTAAAGCATAAAATGATCAAAAAAGAAACCAAGCATTTGCATTTGCTGTTGCTTGGTTATACCCATGCGCTCGCAAATGATATCTTGGTAGTTGGTGGTACACATGGCCGCGGTCGATAAATCATGGTGACATTTCAGCGAACGTCGACGCGACGGTCGTTAGTCGCGCAGCACCGCCTGCCAATAACACACAAAAACCAACCCTTGTCCCAAAAAAGAAACAGGGTAAAAAACTTAAAACATGTATCGAGGAGATTATGTTGATAATTATGAGATTTCACATTACGCAAATTTTTTACTTTTTAAATTTAGCGGCGATAGCCTAGTTGGGAGTGGAACGGACTGCCGTTTCAATGTCCGCAGGTTCGAAACCCAAGGGCACACACCTCTGACTTTTCTGAAAAATTATGTTTGTATTCTTTGTGAATTATCGCTCGCTTTAACGGTGAAGGAAAACATCGTGAGGAAACCTGCATACCTGAGAAGTTCTCTGAATTTCGAAGGTATGTGAAGTCTGCCAACCCGCACTAGGCCAGCGTGGTGGACTAAGGCCTGAACCCTCTCAGTTGTAGAGGAGGCCCGTGCTCAGCAGTGGGCAGTATTACAGGGCTGATATGGTATGGTATGGTAAATTTTTTATAAATAAAACCTCTAAATTTCAGTAAAACACTAATGAAATGAACCAAGTTAAAGTTTAACATGAAGCTACATTTATAATTTTAAAAATCTCGGTATATAATCTCCGCAATAAACTCTTAAATATCACTGCAGTCCTAGTTTATTCATTCCGAGATTTTAGATAAAATATTTATAAATAGCAATTTGCATTTCGTACAAAATAAATGTGACGTTAATTTAAATCGCCTAGTACTAAAACGAGGAATTATTATACACGTTTGAAGTATTTGTAGTTTAGGTTCAAATAATACATCTCTAATCAAAATAGAAACAAACAAAGTATGTTATAAAAGTCCTAATAAAAAACCTAAAATTGCAAGCACATTTCCTAACAATACTAAATGAAACAAAGTTAACATTTGATATACAAGATGCATACATTTCACAAATATACATTGTTATGAACTTTAGTTCTATCAGAAGACCGGAATTAACATCAAGAATATAAAAATTGTAAGATTCGCATTCTTTCTACATTATTCTGTCTAGACTAAAATGATGTATGCATTAAATGTGTTTAAAATAACATTCAAGAATGAAGATACTAAAACCAAAACAAATTCTATAATGGCAGTGATATGTGATATGGAAGACCAATTTAAGTTTTCGAAGATACAATCAAATTGCCTGATTGTTTAAAGGAATAAATTAATTGCTCCGCGTAATCATTTTCATCTCTTCTTTTCGTATTACAACAGCACAAATAATCAATGATGCTCAAGAAGCAGTGAAAAACGTTACATATAAACATCTACTTGCCTAAAGAAAATAATATCGAAGATCTATAATGGATTATTATGCCATTATATTCATTTCATTGCATTGCATTTAAATGACGAGCCGCGCTCGTCTGATGGTAAGAGATACAACAGCCCATCACAGTAGGAATACCATACAGAACTTTGAATTTTAAAACACTGTGTGTCACTCCACTGCGCTCGTCACCCTGAGACATAAGATCTTAGGTCTCATTACGCCCAATATTTACATTTTTTTTTGTCCCTGACTAAACTCTTGTTAGCCTGACGAGGGTCGGCTTATACAAGAACACCGGTCTTTTGGGTGAGTGCAGAAGGCGCTTGCAACCCTTAAATTTAAGCAACCACGCTGAGGGCGACCCACTAACGGGTCACGAACTTCGGCTCAGGGCGGCCACTGAGAGGATAAGACATTATCGTTTGGGGAAACGTGGTTTTAACCTAATCCCATTAATGCGTGCGTAGTAGTCTTCGGCACGCGGGCCGGAACTGCTAAGAGAGGGCAGGGTGATGGGGAACGCAACGAGGTACTCGACGGCGAGGACGGTACAGCGGTCTTGTGGAGTGTAGGAGCTTTAGATGCTCGGTCTTTTCGCGTTAAGCCAGAGTGATTTCGTCCTCTGGATCTGTCAGAACTGAACGCGGTCGTCTCCATTTGGCGCGATCAAATGGAGTATATATAGACGCTGTACGGATAAACGTGTTTGGGTGGTTTACCGCCCTGTCGAAATAGAAGTATTTACACTTGCTTCAATGTCCTTAATACTGGAACACAACAGAGACTGCACGCTACTGCTTGGCGGTAGAAATATACATTGCGGTAGTAACTACCCACACGACCCTTGCCTAAGGTAGATCTACCTGTAAAACTTTCAAAATAATTTAAACTATTTGACTCTCATTACATTTTGGTACGCTGTAATTAAAATCATTTTATCACTGGTGGTAGGACTCTCATATGTAAGAGTCCGTCTGGGTGGGTACGACCGCAATGTCCATTTCTACCGCCAAGCAGCAGTGTGCATGCACTGTTGTGCTTCGGATTGAAGGGCATTGTAGTCAGTGTAACTACTGGACATAATGAGACTTGATATCTTATGTTTCAGGATGACGAACGCAGTGGAATGCCACACAGTACTTTGTAACTCAAGGTGCTGGATGGTGCTGCAACTGTTTATGGGTGGTCGTGTCGCTTACCATCAGGCGAACGGCATGCTCGTCTGGTCAATCAATGCCCTAAAAAAAACAGTATTAAAATTAAGTGAATCGAGTCTAAATATTTCTACCGTACAAAGTTACAAATAGCAGGAAATAATACAAGTATAAGTCGCGGCACGAAACTCTAGCGGTGACCGTTATTGCGCAGAAGTAAAAAATAAGGTGTCTTGGCGGGGTACAGGGGTGAAGGGCGAGCGTGCGTTGCGCCGATTGGCTCTCCAGTCGTACTCCGTCCCCCGTGCCGATACGACGCTCCGCGCACTTCCAGTGTACAGTCGCGTTCTGAATTGTTTTGTTGTCATCGTTAATTTTTGTTGTTTTTTGTTAAGTTTGTTTTGTTGATTTGTTTGTTGTGTTTGATTTGGTTCTTATGTAATTCGGACTTAATATAAAAATTATTATTATTTGGTATTTAATATAAAAATTTACAAATCCGATAGTGTATTTATTTTTCTACTCCCCATAAACTTGTTAAAAATTATATTGTAGGTAACATGAAGTAATATTACTTAAGTAATATTTGCGTGCGTGACAGTACCCATACGCAGTTAAGTTCCACATTTTGTTCACCGCTAGACTTACTATTTGACTTTACATTAAAACATTATTTTGCTGTTTTTAATTAAGCAATTAAATTACTAATTTGTATTGCGTGCGCGACGGTACCCATGCGCAGCTATCCCCTCCACGTTTCGCTCAGCGCTAGAGTTTCGTGCCGGGACATATATGTTGGTTAAATGGGTACAAAGCGAGTGACCAATATTTGTGCGTGGCACTGCGCGGCAAATCCTTTGAAAGCTCGTCCATCCACGGTTATAGCTTTTACCACTTCCATATTATGTTGCTTACTTATGCATCGCCGGTGGTCACACAACGAATATTTCTTTGAGAGTTTGTTTTTTTTTTAAAGAAGGGGGTAAATGTGTAGTATTATTTGATGTGTGAATTGTGATGCATTATTGTCTCAATTCATTTAATTTTCTATATTTTTGATGTGATTCTACTTATTAATATTTGTAATTGACCAGTTTTATAGGTTTCAAGTAAATTTTATTTGACAGTTATCGTATTAAACAGCTAATGAAGATATTACTAGTTTTAGATTTTGAGCATAGATTAGAGTGTGAATTTGTATTTTGTGACTTAAAGATGCGAAATCGGGCTTTAGTAGTAGTGACTTCCTCGGTGGCGTAATTGTACGCATACGTATACTCACACCTTTTATCCCCGAAGGGGTAGGCAGAGGCGCAACTAGTGCACCCACTTTTCGCCGTGCGTATTCTGTCCCATGATGTGATGGGGGGCGATCCTATCGCCATTTGCGGCACAAATTCCGCGCTGATACTGAATAGAAAAATCCAATATCAATTTACCCGACCTGGGGGTCGAATCCGAGACCTCAGCATTGCAGTCGTACCGTAATACAACTACGCCACCAAAGCAGTGCCGTAATTGTATTGCGTGGAACGACTACTGCGCTGAAGTCTAGGGTTCGAATCCCAGGTCAGGCAAAGATATTGGATTTTTCTGCACAGTATCAACCATGACTCTAGAATTGGAATTGATAATGGGATTTATTATATGGAATCTATAGCTACGAAATTTGGGTGTTGTTATAGCTTGCCTACCCACGAAGATGGAAGAAGCCGTGATGGTATGTATGTATGTATGTATGTGACGTGAATTCACCAACAAGAATGAGGTAGTGTCAATGTCTCGTATAAAATCGTTGGGAAATGACAGCTTGCATGAGCGCATATTACTAGTTATATGGTTTAAAGATTCATCAGTACTGTTAGGGCTTCCAAGAATTTTCTACATACATTTATTGATTCAAGTTTTAATTACTCATACAACATACTGACTTCAGAAAATTGCAGCCTAAATACTATGTATATAATTTTTGCTACCAAACATTTCATTACATTAATCAACACTGTTCCTACAAACTCATAATTCAAATCATTTGAGTCGTTAAAAGCAGAATTTCCAAATAAATGTCTCAACCGGTTTTCAAATTATGCAAAATATTTTCTAAGCGGAATTATCGAAATAGGTTACATTTTAATAAAATTAAAGCTACAAACTCTTCACATAACTCGGGTTGATGTTCCAAAAATGTTTGCTAACTTAAATAGTAAAGAAACACTCGAATAAGTACCTACTCCATACAGAGGCCAGGAGGTTTGAGGTTTTTTTGCAAAGTTAGGAAAATTCATAAGTTTCATACAATTCATCATCTTATACACTGGTAGCTTATAATATCTTCTACACCATTTAATATAAATTATTCGTTCTGCCTTGTACAGTAATAGAATAAGGTATAAAATATTTCTTAAAAATTCTGTGAATAATGTGAGGAACAATTAGTCTGTGTTATAACAGCTTTTTGTTGAAGTTTCTTGTTTAAAAGACATATTTTAAAATCTTATTATGTATAAGAGTAGGTAGTAATGTTTATAACTTTTAACATAAACCTGATTTAAATTCTTCAGAATCGATGCTTCAGAAATTATGAGTGGACTCACTTAACCAAAAGTGGTGACATCTACTTCTTGATAGATGGAATATTCTGGTGGACCTTTGTCTTCACATATTGCAGTATTGGTGATAAAAATACTACGAAGATTCCAAATGTCGAATCAGCTTACCGAGTACCCTTGCTACCCAGCCTTCCCTAAGTACCTTTTGACATTGTTTTACTTTAACGTACAAAAACACTTACTATTTTAAGTTCTTCACAAGTCTCAAGACAATTTTAACAGTAAATATAAATGTAGATATTACTCGTTTTATTACCATTTACTGGTGGTAGGTCTCTCATATGTAAGAGTTCGTCTGGGTGGGTACACCACAATGTCTATTTCTACCGCCAAGCAGCAGTGTGCATGCACTGTTGTGTTTTGGTTTGAAGGACATTGTAGCCAATGTAACTACTGAACATAATGAGACTTAACATCTTATGTCTCAGGATGACGAGCGCAGTGGAATGCTACACAGTACTTTGTAACTCAAGATGCTGTATTGCTCGTGCGAACGGCATGCTCGTCTCGTCATTCAATGCCATAAAAAAATATTTGGAAGCATAGATTAGATTGTCACTTTTGTATTTGGTCGGCTTGTACACTTGCGTTACGAGTAGCATTTAGTCAGAAGTCGTAAAACGGCCTCTCAATATTGTTTTTTAATTTAACTGAAAGTACTATTTTATTTGTAGAGTAATGCATTTCGCATTTAAAATCTTTCTAACAAAATATTGAACCACCTTAAAAAATGACAAAAAAAAACTAAAAACCACAAAATAATTTTATAGTGAATAAATATACGATAGCATTACTTATGTACTAGTAACCAATTTTGGAGTCCGTGCCTATTCAAAATTAAACATTGTATTCCCATATTTATTAATGTATCTATCTAGCTTAGCTAGTAATTTTAATTAGGCACCGACCCCAAAATTGGTTACCAGTACATAAGTAATGTTCTAAGTATATTTATTCACTATTAAATTATTTTTTGGTTTTTAGTTTTTTAGTAGTTTTTGAAGGCGGTTAAATGTTTTGTTAAAAAGTTTTTATTTGTTGCTTTTTAGTGTTAGTAAGAAATATACCGCCTCCATGGGGTAGTTGTATTGCGCACACGATACGACTATCGCGCGTGTTACGCCTCTGCCTACCCCTGAAAACGTAAAAGGCGTGATGTTATTTACACGAAAACACTAAACTATAAATTACGTCATAAGATATGCGAAAAAACGATGTGTGGTCCTATAAAATTGGAGGGTTGCCCTCGATTTCTCCAGGATCCAATCATCAGATCCTGACTTGGTGACTATGGGACCATTTCAGAAGTATCTCCTTTCGAACAAAAAAATTATTTTGAAAATCGGTCCACAATTGGCGGAGTAATCGCGTAACATGCACAAAAAAAAAACATACCGTCGAATTGAAAACCTCCTCCTTTTTTTTAAGTCGGTTAAAAAATATATGTCGGAGTGACTAAAATACTATAAAATAGGATGCTGGTTAATTACCAGTATTTCAATATAGAAATAAGTAGTCCATTTTTAAATCTCACTATGCAGATTTAAAAATGAACTACTTATTTCTAAATGTAGTGTAATACACAATGTTGCAGACTGATTTGGATTTGTATAATAAGTTGTTGATTTGACTATTTTTGTTTATGAATATTGTATTACTGTTGACTTCAATGAATCGAGTAGTATGAAATTATGTAGAGACGCGCTTCAGGGCATTCGAAATTTAGTTGGCTAGCTCAACAGAACGTTGTTATTACTCGGTATTGTTGTTCAGACGAAATATAATAAGTTAATATGAGAAAACCGGCTTTTAATTATTATTGAAAACTTAAATCATGACGAAGTCTAAAACGTGGACTAACCACCTTCGCCCATACCTCCATCATCCAACTCCGAAATATAAAATTAAATAAGTATACAACAACTAATTTACAATATTTCGCGCTGAAGCCTATTTTAATTGAATTCTAGACAACATATTGCTGAAGGCTATTAAAGCGTATTAGCTAGAAAGCTTAATTTGATTACAGTGGACACTTATCATAATACAAGCGTTACAGCCAAATGGAAGTGCTATAGCTAATGGATCGCCAGTACGTACTACCGTACTGGTACGTGAAAGCAAAACCTAATCAAGTTCTATTACTGTTTAGGGCAAAGTTATGAACGAATAATCGTAAAAAGGATACATTCCAAATAGAAAGGACTGGTTATATAAGATTCAAAAATAGTTCTATATTAAAAACTACTATGTAGTTTTGGTGATAAAAAGGAATATATGCAAACTTCATTCCATACTAATATTATAAATGCGAAAGTAACTCTGTCTGTCTATTACGCTTTCACGACTGAAACACTGAACCGATTTCAATGAAATTTCATCTTGAGATAGTCTGAGATCTTTGGAAGGACATAGGCTTTATTTTAACCCTGGAAAATATAAAGCGGGACATTTTCGCTGAAAAGCTTTTTCAAGTGAAGCCGGAAGCAGAAGCTAGTCTATATGACTATTTGTGTGCCTCTCATCGTAATCCTTTCAGTAGTTTCTGTATTTATTTCCAACAAACCTCAAAAAAATCTTCACCAATATCGCATTCACAATGTTGGTACAATAGGAAAATTACATAAATCCCAAATACAATACATGATTCACATCCTTCAATTTATAATTTCAGGTAATCGAAAGACATCTAATCTCCTTACATTAAGTATCAACCCAGGGGAAGTACGACAAAGGAGGGGAATTTGGCCGAACCATTAAATGTGTATCCTTTGTTCTGTGACGGAAAATGATGGAGTCAACGTATAAAGGACCGAGATCTTTTGAAAGCAACAAATACCTGACCCGGTCACAAAGTAAGAAAAGAATACAAAAGACTCACATTTACTAACTCGTTTTACCATGCAGTACAAATTGTCTGATGAAAGAACATTGAACTAGCACTGTAATTATAGTTTGCAATGTAACTAACACATAATATTATGGCTAGCATGTTTAAGACTGAGAATAATTATTATTCCCCTGTTGCACCTCTACCTATCCCTTCAGAGATATAAGCGTGATGTGTTTTTTATTGTTTTAGTTACCTTATTATGTAGTATTACTGCCACAGCAAAACAACTATCATCATGTCATTTTTTAAGCAAACAAGAATCCATGTAGTTTTATTTGAACAAGGGACACAGTTAAGAAACACAGTAGACTTTCGCTATAACTTCTTTTTGTGTATCAACTAAGGCAATTTCGTATAATTATTGCTTCGGCAATAGATTGTCTTCGCAATGTTTTATTACTTGCTCGCTTATAAAAGCTACACTAATTCCCTAAAGTAATAAAACAACATTTTGAGTGGAACGAGTATCCACTTGCCTCAATTGGACATCAACAATGTTAAAATTCAATATTATTTTCTCAAAAGCTTCAGCAATATAATTTATATTGTGATTTGAAACTTAATGTCTTGCCTTAAAAATATTGTGCACTTTAAATTTTATAAGCCATATTTAAATATGCGCACTAGTAGCCTTGTAAATTAATTTCATACGGTTTTCTTTACCAAACTCTTTAAAAAACAGATATCATACGGAAAGTAAACAAATTTGACATACGTACCACAACTTACTCTTACTAATATTATAAATGCGAAAGTTTGTGGAAATGTTTGGATGTTTTAAGAAGTATGGCAGAAATAACTTAACGAGTAGTCATGTCCTGGATTAACACGTAGGATACTTTTTATCCCGATAATTTGCCCCCATGGGAATTAATGGATATTTTTAATCTCATTCTTTTTTTTATATTTTTATGGAATCTTGAAAAAGAAACAGTCGAAGGCAGGACTCGAACCCACGACCTCCAGCGTATCGTGCCGGTGCTCTTCCAATTGAGCTACGTATACTAAGTATAGAGACTTAAGATTCTGTCGTCATATTGTGTTTACTCGAGAAATACCTAGTAACATATAAATAGTAAAATATTATTCCATATTTTATTCTCGGTCCCTACTGAGCTTCATCGACTATCATCATTATTAAATCGCTGTGTGGAACTTATCTCAGTTTTTTATTTAATATCATTTTTATAAATCTTTCAACGAACAAAAAAAGGGACTACATCAAAGGAGAACATCATTCTTTCTCCCCACGCAATGTCAACTAGGTGGCGGTTGAAAATGTGAGTATTTATCTGGATAGGTAACATCGCAATGTCTATTTGTGCCATCAGTATTCATTTAATTCTTGGGCTTCATTTTATGGCTCAGGGCAAGGAGCGTAATGCAGTGCCCCGCAGTGGTTTATGGTGGGCACGGGTCTTCTCCACTGAGAGAGTTGAGACCTTAAACCGCCACGCTAGCCTAGTACGAGTTGACAGACTTTACACATCCTCACAATCATATGGACAATTCTTTTGCCGTTAAAGTAAACAATAATTAATAGAAAATAGGACGTAACTTCGAAAAGTGAGAGGTGTGTGCAAAGAGTTCTAATATTATATGCCGGTGTACACGGCAATCTTCTAAGATGGACACAATCTTACATTCAAAACAGAAGTCAGGCGGTATGTGTAAAGGGTTACTCTTCGCAATTCCTCCCCGTGCCGTCCGGCATTTGGGGCCGTTACTATTCTCACTTTACGTAAATGATATAGGGTATATTTTTAAACATAGTAATTATTTATTATATGCTGATGAGACTAAATTGTGTACAGTAATTAAATCTATCGATGATTGTATTCGGCTTCAGAATGATTTGATTTCCTTACAACGTTATTGTGAAGAGAATCAACTATTCCTCAACGTAGACAAATGTCATACTGTAACGTACACTCGTAAAGTCAATCAAGTATTTTTCGAATATAGTATCAATGATACTGTTCTTAAACGAGTTTCCACCATTAGGGACCTGGGGCTGATAATGGACTCAAAATTAACATTTAACAATCATATAGACCATATAGTAGCTACCGCATTTCGTAGTTTAGGTTTCATTCTTAGAATTAGTAAGCCGTTTAAAACTGCAATTACCCTCAAAGTTCTTTATTTCTCTTTTGTCCGATCAATTCTAGATTTCTGTAGCACCGTTTGGAGCCCTTGCTATAAAAAACACATAAATAGAATCGAAAAAGTACAAAAGAAGTTTTTGAAGTCACTTAACTATCGCGTTAACGGTATAGATGAATCATAGATGATGCTCTGCATAGACATAAAATTCTAAGTCTTTACAATAGGCGTTAAACGTTCGATATAATTTTTCTGTTCAAAATTTTAAATTCCTTAATCGATTCCTCGACACTTCTGGCCAAGATATCTTTTATAGCAGGTGCTCGTCTTCCTATACGCTCCTCGCGCTCATTGCCACTATTTGTTCCTCGACGATTTCATAAAACATACACTCTAAACACCTTTTTATATCGTTCCACCAGCACATATAACAATGAGTTTTCTAACATAGACATTTTTAATATCACCCTTAAAGGCTTAAAATTAAAATTACAACAAGCGATGACTACTGGCTTAGTTTTTCCTACTTAATAAATAAGATATTGTAATAAATATAATTCGCCTATGTACCTCACACACTCAATCTTTGATACCTTTCTCGACTATGTAAAGATCCAAATGAAATAATACTAAATTTAAGATGTTAATTATTCGGCACTGTAGGTGTATTTTATTAAGTTGTTGATTGTTTATATAATTAAGTTTGTAAAAATATGACTGTTTGATGCCTAAATAAAAGAGAAAAAAAATTATATGTATAGAGCGGACATTAGCAAAAATTTCTTACAAAAATTTTAAACCTATTCGTCAGTATCTCAATCTACAGTGTAATAGCAAAACACCTATGAAACACTTTGTGATGATCGTAACGCGCAAGTCGGTATATTTCCTTCCAAAATATTGCTTTCTTTACAAAAATTGCGCATACCGAGACGTCTCGTCACACGGATGTATCAGATAAGACAGCGACTTATTACCGATTGATAATAACTTTTGGACGAAAAATTTGGGCTTGATGTTCGGTCTATAACTAACTCTAATGTTGAATGTTTTTGGGTTTTGGACCTGTGCACAATGTCTCGACAGACAGTTCCATTCCCAACTAAGCTGTCGTGTACTTCTGCATCTAGTTCGTCATTTAGTTATATGTAAAAAATCAAAGTATTGTAAAGTTTTACTGTAATATTTGGGTCATACAAATTTACATACCTGAATATCTGAATTTCGTAGCCTCTTGAAATACATCGATAACTTCAATGGCATTATGTATGTAATCCAGGTGAAGCGATGGTTACAAAGAACCTATAGCATTTGTAAGAGTCCTCTTGCTCGTAGAGCTTGGATTTATTTCTTGTCCATCACTTACCTACTCTCTTTCGGTTCTTGATAATACATTTTTAGAGCCTCTATAACATCATGCTTGTTTTATATATTGAATGTAATCATTTCGATTTTGTTTTTCACTACACTACCATGTAATGGACAGCTATTCCTTTAGCAACTATTAGTTTTATCATAGCGTAATTTTTCTCAACAAGTCAGCGTTAGCGTTACCCCTAAAGGTTATATTTACTCCAAAATAAGCAAACATTTAATTTAGAAACATGACTCATTGAATACTACTGCATTAAAAGAAAATATTCAAAACACTTATTTGAAACACGACTAAGCTCAAGTTCTTGAAATAGAAAAATGCTATACTTGAAGAGGCAGGTGTGAGACCAATGACATCTGGTAACTGTCTGCCCTTTGTCACCTTCGTAAAATTTATGCATATTCTTTTAAGATAATATTTTCTAGTGACAAATATTTGTTTAACGCGCAAGATGACACACATAACGAAGCCGCTAAGTGAAAACACTTTATTATTATTTAATGCGAACATTTTTAATTCAAGATGTAATTGTGTAAACGTAAAAAGTTATCAACTAGGTGTAGGTCGAAGATCCGCTTAGGCTAAGAAACTTTCTCGGCTTACAACTCCCACTGTTTATTTTTCGGAATAAAGTGTGCCTATATGTCAATCGAGTACAATGTCTATATGTGTGCAAAATTTCATAGAAATCCATTGAACGCTTTGTGCGTTTACTTCTAATAAACATTCGCATTTATAATATTAGCAAGTTGTTGTATTATACTAGAGGACCCGACAGACGTTGTCCTGCCCTAGAAAGAAAGAAAAGAAAAATAAAATAAAAATAAAATACTTTATTCATCACGTAGGCGAACATAGTTGCACTTATGATATGTCAAGATACATTCAATTAAAAATTATTACAAATAGTCACTTATATAACTAAAGACATATTTAAAAGGAGCAAAATCAATGTAAACTAAACATAAAGAAGCCAAGCTCGGGCTGGCAGGAAAGAGATAAAAAAAGAATATTTTTTATTAAAATTAATGGGAGGCACGCGTTGCGATCCTCACCGGTGAGGACACTACAGGCCCTAGCCTAGCTAATCTACCAAGAAAGAAATACGGTTATTGCGATGACTCACACTAAAAATAACTTACAAGTAGAAATTATACCTAATGATAGTTATTATAACTTATACAAAAAAATAAAGCAATAGGACACTAATAGTCTAACAAGTATAACAAGCAATACGTAGATACCGTAGGTACCCATTGAACAGTTGTGTGAGTCCGCAAAGGGTCCCATCTCAGCTTAAAATATAAGGAAATAAAATCTTAGAACCCGAGTACAACGCTACCTACCGGATCCAATTGTTAATCTAAACCATTCTCGAATTCACCTGAAAACACAAAAAAATCATTCAAATCGGTCCAGCTGTTTAGGAGGAGTTCAGTAACATACACACGCACAGAAGAATTATATATATAAGATGTACATATTATCTATAACTTATATATTCTATGTAAATTCCCTATTTTAATTCCCATTAAGATCACACGCTATATCTCCGAAGACATCTCTAGCCCAAATAAGGGCGAAGACAGAGTTCTCACTCAATTACCTCTACATTGTACGATTTGTGCGATCCCATGCGTCAGCGGTTGCGAAATCATTGACCCTCTATTTCATCTTCGAGGGCGTCGAGTCAGGATAAATAGACAGGTCTCAGATTGTTGAACCATTTTTATTCATAACCCAACATACCCGGAGCATCATGGAATGACACTATTAGTACCTATATGTCCAAACTCCTATAATATAATAAATAGATAGATAACTCTTTATTGAACACCACACAAGTAAAAGAAAAAACACACAAACATACTTATTAACTACAGCTAGTGTAACAAGAGTCATCAAGTCGACTTTTGAGTGGAAAGACGGGAGGGGAGCAATTGATATCTCTGACTGATGGCAAGTAATTTCTGATTCCCAAGAAATCCCATTATCAGGGGTCGTAGATAAAATACGTATTTACCACGTTTCTTCGTGGTATTTACAAATAAGAATGCTAATAAAAAACAAAAACATGTATGGTAATGACATGACCTAGCAATAGACTAAGGCCACGTTTTTTTAACTGTAGTTATCTTTTTGTCAGGTCTTATATAGCTGGTCTCATAAAGTCCAGCTTAATAACACCGATGATTACCTTAACTACAGTTGAAAAAACCCAGTCTAAGGCGTTCAGCCACGTCTGTACCATACTTTTATTTCTCTATTAGTGTTAACAATCAAATAAAGGCATCTTGTCTACGGCCCCTGATCTAATACTACTAGCTTTCTGCAAGACTGTGGTGCGGGCCCAGTCAGCCGGTCCAAACACATTATATACAAAATTAGCTGCATGGCCCTACGACAATGTAACTAAGTTTAAAGAATTCATTTGATATCATTTGCTCTTATTAACCATAACTCTTTCATTTGAAATTTTCTGAACTAATAACGGTCGAGATACTACTATTTTTTTATCATAGCAAACATACGAAACAAACATTCGAATGAAAACAAATATTTCACTAGAAAAAACCATGCTAAACAAGCACAACGGCGAATGGAAACAGTTCCGTCATTTCTGTCGTGTCATTTCCATCGGCGGGTATTCGCAGCGTTTGGCTGACTCGCCACCAAACGAGGCAAGACACACGTTTCCTGCCACGGAGGCGTGGCAGATAGCTTAGGCAGGAAGAAAATAGAATAATACTTTATGGCTTGATATATTTTCTAAGAAAATAATGTTAGATCCAAAATGTAGGTACTGTATGTTTACCTACAGTACATTTTACTTTACACACTTGGTTGAACATTTCATATATCAAAATGTGGGAAAATAAAAATAACGTCTTATATTTTCAAGAGGAGAGTAACTAAAAATACAGTCGAATGACTCCTTTTTAGCGTTCATTGCGTGGTGTCTAAATGAAAACTATAAATCTACATACTTAGGTAAATCAAATAATAAAGAGCAAGGAAAAAAGTATAGAAAACACACTTTATTAATATAAATTACAAAGAAAAGTTACTAATGCTAGGCTTTGACAGAGTCGACTTTTGGAGCAAAGTTCCTTATAGCGCGTTGTGAAAGGGAGCTAGACGGAAAAAAATCTTACGAAAAGTTGTCACGACACTTTTATACGTGCCCTGTGAAATCTGCCAGTAACAATAAAGAACTGGTTCGAAATTTAAATAAAAAAGACAATTTAAATCTTAGAGTAAGTATAACTACGTATACATACTCTAAGATTTAAATAATTTAGAGTAGTTTTTTTTCGTTAGTTGTATGTTAATTTTAATGTCAATGCTTGCTTAGGTGATGATCGTGATTCGATGACATATCTATTTTGTAGGTAGAAGTAAATGTTTTCATTGATGTGGTAACATTTTAATGAAATATACAATTATTATTATAACTTAAAAAAATTAAAATTTTATTACAATATCTTCACTAATTAATCGAAAACAACTTCGTTCCATCCGGGTGTCCCTTGACACCTCTCAAGTTTTTATTTGCACCAACTACATGCATTGTTGCATAAGCGCCACATTACACTCGAGTATAGCGCGCTCTGTAACAAAGTTAGTTGATCAATAAAACAGATTATTAACGTTTTGCTTGCTATGCAGTAACTTTATTTTATAGCTAGCAGTTAATTGAACGATACCAACAACAAAGATGCAACCATTGAACCGATATGTCGTAAGCTGTGTTAATATGTAACTTAATTGAGATAAATGATAAAAATTATATTGTTAGTAATCTGGCAAGTGATATTTAATTTTTCTGCTCTGTATCAGCTAAGAATCTGCAGTTGAAATAACTAACATAACTTGCGAAAAGTGCTTGTGATACATCTCTACCGACCCCCGAAGGGGGAAAATGGCACGAGGTTCTATAAGTATACAATACACTATTTTAAAAACGCTTTATAAGTAGAACAGACAAATATCCTTAAACCATTTTAATTACTCAATCAAAATAATGAGGCATTGTCCAAAAAATTATTACCAAACCTATTTATTCTACAGAAGAAAGCCAAGAAAAATATTTTTTATTCCAGATATCGGACACCCTTACAAAATGACTTCTATTGAATAGTACGTACCTAACAATGTGTGAATAACCTATCAGCTAAACAAAATGTCACCGTATTCAATCTAGCTATTCATGTCAAAGTATAAAAATAGTAGGTACAAGGCAGGCACGGGTAAGCAGATATTGTATTTCAAGCTCAGTAATAATAAAAGGGTAGGCACAACGTGGGTAGTGCAAACTTTACAACTTGTAAGGGATTTTGCTAGCAGGCATGAAACAGCTTTCGATTTTCTGTTATATTCTGCCAAAGTTACGCACGTTATTGCATTCATCCATTTTGTATCAAAATTTTAAGTATATATTTATTTTCACAAATGAATAACGAAACGATCAGGTCATAAGTAGCACCAGCACCATACATGTCACAAAATTTAGAATTTCAAAGTACACCGAACACTCGTCACTCTGAGACATCAGTGGGGCTAGGACGTGAAAAAAAAACACGATGGGTCTCCGCTTCGTTTTATTGTGATTGGTTGAGAGACTGACGTGTCGGTCTCTCGATCAATCACAAACATCAAAATACCTCATAATACCCACAAACTGGAATATAATAGTGTTATCACTGCTGCCCATGAGCAGGAACAGTGATAGTTAATGTTCATGTGCACACAGATGAACGCCAACAAAATATGAAAGATAGACCTAGTAAAACAATTAATTACGAAGTTACAGTTCCAAAAAATAACGACTTAAACAAAAACGCGAACACAACGGTTTGAATGATTGATGTTACCCACCCATATCGCGATTCGTAGATATGTTCATATTCTAATATAACCCAGGATTGAAGCGAAAAACCGTGACATTTACGGATGTGGGTAAATCAATTCAGAACTGGTGCAAACACTACCCATGTCAACGCAACGGCCTCCGTCGGAACAATTGTTTTGAAAAATTGATTTGAACCCTATTTCAAAAGACAGAAAACCCTCTGCGTGTACAATATTTCTCCCCTTTTATAGGTTCCCAACCTGTCTGGGAACAGAATGTTGTCACAGATAACACGGCGGCCAGCCCGACGGCTCAGGTAAACATTGGGTTTGTCAAACATTATGCGGATGAAATTTCAAGTGTTCTTTGTTTCCACCCGGTGAATTGTCGCTTAGTTATCTCTTGTTTTTTACCTCCGAAACATTTTTAAGCGCTATTCATTTTTGTGTTTTGCTATTTCTGTTGGGTTTTTGGGGAAATATTATACTTTCTCATATATAAAAGCTGTATCTCAACATATTTAATGTGGACGATTATGTTAAGTGGTCGTAATTATTGACCCAAACTTTTTAAACAACTCAGTAAAGTCATTTATTCAAAAGCAGACGTTTAGGACACTTAAACCTTTTTTTTATAACGTGGACCTAATGGCCAGTAGCATGACGAGAGTCGGCTTTCCTGGCCACACCGGACTTTAGGGTGAACGCTTTAGGCGCTCGCAACCCTAAAACTTAATCTAAAGACAGAATAGATATTATGAGTAATGAAAAACACAGATAACATAAAGCAACACGCCAAAGTTTTATAACTTCAAGGCATTGTTTTATAAGCTCTAAATTATGTTTTTTATCTATTAAGCAAATCAATAAAATTTCTAAAAATCATACCAGTTATTTGATTCCCTAATTGTGTCAAAAGGGTACTGGACTTTCTAGGGAAGGGGTAACAGGGGACGGAGGGGGGAGGAACGCGTGTCCGTCAGTTGATCCGATCGCGCCAGAGCTGATTGATGACGTCGATTAGTGATGCCCAACCCGCGCCTGAATAAATTGTCGACCTGTTTTTTGCGTCGCACAAGCTCGTACGAAGGCCTGGCCATTTGTAGTGGAAAGTTTTATACGAGCTGCGGCGAATCAATCATAGTGCAAACCCACGCTCCTTTACTGATTATGTGATGGTGAATAGAAAACTATTTCAGGAAATTAAAGTGTATTTATTTCTTATGACTCCTGGAATATATCAAATTCGAATTTGAAGCAGATTTAACAAGTCGTTATGGAATAAAATTCAAATATGCAACACTTTCTAGCACACTTTGAACCAATAGAAAAACGTAAAACGAATAACAATGAAAGTTATCAATTTTGGTTTTATATTTACTACTTCTTTGACGATAAAAAACCATGAAGAAGTATCGCATAAATTGTACACGCCTACTTACGCCCTGCGCGTATTACCGAAGCAAACCAAAGCCTTTTATTCATATATAATTGATTTCCATACATAGAAAAGAGTATTGTGTCCAAATACATAAATTACAGTAAACGAGTAATCTATCGATAAAAAGCCGCCATTGTCAGAACTATTGTTCAAACATAGAAGTTGCCAAATCATGAACGGGCACCTACGTTTCGTTTAAGAGTTGAAATAATTTGAGCTTTACGCTTTATTTATTTTCCATAATGGAACGTGAACCGGCAGTTTTCTAATACTGGACACACAACGTTTACGTTTGTTTACGAAAGATGTATTGTTCGCCTCTTTGCGAAGGAATATTTTACTTATTGTACCGATATGGTTGAACGTAGATGAAATATAAATAAGAAATTATATGTCTTGGTAAATAATATTATCGTATTAGTGCCTCACAAAAGCCCTTTAAAGACAATTCGGTAGTTAACTAGACAACGGAAAAAACGCTCAGGGACGATTTCACCGTTCGCTGATAATTGCTACTCGTCACATAAATGTATAAACCGACCAAAAATTCACACTATAATCTATGCTCCCAGATAAATGGTAATATAATGAGTAGGTTTTATTGTTTTGTTTGTGTATATTGTGTATATTAAATTTTGTTTTATTGTATGTACCTATTAGTTACATGTTCTCTCATCTGTGGCAATAAATGTTTCTTTCTTTCTTTCTTTCTTTCTTTCTTTCTTTCTTTCTTTCTTTCTTTCTTTCTAGGTACTTACACTAACTGTTCAATAGAATATGCGACAAATAAAATGTTATTGAAACCTGTCAAACTGGCCGTTAATCATTTAAAGTTCTAGATAAAATCTATTACCAAAAGATGTCCGGTTTTTTATATGGGTGCTGGGCCTCAAAATCTAAACAGGCTCAAACTTTAGGGATATTAAAGGGAAAACATAAGGTACTTAGATCCACTAAAAAAACATTCCAACCCCTCCACTCATAACCAACTTTTTAAAAACATTCATAGGTACTGTAGTACTGTACTGTAACTGTAGTTTTCAAGCCAAACAAAATTACATAAATCTCAAAATCCGATGTCTTTAAAATTAAACGATTTATTCTAGAGGCTAGTTTTTAGGTGTTCCATGCAAATATATATAAACTGTGTTGTTTAGAATTTTGGGTATGTTTTTCGACATGTCCTTTCGCCTTAACATTATTTCGATCACATATTTTACCAACAGATATCAGCTCTCTCTCTCTCTGTAGTCGGTCCCTCATAACTGAGGATCGTCGTCATCATTGGATGTACCACATTTGGAGCGGATTATTTGTCTCCACCGGTTTCTGTTCATCGCATCTTCGACTAAGTTATGAAAGTATGAACACCATTTCATTAGTCCTTAATCTGGTCTGTCCATCGGGTTGGTGCTCGGCCTCGAGAACGTTTGCCTTCGGTGTTGCCAACGATGATAAGTCTTTCCAGATTCTCGTCGCCTTTCCGTATAACGTGTCCGAAGTATGCAAGGATGCGTTGGTGACATATGGTGGCTAAACGTGTCGTCACTTTAAGCTGTGAGAAAATCGACTCGTTTGTGCGTTTGGCGGTCCACTGTATCCTCAGCATTCGCCTCCAGCACCACATTTCGAAACGACAGATATCAACTAAACAACAATATTTATAGCAAACATTACAGCCTAAAAGATACTAGTTTAGCAAACATTGTTTTCCCTTTAAAATTACATCTACTAAAACAGCGAGCGTAATACTACTTATACAATGTAGACAAACGAATGTAGATAATCTAACGCAGTTGCTACAACTATAAACTATAACATCCGGTGGCGTATCAGCGCTGAAGTAAGTCTGCAATAAATCGCTAACTTGCGCTAGAATTAGGTGTACTGAGTTGCAAAGATTAAAACATGCAAACAGACGCGATAATGAATGCCTTGCTGATTTTTGTTGTATTACGGTATAACTGCAATCTCGGGTTCGATCCCCGAGTCGGGCAAAGTGATATTAGGTTTTACCACTCAGTATCAGCCCAGAGTCTGGAATTTGTACCTGATAAGGCGTTAGGCTCCCCCTATCACATCATGGGACAGAATAAGCACGGTAAAAAGTGGGTGCACTAGTTGCGCCTCTGCCTACCCCTTCGGGGATAAAAGGCGAGCCGCGGGCAAAAGCTAGTAGTTTCATAACGTAAATGTCGGACATATATTATAAAATATTATTAAGGATCAATAGAATTAACGAAAAAATAGTTGTGAGATATTTGTATCCGTCCGGTTACCTACTCTAGTCTGGACGCTACTCAACACTTGCAATGGAGTTACTCTGCCGTGCTCGTACAAAAAATAAGATAACCAGTTGATGCGTATAGGTAATAATTATACCTACATACATAGCACGCCTTTTTCCCTTTTCAGGGGTAGGCAGAGGTGTATCACACTCACATTTCACCAGCTATGTTAGGTCCCATGTAGTAGAGGACGGCATATTGCCATTTACCGCGCTGATACTGAGTTGAAAAATCCAATATCACTTTCCCGACCCGAGACCTCAGCATTGCAGTCATACCGTAATACAACTATACCACCGAGGCAGTCATAAATATGATGGTGTGAAAGTATGTTTATTATAAACTCAATGGCGGTTCTACCTCCTTCATCACAATGCTGAGGCGGTAGGCGCGGCCGGCGCTCGCTCGCTCCCTCCGGACGCGCCGCGTCGTCCACCGCGCCGACACCATCCGCTGCCGCGATACTTCATTATTTACTCACTTTTCATTTTTAAAACCTTTTCACCAACATCGGTTCGTGCATTGGTGTAGAATTTATTTAGATATAGCTGAACTTTGTTTGGAATGAAAATAAAATATAAGTTAACCTCCTTGCTGTAGGAAACTCCACACAAAATATTGTTCGACTTGGTAATCGAAACCTGGAAAAATTTGCCGCACTCCTCTGCGCGGCACTTAGCAGCAATTGAAAACGCTCCTAGGTCTTTTAGTTAACCATAGTTTGTGTTGTGACAATTCTTATGGACATGGTAAGTGCGGCTCTAAGCGGCTAATTTGAAGGCGTCCTAATACTCTACCGCTAGGCAAGGAGGCGACAGACACTACAATTTTAATATTTCGTATAAATAAGTTTTGGAAAGCTATAGTCAATAACCTGAATAATGAACGTAAATTACCATCGACATCCACGACTGGCTCAGAGTTCATTGCTTCATCTAATAAATCATTCCGGCTAATCTAACTATCCATATTTCTATTGGATATTCAAAACACAATTTACTGATTAGTTCCTCCCAATTTTATTTATTAAGATATTCTTATTCTTCTTATAATTATGGCTTCCACCGATTATCTATCGGTGAATTCGCCAATGTCAAGTAATAATAGCAGATACAAAACAATAAATATTAATTCTTAGAAATAAAAAGTTGTCGCCATGTCGAAAAACAAAACACTTCCTTATAAAGATATGAAGATAAGTACTGTATGATTTAATATCCTAACAGCTAAGTAGTGTCAGACAGATATATAACCACTAGCTTTTGCCCACGGCTTCGCCCGCGTTAATAAGTTTTTCCGGGCTAAAAGTAAATAAAAACCTTCCCGTTGAATCACTCTATCCAACACATTTATTTGGATAAATAGTAATATTATGACATTGATACAACTCTTAACAAATAATGCATTAATTTCGACCAAATTTGATTACCATAAAAACGGTTCTAGTGAGTTAATCTTAAAAGATAGACACATACTGTCGTGGACATTTTTTTAGATCATTTCAAGAGGAATAATTCTTTCATACATATATTTTTGGTATCTTGAACCGTTTTCGCAGCGCACGCAATGGAAGCCCTCAAGGATGAATAATTTTCCCCGTTTTTTTTATCACATTTTCCATTATTTCTTCGCTCCTAATAGTTGCATCGTGATGTTATATAGCCTTCCTCGATAAATGGTCTATTCCACACAAAAATATTTTTTCAATTCGAACGAGTAGTTCCTGAGATTAGCGCGTTCAAATAAACAAACAAACAAACTCTTCAGCTTTATAATATTAGTATAGATAGACTACCATGGACACATATTATTGTCTATGCAACGATAAAAGTATGAGTAATGTTTATTGGCCGGACTACAAAGAAGCCCATTCGTTTCATTAATACTATTCGTAATATTAATGTAAGGGACAACTTACCTCATAGAGGCGGTTCTGCTGTGTGTGAAATTTATGTCTTAACTATAATGTATGTTTTGTCTAGCTGTCTTATTTTTATAGACAATATAATCACTGGGCTGCATTACGTATTGATCAACATTATTTTCCAATTGACCTGAGAGTCATTAACATCACTAAAATAAATTGGATTAAATTAAAGAGCAGTACAGAACACATATTGTTTTACAAAATTAAAAAGTAAAACATGATGTAGTTAGGTTGAACCTACAGTTAGGAGAAAAAGTTGATTTATTTTAGTAAAGATCCCATAACATATCGAATTGATTAAAGTCGCAGGATGTTGGATGCAGGTCGTTTTCAACAAGTCCGTCCAGGATTCTTTACGGGCTATGTTCAGCAGTGGGCTCCATATTGCTGATGTTAATGATGATATGGATCCTAATATTGAGGCCTTAGCTATCCAGAATCATGCCAAGCCACGGCGATTTCGAAAACGTTACGTCCGATCTAAAGTCAAACAAGCAAGATAATACCACATTGTAGAAATAATATCAGATCATTACAACATTTATCGGCGCACTGTATCAAACGAACGACGATACTTTGATCCATTTGTGATCTGAATTTAATCTAAGTATATTACGAAAACAAATCACAACGATAACAATGACAACGGAGACATCAAAGCAATAACCTTCTTTGATATCCAAATTCTTTGAAGGCAACTCGCAAATTAATGCAGGCTTATCCCAAGGTTTGGCTGCACGTGATATTTGTTATTAATTGGAAGCTCTTAACAAAATCGTTTTTTTTAATGAAGTACATACGGTACGATGGTTATGATAATGTTGATTTGTTTTGGAATATGTAGTACATTTCTTCAAAAATATGCAATGAATGATACAAAAACTATTCCATTAAACAGAACGTAAAAGTTATAGTATGTACTTACAAGAAAAATGTACAATAATGTAGGGAGCAGTTTTATCGTTAAAAATATTCAATACCTACACTAAATTTGAAACGAATTTTTGTCTCATTTTTACTTTATATTAATTTTGATAGTAAATGAGAAGCGTTTGTATATTTGAATGGGTATACAAGCAGAGCAGTAAAATTTAAAAGACAATCTTAAAGTCACGATGCTTGTTACGCAGTAACTTCTGAAAAGTGAAAATTCGTCAGATTTCTCGGCTTCTTCACTTTACAAGTCAAATAGATTCTTTGATGTTAAATTCTAATTGATTTTACTAAATGTACTGAACTTTGCTGAATTTCACTTCTGATCTTTTTACTTTTCATTTACATCGTAATTAGGACTTTCGAGTATATTTACGTTCGTAAATGTCGTAATACTGTTTTGCACAAAGTTACTTTCGAACACACGTAAAAATGTTTTTGATAAGAAACTCTGATAGGCATACAAAGGACGATATAATACTCTTAGAATACGTAGAACAACGCAGGCAACGCGCAGACGTCACCAACTTGATGCTTCAGAAGTTATAGAAGCAACTTGCTTTTAATAGCAGGGTAGTGTTCCTCGGCAACAAGTTGACAGCGTCTGCTTGGCGCCTTAGAGGGTTGCCATTAAAGATTGAATAGCAACAAATTACGATGGAGCGAAGAAAGATTTTCAAGTTAATTGTCTGAATGTCTTGGTCAATGACAGTTTTGGGATTAAACAGTTGAAGTTCATACTTCTTTGACGAAATGAATATATGGATATGATGCGTCTCCATTTGTTATTTTTTACATCTCATTTCCTTCCCGAACATTAAGTGAAATTTATTCACGATATGAGAAAAAATGAATGTTGTTTTTTATTCTGAATTATGACCAGCCATATGTCCGCCGCGGATTTCCGTGTAATTGACTTCGCCCCCTAATGAAACGTCATTCACTCACCCGGAGGCATGCTTAGTATTTCGTAATACTCTTTGCTCTTGTGATTTCTTTTTATTATCACAGTTTTATCGAGACACCAGATGTTTCTTGTTTGTAATTTATTGGAATTTCATCCAAAATGTATTTCTCGGAAAGTCTGTAATACAAAGCTGTGTGTTCGTAGCATTACGGTGTTTACTGAAATTATTTGTGGAGTACCTACTCTATAGGCATTTTGAAACATATTTTAATAAACAAATTCATTTTGCACAGGGAGACGTATCTATGTATCATTAACATGTAAATGCGAAATGGTATATATTACTTTTAAAAATTTAATGACTGCTTTTTGTTTAGATATACTAACTGGAACCATAGCTCCGATTCTGAAAATTATTTCACTTATAGGAACCATCATTATCCCTGAGTGTTATAGACTACTTTTTATCCAATGGACTGAAAGCTAACAGATTGTATTTGATAAAAGATAACATAGAATTCACGAAAAACAATAATCCTATCACAACATGATCAAAACATCACAACAAAACATGATGTTTTGAAAACCTTTTCTGGTTTTATAATGACAGAGGGCAGGTGAGAGCTAATAAACAGAATGGCTTTGTCCCCTTAACGAGCTCTCACGGAAAGACTTAGCCGTGTAAATATAAATAAACTGCTATTGTTTCTTCCACTGCTCCGGACGAACCTTCGCTTTTAGCGATCCGAGAAATAAAGCGAACGCTCCCTGTTTATCTTCTTAATTACTAATTACAAGTACTATGTAGCTTTTGTACGAATCCTATTTAATCAGTTTATGTCACGCTTGATTCAAGTCATAATATTCGTGTTGCTGTATTTGAACATTTATATGGTTTTTATTCTATATCAGTGATAGTTGGAAGCATGTGTTCTCACATTAACTCTTCTATAAATTATAATGTAACGAGACATATTACACGGTTCATCATCATGGTCCTCATCATCACCTACATGACGTCCACTGCTGAACATAGGCCTCCACTAAAGATTTTCAGACGGACCTGTCAAAAGCGCCCTGCATCCAGCGTGGTCCTGCGACCTTTATCAATTAGTCGTCTGTCCGCCTTGCAGGTGAACGGCCGACGCTGGACTTGCCAGTAAATATATCCAAGTTATAACTGTCGAAAGACCTCTTCCATTATAAATTTCCACTGTATATTTTCCGGAGTAAAGTACATACATACATACATATACACTCACGCCTGTTATCCCCGAAGGGGTAGGCAGAGGCGCAACTAGTGCTCCCACTTTTCTCCGTCATTCCGTCCCATGATGTGATAGGGGGCGAGCCTATCGCCATATCGGGCACAAATTCCGGAGTAAAGTAGTCTATTTATAATATTAATCAAATTAAATACAGATAACAAATGCCATGTTATTCATCAACCGTGATATAGGAAATAATATATGCAAGGCGCGTAGTATTGCTGATCCTCTGCTAGTCCTCTAATTATGTGTTTATGTTGAACCTCGATTCAATAATTTTGACTATTTATTAACTTTTCTTAGCATTATATTTTAGCTGCCTCGGTGGTGTAACTTGTTGTATTCCGGACGCAGAACGACTATCGCTCAGACTTCTCCGGTTCAAAACCTATGTCGAGCAATGTGTTATTAAGTTTTTATGTACAGTATCAGCCCGGCGTCTGTAAGTTGTGCATCTTATGGCGAAAGGGAACTAAATCTTTGTAAATATTTCATGTTATTATTTCGATTTATGCAGGGTCCTTTTCACATACAGATAAAGGGAAAATGTTTGACCAAACGTTGGACAAGCACTTATCGAGTAATACTTATACCAAACAGTACCCATTTCACCACTCCACTTACAGTTATCGTCGTATAACATACAAGCCAGGGTATTAAGGGCGCGCTGAATAAACGTAGTGGTTACGTCACACTTAAGGATATTTACCGAAAGTCTTATAAAATATCATCCTGCGACATGGACGTCATTAATCGGTCATTATAATTGAGATGAGTAATTTTTGGGAAGAAATAACACCTTAGGTTATGTTTTTTAGGCCAAACAAGGATAAAAAATATATGAAAGCCGCTTTGTATTGTACTTTTAAATATATTTTGCCCGCGTCTCCGCCCGTGTGAAAAAGTTTTTCTAGGATAAAGTTCCGCTTTATATTTTTCAGGAATAAAAAGTATATATGCAAGCCTTTATTACTCAGGAGTAATGTAGCTTCCTACCAGTAAAATAATTTTCAAACTCGGTTCTGTAGTTCTAGAGATTAGCACCCACAAACCTTATAAACAAACTCACATACCTTTCATCTTTATGATATTAGTATATATAGTGTATACTGTATATAGCATCATATGGACGGAGCATTGTTGCTAGCAGTAATTCTACGCAGTTACTAACAATGGCAATGGTGAGGCAATTGTCGCTCGCATTGACAAGCAATAATCGCCTGACTTGACCTAACAATTATCCTATACGAGTCTTTTGACAGAGAAGAAAAAAATGTATGATACTAACACATGCGACAAAAAAACGACATCATGTTAACAGTCGTAGTGAGCGAGATAGTGACTTAAGCGATTTTTGTCTTCACTACAACTAGCTTTTACTCGCGCATGAAAAAGTTTTGTCTGGTATTTAAGTCTCGCTTTATATTTTCCCGGGATAAAAAGTTGTCCCATAATAGTGCCTATGTCCTTTCTAAGGTCTCAAACTATCTTCGTACTAAATTTCATCGAAATCCGTTCAGTACTTTCTGAGATATGCAGTAACAAACCAACAGAAAGACAGACAAAACAATTATAAATCTCGCAGTTTTGTTTTCAATTACTCTTATTTAGTTACCCCCTTTCTTTTTATCACGTTTCTTTCAATATAAACACACCGGATTGTACTGCTTTATCTATACCTACTATAATAAAACAGTAGTTATAAGAAATAAATACGCTAAAATTATTTCCATTTCTTTCTTAAGGGGATTAAAATACTCCCATACCTATTCCAAGTCAAGAATCCCGGTCCAGACAGATTGCGTAGGTATCACATGTCTGTTACATAAGCTGTGTTCCTGATATCGTACTGCTTTAACGTTTAAATACATCTTACGGTTTCCACCGGCCCGGCCGATAACCGCTTTGCGTAATGTAAGCTATTGATTTGCGCTCGGAGCTTTGAGTCTGTATGCATCTGGCCATAAAATAGTTTTAATTACTGTGGCTTTTATTATAGTTTTACAAGAAAATACATAGGTACTTGCAATGTAATTAATGCAATCAGCCCTGTATTATATACTGTCCACTGCACTTAAAATTAAACATGTTGGTGACTTAGGGACTCTCCGTTAATTTCGCATTTAATATCCCCATTAAAAATTGAATTTGTATTGTTACTTGTGATTTGTAAAATATACACTATTTAAGTTGATTATTATTATGAGTTATTGAGTTTTTCTATTCAGTACCAGCTCGGAGTCTGGAATTTGTGCCCGATACGGCGATAGGCTCGCCCCCTATCACATCATGGGACGGAATAATGGCGAAAAGTGGGTGCACTAGTTGCGCCTCTGCCTACCCCTTCGGGGATAAAAGGCGTGAGTGTATATGTATGTATACACTATTTAAAAAAAAAATAAGATACAAAAGACCTACGCTGAGTTTCTTGGTGCTTCTTCTCAGGTCAGTGGGCTTTTTCGAAGCACCGGTAGAATCTTTTAGTTGATAAAAAGTATTGTAAAAAATTACGTGTAAAAGCGCCCTTAGGGTCCTAATTACTTAATAAATGATTTGATTTGATTTGATTTGACTGCTGAGCACGGGCCTCCTCTACACTTGAGAGGGGTTAGGCCTTAGTCTACCACGCTGGCCTAGTGCGGATTGGCAAAATTCACATATCCTCGAGATTCTTATGGAGAATTCTCAGGTATGTAGTTTTTCACACGATGTTTTCCTTCACCATTAAAGCGAATGATAATTGATAAACAATATGAGTATTACGTGAGCGTAACTTCGGAAACTCAGAGATTGTGCCTTGGTCTTTGAACCTCCGGACATTACATCGCAAACCGTTCCATTCCATTTTCATTCGTTGGTAGGTCTCTCATATGCAAGAGTACGTCAGGGTGGGTACCACCGCAATGTCTATTTCTACCGCCAAGCAGTAGTCATGCACTGTTGTGTTTCGGTTTGAAGGGCATTGTAACCAGTGTAACTACCGGACATAATGAGACTTACCATCTTATGTCTCAGGATGACGAGCGCAGTGGAACGCTACACAGTACTTTGTAACTCAAGGTGTTGGATGGTGTTGCTGCTGGTTATGGGTGGTCGTATCGCTTACCATCAGGCGAACGGTACGCTCGTCTCGTCATTCGATGCAATAGAAAAAAATGTAATATCTGTTTTAAAAAAAATTAATAAATAATTGCAATCACCGCAAACCATCAAACCATACACTAATCTTGACTAAGTTTTAAATATTGATGGGAAGTAGAATAGAATAAATACTTAATAAGTAGCATTTGCTTACAGCTGCCCCACTTGATAATAACAATGAAATAATAATATCCTCAAACTCTTAATTAAAGATCAAACTGCTTTTCCGTTATATCCTAAAATAATTCAAAAATAAAATACTTTTGATTTACATGCTATAAAATATAAGTTTGAAATTGGAATTCGAAAGTTTTATAATAATGTGAGCGGAATATTAAAATCTCATAGCAAACATTTCCTTGCATGATTGCGCGCTGCTCAGTTCCAAAATGGACGACTGGAATGCCGAACACATGTATCCTCATTCATGTGCGAATTTTATGGTGAAACATGGAGCCAATCGCCTCCTTAACCGATTCGATTACAATTCCATTTCTGTTTTGGCATCTTTCGCCGAATCCTATTGGTTTATAATAATCTTAATCTGTTTTATACAAAACTTGATAATGGTTTTTCTGTTGCAGATTGAAATTGATTTGTGTCGATTTAATTTTTATTTTTGCATTATTATTTTTTCCGCTTTCGGTTTATACTTGATAGTATAATGCTACTGTCGCGCATAATGTACGGCTAGTGTAAATATTTTTGTGCATTAAACACGTAGACCTAACAAGCTTGTCATCTAGTCTGTATATAAAGTACCTATCATACATCTTGTTTTTGTTTTAATACGAAAGATTCCCAGTGTTAAGACATAGGCGAAACATACATACTTAAAACGTGAATGTATGAAATCACGAATGTGAAATAATCTCGCAATATCTTGCTTCGTAAGCACGCGACATATAATACTCAGCGCCACGGACGCCATTATTTGTAAAGAGCGACATCTATCCAAATAATTTTGAACTTTTTTTCTCTCAGAACTACAGACCATACCTAAACGTAAAAACCTTTTTCATTACTAACATTCATTATTTCATTATTTTCATTTCACAAGTCTACAGTCCACACGCTACACAGCAACTTTTCGATTTTAAATTATCTCAGACATTATTCTCACATTCTCGTGAATTCTCTTACGTTCATAATGAACTTAATATTCTAGGTTCAGCGCATCCTCAAGACACGAGGCTAACACAGCTTGCACATTATTACCCATTCATGCGGATGTAAAACATAAGTGGCCACTCACCACTAACTGCATTTGTAAACTGAGTGGAGTTTAACATAGTATGCCATGCAAACCTCTCTGAAAACAGAGGTCTTATAAGCTGACATGGTATTTGTTGCAGTACATTACTTTAAAATTCTCGTTAATAATGCAGGGTGTTTAAACTACGAATTCCCAAGTCTTTTAGTCTCGATAACCATTAGTCAATAGACATGTATGAGTTTTAATATGTCGGTTCAATATCACATTGCGCTCGCTGCATCAAGGAATTTATTACATTGACAGTAAATATCTTAACTCCCACGGTAAACCTCTGTGATATTTTAGCAGTATTAGCTTATTTCTGTCACTAAGCCGTAGATTACTAATGCACAATTGTGTTCCGGTGTAATATTACAAATAGGTAATGTTTTTGAGTTTGTTTGTAGGAAGTATCTCTGGAACTACTGTACCGATTTCAATGAAATTTGGTATGGAGATAGTTGAAGATCCTGATAAGGACATAGGCTACTTTTTATCCCGGGATAATAAATATAACGGGAATTTTATAGCGGTAAAACTATTTCACGCGGGCAGAGTTACGAGCCAATGTGACATAAATTACTGGTCATAGTAAACATTAAAATTTTATATTTAAGGATCAATTTCAAGTTCCATCACATAACACTTAAAAGCTGAATCAGCGCAATACTTGTTTAGGCATGTTGCAAAAACTCGTCTCTTCACTCGCATATATAAAAATATAGCACATGATTTTTATTCTAAAACACATAAAGGCGTTATACGTGGCAAATCATGTTGACGTTTTAAGTACGCTCGTCAGCCTCGATTGCAAAAAATGCTTCATCAATTTATCTGTTCCCGTCCAATGGGCCCGATCGATGACAACTTGATATTTGTCAACGCCATGCTACATAAAATACACTCGAAATTTTTCATTGCTTACGAAAAATGTTTCTCATTTTCAAAATGATAAACATTTTTTCATATTTTTGAGGGATTACACGCAGAGTTAAAATCCATCAAAGTAAATCTGAGTTGAATATTGGGTAAATAAACATAGAGACATACAGCCTAGTTTTACATTTTAACCCTTTATATTTTTCGCAATTGCCATCAGTATTTCAGGGTTACACTACACTTGTCGGCTCTAGATTATTTGCAACAAGCTATTCGATAAAATCGAACTCTCATAAAAATTCTCAAGAAAATCCACCGAATATCAAATTTAAGATACAATTTCGAATACGACAGCCTCAAACTGCGCTTATAGGCATAGCGACAAGCTAAAAGACAAATGGAAATTCCGCGTTGATTTTGATCATAAGATAGACAAAGGCGCCGGTGAAAAGAGATCTTCATCACACATGATAACCCACACTGGAAGAGGTGTTATGGGTTCCTCAGTGTTTTATAAGGAGAAGGAAAGAAGATGTGAAAGAGAGGTGATTAAATTGATCTCTCGCTACTTTTTTACACGGCTTATGATCTCATGTAATGATTAAAGTTACTAATTGCAGTCAAAATACAATTTTAACGCTAAATTTAAACCAGTTTTACTGAATGCACAAAATATATTTAATACACTTCCACCAAGAAAGTACGCTGTCGTCACATTTGGGACCGTACCTTAAACGAACAATTCCCTTGTACCCAGCTGCTCGACCCAGATATATTCTTTGCATTAAATCCTTCCCTACCATTTTTAGCAAGTATGTAGCAACCTCTTTGCTCACGTGAAAAGAAGTCATATCAATTACGTTAAGGACAGATTTCCTTTACCACGGTGAATAGTCTTGAAATTAATAATAAAAAATATATATGACATAATTACAAAGATTGAATATTGTAAATGTACAATTTAAACTTATGTGCGATCGTTGTGTGCTGCAATTTCTGCCTGACAACATTAAAATAGATAAGCAGATAAGATAAAAAAAGTACCTTTATATATATGCCTACATATTAAGTACATAATACTTGAATATAAATATGTTAGTAAGTATAAAATGTTACCAAATATACCTATAAAAGCGACAGCGGTTGCAATATAGAGCGACTATGATAAAGTTAATTTTCTTTAAAATATTCCCTATTTGAAAACACTAGCTCATTTATATGTATAGATTTTTAAACTAAACTACGTCAAGATACTGTCATTTATTAGAAGCGTGTTATAATTAAAATAAGCTATTGGACGCAAGTGTATCAGCAGTTTCCACTGTAATTTGATCTTCACAAACACTTTCTTTGTTTACATTTCTTAAGACAAGGCGAGCTCTTTGTATTTTGGATATATGTTGCTTCTCTGATCTCGTAGAAGCGCCTTCTTGTGCTGGCAGGCTCCTTTAATTAATGTCTCCGAAACTATACCGACTACACGTATCCAATATTCAGTGTAAGCATGACATAAACTCTTACGTAAATTTAGTCACGTCTTACAAAATATTGATGCATGAAATAACAGTTAAAATATTATGTATACAAATACATTACAAGCGGACGATAGCCTAGTTGGGAATGGAACGGTCTTCCGAGACAATGTCCGGAGGTTCAAAACCCTAGGCACACACCTCTGACTTTTCCAAGTTACCTGTGTATTGTTATTCAATTATAGTTTACTTTAACGGCGAAGGAAAACATCGTGAGGAAACCTGCATACCTAAGAAGTTCTTTCTAAGAATTTCGAGGGCATGTGAAGTCTACCAACCCGCACTAGGCAGCGTGGTGGACTAAGGCCCAAACCCTCTCTTTGGTGGAGGAGGCCCCATGCCCAGCAGTGGGACAGTATATAATACAAGACTGGTATTATTATTATTAAAGACATTAAAAGCAAATATTTAATCTCAAAAACCTCTTCGTGATTTAAATTTCCAATAGAAATAGAAACAGTATTACAAATTTTATTGGCCGAACGAGTTGACCCTAAGACTTCACCAATAATGGAATCTAAATTATGTATAACATTTTATGGGTTCAAATTAATTATTTCTATTACTACTAGTGTTGGACTCTCATTTGTAAGAGTCCACCACCTGGGTGGGTACCACCGCAATGTTTATTTCTACCGCCAAGCAGTAGTGTGCACGCACTGTTGTGTTTCGGTTTGAAGGGCATTGTAGACAGTACTACAGGTTGTAACTACAGGACATAATGAAAAGGGAGTGAAAACCCTACTTGGCGTAATCTGCTGTCCCCCCTCTCTTGACTACTTCTCCAGTCTGGAAACAGTACTGGAATCTATAGGATCGGAATATGTTCATCACATCATCATGGGTGATTTAAATACTGATCTCCTTGCCAACCACTCCTCTCGGTCCCGTAAACTCCTTACTGTCTTTGAATCTGTCAAACTGCATGTCGTTCCGCTGCAAGCCACCCACCATAACATGGATGGTCACGACACTAGGCTTGACATCATCCTCACCTCTGCTCCTTCCTTTGTTACTTCACACGGCCAACTTCCGGCTCCTGGCTTTTCACACCATGACCTCATCTATATGTCCTACGCCCTAAAACCCCCCAAATTCCCCTCTAAGGTACTGTTCCTGCGTAGTTTTGGTCGCATTGATGAGGAAAGGCTGGACGATGATGCTGCAAATTGCAATTGGGATCATCTGTTCGCAACCTCCTCGATAGATGAAAGAGTCGAAATTTTTAACCGCAATGTTACCGAACTCTTCGACATTCATGCCCCTGTGAGGAAAATTAAAATAAAACGCCCCCCTGCACCGTGGATGACTCGAGGGGTCCGGATGGCGATGAAACGTAGGAACCGAGCTTTTCGTCAGTACAGGAAGGACCGGTCGGAAGAGAACTGGGGCGTTTTCAAAACTGCAAGGAATCGGTGTAACCAGATGGTTCGTAACGCTAAACGCCGTCATATTCTCAACAACATATCTTTATCTTCTCCAGCCAGTATCTGGAGGTTCCTCGGGACTCTAGGTATTGGCAAAGATAAAAAATTAGATTCCTTTGGGGCGACGACTGATTTGGATGACATTAATCTTCATTTCTCCTCTACTACCCCGATTGATTACCAAATCAGGCGTCATACCATGGACCACTTAGCCGGACTATCTGGCCCTGATATCACCCCTTTCCAGTTTTCTCCAGTTTCGTTGGGCGAGATCAAAAAGGTTATCCTGTCCATTAAATCCAATGCGACTGGCTGCGACAACATCAGTCGTCGTATGATAATCCTTATCCTGGACCATCTTCTTCCCGTCATTTTGCACATTATTAATGGCTCCCTTAGCTCTGGCGTATTTCCGTCTCTGTGGCGGAAAGCCATTGTGATTCCTCTCCCCAAAATTCCTAACCCGTCACACGCGAAACATTTCCGTCCTATATCTATTCTTCCCTTCCTCTCCAAAGTGCTTGAGGCCTGTGCCCACAAGCAGCTGTCCAGGTTTGTTCACCTAAACAACCTTCTGTGCCCACTGCAATCGGGTTTCAGGCCTGGTCACAGCACTACTACTGCGCTACTCAAAGTGACTGACGATATTAGGGCGGGCATGGAAGACACCAAGGTCACGGTTTTGGCTTTGGTCGATTTCTCGAACGCCTTTAATACCGTCAGTCACGACATTCTCCTGGCCATCCTCTCCCACCTTTCGATCTCTCCTGCGGCACTGGATTGGTTCTCATCTTATCTTCAGGGACGCCAGCAGATGGTGCGACTCGGCGACTCCTCGTCTAGTTGGTGCCATATCAACTCTGGAGTCCCTCAAGGCGGCATACTCTCTCCATTATTGTTTTTCATCTTTATTAACCTCTTAACTCACGAACTTCATTGTGCGTACCATCTGTATGCCGATGACTTGCAGATTTATTCTCAGGATGAAGCCGATTGTGTGTCCGCGGCCGTCGATAGGGTAAACAGGGACCTTGCCCAAATTAAAACCTGGTCCGACAATTTTGGCTTGTCCGTAAACCCAACGAAATGTCAGGCCATCATTGTAGGTAGTCCAAGGATAATTGGCAGGTTGGATAACACATTTATTCCACCTATTATATTTAACGGCAATGTCATTCCTTGGAGCTCAAACGTTAGAGATCTCGGTCTAAACATCGACTCTACCCTGAGCTGGAGGCCCCAGGTAACCTCTGTATGTCAGAGAGTCACCGGTACTCTTCGCGCTCTATACCGCCTAAAGAATTTCCTCCCGCCTAAGACCAAGACTATGCTGGTACAAGCCTTAATCCTTCCTGTAATCGACTATGGTGATGTGTGCTATTTCGATCTGAATGCAGACCAGCTCAATAAACTAGACCGTCTTCTTAATAACTGCATTCGATTCGTGTATAATCTTCGTAAATATGACCACATTTCTACTTATCGACAACAATTAAAATGGCTACCTATACGACAGCGCCGATCTTTGCGTTCACTTACCACTCTATTCTCTTTGCTTACCTCCCCTACTCCACCTACCTACTTATCTTCAAAAATCCCATACCTTTGCAATAGCCATGATAGAAACCTTCGCTCATCTAGCAATCTTCTCCTTAAGTGTCCTCCTCACAGCTCTGACTTTATTCACTCTTCTTTCACTATTCAATCTATACTTTTATGGAATTCACTCCCCCTCGAAATCAGAGCGTCTACGACTCGGTTTACCTTCAAAACTAGGGTACGACAACTATTGCTGAATGGAATGGAAGAGTCACCTCCTTAACTCATTATATATTTTTATATATCGTATGTGTTCTATATATTTATTATTTTTATTTATTAATTTTTAGCAATGTCTTCATTTATTTATATATTTATAATTAATTAATATGTATATCTATCGTATAATATTTATGTCTATTATTAAATATACTTACCGCTTCCGATAACTTTGATGCACCTACCTTATTTATCTCTGCACCACCCTAAGGTTGACTGGTAGAGAATGCCTACGGCATTAAGTCCGCCTATGTACATTAATTGCATATAAAGTGCATAAATAAATAAATAAATAAATAATGAGACTTAACATCTTATGTCTCAGGATGACAAGCGCAGTGGAATGCCACACAGTGCTTTGTGTGTTTGTGTACAGTAAGGTTCTGGATGGTATTTCTACTGTTTATGGGTGGTCGTATCGCTTACCATCAGGCGAACGGCATGTTCGTCTTGTCATTCAATGCTTTAAAAAAAATTCGTTACATTTCATTTTATTTCACCAGTTCCTCAGCCTAAATATGGTGTTGCTAAATTAATGTACGAATAGTTAGGTGCATTAGATGCACTAACTTTCCCCCACTATTAACAACTCTTATCCATTTCAAAAAACTCTTTAACCCACTTAACACGAATAAGTAGTAGTATAAATACAAACGAAATGAATAATATTATGGCAACATAATATTCGAATTATGTATTTGAAAATAAGGCATTCTATTTCACTCACATTGGAAAATACTCGGACATCCGTCAACCTTTTCCTATATCAACAAAGCCTATTCGAGTCGTGTTATAATTTTAAAACTGTCCCAAATCTATTCTCCGGAACGTCCGCTGATGGAGCGTTCTCCATTAATCTGCCAATGCCAAGGACAATCGTGATTGATTACTGGCATTCTGGCATTCCCATATCAACGTCTACAATGTAACATGTCCTTTACGGTTTAAATATCCTTTATTTGGGAAAATATCAGTTTGGTATTGTGACACTCGCGTAAAAAGTATTTAGAATTGTCTTTAAGTTGTAAGAGTTTTAAGGTAATATTTCATACTAGACTTCTGCTCGCGGCTTCCCTCGTGAAAAAGTTTTTCTGGGATAAATTTTATCTCGTGATAAAAAGTAGCATATATAGCAGGAGTAAAGTAGCTCTCTATTAGTGAAAGAATTTTCAAAATCGGTCCAGTAGTTTTTGAGTTACAAACATACATTACAAACAATCAAGTTTTTCCTCTTTATAATGTTAGTATACATAATATACATAATTTAATTAGTATACATAAGTACAGTTCATGTAAACGGGTTTGACTTTCTATTAACTATTTCATTCATTCAGTAACCCAAAATATTTTACTCAGTCTGATATTGTTTTAACAATTTAGACCCAGACTTAATGGCATCAAACAGTCTACTAAAATCGCATTAAATATTCATGTACCACATAATGTGTGCTAAAAACGTAAATTATAATTTCATTAAATCTTTACGGCGTCACATTAAGGCGATGAGTAATAAAACAAGTCGCAACGAACGCACGCCTATGAAAACTTGTTCATATCTCAAAAGTTAACTGAAAGTGCATTATAACTTCCACCTGGGCGCTAGAGAAGTGGGGGCTTAAATGGGGACACGTCTAAAAGCTTTCGAATCTTTTCATACTTTACAAACATTCTGTAGAATAATGAAATAACAAGATTTATTGTGGTTGACGTCTCTCCCTGTTTCAATTTGGAGTGATCTCATAACAGCATGTTATTTGTTGTCTTATCGTGTTTGTAATGAATTTATTCCCTCGTTGTGAAACTAGCTTTCGTTTGCAGTGTTCCAGACTAAGACGTTCAAGATAGGAACTTTTCTTAAGGTGAGTCTAGATTAAGTAACATTTTGTATAACTTATGCACACAAAACTTCAACTTATAAACACGTCCACATTATTAAACATTGCTCATTGCAATATGACATGCTGCATAACTTCTTATATTAACACACTAGCTTTTGCCCGCGGCTCCGCCCACGGTAAAAAGTGTTTCCGGGATAAAAGTCCCGCTTTATATTATCCCGGGATAAAAACTAGCCTATATGGTAATCCAGGACGTGATCTACCCCTGTGCTACATTTCATCAGGATAAAAGTAGCCTATGTCCTTCTCTGGCTCTCAAACTATCTCTATACTTATTTTCTTGCGATTTCATTCGCGGGAAACGATTTCCCGCCATTAAAGCCCCGGTCAAATTTTCCCGGGACAAAAATTTGTCTAGAACCTTCCCAGGGTCTAAAGCTAACTCCCTACTAAAATGCATCGCAATCGGTTCAGTGGTTTGGCTGTGGTGGCTCGACTCGCGAGAAAATAAAATCCGGGGAAAAGTCCCGCTTTATATTTCCCGTGATAAAAAGTAGCCTATGTGTTAATCCAGGACATGATCTACCCGTGTGCCAAATTTTATCGAAATCCGTTCAGTAGTTACAAACTTTCGCGTTTATAATATAGTAGGATATCGTCCACACTAATAAAACGTGTTATATAACTATGTTTACTGATGGCAAGAGTAAGAGTGATATCTAAGAGTCCGTCGTGGTGGATACCACCGCAATGTTTATTTCTACCGCCAAGCAGCAGTGTGCATGCACTGTTGTCTTTCGGTTTGAAGGACATTGTAGCCGTGTAACTACTGGACATAACGGGACTACCATCTTATGTCTCAGGATGGCGAGCGCAGTGGAATGCCACACAGTACTTTGTAACTCAAGGTGCTGGATGGTGTTGCTACTGTTCATGGGTAGTCGTATTATTTACCATTAGGCGAACGGCATGCTCGTCTCGTCATTTACACAATTAATAAAAAAACATGTTTTGTCTTAGTCTGGACTCACCTTTACTTTCATGTTTCAATGTGTCTTATTGCACTTTCTAACAGATTTTGGTCAGTAATGGATCACATCGGACGAGGTAGCTCGTACATGCTACAAATAAAACTATACAGTGCTGTACCACTAGTCATAATTATTTTGGCAATTCAGAACATCAAATATACATACATACATACATACATAAAGCTACACTCACGCCTGTTATCCCCGAAGGGGTAGGCAGAGGCGCAACTAGTGCACCCACTTTTCGCCGTCATTCAGTCCCATTATGTGATAGGGGGCGAGCCTATCGCCATATCGGGCACAAATTCCAGACTCCGGGCTGATACTGAATAGAAAAATTCAATATCACTTTGCCCGACCCGGGGATCGAACCCGAGACTTCAGCTTTGCAGTCGTACTGTAATACAACTACGCCACCAAGGCAGTCTAACATCAAATATAAGAAGGTAAAATATGTTATCCAAAGTTTTTATGAAAGTGAATATAAAATGGCAGATTAAATCTATATTTCTCGTGTCTGCAATGTTCGAAAGATCAATTGAAAGCCGTCAACGCAGTTACAATAAAATTCAACTAGCTGTAAAAAAGGAATTACATGAGAAGTCTTTCACATTATTTTCAGAAACTTTAACAGAATGCTAAGTCATTTTCGTAAGAGCTTTTATTTCACCATATGTATGAATTGATCCCCTAAACCTAGATTTAGAAGTCCGAATGAAATATATGTTAATACTTTTCATTTAAGTACGTATTATATGAGCTGAGACAAATATAAATTACAAAGTAGAAAACCTTCTGTACTAAATATAGATTTCTTTTAAAAGTGACGTTTATTTTATATTAATTACTATCGTTTATTTTATAGTAAAAATTTAATAAAAGTCGAAAAATTTACTCTTCCTCGCCAAGAGCAAGCCCAAGCCTCGTGGCTGCGAGGCTTCTCATTGTCCATAAGACGCAACAAAGGCACATAATACACCTTTATGCCGTGCTCTTGAGAAAAAATTCCCCCTTTTTAATATTATGCGTAAGCTTCCCTACAGTACAAAAGATGGCTTTCGAAAGCCCAAAAGAAACAGATTTATTCATAAAGACTTTATTGTTTGTTTGCAACGTAACAGGAAATAGTTACACAACAAAGTTAGTAATAAATATAATATGTAGATAACGCTATTTTTTTTTAATATTTCTCACACATTTTTTTATTTAGATATAGGTTTAATAAAAAATATCTTTCATATTCGATTCTAGATTTATTGCTGTAACATTACACGGACGTCACATAATTACACATAATTTTATTGGCAAAGCTAATATCACTACTTACAATGCAGGTTTTCAGCCAACTTTACTATTAAAATTTTACCAAAAAATAATCAATGCATAGACCCACAAAGTAATCAATAATACAAACCAAACAGCATAAATACCTAGACATTATCATAATTGTGACTCCGACATAACCCTACAAAATTTAAATAGCGCCAACATAAACCATTTATTCAGTATTAATCTTGAGTGAAGTACGTTCGCAGACAGACTCGTTATCGGAATCAAAACGTACAAAAGTGAATGCGCTCTGGTGACAGCGGCTGTGCTGAACCAACGGTCTATTTCCATTAGCCGGCAGACAGTCCGCACAATGGTAAGCAAGCTGTTAGGGCATAATGAAGGCATTGTACGTATCCACGGCGAACGGATGACGTCATTATCTGCAACCTCCCGCCGACTCAGCTACTACACCACTGTGATATATTGCTGCCAAACTCGATTTATTGGTATTTTGAGTTCGATTGTACCTCGTTCGTAAATAAGTTTTGTTGTTGAATGTGCATAGGCAAAGGTATCGCTGTATACAGTCTCATAATAATTTGTTCCGTAGATAGGAACGCGTGGTACTCGTGCAATTAACTCTACAAAAAGACGCATGCACATTACGCACGATTAAAATACAAATATTAAAAGTATACGTATGTAATATTCAAGCACGTGGTCGAGCCTATTTTATTCTGTACCAAAATCCTTAAATTATAAACACAAATTATTGAATAAATTACTGAACTTTAATATTGTTACTGCTAAGCTAAGTTCATAGTATACGCCTACCTAAATATTGTATAAATATTGCTATATTAATAGGCTAATAAAGTTTACTAATGTCCAATATCCCAGTGTGGAGCTTAATTTATAACAGATTTTACCACCAATTTATAAACAAAATTCTCAAGTTTACGTTTCGTTCATGCAAATTAGGCGCCTTACATTTTTTTCATAAAACATTAATCCGTGGGTGTTGCTCAAGATTTCGGAATAAAATAACCTATTTGTTAAACAACGACGTTAACTACGTTTGGGTTCTCTCCAAGGCCAGAGGCATGATTCTCTATGACATTGTTAACTCGTAACGCGGCCGCGTCACGTTCACTTCGTGTAATTAGCGTTAAATGGTATTCTGTATGCCAATTTCCATAGAAATAAACACGATGAGTTACGTTACGCGCTTGTTACGAGCGGTGAAAATAACGCGTGTCATAGAGAATAAGGGGGCTGGTTTTTAATATAAAAAAATTGTCGTAGAAAATATTAGGCGTAATTTATTTTAAATTTATATTTCATGCTGATTTCCTTTTTGTGGAAGGTTGTAACTAGGAAATTGGATAAATCCTTGCTCTGTCCTCAAGAAACAAACATGTTTTTTCTATATACCAATACAATAGATATATCCTTTTCTGCTTCTTTACTCTTGTTCGCAATGGAAACAACCATGTTTTTTTTTTCAAATCACACGGAACGAAACGCCGTTTGCTTTTCTACACCTTGCATCAAGATGGATATTCTAACTCTCAGATCACGTTGATGACTCGACGTACATTAGCCTCTTAGGGCGGTATCAATAAATCAATCTCAAGTTTGAGTTACACCTCAAGTATAAATGATGTTTGAATTGAATTATATCTACTTGAGACGTAATTCAAACTTGAGATTGATTTATTAATACCACCCTTAGCTTCACAAAAACTACTCAAGATGGATCACAGTACATGACAGTGTATCCTTTCTCTCATTGTCACCACAGAAGTCTAATGACTCATATGTGGGATATCATATCATACAATTTTCTCAGATTATCATTCTACCAGCTCTGTAACAAAACTATCACATTATTGGGCACGGACGTATTTTACTTTTGAGAGGGTTTAAAGCCATAGTCCACCAAGGTCTAGTGCGGCTTGAATTTCTATTAACCGCTGAATCCTTACTGTATACAATCGAACGTCCAGCGGGCTTATAAATCAGCTACGGAACAATTTATTGGCACATGGGTACATTCAATTACATCTAAATAATGTCAGATGACAAGCGAGAATGTTAAATCAATAATTATTGGACAGCAAGCTTTGATATCTATTGGGCATTGTAACTATCGCTAATAAGTAACGCTATCTAGCTTCTTGCAGCTAAGTTGCCATTAAACATTTACGATAATTTTTATATTATACTAGCTTTTGCCCGCAGCTACGCCCGCGTAAATGTGATTTCCCGGGATAAAAGTCCTGCTTCATATTTCCCGGGATAAAAAGTATGTGTGTTAATCCAGGACATAGTCTACCCGTGTGCCAAATTTCATCGAAATCTGATCAGCAGTTTTTGCGTGAAAGAGGAACAAACATTCATACATCCAGACATCCATACATTCTTACAAACTTTCGCGTTTATAATATTAGTAGGGTTTGCCGCCAGCAGCATTTCCGGACAGATAATACCTGACGACCTTCAAAAAAAGAGTGTATTCCAACCTAAACCAGCAACGCATCTCTATACCCCCTGGTATTGCAGGTGTTCATGGGCGGTGATCACTTAACATCAGGTGAACTGTATACTCGTTTGCCTATATCATAAAAAAAATCGCTTGATAAAGATTACGCAGGATTATAAAATCGGAATCTAGTTTGTAGGTAAGGACAACTCCTTTAAGATAGCATTTTAGCAATGGTCACATCAATTTTCTTATCCCTTATATTTCATTTTATTCACTACCATAAATCTATGGCTAACGTAGACAGCGCTATCGGAAATGACTCGACCCGATGACGGAAGCAAGTTCAGCTTATTCGGACCGTTTCGGACAACTACCCACGGTATTGCGTATTGTGCTGGAATTAAGAAAATATGGTGCGTCAGTGTTTTTTTTACTATCATGGAATCCTACTAATATTATAGACGCGTAAGTTTCTAAGTATGGATGTATGAATGTTTGTTACTCTTTCACGCAAAAACTACTGAACAGATTTCGATGAACTACTATTTTTATCCCGGGAAAATATAAATCGGAACTTTCATCCCTGAAAAGCCTTCTAACGCGGGCGGAACCGCGGGCAAAAGCTAGTTACAAATTATGACTATCGCACAGTTTTTGAGGCCTTAATACAATCTGTTATTTTTATTATCCTTTTTTTCCCCTCTTTTAAATAGCGTACATATTCGAAATGTATGTAGTATTTACCTTAGATATTATCATTTTTCTAACACACTCAACCTAAGATTGTTTCGATAACAACGACATCTAGATTCTAAATCGTGGTTCACCATTTCAACATACAAATTGAAATGCCTTCAGTACTCCAGCGTACCAAATAAATATTCTTGTGACCAATAGATGGCGCTTTCATAAAATAAAGCCAGCTACTATAAAGCATAATTTATTTCACACTCACGTTCGTTATTCCCGATGGGTAAGCAGAAGCGCAACCAGTTCACCCACCTTTCGCCTTGCGTATTCCGTCCCATGACGTGATAGGGGGCGAGCTTATCGCCATATCAGGCACAAATTCCAGACTCCGGGCTGATACTGACTACTAAATAGAAAAACCCAATATCACTTTGCCCGACCCAGGGATCGAATCATATGCCTCAGCATTGCAGATGTACCGTAATACAACTACGCCACCGAACCAGTCAATTTATATCACATCCATAATTTTTATTTCGTAAAGACATTATAATATACGGGTTTTTATATATCAATGTAATATATAACATGTTATGTATAGTCAAATAGCCTAAATATGTATCTCAAACTTAATTTTACGTTTGCAGCTGTCTCAACCTAACTTTTTTAGATTTCCACCAAAACTGATTTTATAGAGCACTCAGGTAAAATAATTTATTTTAATCAATAAGTAATAAGTGATATGTAACTGTTCCATTGCTACATATGATAAGTATGAACAGGGCCGCGCCGTCCCTATGTGCGAAGTGTGCGGCGCACACAGGCGCCAAGGCAACAGGGGCGCCAGCATCAGGATGAAATGCCAGCGTTAATCATTGAAATTGTATTCGGTATACTACAACACATTCTTAGCAGAGTAGGTAGGAAAGTAGGTACAAGTCTCCCAAGACAATACTCACGCTTGTGGTTTATATTTTAATTTACTTGAAATTTTACCCCAATCTTTATGGGCTAACTAGTAGTGCTCGCGGCTCCGCCCGCGTGAAAAAGTTATTCCGGGACAAAAATATTTTCCCGGGATAAAAAGTATAGCACTCAGGAGTTATGTAGCTTCCTATTAGTGAAAGAATTTTCAAAATCGGTTCAGTAGTTCCTGAGATTAGCGCGTTCAAACAAACAAACTCTTCAGCTTTATAATATTAGTATAGATGAGTCATGAGTGAGCTTAGTTTAGTCGCTACTCGCTACAATAGCCAACTACATATCTTATTATAAACGAATTACAAAAGGTTATTTTATTAATTAAAACTTTTAAAGAAATTATCTGTGCTTCGAAATGAGCCAAGAAAGGTTAACGTTGAATAATAAAAAATATTGATGTCGAAACAGGACGACAAAACTCAGAGGCGCACATAAATTATCACACATAGATTTCGCACACAGGCGCTGTCCTGGGTCGGCGCGGCCCTGAGTATTAATATACTATATATGACACTGTTTCAATCAAAATATACTTACTTTCGTTTGGGTGGATTAATGAAAAATTGGATGGACAGATAAACGGATAAACATGTATGGCATATAGAGAATGTTATAGATAGAATAGATAATATATACACACACACACACACACACACACACACACTCACGCCTGTTATCCCCGAGGGGGTAGGCAGAGGCGCAACTAGTGCACCCACTTTTCGCCGTTATTCCGTGCCATGATGTGATAGGGGCGAGCCTATCGCCATATCGGGCACAAATTTCAGACTCCGGGCTGATACTGAATAGAAAAACTCAATATCACTTTGCCCGACCCGGGGATCGAACCCGAGACGTCAGCTTTGCAGTCGTACTGTAATACAACTACGCCACCGAGGCAGTCAGAGGCAGAATAGATAATGTCTGGGAAATTTATCACGAATAGCGGGACTTTTATCACGAAAAGACTTTTACATAGGCGGAATCGCGAGCAATATTTAGTACATTTATATCCTTTTATCTTAAATCGTTGGAATTCTGGGTACTTTATCGATTCTAATAGGCAACTTCACCCCACATACTTCACATATTTTGTTCAGCAAAAACATGTAATATGTAGGTACAGCCGAATGGACCTAAAGATACCCAGTTATCTCCTCATTTTATTTATTAGCAAATCTACCTAATCCTACTAATATTATAAGGGCGAAAGTTTGTAAGTATGTATGGATGTATGGATATCTAGATGTCTGGATGTATGGATGTTTGTTACTCTTTCACGCAAAAACTACTGAACGGATTCCGATGAAATTTGGCACACGGGTAGATCATGTTCTGGATTAGCACATAGGCTACATTTTATCCCGGGAAAATAAAAAACGGGACCTTTATCCCGGAAAAACTTTTTAAAATCTAGTAAGTAATAATTATCTTAATAAATATCTATAATCTTCAACAATATCAAAATTCGCGATTACTTATCGTAGCCCAAAGTCTGAATTAAGCTGAATACCCTGACTTTATGGTTTAATGAATTTATTATATTATGCTTCCAGTTATTGAACATTTTTAAACATCGAACTCACTTTACGCCCCCTATTACATCATGGGACGGAATACACGAGGCGGAAAGAGGGTGCACTATTTGTGCCTATGGTTACCCCTTCGGCAATAAAAGGCGCTAGTGTGTGTGTGTGTTTGTGTGTGTGTGTGTGTGTGTGTTTGTACCTACAGTTTCACCTAGTTGATGTGTTATGAAATAAACATAAATACGTAATCTATCTATATATATAAAAATCAATTGCTGTTCGTTAGTCTCGCTAAAACTCGAGAACGGCTGAACGGATTTATCTTATCTTGGTCTTGAATTATTCGTGAAGGTCTAGGGAAGGTTTAAAAGGTGGGAAAAATTCAAATAATTGCCGGGAAAATCCTCAAAACAGCATTTTTCTATTTCCCATACAAACGTTTTCTAAATAAAATGGTGTAATTTATTACCGCTGCATAAAGTTCAAATTCGCGTGCGCGTTAGTAATCTTCTGACATCTATTACAAATTGTCGATAGGGCACGTAGAGTTTCGTGTCAGTGTCGTATTTAATGATGTTATGTAATTTAGAGATTAGATTGACGATGAGTGGTATAAATGTAAAATGTTAGGTACGTTTCGTTTATGTAATTCAAGTTAATATAAGGTGTTACGTGGATAATAATATACACGACATGTCTATATTATCGTCGACGGTGTGAAAACTTGCCTTATGTAAACGTTGCAAAAAAAATGATGTCAGTGGTTACATTGCTACTAATCGAGTAGGTATGCTAAAACATTTATTTATCTTTGGAAATCAAACAGGTCTATTAATCCTATTAATATTATAAAGGCGAAAGTTTGTAAGAATGTATGGATGTTTGGATGTATGGATGTTTGTTCCTATTTCACGCAAAAACTACTGAAGGGATTTCGATGAAATTTGGCACACGGGTACATCATGTCCTGGATTAACACATAGGCTATAAAGCGGGACTTTTATCCCGGAAAAACTTTTTAACGCGGGCGGAGCCGCAGGCAAAAGCTATAATGGGATAAAAATAAAATCAATCCTTCTAATATTATAAAGGCGAAAGTTTGTAAGAATGTCTGGATGTATGGATGTATGGATGTTTGTTACTCTTTCACGCAAAAACTACTGAACGGATTTCGATGAAATTTGGCACACGGGTAGATCATGTCCTGGATTTTATCCCGGGAAAATATAAAGCGGGACTTTTATCCCGGAAAAACTCATTCACGCGGGCGGAGCCGCGGGCAAAAGCTAGTTAATAAATAAAAATAAATAATTTTAAGTTTACACGCCCTAATGTCACTTCTATTTAAGAATTTGTGGCAGCGCCAACATCATACTTTCAGTCAGAAATACACTCACATGCAAACTACAAGCTCTACTCGCATTACACTAAATACACAACAAAACGATTAAAAAATCTGAAAAGTTCAAAAGGGGTTGTTTTGAAAAAAAAACATTATTTATAGACAATTTTTGGTACAATGTTAACAGAGACGAGTACCTATGTCGTTTCTTTTATCAACGCAAGGTCAAAATGATCTTGTAGGTACCTACAGTCATCCACAAAAGTAGTTAAACAAATTCAAAATTTTAAATCGCCTTTAAATTTTTATTTTTCTATCAACAATAACTTTCACTAACATAAACTTTAACGGGTTTTATGTAGTTTAGATAAATAGAAATTTATATTTCTATTGAAGTTAATGCCTAGAAGTGTTTTGAATTTGTTCAGCTACTTTTGTGGTTGACTGTACTTATGTTAGCGAGAAAAGGGAATAAAATTGTACCACAAATAAAATTGTACCACAAAGCCTTACTTTTATGTTTACATAATGTGTATTTCTAAAACATATTTTTAACATATACCGAACATTTGAATAGACCTTACCAAAGTCCGTTGGAGGTTTGACTAAATATGTATTTGTATAATCCAAAAAGGTTGTAGGTACCCAAGATGAAATAAAGTTTATTTTCAATTAGGATTACACCACGTGTATATTTTAAGGATTTTTTTTTTGGCAAGATCGATCTAAGTTGTAGTAAGCTTCATAGAAAATATAAGTTACTAGACTTTGGCCGCGGCTCCGCCCGCGTTAAAAAGTTTTCCGGGATAAATGTCCCACTTTATATTTTTCCGGGATAAAATGTAGCCCATGTGTTAATCCAGGCCATGATCTACCCGTGTGCCAAATTTCTTCGAAATCCGCTCAGTAGTTTATGCGTGAAAGAGGAACAAACATCCATACATCCAGATATCCATCCACCCGCATTGTAGTTCACCTCATAGTCGCTTACATTGAAGTAGTTGAGCGAGCAGACCCCCACTGCTCGCCCCGCGACTATCGCTTACCCTATTTAGTCTCCTCTTAAAGTGAGCACATACGATGCGATTTGGTACAGCCGAACCATTAAAATGGTATGCCATCGAACCATATCGCATCGTGTGGGGCACGGTTCGATGGACATTATTATTATTATTGTTGGTACGGCTAGTTCGATGGCTTGTCCATCAAACTTGGTTGCATACAACTGGACGTCGCATGGTACGGTTCGATCGTGTGGCGTGAAGACTGTACCGCGTGACGAATTGGTCGCATGATACCAAATCCCATCGTATGTGGATACTATTACGACAGGCAAAGAATGCCGTAGCGAAATTCTTTAAATGCCCCCGGACCACAGGTAATAAACGATATTTAAGTATACTTAGTATACACTAACGGTCAGTCTCAATAACTGTTTGTTACCTATACTAACAGATTGTAAAATGTTAAAATGCTACCTTTTGGTAGCTATCTGTGTTTCTAGAAACAAAGATAGATATGAATTGATATAGAAACAGCAGTAAGTTAGCGTAACTTTTACTGTCGAGTTAGATATCAAACTCCAGATAAATGTTAGTAAGTTATTGCGACTGAAAGCTACGAGTTAATTGCTACACGTGGGTAGGCGTAGGCCGTAGCCTACGTCTTTTCAATTTCAGTCTTGTAACAGATAAAAGTTATTATTACCTATTCTGCTAGAACTCCGCAATGCACTATGCATTGCGGAGTTCTAGTCGATCCTATACAGCTATTTGAGTCTATCCTACTTCCTACTAATATTATAAAGGCGAAAGTTTGTAAGAATGTATGGATGTTTGTATGTAAGGATGTTTGTTCCTCTTTCACGCAAAAACTACTGGACGGATTTCGATGAAATTTGGCACACGGGTAGATCATGTCCTGGATTAACACATAGGCTACCTTTTATCCCGGGAAAATATAAAGCGGGACTTTTATCCCGGAAAAACTTTTTAAAGCGGGCGGAGCCGCGGGCAAAAGCTAGTATCAATTATTATCAATCATAACAATCTTAAGTTTTACTAGTCTCTTGAATGCGAGGGCGTCTAGGTAGTGGGTCGGTACAGTCAGCCCCATAAGTTCCTGAACAAATTCAAAACTTCAAATCGCGTCTACACTTCCGTGCTCTTACCAATGCTTGTTATCTCTTCACAAAAATAAAATAAAGCCGATTAACTTTACTTCCCACAAAGGAAAAAATTAAACTTAACGCGTGTGATTGGAAATTTTGAATTTGTTCAGTTACTTATGTGGCGGACTGTATCACCGCAATGTCTTATTATATCGGTAAGTAGCTGTATGCAAGCACTGTTGTGTTCCGATTTGAAGGACATTGCCAGCGTAATTACTGCGCATTATGAGATTTAACAGCTTATGTCTCAGGGTGAGGAGCACAGCGGAGTGCCGCGCAGTACTTTGTTATTTAAAATTCTGTGCGGCGATGCTACTGTTTTTGGGCTCTCGTTACCATTAGGCGAACTGCGTGCACGTCGCGTCATAAATAAACTGCAATAAAAATAAGAACGACGTATTTTTTAAGTTGAGAATGTGTATCTATCGTTCTAAACGGGACAAAAAAATAAAAACTGCAAGGATATATATACATTATGTACTTACAAACAGAGCCAATTGGTAAGTAGATACATACATATATAGTAACCCGTCTCTGTTCCATAGGGGTAGGCAGAGGACTATAAAATGCCACTTTGCTTGATTCTGGCACACTACTTTCGCTTCCTCTACCTTCATCAATCTTTTCATGCACTCCCGCCGGTTCAGGGTACTTTTGACCTGGCCTTTACTTAGAATGTCAGATGTCTGACATTCAAAGGTTCGGTGCGGTCGACCCATGCCGGCCCTTCCATCCACACTCGCCTTATATATCCTCTTTAGTAGAATCCCTCCATATAAGGCAGAGGCGCAACTAGTGATCCACTTTTCGCCGTGCGTAATCCGCCCCATGATGTGATAGGTGGCAAGCCCATCGCCATATCAGGCACATATTCCAGACTCCGGGCTGATACTGAATAGAAAAATCTAATATCACTTTTCCTGACCCGGGCATCGAACCCGAGACCACAGAATTGCAGTCGTACCTTAGTACAACTACGCCCCCGAGGCAGTCAATTTAAATATACTCACATTTATATCCCCGAAGAAGTACGCACAAGTGAATATGATAAGTATTAAATTGAAATGAGTCATACTCGTGAGCGCTAGATGCGCGCCGCTTTTGACAGGTCCGTCTAGAAAACTTTGGGGGAGGCCTATATTCAGGAGTGGACGTCATGTTGCTGATGATGGTGATGATGATGATGATACTCGTGAACGGGTGCTGCTTGTGTTAACTGCTCTGGCCATTTCACTTACTATGCCTAAGTGGTGACTATAATTATTAATAGCTATATTGGAAAAATTACAGACCATATAATTATTTCATGATTCCTAAAAGGGTTTTTGCCTCAGATGGAAATTTAAAATTTATTATTATGCAAGTATGAACTGCTCTAAAATGATTTTTTTTTTTATTACCTATTATACACTGTACCTAATTTATGCCTGTTAACTTATTTTGAAAAGAGCAACCATAGAATTTCTTGCTTGTTCTTCTCTAATTGAAACTGTTTTCCGATCCGGTGGTAGAGTAAAAATTTACCGAATCTTTGTATCGATTATTTTATCGATTCGAACAAATTACTTCATTTCATTTCAAAGGAGGAACCAACTTTTTTTTTATTTCATTGATTGACGAGACGAGTATGCCGTTCGCCTAATGGTAAGCGATACGACCATCCGCAGTAGAAACACCGTCCAGCACCTTGAGTTACAAAGTACTGTGCGGCTTTCCACTGCGCTCGTCAGCCTGAGCCATAAGCCTCGTTGTTCGTTATAAGTTGAACATATCAGGAAACCTCTGCGGAAGTTGACAGAACACTCGCCGGCCTGCTGACCTTGCGGGATCTCTATACCTTCCCGGTATGTTATTTTTATTATTAGCGTAGCGCAACAACTAGAACTGTTGTAATATTGTGTACTAATCTGGAACACTGTCCTTGTTCCAGGGGGTTTTACCTCAGGGGTTTATTTTCTTATACATACAATTTTCCCACTTCATTTTGTCTATCGCGGGTAGACTCGAAACTACCTGCATCATCATCAGAGAGGAGGCTATCTTCCCCAGTTGGATGAAGCCTCAGTGATTCCTGACCCTGTATTGGAGGATCGAGGACACACTCTTATTGGTATATTTGGAAATTAGACAACAAAAGTATGTAAGTTTAATTATTTTGGGTCTGACACACACGCGCGTCACCACCAACGTTAGAGTTTCCAGGGCATGTCGCTATCACGAGGTACCACTTTTCTTGAAAAGATCTGGTACTTGCTATTCAATTCTATATAAAATTTTAATTACCTGTAGTTTTTATACCGAGAGTTTTTATTGAATTCGGCCCCGAACAGTACTTACAGTAAGCAATAAAATTAGGAATTCTATAGTTATCACAATATTATGTGTCTACTTACCATTATTTTGATAGGATCACTAACAAGGTTCTTCTCTTTAGTTGCATGAGATGCAAAAGAGAGTTCTAGTAAATAAATTTCTATAAATTCCGTTCGGATTAATAAATATACTTTATTTCAACTTTGATTCATTTTATACAGTAAAATATATAATGAAATGTTTTCTTATGTTAAAAATTAACAGCTTTCCTTCGAGATTATTTGTTTAATTTTAACTTCCGACGATTCGCTTCAGCACCTACGTAGTCCTAATCAGTATTCTGTGTCCATACGATATAAATCAGGGTAATATGGACGACAGCCACGGCAACTTCCCAGTAGATTTAAAACTATGCCAGTCGTACAGAAATTTTCCGATAACTAATAAAATGAGTAATAACAACACCAGGTTCACAATGTTCAATACGCTTATCGGCATTTCCGAGTCCGCCGTACACACGATTCCCAGAGGTATTGTACTGATCTGGAACAAACACATCAACATAACGCACCTTTAGGATGAAAACGACACAATTCAAAAAGACAGAAAAGTTAGTTTACTTCATAAAATTACTTAAAACAAAGTTCTCAATACAATAATAGTTCAAACACAGCCATATTCAAGCAGGAAAAGAACAAAACTGTTATATCAGTCCATTTTTTATTATATTTATATAAATAAGGGACTAGTTTTTAGTCATTTAAAAATGATAACTCAATTTTCTATTTTTTGAATTGTGTCGTTTTCGTCCTAAAGGTGCGATAAGTTCTTTGCACACACATCACGCCTATAAGGCCAAAGGGGTTAGCAGTGCAAACAGGGCATCTACTTTTTGTCAAGTATCTACCGTTCCATGATTTTTTTATGGCATTCAATGACGAGACGAGCATGCCGTTCGCCTGATGGTAAGCGATACGACCAACCATAAACAGTAGTAACACCATCCAGCACCTTGAGTTACAAAGTACTGAGTGGCATTCCACTGCGCTCGTCATCCTGAGACATAAGATGTTAAGTCTCATTATGTCCTGTAGTTACACTGACTACAATGTCCTTCAAACCGAAACACAACAGTGCATGCACACTGTTGCTAGGCGGTAGAGGTAGACATTGCGGTGGTGGCTAGAGAGGCACACGTGACTCTTATTTCTTGAATTGACTTTTTTTGGCCCAAGACCAGGGGCGGCCAATTTTGGTTCGCCCCAGGTAGAAATAGTCCACGCTGCTCCACTGCACTAAGCATAGATCGAAATTATAAGACAAATAAACCAACTAAACTCCTACGAAAATAAATAAATAAAAAAGCCGTGTGGCACTCGGAGACTGCCGCGGTAAAGCTATTGCATAGCATTTTTTATAAACTTATGTAATTATAATTTTTTTTTTTTTTTTTCTATTGTCCAAATTTCACTCGTGCCCTAACGCCGAAACTCTAAGCAGGCAATTCTAATATTTAAACCTCTTTGAACAGGTATGAAATAAAAACTTTTTAAAAATTCAAACTTAGAATAACGTTTGACATTTCGATACGTTTCACTGACTGGATTTTTTTTTAAATACACGGTAATTTCGACCTTTTATCGTTTAACATTCAGCTCATATCCTCTTACATATTGTATTCTTATAAGACTGCGATATTACTTATGGAATTTTACACTTTACATGGTTGTGATAGTGTTGAAAATAAATTACAAGACTGCGATATTAAATTTACTTATGAAATTTTACACTCCACATGGTTGTGATAGAGTTGAAAATAAAATATCACCGCTGTGCCGTTCGGAGTGAGGGGTATCAGGTTACTTTTTCGTTACGGAATTTCTGGATTCGGTCTCCACGCTCAAGGCCCGCGATGGAAGCTATGCAATAGCTTAAAAGTCTTAGTACACATTTTTATCAATAATTACTATATTTTATGTACTATACTTATATGGCAATATTATTAAACTGACGTGACTGTGAAGATTTAACAAATTTGTTTGACTCGGCGACAATCACACCACTTCCAACCATTAATGTGAACTACCGCGGATATCGGTTTTGAGTTCAAAAGTCGTAAGCATGCATAGTCAATATTTATAGTGAGCACATACGATGCGATTTGGTACAGCCGAACCATTAAAATGGTATGCCATCGAACCATATCGTATCGTGTGGGGCACGGTTCGATGGACATTATTATTATTATTGTTGGTACGGCTGGTTCAATGGCTTGTCCATCAAACTTGGTTGCATACAACTGGACGTCGCATGGTACGGTTCGATCGTGTGGCGTGAAGACTGTACCGCGTGACGAGTTGGTCGCATGATACCAAATCTAATCGTCTGTTAGTAGTATTAGGAAACCACGTTTCTAATTAGGAAAATGTAATTAAAGTTCGCGACTTACAGCAATAAACCCGCTTACCTTCAAAAAGTTTCATTTAGAATTAAACTGTGCAGCTTGAGTGTTATTATTGTATTATGAACTAAACTAGGGCAGCTGTATAATGTTTCTCGAATAAAGCGAGATTAATTCGCCATAGCTGTCCCTTCCAGACGTTGTCAATAACAGAAACCAATAAGATGGAAAAAATATGTGAGAACTTTATCAATACAAATTACAAATCCGGAAACCGAAAAATATTTAAAATATTACATTAAATATTCAATACGATTTGTACAATGCGAACATGATTTGATGCATCGTTTACTTTTTATAAGAACTACAAATTTCATTTCACTTTAGATTATGAAACAACATTTAAACTACTTCCAATTCATGATTTTTAATATATAATAATAATAATACCAGCCCTCTATTATATACTGCCCACTGCTGAGCACGGGCCTCCTCTACTACTGAGAGGGTTTAAGGCCTTAGTCCACCACGCTGGCCTAGTGCGGGTTGGCAGACTTCACACACCCTCGAAATTCTTATGGAGAATTCTCAGGTATGTAGGTTTCCTCACGATGTTTTCCTACGCCGTTAAAGTGAACGATAATTGATAAACAATACACACGTAACTTTGAAAAGTTAGAGGTGTGTGCTTTGGGTTTCGAACCTCCGGACATTGTCTCGGCAGACCGTTCCATTCCCAACTGCCCCTATCGTCCACTTTTTAATATGCCCATCATTAAACACCGGCAAGCTGAAGAATCGAAATTGACAGAATTGAGACGTCGGGAATTTTACATACACTACGACACTATACTAGTTATTTTCTTTTCTTTCTTCTTCTTTGTTCGTAGGTACTGGTTTAAATACAACTTGACAATATAATGAAATGTAAAAAAATGTGTATATGTGCGTACGGAACTCTTTTTTCATTTAATATTTTATGGTATGGCAGACCTATTATATATAAGTACTTTTTTAGTATTACTGCTTCAAATGTGACTGTGATTGCGAACTCAAGTAAGACGAATCCCATCAAAAACATAAATGTGAAATTTGGAAGCCAAGTCCAATATTAAGAGTATGCGTGCTTGTCGATTTCACCAACAAAAGAATTGAAATCTAAGTGGGTGCCAAGCCCTGCTTTAGATAATCCTGAAAATTATCTATAAGAACACACTTCATTCTAAAATAAATTTAAACGATTTTTTTTTTTCTTTTTCTGCTACGACAATGTATGATATTTAAAAAATATAACTGCTTGAATTTGAACAGTCAAATTATTTACACAAAGCGGATAACTTAGTATAAATTAAGGCTCAAGATTTGTCTTGGCTAGTCTTCACATACAATTGTTCGTATATTTGGCTGTTAAACTTATTTTCTTTATGTTACTGTTGTTATATTGTAAGGTCAACATATCCTACTCTTCCAACATTTTTGTTGTCGGGTAAAACTAGCCAAGACAAATCTTGAGCCTTAATTTATACTAAGTTATCCGCTTTGTGTAAATAATTTGACTGTTCAAATTCAAGCAGTTATATTTTTTAAATATCATACATTGTCGTAGCAGAAAAAGAAAAAAAAATCGTTTAAATTTATTTTAGAATGAAGTGTGTTCTTATAGATAATTTTCAGGATTATCTAAAGCAGGGCTTGGCGCCCACTTAGATTTCAATTCTTTTGTTGGTGAAATCGACAAGCACGCATACTCTTAATATTGGACTTGGCTTCCAAATTTCACATTTATGTTTTTGATGGGATATCATTACTTTTTGTAAAGAATTGGTTTTAGGAAAATACTGCGACTGATATGTGTAACAATGTTAGGCAGCAGAGTTTTCGAATGTAAAAGCCGTGAACCGCTTCATCGTTCTGCCTCATCTATGTGCATTGTGCACGCGATGAAGTCCTCTTGGTATAAAACCTATATGTTAATAATTACTTAAACTCTATGGTTCGCAAGTATAATAGAACGTCCAATGCAAGAAGTTTATAATATTATCTAATGGAGAGAGCGGTACACACATTTTTGTGAAGACAAAAAAATTACCTTTTGTGTTGTATTCTATCTCACTCACTCTTTAATCTATGTTGCCAAAGCTTACGGATTATTTCCCTACCCATAAAAAAATATCAATACCGTTATTGTCGTCTCAATCATGTATATATAAATATTTCGAACATATCTTATATAATGATATAAGTACTATTTTCATTTCAGAATTATTCTTGTTGAATAAGATATCCTTAAGGTTTTTTATCCTTATTAACATTTTAGTTTAAAAAATTTCCTCATTTAATTGGTAATTGCGAATACATACTTCGGCAACACTGTTATAAAACGTTAAGTTCGATGTCAATATAGTTGTCAAATAAATGTTCACTTCGAAATTTTCTCCGTAATTATCTACAATAATAAGTGTGTTTTAGTGATATTTTAATGTGAATTGTGTAGTTCACGGTTGCAGAAATATTTGGTATCCATCATTTAGTGTGAAATTCTACAGGTAAGTTCATTGTCATCAATATTGTGTACATATTATAATTTTATCAATATTTATACGAATCGTAATAAAATACGGGAATATTTTATAAATGAACTGTAGAAAAACCTCGCTTAATGTGATTTGCTTTATATATGACTACTTTTTTCATATTAACGTAATGTTAAATGTGATTTTTTGTATTGTAAATAGTGTAAGTAAACAAGAGGCTAGGGTGACCATGGTGTAAGCTTTGGTGGACCGGTTTGACAATGGTGCTAGAGTATTTGTAATACTAGCCGCCTTACTAATGAATATTATAAAGCTTATTAATCTTTAAAAAATCATCGTAAATAAAAACTGAGGATCAACAGTTACAATCGAGTTCTCAGTGTATCCAGCATTGATTTATTGAAACTTTTATTTAAAATAAAATCGAGTTTGTATTTCTCTTTACAGATTTCTTAAAGATCTAGATAAGCAAAAACGTGGTTAAATATAAATACCATTAAAAGGTCAATTTGATGTCTGCAAGAATTACTAGTCAACATTTAAAGACAGAAGATTATGATTCTGAATGTGATAATGTGTCTTCTACTTCTGGGAATATGGCAGTAGATGTCAAAAATAATTATTTATTACCAGAAACTCATGCTGTAAGTATATTATTTTTTATCATTTCACTGGTATAATTATGATCCACTTAGACTTTATTATTTACTAGCTTTTGCCCGCGGCTCCGCCCGCGTGAATGTGTTTTTCCGGGATAAAAGTCACTGTTTATATTTTACTGGGATGAAAAGTAGCCTATGTGCTAATCCAGGACATGATCTACCCGTGTGCCATATTTCATCGAAATCCGTTCAGTAGTTTTTGCATGAAAAAAACATCCATACATCCAGACATTCTTACAAACTTTCGCCTTTATAATATAATAAGATTAGTAGGATAGGGCATTAAGCTTGCGACCCACCAAATTTTATAACGGCGGTACATTGGGTGATATCTGAGTGTACTAAATGGCACCTCTGCCTCTGTCTAAAATGTATAGGTACTTAAATATATTATTATTGATTGATATTTACTTTTTACATTACATGTCAGCGAAATGAATATGAACCACCATTGAAACGTCAAGACTTGAAAGATTTCAATATATCAGTTAATGTGAAGACATCCAGTGAAATAAGTTTAAAGAAATAAAAGAAAGTATTGCAGCAGAAGATGAAGAGATAAAAGAAGAAAATTAATTACAAGTTATTTCTTATTAAAGTTGTTCATGATTATACAGTCTGAAATTGAAAATATTTTGCAGTGAAATTTTGCTAATATTTGAGATTTTTTTTAAAAGTATATTCCAAGTAGCAAGCAAAGAAAAATTACATATAGTGATGACATAAAGACTTTTGCTTTAACATTACACTTTTAGTCGCTGAAAACATTTTTGTTTTATAAATTCAAAGATATATTTGCCGAAAGAGAGCACATTATGGTGATCTTTAGCAAACTTTAATTGTTTTGTTGGCTTCTTCACGGAAGTTTTAGAATATTAAAAATAAATTTAAGGACGAAACCACACCCGCAGAATGTAGCGTTAATTTTTGATTCCATGGCTCTCAAACAAGAATTTATTTGGTATTGTAATTTGTAAAACATCCACGTGTTTATTACTTTTGCTATAAATATCTACACAACTTTGTTTACAATCAACTTACCTATGGAATTTCACACTAGATGTTGGATTGCAAATAATTCTGCAACCATGAATTACACAACTCATAGTAGAATATCTCTAAAACACAATATGTATTATTATGGACAATTACAGAAAAAAAGTTCGCAGAATACTCGCAAAAATTGTAAAATCACACAAAATAGATATTCGTAATATTTCAAAATTACTTACTGAAAATTAGGTTATTAACTTCCTAAATGTGTATTATTTTTTTATGTATGATTGTTTACTTTTATGAGTATGTTTTTTATTTTTTTTTATTATATTTAAATTTAGCAATAACTGTAGTTTTCATTTTTAAATATCCCAATGTTTTTCTGTCTAACCTTACAGTCTCCATATTTGGTTATAAAGGCCGGCAAACAACGTGAACATATCCAGTCGCGGGGGAAAGTAAAACATATACAATGTGAGGCTGTGTGCCGAGCAAAAAAAAAGCACGCGGGGCCCCGTGCGAAGCAAATAATTTTTTTTAACAGCTTTGTAAGTAAGGTGCCAAAAAACGGGCCCCCAAGGAGCTGCAAGATGCCCCTGTAACTGCGAGGCCCCAGGCGGTTGCCTGGTTTGCCCCCCTCCTCCAAGGCCGCCACTGAATTCACCACCGCGTGGTGAGGTATTTTTTTTATGTAAGTGGAACTAGTAGTTCCGAACTACACATACCAAAAAAGTATGTAAATATGCCAATTTTGTTTGGAATAAACTTTCTAACTCAAATTATATTTTTTAAATATCAACTATTACTAGCCGCTGTAGTTGGTTTTCATAATTAATTTAAACCGCATTACTTTATAGAGATAAAAATAAATATTATGGTGCGATATCATATTATTACACACTCACGCCTCTTATCCCCCGGGTAGACAGAGGTGCAATTAGTGCACCCACTTTTTGCCGTTATTCCGTTCCATGCTGTGATAGGGGGCGAGCCTATCGCCTTATCGTGTACAAATTCCAGAGTCCGAGCTGATACTGAATGGAAAATAATCACTTTGCCCGACCCGACTAACCCGGGGATCGAACCCGAGATCTCAGCATTGCAGTCGTACCATAATACAACTACGCCACCGAGGCAGCCATATTATATCATATCATATTATTATGGACAGTTAATTATGTTACGTCCTGGTTTTGAAAATAAACCTTTGTCACTCTAAAGAGAGAGACAGCAGATAGCTGTGACGTCACATTTTAATCTTCAGTTTGTTAAACGGAATGAAAAATCCATATGGGTATAACATTCTTGGTCCAATGTCATATCATCTGTCAAAATAATAAACGTCTTAAGATGTAAATAAACATTGTAGAAATCAGAATTTTTTTACTTGAGCTTGAAACAGAAGTAAATATATAATATAAAAGACTAAAGAGCGGGCACGAGTTGCTGATGCCTTTAACGTATCTATAGGAATCTACCGCCGTATCCCACAACAGTTCTGTCTAAAGTCGGAAAATTCATAGAAAAATTCGATCAGTGGTGCCTAATACGGAGGGAACGTAATAAATGGATCAAGGTAAATAGTATTTAAATAAAAATAAAGAATCAATGGTCGTGTACGCCTAAATGTTCATTATTCTAAAGATAATTTATAGATAGTATGGAAATTTTCCGATTGCTTGGAAAATGGTTCAAATCTTAAAAAAGTACTGTTTTCAAATTTTTTCCTTTGTATACATACAATTACCTAGCTGGACACCAAATTTCAACTTTCTAGGTCATCTGGAAGTGGGTTAGGTTTTTGATCTATATGTCAGTCAGTGATAAAAATGCCGATTTTTAGATGTTAATATCTCAATGACCGTTTGAGCTGTATTTATGAAATTTGGGATTCTAGATAACTTAAGGGACTTTAATAAATAAACCAAATCTCATGTATTTACGTTAAATAGATATTGAGTTATAGAGGCGTCAAAAGTCGCTCCAAATGGTTCGGGTGAAACTACACTAGGCAGCTTTGACAAGTTTTTTTTTTGCTTGGCTTGACACGCTGCCGCGTGTCTCGATGAAAGTTTGACTTCAGTACGTGTGTACATTGCACAAAACATAAACAGACTGAGTAAAACTTACTTACAACTTTAGATTAGTATAAAGTACGAACACATTTTAACCATATCAAATTCTATATTATACATGTTATAAAGAGGTCAAGTTTGTGATTTTGTTTGTAGGAAGTAATCTCTTATCTCTGGAACTAATGAATTTCGATTAAATTTGGTATAGAGATAGTTTGAGACTCTGGTAAGGATATGGGCTACTTTTTATCCCGGAAAATTATAGCGGGAACTTTATTCCGAAAAGCTGCGAGGAAAAGCTAGTTTAATAATAATGTTGAATCACACACACACTCACGCATTTTATCCCCGAAGGGGTAGGCAGAGGCGCAACTAGTGCACCCACTTTTCGCCGTTATTCCGTCCCATGTGATAAAGGGTGAGCCTATCGCCATTATCGGGCACAAATTCCAGACTCCAGGCGGATATTGGATAGAAAAACTCAATATCACTTTGCCCAACCCAGGGATCGAACCCGAGACCTCAGCATTGCAGTCGTACCATAATACAACTACGCCACCGAGGCAGTCTAATCTTGAATCAATGTAAAACAAAACCAATGACCCCTATCTCCGTATTTATTTTTAAAATACTGGTACTCATAGACCGTGGGCCAGTAGCAAAATTTCGTCAGTCATTTTCTCCCGAACGATAATTGGTGAGATGCATCAGAGACGTGTATCATAAAGCCTCGTGAACGTCAGCTTCGGCTCCGTGGGTGCCATGAGCGGTGGTAGCCTCCCAAAGATGTAGAAAAAAATATATTATTCAGTCATTTCCTCCCAACTAAGAATCATTTTAAATTGTAGCTAACCCGATACCTTGAAGAAAAAAAATAATCAGCTGACTGTAACTTGGGGCATTATGCGTCAGCTGGTCAATCAAACATGTAAAAAAAATATATCATTTCAGTGATTTTCTCTCAACTACAAATTTACCTGATAATAGCTTATACGCAACTATGAATAAATATATATGTCAGCTGGCTGTATGCCGGGGCAAAAACCGTCAGCTGATGCCTTGAAAGTTATAACGCAGGTGTTAGGCGAGAGCTTCTATTACATAATTATATGCATCAGCTGACAATGTTTCCCTCGAATTAATGATAGTAGATTCTCTTTATTAATTACAGCATTGTATTATCAATCTATACATGTAAAATGCTTTGTCCTGAATGACTGACTGACGCACAGCCTAAACCTCTGACCGTAGAGACCTGAAACTTGCAGGGTGTGTTCTTTGTATGCCATAAGCATCTAATGAGATTGAATTTTCCGAAAGTCTACCCCTAAGAGGGTGAAAAAGGGGGGCAAAGTTTGTATGGGCCAACGTGATTCCTTGGTCCAACCTACTTCAAATATTGCTTAAACTTATTTTTAACAGAACTGATAGAAGACGTGTTTCATGTTTTATTGAAATTCATCCCGTAATATATAATATGTATAAAAACGAAAGGTCATTAACTCACTCATCACGAAATCTGAGAAGCTACACGTGCTAGGAGTCTCAAATTTTGTGGAGGTTCCTTTTAGGACGTTGGAGCTCACTAAGACGGGATTTTACGAAATTCAACCCCTAATGGGGTAAAAAGATTGTACGCGATAAACTCAAAGACTATCAAACGGATTTTGATTAAATTTGGTATGGAGATAATTCGAGCATCTGGGAAACTGGAAAGTTTTAGGCTACTTCTTATCCCGTGAAAATTTATAAGTGGGACCTTTATAAAAAAAAACTCTTTCGTACGACCGCGGCTGCGGGCAAAAGCTAGTCAGCTTATAAATTTTCATCTGGGAAGATATAATGTATCTTAAATGTTTGACTTTACGCTCAGATATGAGTTTTCCGATGAAATGTATAAATACTTTACGACTAATACGTATATAATTAAATAACTGAAGAAATATTAAGAACAGTGATTATGAATTTATAGTTTATTGTACTCTCCGGAGTAAGATAAAGTGGTCAGCAGAAGACTTTTCAGATTAACACAACCTACTGCAGGTACCACCTATGCAACACGTTTCTAATCTAAGGGTTAGAAAAGTGTTGCATGCCTACATCGCGTCATACAAGGAACACACCCTGCAAGTTTCAGATCTCTACGGTCAGAGGTTTGGGCTGTGCGGTTAACTGTCAGTCAGTCATTCAGGACAAAGCATTTTACATGTATAGATTGATAATACAATGCTGTAATTAATAAAGAGAATCTACTATCATTAATTCGAGGGAAACATTGTCAGCTGATGCATGTAATTATGTAATAGAAGCTCTCGCCTAACACCTGCGTTATAACTTTCAAGGCATCAGGTGACGGTTTTTGCCCCGGCATACAGCCAGCTGACATATATATTTATTCATAGTTGCGTATAAGCTATTATCAGGTAAATTTGTAGTTGAGAGAAAATCACTGAAATGATATATTTTTTTTACATGTTTGAATGACCAGCTGACGCATAATGCCCCAAGTTACAGTCAGCTGATTATTTTTTTTCTTCAAGGTATCGGGTTAGCTACAATTTAAAATGATTCGTAGTTGGGAGGAAATGACTGAATAATATATTTTTTTTCTACATCTTTGGGAGGCTACCACCGCTCATGGCACCCACGGAGCCGAAGCTGACGTTCACGAGGCTTTATGATACACGTCTCTGATGCGTCTCACCAATTATCGTTTGAGAGAAACTTGGTCATCGAAATCTGTCACTGGCCCACGGACCATCATATTGATTATTAACTTTTACTTAACTTCTATCTTTATTGAGGTTTAATGGCCAACAATAGATACAATTCTGGATGCTTAATTAAAATTCCAAGCTCTTTTGTTCATTGTTGTTTAATTATACTTTATTATGATAGGACTAATACAACAATCCTGTTCTACCACGGTTCTCCATGCAAATATAATTAGAATATTAATTAAATTGTGAAACACGCGTAAACTTTTAAGGCTTTGTTAAAACCTTTTATGTATTTGCAAATATCAGGGTTTTTACTTTTACTCTGGTCCACTAGTGTCTCTCGGTCAAACTTTTTTCCCCGCCTCCGAAAAATATGAACGAGTTGTCATTCGATTCGGAATGGCGTGTAGATAATTTTTGAGAAAATTTAAACGCCGCTTGCAACAATTGCGAAAGTTATAAACAATTAACTGAAAAACAAATGGGATTTAGTTTTTTGCAAGGATGTCAAAAACTATTTAACATTTTTCAAATTTGAAAAAAGATACAAAAAAGGATGACATTTCCTAATAAACTCTCACCTCCCGGAACTGAAGAACTAGTATCTATAATTTTCCCAGAGGGTTGAAAATACGTCCTAAAACGGGTACTTGGGCTTGGATAAGGCACGCCCTCTAATGAATAAATATTATTTATAACGAAACATGAAAATTAAGAACTGAAAAACTCAAGCACCTTCTGGATAGATGAATGAACAATAATCCGCGGTCAAAATTATCTTATCGTGATTTTTAATTAATTATGCATTACTTAATTGGCATTTTTTAACTACTTGAACAGGAACATTGTCAGTGCTATAATTGTTAAATGAAAAATATGAGATTTTTTTCTTTTTGGAGCTATTTTTGAAAGGTCGTAGAATAGACTCCCGCTGGTAAAATTAATTATTTTTTTCATTTTCGTATCAACAATTTACTTATGTAAAAATTAGTTTTAAAAATTCGATAAACAAATAATTTTTTTTTTCTCAAGAAATAACACAGTTATTTTTGTATGCGGAGAAGTAAGTTTGCCCTGAAGGGTACTTGTTGACCAGACTATATATCCAATGTAGGTTTTAATACAAAATGTATACTTGTAACTCAAAATAAGTGGACTACGATGCAATGAACTGCAAATACGGTTCAAAAAACGTCTTGTTCCACTACGCGACAGATAGACAAACCAATAAACATATCACATTGAAACGGAACTTACTTGCGCTAATGAGGTTTTCTTATCACTTGATTTCGAACACTTGATATCTGTTAGGTCACGTATAACCCGTTTATACTTTAGCAGCAGCCCTTGAAACCTAGGAATGTAGTGGCAGTCACACCTCCAGGGATTGTGACCAAGGTACACGTGCATTATGTTATTATTGACCTGAAACGCCTTGTCGAACGCGTACACGGGGATCTGTAAAGGAAGTATTAATACACATGGTAGCCAACTGGTCAGAATTCAACCATAATTTTAAAAAAATATGCACTCCTCTACTCCTCACGTTAATCATATCAATTCTCACACACCTCCGTAGGTGTAAAATGCTTAAAAAGGGGGTACAAAGTTTTATCTTCAGGTATATACAAGATTAGATGGAGGAGTGGTGTCAAGCTGGCCCAATCAAACGTACTCCCCTAAAGCAACTCCTGTACGCTTATCTCGTAGACAAACAGTGGTCAAAACGGTGACGCATTTTACAAATGCATTTTTATAAATCATTTTAAAACTACTTTAAACTCCTTTGTTATCGTTCTGCACCCCATCACTTAGATTTCAGCTTTGCTGGAGCCCTTCGAGCATCCATATAGTCGATGCCCCTGTACACAAACCCTTCATTTCAACTCTTGGTTGAATCAACATATTTAGGCCTAAATGCGTTCACGAACATCCTTTTCCATACCTGTCATCTTGGGAACCTTTCATTCTCCTCCTACCCTTACTTACTCGTATTCTCATTCTCAAACTGTTAGCAATGAAACCCCAGTGAAACTGCAACGGTTCTCACCCATAACAAGCGCAATCTACTCAAAGGTTGAGGGTTGCATTGTCTTTTCTTGATTTCTAGGATTATTAAGTCACTAAAATAAAAAGTTTGAGCTATATTTTGGTGCCAAATTCTTTGGTTAATTAGTGTGCCCACAACTGACTGTTTTGATGGCGAAACTGTAATATAATATGAGTACCTACTATGCTGAGGTCTCCGGTTCGATCCCCGAGTCACGCAAAGTGATATTGGACGGAATACACATGGTGAAAAGTGTGTGCACTAGTTGCACCTTTGCCTACCCCCCTGAGACTAATAGACCGTGGGCCAGTTCAAAATTTCGTCAGTCATTTTCTCCCGAACGATAATTGGTGAGGTGCATCAGAGACGTGTATCATAAAGCCTCGTGAACGTCAGCTTTGGCTCCGTGGGTGCCATGAGCGGTGGTAGCCTCCCAAAGATGTAGAAAAAAAAATATTATTCAGTTATTTCCTCCCAACTAAGAATCATTTTAAATTGTAGCTAACCCGATACCTTGAAGAAAAAAAAAATCAGCTGACTGTAACTTGGGGCATTATGCGTCAGCTGGTCAATCAAACATGTAAAAAAAATATATCATTTCAGTAATTTCCTCCCAACTACAAATTTACCTGATGATAGCTTATACGCAACTATGAATAAATATATTTATTTATTTTTTATTTATTTATTAATATTCGGGGAACAAACAGAACAATATTTCCTTAAACTAGATTTACATTAAAATATATTATAATCCAGCAAAGTTCCCACAGTAAAGTAGCACATCTTGAGCCAAAAGAGTGAACAAACGCGGTTATTAAAACATTAATAAAAAAAAAGAAGAAAAGAACGAAATTAATCAATAATATTACATCGTTAAGAAATGTCATGCCAGAGAGTGTTCAGATTAAGAGCCAGATTTCAATAATGCTATAATTGATTTCTTAAAGTTATTACAAGAAACTAGGAATAAGTCAATATCACAGAATTTGTTGTTGTAGTTTTCACTTACTCTACGGACAAAAGCATTACCTCCATAACTTGTTCGTGTAAATGAACGATGGAAAAGGGTGTTGTTACGGTAGCTAACGCGTGGACAACTAAATAATATATTTCTTAGTAAGTAAGGAGAGTCAATGTAATAATTAATTATTTTAAATAAAAACAGTTGGTCTCTCATAAGCCTGCGATCTGCAAGGGAGATTAAATTTAATGAGTCGGATGGAGTAAGATCAAAGCGATAATTGAGGTGTTTACTAAATATATTTTGAATCCGTTCTATTTGATTGATATAACATTTATATTGCGGATTCCAAACGGTGGAAGCGTATTCTAAAATAGAGCGGACAAAACTATTATACAAAAGTAAAAGTGTGGCTAGTTTTTTAAAATCTCTACTTACTCGAAGAACAAAGCCAAGCATGCCGTAAGCCTTGTTGACGATTACATCAATATGATGATCAAAAATTAATTTAGAATCCATATAAACACCCAAATCTCTCACAACTGAAACACGTTTTAGTGGCCTATTATTTATAGTATAATCATAATGTACATTATTATGTTTACGGGAGAAGGTTATAACATTGCATTTATCAATATTAAGAAATAATTGATTCATTTGACAATATGTAGATAAATTGTCTAAGTCTTCCTGCAACAAAATGCTATCCACGGTGGTATTTATGGGCTTATAAATTTTCATATCGTCCGCATAAAGAATAAAAGATGAATGTTTTAATACTGCTGATACGTCGTTTATAAAGATGTTAAATAATAGAGGCCCCAGATGGGATCCTTGTGGAACTCCAGATGGAACAGGTGTGAATGTGGAACAGAAACCCTTAACAGTAACGGCCTGACTACGGCCCCTTAAATAGGAATCTAGCCATATCTAGCCATATATGAATCTAGCCATATATGTCAGCTGGCTGTATGCCGGGGCAAAAATCGTCAGCTGATGCCTTGAAAGTTATAACGCAGGTGTTAGGCGAGAGCTTCTATTACATAATTACATGCATCAGTTGACAACGTTTCCCTCGAGTTACTGATAGTAGATTCTCTTTATTAATTACAGCATTGTATTATCAATCTATACTTTGTCCTGAATGACTGACTGACGGTTAAACGCACAGCCTAAACCTCTGACCGTAGAGACCTGAAACTTGCAGGGTGTGTTCTTTGTATGCCATAGGCATCTAATGAGATTGAATTTTCCCAAAGTCTACCCCTAAGAAGGTGAAAAAGGGGGGCAAAGTTTGTATGGGCCAACGTGATTTCTTGGTCCAACCTACTTCAAATATTGCTTAAACTTATTTTTAACAGAACTGATAGAAGACGTGTTTCGTGTTTTATTGAAATTCGTCCCGTAATATATAATATGTATAAAAACGAAACGTCATTAACTCACTCATCACGAAATCTGAGAAACTACAGTCTTAAATTTTGTGGAGGTTCCTTTTAGGACGTTGGAGCTCACTAAGACGGGATTTTGCGTATTTCAACCCCTAATGGGGTAAAAATATTGTACGCGATAAACTCAAAGACTATCAAACGGATTTTGATTAAATTTGGTATAGAGATAATTCGAGAATCTGGGAAACTGGAAAATTTTAGGCTACTTCTTATCCCGTGAAAATGTATAAGCGGGACCTTTATCAAAAAAAAAACTCTTTCGTACGACCGCGGCTGCGGGCAAAAGCTAGTCAGCTTATAAATTTTCATCTGGGAAGATATAATGTATCTTAAATGTTTGACTTTACGCGCAGATATGAGTTTTCCGATGAAATGTATAAATACTTTACGACTAATACGTATATAATTAAATAACTGAAGAAATATTAAGAACAGTGATTATGAATTTATAGTTTATTGTACTTTCCGGAGTAAGATAAAGTGGTCAGCAGAAGACTTTTCAGATTAACACAACCTACTGCAGGTACCACCTTTGCAACGCGTTTCTAATCTAAGGGTTAGAAAAGTGTTGCATGCCTACATCGAGTCATGCAAGGAACACACCCTGCAAGTTTCAGATTTCTACGGTTAGAGGTTTGGGCTATGCGTTTAACCGTCAGTCAGTCATTCAGGACAAAGCATTTTACATGTATAGATTGATAATACAATGCTGTAATTAATAAAGAGAATCTACTATCAGTAACTCGAGGGAAACATTGTCAGCTGATGCATGTAATTATGTAATAGAAGCTCTCGCCTAACACCTGCGTTATAACTTTCAAGGCATCAGCTGACGGTTTTTGCCCCGGCATACAGCCAGCTGACATATATATTTATTCATAGTTGCGTATAAGCTATCATCAGGTAAATTTGTAGTTGAGAGGAAATTACTGAAATGATATATTTTTTTTACATGTTTGATTGACCAGCTGACGCATAATGCCCCAAGTTACAGTCAGCTGATTATTTTTTTTTTCTTCAAGGTATCGGGTTAGCTACAATTTAAAATGATTCTTAGTTGGGAGGAAATGACTGAATAATATTTTTTTTCTACATCTTTGGGAGGCTACCACCGCTCATGGCACCCACGGAGCCGAAGCCGACGTTCACGAGGCTTTATGATACACGTCTCTGATGCGTGTCACCAATTGTCGTTTGAGAGAAACTTTGTCATCGAAATCTGTCACTGGCCCACGGACCATAAAAGGCACACTAACCGAAAAAAACACTTTTCTATGGCTTTAATCTGTCAAGGACACCGGTGTCCATATATATAGGGTTTTTCCATACATCTATATATATTATAAGCGGGGCTTGACGGGTTAAGACAATAATTCTTTGCATTTATACATACATAACATTGTTATATCTCAAATAAGGTTTCCCGTATAAAAGGTAACTCATTCAAGTCAGTCAAATTTAGAGCTAAGCAACAGTGCTTTCTGACCACATCAATTAAACTCTATTACCTCAAGCCCACGGACGTCGTTTGTTTGGCCAGCCAGCGGCTATCATTCACTACATTTACCTCGCATAAAGGCGAGGCAATAACGCAAATGGACTGAATAATTTACGACCAATCTATATATATATATATATACTGTGCACCTCAAAGTCATAACGGAAGAGCCAGACAAAGCAAAATCTAGTTAACTAAACCATTGTCGTCAAATAATTTAACAAAGCTGTGCCCGTACTGCAGAAGCTTAGTTTAAATTAGTTTGCCAGTACGTTTAAAGTGCATCAAGGCTTTTTTATATTCAGGGGTAAGGACTCTGGTGGTAGGACTCTCATATATCGCACCTTTAGGATGAAAACGACACAATTCAAAAAGATAGAAAATTGAGTTATCGTCATAAAATTGCTTAAAACGAAGTTCTCAATACAACAATAATTCAAACACAGCCATATTCCAAAAGGAAAAGGACAAAACTTTTAGATCAGTCCCTTGCTTATTTTATTTTTATAAATAAGGGACTAGTTTTTTAGTCATTTAAAAATGACAACTTAATTTTCTATTTTTTGAATTGTGTCGTTTTCGTTCTAAAGGTGCGATATGTAAGAGTCCGTCCGGGTGGTTACCACTGCAATGTCTATTTCTTCCGCCAAGCAGCAGTGTGGATGCACTGTTATGTTTAGGTTTGAGGGATACTGTAGCAAGTGTAACTACAGGACATAATGAGACTTAACGTCTTATGTCTCAAGATGACGAGCGATGATTAATTTTATGAATTTTATAATCATCATCAGCCACATGGATTCCACTGCTGAACATAGAGCTCCCCTAAAGATTTTAAGACGGATCGATCAAAATGTCTGCTACTAAAATTTTTAGAAGGGAAAGCCATCAAGGTTTCAGTCCGCCATAACCATGAAGTTAAAACCTTCGATTTTTTTATGGCGTTGAATGATAAGACGAGCATGCCGTTCGCCTGATGGTAAGCGATACGACCACTCATAAACAGTAGCAACACCATCCAACACCTTGGGTTACAAAGTACTGTGTGGCATTCCACTGCGCTCGTCATCATGAGATCTAATATGTTAAGTCTCATTATGTCCAGTAGTTACCGGCTACAATGCCCTTCAAACCGAAACACAACAATGCATGCACACTGCTGCTTGGCGGTAGAAATAGAAATTGCGGTGGTACCCACCCAGACGGACTTTTACATATGAGAGACCTACCACCAGTAAGAAATATCTCTTTATTATGAAATCTTACAAATTGGTTTACTTCAATAATAAGCATTCTTTACTATAATTGGACCGAGTTATGCCAAAATGTACAAACTACTTATAAACAAAATTACTATATTGTTATTTGTTACAGCTGTATTTTATACGGAAATACCTATTATTTTTTTTTTTCTTTCTTCTTTTAAACAGGTCGCTATAGTTGTATCGCATGCTGTTAGCTTTTGCTGAGTTCTAAAGTATCTCATTTGGATTAATTGCGTGTTTAAAGTTAATAACTTATTTTTAGATAATTTGTGGATTGGTACATTTTGGCATAACTGAGTCCAATTCAAATATCGTACCTGCTCGAGCATATTCCAGCGAAGGCTGAGCACTCGGAATTTTGAAAACCATTCGGAGCCCTCTAGCTCTTTTACCGCTGAAATGCTGTTGTTATCCAGGTAAAGATCCGCTAGCTTCGTGTAATGAGGATTTTGTATTATACTTCTTATCGTATTGATCTGCAAACAAATATTTTTAAATGTTCATATAGGATTATTGTTATGCCAGCCATTTCAGCAGTATGTGTATGTAACAAAATCATATTATTTCGAATATGTATTTTATTAACCACAGAATGGGCGTCAAGTTTTATCTATTTGGTCGTGATTCAGAGCAGGCAGACTCCGAGATTTCGACATGAATAGTTTGATGGCTACTTGTGAAGACTATTTTGGGAAAAAATATTAATTTTATAACAAACAACTATTTAATCCAGAGTAACTACTGGACATAATGAGAATTGACATCTGATGTCTCAGGATGACGAGCGCAGTGCAATGCCACACAGTACTTTGTAATTCAAGGTGTTGGATGGTGTTGCTACTGTTTATGGGTGCTCGTATCGCTTACCAACAGGCGAGCGGCACGCTCGATCGAACACGAGACCTCAGCATTGCGGTCCTACCGTAATACAACTACGCCACCGAGGCAGTCATTTTCCATCCCATGTCTTAATACGACGAATCTATAGATTTATCGGGCACAGATTCCGTCCCTGGGCTACTCAGGTGTATTTTTTCATAGACAAACTCACAAAGGTTTAGAAATAACAAAGAGGAACAAATTTCATTGGCCTACATTTGTCCCAATTTTGATTATTTGTGAATAATGTGATCTACTTTCACAAAAGGAAAAGATTTATTTCCTTTACCTTCAAAACAAAGAAATAATAAGGATTCTTGATGTTTGTTATAATGGCTAATTGTAAAATACTTTAAGAATGGAGTATTATTTAAAGGTTCTCTATAATATAAAGAAGTGGACGACTTAAGTCAGTTTTGTCAATTAACGAAATATCTTTGCTATTATATTATTTTGTTTCGGAGGATGATTTCGTCAAGTTCATTATTTCTAATTAACGAGCTTAACTACAATTACGATAATTTAATTACATCTTTGAAATTCATTCACATGTGATATAATTTCATTGCAAACCTTCTCAGTAGAGGAGGCCGTGCTCAGCAGTGGGCAGTATATATTACAGGGATGGTATGATATGATAATCATATGATGATAATAAATTGCATTTAATTAATATTGTCATGCAGCAGTGTGTATGCACAGTTGTGATTCGGTTTGAAGGACATTATAGCCAGTGTAACTACAGGACATAATGAGGCTTAACATCTTATGTCTCAGGATGACGAGCGCAGTAGAATGCCACGCAATTTGTAACTCCAGGTGCTAGGTGGTGTTTTTACTGTTTATGGATGGTCGTATCGCTTACCATCAGGCGAACGGCATGCCCGTCTCGTCATTTGATGCTTTAAAAAAATCACTATATGGGAATGTTTTATAGTTACCCATTTATACACTCTTTAATAGATTATCTTAAATGCTTATAGCATTTATTAGTAGACTCAAAGCTTAAATATCACCCATTTTAAAATTTCGGTTAGTATGAGTGAAAATACTCACGATAATAACGATATTTTTAGCAAGGATAAACGTTGCTCATTGAATGACTAAATCCGAAAACGCTCCTTTGTGGCAATCTGAAAGCTTTTCGGATTAATTAAATCAGCGAACAAGCATTTCGACCGAATATGCTCATGGATATTTTGACCGATACCATTTTTTTTTTTTTTGTTGACGCGGAGAAAGTGACTTATTACTACCGCCCAGTGTTCAAGGGGAACGACTGAGCGGTTATGTTGGGTTCATCGTGCTTTACGACCCGACGTTGAGCCGCCCGGAGAGATGGAAAACGTCGGGCGACCGCCGGGCCGAGTCCCTAACCTATGTACACCGCACGGCATACCAACTAAAACTCCGCGGTGGCCATCTTCGGCGCATTAGGAACGGCTGCGGGCTTCTTCCGACTCACGTCTAAGTTGTCGTCCGCAACCACCCCTGCGCGTACCGCTGTTGCGGTCCGTCTCCAGTTGTTGCGGGAGCTCAGAAGCCCCGGTACACCGAAGGACGCCCTTGGCGTCAGAGGCAGCGTGAGACACGCTGCCGTCCATCACGGGGGTCACAAAAGTTGGCTAGACTAATAGGTGGACGGCAAGTGACCCCCGGAGGCCTCTATTAGTCGCGATTTACGACAGGCAGGGGATACCGTGGTGGAATTCTCCAAACGCCCCCAATCCACAGGGTGGGAGACGTCGGTCAGTCGTCCACCCGACGCCTCCTACGTCTCGTCTGGCGGCGGGAGGCATCACCACTGTGCTGGCGATCCCTCTCGGCACTCTCCTTCCGCGAGAGGACCACCTCGCAGAAGTGGGCCAGCGCCTGCCAGGCCTCCCGGCCGCCGACCATAGCAGCGACTACGGCCGGCAGCGAGAGATCTTCTCCGACGACTGCTCTGAGAGCGCTGCGTTCTTCATCCCAGGCTGGACAAAACTCCAACGTGTGTTGGGCCGTGTTCATTGGGCAGTTGTCACAATAGTGACACACGGCCGACTCCTCTATCCCCACCATATGTTGCCGCTCCGTGGCGCCTGTCCAGCCATTCGGCAAAGACAGGACGCACTGCCTCTACGACCCTGTGCCCCCACGACGGGGCCTCCAGCCTGAGACGCCACTCCTCCACGGCGGCTCGCCGTAAGGAGGCCCTCTTGGCCTCTATCTCCTTCAGGGCCGGCCGTTCCCCGCGACTGAATGCCTCCTCCCGCCACTGAAATGCATCGGCAAGGGATTTGGCGTCCAGGTCCCAGGGCAGAAATCCGGCCAATAAGCAAGCCGCCTCGAAAGAGACCGTGCGATACGCCCTGACCGCCCGCTGCGCTAAAGCTCTCTGTGGAACGCGCAGGAGGGCGACGCAGGGCCGTTTCAGGGAGTCATCCCAAACGGAGCTGCCATAAAGGGCCATGGACCGCACGACTCCGTGATACAGTCTCCGGCAAGGGAAGCCAGGACCTTCCAGGTTGGGCAGCAAGCCGAAAAGAGCGCCCGCTGCCCGGGACAATTTCGTCCTCAGCTCCTTAAAGTGGGTGCGGAATCGCCATCGGCTATCTAGGACTAAATCCAGATACTTCATGCTAGAGCCGATGGGGATCCGTACCCCCCCAACGACGATGCGGGCACCGGCCGGTGGCCCTCTCCGAGGTCCGTGAAAACACACGGCCTCGGTTTTCTCGAGGGCCACCTTCAAACCTAAACGTTGAATTCTACCAACTTCTTGGCCGGTGCCCGCCACCGCCAGAGTTGCGGCGTCCCGGAAGGTCCCAGTTGACCGATACCATACTATACCTGCCCTGTATTATATACTGCCCACTGCTGAGCACGGGCCTCCTCTACAACTGAGAGGGTTAGCATAAATTTCGAAGGTATGTGAAGCCTTAGCAGACTTCACATACTTTCGAAATTTAGAGAACTTCTCAGGTATGCAGGTTTCCTCACGATGTTCTCCTTCACCGTCAAAGCGATAAATCACAAAGAATACACACGTATTTTTTTTTTTAAATATCAGAGGAGTGTGCCCTTGGGTTTTGAACCTGCGAACATTCGTCTCGGCAGACCGTTCCACTCCCAACCAGGCTATCGCCGCTTTTTTTAGTGATATAACCAAATATTTATAGTACAAAATCATTTACAAAAATAAGTTTTATTTAAATATTCTAAATAAAAAAAATAAGAATCGAATCAAAGTTTATTTCATACACTAAAGAGATTAAAACTTGTCGCGAGATTTACTTTTGTCGAGATTCATTGTATTATCTACACCAGTAAAACTCGCGCAAAGCATATTTTGTCTCTACCGCAGAACAGGGATTCTTCTCTTTCCTCCGTGGTCTCTACATACCTAGTAGTTATAAATCAAAGTTTGATTCAATTTCAACTTTATTTTTGTCTTTTCGGAACATTTAAATAAAATCTTGTTTTAAAAAATATATATTGTTGATTTATTTTCAGTTAGATATTAATAATTAGGATCATTTACTATATTTTGTTTTGGTCAGAAAATAAGACGAAAAATATTTTTTTTTTGTAAAATCAGGATCGAAATAGGTTGAAAAAATATTATCGTGAGCAAAAGTGGGGGCGTGGTGGGGATATCCCGCTGTCTCTTTCGCACGCACACAGCGCTATGGTAGGTGACACTCGGTGACGTCACAGTCTGACATTCCTGTTTTTTCACAATTACCCCTCCGACCAAATTTCAAAGCTTTATAAATTACTTATTATTTCGCCAATTTTGAAAATTCCTTCTCCGGTAGGTTTTGGATGGCATACATTCTAGATACTTGTCCATTTTATTTTAAAAAAGTTGTCTACTACCCTATTCAATTGCAAGTTTTGACCCGAACAATTCAAAACCAAAATCATAATACGCTATTCCAAAATCCCCGGGATGTCAAAAATTACTGAGTTATTGGGCACCGTCTTATGTTTTAGCGCCTACAAATGACACTTGTGGGGTTCATACAGCAATTGTTCGACCACCATCAAACTATCCCTAACCTATGTAATTTTTTTTAGTTTTAAGTTACTCTGTAAAATTGGTATGGCGGCCATCTTGTTTTCCAATATTTGAAATACTTCCATCGCTGCTACAATTTGCCTAGTGTATAGGTCGATATTAGTAAAGACACGCCCTCACTAAGGGCCCGTTCCTTCAACTGTAGTTATCTTTTTCGCCGGGTCTGATTAAGCTGGATGACCTCGTAGAACTGTGACTGCGCCAGGCGCTGCGAGCGCGTCCAACTTTATAACACCGAGGATTACCCTAACTACAATTGAAAAAACCCGGTCTAAGTGTTACCGTTTTACCAGCCAGTAGTATCTCCTAGAAGGGTAGAAAGCACCCGTCAGTTTATTGACCTATATTTTCCCAGCAACTCCTTTAATTTGATATCTATATTATAGGAGACCGTAGAAAATAACTATTCCGCCATCTTGGGCCGTCCACCATATTAGATTTAGAAAGACGTCACTTAGATAGGCATATTTTGTCATCCAAACTAAAGGTGTATTTAATTGCAAGTTAAAGTAAAAATAGCCTTTTCCCATCTCCCTTTCCATCTAGTTTCGACTCGCAGAATGGATTTGGGATAAATAATTGTCGGATCGCACTACTACAATCTGCAAATATGGAAATATCAAGTAATATTCGTTGGTTTAATCAATTATTATTTGAGAGTGTTTATTGTAAATGGTACTTTCACAGCTAAAATTTTATATTTACTATTCTCCTGGCGCAACAGAAACAAACAAGTACTATATTTTAATGAAAATTTTCTTGCTTTTAAAGCGCTTTGCCATATTAAATTGCAGTCTTCATTATATTCTTTAACAAAGCTTTGTCAGTTGCAAATATCACGCTACTAGCTTTTGCCTGCGGCTCCGCCCGCTTTGCTGTCACGCCTCCGGGTGCCATAAGCGAAATATATACGCGAGGATTTGGAACTACTTGTCCAAACTCAAAACAATTCCGGCACCCTAATAGAAATAAGCGAAAATTATTTTTTACATATATCCCACCACAGTACCCACATCTATTTTATTAAGTACTTTCATTATTAATCGGGGAATAATTGCTTTTGTTTCATTTTATTCATCGTAAGGCAAGAATAACACCCCGAACTCTCAAAATCAACGGAATATATTTGCTATAACAACCTAAGACTGAAATCTGTGTTACCAGTTACCACTCTAAAGTCATTCGAGACGCTACCAAAGTTTGTAAGAAATCTTTCTATAAATAGCAGCTGTTATTCAGTCGATTGCCTTTAAAACAGTGATATTGCCCTTAAAATACCTATGCATTAAAATTTATGGTATTTATTTATACCTTTACGTTTTCCTGAAAATTTACTTTTGATTTATTTTGATAGCTGATATTTCAACGTAGGCGATGCATAAATATTGAGATGAGATATAGGTAAGTAAGTATTGCTTATAGTAAGTATTCGAACACACTTACAACTTAGCTATTTATCATAATAATTACAATAAGTAAGAAACAAACCATATAACATACATATATTGGATTAACTGTTCCAACAGCATTGCAAAGTTTATGATTACCACTCAAATACACGAACAATAAAATAGATAAAATATGTTGCTTTAATTTAATTATTTTGTTACACTGTATGGCACATAAAGATAATGTTTTGCTCATTTACAAAATTACAGAACATAATAAATGAAACGGTAGCAAAGATAAACACCTATATAGGTACAAATAAACGTTTAAATACGAAGTCAATTTACATTTTATTTCATAATGGTAGTAAAGTTACAAAGGTGATTTGCGAATCAAAAGATTTTATAATCTACAATCTCCCAACGCTTTTACACCACTTTGTGAATTTAATTCACGAAGAAAGTTAACCAGCGGTTAAAGCGGACGCTATAAAATATCCTGTAATACATTTACCTCTACGTGCTATATAAAATATCTATAATAAATGTGAAAGTTTGTTGAGATGTTTTTTTATAGCTAACGAAGGACGCGATAAGCGCGCCGTTCGCTTGATGGTAAGCGATACGTCCGCCCATTGACAGTAGCAAAACCATACAGAACTTTTAATTACGAATTACTGTGTAGCGCTCCACTGGACTCGTCACCCAGATAAATTAGATGTTAAATCTTATAATGCTCACTAATTACGCTAGCTACAATGTCCTTCAAACCAGAACAGAACAGTGCGTTCACACTGCTGCTTGGTGGTAGACATTGCATTGGAACCAACCCAGACGACCACTCGCATACGAGAGACCTACCACAAGTAAATGTGTGTATGCAATGCAATGCAATCATCCCTGTATAGTATAGTGCCCTCTGCTGAGCACGGGTAATGTACATACGATTGTTAGAAATAAAGGCCTACACAACTGGATGAATTTGGATGAAAAGCAATCAGGCAAATCATGCTTTGTAATCTACATAAACACGTAGGCTTCTCTTATGAAATGAGATGGTTTTGGTAGTCGTTTTATTCTAGGAAACACTTCACGTAAAAGCAAAAGCTGATTACTGTTTAAGTGCATTTATTTCTTTGAAAACTCTTCCTTCCCACGACTGTTAATACTCATATTATAAATGCCAAAAACAACTCTGTCTGTCTTTTACATAATCACCACTAAAACGATTTTGATGATTTTTTTTTTATATTTATCACAAAGCGAAGCTGCGAGCATAAGATACAGTTATACTAACATCAAAAAGTTGTCATACCATTTTACCTTGTTGCCCTCAAGGCGGAGTGTGGTGGTGCTTGGCGGCAGAGCTGGAGGCGGCTCCTCGAGCTGCCGTCGTGAACAGTTCACTGTTATCAACGGTATCACAGCGCCGGTCGGATCTGACACCACGTGCGTCATGGTACAGACGCACGGATCCGGACATGTTTGCTTCGTCGTCTACAAAATTTAGTTTTTTTTTATATTTTCCTCATTCTTCTTTGTTAGTTTTCAGATGACATACAGATTGACCGTCATCAGCTGTAGTTACATCTGAATGTATGTGTCAGATTTATATTAATTATTTATTTACCACTAGTTTTCTTACGCTTATTTATAAATATATATTCAAAATGGATGATAGGGATGTTCTACTCAATTTAATTTCACTATTGATTGGTATAATATTGTAAGCTGTGTTTCTCAATGCGTAAACAGTTGAAGCCCAGCTCAGCCGTTGAATCAACAGATACACAATTCAACATCAATTTCGTTTCGCTAATGACCAACCAGTAGTTAAAGTTCTTGTATACTTATCATCGACAAAATCGGCCTAACCATTAATTATAATTAAACCACATTTTTCAACATATTTTAGCAAAGGCAAAGCTCAAATAAAAGTAATCTATGTTATCCAATACGAGTTTCTAATAAATTTTTATAATACGTTAAATGGTGGATTTTACTAGAACTTTGTGAAATGGGACCTAAATCAAGGATAAAAAGTGACAAAACAAAACATTGGCTTAGAATGTGGGGAAAAAATGCAATATCGTCGATGAAGTACCAATACCTCCTAAGTGTTGAGAATCAAATTTTACACCAGAAGAAAAATCTGTTAAATACATACGAACGAATGAATTCTGTCACTAAGTAGATGTTTTCACATAGCTCAAGAAGCCTAGTGGTAAAGAAAATTCGGATAGAAGTTAATTCAATCCATGTGAATATGAGTTTTATGTCTATTGTAATAAAAAAAGTAGTTTTGGATTAAATTGTCAGTTAGGAGGTATTGGTACTTCATCGACGATATGTAAAACGAAGTCGTTTAAATGTAATCTTTGTGATTGGTTGAGAGACTAATACGTCAGCCAAATGTTAGCCTCTCAACTTTTAATCCCAATAAAACAGAGGCTGTCTTCCTTTCGTTAGTAATACCAGCCAGACCAGCTGTCGTCACATTGTGATTCGCCAAGAGACTAACACGTGACTAAATAATAAACATAACAATGAAACAACATAAACTTTCGTGTCGTGTTTATTACCACATTCTAAAAAGGCTAAAACGTAATGAAATATATTTTTTTTCGCGGAGTAAGTGACTACCACTCAGCCTTCAAGTGGGGGTGACCTAGCGGTAACTCCGCGGTGGCCAACTTCGGCGCATTAGGGACTGCTGTGGGCTTCCTCCGACTCACGTCTAAGTTGTCGTCCGCAACCTGCGCGTACCGCTAGTGCGGTCCGTCTCCTGTTGTTGGGGGGGCTTAGAAGCCCCCGCGTACCGACGGACGCCCTCGGCGTCAACAGCATCGTGAGGTCTATTTACCACGCTGCCATCCATCACGGGGGTCACAAAAGTTGCCTAAACTAACTAATAGGTGGACAGCCCAATGCAATCATAGCTTCGAGAAAGTATTTTCCAGCTGAAATTACTTACGAAAACCAACACTGTCCTGGCAATGCAAATAGTCACATATGTAAACGCTAACTGGTTAAGATACAGACGTTGTTTGTAATCAATTAAAATATTGCGTCAGTGTGTACTGAAGTTACTAATGCAGCCACACAATTTACTAATACTCTTGACGGCAATTTGACTTTGTCGTCATCTAGATAAGATAGAGCTATAAAGTTGCTATAATTGAAACTGAATACATAAAATAAATTCCGTAATTCTTATTTGTTTACACGACGATTTGGGATTATCTATTTTTATTAGTGATTGTCTAATAATAAAGTTATTGACAAACTTGTCCAAGTGTGATGACAAAAGATAAACGGATTAAAAGATCACACGACGACAGCGGCGCGATGCGACGTTTTATTTTCTTTGTGTCGCTTTAGTAAGTAGAGCGGAATACCTCGTTATTATACCTAAAGCGTGTTTTAAACTTGAAACTTCAATCACCATTGTCCATAACATGTTTTAGATTTCTTTAAACTGAGACTGAAATTATTTCAAGGTCATTTCATTAGAAACAGAGCAACATATTGCTGTTACTGTGATAAGTTATAATACAAGGTTAGTTAAGTTTACTATGACAAGTGTAACATGGAAACAAAAATGACTATATTATTTTAGGATTAGAGTAAGTATAACTACTATAGAGCGCTAACATCGCACCGTGCGCCCACTACCCAGCGTAGGCAGGTGAACTATAGCTACTTATATAGAAATGTTGGCGACTGCTAGGGATGGGCACGCGAGCAGCACCAACGCAACAGTTAGAACTTGCTACAATAACAGCCTCGGCAGCGTAGCGCACGTTAAGCCGGAATTTAAACAAAATGCCATGGCATAAATCTTGCCCTGTGCCAGAGCATAATGTGTCGCATTTCGCAATTCGTTTGCATATTAGTAAAGAATTAAGATTATGTAGATTAGATTATTCTTATTCTACTTACTCGAATGATATCCATAACTTTGTGCAGAGGTTTTCCTCTATACAATTTTTGGTAGCAAATCAAATCGTAATAGTCCGCAATACGAAGTCTTGCTGTACCGTTCTCTTGCTCCATCGCTAGCCAATCCAAACCGCCGTCACTGCAATCCCAAGTGTTCCCTAAAATATAATTTGTAGTTTCATTACCAATGTAAATATAGAGACTATCCCGCCCTCACACCCGCCACTGCAACTCCTGTAAGCCAGGATCGGCAATGGCAAGCATTTTATGACACCGAGCGGTGAAGCTCGGCGAGTCTCAGGGAACACTAATATGTCTGTAACCCGCAACGAAATTAATCAAAAAGAAAGATAGGGAGGAGTTGGAAATATTAATTGTCCACTTCCCTCCATAGCAAAGCGGTAGACAAAAATAATGAACTAAGGAGGTATTTTAACCTCACGTTTACAACTAGAAAAGCCAGTTGTAAAGCACCACAGATAAAAATTCAATGAAAGGGTCCTATCATTTGAGCTATCAAATTTGATTCCAATAATAGGTATGGCAAAAACGCCGGAAAGCACGGAAATTCCGTCTAGTCTCTACAAGGTCCATGTAGTATACAACCCCAGATGTTACTTGCATACTATCCAGCATGATGTTGCGCTCATCATGCCAAAGACCACACTCTCAAAGTACGTGATGCGCAGACTGTTCATACACGTAACCAGGTGTAGAGCATGGGCACACAGGAGAGTCAACCAGTCTAAATGAAAATAGTTTGCCCTTAAAACTACCGTGACCGGTAAGAAATTGCGATACACAATTATCTATTTCTAGCCAAGTTTTATTAAGGCGATCGCGAACGCATGGAAAGTATTTATATAAATGACGCCCTTTCGAGGATACGTCCCATCTATTTTGCCATTCGTTTAAAAGCTCATTGTGTACATCAGTGTGCGGTTTAAATAATCTGTTGGTTCTTAAGAGCTCACGCGACGTCAGAAACCGTTTGTCCATATCCTCTCTGGTGGAGTAATACATAGCGGCACGACGCTGTACCTCCAAATCGACTGGGAGTACGCCCGCAAGGACAGGCAAAGCTTCCGTACTAACAGTTCTATACGCCTTACACAAGAATATCAACGCCAGACCTTGACTCTGGAGCAGTTTTCTGCGCACAGCGCCGATAGTAGCCCTATCGGCCCATACAGGTGATCCGTATGTAATACATGCTAAGTCGCTCCATAAATGACTTTGAGTGTAGTGAACGATAGTCCCCACGAAGAAGTATATAAATATAGAATGAGAAATAAGCTATAGATCTGCCACCGGCATAAAAAGTGCCGGAAACGGAGCCTCATATCGAATTTCACTAATTTAGTTAATCGGGCATTAAAATTAACGCGAAAGTAAAAAATCACACGTCCCAGGAATGAACGCCTAGTTAAGGAAAATAATCACCCGTTAGGGCATGGTGGGACACTCAAAAACCTTAACAGTCTGTTAAGACAGTTAACAAGCTGTTAAAGTAACAACGCATGGTGAAATTAGACCTAAGAGGGCGAGTGTAAAGGTGAAGGCACACTTGTCAGAGCCGAACGCGTCGAACGAGTCGAACGAATCGAATTTTGGAATTCTGTGTATGAAATCTCATGAAACCTGGCACACTTTCGATTCGGACGAATCGATGCGGGGTAATAATAATTCTAAAATTCGTTTCGTTCGACCCGTTCGATGCGTTCGGCTCGGACAAGTGTGCGTTCACCTTTAAAGAGAATAGGTACACATCAAGGCTGTACTAGCGAATTATCTTATATTAAAATAATAATAACATGATGTCATTAAAATAAATACCGTTATATATGAACGTAACACATCTAAAAATCATTTTCACCAATATTTAATTTTGAGTCGTGGGTTCCACAAAACGCATTCTTGTTTTACTTGCAATACATATTGTTCTCAGCTCGTATGGGTGTAATACAATATTTTTTTCCGCTACCCCTTCATTAATTACGCAGGGGAAAAGTCATTAACTCTCTTAAAATATACAGCTTCAGCACTCATGAATTCTAATGGATTTATAAAAATGTGAGCCTAAAATTGCCAACGTAAACATTACATGCTCAAAATAAGACATCCCCTAAATATAAATCAACTTGAAACAGTAGGTTTAGAAGCCTAAAAGGCGCACGAATTCCTCATAATATGAGGAATGGACAAAGAATGGATTTTTAGATTTATTTTTCATACGGGAGACGCTAAGAAATTCGTGTTATAATTTCTTCCAAAACCTGTAGATATCTTATTTATTTAATATGACACACCAACAGCACATACATTACTATATTCTAAGAATACATTATCCATAATGGTAATAAATCTAATGCATATGCCTATTATAGGTATGTACAGTATTTGCTGAATATATGCATACACACCAAACATTACTCGCCTACATCAAAAAACAAGATTAAAAAACAAACACCATATTAACGAAAAATTAGAATATGGTGAATGTATATCTTTCAAATAAAAGCGGTAAGAGCCAGTGGCCAAACTATAGGTCGGCATGACGGCATAATGCCACGGGTCCCCAGCTTCAAGGGGCCTCCGGACCCCGACGCGAGAGAAAGAGGGCCGTCAGGCGAATCCTTCCTACTAATATTATAAAGGCGAAAGTTTGTAAGAATGTCTGGATGTATGGATGTTTGTTACTCTTTCACGCAAAAACTACTGAATGGATTTCTATGAAAATTGGCACACGGGTAGATCATATCCTGGGTTAACACATAGGCTACTTTTTATCCCGGGGAAAATATAAAGCGGGACTTTTATCCCGGAAAAACTCATTCACGCGGGCGGAGCCGCGGGCAAAAGCTTGTCCTAAATAAAAGGCCCAAAAAAAGGTCGCCGGATTTTGCACTACCAATGAGCACCAGCTCATGAATTTGCCACGGCCGCGCGGTCCTACATGTGTAGTTAAGCCACTGGTGCGAGCGAATAATTTAATCATAAATCCAGATAACAAATGCATCTAGTATGAAGTATCTACTGAGGATAATAATTTTAGTAGGGGTTCATACTTTGTATCTCGTAAATAATATACGGTTTTCAATTTATACAAACAGAGCTGCGGGTAATAATAAAATTAGGTAAGTTACTCACGAGAAAATATCACATGACGTAAAAACACGGAAACAACCGAGGCAAAAAATAATATTTTGTTTTGTTCTGGTTTAGTTATCGAGAATCTGTCAAACGGAAATGAAACTATTTGCGCCTCTGTTATTTTCCTCTCAGATGGTCTCCAATTAATTCTGCAATTATTTATGTTGTGCCTTTCTTGCCTATTAGTTCTATGCAAAAGATATTATATTTTATTGTTGTAGATAAATATGGGTCTGTTTCATAGATTTCATATAAGCATAGATTGGACTTTACAGTGTGACTTTCATATTTAGTCGGCTTATACATTTATGTGACGAGTAGCATTTATAAGTAAGCGATGAATCTCGCCCTTAATTTCCTTTTTATTATTTAAGCCATGGTTACAGTTTAAAGTGCCACCATTTTATAAATTAATCTTTTTTTTACTATAAGTTAATTATTATTACATAGTTCATACTAATCTAGAAATTGGAAAGCGTAAATTAACCAATCAAAAAATCGAAGCGCAGCATAATATAATAAAGCCAAAGTTATGTTTGTTTGTACACATGGGCATACTAAGTAATATTCCAGGGCGGGCCAGTGCCCTAGACTAAAAAAATAAAATGATTTCTGTGTACATGCACTTTGATAATTTATGTAGGTAATTTTAAACATTTATCGCAGTATTCAAAATCCTATGGGTGGGCCAGGTAATTCTGGGGTGGCCATGGACCACCTCTACATACGCCTATTTTGTCCTCTTTAATGTTGAAACTACAGCTGTAAATTCTGTCTTTAATAAAGAGCTAATTAGATATTCCTGTGCTTTAGACTCAAGGCATCTTTTACGATGAAACGTTTAAGGAAATTTTACGTTAGCGGAGCATTGATGTAAAGAAACCCACATCAATGTAGCGAAGGCAGGAGGAGAACCTACTACCTAAATATATATATAGACAACTTATGTTATTTAGACCTCGATAGCGTTTTTGTACTTTGATAATCAGGCAATTCATTTATAATTTATTTTACATCAGATCTTGGTGTTTTTCTACTTTGAAAAGACACTTTGTAAAAGAATTACCATTAGTAAGATCAAAGTGTAAGACGGCCTTTAATTGAAAAGAAAAAAATTGAATATCGTAAGATTACGATCTACAACGTTACATAAAAGAAATTAATAGAAATGTTTAAAACGCTCTAATGAAATACGAACGAAAAGTTAATTACTTATCGAATGCCTAATTATTTAATCAAAATATAATGTAGCAATAACTTAATGGATTTCAGCACGGGTAATTACATTTAAGGAAAGTCAAAAGAGAAACAAATTAACCGCCTAAAGTAAAGAAAGAAGAAAAACAAACAAATGACGTAGAATTGTCAACATTACAGACAATACATACAACAAGGGGGTAGGCACAGGCGCATCCCATTATGTGATAGGGGGCTAGCCTATCACCTTTCGCCATATCGGGCACAAATTCAAAGCTCCGGGCTGATAATGCGCATATAAATCCAATACCACTTTCAAACCTGAGACCTTAAATCGGAGGTCGTACTGACTACGCAATACAACTACGCCAATGACGCAGTTGGTGATTATATTTATGAAATCGCGTACGTTGAAGTGTTTACGGCTAACAGTTGTGGTCGCAAATCGCAATTGACTCGAAAAGATTAAACGCTAAGCTACACTTGTTCAGCGCTCAGCACTGGCTCAGCTTAGGCCAGCATGGTAGACTAAGGCCTGAACCCTCTCAGTAATACAGGAGGCCCGAGCTCAGCAGTGGGCAATACAGGGCTGATTGCATTGCATTACACTTGCTCTTTTACTCAGAGAATGAAACAAAGATGCCATTTTACCATCATTAACGTTCATAGAAATAAAAAAATGTATGGGAATAACATATTCCAAACGATAACTCTACTGCTAGGATATGTTATTCTCACACATAACGTTTACGATAACTAGGTATTGTCGAAAGGCATCTCAGCTACGGCCCCAGATGTATTTCCGGCGGGCGATCGCCTATTATGCGACGTGTATCAAACTGTATAGTCGAGATTGAAGTTATTATAGACTGCTAGATATAAGACGAAGGGGCCAACTGGGAATTTTACCTTATTATTTGCTCAACGTGCCAAGGACTTTACTCGCAATGATCTTTCACCTGAAACGTGTGCTGAAATGATATCGGTCACGTTTACTTTATGCGCGGATATTGTTATCGGTCGGACTTCTATCACTGAGGATGCGCTGTGACTCAGGACGCAGCCTAACACTCGTAGGTGTGATTGGTGGACCGACCGCCTGGTCCATTTGCATCGCACTATCCGTAGGGCGCGTAGGCAGTTTAATAAACTTAAAAAAACTCTGCATAACAGGAGAAACACTCACATCTGCTTTTAATGCCCTGAGAATTGCCAGGTCACATTATAGAGCGGCCGTACAGAAATCTAAGGGCAATCAATTGCGTAAAATTGTTAAAAGTTTGGACATAGAGGGGCCGTAGTCTCCCTTATACCACGAGTGGTCTATTAATATGGCTAATACACAAAACATTAGAATTAATAACACCTATACTACTGGTATTCAAGAGACAACGGAAGCTCTATTACACTCGCTAATACCAGATGATAAATTAGAACGCGATACCACGTATCATAAGCAAATTAGAGTATGGGCTTAGGAACCACCAAATACCCGTATGCAGATCTCCATTTTTCGATGAATTTACTAATATAGTTAATTAATTGGCTATTAACAAAGCCTCCGCGGACAAAACATCAAATAAAATGATAAAAGAAGCGTGCAAAATAGCGGGTCAATCCATACTAACGGGTTTCATTCGATGTATAGCTGCAGGTATCTTTCCCGGGATTTGGCGCTACCGTTTCATTCAGATTATACCAAAGAGTGGCGACCAGTTACCCGAGGCCCCCAAATCGTATCGCCCTATAACTTTATTACCATCTTTAGGTAAACTACTTGAACGCCTCATTGTCCCACAGCTACTACAGGGTGGACCTAAATTTCACGACTAACAATTCTGTTTCACTGTAGGTAAATCTACTATTGACGCAGCAATATCGGTCAGAAAAACAGTTAGTAGTTCGGAACATAAATTCGTTTTAGGAATCTTATTGGACATTTCCGATGCCTTTGATAATGCTTGGTGGCCAATACTACTTCTAAAGTAAATAAAAGAACGAGGTTGTCCTAAGAATATGTGTTCGCTTATAATAGGTATATTCCTTCTTTTCTCTAGGTTCAACCAAGTTAAGACTTGGCCATCATGCAGTGTCGAAGTCACTGACGATGGGGTGTCTGCAGGGCTCGGTGGTCCCTCCATACTTGTGGAATTGAGGGTTCGACGACATTTTCACAATTCCTTTACCCCAAGGTTGTTGAATAACTGGATATGCTGACGACGGTCTTTTGCTCATTCAATCAAATAGTAGGTCAAAAATGTCACAATATGTTGACATCGCGCGATCTTTTAAAAACTAACATTATTTAATCCGACTGCCTCGGTGGCATAGTTGTATTACGATACGATTGCAAAGCTGAGATCTCGCGTTCAGTTCCCGGGACGGGCAATATTGGGTTTTTCTATTCAGCATGAGCCCGGAGTTTGTAATTTATGTTCAATATGGCAATACGCTCGCCCCTTAACACATTATGGAACGGATTACCCATAGCCAAAAATGCGTGAACTAGTTGCGCTTCTGTCTACCCCTTCGCGGATAACAGCCGTGAGTGAGTGTGTGTGTGTGTGTGTGTGTGTGTGTGTGTGTGTGTGTGTGTGTGTGTGTGTGTGTGTGTGTATTCAATCCGACCTCCGAAATTATTAACGATCTTTTAGCGGAATGGCAGTGTAGATGGGATATGTCTAGGAAAGGGCGGCATTAGTATAAATTGTTTCTTTCGGTTTGGGATCGTCTGACAAAATCTTTGATAATTTTGTCTCGCAATTCCTTACAGACCATGCTAATTTTAAGTGCAAATTATTCTTCTTTAGGTTGGATGAATCGCATGCGTGTCCATATTCGTCTACTGACCGCAACTTAGAACAATCTGCGTATCACATACTTTAGGAGTGTAATCTTTGGCAAAATGAGCGCGACATTATGTAGGATAGTATACAAATAAAATATCTATACACCGTCACCCTGACCTCTCTTAGCAGTTCCGGCCTGCGTGCCGAAGACTACTAGGTACGATACCACTAAATAGGATTAGGTTAAAAACCATCTTCCCCAAACGCTGATGTCTTATCCTCTCAGTGGCCGCCCTGAGTTGAGGTTCGTGACCCGTTAGTGGGTCGCCCTCAGCGTGGTCGCTTAAATTTTAAGGGTTGCGAGCGACTTCTGCACTCAACCAAAAGACCGGTGTTCTTTCATAAGCCGACCCTCGTCAGGCTAGAAAGAGTAATGTCAGGGACAAAAAAAAACAGCTCAAATGATATGACCCTTTAAAATTTTATCCGTGGTGATTTACATCTGGCTTTTCCAGTTGTAAAAGTCCCAATAATTAATGTTAAACAAACCGTTTTAGTTCATTATTTTGTCTCCTGCTTTGCTATGGAGGGAAATGGAAAATATACTTGTATCTCCTCCCTATTCTTTTGTTTGATTAACTTCGTTGCGGGTTAAGACTAATTAGCGCTCCCAGAGACTCGCCGAGCTTCACCGCTCGCTGTTTTAAAATGCGTGCCACTGCTGATCCTGGCTTACAGGAGTTGCAGTGGTGGGTGTGAGGGCGGGATAGTCTCGAAAACTGTATAGTCGAGAAACATATTAATTAACAATAATCTGAAGCTTAATTTCTTTAAGAATTAAGCCCTAAACACCCTATTCATTCTAGTAATTAATAAACCCTTTAAATTATAAATAAATTTTACTATACAGCAGATTATATTCAACTAGCTTTTGCCCGCGGCTCCACCCGCGTTAAAAACTTTTACCGAGATAAAAGTCCCGCTTTACGTTTTCCCGGGATAAAAAGTAGCCTATGTGTTAATCCAAGACATGATCTATCCGTGTGCCAAATTTCATCGAAATCCGTTCAGTAGATTTGCGTGAAAGAGGAACACACATCCATACATCCAAACATCCATACATTCTTACAAACTTTCGCCTTTATAATATTAGTAGGATTTACTCGTGTAATAAAATATGTAGACAGTAGACTTACCACTCAGACGCACACGTTCTAAACAGAGCGGTCCATTTAACAATGATGATTTCATGTGCCTTAACATATTTCTTCTCAGATCCAATTCTCGAAGATACGGCATGCGAATTATTACCTCTGGTGGTATCTCCCACAGAGACATTAGCCCATGCATGGTCAGTTTCTGTTGAAATAAAAATATTCTTTTACAAAATAATTCATTTAAAGGTATTATTGTAATTTTCGATAGCTCTGTGTATGTCATATAGTCAATGTGAGCACTCCAAAGTCGCGGTATACTTATAAAGACTGCGTGTGGCTCGCGGTTACGTATTCGAGAACATTCTTTGCCGGAATACAAGTTCCACTGTGGGCCCACTATATTTTTTTCTGGGATCAAAAGTAGTTTCTATGTTAATTCAAGGCAGTGTCCATTCATATGTAAAAATTCATCCCGAATATTTCAGCAGATTTTGCGTAAAGATGACTTCTTCAAGAAAGGCATTGAAAAATTACCACTGCGCTGGCAGAGATGCATCAATGCTGGGTTCATATTTTGATAGATGGATATAAAAATTATTTATAAAAAAATTACTAACTTCCAGCATACTAAACGGCAATTTCGTAGGCAAAGACCTAATATTACCAAATGCGTGAATTAGTGATTGTAATTATACACACACACACACACACTCACGCCTTTTATCCCCGAAGGGGTAGGAAGAGGCGCAACTAGTGCACCCACTTTTCGCCGTTTTTCTGTCCCATGATGTGATAGGGGGCGAGCCCATCGCCATATCGGGCACAAATTCCAGACTCCGAGCTGATACTGAATAGAAAAACTCAATATCACTTTGCCCGACCCGGGGATTGAACCCGAGACCTCAGCATTGTTGTCGTACCATAAAACTACTACGCCTCCGAGGCAGTCGTGATTGTAATTATACTTGATGTTAACAGAAAAAAACAGAAATTACAAAAAATACGGACTTTGATGCTATATCGGGTTTCATTATCAGGTTGTTAAAGGTGACCTTATTAACATTTTCCAAGTCGAACTCTTAAGCTGGGTACTCACTTAGCAGTGTAACATGTATCAGATACGATATCAAGTGAGTACGTAGGCACGAACCCGCTACGAGCCGCTGACGCGTGGAGCGCTGTAAGCTCCCAGTGACCGACCGAGTGGCGGTATCACTGCGAACACAAAGGCGGCTCGCAGTGTGCTCGTAGTAGATAGAACCAGCCACGCGGTAGAGCGTGGACGAGCCGTACCCACTTGCAGGTTGATACAGTATGTGATACGTTACATGCAACGCTGCTAACCGAGTACCCAGCTTTAGTTGCAGAGGTCAACGCCTTCAAACTAAGTACGTAAAGCAATATTCAGCTTAATGACTAGAAAACACGCTTCATAGGATAAAGAGGTTTTGATCAAAAAGTTTTATAACAATCCCGAACTTACCTCGATTTTGCTGACCGCGTTAAAGCTTCCCTTGAAGTTTTTGAGACGTGTACAATTTATGAACTCTAAGAAACGTAATCCAGGGAAGTGGTACTCCAGACGTCCAACACTGAAGCATTCTCCAGGCCACTCCAGCACTCTTAAATGTGTTATCTCGTACCTGAGACAATTAGGTTATGAATGAAAAAGGCCCGTCACGCTATATACACTTGGAAGTTTTTAAATTCAAATTCAAATCATTTATTCAGTAATTAGGCCCCTAAGGGTACTTTTACATTGTCATTTTAACAATGTTTTTACGAGCTAAAAGATTCTACCAGTGCTTCGGAAAAGCCCAGTGACCTGAGAAGAGTAATTTCGTGGTTTCCAGTTATCTCTGATACTAAATTTTATAAACTGAGTTTTGCTCACAAATCTCCCGCATAAAAGAAGTGCTCGGAATAAAATACGTATGTGTATTACAGCACAAAAACAATCACTTAAGGATTACGATGGATCTGAAGAAAATTGTGATGATCGTTCCTGTTGCGATCACGATATCGTCTTCGATCAAGGAAATCGTTCACATTTACGTCGTTGCGGTCAGTCTGAAACGACGGATCGTACCGTATATGGCGTCCTTCATGTTAGGGAGATTTTCCCACCATATACCGGGTGGAAGGGAATCGCTCTCTATACCGGAACGGTAAGAGAGAAGAACCATAACATTAACGAATAACTATATTCATTTGCAAAGCTAAGCGATAATACTTACGATTTTTGTATTTCCGTAATTCATGCGCGCGCAATGTAAAGCGTAAAAAAACTGGGTAGGGTACAAACTACAAAGCAAACGCCCACAAGGCGGCGGGCGCCGCGCTGCGCCGGCACCGCGGTCGTTAACCCGTCAGCTGATGTACGTGTTTCATTACGATTTTTTTTAAATATTGACCGTTTTTACTATGTTTTTCAGAATAATAGTTTGATTTATCTATCCATACGTGAAGCTGTACAGAAATTTGAGAAAATCCTACTAAAATTGTAACAATGCGATCACGATTTTTTTAGTGCCATAACGGCAGGAATCACAAATACTATCATCTGTATTCGTTTCCGAGAGCGTTTCCCTTCCACCCGGTATAAACAAATCACATCGACAAAAAGTGGTCGAGCAGTGGTAACGTTGAGGTTGCCACGTGGTCGGTATCTAAGATTAGGTACATATTTTACTAGAGTTTTGTTCGCGGCTCTGCCCGCGTGAATGAATATTTCCGAAATAAAAGTCCCGCTTTATATTGTCCTGGGGTAAAAGTAGCCTATTTTTTCTCGCTCGTAATGTAGCTTTTTAAAAGCAGCTCAGTAGTTTTTGTATTTATTCATTACAAACATACAAAAATACAATCTTTCGTCTTTATTATATTAGTACAGATATAAAAATTTATAGACCCACGCGGACCACATTTGCCGTTGAATTCAAACATGTGCGCAATATCAACCCCATGCGACCAAAACTTCGCGATATTGGGTTTTTCTATTCAGTATCCGCTCGGAGTCTTGAAGTTGTGCTCGATACATACAGGGAGTACATTAAAAATGGTGGAAACAGAATCAAATATCGTCTAAACAAATTGAAAAATAATATCTAGAACAGTATTTCTATCAAACACATATAAGTTATTTCTAAAAATATTTGATGATTGTGAAGAAATACTTAATATGCGGGACAAGATTTTAACGTTTTTTTTTAAACATAATTTTATAAATTATTGTCTTGGCCCAAATCTGTTTTCATTAAACAAACTTCAAGTCTTCATTTATCACATTACGTACTTGGCTATTCCGCAACGAAAAACAAAATTGCTCCTAATCTAGGCACTTCTCGGTACATATTACGAAACAGAAGAAAACCCAGACATAGAATAAATTAGATTTTCTTTTCTATAGAAGTCTGCTTTTCATATAACACGTGTCAGTCATGTAAAATGACGTAATCTATAGCATACTAAATACTTAGATACGAAATATTAATGAAACTATTACATTACTGATGTTTGTTGTGTATTACATTACTGTGTTTATTGTCTATTCTCGCTGTTTGTTATAACAGCGAGAATAGACAATAAACACAAACTACGAGAAATATATTGAAACGATTAGTCGAAAATGCATCGGGTATCGAACGTTCACTCTGCACACATACGTACAGCAAAACTAACATCCGCAACCGGAACAGAAACGATCAGTAAGCTTGGAATGTAGCAAAAAACACGACACGAGTCCGTTTCGTTTGACTGGGATTGGTTGAGATACTAATACAGAATAAGTAAGTAAACAAACAAAACTATGTTATCTCAGTTACAGAGGTTTATGCATATAAAATTCACTCGCTGTCTCAGTTATAGAAGTAACTATGATGATAAATCGAAAGAACGAATCCCAGATATAGAGGTTTGCTTCGTCCCACTAACAGAGGTAATTCAATGCCAAAGTGTTGGGACCTCAGCATGAGTTCCAGTCATGCAGATTTCTCACTAATGCAGGTCCCACTTAACCAAGTTACACTGTACGGGACTGCCATGCCGCTTAGGGAACGTGCACGTCGTAAGCACTGTCATCTAGTACCGAAATCTGACTATGTTTCAGCACATCGATACTTGACGTTGACGTAAAATATTCATTCAAGTATGAAAAAATAACATTTAATTTTTTGACAATCTATTGTAGTATATCTAGATGCTACAAAACATAAAAATAAACAAACCAAATGATGTGAAGTTGTCTTATGTACCCAAGAATAGTACAACTAAGTAGGTACTAACATTCTATGGTTATGAGTAAAACGACAAAAGTAATTAAAGCTGTATAAAACATACGTAGTTATGAGTTCCAAAAGCATTTAGAAATGTCTCATTACGGAATTTATGAAAGTAAATATGATTTGAAGATAATATTCAATAGAAAAAAATGCCTCGGTGGCGTAGTGTGTTATTGTACGACTGCAATGCTGAGATCTCGGGTTCGATCCCCGGGTCGGGCAAAGTAATATTGAGTTTTTCTATTCAGCATCAGCTCGGAGTCCAGAATTTGTGCCCGATTTGGCGATAGCGAGCCCCCTATCACATCATGGGACGGAATAATGGCGAAAAGTGGGTGCATTAGTTGCGCCACTGCCTACCCCTTCGGGGATAAAAGGCGTGAGTGTATATGTATGTATTGTAAGCCCACTGATCAAACCATATTATACCTAACCATGATAACCTATTTTTAATGGGTATCAATTCACTTTACTTTACGCACTTTGATAGGGGATATTACTGTAAGGCATGGGCCTACATAAGGGTGGGACCCCAGACCCCCCTCCACCCTAGCTTACAATAAACCACGCTACGCCACTGACCGCTGACATTTTAGGGATCCGGACCTCACCCTTAGCTTCTATGATGATCGGGCTACAAAACATGCGTGAAAGCTGTAGCTAAGCTCGTGCTCTAAGTATGTACGACACGTATATTATATGTATGTATAAATATTATGATTATTCAGGTTAAAAACAATCCTGTCACTTCTATGTAAAGAAAAGTCACAATAACTTCTCTTCTTTAACTAATCCCTTGAAGCGATTTTGCTTGATTTCGTATTTGATTAATATTTCGTAAAGTTATAAATTAGAATTCATAATCACGTATTTTAAGTTGATTTAAATGGCTTGTCAATCAAAAATAGTCTGTCTCCAACAGTAGCTCGAAAAATTAATTGATTTCACCAACTAGAGAACTTTAGTATTCATATCGAAGCAACATACAAAGATTTATTATCTAGGCAGATTTTTCAATCATCGGGTAATATTCCATCGACTAAATTAATTATAAAGAATGTTGTTATCTGTGTGTAATAATGTCAACTCCGCCAGTACGTGATAGGGTCACCTATACGACTGCCAGTCCCAAGCCTGGATAAAGGAGGAGGGTTCATCGCAGGGCTAACCACCTAACATGAGAAAAATCTTTGGTTACGAAAACGTCTACAATGAATAATAACGGAACGCTTAAAAACAAACGACCACGGCTACGAAAACTGGACAACCGATTTAGCATATGGTGCGATTGCATCAATGAGGATCTCAAGGCTCTTAGAAGGTTCACCAACTGGAGGAGGATAGCCAAGGATCGTCGCGCATGGCAGTCCATTGTAGAAGACGCCAAGACCCACAAAGGGTTGTAGCGCCGAAGAAAGTAAAAGAAAGTAAGTGTAATAATGTCATTCATTCTGAAAGCATTTCTCGAGCCAAGCAGCATGCGACTACGGTTAAAATGTACCCTGGGCATTATTGTCTTATTTCGCGATCTTCCGCAGTCAGATTTTAAGGTCTTATTACCAATTAATTTTTTCATTGTTTTTTATATCATAAATAACTATTATTTGGTGATTGATAAGGTCTACCTATTCAAAACAACCCAGACTTCCAAAATGAAATGATTTGGTTTATTTACAAAGTAGTTTATGAAAGCTGAACTATGCGATAGTTACAGCGTTGATTATTTCGTATAGAGGTGCTGAAGCTTCGCAGTCATGTGCTTACAATTTTATATTTCAAAATCAAAAGCATATTATTCTGCCTCGTAACGCTAGACTCTTTTAAAAATATTTCCGCGTATATCTCATATCTTCCTCAATTATCCATGTTACTGAAAATCTGTGCTCAGAATGTAATACGAGCTCATATGAAAAATTCTTCCTTTTTATATCATCGTAAATATTACGGTTTGGAGATTTAAATATGTTGAGTATTCCAGTACTTTTTCTTTGCAAATGATAAATACCCTTGCAAAGAAAAAGTACTTAATAAAGGTTTTTAATATACGCAATGTACTATTACATCACAACATAAAAACGTTTGAAATAAAACCTTTTTTCTTGTATTGAAATCGCGATATCATATTCAAGAGGTACACGTGTCAAGAGCAGGGTCAAAAGTCTAGACTTCAGAGTGAATTTGGCACCTGACAATATGGAGACAAAGTGGACAGAGGACTTGATAAAGGTCGCAGGAACACGCTGGATACAGCCCGCTTTTGACAGATCCGTCTGGAAATCTTTAGTGGAAGCCTTTGTTCCGCAGTGGACGTCATATGCCTGATAATGATGAATATAGAGACATGTAACTTTTTTATATGAATCATGATATCAGCTAGTGGCCGTCCAGTGGTCAAAATTCAACCGTTGAATTTAATATACTTGTAATCACGGAGGACTGAAGTTATGATGAATATAGAGACATGTAACTTTTTTATATGAATCATAATATAAGCTAGTGGCCGTCCAGTGGTTAAATTCAACCGTTGAATTTAATATACTTGTAACCTCTTCTGTCCTTCGTGCTTGTAACACATTACCCATACATTTTATTTTTCGCACTCTTTCTCTATTGAACTTTAATCTTAAAAAGGGCTTTCTTGTATTATGTCTTGTAATAATGTCACCGGATAATTGTACGAACTCTTAGTTCGTACATAAGTTATTAAAGATTTTTAATGATAATTCATAGCTTTTGCCCGCGGCCCCGTCCGCCTGAAAGAGTATTATAAAATATGACAGAGGAGAAGATCTAGAACTTTTTTTAGAGAGATAATTTGATTTCTATTGGGTATTTTAGGTATTTAATGTCTATAGTTTATTTAATTTGTCATGCTTTACAGTACATGGGGTGGCGGCAATCTTTCGTAGACCTAGGGCAGCCAGCGTATCAAATCCACCTCTCCCGATCCAGTGGATGACATCACTCTGGCCATACGTAGTGAGAACGACTCTACACGATCGCAGTTCCGTCCTCGCCGTCGATAACCTCGCCGCGTTTTCCGTCACCACACCCCGCCAACAAACCAACAACAGTGCATGCACACTGCTGCTTGGCTGTAGAAATAGACATTGCGATGGTACCCACCCAGACATACTCTTATATATGAGAGACCTACCACCAGTAAATACTCAATCTGGACTCACCTTTAGAACCGAGTCAACTTTATTAAACCGTACTTAAACGTATTTATTAACGCCACAAAATAAGCAAACAGCGCATCATCGACTGCCCTAGGCAATTAGAAATTAATTTACAAATATTCCATTACCCATAATACCAATTATTATTTGGCAATTAGTTTACAAATAGTCGCATAATTTAATATCCAATGCTCGTAGCACCTATTCCAAAAATATAATATTATAATCGAGAGAGTTTATGACATAGATTTTCGTAGTGTGTATTCCATCCAATGATGTTAGAGGGGGCGTCACTGCTCGACCCGGGGATCGCACCCGAGACCTCAGCATTGCAGTGGTACCGTAATACAACTACGCCAACGAGGCATTTAAATATAGATATATTGATACAGAAAGAAAGAATGCCGAGAATGAGAAGACCAGGTGTTGCTCGCGACTTCGCCCGCGTGGAAAGCCTTTTCCGCTACATAAGTCCCTAAAACTCAGTACGTCCAAATTGCTAAGATAATAAACAGCCTATATTATGTTAATCCAGGACATGATCTACCCGTATGCCAAATTTATACCAAATCCGTTCCGTAGTTACTGCGTTTACTTCTAACAAACAGCCAAACATTTTCACAAACTTTCGCGTTCATAATATTAGTAAAAATAAGATTATAATCAAAAAGAATTTAATGATTATTGATAGTCTCGACTATCTTAATATGGCGATACACTTGTGTGTTTCTAAATATATTAGGTAATGATCACGGCATCTATCCTCCTGGGGCGTCATCCCACAATTCCTGTATTATCAAAATAAGTACGTAATACCTTCTCTTACATATAATAGAAGTGGTAGAATTGTATACATATTTTTCTACAGAAAAACGGGCTCGACCAAGAAATAGCAGTATCTCGCAGAAAACCATAGGGAGGGGGCAGCTCATTATTGTGTTTGGTATGGTGAGGGGTGTTCCAGAGGCCAAACATACCCTTTCCTTCCTAGTTGGTACCTACAAACTCCGTAGAGCATGCATCATTGTTACGGACTATGTTTACGGGCAGCGGGGATCTATAGAGACCTTAAATCAGTCGACCTTCTTGCTAGTTTGCTGACCTATGTAATAAACTCTAATAAGTATACAGTTATTAATTGGCCTTTAGCGTCCCTATTAATCTAATCTTTTATATCTGAGGTTAATATTCCAATTTATTTATGTGATATCTAGGCTATATGAAAAACAAAATGATTGTGTTAACCTAATCTTGTACGGACTTTTCAATATCACTTGTTTTTCTCTTGTACTCGGCTTTATGCCACTCCAATGTAGAGTTGACGAACTCATTTTGGAAAATGTTGATCAATTTAACTTAGTTTTACGAGCCGATGCCTGCCCGACATTTGAAGAAAAAAAATATCGTTATTCATGTATGATTTTTATTTGCCACAATGTTAGTAGAGGTAAAAACGAGTATGTGGTTTCATCTATTAACGCAATGTCAAATGACCCTATATGGTTGCAAACCAAAACCTATACCTAAAATATCTATATTACGGCTGAGACTTGGACTAAAAAATAAAAGCTGAGCTTACCTGGCATCCTTAATCCAATAAGAGGTAAAGCCTCCTCTGCAAATAAGCCGATAATGTGCTTGAACGCATTCCGCGCTTGACGAATACTCTGAGAAGGAACAAAATTTGTTGAAGGGCTCCAATGTGTCGTTCCGTATGCGTAATTGAACTCCTGGAACTACGACCGCTATTATACTGCAGAAAAGCACACCTTGCAGTATGTCTGAAAGGGAATGCCAATGTTAGAAGATAATTGTAACGGTGCAGTCTTACACACACATACACACATACGCGTGCACGCCTTTTATCTCCGAAGGGGTAGGTAGAGGCGCAACTAGTGCACCCACTTTTCGCAGTGTGTATTCCGTCCTATGATGTGATAGGGGGCGAGCCAATTGCCACATCGGGCACAAATTCCAGACTCCGGGCTGATACGGATTAAGAAAATCCAATTCATCACATTGCCCGACCCGGGGATCGAACTCAAGACCTTAGCAGTCGTACCGTAGTACAGCTACGCTACCGAGACAGTCATATATTAAACTCTTTATAAAAGAAGTTGATCTGTGTTTCTTTTTTGTTAATGGTCATTTTTTAACAGTTTTAAACATTATGGCATACCGTTTACAACTGGTGAAAATTGAGATCTCCAAATCCAGATCTCCCGTATGCCAACCTCACGTCAAATAAATACAGTATATTTCTAATAAACATGTGAATTGTTTTCTCGATTCACATGTTTACATTGGAAGCAGTGGCCCAAGTTTTATTTTTCAAGCAAACAATTTAAAAACACTAGTCACTACTAATGAGGTTACATACGCTAACTTTTAGTTACAAACAACAAACTTAATTAAGGTAGGTATATCTTATAAGTACTTACATTAGTACTTTTAAAACAATTTATATGTTTACCAATTTTATATTTGTTAGAGATAAACTTCGTTCACTTTACTGAACCGTGTATATATGTTATAATTGATAGATTAGCTTCGATGGTTCTAATCTATTTAATACTAGCAGCCCCGACAGACGTTGTCCTGCCCTAAAAAGGAAATGAAATCCTAGAACCCCGAGTATAGCGGCACCTAACGGATCCAATTGTTAATTGAACTATTCTCGAATCCACTTGAAGACACAAAATTAGAAGTAGTTCAGTGACATACACTTTTAATATGGTGGTAAAGTATTCTTAAATTATCTAATTTTCCGCGCAATTTTCTTGCAAAACAATCCTCTCTGCTAACAAATGAGTCCTCATTTAACGAAATTTTGATAACCTTAAACTTCCCCCGTAAAAAATCCCTAACCAATTTTTCCCCCTAAATTTGGGGGAGAACCCCTAAGTTGACTAAATTGATTCTCTTTAACCTTTTATGTCACGTCACACGGGTACGCGTTCGAACAGGATAAAAAGTATCCTATGTCCGTCTCCTTTTTCTAAGCTACCTCCCCACCAATTTTCAGCCAAATCGGTTCGGCCGTTCTTGAGTTCGATCTCATATAATACAGCAATCTTAAAGGGCCATATAAGGACACCACGGAATATAACCCTCACTGTTTGGCAAATAAATTCTGAAAATATACTTTACCATAGCTATTTATGGAAAGTGTTAACACATCAATGTTTTCTTTACAGATCATGTTCGTGACATCTCAATTTACAAGGAATCATCTAGCGACCTCCGTAACGTCTACCTGTTCGGTATTTACAATGTTGATATAAATAAACTGGTGAGACTTTACGACTCACGACAGAATTATCTTACTACGAACAACTCTGCAGTTTGCTCAGCAGTATACATTTTTTTAATATTATTATGATGCAATTACTTACTTATTACGACTGTCTCGGTGGCGTAGTTGTATTACAGTACGACTGCAATGCTGAGGTCTCGGGTTCGATCCCCGGGTCGGGCAAAGTGATATTGAGTTTTTCTATTCAGTATCAGCCCGGAGTCTGGAATTTGTGCCCGACATGGCGATATGCTCGTCCCCTATCACATCATGGGACGGAGGAACGGCGAAAAGTGGGTGCACTAGTTGCGCCTCTGCCTACCCCTTCGGGTATAACAGGCGTGAGTGTGTGTGTGTGTGAAAACAATTACTTCAATAAATAATTGTTTCTTTTCAAAAATACAAGTCTCCTGTAAATTATAAAAATGATGCGACCCAAAAATGTGTTCATTTGCTTTTCCATAATGTGTACAAGGAAATTAGGAAGAGACTGATATCACATTCCTAAAATTTATTATTTCAATGTAAACGAGGATGATAAAACCCAACAACGAAAGAAAACGACTTTAAAGAACGGCATAAAAACAGCCTATAGCACCAAGGAGTAATGTAGTTTCCTATTAGTGAAAGATTTTCAAAATCTGTCTAGTTGTTTCTGAGTTTATCCATTAAAAACAAACAATCAAATTTTTCCTCTAGTCCATTATTCGAAAATGTGTGGTTATCAACTACCCCAACAAGAGCATTGAGACCTAAATTGGTTTTGAGCTCAGAAATAAAATCTTAAAATGTATGTCTAAGAACATAGATCATTCTAAAATAAATTTAAAACAGTATAACATCTTGTTTCTTTTTCTGTTGTGACCATAGATTTTTAAAAATATTACCTCTTAAATTTCAACAAATAATTATTTACATATAGCATATACCTCCTTAACTTAGGATAAAAAGGAAAGAAGAAGCCATTGCTTGTATTTTAATTATAATTTTTGGAGTGAAGTAGTTTTTTTCGTTTTTTCAGTAAGTGACATGTCTATTTTTAGATGTTTATCCTTATCCTTATTCCTTATAATCCTACTAATATTATAAAGGCGAAAGTTTGTAAGCATGTCTGGATGTATGGATGTATGGATGTATGGATGTTTGTTACTCTTTCACGCAAAAACTACTGAACGGATTTCGATGAAATTTGGCACACGGGTAGATCATGTCCTGGATTAACACATAGGCTACTTTTTATCCCGGGAAAATATAAAACGGAACTTTTATCCCGGAAAAACTCATTCACGCGGGCGGAGCCGCTGGCAAAAGCTAGTAATATTATAAACGCGAAAGTTTGTAAGAATGTATGGATGTCTGGATTTACGGATGTTTGTTCCTCTTTCACGCAAAAACTACTTATCGGATTTCGATGAAATTTGGCACACAGGTAGTTCATGTCCTGGATTTACACATAGGCTACTTTTTATCCCGGGAAAATATAAAGCGGGACTTTTATCCCGGAAAACTCATTCATGAGGGCGGAGCCGCGGGCAAAAGCTTGTATAAAATAACAGTGTGAGTTGTATGTATGAAATTTGGATTTCTATTTAATCTAACGACTTTTAATAAACAAAAAAAAATCATGTGTGTATGTTGAATAGATTTTAAGTTATTGAGGTGCCAAAAATGGCTCTAAATGGTTTGTATAGATATACACACAGTTGCTGCGTCGCCAAGTCCTTTTTCTTGGCTTGGCTTGACACGCTTCCACGTGTTTAGATACTTCTAAGTACTGAATGATATGATAAACTTTGCACAAAGAAACTCACAAAGAAAACCATTAAAACTTCAAAAAGAAAACTATTAAGAAAAGACAAATATTTAGAACTTTAAAATCAAATAAAACTTTGACGGTAACTTAATATATCTAGTCGAACACCAGAAAACTACTAAGAAAACAATTGCAAGCCTCTATAGCATCTGGAGTCTAGACTGCTTATTTATTTAATTTGGAACGTTCAATGGTACGTTCCAAATTAAATAAATAAGCAGTGTGATGCGAATGGCTACTTTGAAGTGAATCCATTAGGTTTTTCAATTTATGAATAATCTATTTTTCTTTTGTTCATAGATGTCCGTTATAACTTTGTTATTTTTGGTTTTACGAGTAAAAGTTACAAAAGTAAAATTGTAGAGAATTTAATGAGCGTTGTAAAATTTTTAACAAATTTTCTGTGCGACCACTAGTTTGCCAGATAAAGCATAAAAACCATCTGCACCCCTTTTTCCAAAATGGTGACCGCGTTTCAAGGGTTACGACTTCACAAACTTGGATTTATCTTTACACTAACCCCCCTTGACATTTAAAAAATAAAATTGCATCCTCTGGCAAATGCACGCTAAGCCCAAAAGAATGTAATATTTCAGCTGCAATTACAGAAGACGCGCCAGACGGCAGACGACAAGAGCATGTGCCGCGACGGCAGACGGCACTAGTTTGCACTTTGCAGTACTAATTTCTGAGACCGATTCCGACATACGACTGCAAATGCCGCGCGATAATTCATATAACTCTAAACAATAAAATTGCCGTTGCCGACTGCCGACATAATATACTGATTACTAATTTTAAAGTCGGTGAATTAGAATAAATCAAAAGTTATAATCAAATGAATTGTAGGTACTTAATAAAAAGTTTACCGGGGTTATATAACATGTATTCAGCCTCATAAACAGCAGGATAAATTCAAAAAGCGTGTTAAAAAACGGTGCCTTTAGATAGAAAATAATTATACCTAACGTGTTGGTAGGCACTACAAAATGCCTTTCAAAAGTTTGAAGGCACCCTTAGGTACGCCTGACTTCTTCAAGAAAGGGATTGAAAAATTACCACTGCCCTGGCAAAAATGCATCGACGGCATGGGTGTACATTTTGATCGAAATAAAAACGGCAATTTCATAGGATCAAGACTAAGGAAAAAATGACTGGTTCGGTGGCGTAGTTGTATCATGGTACGACTGCAAAGCCTAAGTCTCGGGTTCGATCCCCGGGTCTAGTGTTTATATTCTCTTTGGCCGGGTTGGACAAAGCAATATTGGGTTTTTCTATTCAGTATCAGCCCGGTGTGTAGAATTTGTGCCCGATATGGCGATAGGTTCGCCCCCTATCACATTATGGGACGGAATACACACGGCGAAACGTGGGTGCACTAGTTGCGTCTCTGGATACCCCTTCGGAGATAAAACGCGTGAGTGTATATGTATGTATAAAAAATATATTGTTTAGACATTGATGTTTAGACTATGTATTGATTGTGTATTACGTATATCTGTGACAAAATTAGCATCGTATCACAAAACTCCTTATCAAAATATTGATAAATTGTATTCCAATATTAGAATGAAATAAATTATGCATTAACTAGCTTTTGCCCGCGGCTCCGCCCGCGTTAGAAAGTTTTTCCGGTATAAAAGTCGCGGTTTATATTTTCCCGGGATAAAAAGTAGCCTATGTGTTAATCCAGGGACGTGACCTACCTGTGTGCCAAATTTCATCGAAATCCGATAAATAGTTTTTGCATGAAAGAGGAACAAACATCCATACATCCAGACATCCATACATTCTTACGCGTTTATAATATTAGTTGGATATCTACATTGAAAATACTTCTCGATAAACCAATATTGGATTCTGGCTCAAGGGCTACCAATTAATGGAATTATTCTGTGAATGACACGTAAACTGACAAGTGATCAAATGAAATAATTCCATAAAATAAAATACCAGCAGCCTATCGCGTTTAACTATAGCCTTAATCAGGAATTATCGTTTATTTTGAAGTTATACTTCTTTAGGCGCGTTATGAAAAAATGATGAGAGTGAAATTTTACAATGCGCGCGCATGTGTGACACAAAATTCTCACGGGAAAAGTTACCCGAAAAAGGTTGAAGTTGTTTAATGAAAACTTTTTGATAAAAATGAAAAGTAAATATTAAATTAAGAAAACAATAAGTATTTAAATAATGAATAAACTTAATATTCAATTTATGAATTTATTAATTTACCTTTAAAATATTAAATATTAATTAATAATAAATATTTAAAATTAAGAATCTTATAATATTTAGTACAAATTACGTCATACATGTTTAATATTCTCTAAATTATATTTTTAATAATTATATATATACTAGCGGCCCCGACAGACGTTGTCCTGCCCTAAAAAGGAAATAAAATCCTAGAACCCGAGTACAGCGCTACCTACCGGATAGAATTGTAATCTAAACCATTCTCGAATCCTCTTGGAGACACATAAAAAAATTTCATTAAAATCGGTCCAGCCGTTTTTACGCGCAATTTTCTTAATTTTTTCTTTCATAAGAACCTTCTCCTGACATAATAAACACATCAAAAAAAGAAATAACGAAATCAGTCCAGCCGTTCACGCGTGATGCCGTGACCAAGGAAAATAGGGATTCATTTTTATATAACTAGCGGCCCCGACAGACGTTGTCCTGCCCTAAAAAGGAAATAAAATCCTAGAACCCGAGTCTAAACCATTCTGGAATCCACCTGAAGACACGCAAAAAAAATTCATTAAAATCGGTCCAGCCGTTTTTCCGCGCAATATTCTTAATTTTTTCTTTCATAAGAACCTTCTCCTGCCAATAATAAACACATCAAAAAAAGAAATAACGAAATCAGTCCAGCCGTTCACGCGTGATGCCGTGACCAAGGAAAATAGGGATTCATTTTTATATAATAGAAGATTTAATATTTCAAATTTAAACTGAACTTTATTGACTGTGTTGACTATTTTATTGTAATTAATTATTTGCATGCAATCAAAAATTATTTTTTAATGATGCCACAGAAGTATGACTTCCACGGATAACTTCTCACGCGCGTACATACGTACACGCACCGATTTTTTTTTATATTCCGCACATTTATCATTTAGGGTAAAGCTTTCTTATCTTTTGTTGTACTTTTTAGGATAAATACGTAAACGCATATATTTTGTCACTTAATTAAATGAGTTATGTGCTGTTTTTCATTGAATCATTCTCGCGACCCCGCCTGACTGAAATACCATTCCATGGATAATAGTCCCATTGTGTACTTTTCTGGGATAAAAATATGTTAGTCGCGGACGAGGTCTAATTAGAATTAAAACACTTAATATGTGCTTTTCATCCAAATCCTTTAAACGTCTTTTGTGTGTATGTTTTCATCAAACAGGTGGTGGTTGGTCCCTCATATATAAGAGTCCGTCTGGGTGGAAACCACCGCGATGTCTATTTCTACCGCCAAGCAGCAGTGTGCGTACATTGTCGTGATTTGGTTTGAAGGATATTGTAGCCAGTGTAACTACTGGACATAATGAAACTTAACATCTTATGTCTTAACGAACGCAGTGGAATGCAATACAGTACTAATAAATGTTTTTTGTAACTCAAGGTGCTAAATGATATAATGCTACTGTTTATGGGGGTCATATAGCTTAAAACCAGGCGAACGACTTGATCGTCTCGTCATTCAATGTCATTAAAAAAAGCATCCGGTCACGTTTTCAAACTATGACATTTATAATATTATAAGTATAGCAAGAACTAGGACTTTTTTGACCTTGCAAGTTATAACTATAAAGTTTCTTGACTAAATATATTAATTATTTTTATATCTGCTCTTACCTTTCATAGCTGTAAATTTAATTTTTTTCCGTATTTTCGTATAACTTTTTACTATTCACATTTACTACAATTTAATTTATTCCTTTTTCTATTCGCGAAGACCTGTTTGACAAACGACTTCCCACATATTACCCCCGTATTTTTTTATCCTAATTACATTTAAAAAATCTAAGTATTATTATTTTTAAAAGAACATCAATCAATACGTTTTGATATTAACTACTAGCACAACATATCAACATAAAACAAAACATGATTTTGGTCGTGAGTTTACCGAACCGCGCGTCGGAAAACTCTCGTTTTTCACGTAAACGTTGAAACCGTGAAGCGCGTCCGACGATCGGCCCACAACTGAAATGCTGAAAATTAACTCGGCTTTTACTGAACTTTACGATCACGTTAATACAATCAGTATTTACCTGAAAGATTACTCTGTATTAAGATAACCCTCATTTGAACATGGATTTACACTTTTTGTTTTACAATATTCCAAAAGTACTGTTTAACTTACACATAAATAAGACTGCCTCGGTGGCAAAGTTGTATTACAATACGACTGCAAAGCTGAGGTCTCGGGTTCGATCCCCGGGTCGGGCAAAGTGATATTGAGTTTTTCTATTCAGTATCAGCCCGGAGTCTGGAATTTGTGCCCGATATGGCGATAGGCTCGCCCCCTATCACATCATGGGACGGAATGACGGCGAAAAGTGGGTGCACTAGTTGCGCCTCTGCCTACCCCTTCGGGGATAACAGGCGTGAGTGTATATGTATGTATAAATAAAAGTGCACACACGAAGCGTGTATTCTACTTCTGCTTTTAGAGATCCACTATTGAACATAGGTCTCTCCCAAAGATTTCCGACCAACATGACACAAGCAGCCTGCATCGAGCAGGTTCCTGCGACCTTTACAAGATCATCTGTCCACCTTGCAGAAGGACGTCCCACGCTGCGCTTGCCGTTACGTGGTTTCCTCTCGAGAACTTTCTACCACAAGCGTGTATTATTAAATCTTAAATATTTATAGATAGTGAGCATGGACCATATCCCATTATTGCACAATTCAAATACAATTAATCTCCCAGGAAACCGAGTCCAAAGTATAACCACAGAATAAAACTGGTGGTAGCTGTCTCTCTTATGTAAGAGTCCGTCTGAGTGGGTACCACCGCAATGTTTTTTTCTGCCGCCAAGCAGCAGTGTGCGTGTACTGTTGTATTTCGGTTTAAAGGACATTGTAGCCAGTTAGTCATTATACACAGCGACTATCTAAATAGTCGCTGTGTACATATCCAAATATAATGAGATTTAACATCTTACATCTCAGGATGATGAGCGCAGTGGAATGGCACAGTACACAGAACTTGGGGAGTTTTATTTTTTTTTTTTTTTTTTTTAACGCGGACCTATCGGCCAGTAGCCTGACGAGAGTCGGCTTTTCGGGCCACACCGGACTTTAGGGTGAACGCAGAAGGCGCTCGCAACCCTTTAATTTAGGTGACCATGCTGAGGGCAACCCACTAACGGGTTACGAACCTCGGCTCAGGACGGCCACTGGGAGAGGATGAGACATCAACGATTAGTGGGGAAGATTGGTGTTTAACCTAATCCTATTCGTTTATTTCGTCGGCACGCGGGCCCGAACTGTTAGGGGGGTCGGGGGGGCGACGGGGAGCGCGGCGAGGTCCTCGACGGCGAGGACGGAACTGCGGTCTTGTGGAGTGTTGGAGTTTCAAGAACTCGTTCTTACGGCGGATGGCCAGAGTGATTTCGTCCTCTGGATCGGTTAATACGGAACGCGGCCGTCTCCATTTGGCGCGGTCGAATGGAGTGTAGATCGACGCTTTGCGGACTAACGTATTTGGGTGTTTTACCGCCCAATCGAAATAGCGTTTGCTGGTCGTTTGCATAAAATGCCAGATGGTCGGCATGTTGGTGTCCACGTGGAGGTTGCGATTGCGAACGTACCACGGGGCACCAAGAGCGTGTCTAAGAAATTTGTTTTGTAACACCTGCATACGCTTAAGACGAGCAGGCGGTATATGGGCGAACACGGGCGACGCGTACGTCATTATCGGCCTAATACACGTGGTAAAGATCCTAATCTTGTTGCAGATGGACATTTTACTGTTTCTATTTATGAGCCAATGTAGTTGACTCATCGCGAATGCGGCTAGCGCGCGTACCGCATTTACGTGTGGGATGAAGGTCAACCTCTGATCAAGGGTCACTCCTAAATATTTGGCTTTGTCCTTCCAGGGGATAACCTGGTCGGACATGCGGACTGAGTAGTGAGGCACATGGACTTTCCTTTTCAAAGTGAACAGGATAGCCTGGCTCTTTGTGGGGTTGACGGTGATTCGCCATTTGCGGAACCACTCTCCGAGCTTGTCGGCGGCGGCCTGCAAAGTGCGCACCACATCGTCGGGGTCTCTACGTGAGGCGTAGATTGCGGTGTCATCCGCGAAGAGCGCCATATGGGCGTTTTTAGGTTGAGGGATATCGCTAGTGTACAGCGAGAAAAGGAAGGGGGAAAGAGCAGAGCCTTGCGGGACTCCGGCCGTAATAGTGTGTCGGGAAGAGAGAGTTCCCTCCACGCGATATTTGAAACCGCGATTCGACAAAAATCTCGTATGATGTGCACGAGCTGGGTGGGCACGTTGAGCGTGTACAGCTTGAAAAGCAAGCCGTTGTGCCACACCCTGTCGAATGCTTTTTCAATATCGAAGAAAAGAGCACCGGTGGGCATGCCGCGTTGGAATTTGTCGTAAACGTGCTCCGTGATGCGGAGCACCTGATTTACGCAACTGTGCCTAGCTCGAAAACCAAACTGTTCCGGAGGGATGAGATTATTGTTGTGGGCGACTATTTTGAGGCGGTCGAGGACGATCCGCTCGTAAATTTTGCCTAGCGTACTGAGCAGGCTGATAGGCCTATAAGAGGACGGTTCTGATGCGGGTTTTCCCGGCTTGTGAATACCTATCACAACTGCCTCCTTCCAGACCTCTGGGAAGAGACAGTTTTGAAACGCGGCGTTATATATGGACGTTAGTATTTGAACTAGATGCTCCGGAAGCATCTTAATCATACGGGTAGGGATCCTGTCGCCCCCGGGGGCTTTCCTACGTTTGAGTGCTTTGATCAGAGCGATGACTTCTTCGATCGTCACCGGTGCAAAGGGATCGGGCGGCGGCGGGTCGACGTCCGGGTCGACGTTGACGTTTTTTCGTTTATCGGTCGCGAAATAGAGATCGGCGGTGGCCGGACCGCGTTCCTACTTTCGACGAAAGAGTTAACCGCAACAAGATCATCGTGGTCTACTGGTATTGATGTGAGGGAACATTGAGACTTCAGGCTGTCGGCCAGTAGTTCCGCTTTCTCGTCGTCATCAAACGCCGGGCGTTGATTCGGCCGATTGAGCGGAGGCATGGAGGCCACATCGTTTCTCCTGAAGGAACGACACAGCTGCCAGAAGGCCTGATGTGTCGGGTCGAGTTCGGCTAGGCGAGTTTCCCATCTCGAATCGACGACCTCTTTTATGCGACGCTTAACCTCACGTTGGAGGTAGCGCGCAAGATGTCGTCGTTCCGGGATGGGACTCGTCGCGCAGGCTCTGAGCGTAGCGTTACGCAACCTCACCCACCACCTAACGTCGTCGGGAATTTGCCAGTGACTGTGAACAGTCTCTGGCACATTCTCGGAGCTTTCGCTCAAGACGTTTTGAAGGTGGTTGGTGAAGAAGCGTATCGCGCCAGTCGTTTCTTCAGGAGTCACGATGTTGGTCGGGATCGCGGAGAGATCTGTGGATGAGGTGTCTGCGAGCTTGGTGCCAAGGAGGCGCCAATTCGTTTTCACCTTCATCGGTACGTTAGGACCTGTGTCTGTTGGGCCGTGTTGGGGGGCTAAATCTAGGATCACAGGTCTGTGGTCAGAGTCTAACTCTTGTAACACTTGCATGGAACGCACGCGAAGGCTTACGTTCCTTACAAGTGCTATGTCGAGTATGTCGGGTCGGTGGTCGTTGACTGCGCTATAGTGGGTTGGTTCAGAAGGAACCAATATACTCATGTCTATGGTTTCAAGATAACTCTCCAGCGCGGTACCTCTCACGTTGGTGTAGTGACAGCCCCAGAGAGTGTTCTTGGCGTTGAGGTCTCCCGCCAGAATGACGGAATCCCCCATCGCAAATAGGGTAGACAAGTCGTTGGAGTGAAGCTCCTTTAAAGGCGAGAGATAGGCCGATATGATGGTGATCGGCGGATGTCCTGTCATGGCTAGCCTGCAGACTGAAGCCTCAATGTGCCTCAAGTTATCAGGTGGGTCTAGGGGGTATGCAATGTAGGGACCTTTTAAAGTATATGAGAGTGCCTCCAAAAGGGCCACTGGTGCGATCGTTACGTACCAAATTGAAGTTGGGGATGTTGGGATTGCGGTGAGCTGGTTTAAGAAACGTTTCCTGGATGAGGAAAACGTCTAATTTGTTATCGCGGACAAAATCAGAGATTTCGGCTCGTTGGCCTCTAATACCATTAATGTTGAGAAACCCCACTCTGAGGGAGCGGGGTTTGGTCCGCTTGGAGGGATTTAAGATTGATGGCGCCATTTATGATGACGAAAAAAGGACGCCTACGGTGATCTGGTACCTCCGCGTCTGGATGCGGAGGATTTCGTTAACCAGATCCACGTCGGGGCGGTCAAGGGCAGAGCTACGGGCCACACAGTCGGCCATCTGAGCTGTGAGAGTCATCAGCTCAGGCGAGTTCAGAAGGAACTCGACTTTTGCGTTAAGCGCAGAGGATGATGTAGGGGGAGCGGGGGAGGTCGTCGCCACCGGTTTTTTCGGCTTGGCCACCTGTGGGACAGGAGCCGTGGAGGAATAGGAGTGGGAACAGGAGTAGGTTTGGTGGTGGTTGGGGCCGGGGTGGCGGGAATGACTCCGCCACGGGCCTGGAGACGTGGGTCGATGCGGGGCGTGGTTGGGAACCATGCGTTTTTCACTGGCGTAGGTGCCAATCTGAAATTAGCCTGAGGGGCGGGAGCCTTAGGAGCTTTAGGAGCTCTAAAGGTCTTTTTGGGGGCTTTGGGGCATCCGCGGTAGTTAGCGGGGTGGCCCGATTGCCGGCAGTTAGTGCACGAAGGCGGCTCCGTGTACTGGGAACGGTCTTTGGGACGCGGGCACGCAGATGTGCCGTGTTCGCTGAGGCACTTAACGCACCTGGCGGGGAGGCGGCAGCCACGAGAGCTGTGGCCGTACTTTTGGCAGTTGTGACACTTTTTTTTTTTTTTTTTTATATGGCCATCTTCGGCTCATTAGGGACGGCTGCGGGCTTCCTCCGACTCACGTCTAAGTTGTCGTCCGCAACCGCCCCTGCGCGTACCGCGTTTTTGCGGTCCTTTTTCCTGTTGCAGGGGCTCAGAAGCCCCCGAAACACCGTACCGTGTCCGCCTTTTGCTGTCCGAGGCAGCGTGAGACACGCTGCCTCGGACATGTCCATCACGGGGGGCAGTTGTGACACTGCCCTATTTGGCCTTTTTTGTGGGGGGACTCGACGGTGAAGCCGCCTAGCCCCGAAATATCGCGGATTTCGTAGAGACGTTTGACGTCCGCGGGGGTCTCAAGGATGGCTAACACCATCTCGTATTCAGCGCCTGGCTGAGAAGCGCGGGATTGGCGGTGCATACGGTGCACCTGTAAGGCATTAATGCCTTTGGCCTGGAGGCCTTCTTTGACCTCGTTGGCCGACATTTGGGTCGGGATACCACGGATAACGTAGCGAAAGCGACGTTCGTCCGGGAGAGCAAAAGTATAATAGTAATAATTCCTCGAATCGAGGTACTTGGTAAGAGCTCTATGGTCTGAGATAGGGCCGGGTTGGAGGGAGAGGAGCTGCTGGCTCCCGTTCCACGAGTTCGTGGGAATTGAGATGTGCTGGCTTTCCAGCTCTTTGAATAGGGCCTGCATGGTTTTGCCCGGTGGGAGTTGCATGTTAACCCGTGGTGGTTTTTTAGGCCACCTGGGTTTTTGCGGCTGGGATGGGTTGGAGGGTGGTGGCGACGACGAGCCCGCGGGGTTCGCGGAGCTCGACTGCGAATTGGTGGGCGCTGAAGGCGCGGGGGTCGGGACAGTGTTGTCCGGGTTTTGGGGAACGGCCTTCTTCTTCTTCCTCCCGCGCTTCACAGTCGTGAAGCCCTCGTCATCGGGTTCCGATGCCGAGGTTTCCGCCTGCGAATCGTCGGAGGAAGGAGGAACAGGACGTTTGAGAGACCCCGTGGCGGTAGTCTCCATTTCGACGACGGCCTCGTCGGGGCCCTCCAAGGTCTCGGTCGCTACGGATGCGCTCGTGGCCTCGGACGACTCCGAGGAGCTCGACGCCTTCGCTAGCTCTTGGGCCAGGGAGATGATGGCCTTTCGGAACCCTTGGTCCGATCGGATCATTTCCCTCACCATGGTCATCATTTCCGACTGCGAGACCGAGACTACACTGTAGTCGGGGTCCGCCATGTCGGCGGCTGATGCCAAGCCGATAGGCTTCATGTTTAGGGGGGCGCGTGTGTGTTCACTGCCCGGGTGCGTGTTCCGCCTGGGAAAGAACACACAAGAAACCAGGCGGCTATCGCACTTACGCTCGGTCGCGGATCGCGAAACGCGGAATAAGGTACGCGGTGACTAAGTCCCCGGGTGGGTGTGCCTGGGGGTGAGTGCGTGTGTGGCCCTCCTCGCCGGGTATAGGCGAGGGGGATGTACTTAAAAATAGGTGTGCCCTAAGCTTGTATCCCTTTTGCCAGTCTTATTGTGCAAAAAGGGTTCCTATCAGTCCGTGTACCGTAAGCGGTATTGGTCCGAGGACCGCACGCTCAACCGATACACGGGATGGATTTAAGGGATGGGTAAGGTAGGGAAGGCGATATGCGGCGGAAACTGTGGTGTGTCTCCACAGCTTCCTAAACCGCACCCGACCGGCTTTGCTTCAGCCCTGAAGGGGCGCAGCGCGTGGCCGGGTCGCCGCTAGCTCGGCTTGTTGTCACCGTTGGGTTTACCACCGATCTAAACCCTGAAGGGGCAAATAAAATATTGACGTTGATAGTTGGACGAAACCCTGTCCTAAAAAGGACGCGGCTTGGCCCGAGTAGGCTTCCAGGCAACAACAGGACAATAGCCCTATTGTTCCCTGTCGGCCTTGGCGTGCAGCGAGGTCGCTGCGAACAGTCCGAGCAGGTACTCGGAGGGAGCAATGTGTGTCAGAGCTTGCGCTACGACAACAACGTCCGTCCGAGACGACTGCTCAGAGCGGAATGAGTGGGTGCGGTGGTGCGATGGATGGTGGTGGTACCCATAATTTTCAGGCAACCTGACGGACAGGCAACGGAATACAAATTCCGTCTTCCAACTAATACAAAGCGCCGAGTGCCATTGTATTTTTTTTTTTTTTTTTTTTTTTTTTAACGCGGACCTGTCGGCCAGTAGCCTGACGCGAGTCGGCTTTTCTGGCCACACCGGACTTTAGGGTGAACGCAGAAGGCGCTCGCAACTCTTTAATTTAGGTGACCATGCTGAGGGCAACCCACTAACGGGTTACGAACCTCGGCTCAGGACGGCCACTGGGAGAGGATGAGACATCAACGATTAGTGGGGAAGATTGGTGTTTAACCTAATCCTATTCGTTTATTTCGTCGGCACGCGGGCCCGAACTGTTAGGGGGGTCGGGGGGGCGACGGGGAGCGCGGCGAGGTCCTCGACGGCGAGGACGGAACTGCGGTCTTGTGGAGTGTTGGAGTTTCAAGAACTCGTTCTTATGGCGGATGGCCAGAGTGATTTCGTCCTCTGGATCGGTTAATACGGAACGCGGCCGTCTCCATTTGGCGCGGTCGAATGGAGTGTAGATCGACGCTTTGCGGACTAACGTATTTGGGTGTTTTACCGCCCAATCGAAATAGCGTTTGCTGGTCGTTTGCATAAAATGCCAGATGGTCGGCATGTTGGTGTCCACGTGGAGGTTGCGATTGCGAACGTACCACGGGGCACCAAGAGCGTGTCTAAGAAATTTGTTTTGCAACACCTGCATACGCTTAAGACGAGCAGGCGGTATATGGGCGAACACGGGCGACGCGTACGTCATTATCGGCCTAATACACGTGGTAAAGATCCTAATCTTGTTGCGGATGGACATTTTACTGTTTCTATTTATGAGCCAATGTAGTTGACTCATCACGAATGCGGCTCGCGCGCGTACCGCATTTACGTGTGGGATGAAGGTCAACCTCTGATCAAGGGTCACTCCTAAATATTTGGCTTTGTCCTTCCAGGGGATAACCTGGTCGGACATGCGGACTGAGTAGTGAGGCACATGGACTTTCCTTTTCAAAGTGAACAGGATAGCCTGGCTCTTTGTGGGGTTGACGGTGATTCGCCATTTGCGGAACCACTCACCGAGCTTGTCGGCGGCGGCCTGCAAAGTGCGCACCACATCGTCGGGGTCTCTACGTGAGGCGTAGATTGCGGTGTCATCCGCGAAGAGCGCCAGATGGGCGTTTTTAGGTTGAGGGATATCGCTAGTGTACAGCGAGAAAAGAAAGGGGGAAAGAGCAGAGCCTTGCGGGACTCCGGCCGTAATAGTGTGTCGGGAAGAGAGAGTTCCCTCCACGCGATATTTGAAACCGCGATTCGACAAAAATCTCGTATGATGTGCACGAGCTGGGTGGGCACGTTGAGCGTGTACAGCTTGAAAAGCAAGCCGTTGTGCCACACCCTGTCGAATGCTTTTTCAATATCGAAGAAGAGAGCACCGGTGGGCATGCCGCGTTGGAATTTGTCGTAAACGTGTTCCGTGATGCGGAGCACCTGATTTACGCAACTGTGCCTAGCACGAAAACCAAACTGTTCCGGAGGGATGAGATTATTGTTGTGGGCGACTATTTTGAGGCGGTCGAGGACGATCCGCTCGTAAATTTTGCCTAGCGTACTGAGCAGGCTGATAGGCCTATAAGAGGACGGTTCTGATGCGGGTTTTCCCGGCTTGTGAATACCTATCACAACTGCCTCCTTCCAGACCTCTGGGAAGAGACAATTTTGAAACGCGGCGTTATATATGGACGTTAGTATTTGAACTAGATGCTCCGGAAGCATCTTAATCATACGGGTAGGGATCCTGTCGCCCCCGGGGGCTTTCCTACGTTTGAGTGCCTTGATCAGAGCGATGACTTCTTCGATCGTCACCGGTGCAAGGGGATCGAGCGGCGGCGGGTCGACGTCCGGGTCGACGTTGATGTTATCGTTTTCGTTTATCGGTCGCGAAATAGAGATCGGCGGTGGCCGGACCGCGTTCCTACTTTCGACGAAAGAGTTAACCGCAACAAGATCATCGTGGTCTACTGGTATTGATGTGAGGGAACATTGAGACTCCAGGCTGTCGGCCAGTAGTTCCGCTTTCTCGTCGTCATTAAACGCCGGGCGTTGATTCGGACGATTGAGCGGAGGCATGGAGGCCACATCGTTTCTCCTGAAGGAACGACACAGCTGCCAGAAGGCCTGATGTGTCGGGTCGAGTTCGGCTAGGCGAGTTTCCCATCTCGAATCGACGACCTCTTTTATGCGACGCTTAACCTCACGTTGGAGGTAGCGCGCAAGATGTCGTCGTTCCGGGATGGGACTCGTCGCGCAGGCTCTGAGCGTAGCGTTACGCAACCTCACCCACCACCGAACGTCGTCGGGAATTTGCCAGTGACTGTGAACAGTCTCTGGCACCTTCTCGGAGCTTTCGCTCAAGACGTTCTGGAGGTGGTTCGTGAAGGAGCGTATCGCGCCTGTCGTCTCTTCAGGAGTCACGATGTTGGTCGGAATCGCGGAGAGATCTGGGGATGATGTGTCCGCGAGTTTGGTGCCAAGGAGGCGCCAATTCGTTTTCACCTTCATCGGAACATTAGGACCTGTGTCTGTTGGGCCGTGTTGGGGGGCTAAGTCTAGGATCACAGGTCTGTGGTCAGAGTCTAACTCTTGTAGCACCTGCATGGAACGTACGCGTAGGCTTACGTTCCTTACGAGCGCTATGTCGAGTATGTCGGGTCGGTAGTCGTCGTTTTTACTATAGTGGGTTGGTTCAGAAGGAACCAATATACTCATGTCTATGGTTTCAAGACAACTCTCTAGCGCGGTGCCTCTAGCGTTGGTGTAGTGACAGCCCCAGAGAGTGTTCTTGGCGTTGAGGTCTCCCGCCAAAATGACGGAATCCCCCATCGCAAATAGAGTGTTTAGATCGTGGGAGTGAAGCTCCTTAGTGGGCGAGAGGTAGGCCGATATGATAGTGATCGGCGGATGTCCTGTCATGGCTAGCCTACAGACTGAAGCCTCAATGTTCCTCAAGTTAGCAGGTGGGTCAAGGGTTATGCAATGCAGGGACCTTTTGAAATAAATGAGAGTGCCTCCAAAAGGGCCACTGGTACGATCATTACGTACCAGATTGAAATTGGGGATGTTGGGATTGCGGTGAGCTGGTTTGAGAAACGTTTCCTGGAGGAGGAAAACGTCTAATTTGTTTTCGCGGACAAAATCAGAAATTTCGGCTCGTTGGCCACGAATACCGTCAATGTTGAGAAACCCCACTCTGAGGGAGCGGGGTTTGGTCCGCTTGGAGGGATTAAATATTGATTGCGCCATTTATGATGACGAAAAAAGGACGCCTACGGTGATCTGGTACCTCCGCGTCTGGATGCGGAGGATTTCGTTGACCAGATCAACGTCGGGGCGATCGAGGGTTGCACTACGGGCCACAAGGTCGGCCATCTGAGCTGTGAGAGTCATCAGCTCAGGCGAGTTCAGAAGGAACTCGACTTTTGCGTTATGCGCAGAGGATGATGTAGGGGGGGCGGGTGAGGTCGTCGCCACCGGTTTTTTCGGCTTGACCACCTGCGGGGCAGGAGCCGTGGAGGCCGAAGGGATGGGTTTGGGAGCGGGAGTGGGTTTGGTTGTGGTTGGGGCCGGGGTGGCGGGAATGACTCCGCCACGGGCCTGAAGACGTGGGTCGATGCGGGGCGTGGTTGGGAACCATGCGTTTTGCACTGGCGTAGGTGCCAGTCTGAAATTAGCCTGAGGGGCGGGAGCCTTAGGAGCTTTAGGAGCTCTAAAGGTCTTTTTAGGGGCTTTGGGGCATCCGCGGTAGTTAGCGGGGTGGCCCAATTGCCGGCAGTTAGTGCACGAAGGCGGCTCCGTGCACTGGGAACGGTCTTTGGGACGCGGGCACGCAGATGTGCCGTGTTCGCCGAGGCACTTAACGCACCTGGCGGGGAGGCGGCAGCCACGAGAGCTGTGGCCGTACTTTTGGCAGTTGTGACACTGCCCTATTTGGCCTTTCTTGTGAGGGGACTCGACGGTGAAGCCGCCTAGCCCCGAAATGTCCCTAATTTCGTATAGACGTTTCACGTCCGCGGGGGTCTCGAGGATGGCTAACACCATCTCGTATTCAGCGCCAGGCTGAGAAGCGCGGGATTGGCGGTGCATACGGTGCACCTCTAAGGCGTTGATGCATTTGGCCTGGAGGCCTTCTTTGACCTCGTTGGTCGACATTTGGGTCGGAATGCCACGGATGACGTAGCGAAAGCGACGTTCATCCGGGAGAGAAAAGGTATAATAGTGATATTTCCTCGAATCGAGGTACTTGGTAAGTGCTCTATGATCCGAGATAGAGCCGGGCTGAAGGGAGAGGAGCTGTTGGCTCCCGTTCCACGAGTTCGTGGGAATAGAAATGTGCTGGCTTTCCAGCTCTTTGAAAAGGGCCTGCATGGTTTTGCCCGGTGGAAGTTGCATATTCACCCGTGGAGGTTTTTTAGGCCCCCTGGGTGTTTGCGGCTGGGATGGGTTGGAAGGTGGTGGCGACGACGTTGACGCCGAAGCGAGGGGCGCTGAAGGCGCGGAAGGCACTGAAGGCGCGGGTGCTAAGGGAGAAGGAGGTGCGGAGGGCGCTGAAGGCGCGGGAGCGTTGGTGCTCCTTTGTTTCTTCTTCCTTCCACGCTTCACAGTCGTGAAGCCTTCGTCATCGGGTTCCGATGCCGAGGATTCCGCCTGCGAATTGTCGGAGGAAGGAGGAACGGGACGCTTAAGAGACCCCGTGGTGGTCGTCTCCATTTCGACGACGGACTCGAGGCCCTCCGAGGTCTCGGTCGCTTCCGATGCGATCGTGGCCTCGGACGGCTCCTGTACCAAGGAGATGATATCCTTTCGGAACCCTTTGTCCGATCGGATCATATCCTTGATAATGCCCATTATCTCTGTTTTGGAGAAATTGACGATATTGTAGTCGGGGTCAGCCATATCGGCGGCTGACGCCAACCCAATAGTTTTCATCTTTGCAGGGAGAGGGGCGCGTGTGTGTTCGCGGAAAGAACACACAAGAAACCAGGCGGCTATCACACTAACGCTCGGTCGCGGATCGCGAAACGCGAAGTAAGAAACGCGATTGACTAAGTCCCCGGGTGGGTGTGCCCGGGGGTGAGTGCGTGTGTGGCCCTCCTCGCCGGGTATAGGCGAGGGGGGGTGTACTTAAATTAGGGTGTGCCCTAAGCTTGTATCCCTTTTGCCAATCTTAATGTGCAAAAGGGTTCCTAGCAGTCCGTGTACCGTAAGCGGTATTGGCCGGAGGCCGCACGCTCAACCGATACACGGGATGGAATTAAGGAAAGGGTAGGGTTGGGAAGGTGATATACGGGGGAGACTGCGGTGTGCCTCCGCAGCCTCCTGATCCGTACCCGTCGGCTTTGCCTTGCCCTGAGGGGGCGCAGCGCGTGGCCGGGGCCGCGACTCGGCTTGTTAGCACCGTTAGGTTTCCGCCAAGCCAATACCCTGAAGGGGCCAAACGTCGATAGAAACGATAAATTGGGCGAAACCCTGTCCTGAAAAGGACGCGGCTTGGCCCGAAATAGGCTAACAAAATAGCAAAAGGTTGCCCCTTTGCTACCTGTTTGGCCTCGACGGCAGCGAGGTCGCTGCGGACCGCACCGAGCAGGTACTCGGACGGAACAGTGGAATGTCGCAGCAGGTACTGCGACAAACAAAAGGTCCGCTCGAGTCGGCTGCTCAGAACGGAATGAGTGCCATTGTATTTTTTTTTTTTTTTTTTAACGCGGACCTATCGGCCAGTAGCCTGACGCGAGTCGGCTTTTCTGGCCACACCGGACTTTAGGGTGAACGCAGAAGGCGCTCGCAACTCTTTAATTTAGGTGACCATGCTGAGGGCAACCCACTAACGGGTTACGAACCTCGGCTCAGGACGGCCACTGGGAGAGGATGAGACATCAACGATTAGTGGGGAAGATTGGTGTTTAACCTAATCCTATTCGTTTATTTCGTCGGCACGCGGGCCCGAACTGTTAGGGGGGTCGGGGGGGCGACGGGGAGCGCGGCGAGGTCCTCGACAGCGAGGACGGAACTGCGGTCTTGTGGAGTGTTGGAGTTTCAAGAACTCGTTCTTATGGCGGATGGCCAGAGTGATTTCGTCCTCTGGATCGGTTAATACGGAACGCGGCCGTCTCCATTTGGCGCGGTCGAATGGAGTGTAGATCGACGCTTTGCGGACTAACGTATTTGGGTGTTTTACCGCCCAATCGAAATAGCGTTTGCTGGTCGTTTGCATAAAATGCCAGATGGTCGGCATGTTGGTGTCCACGTGGAGGTTGCGATTGCGAACGTACCACGGGGCACCAAGAGCGTGTCTAAGAAATTTGTTTTGCAACACCTGCATACGCTTAAGACGAGCAGGCGGTATATGGGCGAACACGGGCGACGCGTACGTCATTATCGGCCTAATACACGTGGTAAAGATCCTAATCTTGTTGCGGATGGACATTTTACTGTTTCTATTTATGAGCCAATGTAGTTGACTCATCACGAATGCGGCTCGCGCGCGTACCGCATTTACGTGTGGGATGAAGGTCAACCTCTGATCAAGGGTCACTCCTAAATATTTGGCTTTGTCCTTCCAGGGGATAACCTGGTCGGACATGCGGACTGAGTAGTGAGGCACATGGACTTTCCTTTTCAAAGTGAACAGGATAGCCTGGCTCTTTGTGGGGTTGACGGTGATTCGCCATTTGCGGAACCACTCACCGAGCTTGTCGGCGGCGGCCTGCAAAGTGCGCACCACATCGTCGGGGTCTCTACGTGAGGCGTAGATTGCGGTGTCATCCGCGAAGAGCGCCAGATGGGCGTTTTTAGGTTGAGGGATATCGCTAGTGTACAGCGAGAAAAGAAAGGGGGAAAGAGCAGAGCCTTGCGGGACTCCGGCCGTAATAGTGTGTCGGGAAGAGAGAGTTCCCTCCACGCGATATTTGAAACCGCGATTCGACAAAAAATCTCGTATGATGTGCACGAGCTGGGTGGGCACGTTGAGCGTGTACAGCTTGAAAAGCAAGCCGTTGTGCCACACCCTGTCGAATGCTTTTTCAATATCGAAGAAAAGAGCACCGGTGGGCATGCCGCGTTGGAATTTGTCGTAAACGTGCTCCGTGATGCGGAGCACCTGATTTACGCAACTGTGCCTAGCACGAAAACCAAACTGTTCCGGAGGGATGAGATTATTGTTGTGGGCGACTATTTTGAGGCGGTCGAGGACGATCCGCTCGTAAATTTTGCCTAGCGTACTGAGCAGGCTGATAGGCCTATAAGAGGACGGTTCTGATGCGGGTTTTCCCGGCTTGTGAATACCTATCACAACTGCCTCCTTCCAGACCTCTGGGAAGAGACAGTTTTGAAACGCGGCGTTATATATGGACGTTAGTATTTGAACTAGATGCTCCGGAAGCATCTTAATCATACGGGTAGGGATCCTGTCACCCCCGGGGGCTTTCCTACGTTTGAGTGCCTTGATCAGAGCGATGACTTCCTCGATCGTCACCGGTGCAAGGGGATCGGGCGGCGGCGGGTCGACGTCCGGGTCGACGTTGATGTTATCGTTTTCGTTTATCGGTCGCGAAATAGAGATCGGCGGTGGCCGGACCGCGTTCCTACTTTCGACGAAAGAGTTAACCGCAACAAGATCATCGTGGTCTACTGGTATTGATGTGAGGGAACATTGAGACTCCAGGCTGTCGGCCAGTAGTTCCGCTTTCTCGTCGTCATCAAACGCCGGGCGTTGATTCGGACGATTGAGCGGAGGCATGGAGGCCACATCGTTTCTCCTGAAGGAACGACACAGCTGCCAGAAGGCCTGATGTGTCGGGTCGAGTTCGGCTAGGCGAGTTTCCCATCTCGAATCGACGACCTCTTTTATGCGACGCTTAACCTCACGTTGGAGGTAGCGCGCAAGATGTCGTCGTTCCGGGATGGGACTCGTCGCGCAGGCTCTGAGCGTAGCGTTACGCAACCTCACCCACCACCGAACGTCGTCGGGAATTTGCCAGTGACTGTGAACAGTCTCTGGCACCTTCTCGGAGCTTTCGCTCAAGACGTTCTGGAGGTGGTTCGTGAAGGAGCGTATCGCGCCTGTCGTCTCTTCAGGAGTCACGATGTTGGTCGGAATTGCGGAGAGATCTGGGGATGAGGTGTCCGCGAGTTTGGTGCCAAGGAGGCGCCAATTCGTTTTCACCTTCATCGGAACATTAGGACCTGTGTCTGTTGGGCCGTGTTGGGGGGCTAAGTCTAGGATCACAGGTCTGTGGTCAGAGTCTAACTCTTGTAGCACCTGCATGGAACGTACGCGTAGGCTTACGTTCCTTACGAGCGCTATGTCGAGTATGTCGGGTCGGTAGTCGTCGTTTTTACTATAGTGGGTTGGTTCAGAAGGAACCAATATACTCATGTCTATGGTTTCAAGACAACTCTCTAGCGCGGTGCCTCTAGCGTTGGTGTAGTGACAGCCCCAGAGAGTGTTCTTGGCGTTGAGGTCTCCCGCCAAAATGACGGAATCCCCCATCGCAAATAGAGTATTTAGATCGTGGGAGTGAAGCTCCTTAGTGGGCGAGAGGTAGGCCGATATGATAGTGATCGGCGGATGTCCTGTCATGGCTAGCCTACAGACTGAAGCCTCAATGTTCCTCAAGTTAGCAGGTGGGTCAAGGGGTATGCAATGCAGGGACCTTTTGAAATAAATGAGAGTGCCTCCCAAAGGGCCACTGGTACGATCATTACGTACCAGATTGAAATTGGGGATGTTGGGATTGCGGTGAGCTGGTTTGAGAAACGTTTCCTGGAGGAGGAAAACGTCTAATTTGTTTTCGCGGACAAAATCAGAAATTTCGGCTCGTTGGCCACGAATACCGTCAATGTTGAGAAACCCCACTCTGAGGGAGCGGGGTTTGGTCCGCTTGGAGGGATTAAGGATTGATTGCGCCATTTATGATGACGAGAAAAGGACGCCTACGGTGATCTGGTACCTCCGCGTCTGGATGCGGAGGATTTCGTTGACCAGATCAACGTCGGGGCGATCGAGGGTTGCACTACGGGCCACAAGGTCGGCCATCTGAGCTGTGAGAGTCATCAGCTCAGGCGAGTTCAGAAGGAACTCGACTTTTGCGTTATGCGCAGAGGATGATGTAGGGGGAGCGGGGGAGGTCGTCGCCACCGGTTTTTTCGGCTTGGCCACCTGTGGGACAGGAGCCGTGGAGGCCGAAGGAATAGGAGTGGGAACAGGAGTAGGTTTGGTGGTGGTTGGGGCCGGGGTGGCGGGAATGACTCCGCCACGGGCCTGAAGACGTGGGTCGATGCGGGGCGTGGTTGGGAACCATGCGTTTTGCACTGGCGTAGGTGCCAGTCTGAAATTAGCCTGAGGGGCGGGAGCCTTAGGAGCTTTAGGAGCTCTAAAGGTCTTTTTAGGGGCTTTGGGGCATCCGCGGTAGTTAGCGGGGTGGCCCAATTGCCGGCAGTTAGTGCACGAAGGCGGCTCCGTGCACTGGGAACGGTCTTTGGGACGCGGGCACGCAGATGTGCCGTGTTCGCCGAGGCACTTAACGCACCTGGCGGGGAGGCGGCAGCCACGAGAGCTGTGGCCGTACTTTTGGCAGTTGTGACACTGCCCTATTTGGCCTTTCTTGTGAGGGGACTCGACGGTGAAGCCGCCTAGCCCCGAAATGTCCCTAATTTCGTATAGACGTTTCACGTCCGCGGGGGTCTCGAGGATGGCTAACACCATCTCGTATTCAGCGCCAGGCTGAGAAGCGCGGGATTGGCGGTGCATACGGTGCACTTCTAAGGCGTTGATGCCTTTGGCCTGGAGGCCTTCTTTGACCTCGTTGGTCGACATTTGGGTCGGAATGCCACGGATGACGTAGCGAAAGCGACGTTCATCCGGGAGAGAAAAGGTGTAATAATGATAATTCCTCGAATCGAGGTACTTTGTAAGTGCTCTATGATCCGAGATAGAGCCGGGCTGAAGGGAGAGGAGCTGCTGGCTCCCGTTCCACGAGTTCGTGGGAATGGAGATATGCTGGCTTTCCAGCTCTTTGAAGAGGGCCTGCATTGTTTTGCCAGGTGGGAGCTGCATATTAACCCGCGGTGGTTTTTTAGGCCCCCTGGGTTTTTGCGGCTGGGATTGGGACGTGGATGGGATGGATGGTGGCGGCGACGAGCCCGCGGGATTCGCGGAGCTCGATTGCGAGGTGGTGGGCGCTGAAGGCGCGGGGGTCGGGACAGTGTTGTCCGGGTTTTGGGGAACGGCCTTCTTCTTCTTCCTCCCGCGCTTCACAGTCGTGAAGCCCTCGTCATCGGGTTCCGATGCCGAGGTTTCCGCCTGCGAATCGTCGGAGGAAGGAGGAACAGGACGTTTGAGAGACCCCGTGGTGGTAGTCTCCATTTCGACGACGGCCTCGTCGGGGCCTTCCAAGGTCTCGGTCGCTACAGATGCGCTCGTGGCCTCGGACGACTCCGAGGAGCTCGACGCCTTCGCTAGTTCTTGGGCCAGGGAGATGATGGCCTTTCGGAACCCTTGGTCCGATCGGATCATTTCCCTTACCATGGTCATCATTTCCGACTGCGAGACCGAGACTACACTGTAGTCGGGGTCCGCCATGTCGGCGGCTGATGCCAAGCCGATAGGCTTCATGTTTAGGGAGGGGCGCGTGTGTGTTCACTGCCCGGGTGCGTGTTCCGCCTGGGAAAGAACACACAAGAAACCAGGCGGCTATCGCACTAACGCTCGGTCGCGGATCGCGAAACGCGGAGTAAGAAACGCGATTGACTAAGTCCCCGGGTGGGTGTGCCCGGGGGTGAGTGCGTGTGTGGCCCTCCTCGCCGGGTATAGGCGAGGGGGGGTGTACTTAAAAATAGGTGTGCCCTAAGCTTGTATCCCCTTTGCCAGTCTTATTGTGCAAAAAGGGTTCCTATCAGTCCGTGTACCGTAAGCGGTATTGGTCCGAGGACCGCACGCTCAACCGATACACGGGATGGAATGAAGGAAAGGGTAGGGTTGGGAAGGTGATATACGGGGGAGACTGCGGTGTGCCTCCACAGCCTCCTGATCCGTACCCGTCGGCTTTGCCTTGCCCTGAGGGGGCGCAGTGCGTGGCCGGGGCCGCGACTCGGCTTGTTAGCACCGTTAGGTTTCCGCCGAGCCAATACCCTGAAGGGGCCAAACGTCGATAGAAACAAATTGGGCTAAACCCTGTCCTGAAAAGGACGCGGCTTGGCCCGAAATAGGCTAACAAACAGCAAAGGGTTGCCCCTTTGCTACCTGTTTCGCCTTGGCGTGCAGCGAGGTCGCTGCGGGTAGTCCGAGCAGGTACTCGGAGGGAGCAATGAGTGTCAGAGCTTGCGCTATGACAACAACACGTCCGTCCGAGACGACTGCTCAGAGCGGAATGCGGTAGTGCCATTGTACATTATGACACCCGACTAATACAATACAGACGATTACAATGATTCGTCTATTGCCCGCCAGATGGACGGTGTTAAGTGACGAAAACAAGGCAATAAAACGATTTACATATTTTTCATGCGAAATTTAACAATGGCGGCGTCATTAAGCCGATTTCACATTTTATGATTATTGCTTTTATGTTCCTCGACGCTCCGAACAAACAATAGAGCGCCGGGTCATTTAGAAATTCCTTTAACAAATTACTTTACACATTTCGCACAAATGTGTACAAAACAAGGTAATAAAACATAGAGCATGACTTTTGAGAAAAATAACAAAATTTATTTGGAGCCAGTCCGCCGAGGTGTACGCATCATTTTCGCGCGTAGTCCGTAACACCAAGTATTTGAATATTTTTCACACAGATACGCAAACAAAGTAATTAATTTTTATTGCATAGGACGGAAGGCTCGCCCGACTCATTCTAAGCCAGTCCGCCGAGGTGAATACGTCTCGTTTCGCTCGTCGTCCGTAACAGTAGTATTATTGTTTGTTCGGGAGTGCCGTCTGCCGGTACGTGCCGACACAAGTGACGTCCTGCCGCGCGTCATTTAACGTCGTGTGTTGGAATCGGTCTCATACAATTAGTAGTGCCGTCTGCCGTCGCGGCACATGCTATTGTCGTCTGCCGCTGCCGTCTACCGTCTGTCGCGTTCTGCGGTATCACAGTTTTAACAGCACATACCGCTCTGAAACGTTTGCAAATGGCCAATAATAAGGTAGGTAGTGGGAGCCTAAAACAGGTACCTATCCCGCCTAAAACGCTCGTATTCAGTCAAATGAAATATACAGGGTGACTGGTAATATGAAATATTCCCATTAAGAGCATGTAGACTGGGTCAAAAGTAATCAATTTTATCATATGAAGGCCCATCCGGACCCCAATACTTTCAAGCAATTTAAGATTTATTGAATTTTAAGATAAAGCACTTATAAAACCAAATGAAATTCAATAATAAAAAAGTACTGAATGGGATTGGGGTATTTTGTTATTTTCTAGTAAATAACATTCTAGGCTTTCATAAAAAACATTAAAATATTTAAAACCTATGATCAAAATGATTACCTTAAATCTATCAATTTCGTATTTTATTCAAAAAAGATTTTGACAAAACCTGCTCTGTATTTCAGAACAACTTCAAGTGACTAAATGTGAAAAACACACTAATACTTATTTATTTATCCAGCTTTCTAATGAGGTACAAAACATCACAATTAACCTAGTAGAAGTTAAAACAAATGCAAATGTTTGAGTACTGCTCAGGTAAAAAAAAATTGTATGCATCTTATTAAACTTATGTTTACTTTCGCAATCAAAAATGAATTCGATCGAAACTGCAACCAGGCAGTATTCCGTTGTTTTTGCTTCGAAAGCACTATGTACGTACTTTAGTAGGTATAGTGTTACCCTTAGGTGTTACCCAACATCTCGGCACTATCTAATTCCGGGTAATTTATTGTGCGTTAAGAATAAAAATCAAACTTGCAATCATAAATACTCAATCTCGGAAGTCTTCCAGGCTCGTTATAAAAATGTATAAAATGACTGCCCTTTCTATTATTATTAGTTATAACATTTTTTAAATGAATTATATCTTAAACAGAATCTCATCAGGCGCGGTAAAATGTTTTATTGTAAAAGAAATATAATAGTAAAAACCCTTTTTAAATTTCACTTTTTATTCCAAGAAGTAATTAAAATATTTTAATATCATACGACACGGGCAGATATTATCTGAAAGCTAGCAACACTAAACACTTGGTAATAATAACTTGGCGCTTGCAGTAGCTTCGAACTCATTGAGTAGGTAGATGCTAGGCATTTCAAACTTGCCTGAACTGACAAAACAGTTGCTACCTATGATGTGCACAATTCACAACCAATTAAATTACAATAATATGTATCATCAAATTTCAGTTGTTGCTGTGAGTGCTCTAAAGACGTCTAAGTATGGAGTAAACACCAAAAGGAAGGGCATGAGGACGTCTTATTGGATTCCTCCGGTTAGAAATACCGTATGTATCTAGTTTTATGTATTGTTCTAGTTTTAGTTGTAGATACTGACGGCTCGGTATACCTTCAGACTAGCTGCATAAAATAAGATAAGTACTTAATAAGTGTTCTGTGAGTCATAATACATATTTTACAATAACCCTACACACTAAGTTTTATTACTTCTGTAGTTCGCACGAACGAAGTCATGGGCATAGGTAATCTATACTAATATTATAAAGCTGAAGAGTTTGTTTGTTTGTTTGTTTGAACGCGCTAATCTCAGGAACTACTGGTTCGAATTGAAAAATTCTTTTTGTGTTGAATAGACCATTTATCGAGGAAGGCTATATAACATCACGATGCAACTATTAGGAGCGAAGAAATAATGGAAAATGTGAAAAAAGCGGGGAAAATTATTCATCCTTGAGGGCTTCCATTGCGTGCGCTGCGAAAACGGTTCAAGATACCAAAAATATATGTATGAAAGAATTATTCCTCTTAAAATGATCTAAAAAAATGTCCGCGACAGTACATGTCTATCTTTTAAGATTAACTCACTAGAACCGTTTTTATGGTAATCAAATTTGGTCGAAATTAATAATATTATAAACACGCCAAAACTACTGAACCGATTTAAATGAAATTTGGTACACAGATATTTTAGAGCCTGAAAAAGGACATAGGCTACTTTTTATCCCCGTGAAATATAAAACGGGACTTCTATCCCGGAAAAACTCTTTCACGCGGGCGGAGCCGCTGGCAAAATAACTTATAAATGACAATATTTTAAAATCTATTCTATGAGTGAATCATGTGACGAAAAACCACGGAGGGAAAAACATTCTCGATTGGGTAAATAAGTACTTTAACTTTACGATATTGTTCGCGGATGGCAAAGCGTCGCAGTGTTGCCAGATTAGGCGACTTTTCGCCATTTAGGCTATCTTGAAGAGTGTCGGGGCGACCAAAAATTGCGAATGGCGACCGGTCGCCGTTTAGGCTACGCGAATGACGATTAGTCGCCAATTTAGGCTACCTCGGAAAGTTCGTGTTTTATACCTTGTTTTAGTCGAATTTGAGGATATTTATAGCTTTGAGGGTACTAAACATGTACTCAGATCCCCTTACACACAATTATTGAAAGCTGGGGACCTTTTTTTTAGCACTCCGCGTCACTACACAAGTAGGTGACTTTAGGCTACTAGGGAGGTTTTTTTACTCCATCACTTCTCCATATGCGATGAGGCGACTTTAGACTACTTCACAATGAATTTTCGGCGACTTCAACCGTCAAGCATCTGGCAACACTTAAGCGTCGCGGGCGGCCGGCGTGCGTTACACAACTTACATTACTTACAATAAGCAACTCTCCATTATACTAGCATGGTCTGCCAGATGTTTTTTTTTTTTTTCATATATTTGTATAGGTAGTGAAAAAGTAACGAACTTCAAACAATCGAAATCACATTTCCCACGCGTTCTAATCACTATTTATCGGCTGTTCACTCCCCTCACCGACAGATTTATTTACATTTTCAGTCCATCAATATTACTACCTACCCTACCGTTTTTTATTGCCAAAATTACCCTTTTTATTGTTTTTCTATGTACTGGGTACGTTCCACTCACATTAATTACTGAACAGACTTTACCTCTAGATTAACTACCGCTTATTAAAATAGGACTGTAAATAGTAGCTAGTATTGGTTTTAGAAACCAAGATTTGGTACTTGTAATAAGTCCTATGCAATATCTATATTTATCAGTATGTCATTTACATACTTACGTACTTTTAAGTATGACACCGACACTTATAAATATATATTTTTTTACAGTTTACATAAGTAAAATTGACGGACAATATAAGAACTTTAAGCATGGCAGGTGAGTCTTTAAAATTGTATACAATTGCTAAGCATTTTAATGAAATAAAAATGATGTTGCTACTACTTAGGGGGCGTCCATAAATTACGTGAGGGGTTTTTATTTTTATTTTCTGTCCCTCTCTCCCCCTAGTGAGATATCGTGAGATTTTATTCAACCCCCTCCCCCATCCCTTAATCTCACGTGACATTTTTCAAAATATGGGTTTCTTACATAAACGTATTGGATTGTTATTGTAAAAAGAAAAAAAAATGCTTCGTGCTTTTATTTATGACTAGTTAAGACTAGTAATCAACGTTGCTGATAGTTTAATTATAAGTGTAATAAAAATTTAACAATAGAATGCACACTCACACTCACGCCTGTTAAATGTAAGCTTGGCCCAGCGCGCTACTGTTCATCCTCGAATGGCTCTTACGAGACAGCCACTAGGATCGAGTCTCACAGACTTTTTCTCCATTCGACCGCGCCAACTGGAGACGGCCGCGTTCCGTATTAACCGATCCAGAGGACGAAATCACTCTGGCCATCCGCCGTAAGAACGAGTTCTTGAAATTCCAACACTCCACAAGACCGCAGTTCCCTCCTCGCCGTCGAGGACCTCACCGCGTTCCCCGTCGCCCCCCCGACCTCCTAGCAGTTCCGGCCGGCGTGCCGATGATAACACAATCTAATAGGATTAGGCCTAAAAACCAATCTTTCCCTAATCGTTGACGTCTCATCCTCTCTCAGTGGCTGTCCTAAGCCGAGGTTCATAACCCGTTAGGGGGTGGCCCTCAGCATGGTCACTTAATTCAAAGGGTTGCGAGCGCCTTCTGCGTTCACCCTAAAGACCGGTGTGGCCAGAAAAGCCAACTCATGTCAGGCTACTGTCAGTAGGGCCACTAACAAAAAAAACTCACGCCTGTTATCCCCGAGGGGGTAAGCAGAGGCGCAACTAGTGCACCCACTTTTCGCCGTTATTCCGTCCCATAATGTGATAAGGGGGCGAGCCTATCACCATATCGGGCACAGATTCCAGACTCCGGGCTGATACTGAATAGAAAAACTCAATATCACTTTGCCCGACCTGGGGATCGAACCCGAGACCTCAGCACTGCAGGCGTAATACAATAGAATACTTAAATCGTAACTAGTAAAAAAGTATATGATCTACTCTAATTCCGTCAATGGAGAATCATGCGCGGTCGCAAGAGAGACTATTGGAACCAACATGTCCATATAATTTTCAGTAAAATCATCTGCTCCTTCACCTTCGTTCTGATCTAGCCAGTAGTATAACGTCGAAGTATGAATGAAATTATTTTCTTTCAAACGAATTAGTGAATGATCTTAATCGTATTACGATTACGCTTAAGATTAAATCTTAATCATGTACAATCTGGATTAAATAGACCAAAATAGTATTTTTTTTTTGTTTCAATCAGAAAAAAAATTGCGTGATATTTGCCGGGACTGCCCCTCTCTCCAACGTAAGATTAGATGAGATTTGACTCGACCTCTCCCCCTCTTAAACATCTCACGTATTTTATGATCGCGCCCTTATGGATATTCGTGACACTTATCATTAGGCGAGCGAACTGTTTGACTCGCCGTTCATTTGAATAAAAGATAGAAAACATAATAATATAGTTGTTAAATTACTCCATGCTTTTTTTTTAGATAAAATCCTCTCTCAAATGGCAATGTTTGACTTCAGTGCTCCAATACAGACCGTAACTATGTTTGATGATGACAGTGATGAAGAAAAGTATCCTTCTTCTTCAAAAAAACAAAGAACCGAAAAGTCATTAATTGCACAGAGTCTCCACCACGAAGTAGACATTATCAGTTCCTCAGATGAAGAAATTCATATTAAAGAAGATATTAATGTAGCAAATGATTGTGTTTTTGAAAATGAAGAAGAAAGAGAAAATGTAACGACTAACAAGCTCGAAAAAAATATTAGTAATAACTCAAAACTTTGTGATTTAACAATATCCAAACCCAACGATTTTCCATTGAATAAAGCAGAAAACGAAAAAAACGTTAATGGAAATAATGTTAAGGATAATCGCAATGACCCACACACCTCACATGACAAGAATCCGACACCAAACGTACACTACAAAGATACATCCGAAAAATTTATACCTGAACAAGTAAATACAGTAACTAGCCTCAACAACTCCGACTCGACTAACGAGAAAGAAATTATGTCGGCTTACCTCAAAAAATTAATAAATACTGTGTCCGAGCACTTACTTATGATTTTAGAAGCATACCGTTACTATGTATATGCACAAAAAACGGGTAATCGAACACTCATAGAAAAACGCAGGAATAATTACATTCAAATAAAATACCACCACTTCAATTTATCATTCCTTGTCGTTGAGACTCTGTTTGTACCACAAGTCCACACACAAGCCAACTACACATTTACCCGAAATTTTATAGAGTGTACTGTGAGAATTGGCAAAGCAAAATCAATAGAATGTTCATTTGAACATATAGAACCACTTTATTTAGAAATGCTTAAATGGACCACAGAAAAATCCAAGCATTTAAAGAAAATATCTTCATTTTACTTAACACCGAAAGCGTACAGCATGATGCATTCGATTAATAAGAACTTAGAAATCACAAAACAACAAACGCAAAATGTACACGCACAGAATTTAATTTTACCGCCGCAAAGGGCCGGAGGTGTTCCTCCACAAATTTATCCCCAATATCCGACAGTGCGACCAAATTTGATACACCCTTCTGTACCACGATATTACGATAAACATACTAATTTGGAACATAATACCGTTAATTTTAATAATGGTTGTAGTAATTGCAAATTACAAAATAATCAGAGAATAATAGATCATCCAAACTCCTTTGGCGGTAGTTACGTTTGCAATAATAATTTGTCGAACTCTGCCACAGAGAATTCTGCTGTCCGTGCAACAACGTGTTTGGCAAATGGACAACTTCCGTTCCAATACTGTGGCTACAATCAACAAAATATGCAGGTTAGTCCTCAAAAGGTCAATAAAGCATTTAACGGATTCATTTCGTATATAAATAAATTATTGAAAGCAAGAAATCGTGAGATTAAAGAACAAAAGTACCTAAATATATTTTTTTATACGAACATTGTTCCTTACATGTCAGCCATCATAATATTATAAAACTAATGGGTAACGTGAAGACTGTAAAGGCCAAGACCTAGCAAAACAAAGAATAGTCTCAAATATATTTATTGATTATTTTTGTATATAACATAATTATAACATTTAAATGATAACATAATTTAATTTATTTATAACATAAGATATAAATTATAACATAATTTAATTTATTTCAGTGTAATATCGCAATTCAACATGCAGCTACTACGCCGAGCGTATCATATGCTACATCTATGGATCGTATTCATTATACGTAATGTAGAATAAATAGAATTTATGATGTACATTATCCCATACGTGGGCACTATTTTTCCACTAGAGCAATGTTAATAAAAGTGGCACTAACTACTTGTTACACAAAAAACAGTCCCTTATAAGATAACGTACTTACTTTATTCATTGGATAAAGGTCGCCAAATTCTAATAGTTTTTAATTATAAAATGTTACTGTCTTGATAAAATCATCATAATAGCTAATACTAAGAATGGGGCCTGATAAACATTTGACTATTTGTAAAAAAAATATGACGAAATCTACTAGGGAGGTACGTACTCTACCTACTCAACATAAAAATACTGTACGATTCAATTGCAATTATAATAAAATTATTTAGATATTGTAATTAAAAATATAATATAGCAGATATATTAAGTGAAAATAGTTCCTTTTGTTTCATAAGAATGTACTTAAATATTATACCTGCATTTGTTTCTGAATTCAAGGTTTCGCTATTATAATAAGGTTCATTTTGACATTGCGTTAATGAATGAAACCACATAGGTACTTATCTTATTGAAAATAACGATTTCCAAGCGATTTCCATTAAGTTATTTTAACCATAGATTTAAAATAAAAAAGTGTAAGTTTCGAACAAAATAAATACTAACCAATAAAAAGTAACTTTATGTTTACACGCCCTAATGACTGACTGATGATGCCACTATGACTGCTCAAGCTCAAGGAGAAGTTCTCGCAGCAGCAACATTACACTTTTATTGGTCGCGGCACGAAACTCTAGCGCTGACCGTTATTGCGCAGAAGTAAAAAATAAGGTGTCTTGGCGGGGTACCGGGAGTGAAGGGCGAGCGTGCGTTGCGCCGATTGGCTCTCCAGTCGTACTCCGTCCCCCGTGCCGATACGACGCTCCGCGCACTTCCAGTGTACAGTCGCGTTCTGAATTGTTTTGTTGTCATCGTTAATTTTTGTTGTTGTTTTTTGTTAAGTTTGTTTTGTTGATTTGTTTGTTGTGTTTGTTAGTTTATTCACTGTTTGATTAAGTTTGAACAGTTTTTAAACAGTGAAAATGCCGAGGCCGAGAAGGAATACTGTTTTGAAAAGACAGGCACGGAAAATGGTGTTTGACGTGCATTGTTTTCTGAAAAGGGAATCGAATGATTTCATTAATTCCCTGAAACAAATTCATTCATTCAAACATGAAGTAATATTACTTAAGTAATATTTGCGTGCGTGACAGTACCCATACGCAGTTAAGTTCCACATTTTGTTCACCGCTAGACTTACTATTTGACTTTACATTAAAACATTATTTTGCTGTTTTTAATTAAGCAATTAAATTACTAATTTGTATTGCGTGCGCGACGGTACCCATGCGCAGCTATCCCCTCCACGTTTCGCTCAGCGCTAGAGTTTCGTGCCGCGACTTATAGTCAGATTTATACACTTGCGCACACGCCATATTCGCACTAAACTACAAAACAATAAAAAAATTGGAATACTGCAACCGGGTATTTTGGAGAAAGTATTTGTTATTCATTGATGATTTTTAGCACGATGTTAGCAGAGGTATAGACGAATATGTGGTTTCATTTAGTAAAACAATGTAAAAATGACCCTATATGTATAAAATGCAAGGTTTTCAATTTGCTGTTGTTTTTATACTTGGTCCATACTTCAGAATATTACTTATATTTTATTTATTACATTAAGATTATGTCTGGAATGAAAGATAGATCATCAGAAAAATAAAGACTTATCGTTAGTGCTTTGGTTTTGTAATGTATCTACCTTTTATTTTTTATCTCATTACGCTATATCATCACTCTTTCCTACTACATTCGACCGCGCCAAATGTAGACGGCCGCGTTCAGTTCTAACCGATCCAGAGGACGATATCACTCTAGCCATTAGGCCTAAAAACCAATCTTTCCCTAATCGTTAATGTCTCATCCTCACTCAGTGGCCGTCCTGAGCAGAGGTTCGTAACCCGTTAGTGGGTTGCCTTCAGCATGGTCACTTAATTCAAAGGGTTGCGAGCGCCTTCTGCGTTCGCCCAAAAACCGGTGTGGCCAGAAAAGCCGACTCGCGTCAGGCTACTGGCAGTAGGGCCATTAACCTCTTGCGTACATAGCGCTGGCCACACTGGCGCAAGCGCAATTTTCGCGTGTCTGTCAACACGCGAAAATCGACCTACACGCACACACATAAGGCGCGTCAACACGCACACATATCGAGTTTGACAAGCTGTCAGACCGGCCCGATTGGGCCGGTCGGGGCTCGAGAGGCAAAAAAAATTACGTCAGATGATTTAAGGGGGAGAGGGTCGACCATGTCTTATTTTTCTTACAAAGGGGTGGGAAGGAGTCTCGATAGTTCTTACGTAAGATTACAAAAACGCGCAAAGTTAAAATTATACATTGTAAAAGCGCGGGCAACCGCGCGAGTTCCCCAGTTTCCAAAGTACAAATAAATACTTCTAAAAAAATTTACTTTGAAAAATAAACATGAAAACAAATCAAAAGTGTATTAATTTTTTCCTTTAGATTTTACATAACTTTCTATTAAGGCCTACGCTTTTCCAAAATACGAGCTGGCAACACTGGTCGGGCGTCAATCAACTAGTGGTGCGACTCCTGTAGGATTTAACGACTCGAGTCACTCGATTCATTTCAGTAAATTACTCGAGTTTTCGAGTCACTTGAGTCAAATATTTTGTATTTTCACGCTATGCAAGTCGAGTGACATTTTTATAGCAGTTTTTAAAACCTTTATTAACCTGTCAATATTCCCTTGCCAATTATTAAGCGAAAGTCATTTTTACACGCCTACCTATAGGACTATAATAAGAAATTTGAAATAACAGCAATCAAACTGACATGGAACAATGAAAATAATTAGTAATATACAATAATAAAAACAATATATATTTATTTAAATAATCGGTCTTTACAGTAATTGCAGAGATGTTCAAGATACCTCATAAAAGTATCTGAAATACAAGATACTTGTAAATAAAGGATTTGAGACACCAGATACCTTAAAAAATGGTATTTAAATACTAGATACAAGATACGTATTTTCTAAATACTTTTTTCAAATAAGATACCCATTGAAAGAAAACATATTTTCATTTATTTTGACAACTTTTATCTTTTCAAGCGGTTTCAAAGTTGCATCATTAGTTCTAAAAAGGTTTATGCAATATTTTAAGTATATTGGACCAAGGAATCACGTTGTCCTATACAAACTTTGCACCCCTTTTTCACCCCCTTAGGGATATAATTTCGGAAAATCCTTTCTTATCGGATGCTTACGTCATGCAAAGAACATATCCACCAAGTTTCAGGTTTCTAAGATGAGCTGTTTAGGCTGTGCGTTGATCCGTCAGTCAGTCATTCAAGACCAAGCATTTTATTAGATATGAATAGCCTTAAGCATCATTCAGACGTATCATTATTGCATGCAATATTCGTACGCAATTATTGCTAATAAAGTCTCTCCGTCTGAATATACGCAATGGTTAGGCAATTTTACACGCGTTGGCGTATTTATGCGAGTCCTTTGACAGATATCCAAAAAACTAATGTTAATGCGTACGATAATTCACATGATGCCATTTTCTAATACATACATGAGCAATAATTGAATGCAATACATTCGCGCAATAATTCACCTTCTAGAATTGTAAGCAACTGTTTGCACATGGATATAAGTAAAAAAAATTAATGAAATTATTGAAAGAAAGTTGTGGCAATAAATAATTGCAAATGTCTTTTGTTTACACCAATACAATTATTTTAGCTGATTATTGCTAAGAACCTCGCAGTGGAGTTCATCCGTACTAAGTTGAATCCGTCCGTAGTTGCACGGTGCGTTTTGAACGGTCTTTTCTGCCGCGCACACGCAAACTTTGGAATAGACTCCCTGCATCGGTGTTTCCCGAGTGCTATGACCTGCTTACCATCAGGCGGACCGCTTGCTCGTTTGCCTACTAAGGCAAACCTACAATAAAAAAAACAACTGCTGGAGTAATCGAGTTCTTGAGGGGAGACCGCGAGTCGGCAAACGCAGTGTAGGACGCCCTCCACCCAAGTGGAGTAACGATTTGCGAAAGGTCCTGGGCAGTAAGGATGCGACAGGGCGAAGACTGGGTAAAATGGCGCGTATTGGAGGATGCCTATGACCAGCAGTGGGCTAAAATATAGGCTGATGATGATTATTGCTTAAAAGTTTCGACTTGTCTGAACACAGGCTTGTATGCGTATGTGTACCATTTATTGGCGGGTTGCATTAAGTATTGCATGTATTTGCGTTAGCGAATTTTCCATTCGAATGTTAAACGTTTTAGATTTTAGAAGCTGTGTTTATTAAAAAATTTTAGTAAAAAGTACTAAATTCAGGTTTTGCTGATTTAATAAAGTTCTTTTAGTGGAGTGCCTGGAGCATTCAAAACCGTAAAACCTCGGATTAGAGTTATAGTGAATGAATTAATATGAACGATGTGGGATATTGTTTTTAAACTATAAATTGCAATGTTTACCCAAATATTTTTTGTGCACTCCATTGTTTCATTGTTTAAACAAATTATTATGAAAAATTAATGTTTGACCATAATTTTCACTTAAAACAGTATTTTTTTTATTTATATGTTAAATCTTACCTGAGTAGACATATAGGAACATTTTTCAAAGATACCTGTGTATAAAAATAGCAGTAGGGATCTCGAACAGGTAGAAAAACGTGGAGGGGAGAGCGGAGTGACAGCTGCTATGTACAATGAAATTTCTCGGCCAGTTTAATTATAAATGAAACGTACTCTATTGTGTATCTTTAAAAAAATAAGGTAATTAATTACGACTAATGAAAAGAAAAAAAAATATTAGTACAAAATCTGTTTATGTAAATATATTACATTGTTGTCTACATCAAATATTTTCTTCTACTTCATCTATCTGTATAATAGGTGAAGTATTGGAACAACTATTTCCGCTGCACTGTAAACATGCTACACTGCAGTTTTTTTTTTTTTTTTTGTGAAAAATTCTTGTATATTTTTTATGCTACACTGCGTACGAGTACAAAAATAAACAAGAATTTTTCACAAAAAAAACAAATTTTCACTGTTATAGAAGCACAATATTCACAGAACACGTGTTCCTTGCAACTAAACTAGCCTTTTTTTTTTGTTAATGGCCCTACTGCCAGTAGCCTGACAGCAGTCGGCTTTTCTGGCCACACCGGTCTTTAGGGTGAATGCAGAAGGCGCTCGCAACCCTTTGAATTAAATGACCATGCTGAGGGCAGCCCACTAACGGGTTACGAACCTCGGCTCAGGACGGCCACTGAGAGAGGATGAGACATCAACGATTAGGGAAAGATTCGTATTTAGGCCTAATACTATTAGTTTGTGTTGTCATCGGCACGCGGGCCGGAACTGCTAGGGAGGTCGGGGGGGCGACGGGGAACGCGGCGAGGTCCTCGACGGCGAGGAGGGAACTGCGGTCTTGTGGAGTGTTGGAGTTTCAAGAACTCGTTCTTACGGCGGATGGCCAGAGTGATTTCGTCCTCTGGATCGGTCAATACGAAACGCGGCCGTCTCCATTTGGGGCGGTCGAATGGAGTATATATTGACGCTTTACCGACTAACGTGTTTGGGTGATTTACCGCCCGATCGAAGTAGCGTCTGCTGGCCATATGCATGAAATGCCTGATGGTCGGCATGTTGGTGTCCACGTGGAGGTTGCGGTTGCGAACGTACCACGGGGCACCAAAAGCATGTCTGAGCATTCTATTTTGTAAGACCTGCACACGCTCAAAACAAGCAGGCGGTAAATGGGTGAATACGGGCGATGCGTACGTCATGATAGATCGAATGCAAGTCGTAAAGATCCTAATCTTGTTGCGGATTGATATTTTACTTGTCCTGTTTAAGAGCCAATGTAATTGGCCCATCGCGAATGCGGTTCGCGCGCGTACTGCGTTTATATGTGGGATGAAGGTCAACCTCTGATCAAGGGTAACTCCTAGATATTTGGCTGGTTGGACATGCGGACTGAGGTGTGGGGCACATGGACTCGCTTTTTCTTAGTGAAAATCATAGCCTGACTTTTGGTGGGATTAACGGTGATTCGTCATTTGCGGAACCACTCGCCGAGCTTGTCGGCGGCGGCCTGCAAAGTGCGCACCACATTGTCGGGGTCTCTACGTGAGGCGTAGATTGCGGTGTCATCCGCGAAGAGCGCCAGATGAGCGTTCTTTGGTTTGGGGATATCACTGGTATACAGCGAGGTAAACTAGCCGAGAAAATCCATTGTATATAGCAGCTGTCGCTCCGCTCTCCCCTCCACGTTTTTCTACCTGTTTGAGATCCCTACTGCTATTTTTATACACAGGTAGGTATCTTTGTAAAATGTTCCTATATGTCTACTCAGGTAAGATTTAACATATAAATAAAAAAAATATTGTTTTAAGTGAAAATATATGGTCAAACATAATTTTTTTTATAATAATTTGTTTAAATAATAAAACAATGGAGTGCACAAAAAAATGGGTAAACATTGCAATTTATAGTTTAAAAAACAATATCCCACATCGATCATATTAATTCATTAACTATAACTCTAATCCGAGGTGAAAACCCCCAGGCGCTCCACTAATTGAGATTTATCGCAATCAGGAGTGTTTCTGGGATACTGAAAATCAAAATTATAAGACTCTCTGCCATCATGTTTTCAAAAGAAGAGAGAACCCAGTTGAATAAAATGTTAAGTGTGTTAAGCAATTATAACATGTGCTTTTTTTTACACAAACAAACCAAGAATGTTATGTGTTGTTTATTTAAACCATGCAAGTCATATATTGCTTCAACTTGTTTGTATGCAACAGGCAAGAAACTTGCAACGCGTATATGGGTCTTAATTGAGACTTTAATGAAAAATGGCATTGGTAATTTTTTTTTTTTATTTATTTATTTGTTTTGTAAATACAATAATTAGGTATTACATGCATAAAAAACCACTGAGGTTTATAGTTATGCATATAATTTACATTATCATAGGGACGAAACTAGGCAAGCGCATCATAAGTTTTTATATAAAATAATAATAATAATATTATTCATGGGTACTCATATTATCTGTAGATATTAAAAATATTTTAGCAAATTAAGTATTTATAAAATACTAAGATACTAAAAAAATGTATCTAAATACAAGATACAAAATAAAAAGTATTTAGATACAAGATACTAAATACGTATTTTGTATCTTGTATCTGTATTTCAGATACTTGTATCTAGATAAATCCCATCTCTGAGTAAATGTTATGCTAAGATATATCTGCATTAGGTACACATTTAATAATGTGACATAAGAAAATGTCTTTATAAGATATTTATTGCGATACCAGTGGGCTTAGAATGTGAAAAAAAAACACGATGCGTCTCCGCTTCGTTTAATTGTGATTGGTTGAGAGACTGACGTATCGGTCTTTTGATCAGTCAATTCAATACAAAGAAGTAAAAACATAAAAATCTCAGAATTTGGTGTAAATCTTTTGTATCTTATCCTACTTCTTCCAGTGCTTTCTCTGACTCGAGCTCTTTGCTCGGATTAACCGACCACCCGCCCTGAAACCCTCAGGGAAATCCTACTAATATTATAAATGCGAAAGTTTGTAAGAATGTATGTCTCACGCAAAGACTACCGAACGGATTTCGATGGGAAATGAAATTTGGCACACGGGTAGATCACATCCTGGATTAACACATAGGCTACTTTATATTCCGGTAATATATACAGTACTGACGTTCGTGACCTTGATACTTGACAGTTGACTCAGAAGTAAGGTTACCGAGTAGACTATTCGGTGCGCCGAGTTGACTCGGCAACTCGAGTACAAATTGACTCGAGTCAATATTTTTTTCACTCGAATACGATTTTCACAAACTCACTCGAGTAAAAACACGACTCGACTCGCATCACTACAATCATCATTACGCGAAGTTGTTTTCCTTGAAAGTATTTGTTTATAAAATTAACTTTTATCTTGAAAAATGCGGTGAATGGATATAACAGAAATTAAAATAAAAAGCTTTGTTCGATGGATAAACATATTACGAGTAGTAAAATGGCGGGTGAAGTCACTAAATTAACGTGACATAATTATGTGTGAAAATGTTTGCTGCGTATCAATACAAGTTCTATTGTAGTTTCGCTAAAAAAGTAACAATTCTGCCTATAATATGTGGTACGCTGCCTTAATACGATTTATAAGAAGAAGATTAGTATTAGGGATAATATTTGCGTCCTCTTTAACATACTGCGTCGTCAGTTTCCTCAAAGAGGTTAGTATTGATATCTAAAAACCCAAGTTTTGTGAAATTGCAATAATAATTGAATCAAACCGCTTTCTACCCCTGTAGTAATATTTAAATTGAAAGTTTATTCACAACACCTGCTTAAATAACAAATGACACAAATAATGATTGATATCATAAAATTTCTTCTTTACATAATCATTATGTTGTTAATAATAATTATGATTGTTGCTCAACACAGGTATCTTGTTAGTAAAAATTATTTAATGGACTAAAAACTGCAAATGTTATATAGAATGCTAACATTTGTCGCAAAATGCTCAACAAACGTCTACCAATCAAACTATTTGATAAGAAAGTATTCATGTTCATTATACATAATATGCTTTTTAATATTTAGAATTCCATAATTATCTCACTTACAAACTGAAAAAATAAACAAAGAAACTGCTTGAAATAAATCTCTCACTAAGATCTGTTTCTGTATAACCCTCTCTATAGTAGAGGAGGCCAGTGCTCAGCAGTGTGCAGTAACACAGGCCTTGTACTATAAGATCCATTTATTATCTTCAATACAATGGATAATTTAAAGTAATAAAAACAGCTTGAGAATAATTAGCAATATTTTTTGTTTTTTTTCTGCAGGGTAACAATAGAAACATGGTATACCAGGACATATCAATAGAAAGTAAACCGTTTGTGTGGAGAACACTACAGGAACACAATGACACAAATGACATTATGGTGTGTAGGAACTCTGTGCAAGGACAAGATCTTCTTGTTGATGATCGAGGTAATTGAGCTACACTAACTGGTGGTAGCATATTTCTAATTGTCAAGATAGCGACAATCATACATGATGTGAAAGCTGTAATCGCCTTCGTGAATATTCCACAATCAGTCTGTGTATATCTTGTTTACAAAAGCTGGCATAATTGTATTGCCATGTGAAAACTTAACTCAATATACCATCTTATCCAGCTATACTCAAGCTGCGGGCCACCAAGCTTTTACAAGTGGTCCATCTGTCATTTCTATTAATTGACTTCATAAATCTCACTAAAAATAAAGAATCTTGCCAAGATTGCAAGAGTTGTATACAACCTCTATAAGAATAATAAAACACCCTGAGTAGGTAAATCAATTGTGCAATAAAGCTTATTACAAGATTTCAGAATACCTAGAAGATAAAACTGCCTGGGAATAAGTTTTTTTATTTTATTTTGTGTGATTTCCTTTGGAATCATTGTCATTGAATCCAGTTATATTTTATATACGTATATTTTTTTTCGTAGTAATATAATATAATTATAAATGGCTTGGGTATGACATACACTATCTGTCTGTGCCTGCGGCGGCGTCGTGTGCCGGGTCGGCCACTTCCCTGTAACATGGTTGAGGAGGCTGATGGCTGGCACATGCATCATACTCATGAACGGGTGCTGCTTGCGTGGACTGGTCGGCCCATTTCACTTACTGTGTCTCAAAAATAATTGTTAATAATACCTTTATTGGACAAGTATCATCAAATTATAACGTGATTCCTGAGAGGGCTTTGCACTTGAATGGGAATTGAGAATATATTATTATGCAAGTAAATATATGAACTGCTCTAAAGAAAATAAATACTTGTATTATACACTACCTAATTTATACCTTTGAACTGATTTTGAAAAGAGCAACCCTGGAGATTCTTGCCCGTTCTTCTCTGGTGGAAACTGATTTCCGAACTGGTGGTAGAGTAAAAATTTACTGAATTTAAGTAATGTTTAACATTTTATGGATTCGAGTAAATGATTTCATTTCATTTTACTTTGCACAAAAATCTCTGAGTATGGCTCATCTAACCACTACTGCAAGCACTATTAGGTGTAGGACCATAACAAGTTCAGTCATTATTACTTGCATTATGCAATGGGAATGCTGACTTTAAGCAAGCTCAAAACTTTCCCACCCCGAAATCTGCTATGCAACTCTTTTAAAATCCTGGCAATTTTAAGATACAAATCCTGTTTCTCTAATGCAAATGGGAAACAATATGCAAAATGTTAATTCTAATTGTAAATTTTACTCATTTTTGTAAGCATGAACTAAATGAAATGTGCTTGTTTTGGCATATTTTCCTGGCGTGTAATAAACTACCTATCTGCTGTATATAATTTTTGGCAATGAATTGAACATGGTTTTTTTATCAAAGCCTAGTATTTGGGTAACAATATTTTACAAACAACACAAATATAAATGTTATATTTTCAGCTCAAAATTTATTGATTATTGCTAAACATTAAATTAGGTAACAGTAATAATGATTTCGTTTTTATTTCAGGATATGTGTGTCAAAGAAAAGACGTAATGAAAAACGGTTGCTGCGATTTGGATGGAGACTTTACTGAACGATACAGTTGCGAGTCATGTTCGGACTGTAACTGTTGTATTATCTATGAGCACTGTGTGTCCTGTTGCTTAGACCCTGGCAAGGTACTTTTGTTATTAATCTTAAAACTACTTAAAATTAGCACAAAACACTGTATGGAGAATAGTTAGAAAACAATTTGGGTGTATTTTAATACAGATTTCTTTTCTAACAATTTTATTTTCTAAACCACATACTACAATTATTGTGAATTTTATTAATCCATTGTATGTTTCTTTGAGCCTTACGAATATAACATTTCATTTTTGCTAGAGCGCTGTCACATATATTTGCTATGTTTTACGAGCTAGGCGATTAATAATCACAGTCACTGCATATTACAATTTGTTTTTAAAAACGAGATGGTACACATGGCGTATCCCTCATATAACAATTTGTTAAAATACTGTGACAATATCATACTATTTCAGAGAGACATGCTGGAAATTGTTTTATCAAAGCTGTCAACGGAAAAGAATGTATTGTTCCGTTCACTGAGTGACGACTACGAATTATGCTTAACGAAATGTAGAACAAGCTCCCACAGCGTTCTACATGAGAACTCTTACAAGGATCCGGACCATAAGCACTGTTTCGGCGACGAACCACCAGGAAAGAGGCCAGATTAACTTTACTACAAATTATTTAGATAAGTTATGAAAATATTGGCCAATTCGCCCCTTATTTCATGGGTCAGCACAGACAGAATAGAGGCAAAGAAACTTAATTTGTTATCAATATTTTACTATTCATAATGGACAAAAGATGCATGTCTTATGTCCTTCGATATATGACCGGTATTATTAGGCAAGACTATACACCGCTGTTACCCACTGTGTTTATTCAACTTTGTCCACCCTCTAGCAGAAAAGTGCTTTACGTAACTTGCCAATGGTCATAGCACAGTTACAGGCCAAAAACATGCACTAACTTTATTTTTCAATGATCTTTAAAATTTGATAATTTATGAATTTTGAACATAAGAATTTGTATATTAATAGTTGATAAATCACTGTGTTATAAGACTTTCATTTGATGGTTTTGTTTACAGATAAGGAATATTTATGAATTTATTCATAATTTACATAAGCTTGGTATATGTTATGCCTGACCTGCAGAATTAAATAATTATAATGTAATTTTGAACCTAGTTAGGTATTTTGCATCAAGTTATTGGCAAAAATTTGTAAAATTATTTTCAGTCATCTCATAGATTTATTATGAAGACCATACTAATTCTGCATGGGCCAAAGAAAACATTACATTGTTAGTACTTTTTTATTTTAATATGATTAGATGTAATAGGATTTTATATTTTTTTTATATGCTGATTGTAGTTATTTTCATAAAAAATTTAAACACTTGATACAACGAAATTAATGGTTAAAATTTTATAAATGATTCAGAATTGTAAATGTAGAAATGAAAAACTGGCTACTACTTATATAAAATTTTTGTTTTGATACGCATAAGAAGGCAAAAATATCAATTTGATTTATGTAAATTGACATACACCTTTCTTTTTTGGTATGTGTATATTATGTATGTTTTCTCGCCTCAAGAAGAAAACCAGGTGCGTCTGTAATTGATGTTAGAAAATATAATATTGTTAATGAAACCATGGACTAATTGTGTAATTTTCGCTTTGCCCCCAACCTGCACGTATAAAAAATAAAAAAACAAAAAAAAATGCTTTATAGAAAATCAAACTAAAAAATAGAAAATAAATTTTAATTAAGAATAGGGTAAATAAGAAAAAGAAGTATTGTTTCTAAAAATAGCGTGGGATGCTTTTTAAGATATTATCAAAATGATAATCCTTCTACTCATATTATCTGTCAATAAAATCCTACTAATATTATAAAGGCGAAAGTTTGTAAGAATGTATAGATGTTTGTATGTTTGTTCCTCTTTCACGCAAAAATTACTGAACGGATTTCGATGAAATTTGGCACACGGGTAGATCATATCCTGGATTAACACATAGGCTACTTTTTATCCCGGGAAAATGTAAACCGGGACTTTTATCCCGGAAAAACTTTTTAACGCGGGCGGAGCCGCGGGCAAAAGCTAGTATTAATTATATTATTATGCACCATGCACCCCACGCTTTTTTTACAATAAAATGCTTCTTTTTCTTATTCACACTATTTTTAATTCAAATTTATTAAAATTTATTTTCAATTTTTAGTTGGATTTTCTATAAAGAGTGTTTTTTAGTTTTTTTAAACTATTATTTATTTTTGCCTCGATGGCGTAGTGGTATTACAGTACGACTGCAAAGCTTAGGTCTCGGGTTCGATCTCCGGGTCGCACAAAGTGATATTGAGTTTTTCTATTCAGTATCAGCCCGGAGTCTGGAATTTGTACCCGATACGGCGATAGGCTCGCCCCCTATCACATCATGGGACGGAATGACTGCGAATAGTGTGCACTGGTTGCGCCTCTGCCTATCCCTTCGGGAATAACAGGCGTGAGTGTGTGTGTGTGTGTGTATTATTTATTTTTAATTTTTTAGTTCTATTCCATTATTGTCCAACAGAAGTCACTAATAAACAAGTAGGAATTTTTTACACATGAGTAGCCAGTTTAGTTATAATTCTACTATGGTCCAACAGATGCCACTAAAAATAAATAAACTAATATTTCGACGGCTCCCAAGAACAAAGTCGTATATGCAAAATGTTAGCTTTTCAGTAGAGCGCTTTGAAAGTCGTTAGTTTGTATTCATGTGCGAATTAGTGCTATTTTCACACATTAAGTTCAAAGTTGTTACTGAACCCTATAGAATATAATGTTTTGTTCACTATAACTTGTGATTTTCACAATTAACTTAGTATTTCAAAGCGCTCTACTGAAAAGCTTCATTTTGCATATACGACTTTGTTCTTGGGAGCCGTCGATTTATGCATTTTTAAGTTGAATTTTCTATAAAAGTGTGTTTGTAGTTTAAAATATTGAATTACCATCGGTCCTTGATAAGTATGCCAAATTTCGATTAATACGACGTTTTGAGGGGGGTCAAAATCATGTTCAAAGTGTCATACATACATCATAGTCTGAAGCTATGGTCTGAAGCTAATAAAAGCGTGTTAAAAAACGAAGTGTCTGACTTCTCCATCTCGCGCATTTGATTATGCAGTTTATCGTTGACGTTATATATTATTGCTTAGCACCCTAATTATTATTAGTGATTGTATTAGTGATTACACGGGCGATTGAAATTGATCAATAACCCGCTGTCCTAGGTGAGCGATGGGATGCGACACGTAGCGACGCGACGTAATACGACCAATACTTCATACTGATTAAGGCGACAACGTAGGCCACAAGTACAGTCACCAGCATAAGTAGCTGAACAAATTCAAAATTTCAAATTGCCTACATACTTTTGTGTTTTTACTAATGTTTTTGTTCTCTTCACAAAAATAACACAAAAGAGATTTGCTTCACTTCATACGAAGAACATTATTTTTCAGTTTAACTTGACGCGTATATAGGAGATTTGAAATTTTGATTTTTTACAGATATTTGTGCTGCTAACTGTACATTTCTATTTTCGACATAAAATATTTTATGAAAAATCATTCGTTTATGAAATTGTGTAATGAATAAAATAATAATACCAGCCCTGTATTATATACTGTCCCACTGCTGGGCACGGGCCTCCTCTACTACTGAGAGGGTTTAGACCTTAGTCCACCACGCTGGCCTAGTGCGGGTTGGTGGACTTCACATACCTTCGAAAATTCTTATATGTACATACAACGACTATTTGATATTTTCGCGTCGCGTCGCGTCGCATTACCGCTTTTGCCGTTCACCTAGGACAACGGGTTATGAGCTATACTGGACTAGGTCGATTGTGACGTCACAAAATAACAAGCAATTACGACAACGGGAACAAGCATCAATTTAGCGAAATATTTGGCAGCAACAATATTGAGTGATATGTATCAACTCCTACAAACTAGGTAATACTTTATAGAATACAAGTATTTGCTCGCGGCTCCGCCAGTGTGAAAGGTTTTCCGGGATAAAAATATTTTCCCGGGTTAAAAACTATAGCACTCAGGAGTAATGTAGATTCTTTTTAGTGATAGAATTTTCGAAATCGGTACAGTAGTTCCTGAGATTAGCGCGTTCAACCGAACAAACTCTTTATAAAACTTAGTATAGATATCGAGTATTTTTTTTTATTATTGCATTGAATGGTGAGATGATTTTTATTATTGCATTGAATGGTGAGATGAGCATGCCGTTCGCTTGATGGTAAGCGATACGACCACCCATAAACAGTAGCAACACCAGCCAGCACCTTGAGTTACAAAGTACTGTGTCGCATTTCACTGCGCTCGTCATCCTGAGACAAAAAATGTTAACTCTCATTATGTCCAATAGTTACACTGGCTACAATGTCCTTCAAACCGAAACACAACAATGTATGCACACTGCTGCTTTGCGGTAGAAATAGACATTGCGGTGGTACCCACACAGGCGGACTCTTACATATGAGAGACCTACCACCAGTAAATAGGAACTAAATTGACAAATCAACTGCCGCATTTTATTTTAAGTGCTACATATTGCTCCACTAATTGCTCCAGATTGATCCACACGTCACCACGTGTCACCAAGCAATAATAATTGATCAAAAGATTTCTCGTGTAATCTTTAGGCGTAGACTGTAGACACTATTGCGATAACGAGCGCCCCCTATACAGATGTGAAGTGAGCGGCCAGGAAAATAAATGAAGCAAGTATTGGAAAGTAACAGTGGAGTTGGGAACAGGGAGAAGATAAATATATATGAAGTTATTACACATTACACAATTTCGTCGTCTTGAGGCATCCGGGTTCCATCGGACTAATACATTTTCAAATAGAACTTTGTTGTACCCCGTTGACAATATGAGGGTATGGAGGATTTTGCCAGCAGAACAGGACTACATAAATTGAAAGACCAAATACTTGGAATTTTTTTTAAACTTTAGCCTCATTCTTTGATGAACGAGGCTAAATACTAGCTTTTGCCCGTAACTTCGCCCGCACGAAAGGTTTTTTCCTGTACAAAAGTCCCGCTATATATTTTTCCGGAGCGAATTGTAAATCTAAACCATTGTCGAATCCACCTGAAGACACAAAAAAAAATCATTAAAATCGGTCCAGCCGTTTAGGAGTTCAGTGACATACACACGCACAGATGTAATATATATATAAAAATCAGCTTTTACTCGCGTTAAAAAGTTTTTCCGGGATAAAAGTCCCCGTTTATATTTTCCCTGGATAAGAAGTAGCCTAGGTCCTTCCCAGGGTCTAACTCTACTAAATTACTATCTCCTTACTAAATTTCATTGAAATAGATTGATTGGTTTGGTCGTTACTGCTCCAACGGCGAGATTAAAAAGTCCGGGACACAATAGGGTAGTTGACTACTTTTTTAAAAAAACATTTATCAAAAATATATGCCATCCAAAATCTAACGGAAACAGATTTTTCGAAATTGGCGCAATAATAACTAAGCTATAAAGCTTTGAAGTTTGGTTAAAGTGGCATCTGTCAGATAACGGAAACGTCAGAATGTGACGTAACTGAGTGTCGCCAGCCATAACGCTGCTTGCGTGCGAAAGAGATGACGCGATATCCCCACTACGCCCCCGCTCTTGCTCACGACAATATTTCAAATAAGAATAACTGCTTTATTTTTTAACCAATTTTGATGCTGATTTCTCAGAAGAATTTCTTTTTCGTGTTATTTTATTTTGCGTATAAAATTATGTATAAAATAAAACATAGGAAACTACCCTATTCCTGGTTTATGTTTTTCTGTGATAAAAGTAGCCTATGTCCTTCTGTGGATCTCAAACTATCTCCATACTTCTTTTCTTGCCGTTCCACTCGCAGAATACGATTTTCCGGGATTCAAGTCCCGGTTTATATTTTCCGGGGATAATAAGTTGCCTAGATCCTTCCCAGGGTCTTAAACTATCTTCCTACCAAATTGCATCGCAATCGGTTCAGTGGTTTGTCTGTGACGGCTCGCGAGAATAAAAATCCGGGACAAAAGTCCCGCTTTATATTTTCCCGGGATATAAAGTACTATGTGTTAATTCAGGACATGATGTACCCGTGTGCCAAATTTCATCGAATTCCGTTCAGCAGTTTTTGCGCGAAAGAATCACAAACATCCATACATTCTTACAAACTTTCGCGTTTATAATATAAGTAAGATTGTAAAGCTGAAGAGTTTGTTTGGTTGAACGCGGTATTCTCAGGAACTACTGAACCGAATTTGAGAGTTTTGTCACTAATAGGAAGCTACATTACTCCTGAGTGCTATAGGGCACTTTTTATCCCGGAAAAACCTTTAACGCGGGCATAATTGCGACCAATACCAACTATGATGTTATATAGTGCGCGCCAGGTAACTGCGCGTAGATGATGGAAGTCTGTATGTTACATAAAATTGTCATCATCATCATCAGCCATATGACATCCACTGCTGAACATAGGCCTCGCCCAAAGATTTCCAGATGGACCTGTCAAAAGCGGCCCGCATCCAGCGCGTTCCTACTAGGGCTTTCATTTCGAGACTCTCGGTCTGGAAAATTTCGAGAGTCTCGACGATTTTTTTGAATTTTCGAGACTCGAGACTGCTGCCTCCAGTCTCGGGAAAAACGAGACTTTCGAAACTAACATCAAATAATAATTATTATTGAAAAAATTACTAAACTATCAGGATCTTTTCAATGCGGATCAGCGGCGCCATAGAAAAATATTTTTTTTGATAATCTCTCGGAAGTCGCAACCTAACCTTGTTGAAACATAATATACGGGTCTTTATAATTAAGTACATTATTGTTATGATAAATTGGGAAAAGATCTATTTTTGACAATGGTAGCGATAGGGGGAAATACTCAAACCATTGCTAAATCCCTGCTAATTATGGTTTGAAAAGTTACGAAAATCCCAGGACATGAGACAACCCAAAGCATGCATATAACATTATTTGCCCACGGCTTCGCCCGCGTTAATAAGTTTTTCCGGGCTAAAAGTACATAAAAACCTTCCCGTTGAATCACTCTATGACTATGACGTTGATACAACTCTTAACAAATAATGCATTAATTTCGACCAAATTTGATTACCATAAAAACGGTTTTAGTGAGTTAATCTTAAAAGATAGACGTATACTGTCGCGGACATTTTTTTAGATCATTTCAAGAGGAATAATTCTTTCATATATATATTTTTGGTATCTTGAACCGTTTTCGCAGCGCACGCAATGGAAGCCCTCAAGGATGAATAATTTTCCCCGCTTTTTTCACATTTTCCATTATTTCTTCGCTCCTAATAGTTACATCGTGATGTTATATAGCATAAAGCCTTCCACGATAAATGGTCTATTCAACACAAAAAGAATTTTTCAATTCAAACCAGTAGTTCCTGAGATTAGCGCGTTCAAACAAACAAACTCTTCAGCTTTATAATATTAGTATAGATAATTAAGCATGTTAAAAGTCACGGAGTGCACATGTGCATGCTATTGCAACTTTCGTAGGAGTCTGCTCTTGAGCAGAGTCTCTCGCTGTTTGAAGATGAGACTCGAATAAAATGTCAAATAAGTATGAAACACTACGCGGCTCCCTCATACACTTTATTTATACGGTAGCGAGTCACCAATTGCTCAACCGCCGTCTGCAGGCCGATTTTAAAAGAGGCTGGAGACGTCTCGTCTACGTCTATTACGAGAAGGGAGTCTTCACTTACTATAGCGTGACATGTTTCGACCCTAAAAACCTGCGACGCGACACCATTAAAAATACAAAAAGTTCCGATTCTTCGAGACACGAGATGACCTGGGACCCAAACACTAATGCTAATCTATACGTACTTCTAGCGTAGAATTAGAGATTTTTTTTCTTATGCGATTTACTTAATTAAAAATTATAAAACAAAACCCCCCGCTGAGTCTGTATGTATGACTTAACGCCAAATTACTCAAATACTACCGAACATATTTCGTTGAATTTTGGTATGGAGATAGATAGTTTGAAACTCTGGAAAGGCTATAGACTACTTTTTGTCCTTGTAAAACTATTTCACGTGGTCGAAGCGGTGAGCAAAAGCTAGTTTGTAATAAAATCAAATCCTCTCTTTGAAAGTAATTATCCAACGATCTTTATCTTTTACGGGACAGATATAAAAATTTAAAAGTCGTATAAGTAATTGGTGATTTAACTTCCATATGGCTTTATAATAGTGTGATTTACAAAGTACGTTATTGATATATCTTGTATTGACTGCCTTAAAAGTTTATAATCGTGGCCTACGAGTATGACTATTTTTGAAATAGTCTCGAAAGTCTCGTTTTTTTTCGAGACCGGACCAAGTCTCGTTTTTTTTTCCCGAGACTCGTAAATGTACCGAGACTGAAAGCCCTAGTTCCTACGGCCTTTACCAAGTCATCGGTCCACCTTGCACGGCCGGTGGACGGCCGACGCTGCGCTTGCCAGTACGTGGTCTCCACTCGAGAACTTTTATAAAATCATGAATGTACTCAATTTTGTGTGTTAGTTAAATAAATAAATTTCCTTAGCCCAAATATGAAGTGGACGGCGATTTGTTCCGATTTTGAATGCGCGCAGACTAATCTGGCGAGCACTATTCCTTCACTTCTCTATTCCTAATTTCAAACGTCACGGCTGCTGTTTTGGTAGACCATCGGAAATATACAAATTGCCATAGCATTGCGTCCTACTGCTTAATTTTACAACAGGAAACAACGTTGCATCACAAAACGTAAACGAATTGAATATTAATTAGTCATTTTAATACATTATGTAAAAAAATTGTGTCTCATTTTCATTATTTTCAAAGATGTTATATAACGCTTTACATGATTAGGGTTTTAAGAACAGAGGCGATCGTAACATTAGATACTTGATGGTACCTGTATACATAGGAATCAAGAATGTTAAATTGAACCATCAATAACCGTTTTATGAGTAACTTTATCGCTAAACAAATAGCACTGGCATTAACGCTATTTATTCTAACAGCGTTATCGTTCAATAATTGTTGCAATAAGTATCTGCGTTTATTGTGTAAATAAAAGCATGTTAAAAAAACAGCTGTAACTCTGACATATTTGTCGTAATTTCTCTGAGAAAAGTGTTTAAATTTTTCATTTTAAGTCAAACTGAAGTATAGATATGTGTATTGTTACCATACCAGCCCTGTATTATATATTGCCCACTGCTGAGCACTGGCCTCCTCTATAACTGAGAGAGTTTTAGTCCTTAGTCCACCTCGCTGGCCTAGTGCGCGTTGGCAGCGTACACATACCTTCGAAATTCTTCAAGAACTTCTCAGATATGCAAGTTTCCTCACGATGTTTTCCTTCACCGTTAAAGCGAGCGATAATTCACAAAGAATACACACATATTTTTTTTTAGAAAAGTCAGAGGTGCGTGCCCTTGGGTTTTGAACCTGGACATTCGTCTCGGCAGTCCGTTCCACTCCCAACTAGGCTATCGCCGCTGCTTTCTGTCGTTAAGAGCCTGTTTCACCACCCTCGAGTAAAGTATCGAGTAGACTAATCGCCAGTTAAAGTCACCCGTAACTGCACGTGTCAATTTCACACGTTCGAGTGGCACTAATCATATGATAAACTGACCCGTAACTTACTTGCCACGTTGTCTGCCAGTTAGCGTGTTTACTTGACAGTCAAATTAAATCACAGAGTCAAGATTAATGAACATTTGTCTATCTGTTGTCTAAAAATAGATTTAATTGATCATCAATTAGATGAATTAGAATATTCTACGCTGCAACTATCGAGGATTCGTGTATTTAAATTCCGTGTTGATTATTTTACGGACATAGATGAAACTATTTTTTTCGCTAGATTTCGTCTATCAAAGTTAGTATGCCGTGAACCAAGTGCAGTACTTAATAGAACATAAAATAATTCATGTAAATTACATGATTACATTCGGGATATTTTGGTATCAATTGTACAGAAATACCAAATTGTGTTAGAAAATAAAGGAATTTTAGAAATTACTAGCTGACCCGGCAAACGTTGTTTTGCCATATAAATAATTTCCTAGCAATTTCTAGAAACTAAAATGGCTATTAAAAAATAAGGGTTGATCGTAGAGGGGTGAAAATTTAGGGTTGTAGGTATTTTTGTATGCTGTATCATAAAAAAATTAAAACAAAAAATTTTGTCTGAAAAATAAAAAAAAAAATTTAGGGGTGGTCCACCCTTAACATTTGGGGGGATGAAAAATAGATGTTGGCCGATTCTCATAGATACCGGATAAGCACAAAAAATTTCATCAAAATCGGTCAAGCCGTTTCGGAGGAGTATGGCAACGAAAACTGTGACACGAGAATTTTATATATATAGAAGATTTTATGTTCAATTACTGCACTTGGTTCACGGCATACTCACTTTGATATACGCAATCTAGCGAAAACATCAGTTGTGCCCACTCTGATGTGTGGCAGTGAAAGCCAGGTATGGCAGAAAAGCATGAAAGGAAAATTAATGTGGAAATGAGAGCGTTAAGAGGCGTGTGCAGAGTGACTATGAGTGCTAGAGTGCGGAATACTATGGTGATGGACATGTGTGGAGTGACAGAGGATGCGGCGACCAAGATTGAGAAGGGTATGCTAGCGTGGTTTAGGCATTTGGAGAGGATGGATGATAGGAGTTTGACAAAGCGGATATATAAGGCGAATGTGGATGGAAGAGCCGGTAGGGGTCGACCGCACTGAACTTTCGAATCTGACATTCCTCGTAAAGGCTAGGTCAAAAGTAGATTGATAAAGGTGGGGGAAGCGAGAGGAGTAAGCCAGAATCAAGTAAAGTGGCAATTCATGGTGTCCGCCTACCCTATAGGATAGAGACCTGATACTATGTATGTAATTTATAGCTAAATAATTTTATATAATACTCATCAGCCTTATGGTAAAATCGTATAGAATTACCTACTGTTTAATTTTTATTTTCATTTCCGAATGATTGAAATGCAAATAAAAAAGTGTGTGTATTTGTTACTGAAACAGTTGATGAAATTCGACACCATAGCAGATACAGTGGAACTTATTATTCTAAGGTGGAACTATTTTAGAGTAAATTTGGTCTTTAAACCGGAAACAATTCGACGGCTCCGTAGAACAAAGTCGTATATGCAAAATGAAGCTTTTCAGTAGAGCGCTTTGAAAGACTAAGCTAATTGTGAAAATCACAAGTTATAGTGAACAAAACATTATATTCTATAGGGTTCAGTAACAACTTTGAACTTAATTTGTGAAAATAGCACTAATTCGCACATGAATACAAACTAACGACTTTCAAAGCGCTCTACTGAAAAGCTAACATTTTGCATATACGACTTTGTTCTACGGAGCCGTCGAATTTATTCAATTCTATAAGCTCTTGCTGTCACAATCTCCGATAGTGTAAGGATTCTAAAATAAAATGAGCGACGTTCAGAAAATTTACAATTGTAATTTTTATGGACAACTCGTACTAAACAAAATGAAATAGTTTGTCAAAATTAATATCACAAAAAGATCTCATGTCTATGCCATGTATTATACCCAAGAATGTTATACCCATATGGATTTTTCATTCCGTTTAACAAACTGAAGAATAAAATGTGACGTCACAGCTATCTGCTGTCTCTCTCTTTAGAGTGACAAAGGTTTATTTTCAAAACCAGGACGTAACATAATTAACTGTCCATAATAATATGATATGATATAATATGGCTGCCTCGGTGGCGTAGTTGTATTATGGTACGACTGCAATGCTGAGATCTCGGGTTCGATCCCCGGGTTAGTCGGGTCGGGCAAAGTGATTATTTTCCATTCAGTATCAGCTCGGAGTCTGGAATTTGTACACGATAAGGCGATAGGCTCGCCCCCTATCACAGCATGGAACGGAATAACGGCAAAAAGTGGGTGCACTAATTGCACCTCTGTCTACCCGGGGGATAAGAGGCGTGAGTGTGTGAGTGTGTAATAATATGATATCGCACCATAATATTTATTTTTATCTTTATAAAGTAATGCGGTTTAAATTAATTATGAAAACCAACTACAGCGGCTAGTAATAGTTGATATTTAAAAAATATAATTTGAGTTAGAAAGTTTATTCCAAACAAAATTGGCATATTTACATACTTTTTTGGTATGTGTAGTTCGGAACTACTAGTTCCACTTACATAAAAAAAATACCTCACCACGCGGTGGTGAATTCAGTGGCGGCCTTGGAGGAGGGGGGCGAACCAGGCAACCGCCTGGGGCCTCGCAGTTACAGGGGCATCTTGCACCTCCTTGGGGGCCCGTTTTTTGGCATCTTACTTACAAAGCTGTTAAAAAAATTTTTTGCTTCGCACGGGGCCCCGCGTGCTTTTTTTTTGCTCGGCACACAGCCTCACATTGTATATGTTTTACTTTCCCCCGCGACTGGATATGTTCACGTTGTTTGCCGGCCTTTATAACCAAATATGGAGACTGTAAGGTTAGACAGAAAAACATTGGGATATTTAAAAATGAAAACTACAGTTATTGTTAAATTTAAATATAATAAAAAAAAATAAAAAACATACTCATAAAAGTAAACAATCATACATAAAAAAATAATACACATTTAGGAAGTTAATAACCTAATTTTCAGTAAGTAATTTTGAAATATTACGAATATCTATTTTGTGTGATTTTACAATTTTTGCGAGTATTCTGCGAACTTTTTTTCTGTAATTATCCATAATAATACATATTGTGTTTTAGAGATATTCTACTATGAGTTGTGTAATTCATGGTTGCAGAATTATTTGCAATCCAACATCTAGTGTGAAATTCCATAGGTAAGTTGATTGTAAACAAAGTTGTGTAGATATTTGTAGCAAAAGTAATAAACACGTGGATGTTTTACAAATTACAATACCAAATAAATTCTTGTTTGAGAGCCATGGAATCAAAAATTAACGCTACATTCTGCGGATGAGGTTTCGTCCTTAAATTTATTTTTAATATTCTAAAACTTCTGTGAAGAAGCCAACAAAACAATTAAAGTTTGCTAAAGATCACCATAATGTGCTCTCTTTCGGCAAATATATCTTTGAATTTATAAAACAAAAATGTTTTCAGCGACTAAAAGTGTAATGTTAAAGCAAAAGTCTTTATGTCATCACTATATGTAATTTTTCTTTGCTTGCTACTTGGAATATACTTTTAAAAAAAAATCTCAAATATTAGCAAAATTTCACTGCAAAATATTTTCAATTTCAGACTGTATAATCATGAACAACTTTAATAAGAAATAACTTGTAATTAATTTTCTTCTTTTATCTCTTCATCTTCTGCTGCAATACTTTCTTTTATTTCTTTAAACTTATTTCACTGGATGTCTTCACATTAACTGATATATTGAAATCTTTCAAGTCTTGACGTTTCAATGGTGGTTCATATTCATTTCGCTGACATGTAATGTAAAAAGTAAATATCAATCAATAATAATATATTTAAGTACCTATACATTTTAGACAGAGGCAGAGGTGCCATTTAGTACACTCAGATATCACCCAATGTACCGCCGTTATAAAATTTGGTGGGTCGCAAGCTTAATGCCCTATCCTACTAATCTTATTATATTATAAAGGCGAAAGTTTGTAAGAATGTCTGGATGTATGGATGTTTTTTTCATGCAAAAACTACTGAACGGATTTCGATGAAATATGGCACACGGGTAGATCATGTCCTGGATTAGCACATAGGCTACTTTTCATCCCAGTAAAATATAAACAGTGACTTTTATCCCGGAAAAACACATTCACGCGGGCGGAGCCGCGGGCAAAAGCTAGTAAATAATAAAGTCTAAGTGGATCATAATTATACCAGTGAAATGATAAAAAATAATATACTTACAGCATGAGTTTCTGGTAATAAATAATTATTTTTGACATCTACTGCCATATTCCCAGAAGTTGAAGACACATTATCACATTCAGAATCATAATCTTCTGTCTTTAAATGTTGACTAGTAATTCTTGCAGACATCAAATTGACCTTTTAATGGTATTTATATTTAACCACGTTTTTGCTTATCTAGATCTTTAAGAAATCTGTAAAGAGAAATACAAACTCGATTTTATTTTAAATAAAAGTTTCAATAAATCAATGCTGGATACACTGAGAACTCGACTGTAACTGTTGATCCTCAGTTTTTATTTACGATGATTATTTAAAGATTAATAAGCTTTATAATATTCATTCGTAAGGCGGCTAGTATTACAAATACTCTAGCACCATTGTCAAACCGGTCCACCAAAGCTTACACCATGGTCACCCTAGCGTCTTGTTTATATACACTATTTACAATACAAAAAATCACATTTAACATTACGTTAATATGAAAAAAGTAGTCATATATAAAGCAAATCACATTAAGCGAGGTTTTTCTATAGTTCATTTATAAAATATTCACGAAATTTTATTACGATTCGTATAAATATTGATAAAATTATAATATTTACACAATATTGATTACAATGAACTTACCTGTAGAATTTCACACTAAATGATGGATACCAAATATTTCTGCAACCGTGAACTACACAATTAACATTAAAATATCACTAAAACACACTTATTATTGTAGATAATTACGGAGAAAATTTCGAAGTGAACATTTATTTGACAACTATATTGACATCGAACTTAACGTTTTATAACAGTGTTGCCAAAGTATGTATTCGCAATTACCAATTAAATGAGGAAATTTTTTAAACTAAAATGTTAATAAGGATAAAAAACCTTAAGGATATCTTATTCAACAAGAATAATTCTGAAATGAAAATAGTACTTATATCATTATATAAGATATGTTGGAAATATTTATATATACATGATTGAGACGACAATAACGGTATTGATATTTTTTTATGGGTAGGGAAATAATCCGTAAGCTTTGGCAACATAGGTTAAAGAGTGAGTGAGATAGAATACAACACAGAAGGTAATTTTTTTGTCTTCACAAAAATGTGTGTACCGCTCTCTCCATAAGATAATATTATAAACTTCTTGATTATACCATAATCAATTCAAACATATTGTAAAAATTATTTTTGCATAGACAAAACAAGTAAACTATAGTTACTATATCTACGAGTATAACCTTGAGTGTAACGAATATTACTTAGTTTATCGATATTTTTGCATGGCCTTTATCAGAAGATGTGTTATATTTATGACAGTGCCTTATTGTTTATGATATAGACGAACCGTGAAATTAATGTTATCAACTTTATACCAAGTTTTTCTACGCAGATAAACATTTGTTCAATATTAAGTTTATTTGACATATGCACCCATTTGAAAAATAACTGCTTTCAAATAACTAATTAAATATTGATTTTCACGTTTTTATTAAATATTTATTAAATAATTATAAAAAAAAATCATTTTCACCTTAGTACCCCAGCTCGTCTGTTTATAGAGAATAGGTGGAAGAATATTTTATACTAGCTTTTGCCCACGGCTTCGCCCGCGTTAATAAGTTTTTCCGGGCTAAAAGTACATACATAAAAACCTTCCCGTTGAATCACTCTATGACTATGACGTTGATACAACTCTTAACAAATAATGCATTAATTTCGACCAAATTTGATTACCATAAAAACGGTTCTAGAGAGTTAATTTTAAAAGATAGACACATACTGTCGCGGACTTTTTTTTAGATCATTTCAAGACGAATAATTCTTTCATACATATATTTTTGGTATCTTGAACGGTTTTCGCAGCGCACGCAATGGAAGCCCTCAAGGATGAATAATTTTCCCCGCATTTTTCACATTTTCCATTATTTCTTCGCTCCTAATAGTTGCATCGTGATGTTATATAGCCTATAGCCTTCCTCGATAAATGGTCTATTCAACACAAAAAGAATTTTTCAATTCGCACCAGTAGTTCCTGAGATTAGCGCGTTCAAACAAACAAACAAACAAACAAACTCTTCAGCTTTATAATATTAGTATAGATAAGAACTTCTAAATTGTATAATAAAACATAATATATCCCATCAAAAACATAAATGTGAAATGTGGAAGCCAAGTCTAATATTAAGAATATGCGTGCTGCTCGACTTCACCGACAAAAGAATTGAAATCTTAATGGTTGCTAAGCCCTGTAGATAATCCTGAAAATTATTTATAAGAACACAATCCATTCTAAAATAAATTTAAACTAATATTTCTTTGATTTTCTGCTACGACAATGTATGATATTTAAAAATATAATTTCTTATATTTGAATAGTCGAATTATTTACAAAAAGCAGATGACTTAGTATAAATTTAAGCTCATGATTTGTCTTGGCTAGTTTTATCAGAAAACATTTTTTTTCAAGATAAGTTTATTAGCCAAATATAAGAAAAATTGTATCTGAAGACTAGCCAAATCAAATCTTGAGCTTAAATTTATACTAAGTTATCTGCTTTTTGTAAATAATTCGACTATTCAAATATAAGAAATTATATTTTTAAATATCATACATTGTCGTAGCAGAAAATCAAAGAAATATTAGTTTAAATTTATTTTAGAATGGATTGTGTTCTTATAAATAATTTTCAGGATTATCTACAGGGCTTAGCAACCATTAAGATTTCAATTCTTTTGTCGGTGAAGTCGAGCAGCACGCATATTCTTAATATTAGACTTGGCTTCCACATTTCACATTTATGTTTTTGATGGGATATCATTACTTTTTGTAAAGATATTATTTATTAAAATATTGAGTTAAGTAATTAAAACAATCACGTAAGAAGTTACCTGTGATCAATATTTATGACGTTACTTATTTTAGAAAGAAAATAAACAATGTATTAAAAGCCGTAAACCGCTTCATCGTTCTGCTATGTGCACGCGATGAAGTCCTCTTCACGCGATGAAGGACCTCTATGTAATAATTACTTAAACTCTATGATTCGCAAATATTATGATAGAACGTCCAATGTCATCTCATGTCAAAATAATAAATGTCTTAAGATGTAAATAAACATTGTAGAAATCAGAAATTTTTAATTTGAGCTCGAAACAGAAGTAAATATATAATATAAAAGACTTAAGAGCAGGCACGAGTTGCTGATGCCAATAACGTATCTATAGGAACCTACCGCCGTGTCCCACAACAGCTCTGTCTAAAGTCGGAAAATTTATAGAAAAATTCAAGCAAAAGTGGTGCCCTAATACGGAGGGAACGTAATTTATGGATCAAGGTAAATAGTGTTTAAAGTAAAATAAAGCATCAATGGACGTGTACGCCTAAACGTTCATTATTCTAAAGATAATTTATAGATAGTATGCAGATTTTCCGATTGCTTGGAAAATGTTTCAAATCTTAAAAATGTATTGTTTTCAGATTTTTTCCTTTGTATACATACAATTACCTATCTGGACACCAAATTTCAACTTTCTAGGTCATCTGGAAGTGGGTTAAGTTTTTGATCTATATGTCAGTCAGTGATAAAAATGCCGATTTTTAGATGTTAGTATCTCAATGACCGTTTAAGCTATATTTATGAAATTTGGGATTCTGGTTAACTTGAAGGGGTTTAATATATAAACCAAATCTCAGATATTTACGTTAAATAGATTTTGAGTTATGGAGGCGTCAAAAGTCGCTCCAAATGGTTCGGGTGAAACTACACTAGGCAGCTTCGACGTTTTTTTTTTTGCTTGGCTTGACACGCTGCCGCGTGTCTCGATAAATTCAAAATGTCATTTTTAAAACACAATGGTGCTTTCGTTAATGCAATAAGTATTACCTATGTTTTCACGCCAACAACAAATTGCATATTTCACTTTAAGGCCTAATTTCACCATGCACCGTTAGTTACTTTAAGAGCTTGTTAGCTGTCTTAACAATTTTTTATGGTTTTTTAATGTCACACCATGCCCTGACAGGATCACGTGTTGTTTAAAAGCCGCATTGGCATCCATCATAATTAATGTTATTAATTTATACTTATCTTTATTCATAAGTGCTACATCAGAATGATAAAATAACGTGTCATTGAAATACATAATATTTTTAAAATAAACATTTTTACTACAATAGTGTTTTGCACATTTATTGAATCCTAATGCTGTTAGTCGATAAGTTCGCCCTCTATCACATCGCGGGACGGAATAACGGCGAAAAGTGGGTGCACTAGTTGCGCCTCTGCCTACCCCTACGAGGATATAAGGCGTGAGTGAGTGAGTCTAATGCTGTTAGTCTTTCATTTTTTGGGGTTTCTGGATCACAAAACTTTTCGAATGAATGGAATTTGCTAATAGTGCTTAGATGTTAAGTTGGACTGGGTGGGGCACAATACCTATGCGCCTGATTAAAAAAGAAGTACTTAAGTACTAAGTACAAATAAACCAGTCGGTTATCGCAGCGAATAAGATAAACATTGGTTAGACATAAACACTAGTCTTCAGAACTATCAATGAACCTATGAAGGTCATTCAAAATTATTTTCTAACAAATTGAAACCTTTTAATAATTTGCGTGTAATTATTTATTAATGACATTAATTTTATCTTTTTTTGCTCAGATTGCAACAAACTATAAAATATAACTAGTAAACTCTACTAGTTAGAAACCCCGAGCATACTTTTGTTATTCTTTATCATATCAACATATGCGATTTGTAAAATATATTACCTATATATATTCATATATACAATAGATAACATCGAAATATAATACAAAACCCAACATTCATCTTATCAGAGACGCACGCGCGGCTTTTGTATAATATAGATATATAATCTTAGTGATGGCGCACTTTATTGCTATAAGCTTTGAAAACATAAGATTTTTATTTTTCCCGGTTGCTCGAACTAGTTCGCCCACCAATCAACTTGAAACACTGTGCCCTCGCGCAGTTCGCGAGGACCAGCGCGAACGGTGGGCGCGTCCAATAAATAATAATTATGAGGTGAGAGAAACTTGATTCGTACTAAAATGTACACGTTTTACCTGAAGTAAATTATCATGTGTATATATTTAATTGCAACATGAAAAAAAAATTTTTTGCACACAGTAAATTTGCGTAGGTTTGTGTATGTTTTAAACCAATTACTGACTAGTGTAACGTGTTTTTAATTCGATAAATTTGAAATAAATTGAATAAAGGTGTGTACGGAGAAATATGAAGCCTCATCTTTGTGTTGTAAGTACTTGCTAGAAAAACTTGGATTACGGATCCAATTATGTTTGTCGTAACCAGTTACGCTGATCGTTTAACAATAAAATGTACCAATGCAATGTCACGACAAACGTTGCGTAAAATTGTTGCTTACATCAGAACTTACATTGGACCGGTAGGCAACGGCTTGGTTGTGCCTCTGGCATTGCTTTAGTCCATGGGCGGCGGATGCTGCTTACCATCGGGAGTGAAACCTTTGTTATAATTGGGTTACGAATATTTAACTGAACGTAAAAGTTTGTTAGCGGTCACGAAATTTATCCTTGGCATTCAAACCTTCAATGAAATCTCCCAGTAGATATAGGTAAGTTATATTGAAGTATCGACCACGTAACATCTAGGTCACTGATATGAACTATATTCGTAGCCAAAGCATGAGAGACGAGCTGATTAGTTAGATTTCGTATATTTTATTCAATCACATGATAAATCTTATACAGGGCCGCGCCGTCCATATGTGCGAAGTGTGCGGCGCACACAGGCGCCAAGGCAATAGGGGCGCCGAAATCAGGATGACATTTTATATTTGTTATACTACCACTATATTCTTTATAGGTTTGTAGGTAAGAAAGTAGGTACACCTACAAGTCTTACATATATTATTATAAACGTCTTACTAAAGCTCATTTTCTAAATTAAAACTTATGAAACAGGTTACAGGACGACAAAAATCATAGGCGCTTCATAGATTTCGCACACAGGCGCTGTCTTGGGTCGGCGCGGCCCTGATCTTATAGAGTATGCATTAGGTACTTGCAATTTTTTTAGCTGTGCAGATATCAATGTTTCATATTTCCTACTTTATCCACCATTCTGCCCACTGTTGAGCACGGGCCGCCTCTACAACTGAGAAGGTTTAAGGCCTTGTGTGTGTTGGCAGACTTCACATACCTTCGAAATTCTTATAGGGAACTTTTCAGATATGTAAGTTTCCTCACAATGATTCCCTTCGCCGTTAAAGCAAGCGATAATTCACAAAAAATATACACATAACTTTTTCGAACAGTCAGAGGTGCGTGCCCTTGGGTTTTGAACCTGCGGACATTCGTCTCTGCAGTCCGTTCCACTCCCAACTACGCTATCGCCGCTTTATAATTAAACCTACTTCATAATATAGGTATTATATATTATGTAAAATATGCCATTTTTACAACTTTATAACTGGTTTATAATGTCTTCCTACAGAGATAAACATGGTAGCAGATACCTGAATTTGGAGAATCATTCTCCGATCGAGTTAAACGTCAAATCGAAATTAAGCAATATTGTAGGTACACAAAACCATATCACACTATTACATTTGAGATTTCCATACTGTTATTACCATACAAATGGCAATAGGCGTACCTCTCCGTGATAACGTGCACGATATTAGTAATAGATAACGCTTACATTGTTAGTAAAGGTTCTTTGAAAATAAGTTTCATCAAGAACTAGCTAGATCCATTCCTTGCTAACGAAAATTTGCAGTTGTGCAAATTTTCACAAATATTTTTTTTAGTTTCGATCATATTCAATAGCGCAACAGATATTGAAGTAAAAAAATGTGTCTCGTTTTATAATTAAAAATAATGCGAGGAAATGTCTCGAACGTAGTCTGGTAAAAAGCATGAACTATGAAGTGCCCTGTCGACTTTTCCTGTGGGGCTAGGACGTGAAAAAAAAAACACGATGCGTCTCCGCTTCGTTTTATTCTGATTGGTTGAGAGACTGACGTGTCGGTCTCTCGATCAATCACAAACATCGAAATACCGATACGTCAGTCACTCAACCAATCACAATAAAACGAAGCGGAGACGCATCGTGTTTTTTTTTTCACGTCCTAGCCCCATGGTCTTGGCGGTGTCATTGCTGTGCCTTAGATTATTTAATCACTTTTTATTAACCTTGACCGACGCAAACGTCGAACGGCTAGACGAATGGATTACTAATGAAAATGAAAGCAAGTGTGACGAAGTACGGACGACGTGATATGCACATGATATAAAAATGTATCGAATATTTTGACATTGTATAAAAGTAACTAGACTTCTGCTCGCGACTCCGCCCGCAAGAATGAGTTTTTTCGGGATAAAAGTCCCGCTTTATATTTTCCGGGACAAGTAATGCGTATAAACCTTCCTCTCAAATCACTATCTATTAAAAAAACGCATCAAAATCCGTTGCGTAGTTTTAAAAATCTTAGCATACATAGGGACAGACAGCGGGAAGCGACTTTGTTTTATTATACATATTATAAAAGGCGAGAGTCGCCTTTTATCCCCGAAGGGGTAGGCAGAGGCGCAACTAGTGCACCCACTTTTCGCCGTTATTGCGTCTCATGACGTGATAGGGGGCGAGCCTATCGCCATATCGGGCACAAATTCCAGACTCCAAGCTGATACTGAATAGAAAAAACTCAATATCCTGGGAATCGAACCCGAGACCTCAGCATTGCAGTCGTTCTATTTTCTTTTTTTTTTTTTGTTGACGCGGACAAAGTGACTTATTACTACCGCCCAGTGTTCAAGGGGAACGACTGAGCGGTTATGTTGTTCACCGTGCCTTACGACCCGACGTTGAGCCGCTATAATGCAACTACGCCACCGAGGCCCTCCTTTATTTTATCCTATGTGCCTGATACATGGCAATACACCCTACTAAATGGGACCTAACATAGCGGGTGAAATGTGGTTGTGATACACCTCTGCCTACCCTTGAAGGGAAAAAGGCGTGATGCTGTGTATGTATGAAATAAAGATATCTATCGTGTTTTTTATGTCTCGTTGGAGATTGAACCAAAAAGGACGTCCCAGTTGCTCTCAAGATTTGCTTATTTCTCGCTAATCATATATGAAATCAACACTAAAATCAATATATTAAGTCCTTACGCCTCGGTGGCGTAATTGTATTACAGTACGACTGCAATGCTGAGGTCTCGGTTCGATCCCCGGGTCGGGCAAAGAATATTGAGTTTTTCTATTCAGTATCAGCCCGGAGTCTGGAATTTGTGTCCGATATGGCGATAGGCTCGCCCCCTATCACATTATGGGACGGAATAAGGCGAAAAGTGGGTGCACTAGTTGCGCCTCTGCCTACCCCTTCGGGGATAATAGGCGTGAGTGTGTGTGTGTTAAGTCCTTACATATGAAATTGGCGTTTTGTATGGGAGGAATACGAAGTCTTTTTTTTGTAAAATATAATTAAAGTAGGCATCATTGCTATGTATGCAGTTTTGCCATCTCATGAGATTTCATTGATCCCTGTACTTAAAAATCCATGGAAGCGAGAATCAATAATCCCTCTGAAGGCGGTTTGGACAGCCACATCAGAGTTCATTTTTTTCCTTGTTAAAAGTTATTCAAATTACGGAAAAAATGGTAATCTGTTAGACAAGGTCCGGGTAGTACGGTGGATGTCGCAGACATTCCAAATGCGGCTCCTCTATTTTAGCGGCCGTCTGTCGTGCAGTATGTGTGTTGTTTCAAGCTTATTTACTCTCCCGATTTTGCTTTAAGTGGATTAAAACAGTTTTATCACTCACACCGAAGTCCGCAGCTAACTCTGAAGTGGTTTCCGATGGATTCGCTTCCACAATAGCCTTAATTCCTTATTATCTACCTTGGTCTCCGGCCGTCCACGGGGCTTGTTCTAAAGGTCGAAAATTCCAGAACGTAAACGTTGGAACTAAAAACGTACCGTGTTTTCTTTCGCGACACTAACGCCATACACATCGTTAATCCTTCTAGTTGTTTCTGCAGCACTGGTGCCACGGTGGAACTCATACTCGTAAATATAGCGAAATACGCCAAAGAAAAACAAATGCATGACTGTTTTCGAAACTCAACTGTACAGTCACCATCATAAGTAGCTGAACAAATTCAAAATTTCGAATTACCTACATACTTTTGTGTTTTTACTAAGCTTTTTTTCTCTACATAAAAATAAAATAATAGAGATTTGCTTTACTTCATACGAACATTTTTTTTGTAGGTTAACTTAAGACGTACATAGGCGATTGGAAATTTTGATTTTGTACACAAATTTGCGCTGACTGTGAAATGCATTTATTAATTTTAATAGTTATACTGTTGAATGTCTTTGTAATTTGGAATTCGTAACCAAATGGGACATATTTCAGATCAAAGTGACTAATACGACAAAACGCCAATTTAATATGTAAGGACCTAATATATTCTGAAGGATACAAGTCCACAGAATTATGCCGGCCTGTTTGAACCTCAGAACAATAATGGCTTTAGTTAATATTCTGAGGTTTGAACCGTATATACACAGGCTGATTGCAGAACGCGGCTCACTTGCGTATTACTATTCATGATATCAGATCAGATCAGATCCAGTTTGAACTATGAATGGATCAATTACTTTCTTTCCTTATTTCATGCTACGAGGTAAAATATCAATATAGCAGCAATTATTTTCAATTTTCGCATAGAATATCAATAAAATTAACTTATCGTTTACTTTTTATTTCCATAGAATTTACTTAAGCATTCCGTGTCTTTCTTTTTTTCCATTAAGTAAGTATTTAATCTAAGTTTCAAGCATCTCTATTCTCTACATCAAAGTCCATTTAAAACAGCTAGTTTTCATAATAGTTTGACCCATTATTCAACATTTATCTTCGCATAACAACTTAAACCTATTTTATCTAATTATAAAAAAAAATATGAAGGTATATTTACTTACTTTATTTACATACAGCAATATAATTTTTTATTACGTTTATGTATTTACGTATACTAATGCCTTTTCTTTTTTATCTATCTCCGTATTTTAATTGCTTTATGTAATTTAAGTAGATATTCATCTGTCGTTTGATGATTTAGTTTTAGTACTACACACCAATTATTCATTTTAAAATGATGGTTATTTTATTGTGCAATCACAAACTTCGTAATAATCGATCGATGGAAAATACCAAAGATAGAATAAAGAAACGAACTATCAATAAATAAAATAAAACAATAATATCGTACTTTAAGAAACAATAACTTGTATAGAGCTTATTGAAAAATTGTAAGCAATTAACTTTTATTTAATTATTTCAATGCTGTACCCAAGTAGGTATATGAACTAAAATATGACCATAAATTAAAATATTGATAAATTCTAACGCTAATTAATACAATTAGTGTTTATGGTTTGCAGATAAAGATAAAGTAAAATCTTTATAGTAGATTTACTCGCGGTTCCTCCGCAAGAAAATCCTTTCACAAATAAATTGTGGAAAATTTGTCAAACAAGGCCTTTTTTATCCGTATTTACAATATCAGTCCAAACCATCAACCTTTATCAAGCGTTTAATATAATAGCTAACAAACTTTCAATCCATCCATGCTTACGCTGGGTTTTAATGACTTCGCGGGAGATTCCCCATTTCGAAAACAAAACAAAATAAGGGCTAACCTATATTTTTCGTCATTGCGAGCTAATTATATGGTTCAAGGGTTGAAAAAGTATAACAACAAATAAAATTACATGATTTTAATCAAATTGTAATGAAACATTTTTGGCAGAAAAATACCTACATATGTGTACGTAAAAAACGTCCATAAATAAATAAACTAAACATGAGCATTGTCCTAATATTTATTTTTTCTAATTTCGAACATTTTTTTCTCCATTTTGAATACAATCTTGAAGCCATAGTCTGGGCTATTCGCAGGCGACGGACGACATTTTTATACCAACCGGCTTCTTATAGAGCCTCTGTTAAGGTTAATGTATGGGAGTCCAGGGAAACAGCACATTAGAGAAACCTTTTATTATGTTAATCACTAGAGACCGGATTATATGCATTTACATATTTCCATATGCATTTGCATATTTAAGCCATTCTCATCGCTAACAGTATATTTTCTCTAAAATATAGTTAGTTCTGCCCAGCACTGCTCTCCACTGAGGGTCCCGCCACTTTGACCTTGATTGATCATTGCGGCAGGAGCCAACAAGCTAAGCTGCGTTGAAAAACGCACAGGTTGCCAGGCCTTGTCTGCCCACCATGGAGTGGGAGAGTATGTACGCCGCCTATGGAGGCGGCATCCCCTTGTTGGATACCGCATCGCTTGCCTTAACTTGGCTATTCGTGATTGCTTCCAACTTAGAGCACTGGTTTCATTGGTGCTCCTGCAATATTCCCCCTTCTGACCTTACAAACCTCTTTGTTGCCTTACTGAACCTAATAATGTCTCCTAGCTGTACCTCCTGTAGTTGTGTTACTTCTAGTCTATCTGTTCCCAATATCTCCCATATTGGCGGAGAGTACATAGAGCACTCTGCCAGAAAGTGGATGCTGGTCTCCTCTTCTCCACATTCTGGGCACGAGGCGTCTTCGGTCTTACCTATTATTTTTAAGTGCCTGTTCAGCGTACCGTGTCCAGTCATGATAACTATAATAGTTCTTATGCCCTCTTTCCTAAATCGGAGTTGGCTTTTGGTTTTCTTCTGGTCAAGCGTGTTGATGAAGATTTTAGATTGGCGACAGCCCTTCGTGTCTCTCCTTCTAACATTTGTTTCTGTAACTATCTTCTTGCTGATTACTCCCTTCGTGATTTGCCGGTATAGGTAAGCAGGTCCGGTCCTATAAATGTTTTATCAGCTGCCTCTCTCGCTAGCTCATCGGCCTTCTCATTTCCTGTGGTACCTTGTTGACCTGGTTCCCAGGCGACGTGACTTCTTTGTCAGCTGCTAGTGTGTTCAGTTTGAGTTTGCATTCTTTAGCTAGAGCCAATGTTGTCTCTGGTTTGTCAAGTGCCTTTAGGGCTGCTTGACAGTCACTGTAAATCAGTATTGTGCCGATTTCATTACTGGTCATTTGCTTTGTGCGGTCAGCGCATTCCAGAATGGCCATTGTTTCCGCCTGGAATACGCTCGCATATTTGCCTAGTTTTATTATGGTTTCTTCTATGTTGGATGGCGTGGTGGACAAAGCTGTTGATTCCTTCCTGGAGCCATCTGTGAAACATGCCACCAGCATATTATGGTCATGTGGAAGTTCCCAGTTTTCTCTAGGTCCTGGTCATGTGGAAGTTCCCAGTTTTCTGTAGGTCGTATATGTATTATGTATTTATTGTCGAAGATATTTTGTTTCTGAGTTAAGTCATCGTCACCCCAGATCATAGACATTTTTTCTATGTGTACATTAGCTGAGTGCCTTTTTAGGTCACCACTCTCTTAACAAAAAGACATGTTACCCACAAGTTGGTTGCTGATTGCTTCGAGGGACCTGTTTTCCTATAACCACGCGGTACATTGCCTGCAGTTGGAACAAACAGAATGGCCTATACTTAAGAAAAGGAATTCGGCGCTGGCTCTACAACTGGGTTTTTCAAGAAATCAAATTGCGTGGAATCGATTTTAAGAGACTGGAATAGTTAATAGAAGACCACAGCCTATGAGGACCGTTATATACGTCTAAGTGCACGTAGACAGCGCTCCTACCTAATGTCGCCGACCACTCATTCCAAAACCTTCTGCACTTACACCAGACGCCAGGAACTCGTGCTAGTGATCAAACAATATTATGAAAAGGAAAAAAGAAACTCTTATAGGATCACTTTGTTGTCCGTCTGTCTGTCTGTCGGTCAAGACCCTTTTTCGCAGGAACGCGTAAAGATACCAAATTAAAATTTATATCAAATACTCGGGTCTACGGTTTCTTTCAATCAGCCTTGTAAGTCAACGCAATGAAAAGATATGATCGTTTATATCGCATATTTTCGCATATTTTACGATTTCACAAGGAAATCAAAACCTATAGGTAGGATCCTCAGTGTTTATATTCTCTTTGGGATACTTCCCGTTAACCTAGAATTTTCCGTAGTATTATAATGCTCTTTGCCTAGAATCATGAAATTTGTCAAGAAGCTAGGTCTTACAGCACATGTAAAGGGAAAAATATTAAAACCGTAAATATGTACTTTAATAACAAAAAAAGCGAATGTGTAATTATACAATGTATAATGTGCTTATTAATATGCTTTGTGTTTTTGTGCTGACTTGTCATAATTACTTTTTAATAATTACTTATCTCCATGAATCATTAAAAACGAATGTTATTCCATTATGATAAAGTAATATTCGTCTATTTTTATTTATTAATGTATTATCCTAAATCAACTATTAATGTAGTTAACAATGGTTTTGTAGATAAACATATTAAAGTTGATTTAGCTGCTAAATATCTACCCACTCATCAATTATGCTTATAGTGTTTGATTTACTTCCGTAAGTTGCGATTAATTCCATGTAGTCCGGTCAAGATAAACATTCGAGTTTGCATTAATTCCCAACAAGCTGGATTTTTGTACAGACCTTAAATACGTCATTACAAATGCTGTGTCAAAAGTCCCCATCGATCCCGCTTGTGCGTTGTTTTTTATCCGAAGTTAAAGGTCTTAACTTTTAGTTTTTTGCGTATATCTCTGAAACGGTGAGCGCTATCGGAAAATGATTCAGAAAATGTTTATAGATCGTGAAATTGTCTACAAAAAGGTATTATTGGTTTTTTCTTACAAAGCACCGTTTTCCAGTAATCGCGATTTCAGATCATAGAAAAGTCGTATTTTAAATTTGTTCTATATTATTCACATATTTCCACACCACCTCTGAGGTACTGCACTCGGCGCTTTTTTAACGTGGTTTCCATAGTAGGAACACTTCACAATATATATTACGAACGAGGAAACTTTATAGGACAATATCTATCTATATATGAAAAAAGATTTGCTGTTCGTTAATGTCGCTTAAACTCAAAAACGGCAAGGCCGATTTTGAGTAAAGTAAGAGAAAAAAATATTAATACCTTTTTGTAGACAATTTTACGATCTATAAACATTCTCTGAATCGTTTTCCGATAGCGCTCACCATTTCAGAGATATACGCAAAAAACTAAAAGTTAGGACCTTTAACCTCGGATAAAAACAACGCACAAGCGGGATCGATGGGGACTTTTGACATACCATTTGTAATGACGTATTTAAAAGGTCTGTACAAAAATCCAGCTTGTTAGGAATTAATGCAAGCTCAGCACGTCTTTTTGCATAACTTGACTGCACTAATGGTGTAATTTCGTGACATAACTATTGATTGTCCTGCACCAGAAACCTTAGAAAAAAAGAAGCTTTATTGGAATCTACAAAGCTGGTTAATTATTACGTACTTACGGCAGAAGACAATGATTTTAATAATAAATTATTTAAAAAGTGGGTACATAGTTTACGCTCACCTATATTTCTTAAAATTTGATTTGAAAATATTAGTGTTTTGTTACTACTCAAAACATGTTCCCATAACAAAAAAAAAACCTTTATTTCAAAGTAACACATTTTGTGTGATATAGCAGCACTGCATATAACTTGCTACCAACATAACGCCATCGGAATTTAAAGTTGAAACGCACTATAGTAAAAAATTGAGCTCACAGTGATACCAGTTTTGAAATAAATAATTGCTTTGAACCTTCTATTTCGAATATCATTGGATTTTATTTTTTTTATTATCATAAATGCCATACTAATATGCCACTTGTAAGTCGTTTTCTACATTACCTGCTCATGTTTTTACAGCATTTATCCTACAGTACCGAAAGTCACGAGGAAAGAAAGTATTTCTTTCCTCGTGACTTGTAACTCAATCTTAGTAACTCATATTTATGAAAGATAAGGTCCATTGTTCTCTTCAGACAATATAATAATCGTAATGCAACAGGAAAATAGTAGTACCTAGCAAGCAACGCATATCATGTTCAATCAGATAAATGTATGAAACTTGCTAAATTGACGAGAAGCGACAATAACAATCTAAAAAGTAATGTGTTTTTACGCTTTAACGGTGAAGGAAAAACATGGTGAGGAAACTTGCATACCTGAGAAGTTCTCTATAAGAACTTTGAAGGTATGTGAGATCTGTCAACCCACACTAGGCCAGCGTCGTGGACGAAGGCCTTAACCCTCTCAGTTGTAGAGGAGGCCCGTGATCAGCAGTGGGCAGTATACAATAAAGGGCTGGCATGGTATGACCATAACAACAACTTAAACATACATACATACACACTCACGCCTATTATCCCCGAGGGGTAGACAGTGGCGCAACTAGTGCACCCACTTTTAGCCATCCATATTCCGTCCAATGGCCATGGTGTGGTATGGAGCGAGTCTATCGTCATATCGGGCACAAGTTCCAGACTCGGCTCTGATACTGAGTAGAAAAACCCAATATCACTTGCCCGACACAGGTATCGAACCCGAGACCTCCGCAGTCAGCCATGCAGGCGTACCTTAATACAACTACACCACCGAGGCAGTCCAACAATAAGTAGCAGATAAATATCAAATAGCAATTTCAATCATCCTACCCCTAATTACATTACTTACACACGACATACACAGATGGCTCGTCATATGTCGCTCTTGAGAGTCTGATCTAAAAATCTAGCGATTAATACTAATACAGACTGTTTTAAATAGTCTAAGTTAAAAATGTTAAAAACTTGAATCTCCGGCTCTATCAACCATGACGGTCGTCGTGACAAACAGATATTTATTTGCTCTAAGTATTTATTATTTAAGTTTAATAATACTTTTTGCTTAACAAAAAATACACTATTGTCATTGTTTTTTTTTAGTATGATGTTTTGATTAGTTTAAAGTTTACACGTTTACAAATTTTTCGATGACACAAAAACGTAAATTGCTGAGATATTATATCTTGTAGAAACAATGCTACGCGTGTGTTTGTTTTATAAGTGATTTTAACAAACTTTTAACGTAAGTAGAATACATCTAGATATAAGTTGTTATTGTTACATAATCACTACTCCAATATTGAAAACTGACATGTCTAATTTTCCTATAACTATGCCTATAACCAAAAAGAGTAGGTAAGATTTTGCTTCGTCTACCACTTCAATATAATTATAACAAAATGTTACCCAGAAATATGTTAATGATTACATATAATTTCGTGTGTATAATATACCTATATTTGCCTAAGTCTATACTAATACTACTACAGTATTAATACTAATAATACTACTAATATTAGTGGTAGAACTCTCATATCAACGGGTGATCTTCTAGCGTAAGTCCTGCATCGCTGTGGGGAGGCGGTTGACAGGCATGGCGAGACTGTAGCCGTCAGCCTCTACATAGCCAAGTCATTTGACAGGGTCTGGCACCGTGGTCACCTTTCTAAGCTCCCGGCATATGGTCTGCCTAACAACTTGTGTACGTGGGTCTCTGGCTTTCTGCATGGGCGCAGAATCCGTGTCGTCGTAGACGAGCACGCTTCGGAGCTCATGGCAGTAAGTGCCGGAGTTCCACAGGGCTCGGTCTTGTCGCCCACCCTATTTCTTCTGCATATCAATGATATGCTGTCACTCGGCAACATTCATTGCTATGCGGAGGACAGCAGGGTTCATGGGCGATACTTCCACGGGCCCGCAAGTTCGCGGGCGGACACTGAGATAGGGCGCGAGGACCTTGTCTCTGAACTTAATCGGACTCTGGACTTCATTTCTTTATGGGGTTCCAGCAACCTGGTTGAGTTCAGTAGGGTCATTCGGGGTAACAGCACGCAGTGGGTAAAATTTCGCATGGTCAATATCTCGGAACCTATTGAGGGGGCTCAGACACTTTTTCGGCAAAATTAGGGGTGCATCAGGGATGATGTCAGAGCCTACAAGCTATTTTACCAAGCCTCACTCGTTTAGCGAAAAACGGCGATCAACGTGATTTTGTTGATTAGTTATCAACTATTTTGTGCTGGGAAAAGTTTATGGATAGACGGGGCATCAGTTTACAAAAGACCGTTGATTATTTTAAGTTTACTCGATTATTATAGTATTTATTTTGGCTATTAATTCTGTCCTAAAAAATAACTGCATCTCAACTGACGTGTGATTGTTTAAAATATTCCCTGTTGGGTAAGAGTACGGGATTAAAAGTACGCACGCTGTTATAACTTCATTACAATGAAAAGTAACATCAAGCGTTCCTAAAATTACAGTGATCATTAAATTACAAAAATAACTAAAGTTTGTTATAAACACAGTCTAATTGATTATGTTCCTGGTGCCTACAATAGGTGTACATTTAATGTTTATTTTTACAATATTTGTACCAAGAATAAAGGAAGTTTAAAAACATATTCCATATGATTCCATGTGTACTTATACAATTTGTAATTATATACCTGTAGTTTACCTGCGTGCGAAGCTTACCTAGTATGCGAACTATTAACCGCATCTCTGCGTAGGTTTACCCACATGACGGGTCAAGAGTACGAATTTCTCCCGCTGCACTTAAACAGGTATTGCAAAAAAACCGATGAAACAATGTACAAAAACTCATTAAATAATAGAAGTAGAATAAATTTCCTTTAAATAAAGTGTTAAAACGTTTATCAGGACCCAATATTTTTGAGTGTGTAGACGATAGAAAAAAAAGTGCGTACTTTTGAGCTGAATGACCCTACCAATAAAACGCAGGCTTGAGGCTCCGTCCACCTATTAGTCTAGCCAACTTTTGTGACCCCCGTGATAGACGGCAGCGTGCCTCACGCTGCCTCTGACGCCAAGGGCGTCCTTCGGTGTACGGGGGCTTCTGAGCCCCCGCAACAACAGGAGACGGACCGCAACAGCGGTACGCGCAGGGGCGGTTGCGGACGATAACTGAGACGTGAGTCGGAGGAAGCCCGCAGCCGTCGCTAATGCGCCGAAGAAGCCCACCGCGGAGTTTTAGTTGGTATGCCGTGCGGTGTACATAGGTTAGGGACTCGGCCCGGCGGTCGCCCGACGTTTTCCATCTCTCCGGGCGGCTCAACGTCGGGTCGTAAGGCACGGTGAACCCAACATAACCGCTCAGTCGTTCCCCTTGAACACTGGGCGGTAGTAATAAATCACTTTCTCCGCATCAAAAAAAAAAAAAACACTACCGCCCGGCCTTCGTGGGGGACGACCGAGCGGTTACGTTGGGGTCACCATGCTTTACGACCCGGCGTTGAGCGACCGCCGGGCCGAGTCCCTAACCTATGTACACCGCACGGCATACCAACTAAAACTCCGCGGTGGGCTTCTTCGGCGCATTAAGGACGGCTGCGGGCTTCCTCGGACGAGAAGTGTTTAAGTTGTCGTCCGGAACCGCCCCTGCGCGGTGCCGCCTGGTGCGGCTCTTCTCCTGTTGTGGGGGGGGCTCAGAAGCCCCCGCGCACCGAAGGACGTTCTCAGCGTCTACGGCAGCGTGAGGCCATCCAGCCACGCTGCCGTCCATCACGGGGGTCACAACAATGTGTAATGACGGACAGCCCCCTGCCGCCCGCCCGTGACCCCCGGTAGCCACTATTAGTCGCCTTTTACGACAGGCACGGGATACCGTGGTGGAATTCTCCAAACGCCCCCAATCTACAGGGCGGGAGACGCCGGTCAGTCGTCCACCCGGCGCCTCCTTCGTCTCCTCTGGCGGCGGGAGGGATCTTCCCACTCCCGATCCCTCTCGGCACTCTCCTTCTGCGAGAGGACCACCACGCAGAACCTACCTAAATCAACTCTTTAGCAGTAATTAGCGATAACAATACAACAAAGGAGATGTCCGTTTTTAACACGTTTTTATTAGCTTCAGACATATACATGTATATATGTATGTATGTCTGTATGTATGTAACTTATACTTTGAACATGATTTTGACCCACGTCAAAACGTCGGATTAAATCTAAATTTGGCATACTTATCAAGGACTGATGGCAATACAAAATTTGAAACTAAAAATATGTTTTTATAGAAATCCAACTAAATAAATAATTCTTAAGTTTTCCTTGTGCTTCAATAAATGGCGCCAGCATAGAATTAGATCGCGCTATGGTTTACAAGCAAGCGAAACTATATAAATTCGCATTTTTTTAAATCCTACTCGTTTTTTAGTGAACTAAAAAATGAAAAATAAATTATAAAAACTAAAAAACACGTTTTATAAAAAATCCAACTAAAAATAGAAAATAATTTTTAATAAACTTGAATTGAGAATAGTGTAAATAAGAAAAACATGTAAAATCCATGTTTTTCTTGTAAAAAAAAAAGCGCGTGGGGTGCATGGTGTCTTGATAGTTATAAATATTGTATTGACAGATAATATGAGTAGAAGGATTATCCTTCTGATATCTTATAAAGCACCCCACGCTTTTTTTTAACAATAAAATATTTGTTTGGGTGCTGGGCTTCAAAATCTTAACAAGCTCAAATTTTTGCGATATTAAAGGGGTAAAATATGGATCTTGGAACCATTAAAAAATACTTTTAGACCCCTCACATTTATAAATAAAATAAAATTAAGTAATTATATAAATCTCAAGACCGGAGGTCTTTAAAATTAAACGATTTATTGTAAAAAGCTAGTTTTTACGATTTCTATCCAGATATGCGTAAAATGTCTTTGTTAGTTTTAGGCCCGTTTTTGGACAAGTCCTTTAAAACATGATATATAAAATATTATGTCTTATATAGTTTTTACAGTGATAAAAATACATCACTACTTTTAGTAAATAATTAACTTTTTAAAAATCTTAAAATACATGATTTTAAATGATTACCTACGAATTTACTCGTACGTTTTATATATTTACGAACATTATTTAAAATTCTGAACATTGTATAAGACAGACATTACTCTAGACGCATGAAATTTTACATATGAGCTCCATAAGTCCTGTAAAGGCCGGCTAAACGTATTATCTATCTAATTTAATGTGCCATTACATCTGCAGTAACTATGTAGGTAGAATTTTTTACTTTACTGTAAGGAAGTTTCGTCTCCATTCGAATATCACTCTCACCATCTAGGTTTGTACATGAATTGTTTGGGTAATTAGAGAATTACAGAATTCCGCCATTGTACTTATCGTATAACCTACCTGTCCTTAAGAGCCACTAAAAGGGGGCTACTGGGGGTCGCAGCCTCTGTACCACAAATGGCGCGAGTCTCGAAATTATTGAATCATCGTGCTGCAATAGACATTAAAGAAGGGGATCTATGAGACCAATAGAAATGTGCCGCGACGCAGCATTGAACAGGGACGGGTTCGGCGAATTCGCATGTATTCACAACCCCCGTTACGGTCCCAAATACGCAGAGCCAGGCAACCATGGGTTTGAGTCGATATGCTGGCATAAATAAATTGGTTAGGAACCCAAACCAGAGGTTATCTGGGTGATATCTGGGGAAACGAGAGGCCGCTTAATCCAATATAAAAGTTCTTCCGCTCCCGAGGTACTGGAAATATACTCATAAGATGGCATTTTCCTGTGGGAAATAAAAAGTAATTCGTACAATTTATACTTCGATAGAGACCTAGAGCCACAGCTGAAGATCAGGTTCAGTGCCTTATTTTGGGAGAGGCCTATGTATAATAGGGTATTCTCTTATGTTTGATTTGTACATTATTTTAAATGTAAAAGTAAATGATACGAAAATGAAGCCCTTTAATGAAAATTGCATTAAAATTAGTTAGGGATGAGGTAGGGCTTTCAGTCTCGGTACATATACGAGTCTCGGGAAAAAAAAACGAGACTTGGTCCGGTCTCGAAAAAAAACGAGACTTTCGAGACTATTTCAAAAATAGTCATTATACTCGTAGGTCACGATTATAGACTTTTAAGGCAGTCAATACAAGATATATCAATAAAGTACTTTATAAATCACACTATTATAAAGCCATATGGAAGTTAAATTACCAATTACTTATACGACTTTTAAATTTTTATATCTGTCCCGTAAATGATAAAGAGCGTTGGATAATTACTTTCAAAGAGAGGATTTTAATTTATTACAAACAAGCTTTTGCTCACCGCTTCGACCACGTGAAATAGTTTTACAAGGACAAAAAGTAGCCTATAGCCTTTCCTGAGTTTCAAACTATCGCCATACCAAAATTCAACGAAATCTATTCGGTAGTATTTGAGTAATTTGGCGTTAAGACATACATACAGACTGCCTCGGTGGCGTAGTTGTATTGCGTACGCGTTACGAGTATGATTTGCGCGCTGAGGTCCTGGGTTCGAATCCCGGGTCGGGCCAAAAACATCGTGACTGGGTTTTTCCATCTTAAAAATCACTCAGTCGCAGCTCGGAGTCAGGAAGTTGGCGGTATGATACCTCCGTGCCTCGGAAAGCACGTAAAGCCGTTGGTCCTGCGCCTGACCTTTCTCCGGCCATGTCGGATTGCCGTCTCACCGGACTATGAGAGTGAAGGAATAGCGAGTGCACCTGTGTATTGCGCACACACTTGTGCACTATAATATCTCCTGCGTACCTGGCTGATCTCCTTTCTGAGATTGGCCGCCGTGGCCGAAAAACCGGCTAGGAGGATTTCATTTTCATTTCATACAGACTCAGCGGGGGGTTTTGTTTTATAATTTTTAATTAAGTAAATGGCACAAGAAAAAAATCTCTAATTCTACGCTAGAAGTACGTATAGATTAGCTATTAGTGTTTGGGTCCCAGGTCATCTCGTGTCTCAAAGTATCGGGACTTTTTGTATTTTTAATGGTCTCGCGTCGCAGGTTTTTAGGGTCGAAACATGTCACGCTATAGTAAGTGAAGACTCCCTTCTCGTAATAGCCGTAGACGAGACGTCTCCAGACTCTTTTAAAACCGGCCTGCAGACGGCGGTTGGGCGATCGGTGACCCGCTACCGTATAAATAAAGTGTATGAGGGTGCCGCGTAGTGTTTCATACTTATTTGACATTTTATTGGAGTCTCATCTTCAAACAGCGAGAGACTGCTCAAGAGCAGACTCCTACGAAAGTTGCGATAGCGTGCACATGTGCACTCCGTGACCTTCGACATGCTTTATTATAATGTTATATGCATGCTTTGGGTTGTCTCATGTCCTGGGATTTTCGTAACTTTTCAAACCATAATTAGCAGGGATTTAGCAATGGTTTGAGTATTTCCCCCTATCGCTACCATTGTCAAAAAGAGATCTTTTCCCAATTTATCATAACAATAATGTACTTAATTATAAAGACCCGTATATGTTTCAACACGGTTAGGTTGCGACTTCCGAGACTATCAAAAATTTATTTTTTCTATGGCGCCACTGATCCGCATTAAAAAGATCCTGATAGTTTAGTAACTTTTTCAATAATAATTATTATTTGATGTTAGTTTCGAAAATCTCGTTTTTCCCGAGACTGGAGGCAGCAGTCTCGAGTCTCGAAAAAACAAAAAAAACGTCGAGACTCTCGAAATACTCGAGACCGAGAGTCTCGAAATGAAAGCCCTAGGATGAGGAAGTAATGCATATTTCAAATATTGCAGTGTACAGGAGTGGGTGCGTAGTAGGGATATCGCTCCATCTCGTTCTTTCGCACGCATCGTAGTTCCCGAAGACGTCACATGCGCATATTGCACCTCTTCTAGTTTCTTTACACTTACTCCTTCTACCGAAAGGCTTTATATGTAACTTGTTGATTCTTTACCGGATTTTAATCGGTCAGTGTTAGAATTTATAGAAGGTGTATACATTTGATAAATGTAAAGAACAAAAATGAGCCTATAGCTAAAACCTACTAGACTGTAACAAACTGATAATGGTGATTATTTACAGATTTTGGAAGTCCCGTCGTTGCTTACTAGGCAGCGTGTTTGCGGCGGTGGTCGCGGGCGCGCTGGTGGCCGTGCTAGTACTCCAGCCATGGGTCGGGCCTGAGCACCCACGCTTCCCGCGCGCTGCTGTCGCCGCCAATGGATACGAATGCGCCTCTATCGGAAGGTCGGTTTTCAATGCTAGGCCATCACATCTGCTAAAACTAGCATTTAGCTCTCTTAATACGGTCTTGGCGAATTGCCTCCTACTATGTACCTACGTCCAAAATTCTCCCAATTCGTCCCAAAACTTAAAATGATTATCAGAACCTGTCACAGTTTTCTCGATAAGGGACTCAAGCCAGCTGTGTAATGCAGGTCAGATTGAATAATACGGATTGTTGCTAATGACCATCGTCTACGTGACCTTCAATCGACTCATTGGACATCAAAGCATTGTTAAAATAAATTACTCAAAGGTTTTATCATGGACTAATAAACGAAACTCAACACGGTTCGTATGCCGCTCATAACATAAATGCAATCAGGTTCCAGTGTAGTCCTTTTGTGCTTCAGAAAAATACTGGAAAATGATGGTTCAGCGGTGGACGCGGCTATAGCGACGTTGTTCTGCGAGGGCGTTGGCTGCGCGCAATGTATGGGGCTCGGCGGCGGGTTCCTCGCGACCGTGTACGACGCGTCGACGGGCCGCGTGCGCGTGCTGAACGCTCGCGAGCGCGCGCCCGCCGCCACGCGCCAGGACATGTACACGAACGCCTCGTCCACGGTGGGCGGGCTCGCGGTGGCAGTGCCGGGGGAGCTGCGCGGCTACGGCGCCCTGTACCAGGCGTACGGACGCCTGCCGTGGCGCGACCTGGTGCAGCCGACGGCCGAGCTCTGCCGCCGGGGGCATCGCGTCAGCGAATACATGGGCCGCGTGCTGCAGTCCTACAGCGACAGAATACTCGCAGAACCCTCTATGAGGTGATATTTTTTAGTTAAATAATAATTTATTGTTGTTCGCCCCGTACTTATTGGGAGTAGACAATCCTTCTTCATTCATGAGAATATCTCATACAAGAAATATCTTGTAATGATTCAAGTTCAAACTTACTACAGTGTAATATTAATTATATACTTACTCCGAATTATGTTAGATTTTCATCCTGTCATATTGTTGTCGCTCAGGGAAGTGTACATGAACGAGGCGACTGGCAAGGTGTGGAACGAGGGCGACCTGATCGTAGACCCGACTCTCGCGCAGACATTGGATATAATAGCCGACGAGGGCCCAGAGGCGATTCACAACGGCTCCCTTACGGCGCGGCTCGTACAAGACATACAGGGATTCGGCGGCATCGTGACAGAAGACGACCTCAGGAACTACAGGTAATGCGCATCATACGGTAACACATACTCGACGCGTGGCGAGGAAAGTGGGCAGGGACATACTGTAATAGTTGTGTGATTACAACTACGCCACCGCGCCGAGGCAGTCATGTTAGAATTACGTCATAACCATTCTGCACTTTATGATTGGGACGTTCGTTCACAAAGTACCATCACATCTATGTCGTTAGAGGTGTGTACAGACGCCGCAATCCGCATCAAGTTTGTCCACGCTATACCCATCTCTTGATGTCCGAATTCCCGGCATAATTCCTATCAACTCTCGGACTATCCGGTCCCGTAAAAACTTTATCGTGTCTTGAAAAAAAAAAAAAAAAAGTTATCATCGCTCAGAGAATATTAATATGGTCTTCCAGGGTAGAATGGCAAGAGCCAATAGCCGCGCGTTTGTCGGAGCAGCACACGCTGTACTCGGTGCCGCTGCCGGGCTCGGGCTCGGTGCTGGCGTTCATACTGAACATGTTGCGGGGCTGGGCGGCGGGCGGGGAGGGAGGGGGGGGCGCCGGCTCCGCGCTGTACTGGCATCGCGTCGTCGAAACCTTTAAGTACGCCTACGCCAAACGTACCGGCCTCGGCGATCCTATGCGCGAAGATCTGTCTGCTGTCATTCGCGAAGTAAGTCTTGATACTTTGGAATGGAGCTCTGTTACAGAAAAGTGAATTAATGTGTACCAGTCAATAACGTTGGCACTAAAATTGACTTGAGACTTGAGACACGGAATGATGGCAAGGTATTTCTCATTATTTTCGCACACACTGTACCTCTGTCCTGTACTTAGCTTCCGTTTAATCATGTTATACCCATCTCTAGTGACATTTAATGTCGAAAGAACAAAGACTAAAATTGAATACCTAACTGTGACAATTACATACGATTACTAAATATGCGTATAGTCACTGGTAGCAGGCCGTTTCCAACAGATCGGTCTGGATATCTTTATGTAAGGTATGTTCATCAATGGAGTTCCTATAGATGATGAACTGGTGGTAGGGCTCTCAATGTAATAGTCCATCTGGGTGGGTACCACCGCAATCTCTATTTCTACCGCCAAGCAGCAGTGTGCATGCACTGTTGTGTTTCGGTTTGAAGGACATTGTAGCCAGTGTAACTACAGGATATAATGAGACTTAACATCTTATGTCTGAGGATGACGAGCGCAGTAGAATGCCACACAATACTTTGTAGCTCAAGGTGATGGATAGCGTTTCTACTGTTTATGGGTGGCCGTATCGCTTACCATCAAGCGAGCCGCGTGCTCGTCTCCTTATTCGATACTAGTAGTGCTCGCGGCTCCGCCCGCGTGAAAAAGTTTTCCCGGGACAAAAATATTTTCCTGGGACAAAAAGTAGTCTATAGCACTCAGGAGATATGTAGCTTCCTATTAGTGAAAGAATTTGTAAAATCGGGTCAGTAGTTCCTGAGATTAGCGCGTTCACACAAACAAACTCTTCAGCTTTATAATATTAGTATACAGATATCTAGCTTTTTGCCCGCAGCTCCGCCTGCGTTAAAAAGTTTTCCGGGATAAAAGTCTCGTTTTATGTTTTCCCGGGATAAAAAGTAGCCTATGTGTTAATCCAGGACATAATCTACCCGTATGCCAAATTTCATCAAAATGCGTTCAGTAGTTTTTGCGTGAAAGAGGAACAAACATCCATACATTCTTACAAACATTCGCCTTTATAATATTAGTAGGATATGTATATAATGATGCGTGGCCGTGTACACTGTACAGTTGGAGCGGAACCTGTCGAGTGTGGAGTGGGCGGTGGGTCACCGGTCGCTGGTGAACGACTCTCGCACGTCGAACGACTGGCGCGACTACGGCGCTCTGTTCCAGGGCGCGGAGGACCACGGCACCGCGCACGTGGTGGTGCTCGCGCCAGACGGCAGCGTCGTCTCCGCCACCAGCACCATCAACTACATGTACCTTACTAACTTACTATATTTAAGAGACTGCCTCAGTGGCGTAGTTGTATTACAGTACGACTGCAAAGCTGAGGTCCCGGGTTCGATCCCCGGGTCGGGCAAAAAGTGATATTGAGTTTTTCTATGCAGTATCAGTCCTGAGTCTGGAATCTGTGCGATAGGCTCGCCCCCTATCACATCATGGGACGGAATGACGGCGAAAAGTGGGCGCACTAGTTGCGCCTCTGCCTACCCCTTCGGGGATAACAGGCGTGTGTGTATATATATATTTAAGAGACTATCCCGCCCTCACACTCGCCACTGTAACTCCTGGAAGCCAGGATCAGCAGTGGCACGCATTTTATGACACCGAGCGGTGAAGCTCGGCGAGTCTCAGGGAACACTAATATGTCTGTAACCCGCAACGATATTAATCAAAAGAAAGATAAGGAGGAGTTGGAAATATTAATTATTGTCAACTTCCCTCCATAGCAAAGCGGGCGATAAAAATAATGAACTAAAGAGGTATTTTAACCTCAAGTTAAGAGACGTTTACAACAAGAAAAGCCAGTTGTAAATTACAAACTTACTATAGTTGGAGACAGTGGTGCTAGATTAGGCGACTTTTCGCCATTTAGGCTATCTCAAGTGTCGGGGCTACCAAAGATTGTGAATGGCGACCGGTCGCCAATTTAAGTAACCTCGGAAAGTTTAAGTTCGTGTTATAAACCTAGTTTTCGTCGAATTTGACTTAGATCAAGTTGAAAACATGTACTTTACGATAATTGGAAAATTGGGGCAATTTTTTTGCTCTTCGCGTCCCCACTCAAGGTGGACGGTAGTGGTAGGCTACTTTGGCGAGTTCGGCCAGCATTCATTTGAAATTAAGGAGGATTTTTTTTTTGCTCCTTCACCTCTCCATATACGATGAGGCGACTTTAGGCTACTTCACAATGGATTTTCAGCGACTTCAACAATCATACATCTGGCAACACTGGTCCGAGGCCCTAGCGCAAGCCCTGACGAATCTCATAGAATGTTGATTTTATTTGAATTTGAATTTTAATATACTGTTAATTGTTATTTCTGCAACTTCATCTATAACAATAACGTACCTAATATCGATAAATTACTGCATTAAATCATTTGATTAACAGTCTATAAGATACCTCAGAGTATTACATACTGCCTAAGGCTGAGCACAGGCCTCCTGTACTACTGTGAGGGGTTCCTCCTAGCCAGTTAGGTTCTGTGAGGGGTTAGACCTTAGTCCACCACACTGGCTTTGTGTGGGTTGGCAGACTTCACATACTCTTGAAATTCTTATGGAGAATTCTTAGGTATGTAGGGTTCTACCCGATGTTTTTTCTTCACCGTTAAAGCGAGTGATAATTGATAAACAATATACACGTAACTAGAAGAGTCAGAGGTGTGTGCCTTGGGTTTTAAACCTCCGGACATTGTCTCGGTAGACCGTTCCATTCCCAACTAGGCTATCGAATTTTATATACTATTACATATTCATTTTGGTTCAGATTTTTGAACGTCACGTACCTAAAGCTTAATTGATCGACAAATGTAGAGATACAAATACTAAATTTGTTAGTTTGAGTCATGAAAAATCATAGATTTTATCATCGTATTGATTTTATACGACCACCTATAAATAGTAGCAAAATCATCCAGCACCAAAGTACTGTTTGGCAATCCATTGCGCTCCTGAAACATAAGATGTTAAGTCTCATTATGTAAATCATATCAAATATAAATATTTTGCCAGCTGGGGTGCGCAGCGAAGATCTCGGTCCCTCGGCATCATACTGAACAATGAAATGGATGACTTTGCCATTCCTGGGCGCGATTCATCGTATGGCTTGCCGCCGTCACCCGCGAACATGCTGGCCCCTGGCCTGCAACCGCTTAGCTCCATGGTGCCCAGCATCGTCCTGTCCAACAGTGGGTCCGCGGACTTAGTCCTGGGGGCGGCTGGAGGCACCAGGATAACAACACAAGTCGCCCTGGTAAAATTGTTCCATAAATTTTTTGTTTAACAAGCGTTAGTATATCGGGCGTTAAAATTACCGAAAGTATCGCAACGTGAAATAACACCTAGTTAAAGAAGTTAATCACCTGTTAGGGGACACTCAAAAACCTTAACAGTCCGTTAAGACAACTAACAGTCTGTTAAACTAACTAACAGAGCATGGTGAAATTTAACCTAAGGGCCTTACTAATCGATGTAGTTGTCTGTCATAGTTATACTTACAATATTATGTGCGAATGAGATAGCGCGATATCCCCTCCACGTCCCCACGTTTGCTCATAACAATATTCAAGAATTTCTTTTTCGTATTATTTTCTGTTACATATAAAATACTGTACAAAATCAAACGTAAGAAACTACCCTACAAAAGAAATAATTCGTTGTTTACATTATCAGGAAATAAAAATGTATTTCTGAATTCGATTCATCAGCTCATTCTTAATTAGTTTCAAAGTGTGCTTTTATTGTATTACATAATGCTTTTGTTTTTTTTTTACATAATGTGTTGTGTGTGTGTGCGTGCGTGTGTGTGTGTGTGTGTATAATGCTTTTGATTGAGGTAGCCGTAGGTGTCCGGCACTCGGGCTACGCTCTGGCGTCTGAGTATTGAACGTCCGTCCTCAGACCCTCAGGGAAAGCGTGATCCAGTTTTCCCTTAATTGAAAATGAAGTCCCCTAGTAGCTACTTTGCTGACTATTATTTATGGATGGCCATTTCTGTACAATATGTTGTACTATAAATTCGGTTTATTTACAGATTGCAAGGTACATTCTACTGGAGGGCGTCAGTCTGCCAGATGCAATAAGAAGGGCGCGCCTTCATCACCAGCTATTGCCGATGGAAATTCAGCATGAAGCCAACTTTGATTCGGTAAAAAATATTTAATACTTTTGATACGAATTAATATATGTAGGGCATAGTGATATTGGATTTTTCTAGAATTCAGTATCCGCCCGGAGTCTGGAATTTGTGCCCGATATGGCGATAGGCTCACCCCCTATCACATCACAGGACGGAATACGCACGACGGAAAGTGAGTACACTTAGTTGCGCCTCTGGATACCCTTTGGGGATAAAAAAGAGGCATGACTGTGTGTGTGTGTGTGTGTGTGTGTGTGTGTGTATTTTATATTTGACACCTTCTATTATTTTTTATTTGTGCCTTTGCGTGAATTTCTTTTCCTACGATAAATATCTATACATCTATAGTAGGATAATAAAGCAGTAGATCCGGTGTGTATCGACATTGAAAGAAATGATAAAAAAGAAAGGGGTGACTAAAGAAGAGTAATGGAAAACATGTGGTTATCATGCTTTTGTAAATCAGCTATTTTTATAAATATTTTCTGTGTGTGATCTGTCTATCTGTTTTTCTGTTTAATACTGCACATTTCTGAAACTACTAAACAGATTTCGATTAAGCTAGTTTGAGACCTTAGAAAGGACATATGCTACTTTTTACCCGGGAAAATATACAGCGGGACTTTTAACCCGAAAACTTTTTCACGCGGGCGGAGCTGCGAGCAAAAGCTAGTTTAAGTATTGGAGAAAAACTAATATGGGGGTCATTATTAAGGTAACGCCAACGCAACGCAAAGCCACAGTAATTAAAATTTTTGTCTGTCAGAATGTTTGTACACGTATTACGTAAAAACGATAGAAGTAGTGGAATGAGTAGTACCTAGTAGTACGAGCGCCATGTCATTATGATCACACACACACACACACACACACACGCACACACGCACGCACGCACGCACACGCACACGCACACACACACACGCACACACGCACACGCACACGCACACCCACACGCACACGCACACGCACACGCACACGCACACACACACACACACACACACATCAGTTTTTTTATAAAGTTATTCAACATATATATTTAATTCTGATAAAAACTGGCCAAGTCTAATCTAACCTACTTTAAGATCTCACATTTTTAAATCACAGCAACTGTTATAGGTATCCAATAAAGCAAAGAAATAGAGTTTAATACTTGTTCATAATGTTATTTTGTGCCTATAAATACATATTGGGATTTTGCATAAAACTTGGCACTCATTTAGATCTCCATTCTTTTTGTGGCGAAGCCCACAGCCAAGCATAATTTTTGTATTGAACTTGGCTCTCCTATTTTACATTTATGTTTTTGGTGAGATATCATTACATATTGTAAAGAAAATTAAGCAGGTATTGAGCGCGCCACCGACGACACCGTTAGCCGGTTGTTTAGCGCGTATTACAAGTTTTTTTATTTATTTTTTATTTTTTTATTTTTTCCTTCGCTTTCACACAATTACCGAGCTGGATTCTAAATTTCATCCTTCTAGGTCATCTGGAAGTAGGTTAGGTTTAGGTACTATAAGTCAGTCAGTCCTAAGATTTACGACTTTTTGACCTTCATATCTTTATAACTATTTGAGCTAGCTTCATGAAATTTGGGCTTCTAGATGTTCTTATGGATATAATTAAACTCACGAAGTTTTATGTACATACATACATACATATACACTCACGCCTGTTATCCCTGAAGGGGTAGGCAGAGGCGCAACTAGTGCACCCACTTTTCGCCGACATTCCGTCCCATGATGTCATAGGGGGCGAGCCTATCGCCATATCGGGCACAAATTCCAGACTCCGGACTGATACTGAATATAAAAACTCAATATCACTTTGCCCGACCCGGGGATCGAACCCGAGACCTCAGCTTTGCAGTCGTACTGTAATACAACTACGCCACCGAGGCAGTCGTTTTTTTTTAGTCGAAGTTTTATGTGTTTACGTTAAATAGGTTTCGAGTTATAGAAGGGTGAAAAGTGGCACCAAGTGGTTTGTGTAATATTACACACGGCGCTGGCTAGCCAGTTCCTTTGCTTGAACTTGGCTTGACACGCTGGTGCGTGTCTAGATAAAAATAAAGGTGTCTGATACGGTGACTATAAATGCTGATAGGTAATTGATTAGATAACAATTTATAACAAACTTGTTGAATAGGTGCTTCTATAGGCATTAACTAAATTAACTGACTTGGTTTTACATGAGAACTAACAAGTTTTTATAATGACGGGACCACGTTGTGACTTGTGAGAATTGGCATTTTTTAAATGTTATAGTTTTATGGCATCTAGTTTGCTTTACGAACTGGCAGTAGAGTAAAAATTTACAGAATTGAAATATTTTCTTAAAATTGCATGCGTTAAAACAAACATTATGTATTAATTTCGTATGATTATGATTTGACTTTGAAAAATATGTAACAGAAATATTTTTGTGATTACAATTATATATTATAAAGATAATCACCATTCAATTACATTAATATTACAAATAGCATTTTTTTAACAGGCCGTTATCGAGGGTCTTCAAAGCAGAGGCCACGTGACAAGACAGTTGGGTCCTACTGCTGGGTTCGCTGCGATGGTGGCGGCGGCTCGTGAGCCCTCCGGCTACATTGTGCCCCAAACAGACCCCAGACGAATCGGTAGTGTAGACGGATTTTAAACTCGAAACACTGTTACAAAAGATGGTTTTTTGATGTTCAGAAAAATCAACGCATTTTAACTGCTTTACGTTACGTTGACATGAAAAAAAAATCTCTGTTTTCTTATATACTTATTCAATCATATGGTTATCATGCTTTATGTACATAATTATACATTGTAAATTCTTCTGCATATATTACTGAATCATTAAGGTAGGTACTTACTTTTGTTTTAGCTTTATTTTTTATATAAGAAAAATAAGTACCATAAGCTAATACTAAATTTGGGAGTACCTACATATTGATGGAACCAAATTGTACGATATTGATCTACTTTCCTTGTTTTACTATTAGGAACAATATAATGTCAACAGCCACATACGAGCTGAACAAATTCAAAATTTTAAATCGTCTGAACACTTTTTGTTCGCAGCATTTTTTTATTTTCTCTTCACAAAAATAAGATTAAAGGGATTCGCTTTATTTCACTCAAAGAAAGAAACATTTTTCAATTAAACTTAACATGTCAAGACGACTTGAAATTTTGAGTTTTTTCAGCCACTTATGGTGCTGAAATATTTTAAACTACTACAGATTTGGATTATACCCAAACGCAAATCAATTGTGATATTAACAGTATCTTAGTTTATAGTAATTGTTACGCAAATGTCGCTATCGCGTTATTAGTTATACGATTAGTGTAATTTATGGATGTTGCCAACTGTGGAATAAATTTATATTTTAAATCCTTGTCTTTTACTTGGCAACAAATAACGCCACCATTTTGTTTACTCTAATCTAATCTTTTTTGGTCACTAACCTGGATGCTACCTACCAATTTGTTGCAATGGGAAGCCTTTTGTTTTTGCTCCCGCTAAAAAGGCGTCCAGTGGGGCTAGGATGTGAAAAAAAAACACGATGCGTCTCCGCTTCGTTTCATTGTGATTGCTTGAGAGACTGACGTACCTATCGGTCTCTCGATCAATCACAAACATCAAAATACATCGGGGTTTTTTTTCACATCCTAGCCCCACTGACAAAATTTTTTTGTTTTAAGGCCAACCGACCTCAAAATCGATATCTGGGCATGGCTTTAGGTACAAAGTGTAGATTTAATGTTAGATTTCAAAAAAGTGGCCGCCATTTTGAATTTCTTTGTTTGAAGGCCAATCGACCTCAAAATCGATATCTGAGCATGGCTTTAGGCACAAAGGGCAGATCTGATGTTATAATTGAAAAAAGTGGCCGCCCTATTTAATTTCTTTGTTTTAAGGATAATTGACGTCAAAATCGATACTTGGGCATGCCATTGATATTATAAGACAGATCTAATATTAGACTTAAGAAAAGAGGTCGCTATTTTGAACTTCTAGAAGTAGAAGAAGAAGTTTAACTTCTCCCCGTGTACATAGGTACAGGCACCGATTTTTTTAAAAAAACTCTTCTTTCATAGTTCCTTATTCCTAGGGCTGCCATCATTGCCGACGCCGGATATACACGGCAAAAATCCCGAACATTTGAGCGAAATATGGGTTTTTCCCCGGACACCTCTGAAAAAATATGTTGCCGTGCCTTCTTGAATGCGGGTTATTATGAATGAATTTTTAACTAAGGTTTATTTCAATGTATCGCTTATCTATAAAAATGATTTCCCCTGACAACAAGTGTCTTTAGATAACTTATAGTAATACTAGGATAACAAATTTAAGACAGTAAGTTGTTTGATGTACTTATGCCCGTATGACAATATGGTCATTATATTGTCCACTTTTAATTCATTCTTATCTTTGGAACAGGGTCATTTAAGGTCAATGTGAAAAATTGTATAAGATCTTTAACTATCATATGATAATACTGCATAGAAAAAAATATTATTGTTTTATTTGAAATTCATATTTCCGTGTGGTATCATAGGCGAAATAAGCATTTCTAATTCAATCACATCTTTTAAACAGGCTTCTTCAAGGTGAAGGTCAAAAGTCATATGAGGTCTGTAGCTAACGTATAACAATACGAGGATGGCTAATTTCAAACAATTAGTTGCTAGATGTATTTATGCCCATGTGTTAATATGGTCAAAATATGCACTTTTAATTAATTTATATCTTTGTAACGGAGTCCTTCAAGGTAAAGGTAAAAAATAGTATGGGATCTTTAACTATCATATAATAATACTGCATAGAAAATTTTAAGAAATTAATTTATTTAAGGTATATTAGTTTGTACAAAGTATGGTCTAAACATGCATTTTTACTTACCTTATATCTTCTAAACGGGCACGGTCGGGGTCAAGGTCAAATATCGCATGGCTTAAGTAGGGTCTAAGCTACAATACCTGAAAGTTTCAGCTTTACATCTTAATATGGAAAAAAGTTATGAGGCAAACAAAAGTCGTTTTCATACATTGAAAACCTTCAAAATCCATTTCCTTCATTTTTTTGAACTAGAAATCTGTTCGAAATTGCAATAATATTTAATGGTACAACAATATTAACAATACTGCATACTTAGATTTAAGATAACTCACAATTTTTTTTCAAAATTCCCATGAAAGGGAGACCTGATTTCCCGCCCACTGTGCGGCGCGGCCCTGGTAGCCACTGCCTTACTACGACATAGTATAGGTATAGTTAAGAAAAAAAAACAACCAAAAATATCACTTAAGACGAGGCTGTATGGGCACGAACCCTTTGCCTTCCGTATAAGCGATAATTATAAAAAAAAATCCGTAATCCGTAGCAGAGATCCGTAGTATTATATTATTCTGAGATTATAATTTATAATTTTACTATCTTATTCTGACTCAGAATCTCAGAATTTCTGAGATAATTTTAATGCTCTTTGAATAAATGGTTGGTTGGACGGACTATAGTGCATTTCATTATCGTTAAACGACAACACTGGAAACCGATTACCGAACTGCCAAATCTTGTTTATTTGTCTCTGCTGCCAAAAGTTAAAATTTAAATCAAAGAAAATTATAATCGGTACTACGGAAATTAAATAACTGGTTGGACGGAGTATAGCAGTGTTGATTGCGTTACACTACCTACATTTAATAGAAATGGAGAAAAAAATTGGTCTAAACCCACAATTTTCTTGCATATAATTATGTTACCTACCAAACATTATTTATCCAAAAGATAAGAAGGTATGTTCTCAACTTCTAACACCTTTGGATCCATGCGACAACTAGAGAAAGAAAATGAGCACGAAAATTTGCAAGTTTTACTTCGAAGATTCAATCACTAACCGAAAAAATCTTTTTGAAGATGCACTTTCATCTGCTAAATATGGTAAAGTCTTGTATGTATTATGTGAAGAACTTAATGAATTGCCAGAACTATCTGATGAACTGAACTGCGTCAACGTAAATTACATGAAAATGATTAGTTTTATGTATGTACAAAATTTGGAATCGCTAGTAGAATGTATTTCAACTATACCAAATTGGCAACATGTACCATATTCTATTATTCTAGACGATTTGTCCAGATTTTGTGATGTAAATAATGTTCAGAATGCTTGTGGCATTGTTGCTTTGTTAATTAATACTATAAGAAATTGTTCTCATTTGATGAATAAACACAGCAAGTTAACTATATCTGTTTGTAAAGAAAGTGCTGGTGAACAATACTGTCAGACAATCAAAAAATTGTATAGTAATTGTAACATTTAAAAAAATATATTAAATATGTATAACAGAGTTTTCTTTATTGCACCTTTTTGTTCATAAAAAATAAAATACATCCACTTTTTATATGGGTGCTGAGCCTCAAATCTAACCAGGCTCAAACTTCATGGATAATAGCAGACAAGAATATGGGGCTTGGATCCATTGGAAAATTATTTTTAGACCCCTGCATCATCTATACTAATATTATAAAGCTGAAGAGTTTGTTTGATTGTTTGTTTGTTTGAACGCGCTAATCTCAGGTACTACTGGTTCAAATTGAAAAATTCTTTTTGTGTTGAATAGACCATTTATCGAGGAAAGCTTTAGGCTATATAACATCACTATGCAACTATTAATATACTAGAAAATGTGAAAATAACGGGGAAAATTATTCATCCTTGAGGGCTTCCATTGCGTGCGCTGCGAAAACGGTTCAAGATACCAAAAATATATGCATGAAAGAATTATTCCTCTTGAAATGATCTAAAAAAATGTAATGTAGAACCGTTTTTATGGTAATCAAATTTGGTCGAAATTAATGCATTATTTGTTAAGAGTTGTATCAACGTAATAATATTAATCTTTATCCAATGAATATATATACGGTACATACACCAAAATATTCTTTTTTACCAGTTTTGTCTGTCTGTTCTGGCTAATCTCTGAAATGGCTGGACCGATTTTGACGGGACTTTTATTGGAAGGTAGCTGATGTAATAAGGAGTAACTTAGGCTACGTTTTATTCCGGAAAAGTATAAAGCGGGACTTTTCCCTGGAAAAAACTTTTTAACGCGGGTGGAGCCGCAGGCAACAGCTAGTAATATATATAACTAGCCTTTTTTTTAAATATTAAATGATAAGTATTGTTTTTATATAACTTACTTTTTTATGAACATTCATTTTATGTGTAAACTACACATCAGCTGTTGTTAGGTAAACTGCTTAACTTTGAGGAGTCTAAGGACAATAAGGCCTAGGATTTTTTTATCTTCCTGACAATATGTGTAAACTACACAAAGTAGATATATACTAAAACATATATCTATTTAGCCTAGTTCAGTTGGAATTTGATTCATATTTAGAATAAAGATTCCGCTGTTATGCATCATCAAGTCAGTAATATCCATGTAACTACCATTAGAGCAGGAAATATCAGCTACTTACTGCACAAACTGCCTCGGTGGCGTAGTTGTATTACTTCTTCTTCTTCTTTTCGTTTTGTGGCTTCCACCGTTTATCAGTGATTTCGCCAATGTCAAGTGTCAGACTTTCCAGTTTCCGTTGCAATAATTATTATGAAAATCGAAAGAAACTATAAAATTTCGACCCGAAGTTACCTATCCCGCAGAACGAATAAAATACACCACAGCTAATAAGTAGTATACATAAATAGTAGAATACATAAATTTATATAATTAAATAAAAAGTAGATTAAATATCTAGGAGAGTTTAGTTGTATTACAGTACGACTGCAAAGCTGAGGTCTCGGGTTCGATCCCCGGGTCAGGCAAAGTGATATTGAATTTTTCTATTCAGTATCAGCTCAGAGTCTGGAATTTGTGCCCGATATGGCGATAGGTTCGCCCCCTATCACATCATGGGATGGAATAACGGCGAAAAGTGGGTGCACTAGTTGCGCCTCTGCCTACCCCTTCGGGGATAATAGGCGTGAGTGTATATGTATGTATATGTACTGCACAAAAATAGATAAGGATTTGAATACATATAAACCATTTTTATTTACACAACTTTTACAAAGGAATGAATCAAAAATATATCACATTTGTTTACATTATCTTAACTTTAATACTATATACAGCACAAAGAAAATAAATATAGAGAACAGAAACAAATAAAATATGTAGTAATTGTGATTTCCTTTGCCCAGTTTGAGAACTCTGCCCATGGTTTTGCCAAGGAACCCTGAACTTCGATCGACGTCATCGTCTAATCCTCGTAGCAGTTTCTCCTGGTATCGTACTTCGTTACCCAGCTCTATCGAAATATCTTTAAGTGAAGATATTTTCCCACTAAGTTCTTGTGCCATTCGTTCATTTTCGTGCTCGAGTACCTCGTCCGTAGCAACCCTTGGTACAGGTTGATAGCTATAACCGTCCCGGGCTCTCCGCATACTGCTTCTCCCCGCCGTTTTGCTTGATTTTTTTAAACGCCCCAACTCAGAAAGTTGTGTAATCTACAATAAGATTTCCACTCGCGAACAACAGTTTTTCAAGTTACAATGCAAACTGCAATGTAATTTATTTGAGTTTCGATCACAAACTACTCGTAAGAACTACGTTGTTTCGATCCACTAGCTTCTTACATTACAAAAAAAATATACAAGCACATAAAATTTAATATTTACACGACGGCAAAATATATTTGACAATTCACACCAGTGTTGCCACATGTTTGACGGTTGAAGTCGCCTAAAGTCGAGAAAATTCGAAGTAGCCTAAAGTCGCCCACATGTGTGGGGACGCGGAGAGCAAAAAAAAAAAAAGGTCCCCAGTTTTCAATAATTGCGTGGAAGGGGGGATCTTAAATATCCTCAAATGCGACAAAAACAATGCATAAAACACGAACTTTCCGAAGTGGCCTAAATTGGCAACTAATCACCATTCGCGTAGCCTAAACGGCGACCAGTCGCCATTCGCAATTTTGGTCGCCCCGACACTCTTCAAGCTAGCCTAAATGGCGAAAAGTCGCCTAATCTGGCAGCACTGATTGACACATTGACACTCAGTAACAGCTCAGTAAACTGTAAAAATGACAATCGACAAATCATCACAATTTAGCCGTACTAATCCGTCTGGAAATTCCGTTTCTGAATTCAGAATCTGAATCCAGAACACAACGGATCCGATATTTGCACAAATTGTGCGAGTGTACACAGTTCTTCTGAGTAGTCTGAGCAAGAAGTTTATAATATTATCTAATGGAGAGAGCGGTACACACATTTTTGTGAAGACAAAAAAATTACCTTTTGTGTTGTATTCTATCTCACTCACTCTTTAACCTATGTTGCCAAAGCTTACGGATTATTTCCCTACCCATAAAAAAATATCAATACCGTTATTGTCGTCTCAATCATGTATATATAAATATTTCCAACATATCTTATATAATGATATAAGTACTATTTTCATTTCAGAATTATTCTTGTTGAATAAGATATCCTTAAGGTTTTTTATCCTTATTAACATTTTAGTTTAAAAAATTTCCTCATTTAATTGGTAATTGCGAATACATACTTCGGCAACACTGTTATAAAACGTTAAGTTCGATGTCAATATAGTTGTCAAATAAATGTTCACTTCGAAATTTTCTCCGTAATTATCTACAATAATAAGTGTGATTTAGTGATATTTTAATGTGAATTGTGTAGTTCACGTTTGCAGAAATATTTGGTATCCATCATTTAGTGTGAAATTCTACAGGTAAGTTCATTGTAATCAATATTGTGTAAATATTATAATTTTATCAATATTTATACGAATCGTAATAAAATACGTGAATATTTTAGAAATGAACTGTAGAAAAACCTCGCTTAATGTGATTTGCTTTATATATGACTACTTTTTTCATATTAACGTAATGTTAAATGTGATTTTTTGTATTGTAAATAGTGCATGTAAACAAGAGGCTAGGGTGACCATGGTGTAAGCTTTGGTGGACCGGTTTGACAATGGTGCTAGAGTATTTGTAATACTAGCCGCCTTACTAATGAATATTATAAAGCTTATTAATCTTTAAATAATCATCGTAAATAAAAACTGAGGATCAACAGTTACAATCGAGTTCTCAGTGTATCCAGCATTGATTTATTGAAACTTTTATTTAAAATAAAATCGAGTTTGTATTTCTCTTTACAGATTTCTTAAAGATCTAGATAAGCAAAAACGTGGTTAAATATAAATACCATTAAAAGGTCAATTTGATGTCTGCAAGAATTACTACTCAACATTTAAAGACAGAAGATTATGATTCTGAATGTGATAATGTGTCTTCTACTTCTGGGAATATGGCAGTAGATGTCAAAAATAATTATTTATTACCAGAAACTCATGCTGTAAGTATATTATTTTTTATCATTTCACTGGTATAATTATGATCCACTTAGACTTTATTATTTACTAGCTTTTGCCCGCGGCTCCGCCCGCGTGAATGTGTTTTTCCGGGATAAAAGTCACTGTTTATATTTTACTGGGATGAAAAGTAGCCTATGTGCTAATCCAGGACATGATCTACCCGTGTGCCATATTTCATCGAAATCCGTTCAGTAGTTTTTGCATGAAAAAAACATCCATACATCCAGACATTCTTACAAACTTTCGCCTTTATAATATAATAAGATTAGTAGGATAGGGCATTAAGCTTGCGACCCACCAAATTTTATAACGGCGGTACATTGGGTGATATCTGAGTGTACTAAATGGCACCTCTGCCTCTGTCTAAAATGTATAGGTACTTAAATATATTATTATTGATTGATATTTACTTTTTACATTACATGTCAGCGAAATGAATATGAACCACCATTGAAACGTCAAGACTTGAAAGATTTCAATATATCAGTTAATGTGAAGACATCCAGTGAAATAAGTTTAAAGAAATAAAAGAAAGTATTGCAGCAGAAGATGAAGAGATAAAAGAAGAAAATTAATTACAAGTTATTTCTTATTAAAGTTGTTCATTTGTCTGAAATTGAAAATATATTGCAGTGAAATTTTGCTAATATTTGAGATTTTTTTTAAAAGTATATTCCAAGTAGCAAGCAAAGAAAAATTACATATAGTGATGACATAAAGACTTTTGCTTTAACATTACACTTTTAGTCGCCGAAAACATTTTTATTTTATAAATTCAAAGATATATTTGCCGAAAGAGAGCACATTATGGTGATCTTTAGCAAACTTTAATTGTTTTGTTGGCTTCTTCACAGAAGTTTTAGAATATTAAAAACCTCACCCGCAGAATGTAGCGTTAATTTTTGATTCCATGGCTCTCAAACAAGAATTTATTTGGTATTGTAATTTGTAAAACATCCACGTGTTTATTACTTTTGCTATAAATATCTACACAACTTTGTTTACAATCAACTTACCTATGGAATTTCACACTAGATGTTGGATTGCAAATAATTCTGCAACCATGAATTACACAACTCATAGTAGAATATCTCTAAAACACAATATGTATTATTATGGATAATTACAGAAAAAAAGTTCGCAGAATACTCGCAAAAATTGTAAAATCACACAAAATAGATATTCGTAATATTTCAAAATTACTTACTGAAAATTAGGTTATTAACTTCCTAAATGTGTATTATTTTTTTATGTATGATTGTTTACTTTTATGAGTATGTTTTTTATTTTTTTTTATTATATTTAAATTTAACAATAACTGTAGTTTTCATTTTTAAATGTCCCAATGTTTTTCTATCTAACCTTACAGTCTCCATATTTGGTTATAAAGGCCGGCAAACAACGTGAACATATCCAGTCGCGGGGGAAAGTAAAACATATACAATGTGAGGCTGTGTGCCGAGCAAAAAAAAAGCACGCGGGGCCCCGTGCGAAGCAAATAATTTTTTTTAGCAGCTTTGTAAGTAAGGTGCCAAAAAACGGGCCCCCAAGGAGCTGCAAGATGCCCCTGTAACTGCGAGGCCCCAGGCGGTTGCCTGGTTCGCCCCCCTCCTCCAAGGCCGCCACTGAATTCACCACCGCGTGGTGAGGTATTTTTTTTATGTAAGTGGAACTAGTAGTTCCGAACTACACATACCGAAAAAGTATGTAAATATGCCAATTTTGTTTGGAATAAACTTTCTAACTCAAATTATATTTTTTAAATATCAACTATTACTAGCCGCTGTAGTTGGTTTTCATAATTAATTTAAACCGCATTACTTTATAGAGATAAAAATAAATATTATGGTGCGATATCATATTATTACACACTCACACACTCACGCCTCTTATCCCCCGGGTAGACAGAGGTGCAATTAGTGCACCCACTTTTTGCCGTCATTCCGTTCCATGCTGTGATATGGGGCGAGCCTATCGCCTTATCGTGTACAAATTCCAGACTCCGAGCTGATACTGAATGGAAAATAATCACTTTGCCCGACCCGACTAACCCGGGGATCGAACCCGAGATCTCAGCATTGCAGTCGTACCATAATACAACTACGCCACCGAGGCAGCCATATTATATCATATCATATTATTATGGACAGTTAATTATGTTACGTCCTGGTTTTGAAAATAAACCTTTGTCACTCTAAAGAGAGAGACAGCAGATAGCTGTGACGTCACATTTTATTCTTCAGTTTGTTAAACGGAATGAAAAATCCATATGGGTATAACATTCTTGAGTCTGAGGGTTATTGATTACACAATGAATGGCTGAACTTAGAAATTCGGGACGGCATGGCATGTCATCCTGAATTTTATTAATAAACGGAATTCAGAATCTGAAAAAGGGATGCCGAACTAACACCTTTCTCAAATTCAGAAATGTAGCCACTTTTCAACTGGATGCTATAAGAAAGTTAGGCTGGGGGTTTTTTTTTTCTTTATGATTACAAGCACTGTGTTGCTGTGCTACGTCAATAGGCTGGGCTTATACATCCGTTTTTTCGTTGCTGAATTAAGAATCGGAATTTAGGACACTCCGGATCTCATACAAAATATCATTCACTCACTGAAAAAAGTCAGCATGCGTGTGAGATAACGCTGTCTTGCACGAGATCCAAGGGGACTACAAAATCCCTATTCTGTTAGCGTTTACGGTTACGGAAAGGTCAAAATGTATGGAAATGACATATGCAAGTCATGTGACTTGTCTGGAGCATGTATCATTTCCATACATTTTGACCTTTCCGTAACTGTAAACGCTAACAGAAAAGGGGTTTTGCCTAGACCCCCAGAGCGGTCTAAATTCCGTTTGATATTTCCGCAACAGAAAAGACGGATATATTATGAATCCGGCTTTCATCTAGAACAGCGCTTCCTAAACTATAGGTCCCTAGGGAATATTGGGTGGACCCTAAGATATTTCTTACATCATCCGACGCCAACAGCCGGACAGCCTATGATAGACGAGAAAAGTTACTAAAAACTCGATAAAAGTATTAAAACTACTTCACAACAGCCAAGAGATGAGCCCAGAATTTGGAAGTTTTTGGTAGGTAGGTTGAGGCCCGGTCAACTTTGGGAACCATTGGTATAGACCATTTTTGCAAGCAAAATTTACGAAAAAGAGCTTTGTTATTTAAAAAGTTAATTTAAAAATTAAGTAATCGAACAAAACTGAATCACCAAAATAATGAATTAAAACAAGAGGACCTCATGCTACTTCAGAGTGTGCCCGCTAATAGTCCCCGTGCCGGTATATGTGCGGCAGTGATGCCACCTGTGTGTTTTAAGAGCGCGCTATACTCGAATATAGCTGCCTCGAAAAAGCGCGAGTTTTCCTTTAAAGGATATTGATTACGTGACGAAAACCTAAACTCCACTACCTTCTCCCCGTGACCACGCGTGGTATTTCGAAGCCTCCCCCTCCCCTGAAAGAGTCACGTGATAGGTGGCAAACCTATTGCCATATCAGGCACAGATGCCGGACTCCAAGTTGACACTTAGCCGAAAAACCTAATATTACTACGGGATTCTAACCCGAGATCTCGCAATAACATTGCGCCATCAAGGCGGTCAATATATTACAATGTTCAATGTTTTAATCAAAACATAATATTTTCATAATTATAACTGGGTTCTAAAACACAAAAAAAAATTAAAGTACATAATACTTTTATTTTAATTTTATTTACAATTGTTGTTTCCCGAATTAATGTGAGACACAGAGACATAACCATATAAAAAAAAACATACCTTTACTATGCATTTTGGGGAATGTATTTCACATTCTACACTAGTTCATAATTTATATATTGTCACTTTGGAGTCAATGTAAAAGACGTATCGCACCTTTAGGACGAAAACGACACAATTCAAAAAATAAAAAATTGTATGAAGATAGCCCAATTTTCTATCTTTTTGAATTGTCGTTTTCATCCTAAAGGTGCTGTATGTGCGCTATGCGGCCACAATAATAATTATGAGACAATTGATAGATTGATATTACCATCATGGCACAGTTTATTAGTCCATAAAATACAAACACTCAGAAAACACCCCAAAACATACAGTATTTGTACTAAACAAAGAAAATACTACAATAGTTAAATTATATTTCATACACAATAGTATTTACAATTTTACAATAGAGTTACATACAATTTACACCAAACTAACCGATTCATCAGTCAATCAATAAAATACCATGACACCTTCATTCAGAACTCTTAGTAATTATTTCACATGTTTCTTTAATCATAATACCGGGTGGAAGGGAAACGCTCTCGGAAACGAATACAGGTGATAGTATTGGTGATTCCTGACGTGATGGCACTAAAAAAATCGCGATCGCATTGTTACAATCTTAGTAGGATTTTCTCAAATTTCTGTACAGCTTCACGTATGGATAGATAAATCAAACTATTATTCTGAAAAACATAGTAAAAAAGGTCAATATTTAAAAAAAATCGTAATGAAACACGTACATCAGCTGACGGGTTAACGACCGCATGGCCGGTGCCGCTTTACATTGCGCGCGCATGAATTACGGAAATACTAAAATCGTAAATATTATCGCTTAGCTTTGCAAATGAATATAGTTTTTCGTTAATGTTATGGTTCTTCTCTCTTACCGTTCCGGTATAGAGAGCGTTTCCTTTCCACCCGATATACTAGGCCTTATATTGTAAGCATGGCGAAAGCCGCACTTACGCCCGAATACTCAAACGCTACTCAACCAACCAAGTTATCTGAGGCCTACTTAATTTTAGCCGGCTTCTTATTTTAAATGGCATACTCAAACGCACTTTAAAAGATTTGATGGAAAACTCAGCCGAGGAGCAGTCATTTTGCTACAGATTATAAAAAGTTTGTTTTCGATTACAATTTTAATAAATTTGATATTTATGTGTCGTTTCACGCAGTATAATTTTTAAGATGTTAAATATAAATAAATCGAATAACACAATGCGCAGTTAGAAAATGATTTACAATGTTATAATATGTCTACTACATTTAATTTTCGCGTGTATTTTATGTACGATGTGCAGATGCTACATAGTAAAAATGGTAAGTACGTTTAAAAACCATCCTAGGTTTTTAATATGTAGGAATGGCAAATTCATTATTAGAAATAGTTTATTAATTATTATATTCTTAACATTGATGTGATGAGCTTATATTGGCATTATATTGCCACTTGGCAGTATGTCAGGGTTGACATTAGCCGCTTTAGAAAAAAATTAAACGAGTCAACAACAACGATATTTATAATTCTTATTTTAGTTTTATCATCAGAAGTAGCCATATTTACAAACATTTACAAAATATGCTAACTCAACTGCCATACTACGCACAATACGATGTACTACCGTTGGTTGTTTCCCGTGAAAAATAACCCCGATGACCTTGGGCTATCGGTTGGATTGTTTGGTTTCTTTTTATGTTCGGCTGGATATAATCCGGATTTTAAAGAACATAAATGAAGAACTGTTTCCTTGCTGAGTCGGAATCTTCTTTTACGATAAGTTAAGATATGATATATTTATTTGTCAAACATTAGCATTAAATTATCATTATTGTATTCTTCGAAAGCGTTTAATTTCTCTCGATTTCTTCCTTTGACACCATACTCCTCTTCAGACAATGATGATAATGAAGAAAAAAACGATTTATTAAATCCAAAGAGAATATAAAAAGTAGTTATTACGCAATAAAATTATTAAAGATTTGAACGTAAATATTTGAGACTAGTCTGAAGCACTCTCAAATTGATCTCGATTAACAGCCATATTTGGAGGCCTTACATAGCTGTCAAACTCTAAGCAGTGTTTGTGAATACCGTTTGAATCAATAAGCGGGCCTTAATCTGAGTCGCCTTAAATTTAAGGTTAGGAGATAAGTGACGTTTCAGTATACCAATTTCACCAATAACGAATGCTTAAATACGTAAGGCCATCTCAAATATTTAAGTAGCGTTTGAGTATCCGGGCGTTATACAATGTAATTATTTAAGTATCCCAAATCAGAAGCAAACCGCATTAGTGAATGTTTAGTTTTTAATACCAGGAAATAGTATGTTTTTTTATCTATGCGTCGGCTAAACGGCGCGGGTGACATCATGCAAGAGCAAGGAACATTTTTTTTATATAGATTTTACTTCGTTAGATAGACTAACGACCGATTACAATAAATGATTCCATTCTTAATCTGCGAGCCGATCCCGTGAATTAACCAATTTGCAAGCATGTCAAAAATCTTTTACTTTCATTGATACAATTTCGTGATAGATCGAAAAAAACAAATGAGATAGTTGATTAAAACAGGCAGGAAGTAACCAGTTTTAGATCTTAGTTTTAACTCTTTGTATTGCTCTAAAAAATTACTTCTTCGGAAGTATTTTTAAAACAGGTCGTTTTTGTTTCACTGTCGAATATAATAATAAAAATAATACTAGCCCTGTATTATATACTGCCCACTGCTGAGCACGGGCCTCCTCTACTACTGAGAGGGTTTAGGCCTTAGTCCACGACGCTGGCCTAGTGCGGATTGGCAGACTTCACATACCCTCTAAATTCTTGTGAAGAATTCTCAGGTATGTAGGTTTCCTCACGATGTTTTCCTTCACCGTTAAAGCGAACGATGATTGATAACCAATACACACATAACTTCGAAAAGTCAGAGGTGTGTGCCTTGGGTTTGAACCTCCGGACATTGTCTCAGCAGACCGTTCCATTCCCAACTAGGCTATCGTCCGCTATAACTGTCGGATAGCACAATAAAATCCTCGTGATTAAAGGTGAACGCACACTTATTCGAGCCGAACGCGTCGAACGAGTAGAACGAAACGAATTTTGGGTATATGAAATCTTAAGAAACTTCGCACACTTCCCTGCGTCGAATCGTCCGAATCGAAGTGTGAGAGGTTTCATGAGATTTCATATACAGAATTCTAAAATTCGTTTTGTTCGACGCGTTCGGCTCGGATAAGTGTGCGTTTACTTTAAATTGGCGATTAAAATATTTGTCTTTTCCAATAAAATCGTGAATGTGTGATACTTATAGTATTTTCTCCTGACAGTAACGGAATGCTACGACCGTGGGTTAACATGATTCTGTTTATTTTCATACTTTACAATTCAAAACCATAACATTCGCATGCACAATGGTAAAATATAAAAACGGCCATTAGCCTCGACTTATTATTTAAACATATATTTTTTTGTACAATCGTGCTACTTTGTGATGTTTTAAAATGAAGTAAATATATACAATAGTAATTGTTTTATCATAATTATTGGGAGTAAGTCACAACGACAAAATATTAGACTGTTGTATAATTATTTTTTTGCTATCAGAATATCATAGTGTAAGTAACAAAGTTGGCTATAGTTAATGTGTAGTCAGCTCAAATATTGTCATTTGAACAACATTGACATTAAAATGTATGCATTAGTGAGATAAAATACGTAATTAGTTGTTTCCGTACATGCTTTTATTATTTTCACACGTAGTGTAGTGTCCTATGTTTGATTTTGTAAATTATTTTACATGTAAAAGAAAATAACACGAAAAAGAAATTCTTCTGTGAAATCAGCATCAAAATTGGTTGAAAAATAAGTAGTTATTCATATTGGAACTATTGAGCAAAAGTGGGGACGTGGAGGGGATATCGCGCTATCTCTTTCGCACGCACGCAGCGTTATGGCCAGCGACTCCCGGTGACGTCACAGTGTAATATTACTGTTATTTGAAAACTACCCCTTCCATCAAATTTCAAAGCTTTATAACTACTAATAATTATTGCCCCAATTTTGAAAAATATTTTCCGTTACATTTTGGATGGCATACATTTTTAATGTTTTTTTTTTTAAGTAGTAAACTACCCTATTGTTTCTACCCACTGAAGAATTTAATGTCATTTTATTTGCGATCCTGTTAGCCAAAAAAACTGAATGAAATTTTTTGTCATTTAAACTTTGGAAAATATAAATTAGTTACATTACACGTCGCAAGAACTAAAGTGGCGTAACTTTAATTATTATTTAAAAATATTTTTCTAACGATATGATATTTAAAAAAAATATTTGCCATAAATAAATTTAATAAGTCATAAAAGAAGTTCGTTTACTATTATTATATTTGTATAAACAGTAACACTAAACCCCTGCGACTAAAATAGAACGCAAATAGTATTTTCTTTGGAATTGATACTCAGGCCATTGTATTTTTGCGACGAGTTTTCGTTTATATTAACGAAATACAGCCGCGTTTTAAACACGGCGAAACTCTTTCACAGCGCTTTTTCAAGTGATATACACTTAGTTATTTATTTACATGTCAATCTGAATATTTTGGAATGAACTGCATTAATTATTGAGCACAACAATAGAAGAAATTTAGTATCCGCAAGTTCAAAGTCTTTTACAACATTCAACACAATAGTGTGATATAAGAATAGAACAAATGGAACATTAAAGTTTATATTATGTATACAGTTGTTTGGAACAGTATAATCAAGTTATTTAAAATTATTTCCCTTATAGTACCGTTCCATTCAAACTTCTTGGACGGCTGTGAAGGAAGAACGAACGCAGGTTCGCGCAGAAAACATAATATTTAGGTTTTATTTGAAATTCCTAACTAAAAAATTTCATGCATAAAAGGATTAATAAAATTATGAAATAGTAATTTGTTTTGGGTATTGAATTTCGAAATGGTTTTGTAAGACAAAATTTCTTTGCATTAAAACAATGTTTTACCATCAATGTACATTTTATATAGTAGATTTTTTTTTGTAAATGGCATGCAATTTCTTTTGTGATATAAAATTAACCAGGATTTTTAACAATATTATAATTAAACAATAAAAAAACAGTTATTGAACTATTGTGCTCGGTTGTATAAAAACAGGATGTTGTACATAACCTAATATTGTTTTGCATGTACCAAGCCGCCAAGAAGTCTGAATCAGACTGTACAACTTTTTTCTCTCTAGTCATCTTAAAATAACGCCAAAAGCAAGTGTTTTATTTTACAAGGCTTAACTTTGCTATGTGATATTAAAATAAACATTTTTTTTATTTATGCAATCTTCAAGAGATTGGTCCATTTAACCCTTCAAGCCCCGCTTATATATATAGATGTATGGGAAAACCCTATATATATATGGACACCGGTGTCCGTCGCGGGGCTTGAGGAGTCAATACATACATACATACATAGTATCACGCCTGTATCCCATGAGGGTAGACAGAGACTATGGATTACCATTTTGCTCGATACTCTCCATTCAATATTGTTTTCAATAGATTTGTGTTCGCAACGCTCAGTCCGAGATGTGTGACAGCACCTTACGCACCGTTCCGATGCGTGTCGTCCGGAAGCAAGCTAAGCCGAATGCGCCTTGTGCTGGCGCGCGCTGACTCGTCGCGACGAGCGTCATATGTGCACCGGCACGTGCAGCAGCAGCTCGTCGCGCCGCACGAACTCCAGCGAGCACATCTCGCACTTGAACGGGCCCGCGTCCGTCCGCGCCGGGCTCGCGGGTGTCGCGCGGGGCGGCGGCGGGGGAGGGGAGGGAGACGCGCGCGCCGGACGGATCGCGCGCAGGTCGTCCGCCGGGTGGCGCGGTGGTCGACGGGGCCGCACCTGCACACCATCCCAACTCATGTACAATGCATACACTACTTTGCTTACCATGAAATAAGGGTAAATGAAAACGTAAAAGCGGGGATCAGATTAGCAACACTTGTAGAAGTTATCTTCCGCGAGCGCTCTTTACCGTGTAAACGGTCATGGCAAACTAACTTCTGTGGGGCTAGGACGTGAAAAAAAACACGATGCGTCTCCGCTTCGTTTTATTGTAATTGGTTGAGAGACTGACGAATTGGTATTTTAATGTTTGTGATTGATGAGAGACTGATACGTCAGTCTATCAACCAATCACAATATAACGAAGCAGAGACGCATCGTGTTTTTTTTTCACGTCCTAGCCCCACTGCTTATTTTGAAGCTCGCGAGGCTAGCGGCGAGTCGCATATGTATAGACATTTTGATATATTGCCACTAGTGTAAACGCATTTAGAAGTTCTTGCACAATATATTGCTAGTTCAAACCCGGCTTTATTACGCGAGCGGAGTCATAAGCACCACCCAGTAATCACATAAATTTTGACATTATAACCATAAAAATGTATTTATATGTATTGATGACTAGCTTTTGCTCGCGGCTCCGCCCGCGTCTAAAAGTTTTTGAGTGTAGCGTGTAATGACCTGTTTAGTTCTGGGCCTGGGGTCTTCTGTGTGTATCATGCGTGGTCGCGCGTAGTCGGGCGCTGGGTGTGGCGCGGGGTGGGGCGCGCGGCGGCGGCGGCGCGTGACGGGCGAGCGGGGGGGCGGCGGCGGCGGGGTGGCGGCGCGCGGCGCGGGGGAGGGCGAGCGCTCCGGCGCCGGCGAGGCGGGACTCGGCGAGCGCGAGGCGGCGGGCGGCGAGGCGGACGTGCGCTCCCAGTCGCCGCTCGCTCCCACCGGCGACGACGCTTCCACCTTCAGTTTCCGTCTTCGCTTGTATTTACGCGGGCCATTCTGTAAATATTACATACATATACATATTACATACGTTGCGAGCGCCTTCTGCGTTCACCCTAAAGACCGGTGTGGCCAGAAAAGCCGACTCGTGTCAGGCTACTGGCAGTAGGGCCATTAACAAAAAAAAAATACATATTATAATTTTACAATATTACATATACACTCCGCCTTTTATCCCCAAAGGGGTAGGCAAAGGCGCAATTAGCGCACCCACTTTTCGCCATTATTCCGTCCCATAATGTGATAGGGGGCGAGCTTATCGCCATATCGGGCACAAATTCCAAACTCCGAGCTGATACTGAATAGAAAACCTCAATATCACTTTACCCGACCCGGGGACCGAACCCGAAACCTCAGCATGGCAGTCGTACCATAATACAACTACGCCACCGAGGCAGTAAATATTATTATTTGTAAACTGTTTGTCCGGCATCAGACGCTGTGTTGAAGCGCAACTGTTCATTGTCGCACCTGGGGCTGTCTTTTGAGCGCAGTATTAGCGTCGCAGTGCTGTATGAGATGCTGCACCAGCTCCGAGCTCGAGTGCAAAGTGCGGCTGCACACCACACAACAAAACGCCGGACCACCTGCAATTTAATACACGGGTACTGATAGGTGCATCAAACAATATGCCTATAATAAAAATGAAATACTTTGATGCATATTGAACTTGTCATAAATGAATAATGAATGTATCGTTAAATATACCGAGATACATACAGGATCATTTTTACATTACGTAAAACCAAATACTCGTCTTTGCCTCGGCTAACGTTATGCCAAAAATCATCATGACAAACGAATATTTTCACCAAAAATCAATATTACTTTCCTGATTTTTTTATCATTTTTAGTATAGTGCGAATATGGCGTTGGCGCGAGTATTTTTCTGACTGAAAGTATGATGTTGCCCCTGCGACGAAACCTCTTAGAGTATCAGGCATCAGGGGGTGTAAGCTTAGTTACTTTTTATTGATATTTATTTTGTTCGAAATTTATACTTTTTTATTTTACATGTATGGTAAAAATAACCGAATGGAAACTGTCATTTTCAAGGAGATAAGTATGTGGTTTCATTTAGTAACGCGATGTCAAAATGACCCTGTATATGGTGTGATGTGTGATGCGTGTAGTTACCGTTGGCGCGGCGGTCGGGCGCGGAGTGGTGCGAGCGCACGTGCTCGCGCAGCACCACGCGCTGGTTGAACGCACGCGGGCACACCGCGCATGCGTACGGCTTCTCGCCTGCGGGACAACACGACACACGGGAACTTAGTAGTGTTGCATGTAACGTATCACATACTGTATCAACATGCAAGTGGATACGGCTCGTCCACGGTCTACCGCGTATCTAGCTCTATATACTACGAGCACACTGCGAGCCGCCTTTGTGTTCCTGTGAGCTTACAGCACTGCACACGCGAGCGACTCGCAGCGGGTTCGTGCCTACGTACTCACTTGATACCGTATCTGATACATTACATGCTACACTGCTAAGTGAGTACTCAAGCTGTACAGAATACACACCTAGACCAGTGCCGGATTAGCCCATAAGCAAATTAAGCAATTGCTTAGGGCATCACGTCTTGAGGGGCACCAGAAACAGCACAAAAAAAATGCTAGCACATAAAAGCAAAGCTGTTTGAAAATCCGCGCGATTAAAGACTGATGTTAGTTTACTTATGGTAGAGGGGCCCCACAGGCGTGAATTGCTTAGGGCATCAAGTTGTCTTAATCCGGCACTGACCTAGACAACTAGCCAACTCATCCGAACGAACGAGGGATACTTACAAAAAAAAAGTGTAAACCTGACTACGGAAATAACTAACTGAAAAGCACGTAATAAAAACTTTGAACAAATATATAGCCTACAACCATCGCACAATAAAACACCTTATTTGTCAAAATCGGTTCAAAAGGAGGGACACGCTAGAGTAGAACGTAAAATAGATGCAATAGACAGATAGGTTATTAAAATCATTACCCCTCCTTTTTCGCCGTATACATACATACACTCACGCCGTCTATCCCCGAAGGGGTAGGCAGAGGCGCAACTAGTGCACCCACTTTTCGCCATTATTCTGTCCCACGTTGTGATAGGGGGCGAGCCTATCGCAATATCGGGCACAAATTCCAAACTCCGAGCTGATACTGAATAGAGAAACTCAATATCACTTTGCCCGACCCAAGGATCGAACCCGAGACCTCAGCATTGCAGTCGTACCATAATACCACTACGCCACCAAGGCAGGCATATGGATACAACAAAATAAATAGGAAACAATGATTTACCGGTGTGTATCCGTTCGTGCTTGCGCAGAGTGCCACCGTCGGCGAACGCTTTCCAACAGAACCGACACGCGTACGGCCGCTCGCCAGTGTGGATGCGGATGTGGATCTGCTGAGAACTTCTCGAACCGAACACTTTTCCTATGGAAAAACTATGTCATATTAGTAATTGTTTAGTGTACATTCAGGTTTTGTTTAATGCTTTGGTTAACGGACAAAAGACGAATATATAAAAAATTAAAAAAAATAAATATATTGCGCTTTACAGATTACTCTGGGTTACAATATAAATATTTTTTCTTACCGCATTCTCTGCACGGGAACTGGCGCGAATTGCTCGATGACGTGTTATTTTTTCCTCTGGACATGCGTTTCATCCTATCAACATTAATATTATTATGCGCGTTTTATTTTTATATTTTTTACATTTTGACACAGAAATGTGATAATACTATATATCTGTATCAAGTAAAACGCAATCGACCATTGAGGCTTGTACCATTCATCCACAAGCTTCAGTTGGATGTAAACTGATAGTGGTAAACCACTCATGGAAGGTATCACTACGTATAACTTTTGTGTATATGGCTTGGGTGGAAATTTTGTGCAATAGTGTGTGTGTGTGTGTGCGTGTGTGTGTGTGTGTGTGTGTGTGTGTGTGTGTGTGTGTGTGTGTGTGTGTGTGTGTGTGTGTGTGTGTGTGTGTGTGTGTGTGTGTGTGTGTGTGTGTGTGTGTGTGTGTGTGTGTGTGTGTGTGTGTGTGTGTGTGTGTGTGTGTGCGCGTGTGTATGTGTGCGTGTGTGTGCGTGCGTGTGTGTGTGCGTGAGTGTATGTGTGTTCGCATGTGTGTGTGTACCTGGGCGCGGGCTCGCTGCGGTGCGTGCGGTCGGCGTGCAGCTCGGCGTGCGCCAGCAGCTGTAGCGCGTCGGGACACGTCTCGCCGCACACGTCGCACACGTGCTCGCCACCCTCGCCTGCCTCACCCGCCCCCTCCCACGTGCTGCTCGTGCTGTCGTGACGCTTATAGCTGCAACACACAACACGTATTAACTAATGCCTATACAACAATAAACAATTACTGCACTCTAAACCCATCATGTAATAGATATCGTTACATCTTTCATAATTAATTTTTGTAGATTATACCTGTGCGCTGCGGTGACATGTCGTCGTAGTAAATCGGCACGCTGAAACGCGACGCCGCAATGTCGACAGAACAGCTCCGGTGGTCGCGCGTCCGTATTACGCACGCGCGTTTCACTCGCCTCCGCACTTGGCGACACGCGATATTCCATATCATCGTCTACATGTAATAAACAAAATTACATACAAACCTTCGTCGAGATAGCCCTCTGGTTGATGTCACATTGTATGTTAATATAGCTCAGTAGATTTTAATGAATGATGCTATACCAACATATGCACCATTTGTTTTTCAACTTTACAACCAAAATAAATATTTAGTGTGCGTGTGTGTGCGTGCGTGTGTGCGTGCGTGCGTGCGTGCGTGCGTGTGTGCGTGCGTGGGTGGTGCGTGCGTGCGTGCGTGGGTGGTGCGTGCGTGCGTGCGTGTGTGTGTGTGCGTGCGTGTGTACGTGTGTGTGTGTACGTGTGTGTGTGTACGTGTGTGTGTGTGCGTGTGAGTGTGTACGTGTGTGTGTACGTGTGTGTGTGCGTGTGAGTGTGTGCGTGTGAGTGTGTGAGTGTGTGTGTGTGCGTGTGAGTGTGTGTGTGTGTATGTGTGTGTGTGTGTGTGTGTGTGTGTGTGTGTGTGTGTGTGTGTGTGTGCGTGTGTGTGTGTGTGTGTACGTGCGTGTGTGTGTGTGTGTGTGTGCGTGTGTACGTGCGTGCGTGTGTGTGTACGTGTGTGTAAGTGTGTGTGCGTGTGTGTGTGCGTGCGTGTGCCTGACCGGAATCGTCGTCGTAGGGCGTGTGTGGTGCGGGCGCGGGCGGCAGGTGCGGGTGTCGCGCGCTGCAGTGCGCCGCGAGCGCCTCGTGCGACCAACACAGCTCGCCGCACGAGCCGCACTCCACCGGCGAGTCGCCGCCGTGCACCTACACCACACTTATTCATTACTTATTTTGTTATATCGCTAACGTCGTAAATATTCCATTTACCTACTTCTATAGATTTTGCTTAGGTCTTGTCTTACTTCTTACTAGTACTTTTTTTTTATAAAAACAGTTTGTTAGAAGTAAACGCAAAAACACTGAATGGATTTGTATGAAATTCGACACACGGCTAGACACCATGTCCTGGATAATTCAGGCTACTTTTAACTATGTTTGTTCCTGCAGGATATGAATATTTATATTGATTTTTTAAATATTATATAGCTTAAGCGTCGTACAGAGGGCGCTAAAGATTTGCCAATGATTTGGGAACTTTGTACCGACAAAGTCTTTCTACGCGGGCGAATATGCGACCACCACCTAGTCAATTTCGAATTATTGCTCATATTATTTAAATTATCAACAACCATTTTAGTTTTCCAACCACATTAATCACACAACTTACCCTGGCATGTGACTGCAGTGCCTTCTCTCTAGCGAAACCGATGCCACACTGTCTGCACACGAAGGGTCGCGAGGGGTCGGCGGGCGGCGGCGGCGGCGAGGGGGGCGAGGCGGGCGAGGGCGACGATGGCGGGGAGGGGGGTCGCTTGGGGGGGGAGCGCGCGCGCCGCGACCACTGCTGCGTACGCGCTGACGTCATGTTCTCCCAACCACCATTCTATACAACATTTGATATCAAATCAACAAAATAAACTAAATTCATAAAAGTATGTAATATTATTTTACAAAAAAAAAACATTCATATCCTACTAATATTATAGTTTGTAAGAATTTATGGATGTTTGTTACTCTTTCACGCAAAAACTAATGAACGGATTTCGACGAAATTTGGCACACGGGTAGATCATGTTTGGGATTAACACATAGGCTACTTTTTATCCCAGGACAATATAAAGCGGTACTTTTATCCCGGGAAAACTCATTCACATGGGCGGAGCCATGGGCAAAAGCTAGTTTTTAATAAATTATAATTTTATAAGTAATTTTAGCGTGATATGTTAACAAACATTTGAGTTGTTTTAAAGCCATGCCGATCTGAACCAGATAATGTAAAGTTAACTTAGCCGTGCCTTAAGTCATTTTAATATTAACATAATGTCATATATAATATTATGTGACATTGTACAAACCCATAAACTCCAAAGATTTTGTGTGTTATATGTTTTTTCATATTATACATAATATTTGAACATTATTGTATTCAAAAAGCAGCCTTCTTGTTTTTTAATGAAGAAGAAATACCTGAATTTGCAAGTCCTACTAACCATCCACATCTTACTGCTAGGCTGAGACTTCCAATATTACAAAGTTCTATCTTCCACGCATGCTCAATGGTTACCACACTCAATCTACATTAATAACAGGCTCACCTCTACTGGTTCTGGGTTCTTTTTCCGTCTGCCTCGTTTTTTTTTTGGTTTAACAATTTGGTTATTATCTAATATGTCTTCTGCAAAAGAAACAACCATATTTTAACCTAAAAGTATGCTAAAAATCAATACAAAATAATTAGTATCGTTAAACATAGGTGAATTACAAAACAGCTTAATCATCACAATGATAATATCATCTGCGTAAGGCAGTAAATAATAATCATGGTTCAATCAAAATGTTTCGCATATAACGCTGCTTAAAAATATAAACGCTCACCATAGTCAACGGTGTCATGATTATCGGGCACATAAGCGTGAACTTTGAGATGGTTCATCAGATCACACTTGCGCACGTATCGCACGCCGCAGAGATTGCACGCGTGCGGACGGTCGTTCTGATGCGCCACCATGTGATTCATCAGCGCCGCTTTCTTACGGAACCGCCGCGAGCAGAAATCACACGGATACGGTCGCATCGCTGTGTACTCATCCTAGGTAGAAACAGTAAAATTTGGGAAAGTGATATTAGGTTTTCCTGCTTTCCTGATGGCAGGTTATATTTTGTAACTACACAGATAACGAACATCGTACATAAGGTGTTACAACCCGCTATAGTGGCCGACGTAAGTCCGGTACAGGCCCAGCTCAGCTCTCTCTCTCTCCGGTCATGTCGAATTGTCGTCTCACCGGACTATGAGAGTGAAGGAATAGTTAGTCCACCTGTGTATTGCGCACACACTTGTGCACTATAATATCTCCTGCATACCTGGCTGATCTCCGTTGAGACTGGTCGCCGTGGCTGAAATCGGCTAGGAAGGCTTACTATACAGGCCAGCATAATTGGGTTTTTGAAAAAAAAATTTTTTTGTGATAAATAGAAAGATTATATATTAGTTTTATAACAAAACTATTTTTTTTTTATTTTTGCAATAATTCAAAAGTTATTTCAAAATAAAAATTAATTTTTGAATCCAGTACCGAAGACACGCCGACAACTCCCGAACAAACCCGAGCGCGTGTGACGTCATAATGTTAGTTTTCACTCAATGCAGTGGATAGGAAAATAATGAATGCAGTGTTTTGATCTATTTAATTTTGTTGTCATTATTAAATATTTAAATTTATATTAAAAATGTCGAACCTCAAAAGTTATCGTTCTTGTTTTGTACCATTATGTACGAATACTACAAAGGCAACTCCTGACAAAATGTTTTTAAATGTTCCCCAAGATGTCAAACGTCGAAATAAATGGTTTCAAGCAGTGCACCGTGATAATCCCCAAACAAAATCGATTTTTTTTTGTTGTGAAGATCATTTCGATGTAAGTATTTATTAATATCATTGTTATTAATTATTACAACTGCCTCGGTGGCGTAGTTGTATTATGGTACGACTGCAATGCTGAGGCCTCGGGTTCGATTCCCGGGTCGGGCAAAGTGATATTGAGTTTTTCTATTCAATATCAGCTCGGAGTCTGGCATTTGTGCCCGATATGGCAATAGGCTCGCCCCCTATCACATCATGGGACGGAATAATGGCGAAAAGTGGGTGCATTAGTTGCGCCTCTGCCTACCCCTTCGGGGATAAGAGGCGTGAGTGTATATGTATATGTATGTATGTATGTATTAATTATTATTTATCTAAGTATACAAATCAAATAATTATTATGTATTCAAGTAAAGTTCAGTAAATAATTTTTTTTAACTGTTCTCCAAATCATAACCTTTAAAATCTGAAAAATATGAAATAAATAATTATATTTAATGTAATGGAGAATAAATACTTAAATATTTTCATTTATTATATTATTTTTTAACAGACTTACCTTGATGCCTTGGCACCTCGAACTTCAGCAGAAAAAATCGGTAATCATAAATATATCAACATCAGGAATATTATCAGACTTTGCCTTAATAAATCCTTTATCACACATAGCTAATCGGAACCAACTAACAACTCGTATTTTAGCAATAAATTTTCAATATTATTGTCTAGTCACGTGTAATAGCCGTAAACGCTGTACTGTTATAAAATAGCTATAACATTAGGACGTCACAACTATAGTGACCAATCATGGCGCGTTTATAGTCACGTGATTTTTATTTAAATTTCATCAATTTTTAATTGTTTATAATTAATTGAAAAAAATTTTTTTTAGGTTTTTTGCATTAAATATCAATATTATTAATAATAAAGTTTTAAAATACATAAAAAAAATCAATAATTATTTTTTTTCAAAAACCCAATTGTGTCTACAAGAGTTACTAATCGCTCGTCAGACGACAATATACTTGGACCTCTTTCTGCTTGCCATCAGGTGCAGCAGAGTTACTTTGCCATGCCCGTATAAACAAAAAATCCGTCCAGTCTGTCCCGTGTTCGATATGGCGATTGGCTCGCCCCATATGAAATCACGGCAGAATACACATGGTGAAAATTGGGTGCACTAGTTATGCCTCAGCATTGTGCAAAACCTTTCACATAAAAGGCGTATGTGTGTAAGAATTTTCGATCGCATTTTAACATGTAAGTTGCCCGGAATTTTAACCTGATATGGCGATGATTTGAATCCCTGTTAAATTGGTAATGAGACTGGATAGCCTTGAAGAAGTGTTGGTGCACTAGAAATGCAACTGATTAACTCATAAAAACTGAGGACTCTATAAAGGTATATTATTATGTACACAATACATTATAAATCTTTATAGAGGTGATATAGTAACATAAAGAAGAAGACTGCCTCGGTGGCGTAGTTGTATTACAGTACGACTGCAAAGCTGGGGTCTCGGGTTCGATTCCCGGGTCGGGCAAAGTGATATTGAGTTTTTCTATTCAGTATCAGCTCGGAGTCTGGAATTTGTGCCCGATATGGCGATAGGCTCGCCCCCTATCACATCATGGGACGGAATAACGGCGAAAAGTGGGTGCACTAGTTGCGCCTCTGCCTACCCCTTCGGGGATTACAGGCGTGAGTGTGTGTGTGTGTGTATAGTAACATAAACTTGTTTAGCGGATTTAACATTCATATAATAGAATAAAAATTTCTTACTTGGTCTGTTGGTAATGGTACATCAATATCATTTTCTTCCTTTATATCCAGTAAAGGTTGAGTTAACTGCTCCATTGGAACCTCCACTCTAAAGAAAATATACACATATGAACAATCATCATTTGTTTATCTCAATTAAATGGCTTTAGTCATTTTTTAAAGGTACAGTCCACCCCAAATTAATGTATGTATATGCGAAAGACCAAGTGTATGAATTAATAATACGAAATAGCTTTCCATATACATTCTGCTTGTGCCTTTACAACTAAAAAGTGTTTAAGAGGATGGTACACAACATTGATTACCTTTCCTGACCTCCAGAGAGAACCCAATCATCCGTTATAACCTCTTCAGTAACGCACTCCACATTCGGATCAATTTCTGCCGATTCCACATAGGTCACCACATCTTGTGCCAAAAACATTAAATTTTCAGCAGCCATTTGGTCCGTGTCCTCAACCATGTCATCTGTCGGCTGAAATTGATGATTTAGTTAATTATAATTAGCTATTACTATGGTTAATTTTTCTATCATCATTATGTGATAGCAAAAATAACAGGTTAAAAAGCTAATAAATACAAACCTTGCCCTGATAATAACAAACACAACAAAAAAGAATTATTCAATTTGGTATAGTCATTCTAGTTATGCACTTACATAAATTTTGACAGTTAATTTTTATTTATAATGATTTTAAATGTTCATAGCGATTTTAATGTAATTGTAATAATAAAAAATATTCTCGTAAATTGTTTTGTCATATCAAGTGCAACTAGGCAATCTAAAGTTAAAAGGTTTTTTTTTTATTATCCCTACTGCCAGTAGCCTGACGCGAGTCGGCTTTTCCGGCCACACTAGTCTTTAGGGTGAACGCAGAAGGCGCTCGCAACCCTTGACTCCTCAAGCCCCGCGACGGACACCGGTGTCCATATAAATAGGGTTTTCCCATACATCTATATATATAAGCGGGGCTTGACGGGTTAAATTAAGTGACCATACTGAAAGCAACCCACTAATGGGTTACGAACCTCGGCTCAGGGCGGATTAGGGAAGATTGGTTTTTAAGTCTAATCCTATAAATTTATTTCGTCATCGGCACGCGGGCCGGAACTGTTAGGAAGGTCGCGGGGGCGAGGGGGAGCGCAGCGAGGTCCTCGATGGCGAGAACGGAACTGCGGTGTTGTGCAGTGTAAGAGTTTCAAGAACTCGTTCTTACGGCGGATGGCCAGAGTGATATCATCATCTGAGTCGATTAAAACTGAATGCGGCCGTCTCCATTTAGCACGGTCGAATGGGGTGTATATCGACGCTTTGCGGACTAACGTATTTGGGTGTTTTACCGCCCAATCGAACTAGCAAAAGCAAAAGTAAAAAGTGTATCATAATGCAAAGTATTCCATATAACACATTTAATATAAGACTATAAAGGGATTATTACCATATTACTAAAGGATCCCGTAACATTATCAATTGAACATATAACTTCTCCTCCACTGGTGTCATTAGGACTATGCTGTAAAGTAAAAACAATATTTAGCTCTTAATGATTGCCAGGTAAAAACAAAAGGTGATAAATGTAGAATGTGATGACTGCCTCGGTGGCGTAGTTGTATTACAGTATGACAGCAAAGCTGAGGTCTCGGGTTCGATCCCCGGGTCGGGCAAAGTGATATTGAGTTTTTCAATTCAGCATCAGCCCGGAGTCTGGAATTTGTGCCCGATATGGCGATAGGCTCGCCCCCTATCACATCATGGGACGGAATAACGGCGAAAAGTGGGTGCACTAGTTGCGCCTCTGCCTACCCCTTCGGGGATAACAGGCGTGTGTGTGTGTGATAAATAATTGAAATATACTTTCAATAATGGTTTTTATGAATATATAAGCTTTACAATCAGTTTTTTTTTACCTATACAGCCAAATTCTACTTGCCACACATTGACAATGTTACTTATGGCTATTACATGGCATTACAAGTCTTAACATCTGCATGGTCCCACAGATTTACAAAATAATTCATAACCAATTTATTAACCCTTTAATTTAGAATCTTATACAAAAAAAAAACATTTAAATCAAAATTGTAATTAAGCAGTTCTTGTAACCTCAGCAATGAAGGTAATGTATAAATCTTTGAATTAGACATATTTGTACAAACAAGAACCAACCGACACCAGAATATAATAAAATTGGTAGTTTTTTTACAATTTGTATGTTGGTATTGTTTTAAACCAATTGGGTATAACTAGGCATTTTGATAAGTACCAATTGAGGTGTCTTAGCTAGTTATCTCTGTATAAAAATAATAAATCTGCTAATCTGGTGACAAATTTACGACAAGCTTGTAGGACATTTTTTTCCATAACTATGTCCAGCTATCTATTTAATAATTAGGATATTATTCTCAATAAATACCTTGACCTCAACTTCTTCCTCCCATTGGAGATTAAAATCTTCAGTATCCCCTTCCATATTGTTATATTTGTCTCATGGTCTTCAATACATTTAATAATTTCATTCTAAAATAATTAGAAAAAAAGAAGTTGAAGAACACAGTTCAAAAGGTAGAATGTTTTGCAGTAATTTCTTTTTGATTAAGTTTTCTAGTATTAACGAAAAATAAAATAAAATTATATTTATTTTACATATATATATAAATGTAAATTCTTTTCTGTAAATCATTCAAGGAAGCAAATAATAATATGTTCAATGTACTCAATACTGTCAAAAATCTATACGTCTCATAAAACACCCTTCAGTCAAAACATCAACATAACCTTACCAAGTATATCACTTTTTTGATGTGCCTAATAGATTGAACTTTAATAACAGTTTAATGATTTGAAACACTAAATTACTATTCAATATAGCTGTGGATTAAATAAGGATGCAAAGGTGTAACAAAAATGGTGTCAAGTTAAAAAAACGCTTAGGTTATCTTATTCCTGTCAAACGAAAAGGTTAACTATAGAAAAACAATAATGGTTATCTCAAGTTTTACGAACATTTTTATATGGAAAACTTTAAACAACTGCGAAATATAAAGACGTGAAGGGAATTGTAATACGTACACCACATCTATAGGTTTACATGACGCAATCAAAGAACTTATCAATCGTTCATCACCGATGAAAACAATAATATAACCAAACTGATTACAAATTTTCTGAAAGTACTAACCCAGTGTTTCCTCCTTGATTATTGATTGACTATTGTATACCGTAAAATATAATTCTATAATAAAAATACAGTAACAAATCAGTTATCAGGCAAATGGCTATCTTCCTACCATTTCTTCCATTTTTAACATTTCCCATAGACAATTGCATTTAGATTCGGTGAAGTTATGTAACATGAAGAAAAGGAAGAGTCTGAACTAGATATATGAATATCGCATAGGGGCAAAAGAGACAAAACTACTATCTATGCCTGTTAAATGCAAGGATATCAAATGTAATATGACGATTGATGGACTTCGTTTATAAAGTTTTTATGGAATAGTAAGTAGAAAATTCGGAAAGTCCGTCTCACGAAAGAAGTCCTGCGGCAATGTGTGGAACTAATTATGACAGATATCACAAATCAAACATCTAAATAGTTCTTTGTTGTCGTTGCAGGTGCTGTTTACGTGCAGTGTTGAAAAAGTTCCCGATTTATCGGGAGACCTACCGATTTTGTATGTAGTCTCCCGATATACCGATTGTACTATCACATCTCCTGATCTATTGTGTAAGCGTTATATTAGTATAAAAAAAACTACAACATGAAGTAACAACATTTTTTTTTAAATTTTCAAATTTTTTCGTTGCATCGCGAGCCTATGGCATTAATCTATAATTAATTTACAGAATATACCGTTTTTTAACAGGAAAGAATAGGTAATTGAAAACTTAAAGGAAGGACAGTAGTTCAAAATGACTTGACAGGACTTTTGGTCTTCCGAAACTTTAAACTGGAACTATTTAATTTCAAGTTTTATGAAATAGTAAATTTAATATTACTAAAATAATATGTTACATTCAACTAAAAATAAATGATAATTTTCAATAGGATGAACAGATTTTTTTTTTCTGTCTGTCTGTTTTTCTGTTTTTTGTTACTGCACGTCTACAAAATTACTGAACGCATTTTATTTTATATACGAAGTTTCGAATGTTTTGCCAAATGCCCTAACCACCTTAGCATACTTTTGTTAAGTTTATTCAATATTCAATTTGATGTTTATTCGATTATAAAATGATACCCAGCATACTATCGAATAAATTATTTTACATCACTGTTTCTTGTTGTTCTACTGCAGGGACCCCAAATGGGGTCCCGTAGAATAGTCGTCAGAATTTCGCCAAAGTTACTGTTGGACATGATACCAAACAATAAAACAATATTTATAAAACAGTAAACCAATTTTAGTTTTCACATAAAACTGTAACTTAAGAATAATGGGTTTCAATTATATTACGCGTTTTTTAAAGATGTTTTTATATAAATTTCCGTGTTGATTTGTAATCATTTGGTATAGTGTGTTGGTGTTCCGTTATCTTTAAAGCTTAGGAACCCCTGTTCTAGTCAGTACTTGAGTAGCAGTGGTGCTAGATTAGGCGACTTTACGCCATTTAGGCTACCTCTGACCTCTGAGGGTGTTGAAGCAACCAAAAATTGTGAATGGCGACCGGTCGCCGTTTAGTCTATGCGAATGGTGATCAGTCGCCAATTTAGGCTACCTCGGAAAGTTCGTGTCATAAACCATGTTTTCGTCAAATTTGAGGATATTTTGGATTTGAGGGTACAAAACATGAACTCAGATCACCCTACACATGATAATCGGGAAATTGGGGACCTTTTTTTTCTTTTAGCACTTCGCTTCCCCACACAATTGGGCGACTTTAGGCTACTTCCAATTTTTGGCGAGTTAGGCCAGCGTTTATTTTGAAATTAGGGACGTTTTTATAAGTTATACTTCTTTAGTTACGTTATGAAAAAATGATGAGAGTGAAATTTTAAGATGCGCGTGCATCATGTAACCCAAAAGTTACAGTACCATTAAACGACATCAATAAAGGAGGTCCTTAATATCCTCAGTTTATTCTATCAGGAACTTTACCTTAGAGGATAGGGTGGGCTTCTAGTGTGGCGGGTCCACTGTACTCTAGCCTATTGACCCTCCTGAGCCCAAACCAAATTTGACCCCCTTGACCCCCAATCCAATTTGGCCCCGTTGACCACCCAAACCCATTTTGACCCCTCTTGACTTCCCTAACCCATTTTGACCCCTCTTGACTTCCCTAACCCATTTTGACCCCTCTTGACTTCCCTAACCCATTTAGACCCCCTTGATCCCCAACCAAATTTGATCCCCCTTGACCACCCAACCCAAATTGACCCCCTGACCCACCTTGATCCCCGCACCCATTTTTGACCCTTGACTCCCTTGAACCCCCACACCCATTTTCGACCCTTGCCCCCCTAGTTTAACATAATTAATACTAAACATTAAATTATTTAATGATGCCAAAGAAGCATAACGCCTGACGCGCGTACACAAGTACACGCACCCTTTTTTTTGTGCTCCTTCACCTCTCTTGTGATAATATCGCGATTCCAGGATCACGATATTATTGACTGTACTATACCCCAATGAATTGTCGGCGACTTCAACCATCATACATCTGGCAGCACTGTTGAGTAGTGTCATCAAGTGTCATAGTGAGTATTCACTAATCACTATTATAGTGACATACTTGCAAAAAGGCAAGAGCATTATAATACTACGGAAATCTTTGTATCTTGTTGGAATAAAATTAGATTCGGAGATTGTAATCTAAAAGTTAAGACAAAGCTTGTTTAATTGGACCCATTATGGCACAAGAAGTAAAAGAACTTTGCCACCTTTTATTTCCCGAATCCAGCCCAGGTACTCAGATGCTTGAAGATGTTTGAATAAATTCCAATACAGTACTTACTGAGTCACAAATCTCTTACAGAAAATGCCGAATATTTCGCTGATGTTACTGATTACATTAAGAAGTTGGGCTCTCAGAATTGGGAGTATATAAGAAAAGAACCAGAAAGGCTGACTGAAGAGATGAAACAATTAATAGAACAAACACAAGAGTTAGCGTTCACTAACTATAAAACGTTTGTCGAAACGGCTGAGATCTCGCGCACTATAATAAAGGACTTGGACAAATCTAAAGAGTCATTAAATACATTTTTAGACTCAACCCCGGACTTCTTGCAAGAGTGTGATAAATTTTCACACATGGTTGGGAATATTGTGAAAGAGAAAAGGTAAATTTAAAAATAAAATACTATTATTATTATACTGAAAGAATGTAAAAAGCTTAACATCTTGAATAATTTGTAGTCGCTACAGTGCCATTCGAAATCAAAGTGATAAGTTATTGGAGCTGCTGGAATTGCCTTCACTGATGCGAGAAGCTTTGAATGCAGAAGACTATGATAGTGCCTTGGATATATTTACATTTGTCCGTAACTTATCTAAGAGATATGTTGAGATCCCTATAGTACAGGTAACAAGTTTAAGAAAAATCAATTATTTTTCAATTTTTTTATAATCATTTATATTTTTTGCTCTTATATGTATACATTAGTGAATTGCATAAAGATTTTTTTTGGAAATCTCCAGAGTAATTATATCAGGCCTTTTTTTATAATGGTTAGAATAGCTTACATATAGGATCTTACTAAAATCAGATTATTAGTAATGAAATGCGAAGCATTAGCACATTGTCTTATTTATAGTTATTAATTTGTAATATAACCTGATGTCGTAATTCATAGCAAGCTTTTATTTTCAGAATACTACTCAAGAAATTATGACTCTGTGGTTTGAAACTCTGTATCATTTATTTAATCAGCTGCGGTATGATTTGCCTTTACCGCAATGTTTGCAGGTAAATAAATCACTATCAATGGTGAACTGACAATGCCTCCTCATGATGAAATCAAATTTAATTATACTAAATCTTGTTAAGGCTTTAATTAAGTTCATAATGATAAAATGGTGAAATTTTATATAGGTTTTGGCAGCTGTAATAAAAAACTTACTGAATATTTTCCTTTTTTATTATTATTATACTTTAAGTAACATTATGCTTTATTTTCTATAGATATTGGGCTATCTACGAAGAGCCAACACGGTGTTCAAATCTACATGTGAAGATGACAGTAACTTGCAATATACCAATGGAAGCAAAAATGCCACATCGGATGGATTACATTTACACTTCTTAAAAGCAAGAAATGCTTGGTTTGAAAAAGCTTTAGAGGATGCTAAAAATGTAGAATGTAAGACATATATTATGATATGTTACCTAGACCCACATCCAGTGATTTGCAAAAAGTAAAGATACATCTTATAGAGGGCCCATAGATTGTTATGTGTTATACTAGTTGTCAGAAAATTAGTAGGTATAACAATCTTTTTTTTATTTTTTTTACGACAATACAGAACTGTTGTCTTCTTTAATGTCAGGTTCATTGGTTTACAAAGAGAATTTCTGGATATATCCTGCTACTATGTACATACAATAAACTAATTTATTTCCAGCATCTGACCGTTTGTTGCGGAGATATGTAGAACTTCACAGGATCCATCTGTTCAATGTGCTTACGCAACACAAGTCCATATTTTTGTCTGATACACAGGAGTCGAAAGTCAGAGATGACAAACTGAGTGGTACTAGTGCTTTATCCTGCTGGTTGAAATTAAAGGTGGGACAAAATTCATTAAGTATCCATTGCACAAAGAATTTTTGGAATAAAAATATAGTACCTCAGATTTTTATATTATATTTCATTACCACATATCCATTCAGCGTTTATTAGCTTTGTCACTACAGCATTTTTTTATGCCTTTAGTTACTGTAATTAATTCGAAATAATTTAATAATCATGTTTTTTTAGGTTGAATTATTTGCTCATATTCTAAACCAAGATTTGCAGAAAGAAGATGATTCAAACTTCGAGTCTATCCTAAATCAATGTATGTACCTGTGTTTGTCATTTGGAAGAGTTGGTGCTGATATGAGATGTGTGCTCACACCTTTATTCCGAAACAGCATTCTCACTCAATTCCACAATGGATTAGACAAAACTGATAATAATTTTGAAATCCAAATGAAGTCTTATAAAGTGCCAAGCATAAAGAATGTATCAAGACCAGTTAATGGAAGTGGGCCGACTGGTCCACCTGAAAACTTATTAGATTATTATCCTTTAGCTGAATATTGTAATGGATTATTAACAGTATTAAATTGTTTAAGAGTTACTGCTCCTATGAACATAGTAAAAGAAGTTTATAACTCTTTTAGAGAGTCCCTGAATAAAGCAGTGCAAGTCGTACTAGCATTCTATCATAGGGAACAACAAGGCTTCACAGATATTGAAAGGGAGAATTTTGTTTCTTTGTGTGTAAGCTTTACTGAAGATTTAATTCCATATATTACAAAATGCCTTTCACAATTTTTCCCATTTACACAGATTGCTGAGCTATTAGGGGTAACCTTAACAGTTCTCCAGGAAAGCAAAATTTTACAAATAGATCAAAATGCAGTCTGTGCACCCTTGAGCAATATAACGGGTTTAACAATAAAATAAATAAAAATATTTTGTAATTTTTAGAAAATGTTATTTTAATCATGTAATTATATGTTAATAAACTATGTCTATAACTTACAAAAAAAGTTTTTCAATTATAATTTTTCTTATATTGTAGATATAATGATTAAGTTGCATAATGGATAATTAAGGCACAGCCTTCCTAACTATTGCTGAAGGGATGATTTCTATTAAAAGGAATGGCTATAACTTGCTATAGAATATGAAAAACGAATTTATGTAAACCTTATTCTTTTGACTCTAGACTTGCCGTGTTCATTTCTAGAGACTTCATAATAATGAGAAACTTTATCAACATTACCTAGAGACTCTATAAACTCTTTATCATGGGTAATAATAATAAACATAAAGTTCTTCTGCATCATACGTTCTTGTACTATTTCACCGAGTGCTGAGCAAAGGCTCCTAATATTTTCTTGATCCAAATTTGTTGTCGGTTCATCCAGGGCCAGAATACCAAATCTAAACAAAATACAACATATTATATATTAGAGGTTTCAATAAAATATTAACATTCAACCTTATTCATAATTAGTTTATAAACCTATTTTGGTTACAGAATGTTTTGTCTCTTCCTAAAGATTCAAAATTCGTTCGAAGAACACAAAACATTTGATAGCTAACACAGGTTATAAACTGATTATGAATAAAGGCCAATATGTTTACCATGTTACATATGTACCTGGTACTAAATGTCTCAGCAAGCGCTAGTCTTATTATAAGACACGCTAGAACTTTTTGCCCCGCACTGCACCTGCCACGCATATCAATTTCTACGCCATTCTTGGACTGAACAACTCTGAAACAAGAAAATTATTACATATTATTTAGTAATCGACATGTATTTGTGACATATAACCTGGAAAAATTATTTTGCAGATTAATAATAACTAACTGCATCCCTACACCCATTGCTTTTTAGCCCGCAATGCCAGTGCGGTGCCACACGCTGGCGTCTTTTAAAATAAAACTACAATGGTGCAGGAGCACACGCTTTGCGTATAAAAATAATAATTAATGCGGAAAGCGCAATAATATAAATGATAGTGTGTATTATTAAAAAAAAACAAATGCGAGAAATCTGCGCCTAGATGGAAACTAGTTTTGTGTGATCGGCTTTCTTAATATTTTAGTTTTCCAAGTACCTGTAATCATATTTGCGGCGCTCCGATTCCGGACTCACGCTTCCTTCGGTCTTTATTTCAATGTAATCAATATCATTTCCTCTATAAATCTTTCTCCAGAGTTCCCTAAAAGGAATAGAAATTAATATCAATAGCAGAATACTAAAAACGTTCAGACTTGAGACAATTAAAAAATATATAGTCATGGAAAACGATACCGTATAATGAGATTGATGTTTTCCATCTTCTCTCTGTGGAATTCCATCAAGCATTTTTCTAAAGCAACAGCATAATCTCTTATATCTTTATCTATAGCTTTTGTAACATGCAATTCATATATCTTCTCCCTAAATTTCTTTTCTATATCTTTGTTCATGGTTTTCTTCAATTCAGCCTTATTTATTTTTAATCTCTCCTGCAAGAAAAAAAGATGTGCATCTTAATACTTTTAATGAATTTTCAATTAATAATACTAATAAACTGACTACTAAAATGAAACTAGTTATTAATATATTTTTATTTATTCAATAAATATTGTTTACCTTAAGTTCACTCAACATTCCCTCAGTTTGCGCTTTCTCTCTAAATATTTTGGTTTGTTGACCGATCAACGATTCTTTCTCTGTAAGCTCATCTCTATTTAGACCATTCAATTTTTCATTGATTTCCGCATCTTCTTTCTCACAGTTTTCAATATCTGTTTGTGCGTTGCGCAGTTTAAGGTTATCCTCTAAATCTCGTTTATAGATCTAAAAAGAGAAAATGTACCTCGCCACAATTAATAACTACAAAAGCATTTTTATATTACATAGCCCCATACCATCCCCCTTATTCTCTATGATACAATATATTTTCACGGTTCGTAACAAGCGCGTAACGTAACTTGTCGCGTTTATCACTATGGAAATTACCATACAGAATACCATTAACGCTAATTAAACTAAAGTTAACGTGACGCGGCCGCGTTACGAGTTAACACTGACTTAGAGAATAAGGGGGCTGTTATTGTGAAAAAAAAAAAAAAAAACATACTGTATTATTACACCAATGTGACACTAATTAGGAACAAATTCCGGGAAGTAGTGACATACGGCAAACTACAGGAATGGGCTTAAATTTTATTTTTATTTTAAACTAGCTTTTGCCCGCGGCTCCATCCGCCTTAAAAAGTTTTTCCAGGATGTATGTATGTTTGTTCCTCTTTCCCGCTTTATGTTTTCTCGGGATAAAAAGTAGCCTATGTGTTAATCCAGGACATGACCTACCCGTGTGCCAAATTTCATCGAAATCCGTTCAGCAGTTTTTGCGTGAAAGAGGAACAAACATACATACATCCAAACATCCATACATTCTTACAAACTTTCGCCTTTATAATATTAGTAGGATACATATATATAATATGTAAATATAATTTTTCAAACACCTGGCAAAGGTTGCAACCTGGTTAAATGACCTGGCTTTTTCATTTTTCAAATCTTTGAATACATTCTAAGATATTAAAATTTAATTTTGCAAAAATAATTTCGCATTTAATAAAATTAAAAGGTTGCTTAAGACCAGCAACCCTTCAGCCAGGTCTGCATTGTCGTATTCAGGTATAACTAGAAAAAGTTTTTAACAATGTAAGACATTGCTTCAAACACCTTCCCCAAAATGTCTATGAGCTCTCCATTTATAATGTTATTGGTTTATTACCTCTTGTTTTGCCAGCTCGTCTTTAAGGCTGTCAATTCTTTTTGTCAATACTTGTCTATCATCCATGATTTGCTTTTGTTTTTCCATTAGTTTTTCGTTGGCTTCCTTAATTTTTTCCATTTCACGTGGAACATTCCTATCCCTGTGCTGTTTGATCTCTACGTCAATGGCCTTCACCTTATCAAACGACGAAACCACCTTTGTTATGAACGTATTTTTTACTTCAATTAGACCTCTGAAAATAATTGTTAAAAAAAGCTTTATTTAATGCCTCATTGAGAATTAGATTAGAAAAGGAATCCCCTGACTCCACAAGATATTCTAATCATGTACCATAAAAGCATTGTAGTAGTTTTAGAGCAATAAACATTAGCGGAATACACAATTCACGATAATATTAGTGTGTTGCTAAATCCATACCTGTTTTTTTCAACAACTTCATTTTTAGCACTTATCTTTTCTTTCAAAGCATTGTCAAAAGAGTCGAGAGCGTCTTGAAGTTCTTTTAACTCGGCGTCATTCTTTTCTCTGGTTTCTTCTAATTGTTTCTTGTTTTGTTCAAGGTTGACAAGATCTTGCACCTAAATTCAAAAATTCATCATATGGCATGTAAATAGATTATAGGAGCCATTTTTAAACATAATACATAAGAGACATAATGCAACATAAATTAGTATTGTGGAACTTAGTCTTTGTTTTACCTTCTTTTGTATAGAAAGAAATTCTTCTTTAATTTTGTTCTTCATGTCAGCCATAGATTGCAATTTTTTATTCTGAGCATTCAGTTTCTTCTGGGTGGCTTTCATGCGATTTCTGATGGTGGTGATCTCAGTTCGCAATTCGCTTTGTTTGGCGATTGCTTCCTCTAGATTCATACTTGTGTCTACATCTCCTAAATGGTCTTTAATAGTATCCAACTGAAATATGACATTTAGTTATAAAGCCAATGAAAAAGACTATGAATGATGTAATTAGTAATTGAAGTAATTTTAAAAGAAAAATAATTACTTTTTTGGTGACATTTTTTATTTCATGAATGTAGCGATCAAGAAGAGGCATGTCTCCATGAATTTGTTTTGCTGTTGACATTTTTTGCTCTGGTTCAACTAGTGATGTCTTTATTTCATCAATGGACTCCGAAAGATTTTGTATTTGCTAAAAAAAACAATGATATGAATTAACACAACTAACAGTGACAGTAACACTAATTAATCAAAATCGAAATTCATTATAATGTAGGTTTTATTCAACAATAATATTTTATAGACCCTTTCAGTACCACTCGGCACTCCTATAAAAAATATATACTAATGGCTATGCTACAAAAAAAGGCATTCCCATGTCAATCATAAGTTTTTCATAGGAATTAAGGTCATAGCGTCCTTTGTTAGTCACCTTTGATAATCAAAAACGTATTTACGCCCACACTCATCATACACACATACACACACACAAACACGCGCGCGTACCCCACAACATACACTAACTATAGATCCTTGTAACATTTATGTCTACTTTCGCAAATTGATTTGTTATATAATGTGTATTTCGTAATTGGCGTATTGTATCTGTTATTTCATTTTTATAATCTATCTTGTAAATTTGTCAGCTGTGAAGTACCAAATAAATAAATAAATGAATCCATACCGTATCAGTCTCAACCAATCTTTTCTCAAGTTGGGGTATATCTTTATCTTTAAGAGTTGTTATTTTTTCATTTAATGACTTCATACTGAGTATTTCATCCTTTTTAGCTGAGTTTCTTTGCAATTCTTCAGTAACTTTCTCCAGTTTTGCAGGTACGTTCATTACTTGAGTTGTTAGTTGTGTGATCAAATCAGTCACCTAAAAGAAAACAATGTGAACATATTTTGTTACAAAGAAAATGATAAAAAAAAAATTATAGGAATGATGAGACAAATTAATTAGAGTAGCATGGTTGACACTCACTTCAGATTCATTGTCGAATCCACGGCTGCATAGGGGGCAACAATTATTGTCCTTCAGTTGGCCTTTATATTTAGCAATAATGAACATTGACGATTGGAGCACATTTTGTTCATCCTGAAATGATATCTCTAATATATTTATAGTTTGACATGAAAAGATAAGAAAACCTTTTGTGGGTTTAGAATGTGCCAAAAAACACGATTCGGCTCCATTTCCATTTCATTGGGATTGGTTGAGAGACCAACACTTAAATGATGTAATGGTCTCTTGACCAATCACAAATATCAAAATTAAACGACAGTGTCTTACGGGTTGTGTCTCTCCACATTCTAAACCCACTGTACGGCATATTCATACAGAAGTTGTGTTCTTTATTGTAACTAATAAAAACGTGCATTCCGCCATTTATCGCTGTAACTAGTAGTGCTCGCGGCTCCGCCCGCGTGAAAAAGTTTTCCGGGACAAAAAGTAGCCTATAGCACTCAGGAGTTAAGTAGCTTCCTATTAGTGAAAGAATTTTCAAAATCGGTTCAGTAGTTCCTGAGATTAGCGCGTTCAAACAAACAAGCTCTTCAGCTTTATAATATTAGTATGGATGAAACAATTTTAAGAGATAAGGCAAGAACCTGTAATTTCTCCACACTGCTGGTGTATTTCGCCAGCGTGGCTTCATAAGATTGCGTTCCACAAGCTTTGTACATCTGATCCTCGGCCTTCGTGAGTTCTTTGCGACGCTCATTCAACATTTCCCGCACGTGTTTTCTTTCTGCTTCTAAAGTTGTCATCTACAATAGAAATTGTCAACTAAGTAACTGATTTTTATAACAACAATTCTATGATATAAAGTGAATTCAGTGTTATGATTTTTACATATTTGAAAAAAATACTTTGTAGTACCTCAAATTGTTTCTGTTTCAGTTTTTTCTTGAGTGATTCTACTTCTGACCGCACATCACATTCAAACTTGTTAATGGTTATTGCGAAATCTTTTTCCGGTACAGTGCCTAATAGTTCGGACATTGCAGACACATGTTTATTTTTCAATGTCGCAAATTGTTTTTCTTTTGTTTTGAGAGATTCTTCGGTCAGGTCGCGCTCCTTTAGCTTCGCGCTTTGTTTTTGCAATTTTGTAACCTATGAAACATTTATAGTATTATATTTCAAATATTTTTCTCTATTTATCTAGACTAGAATCTAGGCAGTCATCATATAAATTATAAGTATATAAAATCTTCAACTCCCAGACACGAAACTGGCAGCCAATATGACTAAAATAAAATTATTTAGCACAAAATGGTTTACACCTTTTGATCGAGTTCTGAAAGTTCTTGTTCCTGCTTCTCAATAACTGATTCATCATTATTTATCTCTTGCTGACATTCCTCAATGTTAATTTCTTCTTGAGCTTTTTGATACTCCCTTAAAAACATTAAATTTTAATCTTTATTAATAGCAGCAAACATTTAGATTTTAATGTTAACAGATATATAATCAACAACACATTTTATGGATCATCCAAATTTGTTAAACAAGTAAATTATATTTGATGAGTAATGAAATATCCTTTAACTTACTCTTCAGCTGTGGCTAGCTTCTTCTCAACTAAATTCAATTTTTCCTTGGATTTATTGACAGAGTTTATCTCTCTTTCCAATTTGGTCATTTCCCTTTTATTTTTGTTTATCTCGGCCTCCTTACTAGCTATTTGTTGCTTGTGACGAGACTGGTTTAATAAAAATATAGCATAATATATTTTAATATACATAGCAAAAGTTGTCATTTGGTTTTTTAAACATTTTGATGATCGATTATGTTAAATCATATTGAATACTGATTTTATATCTCTTCTATGGCACAATTAAAAAGGATAGGAAAATTTAGTGTGGCGTCGTATTATTATGATATTGTGGTTGTCAGAGATCGCAAGATATTCTTGGTATGACCTTAGTATTCAAATTAGAAATAAAAATATTGATTGTTTTCGCATAAAAGTATCTCATTATTGCTATTTCATGTTACATAAAAAGTAATTAACAACAAATGACTGCCTCAGTGGCGTAGTGATATTACGTGCGCGGTACAACTATGGCGCCAAGGGTTCGGGTTCCAATCCCGGGTCGGGAAAAGTGATATTGAGTTTTCTGTTCAGTTGATACTGATAGTAGGGCTGATGCCCAAAGTCTGGAAATATGCTCGGTAAATGTTAATAGGCCGGCCTCCTACATGGGACCTAACATAGCTGACGAAAGGTGGGTTTGTTTTACATCTGTCTACCCCCTGAAAGTCAAAAAGGCGTGACGCTATGTATAAAAAGTAATGTACAAAACGACATTACCCAGGCATCTCTACTTTCATCAACATATGTTTGCATTTTCTTTTCTTCTTCATCTGCCAATGTTTTTTGTTCATTAAACTCCTTCTTTAGTTCTTGCACTTTCTCAGTTATGGTTTTTATAGCTTTTTCTGCATCTTCATTGGAGTCCACTTCATTTATTTCTACAATTTCTAAAAAAAATAATAATATATAGGCCATCAAGAGTTCCAAAATATTAAGTATAGCTTTTGCCCACGGCTTCGCCCGCGTTAATAAGTTTTTCCGGGCTAAAAGTACATAAAAACCTTCCCATTGAGTCACTTTATCCAACACATTTATTTGGATAAAGATTAATATTATGACGTTGATACAACTCTTAACAAATAATGCATTAATTTCGACCAAATTTGATTACCATAAAAACGGTTGTAGTGAGTTAATCTTAAAAGATAGATACATACTGTCGCGGACATTTTTTTAGTTCATTTTAAGAGGAATAATTCTTTCATACATATATTTTTGGTATCTTGAACCGTTTTCGCAGCGCACGCAATGGAAACCCTCAAGGATGAATAATTTTCCCCGTTTTTTTTCACATTTTCCATTATTTCTTCGCTCCTAATAGTTGCATCGTGATGTTATATAGCCTAAAGCCTTCCTCGATAAATGGTCTATTCAACACAAAAATAATTTTTCAATTCGAACCAGTAGTTCCTGAGATTAGCGCGTTCAAACAAACAAACAAACTCTTCAGCTTTATAATATTAGTATAGATTAGACTTTTTGTCGCGGCTCTGCCGGCGTGAGTTTTTCCAGGATAGTTCCGATAAATCGGAACTATCCCTGGAAATTTTCTCTAATAATGTAGGTTTATATAGTTTTTTTTTTAAATCAGTCCAATAGTTCTCGAGTTTATTCATTACAAACATACAAATCGTTCCTATTTATAACATTAGATAATGCCACAGAAAGGGCAAATACATAAATACATGAAGAAGAAATATAACACTACGGTTTGACTATGCTCCTCGTATTGCTCTCCGCGCTGATCATCGCGTTGACTCGCGACATTCATCGCGCTGCTCCGCATTCCGATATTTGCCTTGCAATGGATGACAACATTGTCGCATTATTTATAAGATTTAAAATTATGTGGGAAAACATTTAATATTAACTATAATAGAAATTTGGTTATCAACTTCTGACTAAATATTGCTCCTCTAAATAATACGTGATATGGGGCAATAGGCTGGCCCCCTATCATATCATGGACGGAATACGCACGGTAAAAAGTGGGTTTATTAGTAGCGCCTCTGGCCTACCACTTCGGGGATAAAGGCGTGAGTTTGTGTATTCTAATTAATTAAATACAATATTTTAAATTTATTTATTTGAATATATTTTAATAATTCGCTATTAATGATTTTTTAAAATAGATATGTCACACCCTAACAAATCAAATGAAATAAATAATAGTTTAAAAAAAAAATTAAAAAAACACGCTTTAAAGAAACTCCAACAAATCCTACTAATATTATAAAGGCGAAAGTTTGTAAGAATGTATGGATGTTTGGATGTTTAGATGTTTGGATGTATGGATGTAAGGATGTTTGTTCCTCTTTCACGCAAAAACTACTGAACGGATTTCGTTGAAATTTGGCACACGGGTAGATCAAGTCCTGGATTAACACATAGGCTACTTTTTATCCCGGGAAAATATAAAGCGGGATTTTTATCCCGGAAAAACTTTTTAATGCGGGCGGAGCCGCGGGCAAAAGCTAGTAGAAAATAAATTTGAATTAAGAGTAGTGTAAATAAGAAAAAAAAAGGTATTTTATTGCAAAAAAAAGCGTGCCAAGCTGTCCCAATTGGGTTACTTTCGAGTCTTCAAATTGCGATTGCTAAAGTCATATCTATGTTTTTTAAATATTATTGTTATTCATTAATTCATATATCATTTTAATATTTTTCCATTCGAACATTGAAGAGCGGCAGCGTTGTCATAAATTTAAATTACTTATAATTATCACATGTGCTAACGACATGAGCGCTGGAGGCGAAATGGGTTCAACGCGAGTGTGTGGCCGGCTCCTCGCGCATGTGCAACCGCTCTATTGACTCGGGCTAAAAAACCGACAATAGAAATCACCACTGACGGATGACGAGCGCAGTGGAATGCCACACAGTACTTTGTAACTCAGGGTGCTGAATGGTGTTGCTACTGTTATATAGCAAATACAATAATACATGTATTGGGATAGTTTCAAATATCTGCTTGTATCGGTTCCAATGCACACAACACACAATTACCGAGCTGGATTCCAAATTTCATCCTTCTAGGTCGTCTGGAAGTAGGTTAGGTTTAGGTTCTATATGTCAGTCAGTCAGCACTAAACTTTACGACTTTTTGACCTTCATATCTTTATAACCGTTTGAGCTAGCTTCATGAAATTTGGGCTTCTAGATGTCCTTATGGATACAATTAAACACGCGTAGTTTCATGTGTTTACATTAAAGAGGTTTTGAGTTATAGAAGGGTCACCACTTAGTGCACTTTTGGCACCAAGTCGTTTGTGTAATATTACACTCGGCGCTGGCTAGCCAGTTCCGTTGCTTGAACTTGGCTTGACACGCTGCCACGTGACTAGATAGTATGCTGTTTTGTTTGTATGCATATGCATGCTATGTGTATTCTCTACAGTTATATTTTTTTAAACACTGTGCAAAATAGTATTGGTGTGAATTCTGTGCAAATACCAGCTTTGATTAACAAATGTATATATTTACAATATCCCACCTCCTAATTTAGCTGTTTCTACAATCATGACATTTCTTTTGTCCATTTTCTCTTGATTTTGGCTCTCCAGCAGCATGAGCTTGTTGAACTTTATCTCGTTGGAAGACTTCTCATTCGCAATTTTTTCTTCTTCTTTGTTAAATGATGTGTTCTTTGTGTAAGATGCTTCAAGTTCTTTCTTCTTCGATTTTGCTTGGGCGTCATAGTTACCTTTCAATGAAAAAATGTCAACAGTTTTATTAAAATGAAAACTGAAAATTACACCTAAATTTAATTTAATTTACGGAAATGTTACTACATTGCAGATTATAATCACTACAGTAAACTGTACACATTTATCAATAAGAGGAATATATAAGTCTCACTTATGTTTTCTTTCAGTTCTGGTAGAGTTCCTTCAAAAAGAGTTTTGATGGCCTTCTTCAATTCTTCTTCTTGTGTGCGAGAATGTTCTAATCTGCAACATACAATCTTTTTAAATAAGGTCAATCTTACACAATCTTATTTATATGCACAGTTAAATCTTAAGAAATGTGCAACACAAGTTAATCTTTTAGATAACTCTAAAGATTTAAGTCATTACTGAAATTTTGAACGATACTTGAGTTAATGCCTAAAGAGAAGCAGGCTCTGAGGCAGGCTGGCAGGCCCTAGGCCAATGGGAATTGAGCAGTGAATATTTATCACATAAACGGAAGTAGAGAAAACATCATTATGCGGAGCTTGGTTATAATTGAGGACAGTAAATATTGAAGGACATCTAGCTCAATATTTACAAATAAGAGGAGCTCCAATTTCATAAACAAGAAAACCACTGCAGAAATGGCTTTGCATTCCAAATACATGAAATCATTACCTCACTTTAATCTTCTCCCTTTTCGCTTCAAATGTTAATAAGTTATTTTCAAGCGTTTTGATAGCATTCAACTTTTCTGTTATGGGTTTCAACTCCTGACTCAGATCAGCAACTTTCAATTCTGCTTCTGAGATTCGAGTTTCAGTGTTCACTACATCAAGCTTCTTTTTATCTAGATCTTGTTTCTTTTCAGTCAAATGAGCTACTTCTTGTTCTAAAAATAAAATTATGCTTTACATCCTACATCTTTTGTTGTTGTAAATTCATGTAACTATATACTATAATCATTTCAATCTTCAACAAGAAGATGAAAGTAGAATTACTATGTCATATTAATGTTAAAATGTAATATTTAGATGATATCTAATATGGCAGCCCACATATCAAATGTAGGTAGCTTATTTGTTTTTTTGTGATCATAAACAATAAAATTGATGCATTCAACCAAAAAAAGGAAACACAAGACTTATATGAAGCTTTTGTCCATACAATTTTTTACATTATTTCACTATTTCATAAGCACACTTATTTGCCTTAGAATAACATAGACAGAGCATAAGCTACAGAAAACGTGTCACAAAAAGTCTACCAAAATTGGTAAACTTGCTCATTACATACGCTAATGTATCAATTCAATCACTAAACCAATACAACCTCACAAAATCAATAAAAATATGTGGGTTCATGCTATAACATTGTGTCACAATTATGGAGGAAAGTATCATAGTAACACTATAATCACTATCCACCAATAAGTTTTGTTGTTTAACCACTATTTTAAGAGTAAACATGATATTATTATTTCAGAGATTCGAGGCAGCTTGGACTGCCCGTGTTGCCGGTTTATTACTTGGGTAGTTTGCTGGAATGTTGGGAGATTGTATGTTTAGCTATTTGTGTTAAATTTCAATGCTCTCCAAACATTGTAATACAATTCAATTTACGTATAATTATCGTACACCCTAGTGAACAATAATTCAAAAATAATACAATAGCAATCTTAGGGGGATGATGTTTCTTGCGTCCGTAGGAGTCACCACCTATATTATAGGCACACCCTACACGTGTCCCCTGGGTGGTGCTAAACAAGGAACAACGCCGAATCTCGGGCGGCGGTCAACTAACCCGACCATCGCTGGCCTAAAAAGCCTGCCTGTAGGCGGATAGGAAATGATCAGCCTAACCCGCAACCGCAATCTGCGATCGGGGGCCTTGACTTCACTGTCTGGGCCACGAGGAAGACAACCTCTCCAAAAAACACCCCAATCCTACGGTGGGAAACGCGCCAAGAGGATGCGTGGCTGGTGGGAGACCAGTTCTGAGCGCCGACCTCGGTGGACCAGGCTAACACCGTTGTATTGCGCCTTCTTGAGGGAATGGGCGTCACCCCTTAAGCGACCTGTTAAATCGGCCCTACTCGTGGGAACAATATGGAGATAGAAAAAAGTAAAACAAACACCCCTAAACCAGTAATGGTCCAACAAACATTTCATAAAAGTATGTTTGAGCAAACAAGAAGTCACTCTCTGGATAGAGTTACTAGCAAATCAATAACCAAAAATAATGACACGGAACAATGGCAAAAAGATCAAGCCCCTACAACAAAAAGAAAGAGATCAGAGAAAAGCCCAGATATAAATGTTAACACAAAGAAAGTACCAAAGACTAAGTACTCTGTACCGACTCAAAATAGTTTTGAAATACTGGAAACCAATGAAGATAATGCTGTACTTGCCCTAGAACAACATAAATCGCCTAAACCAGAACCTATCTTTGTGACTGGCGTTATAAAAATAGCATCGCTAAAACAGATTTTAAGCCAAATAGTAGAAACCAACATGTATACTATAACAACACTAAGATCTGGACACGTGGTCAAGATTATACCTACTGACATCGACACTTACAAAAAGATTCGTGAAAACTTTACAACGAACAATATAAGTCACTACACATATAAACTAAAAAGCGAAAGGGCCTATAGAGTAGTGCTACGCGGCCTACACTCATCTCAAGATACTGATTTTATCAAACACGAACTACAAGAGATTGGACATGATGTAAGGCAAATTGTCAATGTTAAACACAGAGTGACTAAAGACCCATTACCTCTTTTTTACGTAGATTTGGAACCCAAATACAACAATAAAGATATTTTCAAGGTGAACAAACTTGACTACATGAAAGTTACTTTTGAAGCCCCATATCGAAAAAAAGAAGTACTGCAATGCAAAAGATGTCAAAGATTTGGGCATAGTAAGAACCAATGTTGTAGACCTTACAGATGCGTAAAATGTGGCGAAATGCATCCATCAAATGAATGTACTAAACCACCAAACACTGAGGCAACATGTGCAAACTGCCAGGAAAAACACCCCTCTAGCTATAAAGGATGTAAAAAGTACCAACAATACAAGGAATTCATACTAAAACCGAAGCTCAAATCCACTACAAACTCCATAAAATTGGCCACTACAAGTATTCAGGAAACACAAGTAAACAAAGAAAATTCGAAGAATCGTGATAAGACATGGACATCGGCACAATCATATGCTGAAGTCTCAAAGAATAGGACCTATAATGACATAAATGCAGACAAAAGCTACAACTCAGACAGCCTAGTAAATCTTCTGGATAAAATGTTCGACCGGTTCCATAACATCATGAGTAATATGCTCGACAACATGATGGATCGTATGATCCAAGTTATAACTCAAATAATGCAAAAATGCCCCTAAATCTTCGTATCGTCACTTGGAACGCCAATGGATTGACAGAACGTCTTGCTGAATTCAAGGTATACCTAAATAACGAAAAAATCGACGTCGCCTTAATCTCTGAAACAAGGACCACAATCAAGTCTCATATCAAAATAGAGAACTATAGCACATACCTCACAAATCACCCGTCAGGAAACTCCCATGGGGGGACTGCAGTTATAATTAAAAACAACCTACAACACTATCCTCTAGAACAATATAGCACAGAGAAAATTCAGGCAACATCTGTACGAATTAAAGAAAACCACACAGAGACAACCTTATCAGCTGTATACTGCCCTCCAAGGCACACAATAACCACAAAAATAATAATTTTTTTTTCTCCTGAGGGTAGTTGTAAAGGAGAGTCGGAATAATTTTGCTCTACTTTTATTTCTCATTTAAATTTGTATAAAAACATTATTGCATACATTTTATGTTTGCAATTATAATCTGAAGTGTCTACCTGCCGGGATTAGTGTTTATCTCCTTTCATATCCTCTCCTTTGGTTGCAACTCTTCACCAGTTACCACCTCACTTTCACTTACACAAAATGGAGTCTGTTTTAAAAGCCACTGTTGAAGAAATGAAACAGGATTTCCAAAAAAGAATGGCCACTTTTGAATGTGATCTGCAGAAAGCCTCAAACACCTCGGCTGGTACATCAGAAATAGCTGCGGAGTTTGCCTCATTCCGATCCTTTGTTACTCAAGCTCTCAATTTACTGCAGCATCAGATTGATACACTGGCTCGTGATGTGGACAACATGGAGATGCAGAGACGACGCAAAATGCTGCTCATTCACGGTCTTGATGAAGTTCAGAATGAAGATACTGCTCAAACTGTAACATCCGTTGTAATTCAGCGCTTCGGTATAACTGACTTCAAAGTTAGTTACATACAACGCTGCCAGAGACTAGGTCGTCCCTCTCCTCAAAAGTCTAGGCCTATTCTCATCAAACTGCATGACACTGCCACCCGTGACAAACTCTGGCTCAATAAGACCAAGCTCAAGGGCTCTGGTGTCACATTATCCGAGTTTTTGACCAAAACTAGGCACGATGTCTTCCTAGCGGCGCGTGAAAAATTTGGTGTCTCCAAATGTTGGACCAGTCAGGGCAGAGTGTTTGTTTTAAACTCGGGCGGCCGGCATCGAGTCACATCGCTGAGCGAACTTGGCCGGATATCTGTTGACGTTGCCAAGCCGGTTGCTGTGACGAAGACTACGGCGGCATCGAAAACACGGCGCACTGCAACCGCTAAAAAGTAATGTGGGTCCTACTTCTCATTTCTCAACTCCCTATTTTAGTCCAGGTTTTATTCTTAATAATAGTGAGTAGCTTCTATTTTGCTTATATCCACCCTCCATTTCACAATAGTCAACTTATTGCTCCAAACTTGTTTATTCTGTTACCCTATTTGTAAATTGTAATAATTAATTATAAAATATAACCTCTGTTTTGATTTCTGATGGAACTGTCAAAATCAAATGTCAACAATTGTCACCTGACAGGTGACATTTGACGGTACCTTTTTGAGCAACGTTCCATATACTCCCATGTTAGGTTTTTATCTTTGTAATTTTATTGTCTTTATTCTTTATCTATTTTATAATTTCTTTCTTTTATCAGAAATGACTTGGACACACACTGCTTAAAAATCTTATATCCTATTGTTGTAATTGTTTTATATTAATGGCACTAAAAACCGGCAGATGGAAGGAAAACTTTGTTATAAGACATTATTTATTAGATATTCGTATTTTTTTTTTTCTTTTTATTGTACTCTTGTGACATTATATTATTTATTATTGTATTACTATAATTATTTATATACTTATATATCAATATACATAATACACAATCTATATACTAATCGATGTCTGCAGACGAGGAAAATGGTGATAGTGAGGATTTCTTCTCTATTGGTAGTGATGACAGTTTTGTAAGTATTCCTTCGCTTTCCGAGTCCCTTTCGTCTCAGTTCTCTGATGTTCCTGGGCACTTTAATGTAGTCCATATTAATGCACAAAGCATTCCGGCACATTTTCCCGATATGCTGGCTTCGTTTGACTGTACACATCTACATGCTATACTTATCTCAGAATCCTGGTTAAAACCTTGTCTGCCTTCTTCTTCTTACTCTCTCCCTGGATTTCATCTTATCAGAAATGATCGTGTGTTAGGCGGCGGCGGTGGTGTTGCTATATACCTCCGCTCACATATTCCCTACAAGGTTATCAGCTCATCGCTGCAGCCTCCACCATCAAATGCTGGTGAGCATCTATTTCTGGAAATAGAGCTATCACACGCAAATGTCCTACTTGGTGTTTATTATTGTCCTTCCCTCCGTATTGATTACTTCTCTTCCCTGGAAATCATTCTTGAGAACCTAGTTCCTTCGTACAGTCAAACGATAATCATGGGTGACTTTAACACCTGCCTTCTTAAAAATGACTCCCGCTCTTCCTCTCTCAAGTCCACTATTCAATCCTGTAACCTAACTATCCTTCCACTGTCTGCCACTCACCATTTCCCCAACTGTACTCCTTCTCTTCTAGATCTCATTTTTGTTTCCTCCGTAGATCATGTGACTAAACATGGCCAACTCTCTGCAGATTCCTTCTCTTATCATGACTTACTCTTTCTATCCTTTCGTATCCGTTCACCCAGAGCCTCACCCAAAGTACTTTTACGGCGTAATTTTCGTGGCATAAATGTTGATAACCTTCGCAAGGATGCTGCAGAGATCGTCTGGAGCTCGCTTATTGCCTCAGATAATGTTGACGATAAGGTCAACATTTTTACAAATAATTTAAGTCAGCTTTACGACACGCATGCACCAGTTAAGTCTATTAAAATCAAACACCTGCCGGCACCATGGCTTACTGACGACATAAAATCCCTGCTCGTTAAAAAAGCAGCGGCTAAATATAAATATAAATGCAGACCTAATGACAATAATTGGGATAAATACGTAGCTATCCGCAATCACTGCAGCAAGGTGTGTAGGTATGCTCAACGCCGACATATTCACACTTCAGTTGAAAATGGTGATACAGCCAAGGTCTGGAAATTTCTTAAGTCACTGGGAGTTGGTAAATCTTGTCAAGACTCTTTACCTAATAACGTGGATATAAATTCCCTTAATCAACATTTCTCCTCTCCGACCAACTTTAATAGGACGACTAAAGAAAATACAATTCAGCTTCTTTCTTCCCGTAAAACTCCCGCTTGTACCCCATTAGTCTTCAAACCATTTGCTGCTTGTGATGTTAAGAAGAACATCCTGACGATCACTTCCAATGCTGCTGGAAACGACTGTATCGGACGTAACATGATCCTTCCTATCCTCGACGAACTCCTCCCCATAATTTGTCATATCCTAAATTATTCCATCTCCAGCGGCATTTTTCCTACTGCTTGGAAGGATGCCCAAATTATCCCACTTCCTAAGAAATCTAATCCATCCACCTATTCCGACTTTCGTCCTATATCCATCCTACCTTTCCTCTCTAAAGTTCTTGAACGCTTGGTTCATTCCCAACTCAATGATTTCCTTTACACAAATCAACTCCTCAATCCCTTTCAATCCGGGTTCCGTAGCGGTCATAGCACCACTACCTCCTTAATTCGTGTTACGGAAGACGTCAGATCTGGCATGGAGGAAGGGAAGCTAACTGTGTTGGCTTTACTGGACTTTAGTAACGCTTTCAATACTGTCGATTTTGACGTATTACTTTACACACTGCGTTCCCTTAACATATCTCCAACAGCAATTGTGTGGTTTCACAGTTACCTGTCTGGACGCCGGCAGCGTATTTGCATTGAGGATACATATTCCTCTTATTGCTCCACTGTTGCCGGAGTGCCACAGGGCGGCGTTCTATCTCCACTTCTCTTCGCAATTTTCATCAACTCCATCTCAAATCATCTTCGTTCATCCTACCACCTCTATGCTGATGATTTGCAAATCTATACTCAAGCACCTTTGGATAAGCTGACCGATGCAGTTATGGAAGTAAATTCTGACCTGAATCATATTTGTGAATGGAGCAAGGCTCATGGCTTATTAGTAAATCCATCGAAATCACAAGTAATTGTCATCGGCAGCCCTAGGATGATATCAAGGGTAGATTGGTCGCAACTTCCTTGTGTGTCTTGTGACGGTACTATTATCCCGTACAGCGATAGTGTAAAAAACCTTGGACTGTACTTGGATAAATCACTTACCTGGGGACCTCAGCTTCAATTCGTTAGTCGTAGGCTCTATGCTGCGGCGGGGTCCTTGCGAAGGTTACGCAACTTTTTACCCATTGCCACCAAGATTTCACTGGTTCAGTCCCTTCTCCTTCCCATCCTTGATTATGCTGATGCCAGTTATATTAACCTTACTGAAGAACAACTTAATAAGCTTGAGCGCCTTCAGAATTTTTGCATAAGATTCATATTTGGACTGCGCAAATATGATCATGTGTCTGAGTTTCGCACTAAGCTCAAGTGGTTACCTATTCGCTTTCGCCGGAATGCCCACATTCTTTCCCTTCTCTATAGTATTCTGTTTAATCCTCTAACTCCCTCTTATCTTAAATCTAGATTCCTATTTCTTCGTGAGACGCATGAGAAGTCTCTGAGATCATCGGAGAACTTGAAATTGAAGATGCCTGTGCATGCTACTACATTCATGGAGAAATCCTTCACTGTTGTCGCTGTCAGATTATGGAATGCTCTGCCATTAGCCATAAGACGCGCGCAATCACTACCCGTTTTTAAAAAAATGGTAAAGGAACATTTCCTCAACCTCTAGAATCTCTCAGATCTGTATGTCAATGATTAGCATATATAAGTACCCATTTACTTTTGTGTAGTAAATATTATATGTATACTTTTATATAATAATAATATGCATATATGTATTATATTATATATGTATTTGTACATATGACTATGTATGTATGTATGTATCTATGTATGTATGTATGTAAATATGTTGTCTGTAAATATTTTTGTGCTCTCGTATGCATTTATTTATTTACATTTAGTGTATTCTATAGTAACTTTTATGTACGCCCCGACTGCCCTTTTCGTCATTTCTCTTATCTCCATCCAATGGTTGTCTGTAAGAGATTGCCTTGAGCGATAAGACCGCCAATTGTATCACCGCTGCCTATATTATTAATATTACTTGTATATATTTTGATTTATTTGTTACTTCTGTTGGTGTACAATAAAGATGTAAATAAATAAATAAATAAATAAATAACCAAAGAAGATTTTTTTACCTACTTTTTGGGACTAGGGAAAAGATTTATATGTGGCGGCGACTGGAACGCTAAACATGTTTTCTGGGGATCTCGATTAACACTCCCAAGAGGAAGGCAGCTCTATTCTGCTGCAAATTATCTCAATCTTATCTTCTCTAGTCATGGAATACCTACTTACTGGCCTACCGACAGCAATAAAGTTCCTGATCTCCTGGACTTTTTTATCTTAAACAATATTCCTCAAAATAATATTAGCGTGGAAGAATCTGTCGATTTATCATCGGACCATACCCCTGTTATTCTAAACATCAGATGCAAAGTTATGGAAGTCGAAGTCCCTACCAAGTTGTATAACAACAAAACAAACTGGACAGTATTCAAAAATATAATTACTAATAATGGGAACCTAAAAATTCCTTTAAAAACTCCAGACGAAGTTGAAACAGCAATTGAATCTTTTAATAAATTAGTCCATCTGGCTGCAAAAAACTCAACACCAACACCCAAGACCAATAAAACCCTTAAGTTAAAAAAGTACCCAAAGCTAATTAAAGACAAAGTCAACGAAAGACGAAGACTAAGAAAAATATGGCACAATACCGGCTATCCTAGCGACAAAAGAAACTTCAACAAGGCATCAGAGGATTTAAAGAAAACTATTGATCAAAACATTAATGAACAACTCCAAACTTATCTAAGGAGTCTCTCCTCGACAAAAGACACGAACTACTCGCTATGGAGAGCTACCAAAAATTTAAAAAGGCCAAAAAACCAAATACCGCCACTTAAAACACCCGCTGGCACGTGGGCCAGATCGATTACTGAAAAGTGTAAAGCCTTTTCTGAACATCTAGCAGTAGTTTTCCAGCCACACCCGAGTGTCTTTCCAGAAAATGACGAGAAAGTCACAAAACACCTAGAAAGTCCTCTACAGATGTGCTTGCCACTACAATGTGTGACTCCAAAAGAAATTGAAAGAGAAATTACTAGGTTGCAGGAAGGTAAGGCGCCGGGGTACGACATGATCGACGCTACTTTGCTGAAGCACCTGCCCAAAAAGGGAATAATGCTACTAACCATAATCTTTAATGCATGTTTGAGACTGTCAATATATCCCGCCCAATGGAAAATCGCACAAGTAATAATGATACCAAAACCTGGAAAACCTACACACGAAATAGGGTCCTATCGACCTATCAGCCTTCTGCCAGTGATAGGAAAACTCCTAGAAAGAATCATATTGAACAGAATGCGTCCACACCTAGATGCGGTAATACCTGAACATCAGTTTGGTTTTCGTGAAGGCCACGGGACCATAGAACAGGTCCATAGACTAACCGACACCATAGGACAAACTCTTGAAAATAAAAAATACTGTTCAGCCGTATTTCTCGATATTGGACAGGCCTTTGACAAAGTATGGCATGAGGGTCTCCTTTACAAAATTAAAAACATGTTTCCACATTGCTTCTTTTTGATCTTAAAGTCATACCTTAGTATGAGAGCCTTTGAAATTAAATACAGTAACGAGACCTCTCAACTTGGTCACATCCTCTCTGGTGTGCCACAGGGAAGTATACTGGGCCCTATCCTGTATCTCCTGTATACTGTCGACCTACCGACACATTCCGAAACCATAACTGCCACATATGCAGACGATACGGCTCTATTATCTGTGAGTGACAATCACCAAACTGCCTCAACTAAGCTTCAGCAACATTTGTCATGCGTGGAGATATGGCTAAACAAGTGGCGCATAAAAGTAAACCAGAATAAGTCCATTCACGTAACCTTTACCCTGAGAAAACAAACCTGCCCGCCCGTCCGACGGTATAATATGGAAATACCACAGGCCGATGACGCCAAATATCTAGGCGTTCACTTAGACCGACGTCTTACTTGGAGGAAACATATTTGGAGCAAACGTAAACAACTTGACACTAGGCTGCGATCCATGTACTGGTTGGTAGGTCGTAACTCACGACTCTCCAATACAAGCAAAATAGTGATATATAAAGCTATCCTCAAGCCAATATGGAGTTACGGAATACAGCTATGGGGTACTGCAAGTCACAGTAACATAGAAATTTTGGAAAGATTCCAAAACAAAACTCTGAGAACTATGCTGAACATCCCTTTTTATGTTAGCAATAAATATATCCACATGGACTTAGGTCTAAATACAGTTAAACAGGAGATTACGAAATTTAGCAAGAACTATCAACATAGACTATCCACACACTGCAATGAACTGGTCACTAAACTAGAAGAAGCAAAGAGTGTAAAGCACACCAGGTTGAAGAGACACAGTGTCTACTCACTAACAAATAGATTCAATTAAATTGGTCAGCATATAGTAGGAGGAGTCTCACTGGAGACTCGTTCTAACGACTTAAAATATTCAACAGTATTACGGTCAACGAAGTGGCTCATTGTGTCAAACACAGATTGCCATATAGCAGAGAGAAAAAAAAATAGCAATCTTGAAAGAAAACAAGTATTCAGCTATGTTGCATGTAACAAACACCAAATATAAATACTCAAATATAAATCACGAGGTCAAATCTAAAAGAACACTTTTCTGGAAGCAAACATAAAGAGATGGATTTTAATATTTCAACACTATGACTGCAACTATTAGCTACTGCCAAGATTTTTGCATTTTAAATAATTAATCTTTAAAAATTTTACATTGTTTTTATATACCATAAAATATAGAGGATTTGAGAACATAAATAAAATTGTTATTTTATCTGCTCAATTCTTCCAACAAAAGTGCAAAGAAAGTTGGGTAAATTATCTAGAGTAGGTATCCCTAAAAGCATACACATTGTCAGTTTTCCGGCAAGTAATTACACAACGCTTACTCACACATCTTATGTTTCAGTGCAAGGTGTGACACGCTGCGAGGCGTGCTTAATGTTTAAACTGCTCTGTCTATGTTAATCTAAGTTATTTGCCTACTGACAATTATAAATAATAATGGTTACACTCACCAAGAAGCTTTAAATTCTGAGCATTGTCTTTCCTGATTTTCTTCAGTCGATCAAAGCAAACACTGTACTTATCTGCGTCAAATATTTCATCAAATCGCTCTTTAACTTTCTTGCCCTCATCCAGCGGCCAACTAGAATCCTCTTGATGGCAGAATATTACTGAATTCAAGATAGCCTTAGGTACGCCTGAGAAAAGGAACATAAATACAAGAACATTTGAGATATATTATGAACCTATATCATCATGAAATATATGAAAAAAAATACCCAGTTCTTCATGCATAACTGAATCCAAGTCGGCACATCTCGAAGACACATCTTTAGCTTTCCCAGAGTCATCTAAGATGGACAAAAATGAATCTAAAGTCTGAAATTTAGGTTTCTTCTTTGCCAAACAGGTCACTTTCATAGACCGTGTTACTTCCAGTTGTTTATCTTTTGCATTTACTATCTAAAATGTGAATATTTTTTGTTATAGCAACAAGAGTAAAACTAATTATAGCTCTAGTACGAGTATGGATAATCAGTAAAATTTTTATCCAGTAACCACATAAATATATAACCATTTGAGTACAATACGAAGTCGTAATCGAAATTCAAATATTTCGAAGAAAGTTATGTTGAGGTTATTTATTCAAATTACACTGGTTCAATAGAAAACAAATAAGATGAGGTTACCTTCAGTTTAACTTGACCGTGCACTTCGGTAGATCTGTTCACTTTAGCATCATGAACAAAACATTCATTTCGACTCCCTGGTGGCATTTGCCCTGTTATTGCATACCGTAAACACTCGATGATCGTGGTTTTACCACATCCATTTTGTCCCAATATCAAAGTTAATGGCCTATCGAACGAAATGCGTTGCTCATCATTGTCCTCCGGACCAAAGCTTCTTATGCCTCTAATCGCTAAAGATCTAACCCCTGCCATTATGAATCTATAAGATTACGCATGTAATGTTATTTCGCGCCAAGTAAATGATAACCCAGTTAAAAGAAAGGCCGGGTACGCGATACAACAGCAAAACAGGCGCCAAGAGACAGCCAGAAAGACAAGCGTCAAGCGTCAAGCGCTATTAACAATGTTGCAAGCTCCGAAAATACAAAAAATACTTTGTATGCCGCTTGCCGATGAATGTAGGTAAAAAAAAGGTTCTATAATATTATCACAAATTAAGATACTATTTTTACCGAACATGCTATAAATCTACGACCTACCTTACCTTGTACCTTACCCATCAAGTTTTTTTTTACTAAACTCCCAAAGCCTTTGGTGTAGAGATTTTTGTCCCGTCAAATATACCGTCAGCCGTTAGAAACATTTAAATCCCGATTCCATCCGGTATACAAACGGAAATCCATTAAGTTGGCAACAATGCAAATGTTTTTTTTTATTGAAGTGAAACTTATTTATCGACCTACAGGTCAAATCTATGTTTAAAAAAATCGTCACACTAAAGTCGTCACTTTTTCTGTCACTTTGGACCGTCACGGCGCCGTCTTCTAGGGTTTTGACATCACAGTGTAGTAACTAGGTGAAACTGTACAGAGCCATCTATTGTCGACTAGCGTAAAGAGTTTAAATATTATGGTTTGCTACACTCAGCGACTATATAACCCCTAGACTCCTAATAACAGACGATCGGCTTCGGCCAACACATCTGACAAATAGATCCAATGTAGCTTACCGTTCAAAATCTTCAAGTCAGTTGCGACCACAACTGTGAGCTGTAAATACTTCCGTGTTTGCGAATAAATAATTATTGTAATGAACCCGTGCACAATAAAATGGTGTGGTATAAATAGCCATAATTCAAATTTTCAGAAAAATGGCATTACATTTCACAGGTAAGTCAATAACGACACATAATCACATTTTATTTAAAATTTTACGGAGTTCATCTTAGACTGGTCATTTGGGTGTTTACGCGCCATCTTGTTATATTTGCATCTCTTTCCGACGAAAGTACTTTTTACATTTTCTATTTCGTTTTGTTTTTTAACATTAAAAGTAAGTGATACACCAAAAGGATATGTCGATAGTTCTATCGATAAAATTAAAAATAAGAGAAACTATCGCCCGAATACTCAAGTAATCAATTTATCTGAGGCCCATTTAATTTTAAAAGGCTTCTTATTTTAAATGGTTAGTTCATTAGTAATAGTTAATTCATTTTAAAAATGATTAGGATATACATTTCGACTAGCGGTATCAGAAATAAATGTTATTGGGATAATTTTTTATTTTGTTTGTTGATTATAACGATTGTTTTGAGTTATTCTTTGTGTTATTCCTACAAGTCAGCTCAAATATTCTTAATGTCCACGAGACTTACTAAGCGCCATCTGTCATTCGATAACATAAATAGTTTCGTTAAAATATTAATATGTTTAATAAATAATAATAATATTACTATAAAACTTTATTACATAAAAGTAATATCGATAAAAAAAACGTGTTTTCGTTTAACTCGTCCTATCCCTATGCCTATATTTCCAAGGTTGTATAATGCGATAAGGTGTTGGAAGAACCAATCATAATGCAGTACCCCGCTTCCTCAAACCTCAGGTACTTGACAGAATTAATTTGAAGAGAAATATTGAACATTAGGAGTCTAGGGGTTATATAGTCGCTGGCTACACTTATTGAAATTACTTTAAATAAATAGTGAAAGTGAGAGATTGTTTTCTTGTTGTTTTGAAAAATCATCATGTGATTGTGATTTTGGTATTATTTTTATGTTAGTCTCACTTTTGATTGTAGGTATTAGGAAACGTATTATAACGTCGTATTATAACGTATTACGTATTAACGTAATTTATTGAAATTAAGCATCATATTATATGACTGTCAATTTAGCAGACTTTAATATTTAAACCAATAACACGTCTACATCAACTGTTAGAGATGACACCGTCATCTCCTTTTTTCCATCGAACTACCCGTTCTCGGTGGAAAGTTCATCCGTTCCACCTGGTAACGCCCACTGCTAGCACTGTACGTTTCTAGAGATCATTTTTACCTCGAACGTGTTCACTCTGGAATGAGCTTCCTCCCACGGTGTTTCCTCAGTGCTATGACTTATCCTTCTTCAAACGAGGTTTAAAAAAGTTTTTTACGGTAGGCAGCGGCTTAGCTGTGCCCTTGGCATTGCTGACGTCCATGGGCGATGGTAACCACTAACCATCAGGTGGGCCGTTATCTCGTCTGCCTTCGAGGCAATAATAAAAAAAAAAAAAAAAAAAAAACATAATATGTTTGGGATTATGTTTTATTTAAATGTCTTGAAAAAAAAAAAACTACTCACGACGCGTTTAAATTGTCTTTTTTATTTAAATTTCGAATGTCACTTTTACGGCCAGTTCTTTATTGTTACTGGCTGGTTTTACAGGGCAAGTATGAAAAAAAGTGTCGTTACATCTTTTGGTCTTAATTTTTTCCGTCTAGCACCCTTTCTCAACGCGCGATAAGGAACTTCGTTCCAATTAGCAACCTTACGAAAGGAGAGAAATAAGTATCCGTTTCAACAATATACAAACTCAGCGTCATCCACGCCACTCCTATCTAAAAGAATGCGCCAATAATTTTTTTTTTTTTAAGTTTTATTTTTCAAATTTTGCCGCAGTCTCGCGTAGGCACGCATGCGAGCATGTCGTGTGTGTGTGTCCGCGGTACCTGAGTTAACCTCTATTAGTAGTTGGTTTATTCATTCCCACGCGATATTGCCGTGCCCCGGCTACCTGACGGCACGACCTTTCCTTATCGGAACTATCAATACCAATGCGATCCGAGTATGGCGGATAACACAAGCGTTTCAACGCACTGTTATCCACCTTTAGACACAGACGCATTAGATGCATGTAGTAGTGAAGATGAGTTGGTGCAATCCTCTAAAAGACAACGGGAGAGCAGTAGTGAAGTAGAAGAAGGTTGGTCAACAGTTGCGGGAAAGAAAACGCGCCGAGGGAGCAATAATTCGGCGAAAGATGAAAAAATCGAGGTATATATCTCATCCAAGGATAGACTCCCAAAACAATTCGCTATGGCCCGCATCCTGAAGGACTATAATATAACGAAAATATCTCTAATTAAGTACCTAAGCCCATTTAAAGTTAGACTCCAGTTTGAGAATATAGCAGCATCAAAGAATCTATTTCAATGTGAAGATCTTTTAACGAAAGGATGGAAATTTCAAAGGGCCATGGAACTATCGGTTTGCTATGGTATTATTCGAGATGTGGACCTAGACTTAACTGATGAAATTATCATGCAGAACATTACATGCCCCCCTCCAGCTAAGCTCCTGTCACTCAAAAGGCTAAATAGTCGGAACAGAAATGAAGGAGGCTGGAGCCCTTGCGAAACCGTTCGCTTATGTTTTGACGGAGACCAATTACCTGCCTTTGTTTGTGTATATGACATTAACATAAAAGTTGCTCCCTATGTCCACCAAGTATCTCAATGCTCATTGTGTTGGAAACTAGGCCATACAAGAAAAATGTGCCCGGGTAAAACTATTATTTGTCCTAAGTGTGGTGGGCGACATGAAAATTGTGATACAACATCGTATACCTGTGTTAACTGCGGCAAAAATCACATGTCCATGAGCAAGTTGTGCCCGATGTACAAAAAGGAGAGGAAGCTTAGAGAAATTATGGCTGAATTTAGATGTACGTATAGAAAGGCACTAGAATGTTACGTCCCTCCCGAAAATTCCCCTCAAGCTCCGTTGGCTTCGGATTTTAATACCACGTTCCCACCTCTTCGACAAGATTCCACAAGGCTACATTTTTCACCTGCGCCGCAAACTTCTCAACATATAAGTTATGTCGAAGCTGCACAAAAGGAAGACATTCAACGAATTTCCAAGACACAAGACAAACCCCGCCAGACTGGCAAACCTAGTGTTGGATCGTCAAAGAAGAAGACTCACCCAGCTCAAGAGGACTGGATGTTCTGGGAATCTGATGCTGATAATGAACAAAATCATATGCCAACTAATGATGATGATCAAACAAACAGACATCCCCCCTTCAGCGAACTTTTATCTCGGCTTAATGAAGTCATCTTCCTCCAAAAATTTAGCGTGTCCTCCAAAATAAACTCTGTCATTCAGTTGTGCTTAGAGTGGTTTATACTAGTGTTGCGGAGCTATGTTTCAAGGTGGCCATTAGCAAAAGTATTGTTTAACATTATTACACAATCACAGTGATGAATAACAGAGGTATAAAGCTTAACATTATTCAATGGAACGCCCAAAGTATAAAACCTAAGTTAGATTCCTTTTCAGAGGCTTTACGACAAGAAAAGGTCCATATTGCTGCCCTGAGTGAGACTTGGCTTGAGCCAGAAAGTCAATTTAAAGTATCGTGTTACGATGTATATCGTGTGGATCGTGACGACTCATTTGGTGGTGTGGCCTTAATAGTGCACAAATCCATTAAATCTCAACAGAGACGCGTACACGCTGTCAATAGTGGAATTGAAGTGGTGTGTGTACAATTATTTAACTGCCACCCTATTGAGACGATAGTCGCAGTATATTGCCCCTCTAGGATTGTCACTTCACAACATGACTGGGATCATTTTTTTTCGATGTGGTCATCCAAAACCTTAGTCTTGGGAGATTTTAATGCTCACCACGTGAGCTGGTCCTACAAAACTGACCGTCGAGGCAATTTAGTTTATAATTCACTTTTAGATGCCAACTTTATTTCCTTGAATGATGGTACACATACGCGAGTACGTTTGGTAGATAACACACTGCAAAAATCATCCCCTGATATTTCTTTCGCATCTTCAGAGATAGCGTTAAATTTTGATTGGTCTGTTTTAAATGAAAATTTGGGTAGCGACCACTTATGGATTAAAATTTCGAGTTTGTGCCCCCAACATATTCCCTCAGTTAAGAAGAGAAATTTTAGCAAAGCAAACTGGGCTTCTTATACTCATTATTTAGAAAATAAATTTCATAATACGTGTTTTCCCAATGATCTTCAGCAAGCCTATGATCTATTTTTATTTCTTCTTAATAATGCAGCTAATAAATATATTCCTTTCCTTAAATCAAACCAAAACCCTACTTCTAAGTTTTCTCCCAAACCTTATTGGAACACTAATCTTTCGCATGTTGTAGCTCAACGAAGATTAGCTTTGGCCACTTTTAGGCGCAATCCTGTTCCCCACAACTTGGACATTTTAAAACAAAAGACACATTTAGCTCAAAAGTTGATTCGGCAGGCTAAAGGTGAGAATTGGCAACAATTTTGTTCCACAATCGACGAGTCAACAACTTCCAGTCACTTGTGGCGTAAGATGAAGTGGCTGAAAGGATACCGTGCCCCTAAGCGATATGTGGACTCCCAATGTACTAAACAATTGTTACGATCATTAACTCCGGATTTTGTGTCGCCTTCTGCTCCTATTATTTACAACGACAATTCAACTTTAGAGTGTGAAATCTCTATTCAGGAGCTAGAAAAATGTATTAAATGCAAGGATACATCTCCTGGATGCGACGATGTATCATACTCTATGATTAAGAACTTACCTAATACAGGCAAACGTATTCTATTATCGTTATATAATAAATTTTTTATCTTTAATTTTGTTCCTTATCAATGGCGCGATATATGTATTTTGCCCATCCCAAAGCCCAACCGTGACCCCAATGATCCTACTGCTCTTCGTCCAATATCCCTTATGTCTTGCGTGTGCAAGATATTTCACTATATTTTATGCAAGAGATTGGAATGGTACCTTGAAAAGAATAATACGTTTTCCCCCAACATGGTTGGATTCCGTAAGGGAAGATCTTGTCTAGATTGTTTAAGCTGCTTACTATCTACTATTCAAACTGGTTTTTCAGAGGGTTGTTATACTGTTGGGTGTTTTTTGGACATTGAAAGTGCTTACAACAATGTAGATAATGTGACTTTAATTAATGTTTTGGATAAACTTCAAGTTGGAACACGCATTTGTAAATATTTGTGGAATTTTCTTCATAAAAGAGTCCTTAAAATTAAATCAGGTAGTGATTTTATAAGCAGAGTTTCAGGTCGCGGTTTGGCTCAGGGTGATCCGTTGTCACCTTTACTATTTAATGTTATCACCTACGATATATGTAGGCGCTTGCAAAATTATATAACCATTTCGCAATACGCGGACGATTTTGCGATTTATATACGGTGTGCATGTATTCGTGAAGGACAATTTAAAATCCAGGCAGCCTTAGATACAATTGCCAAAATGTTAGCGAATGTAGGTTTGGATATTTCCCCCAAAAAGAGTAAAATTTGTATATTTAACAGAGGTTTTCGTAGGCAAAGTGTCGATGTTTGTTTAAATAGTACTTCTTTGGAAGTGGTGGACAATGTCAGATACCTAGGTATGTGGCTTGATAGGGGTCTTCGATGGAAGAAACACATAGATGAGCTCTGCCAAAGAATACATAAGTTCATGAACATATTCAAAATTTTAGTGGGTCCTAATTGGGGCGTTCACCCTATTCATTTGAGACGACTGTACATCGCACTTATTCGTAGCCGCATGGACTTTGGGAGTTTCTTGTTTGATAACTGTACTAATGTCCATTTAGTTAAACTTGACAGGCTTCAAAATACTTTCTTAAGACTAATCGGTGGTTTCATAAGAACCACACCCATCCACGTAATGGAATCGGAATTATGTTTACCCCCCTTATTTGTGCGACGACGTTATCTAGCTGGGAAATTCTATTTAAAGTCCAAGGCCCACTGTTTTCCTATAATTCATTTGGTTGAAAAACTACATCACTTGCGTACAAACTTCTATTGGCGACGTAAGAAAGTACCACTGCTGGCAACTATTCATGATTTACTAAGAGGCGAACCAGTTCAAAATTGTCCTAAGTTTGACATATTTTCTATGGACACTTGGGTCAGCAATATGGATCTATCTAGTATAGTTAAACCGTCGTTAGATAAAATTGATAAAACAAAAAATAGTTACAATGTTCTAAATTTAAGAAACATTACTTGCATATCGATTAATGAACAATACCATACCTTTTACTCTATTTACACAGACGGTTCTAAACAAAAAAAATGTTTCGGTGCCGCATTTTTTGATAATCAAACAGGAATATCTTTTAAACTTAAAATTTCCTCAAAAATTTCTATAATGCATTTAGAATTAATTGCCATCGCGGAAGCTTTAGCGTACATCGAATCCTTGAATTATGATCGATACGTTGTATATACAGACTCAAAAAGTGCATTACTTCACTTACTCAAATGCACTACATCTTTTAGAGGGCTTCCTTTAGCTTACTGTATTATAAGATCAATTTTTGGAATCGTCGCTAATAATAAAACAATTGTTCTTCAATGGTTGCCTTCACATATTGGACTGAAAGGAAATGAGACAGCCGATCGTTTAGCAAAGGAAGCCGGTTCTGACGGAGAACTTTTCACGTGTTTACCATCGTACACAGAACAATTACCCGTGGTTAGACGCATTTGTCATGATTTATGTTCTGAATATTTTGACAAAAGGTCTCTGATCAAAGGCATATGGTATAAGGTAATACAACCATCCCTTCCTCGTTCACTTTGGTTCAATGAGAACGAAACGAACAGGCAAGATGTTGTTACGGCTCTGAGACTCCGATCTGGCCATGTCCCGCTAAATAATTTTGGGTTTATGATGCGCAAATCAATTTCACCAAACTGCGCTGTATGTGGCGTTGTAGAGGATGCACACCATATACTTTCAGAATGTAAACGCATCGAGTCCCAGAGACGGCAAACTTTTGGGAACATTAATTATAATTTAGGATTTTACAATTATATTTTGGCCTCTCCAAATTCGGAGAAAAAAGTTATTTAAATTAGTAAACGAATGTTTAAAGTTGCGCTAACATTAGTTGTAACTTATAAATAATTGTCAACTTACAACTAATTTTGCTACTAATGTATCACTTTTACTCACCTGTTTCTAACTTTTTGTTTTGTTTTAAGTTAATTTTTTGTATAATTTTTTATTGTTTATTTTGTATGCAATAATGGGGGTGACATTTTCAATACTGAAAAAACCCCCTTACATAAATAGAAAAAAAAAAAAAAAAAAAATTTGCCGCCCTACTAAAAGTGCCTCCCAAACAAACTATCGCCGTCACCCCAACTACGCTACGCCTTTGATTTTTATGATTTTTCTTCCATACCCAGTTTCAATAACAATGATACATCAGCGTTGGTAACAACACTCCTTTATTATAGACAGTCAATCGTGCCTTTCAAGACACCTTCCAGCTACCCATAAAAGGCGTGCAACGCCCTATTCACCCAATCGGGTAATCACCAGTCTCACTTGTCTATCCAGTGACTAAGGCTATATGGTCGCTATGTCTAGTCAAACTTTCTTAATTCAATTTCTGAAATCAAAAAATAGAAAAAACGGCTACATAAGCCTGGAGAGGGAGCCGGAGAGGGATCAGGCGCAGGACGACGGCTTTACGTGATTACCGTGGCACGGGGTATCACATCGCCAACTTCCTGACTCCGAGCTGCGACTGAGTAGCTAATTTTTAAGTTGGGAAGACCCAGTCATTGGACGGTATTGAAAATGAATTTCAAGTTCGAGTTACATCTCAAGTAGACATAATGTATTGAACTTTTAATACATTTTGTCTACTTGAGATGTAACTCTAACTTGAGATTCATTTATTAATACCGGCCATAATGTTTTTGGCTCGACCTTGGATTCAAACCCAGGACCTCAGCGCGCAAATCGTACTCGTAACGTGTACTCAATCGAGGTAGTCATATGTATTATATATTAATGTACATACGTATGAAGTGACACTTTTTCAATCAATTCATTTCTTTCACTGTTCTTATAATAATAATTGTATTCCATTAATACGTTCAAATTATTACTATTAATAATTAAACATATTAAAGTTGAAGATCTATTATCATAAACATAAAGCTATACTCTTTGACTAACAATACATTAGATTGAGTCACGCGCGCATGTTACTGCAAGTTGGCATTCGACCAAAAAAAATGGTACACACATAAATTAATTGCAACTACAACATAAAATTCATGGTAAAATTTTTCCTTTTTTTTAGGTCCCAAAAGTAGAATCTGTAACTAGTACTGCCTCAGAGTAAGTATAAGTACCTATAGAGCGCTAATATCGCACCGTGCGCCCACTACCCAGCGTAAGCAGGTGAACTATAGCTACTTATATAGAAATGTTGGCCACTGCTAGGGATGGGCACGCGAGCAGCACCAACGCAACAGTTATCGATAAGTACAGGTCCGGCGGCGCGGTACATATTGTTGTTAAAAAATTGTGGTTCTACAAAATATGGCCTTGTGAGTAATTTTAAGCGTATTGCGTTAGTATAGATAAAACCTATACTGCGAATTAGTAATAATAATATTAATGGATATCCATTATAATTGAACCGATGCATATAAACCGAGCATCGCACCATGGATTTCTTAGCTAGTCTCCCCAAGCCTAAAATAGTCACGTCTAGTTTTTGAAATATTTATTACCAATGTTAAAAAAATATATCTTAATGATTGCTAACTTATACTGTCAAGGCCCTTGATAGAAGCTATGCAATAGCTTAAAAATATCATCGTAATCGGTAAATTTTTACGAACAATAAATATTTCTTTCATTTCATAAACAAAAATGCAATTATTAATTGGCTTAAAAATCACACACAGACAAAAACAGTTACCTAAGCTACATTAAGCATCGCCTTCGATAGTAATAAATACGTATGCATATGAAAATATTACATCGATTCTGGTATCGACGCATAACATCACTATCGAAAAAGCGGGATGCGGAGCAGTGCGGGGGGTACAAGCGTTCGCCTCCCGTGCGTCTTTCATACCGCGACGAGTGATTTCAATTTTACCTAAAAATATATTGAAATATGGCTTGCCTGTGAAACGTGATATTATAATTCTGTTTAGTGTGTTTCCGAGTGTCGTTTTTACAACATTCCACATACCATTTAACCATTTTGCAGTATTAATAATCAAATGTTCGCATAGATCTCACTCGCGTGTGCTCACACCGTTCCTACTCGAGTGACTACAAGCGCTTGCAGCCGGCGCAGGACGATGTTCCCACCCGTGCCTATTGTTCCCACTTGCATACACGCGCTCTATAGTAGTTATACTTACTCTAAGAGTACTGCCTAGTTGCTAGTACGTACTTTCAAACGTGAAAAAGCTGTATTTAGTTTCTTCGGTGACCTTTTCATTTTTTAGGTCCCCGTATTACTGTTTTCCTTTTCAAAGCAAAACACAATTCAGTGTTTGATGTTGAAAGTTGGTATTGTTGCCTATCACCACAACTTTTACTTGGTACATGGTACAAGACCCTGAAAAATGGTAAGGATACTAGGAAATTGGTACGTTTGGCAACCCTGTGCAGGAGCTTTTTTAGGTCACCACCCCATCCAGTTTCCGTCGATAACATCTAACTTGCTTACAACCGGAAACATTGAAATCGAAGACATCTTTTTATTGCTCCTCGCGTGAATTACCGATTTTACTGTTTATTTTTACACCATCTACTGCTTTTTGGTTTTCTAGGGTTGGCAATACTGGTCCTAGGCTGTATGTTCAAGTTCATTGTTCAATTATCAATATTGATAGATTTTTCTGGCAACACGAATAGCGTCCAACCTAAACTAAAAACACAAAATTTATTTATTTTATTTGTCTCTGTAGGTATTTTGTATATTATAAAGTTAAAGTGACTTACGTAATACAAAAAATCATAAGTTTATCACTTAAAAATAATCTACATTATTCGTATTAGGGAAAGTGTAGCAGTGATCTCTAAGCAATTACAACGTTCATCGATTTGGATTTACATTTTGCAACAATAACATTTACAATACCATTTTAACCCGCAGTTTTTTGTTTGTACTGGGTATGTACTGTTTTGTATTTATGCTTGGCGAATATTATATTTGTATGTTTGTTTCCCTGAGTGACTAATGTACGACTAAAAAGGTCATCAAATTCTATTAAGGACATCAAAGTATGTAGTTTCCTTAAAGGTTTCTCCGTTGTAGGTTGTAGTGTAAATAGTGCTAGTGTAATATCATGTAGTATTTGTAGTCTAATATTAACCTCCAGGTGCATCTTGCATGAATAAAAATATTTTTTTATAAATGAAATAAAATTAGAAACATGAATTGAGAATATATATTTAACTATTGTCTCTGGGTGTAATCACTGTGGGCTTTGGTGCCTGGGTTAACTGTTGGGTTATCTCTAAATTGCTTATTGCATACATGTATGTATGTCACAGTGTAATGCAAAGTTTCCATCCCTACTCTAATGGATGGAAATTTGTGTATCAGAGTTGGTACATATTTTCTTTTGAGTTTGCAATTTGGTCAGTATCATAACTGATTTATTAGATGCCATTGTTGGAAGTACTTAAATAATTTATCTTAATTGGTACCACTGTAATAGGTGTTAAAATATGAAATGCTAACAGATGTTTAACAGACAGACGAACCCTCTATTCAATTATCTTTTTTGTATTTTCTGTTATTGATAGCTCTTAATAAAAGATTTGTGTGAAAAGAAAGTATTCATTGTTTATATTTTACTTTGGTCTTTCCCAAATAGTGTGCATAAATGTTCTCTGAAAGTGTTTGTTGTGGTAGAAAAAAATTTATAGATTTTGTTTGGCCCATAGAAGGCTTGAAAAGTTCATTCATTTATATTTTATATATTGATTAAGTTGTTAACCAAACTGTTGTTTACCTTGTAATTTTGAAAGGTCAAGAAATCTCAACAAAATAATATATAAGGATGTATAAAATATCCTTAAAATAAACAGTTGAGATATTTTCATAAAAGAACTTAGTTTAACAAAGTTCTTCTAGGTTATATCATAATTCCATGCAGGTATGTCATTCTACTTTATATATGTATCATGAGCATAACCAATCGGACATGTCTAGACACCAGTTGGTCTTATATTACAGAGTTTTCCTGGATATACACCAACCCCTTTCATTATTTCTTGATAATTATGGGTAAACATCTGTAAACTATGAGCAATAACAATCCTCTATTTGGAGGTGATGCAACGATTTTACAAGCTTTTTTATTAATTATTTGGACGGTTTATTTTGAAAGTGGTTTAAGTCCATTTTTGAGAAAAATGAGCTATCACGTAATTCATGCTCAATTTAATGTAATTTTTTATGTATAACTAATCCGTGTTTTGTACAACTTAAAATCGGTTGGTAAATGAAATTGCATAATCATCGATTATGAAAGTGGTGTAAGTCCAATTGAGAGAGGTAGGTGGCAATTTAAAATTATCAATTTATTACCTCTATGTCCTGGAAGACCGTTAAAATTTGAAAACATCGCCCTGGAGCCTTTGTACCAAAATGCCAGACCTATTACGTACGAAAAATATAAAGACATGAAGCACATATTTTGAAACACTACTACATACAGAGAATAAGTAAATTCTTGTAATCAGTATCTTGTAATGACAATGTAATTGCCGTCTAAAATAAAATTTTATGTGTAGTTATGCATATTTGTAAACAAAATTATATAAAAATGAATTATATTTTAAGCGATATTTGATTTTTCAAAATTGAAATTAAACGATTTTTACAATTGTCTAATTTTGAAAGTGGTGTAAGTCCATTTATAGCACATAAATATGTGTTATCATAGTCTGATTAGCCAAAAACAAATTTATATAAACAAATTAAATGTTGATAAAACAATAGAAACAATGCCAGACCTCATATGATTTGCCTGTATTTTTAAATCAACAAATATAGTAACCATTAATTTTCTCGAAACAAAAGAAAATGGACTTACACAACTTTCAAAATAAATGGTCCAATTTATACTTACACTAATAATATAAAGAGGAAAGAAACATGTTTTTTTGCTTGTAAAGGATAAACTTAAAAACTACTTGACAGATTTTAAAAAATCTTTCACCGATATTAAAGGTACATTATCAGCAAGTATGGTAGGCTACTTTTATCCCAGAAAATCCTGTCAAGTAGGTGGAGCCGCGAAGAAAAAGCTAGTTATAAAATAAAAAACAAGTTTCTGACCATAATTAGTCATTGGTGTGGTTGTTTTGTTCGAAACAATTTAATATCTATACAATTTTATTTCACAGTTATACAATGGCGTCAACAACAATGATCGAGACGGTTACTATCACAAGACCATTAAAGGTAAGTCTGCTTTACACGTTGTTGTTTATTGAATGTTTGGTAAATTCGGATATGGTACACTAAAATTTAAAACGGGAATGAAAACCATTGTTATAAACATGTAAAACTTATTTAAATTTGATTTTGTGAAACCCTTGTGCAGGGCCGGATTAAGAAATAATAATGTTTGGGCCCCTAGGCATTGCCATCTTTTGGCCCCTTTCCCTTTCCTGGCTTCCTAAAATATATTTTTTAAAGAAACCGTAAAAAGCCTGATTATACCTGGAGTTTTTTTGGACGTTACATAATTTTTCGGCGTTATGAGCGACTTTTTTGTCGTACCACTATCATCTTTCGATATTCGACGTTGTGTGACGTACTATACTATTTTAGCAGGTAATGGGTATATTATTTGACAAAATATGTATGGTTTTTGAGTGTACTTGCGTCTTTCGCACATTTACTTATTAAATATTTGTTTTAAACTAATCTACTAACAAATACCACCAGCCACTAAAAGCAATATTTCTTCGCTAAATGTGGGTCGAACTAAACCAACACTTTTGGTCGTAAATTCACTAAGTTGGCAATACTGCAGTCCGCAGTTTGCCTGCTCCTGTGCGGCCTGTTGTGCATTCTGAATTTAATGTAAGTAGTGACTCATTCTAATCTGCAATAACATTATGATAGCTTCCTGCTTCGGCCCTGCATACTTCTTACAGAACGATGGTGTTTCAGTGGCTACATCTTGTGGACGATTTTGAAACGTTTCATCATCGTCATCATCATCATCATCATCATCATCAGCCACACGACGTCCACTGCGGAACATAGGCCTCCCCTAAAGATTTGAAACATTTATTTATACCTAATACGTCACACAAGCAAACACGATATTTTCGCTTTCTGGTTATAAATAATTGATAACCATTACACTTGGTAAATACAAGTGAACATAAACATGGTATTATTCTTCTTTGTTTGATGGCGCCGAGCAAACCTATTGCGTGAATGTCACATTGGTGCCCAGTTCAGATTATATACTTGAATGTCTGCGTTGGCATGTTTCACTGTATATGTATTTTAATTCTTTATTTTCGTACACTGAAAATGATGGAATTTTAAGCACGTTTGAAACACAGTGACACGAAAAAAGAATTACATTGATCCGTTTGTCCCAGCGACTATATAACCCCTAGACTCCTAATAACAGACGATCGGCTTCGGGCAACACATCTGACAAATAGATCCAATGTAGCTTACCGTTCAAAATCTTCAAGTCAGTAGCGACCACAACTGTGAGCTGTAAATACTTCCGTGTTTGCGTAAAAATAACTATTGTAATGAACCCGTGCACAATAAAATGGTGTGGTATAAATAGCCATAATGCAAATTTTCAGAAAAATGGCATTACATTTCACAGGTAAGTCAATAACGACACATAATCACATTTTATTTAAAATTTTACGGAGTTCATCTTAGACTGGTCATTTGGGTGTTTACGCGCCATCTTGTTATATTTGCATCTCTTTCCGACGAAAGTACTTTTTACATTTTCTATTTCGTTTTGTTTTTTAACATTAAAAGTAAGTGATACACCAAAAGGATATGTCGATAGTTCTATCGATAAAATTAAAAGTAAAAGAAACTGTCGCCCGAATACTCAAACGCTACTCAACTAATCAATTTTTCTGAGGCCTATTTAATTTTAACAGGCTTCTTATTTTAAATGGTTAGTTCATTAGTAATAGTTAATTCATTTTAAAAATGATTAGGATATATTTTTGACTAGCGGTATCAGAAATAAATGTTATTAGGATAATTTTTTTATTTTGTTTGTTGATTATAACGATTGTTTTGAGTTATTCTTTGTGTTATTCCTACAAGTCAGCTCAAATATTCTTGTTAATGTCGATGAGACTTACTAAGCGCCATCTGTCATTCGATAACATAAAGACTTTCGTTAAAGTATTAATATGTTTAATAAATAATAATGATATTACTATAAAACTTTATTGCATAAAAGTAATATCGATAAAAAAATCGTGTTTTCATTTAACTCGTCCTATCCCTATGCCTATGTTTCCAAGGTTATATAATGCGATAAGGTGTTGGAAGAACCAATCATAATGCAGTACCCCGCTTCCTCAAACCTCAGGTAGTTGACAGAACTAATTTGAAGAGAAATATTGAACATTAGGAGTCTAGGGGTTATATAGTCGCTGGTTTGTCCTAAACAAAATACCTTAGTAAACAGTGTTGTCAGATTAGGCGATTTTTCGCCTTAGGCTATCGGGGTGACAATTTGTGATTAGCGAGCAGTCGCCGTTTAGGCTAAATCTCTATTTTTTGGGAATTTGGGGCCATTTTAAGCTTTTAGAGTACAAAATTTGTGCGAAGATCCCCTGCCAAACTGATGAATTTAAAATTGAGGACCTTTTTTTTACTTTAAACCACTCAGTCGGCGCCTTTAACCACCATCTATTTCGAAACACTGTTAGTAAACGTCGTGTTTAATGTAAAAACAGATTATGTGATCGCAACCTTTATAAATATTTATCATGTTCTAATCCAATATAAGAGACCACCTCGCATATCTGCGTGAATACTGACAAGTGCGCAAAGCCTAGTATTAGATTAGTAGACAGTGTTCACGAGCCATTAGTGAAGGTTGGTGTCGTGATGCAAACACACGGAAACCTGACCGCCAGCTATTTGTGGCAACCTGGGGAATTCGCGCGGCGGATGCTAGGCGAGCGACCGTCGCCAGTCCCACCGACCAGGGAGCTCTGGCCCCCGCCGCAACAAACGCTCAGCATCAGCACTCTCCATGTCGCCTATCTACAAGATGAGCCTCCACCGAGACGCTCCTCAACCCTGCCTGCGCAGCCTTGCCCGGTTGACCTTGAACATGAGTATACAAGGCCGCGAGTTTGCACCATCGGTACCAACACTGATCCGCCACCAACTATTATCTCCCGGATAAGGACTCTGGTAAAACGTAAAGATGAATCTACTAATCAACCCGTGGCCCGTCTCACGGCCGTGCCGAAAGAAACTACTTTCGACGTAAAACAAGAAGAAAATCCTGCTAGAAAAGCCTTAAACCGAATCCAAAAGGCTATCACCGGGGCAAAATACAAGATTGCGCCTGGAACTGAAGCCGTTGAAAGTCCAAAGATTGTTTATGACATGTCTAAACCTGGCGATAGAATGCAGACGACTTTTGGACAAGAGGAGCGCACGTGCTGTAAAATGCCTACTCGAGAGGAATTCCATAGACGTTTGCGGGCAGTGGGCGGTTGGTTCCGTCGACGACCGCGGATCCCGCCTCGGCGCCAGGCACATTTGCCGCGTCTTCAAATCACTCAGGTGTGACAATCGTGAAGATTTGCCAAACTGCACGTGTCCAGTCTGATCGCTAATTCGTGTACCCATATGTGAAACTTCTTTGTATTTAATTAGTTTTGTAAGCATAAGTAGGCTAAGTGGTGTCGATGTTTCAAGTTTATGTTGTAGACAATTGACAGTTTAAGTCGCTCTTTTGGCTAATAAATGTGTGTGTGTGTGTGTGTATAATGTGTACTTTGTTGAGGCGCGGGAGGGCGGGCGTGAGGGCCGCGCACGGCGCGCTGGGCGGGCGGCGGGCGGCAGTCCTGTGCCTAACGCCGCGCCGCCCGCTCTTCGCGCTCACACGTGTCGCAGCCCGCCCTGCCACTGTCCCATGCACGACACTCCTTTTTACAAAAAAATAACCCTTCAAACGAAAATTAACACCATTCGAGATCATAAAGTGATCAGTTGCAAAATAAGAAGTTTATTCCTATAAGGTGATATTTATTACGTTTCAAACGCAGGACAACCGGCGCAGCCCACTGCGCAAATCTCACAATGAAACCGAAAACTAGGACAAAAAGTAGGAATTTCTAGCGGTATTATTAACAAGAAGGCTGTATACTTGAATATTACCTATAAATATATTTCCATACGAAGATTAACTACGTGAGCTTTTTAATATAGTAAATTTTTGATGTTCTAATTGCTTGTGCTGAAACTAGTTCAAACCTCTATTGTGTTTTCGAATATTAGAACGCTCTACTATTTAAATATAATCATGTTTGAGGCACATGTGCCATTGTACTAAAAAAAATTGTGGTCTGTAAACTGTAAAGCATAAAAATTATGGTCACGCAGTTGTTACCCCTAAGGTAACATCTACGTGACAGCACATACACCTAATAGAATGAGTGGGTAATAAAACTTAAAGAGAAACTTAAAATTTCATCAGAGCTATTTGGCATTAAAAACACTTTAAAATATTTTAGATGTAGCCTGTCTAGACGTGTGACTTGCTCTCTCAATTTGCTCAAACTTCTATGTGAACATAAAAAAATCCCACTTTAAATGTATTTAAAACGAATGACTGTAATTTAATCAAATGATAATATTAAGCAACATGGAATAATACGTGACGTGAAGTAGAAGTTATTGATAAAAACGTGGTGTTTTCGTGTATTAGGTACGGCACGCAGACTAACACCCGTATTCTAAGACGTTTCCTCGAAAATTCCTCGACTCCACTCAACCTCACTGGAGGTAATCTGTATTCTTAGTTGAAAAAAATCTCCTCCACTCAACGTCCCTCAAGATTTTTCCTTTCTCGAGGTAAGGAATCAACTGTCAAACTCAAGGTACCTCGCGACGAACCTTAAGGAAGACTCGAGGAAAGATATTCGCTTTCAGCTTTGTAAACAGTGTTCAATCGATATTTTTTCCTGTGTTAAAAATGGATTTCCAACGGTTCCTGCAATACTTGTACGATACTCCATACGAATATCCCGAACGGCGTTATTTAAGAGATGCAGAAAACCCGATAGAGTTTTACGACGACACAGAATTCCAAAGACGCTATCGTTTTAGGAAAGACACTATAACAAACATTTTATTACCAATTGTTTTGGGAAGTAGTGGCACGGGCACTAACAGAGGATTACCCATTCCACCTTTAATTCAGCTGTTAATTGCGTTAAGATTTTACGCAACTGGAAATTTTCAAGTAAGTACCTACGCAGCATCAAACCTTGTTAAAAATTTATGAAAACACAAATAAGTATGGTTGTTATATTACCGTTCATTAATTTATTGTTCTTTCTTTGCAGATTGTTTGTGGTGATTTACATAAAATAAGCCAATCTGTTACATGCAAACTTGTTGTAAAAATCTCAAAAACGATTGCTTTGAAAATAAAACAATTCATAAAATTTCCAACAACTCCTGAGCAAGCAGCAGTCAAGAGAAAGTTTTACCAAATAGCTAGATTTCCAGGTGTATTGCGCTGCATAGATTGTACACACATACCTATCAAGAATCCTAATAGGCGTAATGGTGAGGTATTCAGAAATCGCAAAGGTTGGTTTTCTATCAACGTCCAGTTGGTATGTGGTCCTGACATGGAAATTTATGATATTGTGGCTCGTTGGCCAGGATCAGTACATGATTCGCGCATATTTGCAAATAGCAGGTGTTGTATGAGATTTGAAGATGGCAGTCTCGCAGGCATATTAATTGGTGATAGTGGATATGCACAGACATCATATATGTTTACACCAATAGCAAATCCACAAACCCAGTCTGAAGTGAGGTACAATAGAGCTCACATAACCACTAGAAATACCATTGAAAGATTAAATGGAGTTTGGAAAAGGCGGTTTGCTTGTTTAAGTAGAAAACTACAAAATAACTTAAGCAACACCTGCAATATTATAGTTGCTTGTGCAGTTCTGCATAATATATGCCTGATGACTCATGAAGATATGGTAACTGATCCTATTGAAGGCATACAAGAGGTTCCTGTTACTCATGCAAATGATTCTGATCGAGGTAGCTTAATAAGAGCAGCTTTTATTATAAGACATTTTTAACATTTATATTGTTTTGTGTTTATATTTTTGTACTATTTTATAGTTGATTCTAAATTTTATAAGGCAAAACTAAATACTTTCCCCTTTATTAATATTATATTTTATTATTGGAACATTGTTGGTTTATTTGTGGCTTTTACGATTAACAATACTGGAAACTAGAGTGAAATATAATATGTAGGTACATATTATACACATATTTATTAACTACTATAAGCTTTCAAAATTACTACATAATAACTTTTATTTTATTTGGCTTCTTTTATGTGGTTTTAATTTGTTTTTATTTTATAGTATAGGTTGGCAAACATCAAGTGTGTTACTTGATGTTCAGTTATATTCACAACTCATAAACATCCACAATATGAGAAAAATCATAGAGGCATTGCTGAACATAAAGATAAAGAATGGGGATTAGAAAGTGTAATGAGGAAAAGTTGGGTCTCCAATAATTTCTTTCACCATATGAAATGTAACAGTGAGCAACCACTTTGTTAGTTATGTGTATGAGAGAGAAACACAGTTGAGCCACCCCATACGTGCTGTACAGTATACACAAAAGTATATGTGCCTCTACCAATTAAAACACTGATATTGTACATAATATAATGATTCAATTTTACTTTATGTGAAAGCTTTAGATGTCAATTTAAAATTTTATAATAATGCTTCAGTTCAAACAGTGTTGCGAATCTATAAAGAAATAAATGAAACAAATTTATGTATTAATATACTATTTTTTATTAATTTGTCTTTCTGCTTCCTCCCTCTTCAGCTGATTATAACGCAGAACCTCTTCAGCATTTCTTCGCTCTACATCAGCTTTTTTAAACATTTCTTCAGCTGCTTTTACAAGCCATTGCTTTTCTGCCATAATTAATGTGTGTAGCTCCTCTTCCCTTTCATGAAGTCGTTCATAATTACATTTCCTTATTTGAAATTCTTCAGTGATTACTTTTGCTCTAATATTCTTTGCTCCTCCTAAACAAAATAATATTGCTTTAGTATAACATAATTAATTAATTAATAACATAAGTTTGATCATAAACTCTAGATGTATTAAAATTATAATTAGAGATTTTAGAACATACTTTACTCAAAAAGTGTTATTTTTTAAACACATAAAAAGTTATTGTGCATTTCTTACTCAATATTATTATAGTATAATATACTCAATATTTACCTGGTGTCTGTTGACCACTTGTGCTGTAGTCAGTGTGACGAGATGCAGAACGACCAAGGTTATCTATAAAAAATGCACTATAAGATGTTTTGTATATACAATTATGTAATTCAAAAGTTACACATTAATACTGTAATACAATTATCATTAAATCTTTTTTATTTCTTTTATACTTTCTAACACCTTTCCTCAATTAAGGTTAGTCACACATCCATGATTCTTTTGGTATTGTGGTGATTGACTCGTCAAGCCCCGGTGCGGATGCCAGCGTCCGAGTATATAGGGTTTCCACATACATCTATATATATAAACGGGGTTTAACGGGTTAACTTGTTCATTTGACAGACTATATAAAAAAATAAAATATACCTTTGATAGTTTCTGGTTCTGTTTCTGCAGTTACCCCTGTGTCTTGTGATCCTTCATGTATGGCTTCTGGTAAATTGTCGCTATCTATAACATATTGGATTTCCACATCAGTTGTGGGTAAAAGGGCTTCATCTATAAGCATATGATCATCCTTTGAAGGTCCTGGGGCTGGCTGGTATGACCCTCCACCTGTCTGCATGCGCTTTTTTTTTTCTTGTGCTAGAAGTGCTTTTTTTCTTGTTTTTAAATTATCCCAGCATTTCTTTAGCTGTGATTCTGTTCTCTAAAAATTTGAAAAAGGTTTATCTATAGAAGTTTGGTTCAATTTTGACAAATATTGTCTTATATATCTAAATATATTCCTGGTTCATGTGGTGCTTAAGAAAATAATAAAAGTGATACCAGAAGAATAAATAATACAATGTGTATAGAACTAGTGACTAGTCACAAAAAATAGGAATAGTATTAAAAATAAATAATAATATAATGTGCTACATCAAGCGTGGTATTTTTTTGAGTGAAATTTTAATAATATTGTTATGCCTATGAAGTGTAAAAGTAATTAAGTTGGTTATTTATTTACCTTGCAATTATGCTCAATGCAGTTGTATTCCTCAACTAAGCTTGCCCAAGCCATTTTTTTTGCTGTCGTATTGCCGGCAGCTAAAGTTGACGCCGAATTTAGTTTATATTTTATAATTAACTCCTGCAGACACAACTTCTCCGACTCACTGAATATTTGCCTTCCAGACATTATTACAAAAGTGCGAACAATAATTTATAGTAAGTAAGTAAAATATTTTCCGAATTAGGTACGCTTTGATCTCAAACAACAACAAGATATATTTGATTGACATTTGACTGTCACTTTTCGAATGACCATAGATAAAAAATCGAAGAGTTTTCGCAAATTCTCTAATTTATCTGTACATCAATGACGTATTTAATGACGTAATTCCTTGACTCGACCTCACTCGAGGATCCTCAAGAATAGCTCAAATTTTAACTAAGAATACCATTTTCGAGGATTCCTTGAATTAATCCTCAAGGTAACCTCGAGTGAGATAAGGTTGAGGAGGTTTCGAGGAAACGTCTTAGAATACGGGTGTAAGTCGCTGAACAATGTAGTCAATGAAACACAGTAAAAATACATTGTAGCTAGACATAAAAATAGTCAGGATCACGTCGATATTTCTAAATTATGTATATTACTTTTAAAATGTTTCATTATGTCAACTCAAATAATGTTATAATAATATAGAGAACTTGGTGTCCATTATTTTTCCTTTGTTATTTACGGTTTCCGCCGAGAGTACGTGATTATCTCTCATTAATAGTTTTACTATAAACCATACTTGTTCGATCTCAAACATTGCAGCTGTTATAATATTTTGCGGCCAGATTCCATTCGTATGTTTATAATGGAGTAGATGAGTCACTATTCCCTCACACGATGTGTAGGTAATATAAGCGATTACTCACGTTTTTCGTATATTCGTTGCGATATTTATGTTCCATTATCTACCGTATTCTACGATATAAGTAAACAATTTGGAATACCCAATTATTATATGAACAAATTGAACAGAGACATAAATTAAAACTAAGTATTTTTAAACATTCTTCGATTTGGTGACGTTAGAATGTACCAGGGATGACGATGTGCACATGCCAGTGGCACGCGACAAAATATTTCGTGCTGTAGTGTGCGTATAAGAATGTATGTAATCGCATGTAGTTTGTGGTAAGTCATTATCAACGTAATGATTTTGCCTAAAAAAAGATTATAACTGGGAACTAAATAAAGAAAATGTCACCAGAAAATGGGGCACCCAAATAGCTGGCCCTGGAAGGCATATTACAGTTTTTTTTAATCTTATGTGATCCATAAAATGTTGGCCAATCCTGGAATAGACCACGCCAAACAGAATATATTATATTAATAAATTTATTAAGTACTTTAAAATACATATTTCAAATATTTAACTATATCCAAAAACTTCCTATGCTAAATAATTCATTTTACATTTAAGTATTTTTGGACAATCGTTTTGCAGCCCAAAGCGACGTTGATGCCAAACAAAACTTACTTTTACTGACTGCAATTCCTCACGTTTTAACATGCAGCATCATAATGGGCAGAAAATATACAATATTATTTGCAATAAGAATGCTACAACATGCCAAGTGGTAATATCAACGAGAAGGTACATTAATGTAATTAGCTGAAGAGTATTAAACGTTCCATGTTAAATGAAAAATCCTTTTAAATGAAGAAATATATTTTGCAGCATGAAACAAATAAATACATATTGCAGGTTATATTCATCGCGTTCACTGGCGACCTAGTTGCGTGTCATATTTCCCTTAAATGCATGTGTATGTCGGCTCCGGCATCTGCCCCATACTTCTAGAAGTTCATGGATCATTTTGATTCCTGTGTGGGCTTCACACGCCCTACACTGCTCGGGGATGTGAAGAATTATGTTAGAAATTATAGAGGACTTAAAATGTTACTAGAAAATTGAATAGTAAATTATGATCTCTCTATTCCGATCTAAATTTGCCTGGATGATAGGCTGAGTTCAATATCTACATCAACCTACCCTCAAGGAATCACTGATTGTTTTCATAATCAATCATCTCCGAGGGATAGAGCTCGACCGCAATTTTTCCCATTGACATTTGTGTTAACAAACAGACCAACGCTTACACATTATATTTTTAACATAATATTAGTAAAATATAATAAATTGGTATATTCTTATAGCCTTTTGTGAAAATTGCACCGCTCAATATTAACTAATCCTCAAATTTATTTAAAAAATCACACGAAGTAGAGTTCGACTGTATTAAGCAATTTAACTAACAAGATAACTTAAACGTAAAGTTATTATCTGTCACTGAATGCATTAAAATTTGAGTTCCTATATGATGAAAAAATTACCACCACCAAACATGTAATGCGTATAAATTTCATAGTTTTGGAATTTGTGGCGTTTTTGATTCAATTACATGATCGCACGAGTGCAACCCGTCACAGGGAGATCGCCTACGGCGAATTTTTGCGGCGATATAGTAGCGATACAATCACAAAACGACCGCCACTCGCGCTGCTGTCGCTGGCAGTTCATTTGCGCCCAGGCCACGTCCACGATTCTGTATCGCTATCAACGCGATGCTGTCGCGATTCAGTAGCGATACAAATCCGCAGCTGTGGCGACGCAACTTCGATATGGGAAGATGGACTCCGTCGAGATAATTTTGGTCACTTATTCCTTGTTGCTGTCTTTACGGATTGCTTTTGCGCGCTTGTGTCAGTACAATAGCGTTCGCAGCGATATAGTAGCGACGCTGTCATGTGTTTGAATAACTTCTGACACGCGTTGCAAACGCGACTGACACGTAGGTATAGAAAACGCGTGACAGTATCGCTTCAAAAAGTAGCTGTGGTCGAATCTCACTAAAAGCGCAACCGTGCTGCTAACTTCAAAGTGAAATGCCACCTAAGAGTAGTCTATACACGTGATGGGACTAAATTGCTAGTTTACAGACTGTTCACCGTTAAAAGTTTATATTTACAGTTTTAAAATTGGCCTGAAGAATATCGAAAAGACTGATGTTGTGGTTTGGTTGAAGCAATTATTTGCTGTACAAGGTGATCTCGTGTGGCATTGTGTAGAGTGTGGTGTGGTGTGATGTGTTAGAGTTGCGCGGTGCCGGGCGCGTCGTGTGTGGTGGCGGGCAGGTAGCGAGCGCATGCAGGGGCGCGCGGGCGCAGGCCCGGGCGGGCTCCGCTCACACCCGCGCGCCCTGCCGCCGCCAGTGCTGCCGCCGCCGCCACAGTTCGCCTCCGAACAAGACGACATGCCTGCCAACCAAATTGCTCAGGTGCAGTTTGAACATGTTCGTATGACATTATGAACATGTTTTTACTATGTCCGCGAATAAGTTACTTGTTTAAGATCAATTATATTTTGGCACTTGTAGTATTACCTTTCCCCCAACAAAATAACTTAACACGCCAGTACAACCTACTTTTTTTTGTTCATAGCTCGGCAAAGTTACTTCACTGCACTTGATGTTAAGCGATGTGAAGTCAAAAAAAAATGTCAACCGGTAAGGGACAACATTATCCCTTAACGGTCGGCACATTTATGCCGGCCTGCTAATTGCTACTTCACGTTCCACTTGAAGGATCCCATGGTGAACGACGGAGAGATTTCTGCTTAAAAAAAACAAATGTAAAATGTCCATTATTTTCCAAAGAAGCAAATTATCGGCATAAAATCTAAACTATGTATTAATCCAGGACAAGATCTACCCGTTTGCCAATTTTCTTCAAAATCCCATCAGCTGTTTCTGCATTTTTTTACAAATATACAATACTTCCAAACTTTTTCACAAACTTTCGGATTTGTAACATTATAGAAGTAAGATTAGCTGGAAGAGAAGCACCTTGGATTGAAACTGAGAAATTAAATGTAGTTTATGCTTTCAAGTCCGTAGTACCTACATTTTTGCCACTACATGTTTTTTTTTATATCAAAAGTACTTACCATGACTTTCATTTTAATCTCTAACAGAACGCTGCGCCGTGTTATTTTCTAAGTTTGAATCCCTAGTATCAGCCGCATCCTTGCACCCTCCTATCTCCGATCTGTGGTTGCACCTTAGACATGATGGCTTTCTACAATCGTTAAGGCTAATAGAAAACAAAAAAAATGTATGGGAATGACTATCATTTCACTGTTACATGAATTTCACTGTAGGGCCGGCACGCTATGCTGGCCATTTTGACGTTTGTCCGCTCATAAAGTTTCGTATCAATTCATAACTACCTTGAAAGAGCTAATTAATGTATATTATTGTCAATGGTGATGTGCAGTAAAATGTATCGGAATATATAATTTTAAGACGAAACACGGCATTAGATTGTTCGAAATTCGAAAATTAAAAACATTAAATCTAATACGGTCATCATTTACGGATCGCTGGTAATATATTTTTTCGATAATGATCTGCTATTTCACCTCACTATTGTAATCTGTCTAAACGGCCATCATAGTGTGCCAGTACAATAAATCTGATACACGAATTTATGTTATTTAATTTACGTAAGTGGGTATTTACAAATTAACTTTATATTCATATAATCTTTTTACATCAATTTACTACTCCGTAAATAAAAGTGGGTGCACTAGTTACGCCTCTGCCTACCCCTTCGGGGATAACAGGCGTGAGTGTGTGTGTGTGTAAATAAAATTCTGGCCGCATAAGCGCTATACCGTCGTAAATATACTATTTTCATAAACGTGACTTATACTACTTACGTGCTTTCTTTAGTCTCCGCGCCATGCACTTTTCCTACATACAAGAATGATCATTCAGCATAAGTCAATTCATGTAGGTATTTTATTTGGCCAAACGTGTGGTAAATTATTTTTTTCGCTAGACGAGCTTTACTTCTCATATCTCGTATGTAAACGTGCGTATTTTCTGTAACATGCTCCGGAAGAATACCTGGACAAGGGGAGCCGAAACCTTATCTTGATCAATGCATTTGCTCTGTTTGATTGCAACCAACCCTGTATACTGCCCACCATTGAACACGGGACTCCTGTACTCTTCTACCTCTCTGACAGGGGTTAGGCCTTATTCCACCGCGCTAGCCTAGTGCGAGTTGGCTCTATTTGATTATTTCGATGTATTTCCGTCCAGATAAACGTGGAATTGAATTTGTAAAAGTAGGCAACCGGGGACTTCCGCTTGAATTTCATTTAATGCTCCTTGTTTGTTCCCATAAAAATGTAGTGTAGACGTAGATAGGTAGGTATTTCTAATTCACATATCATTTACTTAAACTTATTGAAGACCAGAATTATTCTCAAGTTTCAACAAAAAAGCGACACACTTTTAGGGTGGGAATTAAAATTGAATTGAACTAGAACTGCAAACATTGAAAAGGAAATTGGATTAGAGGTTTACACTTTTTTCCGCAACTACGCGTACTTTGAATGGTTCTCGTTTCATTATTTCTATTCATCGTATACAAATCGTGTTCTGCATTGATCTTAGGACCACGTATCAATCGAACTAGGTCACGTTTTATAGAGCTTCGAATGCTATGGAACTGAAAGAACATTATGCTGAATAAATTCTATAAATTATAATTTTGGCAAGTAACTTACGCGACGTGTATTCTTTAATCTTTTCTATAATTGGCATTATAGGACGGAATATCGGTGACGCTGTAAATTAATACAAAAAAGTTGATGGTAATATTTTCTCCTAAAAAAGACAGATATTTTCCAGATGTCGTCTTGGAAAGACCTGTTTATTGTATAATTGGCCCATAATGTTATATTAATTACATGGGATAAACGTAAATTGGTGTTTCATACATACCTACAGCTTCACTGAAACCGAACTCCGACACTATTTAATATTTATAGATGTAGATCAAAGCTTATTATGCAAAGAACCCTTTTCAATGACCGGAAAAGGTGCACGTGAACTCTGATCCTTTATAATTTAATTTAATGAATGAAATCCCACTTGATGACAGATGCTTCCGCCCGGACGCCACAATTGTTTAATGGAAATGTTTGTCGTTTACGTTTAAAACGTTTTGTTAACTTTGTATTACATCCTTTTAATTAAGCGTCTTAATAAGGTTTGTGTATTGTATGTCTTTGAAGTTGGAGCTGTAGGCATTATTAAATTTGTATGTAGTCAGTAGCATAAGTAACTGAATAAATTCAAAGTTTTAAATTGCCTACATACTTTTGTGTTCTTACTAATCATTTTCTTCTGTTCACAAAAATAAAATAAAAGATATTTACAAATACAAATAGCCTTTATTTCTGATAGTACTATATACCGGGTTGAAGGGAAACGCTCTCGGAAACGAATACAGGTGATAGTATTGGTGATTCCTGACGTGATGGCACTAAAAAAATCGCGATCGCATTGTTACAATTTTAGTAGAATTTTCTCAAATTTCTATACAGCTTCACGTATGGATAGGATAAATCAAACTATTATTCTGAAAAACATAGTAAAAAAGGTCAATATTTCAAAAAAATCGTAATGAAACACGTACATCAGCTGACGGGTTAACGACCGCGTGGCCGGTGCAAGCGCAGCGCGGCAGCCGCCGCCTTGTCGGCGTTTGCTTTGTAGTTTTTTGTACGCTTTACATTGCGCGCGCATGAATTACGGAAATACTAAAATCGTATATATTATCGCTTAGCTTTGCAAATGAATATAGTTTTTCGTTAATGTTATGGTTCTTCTCTCTTACCGTTCCGGTATAGAGAGCGTTTCCCTTCCACCCGGTATATACATTACTTTTTTATTCTTAATCTTATTATAAATCAATAGTGCAATAATAAGAATTCTAGTCTTCGACATCGATAACGTTACTATCAGCTTGCCCTTTGGCATAGGCCTCCCCTAAGGATTTACATAATTTTCTGTCTGCCGCTTTTCTTTGCCATATGGTTCCTGCATTTTTTTGATGTCATCTTCCCATCTTATCTTTTGACGCCCTTTCCGTGTTTTGCCATCACGAGGGTACCACATAGTAACATCTTTCGTCCATTTATTTCTGCTGTTTCTTGCCATATGACCTACCCAGTTCCATTTAAGTTTTTTCACTGTGTATGTGACGTCTATAACTTTTGTTTTGCTTCTTATATTTGTTAATTTAACTTTGTCTCTTAACTTTATATTTAAAATGCTTCTTTCCATTTTGTTTTGACAGACTCTTAATGCTCCACTCTGTTTGTTAGTAAGGGCCCAGGTTTGCGATCCGTAGGTTAAACATGGTAGTATGCATGAATTGAATACTGTAGCCTTGTTTTTCAGAGGTATGTTTCCACACACATACCTCTGAAAAGATGTTTACTTTACTTCAAATGAAGAAAAAACATTTTTCACTTTAACTTAACGCGTATATTATAGGCGATTTGAAATTTTGATTTTGTTCAGCTTCATATACTGCTGACTGTACATTTCTATTTTCAACCTGAAATATTTTAAAAATCATTCCTTTATGAAATTGTGTAATGAATGAAATAAGTCAGGGTTGTTATTTTTATATGGTTATACGTATACTCCATCGGTTTAGCTATTTAACTAAATGTAAACAAACCATAAAAAAGGTATTTTACCCGTCCACTTCTCTTTACAAAATACTTCATTCCAAAATAAACGTCTTCATAACCTACACAACACGTAGCACTGTTATTCCCGTTTATTAAAGTTGTTGGTTATTATAAAGTTATAGTTATTCATTAATAAGCGCGAACACATTTAACTATCATAAATTATAATTCTTTTATAAAAGATCTCAACCTATCAACTGCAAAAGAGCTAATACGACAGGCACGCTAAACATTTTTCCAGTGGATCGTAATAGATAACCCTACAAAATTTAAGAGTACGACTGTCACGTAGCACGCAATTAAAACTGACCGCCATTCAATTTAATCGGTTAACTAGACACCAATTATCGATACACTTCCGAATTATAGAAATTTGTTTATTTATCGTGTTGTTTGCTTGGTTTCTGATAATTAATTGTTGTTAGTTATTTGTTTTATTTCTAAAGTGAATTTAATAATTTTAAGTGGTTGTTGTACGCCGTAGTTTTGTAGACACAACAGTCTTCGTATGTACTTTCGTGAGAAAATGTTGACTACCCGGGAATCATATGCCATTTCTGGTTTACATTTAGTTAAATACCTAAACCGATGGAGTATAATTCGAAATTTATTTATTATTTATTATTCGTTTTACTTTACGTGATATGTTATCATTTATCAATATAAAATGTAGTGTGTTCATAAAACTATAGTAAGCTAGATGAAATAAATGAATAGATATGTCGTTTTAATTTGTTTTCGTGATACTTGAGATATGAAAGGTTCTCTAAGTTCTAAGGAGGACGGGCTAGGGTTCGGTGGATCGACGCCGCCTCTAACAGCTGATGGCAGTCGCGGCCCCGAGCGCCGTCGGGGACTCCGATCGATGACCGCACCCCGCGACCGTCTCACCCTCGCACCTCGACACCTCCCCAGCGCCCTCCCGACCTCTCCCCACACCCCCGGCCGCACCTCCAGACGCACCGCTCACACTTGCTTTTCTTTCCTTTAAATATACCGTAACGCATGTCTTTGCGCCTAGTGCTTTGATTTGCGTCCCTTTTGTGTCGCGACTCGCGACGCTTGATGGATTACAGAATGTATTCGTATGCCTTGAGCTGCGGGTATGCAAACAGACAAATGCGCAAAATGTTCCTTCTTTGGTTTCAAGAAATATGTTGAAACGAAAAAATATTATGTTTCAATCATCATAAAAGATATTATTACGCGGTTTTAATTGACGCGTTCGTTACTGTCTTTACTTTACAATTATAAAAAAATTTGCTATGTCTGTTTATGCTCTGTTTGTCCGTAAGCCACAGTATGTTTTTGAGACTAAGAATTTTGATAGGCTATAAAATATTCCCCATTACGAAAAAAAAATATGTTACAAATTATGTAACAACCATGAATGTTTTGTAGTTTTTCCTTACCTACAATATTTGTAAATGAACTACCTAGACAACCACTGATTAGATTAATCTCTAAAATATTTATTGCTAGCTTACTTTACCTATGATTATTGACTCTACCATCTGCCATATGGCTCTACCATTGAGGCCCAACGGCGCATTAATTTTCATAATTATATTTTTGTCACGATTTAATTAATATGTCTTATTACTTGATAATTATTATGTTAATCAGAATAACTAAACGCAAAAACAAAACCTCAAAAAGACCTTAAATAAGTAAAGTATATCGTGTGTAACAGATATTATGTATCTTTCAGTGTATTGTGCTCGCATGTCGCCCGTGCCCGTTTAAAGTGGGCACATACGATGCGATTTGGTACAGCCGAACCATTAAAATGGTATGCCATCGAACCATATCGCATCGTGTGGGGCACGGTTCGATGGACATTATTATTATTATTGTTGGTACGGCTGGTTCGATGGCTTGTCCATCAAACTTGGTTGGATACAACTGGACATCGCATGGTACGGTTCGATCGTGTGGCGTGAAGACTGTACCGCGTGACGAATTGGTCGCATGATACCAAATCACATCGTATGTGGATACTATTAACTTCGTCTTCGCGACTAGACAGACATGACACGATAACTGTAAATATAAAAGCGTGTTAAAACGCGTTCCTGCTTCCCCCATATGACATCTCATGTGAACTTTCTTTGTTCTGAACCGCGCAAACAATGGGAAGAGGTACATAGAATGCATTTATTTCTACAACTTTGAGAGTTCTACCATGATACAGTAGGGTGCATTCTTGTCGCCATTTAGATACCTGGTTTGAGTATTTAGCCATTTATTAAAAATCGAAAATTTTAAAATCGTATTTTAACCTATTGTCCAAATAAAGATAACATAATAGAGTATCGCCTGACATTGGAATCTGGACGTTCAATCCATGTCACAATTCAGTGTTCACAACCAATTGAACATTGGACAAATACATAATGAAATCTACAGTTTGAACTGAAAAATATTGAAATAAGTACTATGTAAACATCGGATGTAAGGATAAACCATATTCATTACATATTTAATTTTGTATCCTAATCTTAAAACTTTGTTTGGTTTAAAGTTGTTTGTATAAACAAAAGTACCTACATAAAAAATATATAATAGTAGAGCAATAAAATTTAAAACATTAATACGTTATTTACCAATACCAACATCATATTATAGTATTAAAATGTCTTGAGGATTTAAGTGCATTACAATAATGTGTGGTGTTGCTATGTTCAGAAAGATAGGATAACGGAAGTGTTCCATTTTTAAACTTTGCAGGAATAATTATATTTTTATAGTATTTTGTTACATAGGCACATTGATAGTATATAACTATTTAGGATTAGCTGTGTTAAGTGTTTATCACGCTTAGTCATAAAGCTGAGTGTTTTATTGCGGATTTTTTTATACTGAACAATCAGCATAGTATGTAGCATATAGCAGTATTTGATCTCAAAACAGCCTTGTATGTAAGGCGACACATTACTTTCACGTCTCTCCGTAGAGACGAGCCGATATTATGGGTCGCAACTTTCTACGATCTTTATGTATCTTCATTGGCAGTGTGCACTGTGCACTCGTGAACCTTGTTGATTAGCCAATTCTATTTCTCCTATATTTAAAATATCAGGAATTAGACTGGGAAGTATGTTTAAGGAACAGTTGAAACTTGAAGTCTACATGTCCTAATTCGTAACTTCTATTTTGTATGAGACTAGTTTTTGCGGCTCCGCCCGCCTGAAAAGATTTTTCTGGGTTAAAAGTCCCCCTTTATATTTGTATGAGACTAGTTTTTGCGGCTCCGCCCGCCTGAAAAGATTTTTCCGGAATAAAAGTCCCGCTTTATATCGCGGGATAAAAGTAGCCTATGTTAGGTACTCACTGATAATGTAGCTTTATATTGGGGAAAGATTTTTTTAAAAAATCTATCCAGTAGATTATTTTGCAAATATATCATATCTTCTATCACTCTGTGCTAACATCAGACTCATGATTAGAAACTACTAAAGTATTTTTCGTAATCTTTCATTTTTCGCTGAAACTGGCAACCGATGTAATGCTAGCCGTTTTGTGAACCAATCAACGATTTTTACTATGCATTTGCCGTTACAATAATTGACGGCCTATAAAATAACATTGTCTACTTATACATAATTCTAGCACAGGTGTCATCACATAGTGTCAATATGTATGGCATTGTTTCCAGGTGATCGCTCTAATATGCGGCCTGCTGGTGGTGATCCTGATGGTGCTGGGGCTGGCGTCGGCGGACTGGCTGATGGCGGCGGGCTGGCGGCAGGGGCTGTTCATGCACTGCATCGACCCCGAGGCTCCCACGCCGCTGCCATTCGACATTATCGCACAGCCGGGCTGCTACGCTGCACGCCCCGCGCCATACATAAAGTAAGTATTTCTATAGCTAAATATATTGTGCTATCACAGTTGGTGGTTACTAAAATTCAAAAGATGCTAATTCGAAGTATACCTTTTTTTCGTCATAGATTTATACTTGTTCTACGCAAAAATAATGGGTTACCAAAATCAGTCATTAATCAGAAACCATATGCTAGGTTCGTACGGTCATGTTCAATGAATGGGCCGGCCGGCTCGACAGGGGTAACGCTACTGGCTCAGTCAACTTGAAGTGACAATAATATTTATGTTACTGCGTATCCTTATGAAGGTGTCATATTCAGCGAACTCAAACATGTCCACTTCGTAATCCTCATTCCTTTCTTTGAAGTCCAGCAGCGCATACAGGGTCCTTTTGATGACATTAATAAGCGTTGGATATAATTTCGCATCATGTGATCCACACGCTCGATACTGGCCTATGCTATTAAAACAAATAGTACTAGATTACTGTTTAGGATATGTCGCAACTTTAGAACGAAAACGACACAATTAAAAAAAAAATGAAAATTGAGTTATCAATTTGAAATGACTAAAAACTAGTCCGATATTTATAAAAATGTAATAAAAAAGGGAAAAATATAATAGTTTTGTCCTTTTACTGTTGGAATATGGCTGTGTTTGAACTATTGTTGTATTGAGAACTTCGTTTTAAGTAATTTCATGACGATAACTCAATTTTCTATCTTTTTGAATTGTGTCGTTTTCATCTTAAAGGTGCGATGTGACAGACATATCCTCGTTTGATGATCACGTGGTTGATGGTAGGGCGGCGGCGGGGCTGTGCGTGGCGACGCTGGCGGCAGACGTGTGCGGCGCTCTACTCACGGGGCTCGGGCTGCGCTCCACCGACCACCGCACCAAGTTCCGATACTACCGGTTCGCCGTGCTAGCCATGTCGCTTGCGTGTACGTACAATTTACAATTAATGTATTGACGGTCGTAAGCATGATTGAGTTAAGCTATATTTATTCAAAAGTCAAATGACAGAAAAATACACCGATACCAAATATGTGTATAACGCAATATCGAATTACAAATGTCGCTTAACTCGATTTGTCTTTCAACCGTTATTATGTAGGGGAGTACAGAATATTGAGGAGAATACTGAATAGGTATGTTAATCGTTTACCATCTCGTATAATAATGGTCTGAAGATACAAGATAAATTTGTCTTCATTATTCTGAATAGGTAAATAATTTTTTTTTACAAAAATATTACATAAGTATGTCGAAAGGTGAAAGGCTATTTGACTTAAGCGCCTTTTTTTGGTAAGTATATAAAGTTATGTGTATATAGTAAATATAACTTTACTAGCTTTTGCACACGGCTTCGCCCGCGTTAATAAGTTTTTCCGGGCTAAAAGTACACAAAAACCTTCCCGTTGAATTACTCTATCCAACACATTTATTTGGATAAAGATTAATATTATGATGTTGATACAACTCTTAACAATTAATGCATTAATTTCGACCAAATTTGATTACCATAAAAACGGTTCTAGTGAGTTAATCTTATAAGATAGACATATACTGTCGCGGACATTTTTTTAGATCATTTCAAGAGGAATAATTCTTTCATACATATATTTTTGGTATCTTGAACCGTTTTCGCAGCGCACGCAATGGAACCCCTCAAGGATGAATAATTTTCCCCATGTTTTTCACATTTTCCATTATTTCTTGGCTCCTAATAGTTGCATCGTGATGTTATATAGCCTAAAGCCTTCCTCGGTAAATGGTCTATTCATCACAAAAATAATTTTTCAATTCGAACCAGTAGTCCCTGAGATATGCATGTTCAAACAAACAAACAAACAAACTCTTCAGCTTTATAATATTAGTATAGATATATCAAAAAAAATTCGCTTAAGCCAAATAGCCTTTCACCCCTCGATATGGTAACAAAAATCGTAGTGGCTTGATCTGGTATCAGCTGGTGTATTTTCAGGTATATTTGGTCTTTGTATTACAATGTCGCTTAATATTAGGGACATTGTACTCACTTTGCCGTATGATTTAAAATGTTACGGAGCTGGTGTGGATGCTAAAGTTCATAAAAAATATAAGAGGTCGCTAACTAAGTAATATATTATAATTCCTTCATTAAAAGATGTAGAAAGTAAGTTGTAAATTAATATAATGTTTCTAAATAGTGTTATCATTTAGATTTTTTGTTTTAATTATAATTAATCTTATTGTAGAGAGTCATACTTCTTTACAGCCCAGATGAAACGAAGTTTACAATCTTACTAATATTATAAAGGCGAAAGTTTGTAAGTATGTATGGATGTCTGGATGTATGGATGTTTGTTACGCAAAAACTACTGAACGGATTTCGATGAAATTTGGCACACGGGTAGATCATGTCCTGGATTAACACATAGGCTACTTTTTATCCCGGGAAAATATAAACCGGGACTTTTATCCCGGAAAAACTTTTTAATGCGGGCGGAGCCGCGGGCAAAAGCTAGTAAAAAATAAAAGTGTGATTAGCTTTCGTTTACCCAACCGTTATATAGGTTCCCTTAGAGAACGACGGTGATGTTCTACCGCACTACGTGCTATTATAACTGACTGCTTTAACAGATGGTCGCCCTATCTCGACGGGAAATCGTGTATGCAAAATGTAAACTTGTTAATAGGTTTCTGTAAACATCTCGTAACATTTCAATCGAATCGGATTTGTAAGTCATAACAAAACGATTTTGTTTATGTAATACCAACTTTTGACAAGGGTTCTGCTTGCGGATAAGTATGTTTGACTCGAGAAACTGTACATCTTGTAAATGAAAGAATTTTCTGAACATAAACAGTCTTTCTAGAAAATCAAAATCTCTGAAATAGATAAAATTTATTAAAACTAACGAAACATTCATTAAAAAAAATGGTTCTTTTCTCTACACAGCACGTATAAAATTACTTGTATAGTCACATGTAAGAAATGATTTTAATACTGCATTAAGTGATTTTAATTCATCGTAAATATTTTTATTTTCAGTAATGTGCATTTTGATAGCACTAGTGATATATCCAGTTTGCTTTGCTGCGGAGCTTAATTTGGGTAAGTTTATACCGTAGTGTGTGAAAATCTTTAATAAAAAATAGCGAAAACCTATAAATTGCAATTTTGAATCCTCTTTAGAGCGAATGTACTATGGAAAAAGTAAGTGTGGATTTTAAGAAAAATTATATTTAAATTAACATTTAAGTTCATATAGCATACATTACAATAATTAATATTCATCCTCAAATCCTTCACATACCAATATAAAATCACTGCAACTTGAGTAACCTCCCTTTTTGAAGTCGATTAATAATTAATAATATCCAATGCGCGCAGGCAACAGGTCAGTGTGGGAATTTGGGTGGGCGTACGGCGTGGGGTGGGGCGCCGCTATTTTCCTCTTCGGAGCCGTGGTGCTGCTGCTCTGCGACAAGGAGAGCGAGGAGGTCTACTATAAGGAGCGAAAAGTAAGGGATCACTAAGCAATACAATGCGGCATGAATGTCTTTGTCGTTTGATTGTGATTGGTCCAGAAGAGCAAATTGTGACGCATGTTGTCTCTCGAACAATAAAACGGCACGGATGTCATGTCGTGTATGAAACACGTCCAATCACGTCATGAAATTGAAGTGAAGCAGTTTCATTCAAATTATATCCCCATACATTTGTCAATTGTCTCATAAAGTGAGTGGTGGTGTTGCTACTGTTTGTGAACAAAGTTATATTTATAACCTTTCAAACGGCTTGGTCGTCTCATCAGTTACTTTCATAAAAAAATATAAGCGACATATTGATGTCCGATCTTATTAAAACTTTTTTTATGCGGTACCGTATTACGCAAATACATAGTAGGCATACTTCTAACTATTTAAAGACATTTTATTCGCTATAACTTTGGCAGAATTTGCTCGTTTTCGTTCATAGTTGAAACGCTCACACGATTCATACGTATGTCACCGCTATGCGCTAGCGCACCAGTAGTAGCGATTTAAACGCGAGATCGATGGTCAATAACAGCGCAGGATTTTCCGGCGCTTCAGCGATTGGACTACTTCGAAGTAAGAATGAACATAGGTGACATTTAGTTTAGTACAAAATGTAGCGTAAGACGCTAATAAGTAGATTTCTAGGACCCCTGCAACTAAAATTAATCAATATATGAATATTAATGTTAAATTAGGGTCTATTTTAGTATTTCCACGGCTCATACTTTGAAGCTTGTTGTACTTGAATAGTAGCCTCTCTATCTATAATAGCTGAGAAGACACATTTGCAGTGGTGCAATAATTTTTTAAATTTATCACACTAACGAAAACATATCGAGGCTTAAGCCAAATATACTTTCTCCTTTCGATGTAATTATTTAACACTTAAGATCTATTAAGTTACTTTATGATACAATACATACAAATGAAGTATGAGTTCACCACTCCATCCGCCATCAGAAAAAGAATTGGTTCCAAATATATAACTTAATATCGCAAAAAAATGTCGCTTAAATTAAATAGCCTTTCACCTTTCGATGGTATATCGACGGCTGAAAGAATAATTTACTTAAGCGACAGTTCTTTTTCGAAACATGTTAAATACATATTTCGATATTAAATACATATTATGTAGCTGCTTTGCAAAAATAACCACACAATCCCAAAAAAGCAAATTTTACAGAACAGCGTTTTAAAAAATTTATAATTTTTTGATTGTTGCAACTTTGTACTAATTGAAGATATATAATCAAAGAATGTATTAATCAAAAGGGCATTTATCAATGTTATGCTGAAATTCTGATTGTTATGTGCTCGGCTTTTAATACCATAATTAATTTATAACCGAAAATCAACCAATGATGTAAAGACATTTTGTCATGCCACTGCGCCTTTTTTTGCCAGTACGACTTTGAGTTTTATTTAACATAAAATATAGACCATTATGGATTGTATGTAATTAAAAAAAGGAAATTCAAAAATTTTGGATTGTGTGGATTGAATGATGTGAATTTTGGATCATGCAAAGCGGCGATGTATAAAACTCAATGTCGCAAAAAAACGTGTCGCTTAAATCAATTATAGAAGTTTTGTCCAGTGTATACTTAGTTGGTTGTTGTGTGTGTTGTGTAGGTGGTGAGCGTGGAGGGCGGCGGCCGCCCCTAGGGCCGCGCGCGCCTGCCCGACCTCGTGCCGTGAGCGCGCCACGTGGATCTGACGCAAGCGACCCGACCACCATGCTGCTCCGTCTCGCTCGCACCCGCCCACACCCGCACCCGCCCTCTCATGACTCACGACGCCTCGTGACCGCGACGCTCTCGGTACGGAGTCGCGCTTGCGGGCCGGTGCTCGTTCCGTACGATTTTACTTTTATTTATTTATCATTTGGCTATGATTTTTTAATTTGTTTCAAAATCTCAATATCCTCAATTTAACGAGACGGCCATACTGATTTGATTCTCAATTAAACGACGAGATGATATATTCGGATTTGGAATATTTGACGATCAAACCGTTATCGATAGCTGTTCCCTAAAAATAGTCCAGTCGCACGATGGGATTGTAAAAGCAGTAATGTCAGAACGCGGCATCTCGCGTATTTACGAACTATCGACGAAAGCAATATTTGACGAGATTAAATCGATAATGAAATGTATCACATGGTTGAATTGCAAATTTACATAAAGGTTTTGCTTTAAATGTCATAACTAGGGCCCTTGAAAGTTCTAATAATAAAAATATCTATATTGTGTTACTTTATAATAGTAAATGTGACGCTTTTAATAGATTAATGTCATTGGAACTGTATGCAGTATAATACTGCATTAGTGCTTATTGTTTCAGTCACTTTTGTTTTTATTTTATAAGAATTGCACAGATGCCAAAATGTAATAAGACATGAAAATTGGCAGCGAAGCAGAGTATTAGGCTTATCCGGGGCCATACAATGTGATGTTTTGTTTTAGTGGTTAGGTTAAGCTTTGTTTATTTATTTGTTCGCGTTCTGTCCACCGGACGAGTGACGCGTATTCCTCACCGGCGTACCTCGAATGTAAATCGGATCCAAAGAGCGCTACGTTATTTATTCGCATTAATTTATTTCGGCGTATGTCGGCGAGTGTGCGAGTGGTTCAGTGGGTCGTGGAGTCGCAGCGGCGAGTGGCGTGCACCGCCGGGCAGGCGACCCTCCACGCTCTGTGTCTCAGGACTCAGTACTCAGGACTCGGTACTCAGGACTCAGTACTAGTACTCAGTGACTCCGAGTGTACTCGTGCCGCGTGTAGTGCAGTGTCGACGGCACCACACACGGCGCATTGTATAATGGAATTAAATGCATATTTTGAATAAAGTTACCTTTAGACGTGGTATATGTGTGAAAGGTATTTGACTCGTGAAGCCCCGGTACGGACGCCGGCGTCCATATATATAGGGTTTCCCCATACATCTATATATAAGCGGGGCTTGACGGGTTAATGTCACGCGACACCGTCGCGGTGTCTATGTATCTTTTGAGATTATTTTCCGATTTGTCAGTTGTATAATTGTTGTATCTCAATTAATGAATCTCTTTTCCTCGTTCGAATGTGTATACATTAGAAAATATATCTTTTTACGGAATTGAAAAATTATTTATAAATGAGCATGATATTTTCTTAGGTAATATTTATTTAAACTGTGTATCAATGTAATGATGTTGAACTCAATATAGCTGTAATGTGTATAGATAAGTAATAAGTATAATATGACGACTATCGTTAATAAAATTTATAATCCTGAAATTTTTGTGTTAACGCTAAGCAGTGTTCTATAAATCGATATGAATTTATTAGGAAATAGTGGCTGCTATTTTGTCCTCAATAGAATGTAGGAACATCAAATATAGAATCTCTCGCAGAAGCCTCAAAGTTAATTTAATATTAAAACATTTAGGCTGAGCGCATACTGACACAAGCGACGCAGAGCGAAGCGCATGACAAGAATTACTAGATAGTGACATGTTATTGTTTTAACCCCTTGACATGCGCTTAGGCTAGGTTAACGTAAGCGAAGATATAGGTGAGACAGCAAAAGGAACGAATATATTTTTCATCTCATATTTCTAGTGCATTCTTTCGTATATTAAGTAATCTGTGTCTGCCTTATGCCTGTCTGGTTTTTTATCACCTGCCTTTACTGGTGGTAGGTAAGAGTCCGTCTGGGTGGATACAACCGTAATGTCTATTTCTACCGCCAAGCAGCAGTGTGCATGCACTGTTGTTTCGTTTTGAAGCACATTGTAGCCAGTGTAACTACTGGACATAATGAGACTTAACATCTTATGTCTCAGGATGACGAGCGTAGTGGAATGCCACACAGTACTTTGTAACTCAAGGTGCTGGATGGTGTTGCTACTGATTATGGGTGATCGTATCGCTTACCACCACGCGAACGATACGCTCGTCTCGTCATTCGACGCAATAAAAAAAAATAATCCTGCGTGGCGCATACCCTCAGCCTAAATAATTAGGTAGATGTTTTTATGCTGTAAAGAAATCATGCATTTTGATGGTTTTCCAATATAATATTAATATTTTTAATTCTTGGTAATAGTTTAATTTATAAGAATTTTGTGATAATTTTTACGTTTGCTGCTAATTATGTGTATGATTAATAGAATTAGGCTTGAAATGTTATTTTTGTAATATTGCTTTTATTACGTACTGGTCATGCATGATATGTAAGAGGGTCAGTTTTATCTTAGAATTGAAACTGAGCATGCGAGCGATATTCTGAATGTATCGATAACATTTTGAATCGAATTCTAAATAAAACTGGCCATTAATCTTGATTGTGTATAGTCCGCCTAATTTTTGGATTTGTGTTCATATTTATTATTATCCGCCAGCAAATGAGCCGAATAAAGCGGAATCCAACTAAAACTGAATGATAAATATTCGCATTGATAACCACACACTGCCATATAACTTGTTGGTTATTGTATTGTTTGAGTCATAGATATTGTAACGATATTTAAATTATTGTAATTAACCTAGAATAAGTGTATACATCACGTGAAGTCCCGAACCTTTTTATAGACTACTTGAAAATTCTGACAACAGATTTATGTAAAAGGTAAGACTTCCGATCATCGTGTCAGATGCGGCGAGTTGTATAATAGCCGGCAAACTACTTGAGGACACTACGCCGTGGATTTTTTTGTACGATCTTCCACAACGCAGTAGCGGGGTTAAGTTTTTTGTCGGCTATCAAAGACAGTATAATTAGTATAGACCGGACCAAATTTTTCATCCAAAAGTGATTACCAATTGGTTATAAGTCGCTGTCTTATCCGACGTCCGTGTGCGTGTCCGAGACGTCTCGGTATGCTTAAATTTTGTAAAGAAAACAATATTTTGGAAGGAAATATGTCAATTTGCGCATAACGGTCATGTCAAAGTATATTGTAATGAATTTTACATAGGTTTTTTGCTATTTCACGGTAGATTCGAGTTTCTGACGGTCAGGCTCAAAATTTTTGTATATCAATTTTACATAATCTTAGAACTCTTTGTCTTCTATTATAAGCTGTACGAAAAACTGGAAACGATAATTCCACGCTAAAGTCTGCATATTAATGGAAACGCCTGTGACACATGATTGGGAGTTAAAATAATGTGTTTGAAATACATATGGTCGCATATGGATGGAGCTTTCCATGTGATCCACTATGCTTTAAAATTTACTTGGTCTACAATATTACTGTTAATGTTACTGGTCTGTAATAGCAATTTAATAATTTTATTCACATGTTTTCAATTGGATGTTAGTTATTTACCTCAGTGTACAGCTGATTCAATAGATTAATATTTGGAAATATACTCAGTTAATTGAATCTCCATAATATATTGTATCACCCATCATGTTAGTTTCTTGTAATAGTGTTTTAAACTAGCGCATGAAAATACCCGTAATTAAAAATAATATTTTTGTTAAGACAAGCCCATGCATTCCTCCAGTTCGTTTCAATTTTGCTAGCCAAATTGTAAGTCATATCAAATGAGATTGAATAAAATAATTAGTAATTATAATTATTGTGGTTTTATTATGAGACAATTTTAATTGTCATTCACAATCCATTATTATTCTTTTTGAGCCTTTCTTTACAGGCCTGTGTTAGGTATCTTTTTATTGCTAAAAATATAAAACTCTGTCTGTCTGTCTGACTGCCTCGGTGGCGTAGTTGTATTATGGTACGATTGCAATGCTGAGATCTCTGGTTCGATTCCCGGGTCGGGCACACTGATATTGAGTTTTTCTATTCAGTATCAGCTCGGGAGTCTGGAATTTGTGCCCGATTTGGCGATAGGCTCGCCCCCTATCACATCATGGGACGGAATAACGGCGAAAAGTGGGTGCACTAGTTGTGCCTCTGCCTACCCCTTCGGGGATAAAAGGCGTGAGTATGTGTGTGTGTGTGTGTGTGTAGAACTCTGACCGCATTTTTGTTATTGCATTGCCAGGAGATGTTTATCTTGAATATGAAATATTCAATAACAGATTAAAGCTTTAAATATTATATTATCAGATCTACAAATAAAAAAAAAAAAAAGAAAAACCCAATTTTATTAGGCACAAGATAGGCAGTTACAATTTGGAATACATTCATAATACTATTTCAAATCAGTGTACATGATAATTATTGCTTTAAAACATTACTACTGCTTAAACTAGCGACCTTACAGCCGCTTAAACCAAACACAATTAATTGTAAATTCAAACGCAAATATTATTTTCACAGAACAATCATAAATTGTAGATTCCCAACATAAGATCATAATTTTCAAACGATTATCGCCCGCGATGTCTCCGAACAGAAAATGATCTGCATAATATAGATAAACTTAATTAAAAATGAGAATATTTTTCATGTTAAACGTCTACACCGGTCATGGCTTTTATGCTTTTCAGTAATCTTGCATTTCCCTCCTTGTAGTCGACTGGTTGGGCGTTGATCACAGTAGTCTTCAATCGAGTTTCGTCCTGTCAACAATATTACAACGGTTGATAGCTTTTTGTTCTGTATCTGAGGTTTTTTTTTATAATTTTATCGGAATGTACGGCATACAAAATCTAGCAGAATACAGGGTTTAATCATAGTTCACTTGATGTAGAAAATCTAATTCGAATCTTATATGACACTAGACTTCTGCTCGCGGCTTCGCCCGCGTGAATGAGTTTTTCCGGGATAAAAGTCCCGCTTTATATTTCCCCGGGATAAATTATGCATATAAACCTTCCTCTTGAATCACTCTATTTATTAAAAAAAACCGCATCAAAATCCGTTGCGTAGTTTTAAAGATCTAAGCATACATAGGGACAGACAGCGGGAAGCGACTTTGTTTTATACTATGTAGTGATACAGTAATTTCAATTAAGAATCTGCATTGACTCGTCAAGCCCCGCGACGGACGCCAGCGTCCATATATATAGGGTTTCCATATACATCTATATATAAGCGGTACTGACTGACTGCCTCGGTGGCGTAGTGGTATTGCGTACGCATTACGAGTACGATTTGCGCGCTGGGGTCCTGGGTTCGAATCCCGGGTCGAGCAAAAAAAAAATTGTGACTGGGTTTTCCATCTTAAAATTTACTCAGTCGCAGCTCGGAGTCAGGTAGTTGGCGGTGTGATACTCCCGTGCCTCGGAAAGCACGTAAAGCCGTTGGTCCTGCGCCTGATCTCTCTCCGGTCATGTCGGATTGCCGTCTCACCGGACTATGAGAGTGAAGGAATAGCGAGTGCACCTGTGTATTGCGCACACACTTGTGCACTATAATATCTCCTGCGTACCTGGCTGATCTCCGTTGAGATTGGCCGCCGTGGCCGAAACTGGCTAGGAGGATTTCATATATAAGCGGGGCTTGACGGGTTAAACATAGCAAGCCTATAACGTTTTAAGAGGCTGTATCTAAAATTTCGACTATTTCAGTCATCTCTTCATCACGATTATTTAAAAAATAAACTGTGGGGCTAGGATGTGAAAAAAAACACGATGCGTCTCCGCTTTGTTTTATTGTGATTGCTTGAGAGACTGACGTACCTATCGGTCTCTCGATCAATCACAAACATCAAAATACCGATACGTCAGTCTCTCAACCAATCGCAATAAAACGAAGCGAAGACGCAGCTTGTTTACTTTTCATATTTGAAGCCCCCTGAGTAATTTATAATACATAATTGGAAAGACTATTTCAACACTAATGGAATAAACGAGCCAGATTTTCATATCTTTTTTTAATTTCTATCTATCCCCCAAGTTGTAACGTCTGCTTCAGAAATTTTACTGTATAGAGACTCACGCTATAGGTCTCCATCTTGGCGCGGAACTTGAACACGAACGTCTTGAACTTGACGTCGTCGAACAGCTGCGAGTATCCGGTCTTGTCGTACTCGAACTTGCGTCCGATCTCGTCAGCGCTGAGTCCCAGCATCACCTCGGCGGACTCGTTGAACGCGGTCACACGCTGGTCGCCCGTCGGGTCCGACACGTTCGCCTGCGCACATACTACCTTGTCAACACTGTTAACTGTTGTGATATGCCAATATTATAAATGCGAAAGTTCGTGAATTTCCCTATTTTATCACTAGGCATCTCCTTTAAAGAGATAAAATAGGGAACTTGAAATTAAACAGACGAAGGTAAGGTCGAGTTAGCTCAGTTGGCAGAGCACCGGCACGGTACGCTGGAGGTCGCAGGTCCAAATCCTGCTTTCGACTGATTCTGTTTCAATGTTTCCATTACAAATAAAATTACTACTAGACTGATTTTCAAAAATTCTTTCACCAATATGAAGCTACGTTATCAGCGAGTAAGAGTAACATAGCCTATGTTACTGGCTGATATTGTACTTTTTATCCCGGGTAAACATAAAGCGGGGCTTTAATCCCGGAAAAATATACACGCGGGCGAAGCCCCGAGGAAGTCTAGTTTACTATAGTATAGAACTGAATATTGAAAAAACTTACCGCCAACAGTATTCTATACTTGTAGTTAGGAAACTCTCTGTTGCACTTCTCACACCTGAAGAGGCCATTTTCCTGGTCCACAAGTTTCTTGTTGCACGCTTCCTGTGGACACGCCTTGTAAACAGCGTTGTCAGCGAACGTGAACGTCAACACTCCGAGCATGCTGTAGTAATCGCCTTTCTCCCCGGAGCCTAGCTGACGGCTCTCGGCTTCCGCGAACGTGATCCATTCGTTCGATCCGCCGCTGTATCCACCGACCCTGCACAGATTCATTGTCATGTGAAGTATTACCTAAATCTTTATGGACTACACGGCAGAGGTTTTAATGCACCTGATGTTAAGCAAAGTCAAGTCCTAAATGAATTACGGCTGGCAAGAGATAAATACATCACCGGATGGTCAGCAGTTTTGTCGGCGTGTCCAATAACTTCTTGTCACTTGGCTCAAGTAGGAGTAGCAGAAGAACAGCAGTAGGGTGTACATTTATGCTGGGACCTTAGAGTATAACTACCTATAGAGCGCGTGTATGCAAGTGGGAACAATAGGCACGGGTAGGAACATCGTCCTGCGCCGGCCGCAAGTGCTTGTAGTCACTCGAGTAGGAAAGGTGTGAGCACACGCGAATGAGATCTATGCGAATATTTGATTATTAATACTGCAAAATGGTTAAATGTTCTGTGGCATCTTGTAAAAACGACACTCGGAAACACACTAAACAGAATTCTAATATCACGTTTCACAGGCAAACCATATTTCAGTATATTTTTAGGTAAAATTTAAATCACGCGTCGCGATATGAAAGGTGCGCGGGAGGCGAACACTTGTACTCCCCGCACTGCCCCGCGTCCCGCTTTTTCGATAGTGATGTTACGCGTCGATACCAGAATCGATGTAATATTTTCATATTATAGCATACGTATTTATTACTATTGAAGGCGATGCTTAATATAATGTAGCTTAGGTAACTGTTTTTGTCTGTGTGTGATTTTTTAGCCAATTAATAATTGCGTTTTTGTTTATGAAATGAAAGAAATAATTACTGTTCCTAAAAATTTACGGATTACGATGATATTTTTAAGCTATTGCATAGCTTCTATCGCGGGCCTTGACAGTATAAGTTAGCAATCATTAAGATATTTTTTTGTCATTGTTTTTAATATTGGTAATAAATATTTCAAAAACTAGACGTGACTATTTTAGGCTTGGGGAGACTAGCTAAGAAATCCAAGGTGCGATGCTCCGTTTATATCCATTGGTTCAATTATAATGGATATCCATTAATATTCTTGGTTCTTATTGCTTGTAAAAACTGTTCTTGAGGTACCGTGTTTATAAATCATTCCACATGGCACTACACTAATTCGCAGCATAGCTTTTATATATATTAACGCAATACGCTTAAAATTACTCACAAGGCCATATTTTGTAGAACCACAATTTTTTAACAACAATATGTACCGCGCCGCCGTACCTGTACTTATCGATAACTGTTGTGTTGGTGCTGCTCGCGTGTCCATCCCTAGCAGTCGCCAACATTTCTATATAAGTAGCTATAGTTCACCTGCCTACGCTGGGTAGTGGGCGCACGGTGCGATATTAGCGCTCTATAGGTACTTATACATACGCTAAGGCTGGGACACTATTCCACAGCTTAATGGTGTGGCAAAATAAAAGTTACGGAACCTTTTAATTCTACTTGGAATGAAAGACACCACAAACATATCGTTGCACAAATTAATCAAGAGCCGAATTAAAGTCCTCAGACATAGTTAAACAAAATGCAACAATATTAATTTTGAACATGGGACTCGTCTACCCAGTGGTAGACGAGCCCCATTTTCGGCAGTAGACCAGTACAAAACAAAACTGGTATCATATTTTGGCATTATTCAAATAAGGACGAGTGGACGATAGCCTAGTTGGGAATGGAACAGTCTGCCGAGACAATGTCCGGAGGTTCAAACCCAAGGCACACACCTCTGACTTTTCGAAGTTATGTGTGTATTGTTTATCAATTATCATTAGGTTTAACGGTGAAGGAAAACATCGTGAGGAAACCTACATGCCTGAGAATGCTTCATAAGAATTTCGAGGGTATGTGAAGTCTGCCAATCCGCACTAGGCCAGCGTGGTGGACTAATTCCTAAAACCCTCTCAGTAGTAGAGGAGGCCCGTGCTCAGCAGTGGGCAGTATATAATACAGGGCTGGTATATCAAATAAGGAGCCCTCACTTGGCGGATATGTTGACGACGTCCATGTCAGCGCCGCCGTTGTCGTACCAGCCTCGTAGCGCGTGTGCCTCCGCCATGTCCGGGTTGAACCGCAGCACCGTGCTGTTGAGGCACGACAACGACTTGCTGCCGTTGAACTCCGAGATACGGGTGCCCTGATGAACAAAACACATGCCTTTTATCTCAGAAGGGGTAGGCAGAGGCGCAACTAGTGCACCCACTTTTCGCCATATTCCGTCCCATGATGTGATGGGGGCGAGCCTATCGCCATATGGGGCACAAATTCCAGACTCCGAGCTGATACTGAATAGAAAAATTCAATATCACTTTGCCCGATCCGGAAATCGAACCCGAGACCTAAGCATTGCAGTCGTACCATAATACAACATGGGACAACTGTACTTTGCACGTTTATAGTGGCTCAATATCAACAATTACCTTTGCAGCAATAACTGGATTTCCATTAGCATCGAAAGATTCTGCCTCATTTCCCCACAACGTAAGAACCACCTGCAAAATATACATATTCATTATTATATCAAGTAACTAGTAGTGCTGGCGGGTCCGCCCGCGTGAAAAAGTTTTTCCAGGACAAAAATATTTTCCCGGGATATAAAGTAGCCTATAGCACTCAGGAGTTATGTAGCTATGTTACCTATTAGTGAAAGAATTTTCAAAATCGGTTCTATAGTTCCCGAGATTAGCGCGTTCAAACGAACAAACAAACAAACTCTTCAGCTTTATAATATTAGTATAGATTCGTGTGTAATCATTTCAAAGGTAATATTAATATTTTCATGAGAAATGTATAATCAAAAGAACAGAAATTACTGACCGCTCCACCAGATGAGTCCACAATAGTGACCTCTCTTTTCTTGAGCAGCCTGCCTGTACTTTTTGCTGTTAGCTCTTGCACATCAGATGCAAACTTACAAACACCAATAACATCTAGAAAGAACAATAAGTATACACATTATGTGCTGAAACAAAAAGTGTGGTATTCGTCTGGACTCTGGGTACATCTGCATTGTCTATTTTTGTCTTCATGCAGCAGTGTGTGACCACCCTAGGGTGCGAGATATCTCAGAATGACAAGCCTAGTTGATAGGTGTGTAATTTATACAGTTTGATTGAACATTGAAATTGATAAAATCTACACACACACACACACACATACACTCACGCTTGTTATCCCCGAAGGGGTAGGCAGAGGCGCAACTAGTGCACCCACTTTTCGCCGTCATTCCGTCCCATGATGTGATAGGAGGCGAGCCTATCGCCATATCGGGCACAAATTCCAGACTCCCGGGTGATACTGAATAGAAAACTCAATATCACTTTGCCCGACCCGGGGTCGAACCCGAGACGTCAGCTTTGCAGTCGTAGTGTAATACAACTACGCCACCGAGGCAGATAAAATCCAACAAATCAAAAAATAAAACAAAATTCCCGATTTCTTAATTAAATTCATTGAAGAACTGAAAAGATGAATCAATATTTTAATTTGAAATTTCTATTTTGGTCTTGAATAATCTTAATTGACAGTGTTCATAAACGCTATAAGTTATATATGTTCGTAATCACCATTAAAATTCTTTATTTTGATAACACACTTGATGTATTTTGAAAACATTTTTTTAGATTACTTTTTGCCGCCAACAATCCTTAATTTTGTTTTTTTTTTTTATTTTGATGTTCAAAGTGTCACTCTCACTAAGACTCACACAAAAATACGACAAGCCGTTTAGCCTCTAGGGGTGCCAAAGAAATATTATACATACATACACACACTCGGAAAACATACCCCTCCTTTCGCAGTCGGGTAAAAACCAATTCAAAGTATAATACTAGAGTTAGAAGCTGTAAATATCATACAATATTATGTCTCATCAGTGCACAACATCATTGGCCTAAATTGAACAGAAATTCCGAACAAGATCTTACCCAGTATAGTATCTGGCTCTTTATCAGCAATCTTGTTGATAGGTAAGAAGTCATACTGTATCCCTGGCATTGATGATGTGTCCTCGGAGCACTCGGCCACCACTGTCTCTGGCGTGAACGACATCTCGTAATCATTCTTTAGAGTCGTGAATCGTTTGTTCGCTGTTTTAAGACTGCAACGGCTGATGTAGTACACATTATCTACCTGGGTTTAAGATAAATATCCGTAAGAATTGCATCTATATTTCTATGAATGGGTTCTTCCAAAATCTTTTTATATATCAGTTTTATGACCTAACAGATTTAAACTCTGATGGCTTAACCTGTACATTATTTTAGTGTTACCTTTTGAGTGAAACCTTTTCGTTTTACATATTATTTAATTTATGTTTTTAAGCTGCTACCAAGATCCGGGGAAATATAGTTTTCAATTTAAGTATTTTGAACTATTTACCTAATAAAAATCAATACAAAACTGATAATTATAATTTACCTAGAATTCGATTTTGTACTTAATGTTATGGCTATCAGCCTGTCACCTAATAATATGACATCATTGCACTAATTATACAATTTGGTATATTGAAAATAAAAATTCATAAAAATATGTTTGGTATTATTTTTGGTTTATCATTTTCAAAAAGACAAATGAACAGACAGATACAGCAAGAGACTTTGTTTTGTAATATGTAAGGATGTTACAATTTTTTTATTCCTTTCATACATACATATACACTCACGCCTTTTATCCCTGAAGGGGTAGGCAGTGGCGCAACTAGTGCACCCACTTTTCGCCATTATTCCATCTCATGATGTGATAGGGGGCGAGCTTATCGCCATATCGGGCACAAATTCCAGACTCCGAGGTGATACTGAATAGAAAAACTCAATATCACTTTGCCCGACCTGGGATCGAACCGAGACCTCAGCATTGCTGTCGTACCATAATACAACTACGCCAATGAGGCAGTCAATCGGTTTATTCCCTTCATGAATGTTTTTGTGTATTATTTATTACTTTTTTATAGTAAATACCTGTATCATATCATAGAACTTGTCACATTCATTTTTAAATGCAGTTGCTCTAATTTCACCAGACTCATCACAAAGGTCCATACTGAATAATTTTCCTTCTCCCTTGGCATTACTCCATGTGCGTATTGGAGATTTAGACATAACACGTGCTTTGATAACCCACCTAAAACAATGTGATATATATGGGGAAACCCTATATACTCGGACACTGGCGTCCATAGCGGGGTTTGACAAGTCAAATAAAATATTATAAAATTACTATTATCGTTCTGGCTATAATTTTTTGTTTACTAGTTGCATGTTTCATTTCAAAGTGAAACCTTTAGTACATTTGTATAATTGTATGTTTTTGTTCTAAATCTTTTTGGAAAGACTAGGAATATGCCAAGTTGTTCTATCTATATATAATAATGTAGCACTTACTTGTTTTGATAAGGACTCAAACTGGCAATAGGATGTGTCACCTTTGAGTTAAGTATGCTAGAGTCCAAATTTGCAGGAGGTACAGGCTTTGGCATGGACATTGGTGCTGGTGCATGATTCTGTTTGGGAACCTGCTGTGGCTGTGGTTTAGATGAAGCTGTCTCTTCTGACCAAGTCTTGGGAGTGCCTAATGTCTTGCCTACTTGACTGCCGGGAGCTATGATTGTCAAGTCCAATATGATCATTACACGCCTGAAACAATGTAAATTACATAAGTGTTTTTACACATAATTATTCCAATGATGTAAATTCTAAAAGGAATGTAATCTTACATGGTAACTATATATAATATTTTTAACTAATATATTTGTCCTGTCTACCCCAGATTGGATTGCAAACAGAAGACAGTAGGGGTAACGAAACTTTATTTTCAATCATAAGTATTACATAAAAAATTAGTTAAACCATTTTCAAATATCATAAAACACTTACTTCTCTCCTTTGCCAGTCATCTTCAGTAGGGATGTTATAAATCTATCAATTTGTACGACAGAGTAATCAGACAGTTCTCCTGTGATCAGCTTGTCGTGTAGTTGTGTCGCAAGCATTGCGAAGCTATGAGAGTGTTTGCCATCAGAAACAAGTAACCTAAACCTTTCATTCGCTCCACTACCTTGGATTTTTTTGCTGCCTAATACTTGCATTATTGGTTTATCGTACTGCCCACCATTCATTATTACCTGAAAGAATATGCTTAATAAAGAAATTACTTTTGCGTAGTTTTTGGTATGTAGGTATACAGAGATTAAAAGCGTTGCCTGTTAGCCTGGAAATACAGAGCCAATAAAGCAATTTCTGCACAGCAAGCAAGGGAACTGTAATTAAAACTGTAAAACCAAACTTTAATATGGTAATATCAACTAAAATCAGTATTACACATACCTCCAAAGAACCTTCCGACAACTGATAAGACATTTTTATGGAATAATAATTGTTCTGAATTCTAACAATACAGTAATCATAGAGCAGGTAATATACGCTTCGCAATTATTAAATTTGCTGCTTTAAATGAACAAATTTAAACAAATTTTAATAAAATGTAATATATACAAAACGCTGTTCTTTGAGAATTTCTGTTGCGCGCGAAATAATACCTACTTCTTTGTCTCTGGTACCAATCTAAAGTCAAAATGTGCACCATAGACATTTTTTTTTTTTTTTTTTTTTTTAATTTTCCCTTTGTTTTGGGAAGGCAAAGGGCTCAAGCCCATACAGCCTCGTCATAAGTAATATTCATATTTGAAATTCCGTGCATTAAGGCCTAAGCCAAGTCTTCATAATATTTTTTCCATATTTTTAGTCTTATATTTAGGCCTAAGCCAAGTCTTCATTATATTATTTCCATATTTGTAGTCTTATATTTAGGCCAAAGCCAAGTCTTCATTATGTTTTCTTCATTTTTAGTTTTGAGCGAAGTCAAGTCATTAGACTGCTATCTATTATATCTTTATTTTTCCCTAAATATCCATTACCGTATGGCATATGTAATCATAAATAGCTTTGTATGTCTCTGGTCTTTTAAGTATTTCTTGCATAGAGCGCGGGACAAGCTCAGATTTGCCGTAGATGTTAATTAATTTATCAATAAGTATAATTCTTTGTATGTTGAAAGCAGAGCATTCAAATATTATGTGATTCATTGTTTGTTCAACATTCTGATCGCAATCTGTGCATATGGGGGACGAAATAATGCGCATTCTGTTAAGATGGGCTTTAAAACGACCATGTCCAAATCGAAGTCTATTTAATAGAACCGTTTTTCCCCCGAAGGGTAAAAAACGGATATTTAGGTTTCAGCCGTAGCTTGAACCACATTGAGATTAACGTTCCAATATTCATTGTCAACATCCTCTATCTCACTCACTCACTAGGTGTATTTGTGGTATTGTAAAGCGATAACTATACCTGTCCTTGTCACGCACTTGTTGGGCAGCGCGCGGCGGCCTCTTTCTTCAGTACCTTGTGCCGGCAAGGCCTTAGGTGTGGTTCAAGCTACGGCTGAAACCTAAATATCCGTTTTTTACCCTTCGGGGGAAAAACGGTTCTATTTAGGTGTTCGAGCCTATGCTTGAACCACATTGAGACGTGTTTATTATCTGCCGGCGCGCTGTCCGACTAGTCATAATATTTGAAATTTTAATATGGGACTAGGGTTATGCGTACTGTGACTATTGTTGTTATTTTAATATGAAGAGAAAGGCAGAGATTGAGAAAAAAGAAATGATTTTTATTTAAGGAAAATATCCGCAATTTGCTTGAATAATTGCAAAGATAACTTACATACACATTACATTACTTACTTTTCTGTAGTATTATAATGCTCTTTGCTTACATAATTGCCAGAATGATATATTATCAATATGTCATTAACAACTCAAAATAAACTTTTCATAGAATCAGCATGATTAAATCTTATATTTAATAATAAACCTACATCACCGGTGTAAAGGTATTACACAAAGTATTTGGGTTCCCAATAGGTTGCGGTTTTATTTCTCTGAAGTAATGCCGAAAGAATGTACTTTTTTCATCAATATTGCAATGATTAGCAACCTTGTTAGTCTAATACTACTAACAGACGATTAGATTTGGTATCATCGTACCAATTCGTCACGCGGTACAGTCTTCACGCCACACGATCGAACCGTACCATACGATGTCCAGTTGTATCCAACCAAGTTTGATGGACAAGCCATCGTACCAGCCGTACCAACAATAATAATAATAATGTCCATCGAACCGTGCCCCACACGATGCGATATGGTTCGATGGCATACCGTTTTAATGGTTCGGCTGTACCAAATCACATCGTATGTGCCCACTTTAAGTTACCAACCCAGTTGTTGGTTGCAACAACTGCTCTAAAGCTACCTACAGATGCAGATATTCCTGCTTCTTTAAATAACGTTTTTATCCACCCCGCGATCACGGTTCGGGAAGTGTTCCTCACTCTTCCTCTTGTGGCAACGAACAAAGAATCGTTACACGTCAAGTTACGGCGCACATTTGTAACCGAAATGTTTTTTTTTTTTTTTTTTTTTAAATCCGGAAGATAATATCAAGAGGCCCATCTAAATTGTTTTCTCCTTTGTTCAGCAAGCAGCCTGATTGTTTATAAGAAACCAAATCAGTTTTAGACCCGAGTTTAGGCCAGAATATGATTTCATCTTCCCTATCTTCGAAGTGACCATTTCCTATCGATAAAAGAGTTAAGTCATGGACTCTCCTGCCGGTAGTGAGCAGGAGGAGCATGCAAGTGTGTCTTGAAACTGCGAAGAAATTGTCGTGATTAAATGGGTAGATACTTAAAAACTCTAGTAAATCTTCTATAATCCACGAAATCGACTTTTTAGCCGGAGGGTTTTTAGCGAAGATGCCTTTTAATACGTGCTTTACTAAGGGACGGGAGCTGAGCTCGTAAGATCTTAAGGGATTTCCGAAGTTTGCTACAACTGACTTGTGGACTGCTATTGTCTTAGGCGCTAATTTTACGACTCTGTAGAGGTAGCACAGATGTCTACCTAAATAGTGAGGGCTGGGATCGTCTATGAGTATTCCGTGTGATTGAGCCCAGCTGCACCATCTTGACAGATTGGTCTATACGTTCTTAAGGATGACAACATCCAAGATGATTCTAATAGCTTTATTTCATCCTCAGACCAGTTTGCTATCTGCTTCGCCCAGCCCGTACCAACCATACCGCCAACTGCAAGCGTTCTACACCTCGAGGAGCAGAGTTCGTGCGGAGATCTATAAGGTTCTCGCGAAGATTCGGAATCAACAGCGGAGGCTTCTCTTTTATTTTCTCCCGTTCTGGTTTCCAGAAGACTCTGCTCCAGTTGGGCGCTACTAGAATATTTATCGTCCCTCCGACTTTAGTAAGTGATGAAGTATTTGCGGAATTAAGGCTGGCGGTGGGAATATCCACCCCAGATTATACTTCCAAAATATCTGCTGAACGCGACGCAGAATTGGCTCCACGTGTCTGTCGAGTCTTCGCTGACATAACTACTGCTGACTCTTTCGTGGCGAAGAGATCTAGCTCTAGAATTTCGTATATCTGAAATATCCAGGTTACTATTGTTCCCTTGAGATGCCATTCTGGCAAGGCCTTCTCTCTCGATAGCCTGTCTGCTATTCTGTTGTATATCCTCGGGATGTATCGAGCTATCAAATGACAGTCCATCAAATCGCATAATTCTAAAATTTGTGTCGTGGCTTTTAATAATCTTGCTGATCTGGTGCCCCCTTGTTTGTTTATGTAAGCCACAGTTGTTCGATTGTCCGATTGTACCATTATTGTCTTATGGTGAATTTCGTTAACCAAACATTGGAGGACTTCGTGTACGGCCCACAATTCTTTTAGGTTGCTGTGCCATTTTCTTTGACAATGTGTCCACTTTCCCCACAGATGACGGCCATTTACAATGGCACCCCAACCCCTTTCTGCTGCATCCCTCGTGACAAACATTGACGGGCCCGGGTGATGGATCGGAGACCTCTTGTGTAGATTCTCTTCCCACCATTTCAGCTGTTCTAGGGCCGCATCTGGGATATGATGTTTCAGATGGAGTCGAGTTTGTGACAGGAGACAAGCTAACTTCTGTATTTGTCGGCAATGAAGTCGCCTTAAGGGAACCGCGAATGATGCAAAGTTTAATCTTCCTAAAATCACTTTTGAGTCGTAACAGCTCCATTGAGCTTTCCTCCGTAGGTCTTGAATACATTTCGTCAACTGCCGAATTTTCAAATTGTATTCTGACTTGTGTTACAAGTGATGCCTAGATATTCTATGGTGGTTGAAGCGATGGTTGAAGATTTCGCTTGATTGGTCTGCCAGCCCGGGTTCTTCAGATATTCTGTAGCGACAGTCGTTTGCTGTTCTAGAACTGCGGGGTTTTCGTGCATGAACAGAAAATCGTCGAGATACACCAATACCCGAAAGCCTTTCTGGCGAAGTTGTTGTGCTACCCAGTTCGTAATTTTTGCAAATGCCGAAGGAGCGCTTGCTAGGCCGAAAGGTAGACACGTCATATTGTATATCTTCCCCTGATGCGAGAGTGACAGATATCGACGGTGATTATAGTCGATGGGTACGTGGAAATATGCCTGTGACAGATCGATTTTCATCAGGTAATCCTTTTCTCTCAGATGTTCTGGGATCTGATGGTGATTTAGTAAGCGAAATTTTGGCGTAAGGACATAATCGTTGAGCCTCTTCAGATTGAATATAGGGCGATTCCCTCCATCCGTCTTCTTTCTTAGAAACATACAGGATAGGAATCCCGATTGGTATGTGCTGATTTGAAGGGCACCGGATTGTAGCATTTTCTCTATCTCTACCGACATTGCCGTTCATGATCTGTTAAGATATCTTTGGGCGTTTACTCGAGAGAATTTGTTATCGGGGGAATACTCTTGAATGGTATTCTGTAGCCATTTAATTTTTTTAAAAGGTTTACGGTTGCGCCTTTCCACCGATGTACAAAATTGGCTAGACGCCCCGCGGAAAAGTAGTCACATTCGACCGCCAACATCCTTTTTGTTTTGGTGTTATTTGGATGAAAAACGGTTTTTGTTGGCGTCCCTTTCCTTCTGTCTCTCTATTTCGGGTACCGCGAAAGCGATAGGGCACATTTTGAGAGATTTTAGGTTTTGTGTTGAACTTTAAGATATTTGTCTTCGAACAAATGGGGCCCTGAAGGCGGAATGTCCTGAAGAATATCTCGGAAAGTTTTACTAGAAGGTTTGTAGACCTCCCTTCTTTATTTTATGACTTCTGTACGCCGCCCACACACATACTGTAGAAGGGCATCTGAATTTTTTCTAAATACAGAATTTCCTGCTACAAAATCCCGGCCTACAATGTTCTTAACCTCTGTTGGTAAGTTCGCCAACAGGTTTTGGAATATAATCCTCTGCTGAATAAGTCCGTTTGTTATAGCACCTAAAGGCAGATCGAATTTCTCTAAAATCTTTACTGATTTCCAATTCGGAGTAAATTCAGCTAAAGATTGCTTGCTTTTAGGGAAGTAAAGACAGGAGTTGCTTGAAAATGTTTTCGAATCTCGCGAGTATCTGACATTACACCAGCTACTGTCATCTAGCCTCTGGCAATTCAAACCATGCTTTACTGATATTGGGTCTGCTCGTGCGATCTTAGGTTCTTGTTCTGTGGTGGCTGGCGTAAAGTCAAAAGCAGTAATATTAGAATTTTTGTCTTCTGCTAATACTTCAAGTGCTCTCTGTGCATCGGCAATATTTTTCCGTAGCTCAGCTTCTCTGGTTTCCTAATTATCTGGTATATGAGGACTGTTTCCACCGTCTTGGACTAGCTCATCCTTTTCTTCCTCAGATTATGTACTGTCTGGGAGAGAGTCGTAGGACTATTAAGGCTCTCTTCACAGGGTTGGAATGTGCTCGACGCGGTGCTCACTTGGTGATTGTGAATGATAGTTTTAATATTTTCGTTTTGTTATGATTGCATGCTGAGCAATTTGTTAAATGATACCATTTGTTGGTTCAGAACAGTAGCAAGAAGATGGTCGCTGCTGCCTTGTGCTGGGACTCGAGATTCTGGCTGGATAGGTGAACTTGAGACATTTACGCATGAGGAACGTTTCGCTTGACTATGATACACTTCATTAGGAGACTCAATCGAGCGTTTCGTACTCGTGGAAGGCCCCACACCAGTTAGTGGGCTGAGGCGTTCCAAATCCTGTGATGCCTCCCGTCTTTTTGAGAGTTTTGGTTTAAGAACCTTCACGGTACTTATAAAGACCTCGTAGGCTGGCGAATGAATCTTTTCCATTAAACTGTGTGGCACATAGCGTAGAGCTCTTCCTGATGGCCATTTCAAGAAGGAAGCCCTCATCGCTCGGAAAGTGATGTAGCGGAAGGATTAAAAGCCTGAGCCAAATCTACTGTGGGAATTGCAAATCTGAGATTTGCTTCTATTGCTGGTGGAACTTGACTACCCCCGAACAGTTCCTCAAAGGAGTAATTAATGGCCTTCCCATCTCTCCAATAAACAGGAAAGTTTTCGCTTAAGTAGAGACGATATTCAATTTGATGCGACCGGCGTGGCGGTCGTCCCAATCGAGGCGACTGGCATCCCAATCGAGGTGAACCTGTCGTCTCAATCGAGACGACGGTCATACCAATCGAGGCGACTGGCATCCCAATCGAGGTGAACCTGTTGTCTCAATCGAGACGACGGTCATACCAATCGAGGCGACTGGCATCCCAATCGAGGTGAACCTGTCGTCTCAATCGAGACGACAGTCATACCAATCGAGGCGACTGTCGTCCCAATCGACGTGAAACGGTCGTCTCAATCGAGAAATAGGCGCCTCAAACAAAAACAACAGTGTCGTCTTGCCAACTGTTCCGATACGGAACATACTTTCTATGAGGTATCTCTATGAGTATTGCATAGCTCATTCGTCGCTGGGCCTTTAGGCGCCGAGCGGTACGATATCGTCGTTGGGCTCAAAAGCGCCGAACGGAAAGACAAAGTACACGTGTTGACTTCATGAATATTGAAAGCGTACTGTAGAAAGAGGCCGCCGCGCGCTGCCCAACAAGTGCGTGACAAGGACAGGTATAGTTATCGCTTTACAATACCACAAATACACCTAGTGAGTGAGTGAGATAGAGGATGTTGACAATGAATATTGGAACGTTAATCTCAATGTGGTTCAAGCATAGGCTCGAACACCTAAATATAGTATAAAATTTTCGTTGCATGTTGAATTTGGATCTACAGAACCAAGGACACTTTCCCACATTAATATTGATTGCTGCGTAATAGGCACCTTTAATCTTTGTTGTAGTCAACCAATATTCTTTCCATTCATTAAGAATAGACTCTCTTATGAGTAGCTTTAAGTCCGAGAATGGTATGGCAACTTCATCAACAGCTTTCACACTGTCGCCGCTGTCACTGTCAACAATTGACTTGGCTAAAAAATCAACTTGCTCGTTTCCGATTACTCCCACGTGCGCAGGTGTCCAAAGGAATTGTACTTCTTTGCCTTGATTCTTCAATTGAAACCAACGACTCTTGATGTTGTATATAATGTAATTAATTTTACAGTCTGAACTATTACTTTGTAAGGCACATAAAACACTCATACTGTCCGTAATAACAAGCCAACGTTGATCATTTGCTTGACCAATATATTGCAATGCAAATAATATTGCCAAAGCCTCAGCGGAAAAGATACTCAACTCACACGAGAGTTTGCGACCAAATCCTAAACGCAGATGAGGAATATAGAACGCCATCGATACGTTTCTCGACTTGGAACCATCAGTAAATATTTTTCGATATTCATTATATTCAGCCAAAACATTGTTTACCTCTTCTTTATGCTTCATATTGTTATTTATATTTATCTCTATAGAAGTAAATTTGCTTTCAAAACTGTCAGTATAGCAAGCCCAGTTGTCAGGTCTATGAATTTTATATTTTTGATCAAGTTGAATCATAAATGAAAAATCATGAAGTGCATAAGGTACATTAGTGGTTGAAACAAAGGAACATTGACTATCAAAATGTTTATATTTTCTCAATAATAAATTATTAGCCATAGAAAATAATTTGAGAAGAAAACAATATTTTAGATACTTAAATCTATATGACAAAGGAGGAGTATTGCACTCTACTTGTAATGAATTTATAGGGGTCGTCCTCATAGCACCAGTAATTAATCTCAGATTTTTATTTTGCAAAACATCCAATTTCTGAACAAGTTTGTCATTAGATGCGAAACACAAAAAACCATATTCAAAGTGACTACGGACAAGTGATTTATACAACATGAGCAAAATTTTTGGGTCAGCACCCCAAGACGTTCTTGCAAGTGATTTTAAGATATTGAATGCCTTACCTGCCCTTCCGATAATATAATCAACATATTTTTTCCATGACAGATTATTAGTCAAAATTACCCCTAAAAATTTAACTTCAGACACTTGTGGAATTTCTCTTTGGTCATAAAATAATTTAATTTTAAAGGGACGAGTTTTGTTAAATACCACCATTTTGGTTTTGTCAATATTAATATCAAGATTCAGATATTTAAAGTAAATGTGAAGATTCGTCAAAGCTGCATTAAGAGTATTAACAATGACATTTACATTAGACCCTGATGTATAAATAACAAGATCATCAGCAAATTGTAAATTTCTAACTTCTGAACCTAGTATTAAATTAAGTTTATAAATATACAATATGAATATTAAAGGGCTTAAAATTCCTCCTTGACACACACCTTTGAAAGACACTCTAGGTCCAATAAGTTGATTTTGAAATTTGACGTACACTACTCTACCATGTAAAAAGTTAAAAATCCATTTCACAATTTTTTCAGGAATACCAATGGTCAATAATTCAGAAGCTAATATGTGATGATTGACATTATTAAATGCTCCAACTATGTCAAAGAAAATACCTATTAGAACTTCTTTGTTCTTGAATGCATTGAAAACATCAAAATGTAAATGAGAAATACTTTCGCGACAAGAACGACCTTTGCGGAATCCAAACTGGTTTGATGGTAAAATATGATTGCTTTCTACAAAAAATTCTATTCTTTGTTTTAACAACTGTTCAAATATTTTTCCCATGCATGAAGTTAAAGCTATTGGCCTATAAGAATCAGCAAGTTCTTTCTCTTTATTGGGCTTTAAAATTGGTATTAAACAATCTGTTTTCCAACTTGAAGGAATGATTGAATTATTCCACAATAGATTATAAATATTTAACAAAACATGCTTTGAAGTATTTGATAAATGTTTAAGTACTTTATATGGAATTCCGTCGAGGCCAAAGGCTGTATCACGTCTAGAGGAAATAGCTGAATTCAATTCTGCAAAAGTAAATGAATTTGTAAGATAATCAGAACTCGAAGCAGTTATGAAGTTATTATTTAAATTTAATTCAGCCTCAACGGTGGAAGGTGTGTATTTTCTAATAAAATCAAAAATCCAATCTAATCTCTTACAGGAGTTATAGCTTGTATTTACGTTTTTAAAAATTTTCATGTAGTACCATATTCTAGATAAAGGAGTAGTTCTATTAAAGCTTTCACAAAGATTTTCCCAACTTTTTTGTCTTTCTTGCTTCAAGGTCAACTTTTTAATAGCTTGCAACTTTTTGAAATGTAAATAATTAGATTCAGTTGAATCACGTCTAAAGTTTACATATGCATGTTTGGCCTGTTCAACAGCAGAAGCACACCTGGCGTTCCACCAAGGTAGAGGTCTTCTATTTTTATTAAAATAAGTGCTGGAGTGACTTTGAGAATGAGGACGAAGTCCAATTGACATAGATAACTGAATAGCTGTATCCAAGAGACTCATTAATTCTTCATATGATTTTAAAGGATTTTCTTTGTTATAATGAAAATTATGCAGGAAACTATCTGAAATGGTTCTAAACATATCCCAATTAATTTTACGATAATTGTGTTGTTGAGGATATTGCTTACTATCGGGTAATAAAGTTTGTTTGTTACCAGAAACATTTCTAACAAAAACTTTTGTTATTACAGGTAAGTGATAGCTTCCTAGAGGGTCATCGTGCACAGACCAATCGCAGGAAACTGCAAGATCAGGAGAAACTATTGTAAGATCAAGTGCATTTTGTCGCCATTTATGGGAACCTACTGTTGTCATTTGACCATCATTCAGAATAACTAACAAATTATCATCTATACATTCTAATACTTCAGATCCACGAGTATCAGAAGTCATGCAACCCCAGCTATGGTGCAAGGCATTAAAGTCTCCAGCAATAAGCAAGGGCTCAGGTAGACTTTGAATTAGGTTGTTCAATTTATGTTTAGAGAAAGATGGAGAACATAGTTTGGGACTGTAAAGAGATACTATGGTCAGTTCCTTATTGTTACCATAATACAAACGAATTGCGCTATTTTGAATGGAATTATCGCTAAAAGTGTCTAATTTCTTAAAATTAAGGCTTTTATGTACTAAAATAGCAACGCCGTTATGATCGTTACCACTGTCTAATCTCACCATCTCATAATTTTTAAAACTAATATGATGATGTGACTTCAACCAGGTCTCGCATATAATGGCAATATGAATGCTTTTCTCATAAAGAAAATGTGAAAAAATAAGTCGATTACTCATTAAACTCTGGGCATTCCATTGTACAATATTTATATAATCCATAAAAGAGAGAAAAAGATTTAAGAGGAGATTTTTTGGTCTTTTATGTTTTGGATGAGAAATTCTTTGATAGTTTTACTACAGATGCTAGTTTCATTTGCTTTGCTCATGGTAATAATTTTTATAACTGAATCAACTAGTACTTTCAAAAAGTGATCAGAATCTAAAAGTGATATAAATAGTTCATTAGGACTTTTTTTCCTGCCACCTAGTGAAGGGAATGATTTTTCATTGACAACATCCACAAATGATCTTTTAATAAACTTTTCTTTGTTCTGTTTAATTTTATCTTGTTTTACTGGGCACTCTGTTGAAATAGCAATATGGTTTCCTTTGCAATGAATACAACAAGCATTAGTTGGAGCAATAGTGCAATTCTTAAAATTGTGGCTGCCAGTACAGATTGAACATTTTTCTGAGTTCTTGCAAAATTTAGCTAAATGGCCATACCGGAGACAACGCAAACACTGTTTGACTGGAGGTATGTATGGTGAGATCTCAAATCGCCAACTATTAAGATCAACACTGTCGGGTAAAGTTTGGCAGGAAAATGTAATACATATAGTTTTAGTGGGTTGTAAAGTAAAGGTGCTGTCAACATTTTTTATTCTCCTCATAATTCTACGTATAGAAATAATGTTTTTTGTTGTTGTTAATGCAGTATAAATTTGTTCGTTGGATAGGTCTATCGGAACATGATGTATAACACCTGTGGTCTCGGTAGCGGCAGCCGGTATACTGGCTTTAAGCTTATTCATGTCTAGAAATTTTTTATTTGATAATGCAGCATTTGCAAGTGTTGCACTGTCGAAAATAGCGCCCACCTTATACTTATTCATGCGCACTAGTTGTTTTATGCCCTTATTATACCTTTTCAGATTATTTGCCAGAGACATCATATCTCTGTCCCCCAGCGGTTTATTGTTTTCGATACTTTCTAAGAAGACAATAAATTCGACATTACCTGTATTTTCTGCATACAGTCTGTGATAATTGGGTATTTGGAAAGTTCTATACTTATCCACAGCATCCACGGATTTTTGAGACGAAGAATCCGACGCCTCCAACTCCGCCTCATCATGCCCTGACTCATCTTTTTTCTTACGTTTTCTTGTCCCCCCCATTTTGGACAAATCTCTTCTTCAACTACCAAGATATAAATATGTACAATTATTTATACTTTACTCGTATAAAAATTATTTTTAATAAATAAGTTTAAAAATTGCGCCTTTTCTTTTCGACGTTCCCGCGCTTTCTCGCACCATAGACAACACCGACTACAGATGCTAAGCTATTGCTTAGCATCTGTAGTCGGTGTTGTCTACCACCAAGTCCACCATTTACCATTTTTGCCACTATCTGGCAGCCTCAGAGTAAGTATAACTACTATAGAGCGCGTGTATGCAAGTGGGAACAATAGGCACGGGTGGGGAACATCGTCCTGCGCCGGCCGCAAGTGCTTGTAGTCACTCGAGTAGGAACGGCGTGAGCACACGCGAGTGAGATCTATGCGAATATTTGATTATTAATACTGCAAAATAGTTAAATGGTATGTGGAATGTTGTAAAAACGATACACGGAAACACACTAAACAGAATTCTAATATCACGTTTCACAGGCAAGCCATATTTCAATATATTTTTAGGTAAAATTGAAATCACGCGTCGCGGTATGAAAGACGCACGGGAGGTGAACGCTTGTACCCCCCGCACTGCCCCGCATCCCGCTTTTTCGATAGTGATGTTACGCGTCGATACCAGAATCGATGTAGTATTTTCATATGTATACGTATTTATTACTATCGAAGGCGATGCTTAATATAATGTAGCTTAGGTACCTAACTGTTTTTGTCTATGTGTGATTTTTAAGCCAATTAATAATTGCGTTTATGTTTATGAAATGAAAGAAATAATTACTGTTCCTAAAAATTTACCGATTACGATAATATTTTTAAGCTATTGCATAGCTTCTATCGCGGGCCTTGACAGTATAAGTTAGCAATCATTAAGATATATTTTTTTGTCATTTTTTTAACATTGGTAATAAATATTTCAAAAACTAGACGTGACTATTTTAGGCTTGGGGAGACTAGCTAAGAAATCCATGGTACGATGCTCGGTTTATATCCATTGGTTCAATTATAATGGATATCCATTAATATTATTGGTTCTTATTGCTTGTAAAAACTGCTCTTGAGGTACCGTGTTTATAAATCATTCCACATGGCACTACACCAATTCGCAGCATAGCTTTTATCTATATTAACGCAATACGCTTAAAATTACTCACAAGGCCATATATTGTGGCAGCACTGTGTATTCACAGTGCTGCCAGATAGTGGCAAAAATTCACCGTGAATCTATACTAATATTATAAAGCTGAAGAGTTTGTTTGTTTGTTTGTTTGAACGCGCTAATCTCAGGAACTACTGGTTCGAATTGAAAAATTATTTTTGTGTTGAATAGACCTTTTATCGAGGAAGGCTTTAGGCTATATAACATCACGATGCAACTATTAGGAGCGAAGAAATAATGGAAAATGTGAAAAACACGGGGATAATTATTCATCCTTGAGGGCTTCCATTGCGTGCGCTGCGAAAACGGTTCAAGATACCAAAAATATATGTATGAAAGAATTATTCCTCTTGAAATGATCTAAAAAAATGTCCGCGACAGTGTATGTCTATCTTTTAAGATTAACTCACTAGAACCGTTTTTATGGTAATCAAATTTGGTCGAAATTGATGCTTTATTTGTTAAGAGTTGTATCAACGTCATAATATTAATCTTCATCCAAATAAATGTGTTGGATAGAGTGATTCAACGGGAAGGTTTTTATGTACTTTTAGCCCGGAAAAAACTTATTAACGCGGGCGAAGCCGTGGGCAAAAGCTAGTGAAAACATAAAAATAGCTTCATCATCATCATCAGCCACACGATGTCCACTGCTGAACATAGGCCTCCCCTAAAGATTTTGAGGCGGACCTGTTAAAAGCGCCCTGCATCCAGCGTGTACCTGCGACCTTCATCAAGTCTAGTCAGTGGCCTCGAACCTACCGATTTTTCGGTATTTCTACCGATATTGGGTCTGTCCTACCGAAATGACATGATTTTTCTACGATTTTTAGTGATCCAGAAGATTCTCCCGATTTTTTTTACCGATTTTCAGCAATTCGAGGTTAACAAAACTCGAATATTTTCAAATCGATTTCAAAACGTATAAGCGAAAATTCAAGGACAAGCACGAACCCTCTGGTAGGGTAGCCCTGTTTATTTTTAAACTGATATAAGTGCCGATATATTTTAAGGAAGCAGTTTCTTTACGTTCGTTTCAGAACTTTCTTTACCTTTTTCATACTCACATTGGTTCTTCACTTTCAACGCTGTCCGTATTTCACCATTTCTTAATATTTCGGACACAGAAATCAATATACTTTTTAAAATCTGCATAGCTGAAACGTAGAACGTAGGTACTCTACACATGCGACTTTCTAGAAGTCCTGCAAGCTTCAAGTATTACCGAATGTTTAGGCGGTAGAAATGGTTTGCACAAGGTAACTTCTGCAAGTTTTCTTGCTAATCAAATGCTTTTGCGAGTAGTGATGAGACTCGATTCTGTTGTCGCTATGTCGCTAAAAGCATGATATTGCAAGGTATAGGTAGTTATTAAGTCAACTCATGAAATTGACTCCTTGGCAAGGACTGGAGCATGAAACTTCTGGCTATATCCTACAAATAGCACTATTTTGTATCTGTCAAACAAATAAAGTACATAATATGGTAAATATTTTTTATTATATTACAAAATTAAAGAAACAAATAAAATTGATAATTAAAAGCTAATAAATTATGAATCATATACTAACAATGCAGTTGAAAACATTATTTGGTAATAATATGATGTCGATAAATATCGTGCATTCAAATTCATTTTGGACCTAATGTGTTCAACTGCAACAAATCTTACATAGTCCTATCATATCTAAGTATTTAGAATACAGTCTATGTGAAATGTTCTAATGTAGCTAAAGTCAGAAGGCTATCTATATACATTGAGACATATTATTATGTAATTATTATAAAATGTAAAGATAATGATGAACAAGCAGATATGAAATAGGTTTTCTAAAATGGTAATCATATTGAAGAAATAAAACAAGGAATATTATAGTACAACAAATTTGTCCTTAGGTATTTGGAAACAGTGGGAGTGATACAGACAGCTTGACCCTTGAATATGTATGAATACAGAAGTCTTAATGATTTTATTTATGAAACTTTCGAGTTACGTCCTGGCAACACCACATCCGAGTATAATAATTACAAATGCATACAAAGCAAGTTTATTCACTTGAAACATAGATAAATATCACCAATTTACTTACTCAATTTTACATAGGTACATATTAAACGGCAACACATGAGCTTATACAGAGTGAAATTGGATTCATGAGCATCCTTTAAACCTAACACATTTTTCATGATACTTTTATAAATGAGACTAAAATTATCAAGATTATTAATTGATTTATAAAAAAAATCTCATAAGTGACTTAAAGCCTATTGAAATAGATTATTTTCGAGTGCATATAAATATACCAGAAAATACAAAACACTTAAAATAAGCGTCAATAATTAATCTTCCAATATCAAAGTCGAGATGCATTTTGCGCTGTCTCGTGCGGCGCGGAATTCACATTTTAGATGACTTCTAAGCAGTCCTATTAAGTATGTTCTTATAACGTTTACTTAATGCCCATGACTTCATTTTCACCCTGTAGTTGGGACAACCTTAGCTGACCGGTATGAGTTACGACATATTGACAGTTCATGGAATACTATGTGTAGACAAGTGAACAAAAAATCGGTTGCTCAAAATAATCGTTTCTTGAATGGTATCGATTTTTTATTCAAGTTTATTATCGCATGTAAATAGACCTAGATTATTATTAAATCTTACACATTACATCAGTAGGCTTTTATTACAGTAGTTATTGTTAGGCGTTCATTTTGATTTTCTAATAAATTGGTTATAATTACAAAGAAATAAGAGTCAAGATTATATAATTCATTTCAGTATATTTTTACTATATTCATTCAGATATGTAACATAAGTATGATACTTTTTGTTATAATGATGTATGGAGGACATGATATGTATTTAGAATTAATCGCACTCTCAATTAAACAATGACCTCATCCAAAATTTTGGCTAGATGAGTTTTAGCAAAATATGGGCCCTAAACGGCAAGCTGCATCGACTAAGAAAACAAATGCGTCTGTTCAACATTGGGAAATAGGGTAAAATTTTTTGGAATTATGGATTTTGATTTTAACAATAATTTTGGATTAGGTCATTGTTTTATTAAGAGTGCGTTATGTAGATGACTCGAGAATTTTTTGGGTAGACGTTCTCACAAAGTTATAGCGTCGCGAATTTTTTTTATTGTCATACCGGCCAACTTAGTTTGTCCGAACTATATTTTGTTGGCTCATTTATTACGGTTTATTGAAATTATATGAAATGGAGCAAATATATTAATGCTAAGTTCATTTATTTCATATAATTACGGAAAAATGCAGACACAAAAATATTTTTAGTATGTCACTATACTCAATCGGTTTAGGTATTTAATTAAATGTAAACAAATCATAAATAAGGTATCTTCCACATTGCAGAAATTTATTTATCACATTTTTTTGTTTTGTTTTTAGTTATTTGTTTTGCTTGAGAAGTACATTTAATAATTTAAAGTGTTCTTTGTATGCCGTAGTTTCATTGACACAAGAGTTTTCGTAAATACTTTCGTAAGAAAATGTTAACTACCCGGGAATCATATTATGTTTGTTCCTTTGTTTACATGTAGTTAAATACTAAACCGATGGGAGTATAAGTACACTATGATTCACTTCGCATTATATTCAAATGTACATTGTAGTCAATAATTCTAGTATAAAAGGAAATTTTATTTATTATATGGAACATTCACGCATTTTGTAAGTAGCCAAACGATTTTAATCAGTCATAGTGTCTATTAATAAATATAATTAATTTCATACATCGAAGTATTTTCATTGCATTCCAACTTACAATATATTATGTGTATAACTGCCTCCAATCTTTTAGCCCGCCTTGAAGTCAGTCGCATCAATATTTCTTTACGCCTCCTTTCATAATTTAGTCTCTAAAACCAGTAGCTGTTAGTCCGCACCACACGTGACTATCTTCACTCCTTCAAAAACATTGGAGTACTATACAACTTGTACAATGTATCAACAGTCTCAAACACATACTTATTTACACAACATTCTTGAAATACTCTCATTCATGTTTTGAATTAATATAGTTCTTTGCATCTGGTTTAATGTTTCATGCTGGCAAGCATATTAATAAGGAAACTTAACCTAACGACGAATATATCTAATTTTCAAAATACAGTTACAGAAATAATATGCAATGTCGCAGTTCTATATAGGAACCCATACACAACATCACTGTCACATGATTTTACTAGAAACTTCTGACAATATATCTTGCCAGAGTTGCATAAAAGTCTTTCGGAAAAATTGTCTGCTGTCCTAATTAGGCAAATTATCAAATACACCCTGAATGTTTTGTTTTTGTCAACTTATTGAATTCATTCAGTTTTTCGGTAAGCAGTAGACACAATACGTATGTGTGTAGATTCCCAAATATAATTAGGCTTATTATTTTAACGTAGTTACTGTTCTACGACTAACTGCCGATTTCAATAAATGATCCCAATCGTTTTTTCGATCGATCGCGAATGTAGACAATTGATATTAAGTTTTTTGTACCATACTTATAAATGCTTTATTTTCGTGATCGGATCCAATATTAAGATTCGTATCGCATATTGTAATCGGCCGTAAATGTTGCGCATTTCACCTACGACCTACTTCACCATCGTGAAATTCGTATATTTTATTGGCGAATAATTGTTTTATAATCCGGCCAACACACTGCCCGTAGGTGGATTAAATTGACACTATGTATTCAAATGTCATTATTCTTGGGCTTTACTAGCTTCTGTTATCGACTCGTACTGTTCCTTATCGAGCTCCGTCATTGTGAGTGTCCCGTCCGGTAGCAACAGGACAACGCGACGCGTACCACCTGACGAATTGAATTAGGAGTAATTATAAATGTAAACCAATTTCAACACATTAAGTTTTGACAACCGAGGGTGGGGTCGAAGTAGCTCAATTGGGAGAGCACCGGCACGGTACGCTGGAGGTCGTGGGTTCAAATCCCGCCTTCGACTGTTTCTTTTTCACGTTTCCATAAAAATATAAAAACATTAAGTTTTATCATTTTTTAAACAGTGCATCAAACACTTGATTTTTTTAAAGACACCGGCATATAGTTAATACCAGATTTGCGCAGGTACTCAAAACACAAAATCACTACTATCAAATAAATTTACACGGAAAGGTGTCAAATTAACAATTCACTAAGGTTATAATCCTGACAATGTATGGTGCGTATTTCACATAAACGCTCCCTCATTGTTCAGTATAACATCGTGTACTGACCAGGTGAAGGCAGGTCGGCCTGCAGCAGCTGCGCGATGACCTGCGTGGCGTCCTCGCCCGGCTCGCCCTCCACCTGCACCGCCACTTGCTGCAGGGCCGGCGCCGCCTCACCGCCCGGCATCAGCTGCGCCAGTTGCGACGGGTCCAGCGACAACACGTCCTGCGAAACAACGATGGTTACACTTCATGTCCTTTAACGATACAAGGGGCTTAGGAAGTGACGTATCGCTATTTTGATGTTTGTGATTGATCGAGAGACCGATACGTTAGTCTCTCGACCAATCACAATAAAACGAAGCGGAGACGCATCGTGTTTTTTTTTCACATCCTAAGCCCCCTGCTCACCTATGATATGAAAATATATTGCAAAAGTTGTTATTTACAGTTTTATCACATTCAGTTATACAACAACCAAGACATAAAATTGGTGCCACATGTATACACATGACAACTGATATAATGCAATTTCTAGTAAGTCATGAATGCATTCATGGTATAGACATAGTGCAAGTGCATTGCTACATAGGCATTTGACACATTGTGTGCAAACATACGACCTTATTTATAAACAGTTTTTAAACCTATTTTAGCTTTAGCATATTTTGTCTTCCAACAAATTTTGAATCGTGTTTAAAGGAATAAACACGCCATAACTAAAGTAGGTCTATAAACTGTATGAATAAGGTGGATAATTTATACACAATCCAAATGAATTCATATAGTTTATGTGGTAACTCACCTGTCCATCTTCCCTTGTGACGTACATGACGTCGCCCTCTCCTTCCACGGCGCCCTCCACTCCCTCGACAGCGCCCTCGACACCTTCCGCCGCCACGAGTAGTGTCTGTCCGGCTTCATTCTCACCGGCCACCTACAATTTGTATTTCATTAATGATTTTATTACACAATGACATTGTAATAAGTGTGTAGGGAATCATGTGGAGATAAAACAATATATTTTTTTTATAAAATTATATATACTTCCGTTTATAATGTAGGTGTATACCTGATATAGAACGCCATCTTCACCGCGTATCATGATTGGCGGGTGACCCGTGTGCAGCAAGCTGACCTCGTCGCCTTCGTCTACACCCACACCTTCTTCTAGAAGTTGTTTTACTGCGCTTGCTTCTACTTTTACCTCTGTCTATATGTACATAAACCAATTGTATAGTCACGATAGTTTAAGTCATTATTAGTGAGCACAATTTTAAAAACAATATTTCGTATACTTAGAAAATTTTGTGTTGTGAAACAAATAATGTGAAAAGTAAAAAAATATTTCAAGAAAAAAATACTCTCTTTTTAGTAAATAAAAGAATCATGATTTGTATTATAGTTGACATTCTTGTTAATAGTTTGAGAGTACTTACACCATCCTCATCGGTAAGCACTGGGAGTGATGGCTGTGCACCATCTCCTTGTACTAACATGCCAGTTGTTCCACCAGGAGACATTTCAACCTGCCAAAAAAAGCAAATCAATGGTATATTTCATAATTACACACCTTTAAGACACACCACTTAGGATGGTCTATAAAACAGATTGCTTTTTTAAATATATATGCATTTTTTAAATATATTTTTATGAAAAAGGGACCATTTTTAAGTGATTTAATGACGATAACTCATTTTCCGATTTTTTTGAATTGTGTCGTTTTCGTTCTGAAGGTGTGAATTATATACCTTCATGAGCACGGTGGGCTGGTGCGGCGGCGGCGTGGCGGGGTGCGCGGGCTCGGGCGGCGGGCTGGGTGTGGGCGGCGGCGTGGGCTCGCCCTCCGCGCGCGCCAGGCGTCGCCCCGACAGCGGGCACAGCGTCAGCTCGCGCTCGGGGCTGTCGGCCGGCAGCGGGCCCAGGTCGCGCGGGAACGGGTCCTCGATGCCGTCCGACGTGTCCGACGACGCATCCGACTGCAACATGCACTTCGTTATCTATCTATACATTAAATGAATCGCTGTGCCTGTACATTTAGAGAAATGCGATAAAAGAAAAATCTAGCTTTATAGAAAATCCAACAAAAAAATTGAAAATAATTTGTAATAAATTTGAATTAACAATAGCGTAAATAAGAAAAACAATGCATCATGTTGTTTGGCTTACCTGATCAAAGTCAAAAGGTATGGGTTGAGGCGTCTTGTCTCTAATACGCACGATGTTGCCGCCCGCTGTCGATATGGCGTACGCGCCCCGACCACGACCGCGCGCAGACCCGCCGCGTCGCAACAAACTATCGCCCTGACAACACAATTACTTCCATAAAGTAATTAATATAAGGATGTTATATGTGGTACAACCACCCTATGGGCTACAACCTGAATGTATAGAGGGGCATGTGTTGTTACACAAGCGCGTCTCAATTTCTATGAGAGTGGCAAGTGGTATTTTTGCTTTGGTGACAAAATAATATAGTATTGTTACGATATTAATTAATTACTTTTGAGAGAAATGTAAATTCAGTCTGAAGCCCACCTGTGCTAATTTCTTGTTCAGTATGGTTACTGGAGACTTTCCATCTGAGCCCATACTGGACGGGCGTTGTATCGTACGCTGAATTATTTTTTGTCCAGAGGGAGTGATGATTGTTTTTTCTGTTACTTGTTGCCCTCCAGAACTGAACGTTTTCTTTACCTGAAACAGTGATGATGAAGTTAACAAAACAATAAATTAGAATGAGACATGAGAATATAATAATTAGATGAATGGAATATATTACTAGAAGACACTACAATTCCATGGATATATTTAATGTTAAATCAACAAAAATGTCAATTACAGTAACACTCACTTGTGTTGATGGCATGGGGGTGCGCGGTGAAGGCGTTGGTTTCTTTATTTCCTCAACTTTTTTCTGTGAAATACGCAATTGTTTTATCTAGGTTGCAAAAAATATAAACAACATAATATACTATAATAGTTATGGAATTATAGCACACCTGTTTTGCGGCCATTATCTGTTTTCTGATGACTTCTTGGTCAAGGTTAAGTCCAGGTCCTAGCTTGCCTGGCGCGTCGATCTTCATAATTCCTGAACTCTTTGACATTATATACACACCTGTAACAAATATTAAAAACAACTAAAAATATGTACAAAAATATTGTGTGTCCTTTATTTCCATTTATAGAGGAAATTGAAGCTAATTTACTGCACACTATAGAAAGATAAGATCTACAAATTAAAAACAGCACTCTTGGGGACGGAACCACAAATTAGATTTCATTATCACAGCAATTTTGCAAGTTGCTTTATATACAGTCTACAATACAAATGTCCACACAGCAATGGTTAGCAACTCAACTCGACATTTATTACCTGTGGTAAGGTTGGGCATATGTTTAGGGTCAACTTTGATGACTCCCTTTATGTTCGGCATGCCTTTCCCGCCGAGGCCGAGTGATTTCACAAGCTCAGGGTCGAGAGTAGACTTTGGTGAGGATTGACCATTCAGCAATTTTTTCTCGGCTGCAATTATTGCATCTTACTATGAGCGATGTGTGTAATAAAAGGGATTATAAAGGAAATAGGGCACACACGATTGTTCAATGACGTGACTGATCTTATCTTAATGTGAAGAACACATAATACGAATCAGTCCTGCAAAAACTAATTGAGATGATACAATATACATTACGTAAATGTTTCATAAAAAAAAATATCCCACACAGACAGTAGCGTAACTACACCCGTGAAGGCCCGTGCAAATTCATGAAAGCCTCTCGCCAGTGCAAAATACAGTGAACTGTTTTTAGTATTCTCCTGAACAGTCCTCTTTTGGGTCATTAATAATCCTTTACCATATTTTACAAATATCTAAATTCTAAACTCTCAATACAAGCACATTTCGAAACATTCATGCACAAAATTATTTTCAGCCATGCTGTGTGATTAAAGAAACCAATATTGTATGTACTAGGGTGGCGCCCGCCGCACCCTTTTGCAGCAATTTAGCAGAGGGTGTCGTGAACACATGACCGCATATCACTCTCTTGAATGTTCCCCACATTTGCAAAGCGCGACAAAGCGATTTAATTTCATTTCAAAAACGCGACTGTATGTTTGATGATGGTCAGGATTCCGTAAAAGATGAGTGAAGTAAAAGATGACTCAATTTTATTATTTTTGTCTTTTGTTTTAAGTTGGCTTCCGTTGCGTCACTTTAGGTGGCCACTGAAAACCAGCGCTGTGTTGAGGCTCACGTCGCAACACAGCATTGTGCTGAGCTGGCCACCTTTTGTCATATCGCAGGCGTGCGAAACTGCACTAATTTAAATATTATAATTTTGCCCACTTTTACTATGTATTGCATGCACCAGATATGACAATAAACATTTTCTTTCTTTCTTTCTTTCTGAAGTATACCAGACGAAGGCAAGTCAGTGTGTTTCAATTCTGCATCACTTGACGGTACTACCGCAAATGTAGCTGTGGGTGACTCACCCTTAGAAATATATCCAGACAGAATTATGTTAAAGAAGTCAATATAAATATGGAAAATCCTACTATTTCATACACATATAAAATACAAAGTAAATGTTCTACCTTTAGATTCAGAGTCTGAGAATTCCTCCTCGTCGCTGGAGACTTCCTTCTTGACCTTTTTGGCGAGCGACTCGCCCTCTTCAGCGCCGCACCACGCCTTCACTTGGTCTAGGGCGCGTACTTTACTCGTGCGTTGTAGACGCCTACACCCAACAATAAATAAATAAACATTCGTATTGTGTCGATTTCATTCAATATGACCCCAAAATAATTGCAGATATTATTATGTCAGCGTGAAAATCATTCCCTGGAATTGCCGCAACATTCATTTCTAAGTATCAGAGTATATTTACCTCAGCTGTTAGAACTAGCTTACATAGTAATTTTTTTTTGCGTCTGGAGGACCTAATGTCGGGAAATTGCGTTCCACATCAACGTACAACGTTCTCCGATCGACGGTATATTATAATGGCGTATTTTTTTGTTGTTGTGCTAATGGTGGATACCGTCATCAGGGTCCATGACATATCGTAGTCATTGGCGCTTACCTTATTACAATCGGTTATACAAAATATTTTGGAACTAACATAATATTGTTGCCAGTGAATAATATAATGTGGAAGTTCATCATATTCTTACCCTGTGGGCGTCATCGCGGGACTATCAGATTGCTTGACTACTTGTTTCACTACCTGTGGCAAAGGTGTGCTGATTTGTTTCACCTGGTATAAGAAATATTACAAACTTTCATTCATCACGAATGTTCAAATATTATCAAATTTACAAATCACATCTATACTAATATTATAAAGCTGAAGAGTGTTTGTTTGGTTGAACATGCTAATCTCAGGAACCACTAAACCAGTTTTGAAAAATTTTTCACTGATAGGAAGCTCCATTACTCACTCTTAAGTGCTGTAGGCTATTTTTGTCCTGGGAAAATATTTTTATTCCCGAAAAACTAACTGAGGTGTATGTATAGGTGTACTAAACGTGAGGCAGAAAAATGGAATGTGTATAGTGCCAAAAATACCTGTACAGGATGCTGTTGCTGTTGTTGCTGCGCTCTTAGCGCTTTCAGTTCCTTCTGTCGCGCCAACTGTTTTTCAAACGCTTCTAGCAAGTGTTTGCAGGTTTCCATGTTCTCTATAGGCTCCCATGTGTTTTGTTCGCTGTATTGAAACAAAAAATAATAGTTTAAAAAAATTAAATACCACACTTTATAGAAAATCCAACAAAAAGATAGAAAATAAATATAGATGGTATTTAAAATTGTAGGCTTTTAAATAAAAAAATTACCTAGGGTATGTGTGTGATGTATGTATGTATGTATGTATGTGTGTTTTATGGAGACGTACGCAGTCGCGCAGACGGGTAATCAGTTCGCCTTCATTGGAACTATTTCACCCTTATCCCAGTATGTGAGTGATATAAGCATAATGTTCAAGAAATAATATTTTCATAACTCAGCACTGTCTTGCGACAAGTAGGATTTTTTTACACATAAGAGTAGCCAGTTTAGTTTTAGTTCTACTATAGTCCAGCAGATGTCACTAAATAAATAAACGAAAGCGCCATCTCGTGACATGTAGGATGTTTTTCACACATAAAAGTAGCCAGTTTAGTTTTAATTCTACTATAGTCCAGCAGATGTCACTAACTTACATAAACTTTTATTTAGTCATTTTAGTTGGATTGTCTATAAAAGCGTGTTTTTTAGTTAAAAATATTGAATTGTCGATCCTAGATAAGTATGGCAAATTTCGATTTAATCCGACGTTTTGAAGAGGGTCAAAATCATTCTTAAAGTGTCAGTTACATACATATGAAGCTAATAAAAGCATGTTAAAAATTCAGACAAATCAAATAAATACATTTAAAACAATGTCTAATAGTTTGACCATTGTAAAACAGCATACCAAAAATATAATATGATACATACCCAAATTATGTGAGTCACAGTGTTTCCTATCCTACAATAACAATTTAACCAACAGTCTAGCTAATTGTATAAAGCTAAGTTTACATCAGGAAGTTCTGTTAGCAATCTATTGCCCAAGGACAATATTTTAATAAAACTATACACAAGCAACTCGCTACAAGTCAAGTTTGCAGTTACTGTATTTGGTAAAATTCTTTGGTATTCCAAACCCCCCTTACAGAAATAGTATGTAGAACAATAACACTCACTGCGGATAACCCTCCCACTTGAGCAGATACTCGTACTGCTTGCGCCTTGGGTTGAACCGCTTGGCGAGTATCTTCTCGACGACGTACTCGCCGGCCTCGGTGGGGTCGCCCTGCCGCTCGGTGCGGCGCGCGATGCGCTCCTCGGGCGGCACGCGCTCCTGCGCGTTGCGCACAGACTCGTTCGGCTCCTAGTGCCAAGTGCCAATATACATTTATATTTCCAACTCCTCCCTATTTTTCTATTTGATCTATTTCGTTGCGGGATAAAGACACTAGTGTTCGCTGAGACTCACCGAGCTTCACCGCTTGGTGTCATAAAATGCGTGCCATTACCGATCCTGGCTTACAGTTGTAGTGGCGGATGTGAGGGCGGGATAGTCTCTATACACACAGACTCGTTCGGCTCCTAGTGCCAATATACATACAGCTCAATCATACTCATTTTCAAACATAATGGTTTCTACATATACACTCACGCCTTTTATCCCGAAGGAGTAAGCAGAGGCGCAACTAATGCACCCACTTTTCGCCTTTCTTCTGTCCCATGATGTGATAGGGGGCGAGCCTATCGCCATATGTGACACAAATTCCAGACTTCGAGCTGATACTGAATAGAAAAACTCAATATCACGAGATCGAGACCTCAGCATCGCAATCGTACCATAATACAATTACGCCAACGAGGCAATGATTTCTAAGGGATATCTATTTGGGATATCTATTTCTACGTAGTGTAGGACGCCCTCCGGCCAGGTGGGATGACGATCTGCGAAAGACTGCAGGCAGATGCTGGATGCGGCAAGCTGAAGACAGGGCGCTATGGCGCTCATTAGGGGAGACCTATGTCTAGCAGTGGACTGATAAAGGCTGATGATGATGATCTATTTGTAATAATGGTTCTTGATTGATATGTCCGGAATTCAGGTTGATGTGAATGTGGACCAATCAAAATAAATTTAGATCATAAGGAGCATATTATAGGTATTAGTTTATTGAGATAAGGTTTATTATGGGCATTGATCTGAAAATGCCTATTGGGATAGTTTATTAATTTAGCCATATTAAGCTATGATGCTGAAAGACTATACACAAATAATAAACATGCGCATGATTGCATCAAATATGAAATATAAAAGACAAAGCATGAAAATTATGCATTCACCACAGGCCATGGAGTTAAAATTTTGTCCACCAATTCACAATTACCAACAACTTGAGCACACTAACGCGTTTACATAAGTTATATACAAAAGCATAAAAAAAAATCGCCCCCCACGCGTTAGTGTACTCAAGTTGTTTCCCGGGCATTATACTGAATACCCAAAGCATTGAGAGAATAGAAAAATAATACGAAAATACATAAAATGAAGTAGTAATTAAAAAACAATTTCCGTAAGTTCATTCCATATCAAAATAAATATTAATGTTCAATGTTCTATTATGCATCCTACAGTTATTTCAATAAAGCTAAGTTATCTCAATATTTGTGTTAGTTTTTATAATTGCCTCAATAAACTTTATTGTTAACTATTTTTGATCAAAAACTTCTGTTTTTAAGACAGATTTTAACAGCATACATTCTTACATATTTACCTACATACAACAATAGTTGTATAACTACCACATCCACACTACCAAATTGAATATTATAATATACCTTTGGTTTGATATTTTGTGTCATTGGTACTTTATTAGGAACACCTTTCAGTCCTGTGCTAGCTTTAAATAAACCGTCACTATCCTCCCCAGCTGATGGTTGTGCTTCTGAATCCTCCTGTAAAATGTTAAATGACTTAAAGCCATGAACCATCTCCAAGATACTAGGGTATTGCAAAAACTATATAAATAGTGCTAACACTTAGGCTGAGGAAAAATGGATGCACTACAGTTGCTTCTGCCTACTGCCTAAAGGCGTGAATCTGTTTAGTATTAACATGTTAACTGCAAAAGCAAAACAAGGCCTATTGCACCTGTTTGCCATCCCTCAGATATGTTTCTAGCAATCTTGTAGCGAACACTGCAAATAAGCAGCTACTAGACATGATCCAACAATTGGAAAAAGCATGATTTTTGCCTTGTAATTTAGTGCAAGGATATTAAATTATGACACTCCTTGCCCTTCCCCCTTAGTTATACTTATATGGTAATTAATTTTATATCCCAGTTTTGCAGCTGAGAATCAACTGATATGTGATTATAGTCAGATTGCCCACATAAGTTATGAACCAACAGTACTACAGTCATTTCAAAAGACTGTAAATTGTCATTTTCCTATAATACGTCTATTGAATGTTAACAATTATTAAAACATTGCACGTACAAGAATGAATTAGTAGCATGATATATATGACAACATACAAAAACGTCAATATTTCAAGTTACCCATACATACCACTTTTGGTATTTTCCTAGGTCTGCCTCGTTTCCTAACTTCCTGTTGAGGTGGATTTTGAACTGGCACGAGTTGGTCTTCAGTCTTCACCTCCATCTGTTGAGCAGATACAATGGATTTATTTCAATACTTTGGATACTTACGGCGTTATTCATATTATAAACCTATTTTAGTTATTAAATGTTTCGTCATCTTCAAACGAATTTTGAATTGAGTTTGAAGGAAGAAAAAACATTCTATAGTTAAAATTGGTGTATAAACTGTTTGTGAATAAGGTTGTCATTCTTTTATTACAAAGATAGTTACAGCCCTAATTGTTAAACTTATTTAGTTGCTTGTGTAATTTAATCACAGCCATCCACTGTCAATATCTACAGCGTATATCAAACCAATTAAAACTTACTACTTTAGCATGTGCATATTTGGAAAGTGCCTGTACATTTGAGCCAGCTGTGATCCAGGCATTGCGTTGGGCCTCAGGCATGCGGCACCACTGCTGGTACAGTTTCCAGCTGTTATCAGAGTTTGCCGTGGTGCCCTCTCGTGTTGATGAACATTTCCACAGCAAGAATGCCCACACTTGAGCCTTGCTCTCATTCTGCATTAAAAAAAAAATATCAGTTCAGGAGTAATTGTATACAATTCTTGCAATTGCAACAATTCTTGTTTAATAGTAATTAACTAATTACTGCTAACATATAGAAATAGTATCAAATTTGCAAACATTGTTATAATAAAAGTCTTTTAAATCACACAGGCAGATACACCTGCATCCTGTAACTCTCAACCACAGTGGAATTTGCTAAGGATATTCATCATCAGTTTTTGAACTTTTCAAATTTTCCACCAAGACCACAATCTGTGGGAATTTATTTCACACTCTTACCACTCTGATCATCAGGAATAATATGTGTGATTTGTTATTGGACCTGGTTGTATTAGTATTTTAGTATGGCATGTGAGACAAATATTTGTGTTGCAGTTAAACAGGTTGCGGAAGCTCTGGATGTATTAGTGACTGTGAAATATTTTATATGTTTCAATGAAGTCACTATAAAAATAATAGGCGTTTTTCTTATTATTGTATGTCTTGTTTAGTGGCAATTTTTTATTAATTATGGATGATGAATTGATATTTAGTATAGTAAAGTATTTTCTATAAGTGCTTTCATTACAAAATTATGTTTTTATTCCATTTTTATCATAGATCATGTTGTAATCAATCTGTTCTAAAATATTTTTATTATGACAACAGGACAAGCCAGTTCTTCCATACACATTTGCAACAAAACTAAGTGCAAATCAAACACTAAGAAAAAAATACTTACACTATCTCTGACAGGCGACTTGCCACTGCAGTTATCAGTATCTTTGTGCTCTTTAAACTCATCAACAAAATGGAATGCTGCATGACACTGACCACAAACCAATACATCCAATGTGGACATTAGTTCATGGGCTTCTGTAAAACCAAAATAAATATTACATGTCTGTAGATATGAAGAGCTCTTAGAGAAACTTGCCAAGTAGTAAATGAATGACTCACACAACTCTTATTGATTAGAAAATTAATGTTACCTGTGTGTACATAACAATACAAGGCAGAGTATAATTCTAATCTACATCTATACATACATCATAAAGCTGAAGAGATTGATTCTTTGTTTGGTTGAATGCACTAATCTCAGTAACTACTGAATCGATTTTGAAAATTCTTTCACTAATAGAAAGCTACAGTACTTTTTATCCCAGGAATTTTTGTATCCTGGAATAACTTTTTAACGCGGGCGGAACTGCGAGCAATACTAATATTATATAAAGGAGCTCAAACCATGTGTGTAATGGAACATCATCATCAATAATTAGATTATTCTAAATACTGTTTTTATGGCGTTAAATAGCCTGCAGCTAGTTACTCCGATACCAAAAGTAGGTAACTAAATTCCATAGTTTCCCAAAATATAATATATTGTGGAAATATTATGAAAATTTCCTATTGTTAGTAAACATGTAAATAACTACAAATTACGTCTATAGCTTTGCATAAATGAAAATAAAATTGCCTTTCAAAGCGGTCGGATTTTTAGAAAGTTCTTCAGGGTTTCCCGGCGGCACTTCTTCCGGCGGAGTCTCACTAACTTCCATAGAAGTCATCTTAATGACACCAAACTGAAATTTACCAATATTATTCATAGAAATGCAGAGGTAAACGCCTATTTTGGTACTAAATCTAACCAATATAACCTTATATTGGCCGGCATTCCCGCCAACTCATTACCAACTAAATGTAAAGGCCACACAACATAATTAGGTATAAGATAATTTTATAAAATACCAATACTTTATCCCAACAGTGAAATAAACTCGTTCTGGCCCAAACCGTTAAATTGTGCCATTATTATGGAGAAATAAAAAATATTCAATTTGTATGACACAAATCGACGCTCATTGAATAATACACTCGTTGTAGTTATAAAATTAGACACTTTCGCGGCATTAAACACATTGGAACCATTTTTTTCACCATTTGATATTTATGTTTATGAAAAAGACAAATAATGTCACATACCTACACACAATATTTTTCTTAAAAAATACCTAACTTCATAGAACACAACGTAAAACGCTACAAAACAGACCAAGAATCGAATATTCAATGACAAAAAAAATGCTTTGCCGACAAGCATTGACCGCCACCTAGGGACTCGCCGACATGATACGTTTTCACTGTACTGTGGCTCAATGTTAGCCAATAACAAAGCGTGATATAATTGATCGCACCAATCAGAAAATTGCACAGTCAGGGACATAACGTATCGGACTTATGGTTTCATCGTTAGCGTATAATTTCGCCGACATGAATATTTGGCCGTCACATTACGCCGACATTCTTGAATTCTATGGTGAAGCACTGATTACTTGTAATTATAACTTTATGAACATAAATATTTGATTCATTAAATGGGCAATCATCTAATAAAGACATTGTTCATGAAATATACGAACAAAAAGTTCTATAAAATATAAAGATTTACTAAAAAATAGGCACGTACTTAGAATAATTATTCTATGGGCACGAAGGTATTTCATCTTCATCTTCATCTTCATCATCATCATCATCATCATCATCATCAGCCCGTTGCAGTCCACTGCTGGACATAGGCCTCTCCCAAGATACGCCACATGAATGATGAATACTAATTAATATATCAGCTATTATTTCTGCACAAGTTACACAATAATATTCTGAATAATAAGAATACCTGACCTAAACTGTTTAATGTCTTAGCACCTACCTAGCTACTAGCTGCATATGAAAATGTATGCAAAATGTAAATCTATACTTAATATTATAAAGCTGAAGAGTTTGTTTGTTTGTTTGAACGCGCTAATCTCAGGAACTACTGGTTCGAATTGAAAAATTATTTTTGTGTTGAATAGACCATTTATCGAGGAAGGCTTTATTTATAAATACTAAGTATTTTATTTCTGTATAGGAAATTGATCCGTATTTCAATACGCATAAATTCCAATATATAATATAATAACAATTTTATGGACGACAACGCTCGCGCCCACCGGTCTGGCGATGTGGAATCGTATGTACTATGTGCAAGAGGTCGGCATTCGTCGTTTGGATTGGCCAGCTCGAAGTCCCGACCTCAATCCTATAGAGCAGTCTGGGACGTTCTGACGAACGACGCGTGAGATCAGTACAACCGGCTCCGCAAACCATCAGAGAGCTGAAGAATGTGATTACCGCGGAGTGGGAACGTATTCCGCAAGCAAGTATCCGGGATATCCTCGCTAGCATACCCAGACGAATTCAAGCTGTGATTTCAGCTAGAGGGGGTCACACTCGATACTAAACATTTATCTGCTTTTACTTTATTAAAGAAAAAACAAACAAAAATCTTTGTTAACTTTTACTTCACGAGCATATGCACTACTAGCGAGCATACACTACTAGTGAACTTTAGCATTAAAACCCATAAATTTTATCAAAATTTTATGATAATACTGACGAAAACGATTATTTGCTTATTAATTTACAAAATTGTGAAAGTAAAACTACCTATAATTATCAAACAAACCAATAGTAACATTTGAAATGGTTCATTGCTTAGGTGCCCGTTTTTTTTGCAAATGAGTTTATTATAAAACGAAGTCGCTTCCCGGTGTCCTGTCCCTATGTCCTCATGTCCCTATGTCCTCATGTCCCTATGTATGCTTAAATCTTTAAAACTACGCAACGGATTTTGATGCGGTTTTTTTTAATAGATAAAGTGATTCGAGAAGAAGGTTTATATGTATAATACATGCATAATATAGTAGAGGAACATTGATAATTCAAAAGGTTTCTAATGTGATGTCGTAAACATATTTTTTTTGCGCTTACATTTCAGACGCTGGCTAAACTCTACGAGATAGATCAAAATAATATACTACACTTTTGTACACCTTCAAAAGGTCTACAAAAAAGTCCGCGATGGTATATGTCTATCTCTTAGGGATAACCCACAATAACCATTTTTTATCCTTTACTTTTGACGAGAAGTAATGGCTTATTTACGAAGCGATTTTAAGCAATACAGCATTAATCCTTATCCAATTAAGTACCATAAATACATTGTGCATTTAATATAGATCAATATGGCCCTGTACAACATGTAATTTAAATATATATTTTCGAAGATATTACAGATTTTACATAACCCGGGAATTTTATACCGGTTTTTATTTCTCGCGAGTGGGGCCGTCACTGTCACGCCATTGAACTGATTGCGATGAAATTTGGAAGGGACATAGCTTAAGACCCTGGGAAGGACCTAGACTAATTCTTATCCCGGTAAAACTTCACCAATGGATGGAGTGATTCGAGAGGAAGGCTTATGTGTGTATTACATAAATATTTTGTATGACAAAAAACTAATTTCAACATGTAATATGCTTTGCTACCTGAGCGAAGCCAGGGCGGGCCGCCAGTACTATTATAATCTTCTTGTGTAGAACCAAGAAGTTTATACCCAATGGAGACTGCATTCCATTTAACAAACTGAAGAATAAAAAATGACGTCACAGTTATCTGCTGTCTCTTTCTTTAGAGTGACAATGGATTCTTTTGAAAACCAGGACATAATATATTGTAACTGTTTATAATATATTGTGATATCGAATCATGATATTTATATTTATCCATTGTATTTATCTCTATAAAGCAATGTGGCTTAAATTCATTATGAAAACAAATACAGCGGCTAGAAATAAGTTGAAATTTAGAAAATATAATATTAGCTAGAAAGTTTATCCCTAACAGAGCAGGCTTTGCTAAATTGATATACCTACATAATTTTCTGTTAGTTAGTGTAGATGCACTTACAAACATTACCCGGGGCCACGCGCTTACAGGGGCCTCCTGTGGGACTTAGAGGATCTTGTTTAGCATCTTACCTAGAAAGCTGGTAAAATCGGATGACTTTTTTTGGTTTCTCTCGGGGCCTTGCATCAGATTTGCTTTCGCCTGGGGCCTCGCGTTTGTTAAGGCCGCTATAGGTGTGTTCATGTTCTGTTGTTTGCCGGCTTTTATAACCAAATATCGAGACTATAAGGTTAGACACAGGAAAACATTGGGATATATCAAAATGAAATTGCAGCTATTGTTAAGTTTAAATAATATATTTATGATAAAACAATAACACTTATTAATTAAAAATAAAGAACTATAACACGACAAAACACACATTTATGTTTATTGTTAATTTACATCTGCCGGAGAGATTTATAAGCAAATAGCTGATCCAGCAAACGTTATTTTGCTGTATAAATTCTTTGAGAGATTAATTTAGTAGAAAAAAAATAGTAAATTATTGTAACTACGTGTTCCCTACTCCAAGTTGTTTATCGAATGAGACACCTAGCGGGGATAACTGATCTGAGATAATTGATCAGTTACCCACCGGGGTTGAAAGTTATTAAATTACTAATATCGCTATTAAAAAATAGAGGATGACGGAAGAAGGTAGAAAATTTAGGGTTGTATGTATTTTTTAATGCCGGATCATAAAAAAAAAATGTCCAAAAAATAAAAATAAAAATTTTGGAGTGATATCACGGGCACCATATGCTATCATGGCCACCCTTACTGGTGGTAACTGATTCTCAGACCTACCAGATATGCACACAAAATTGCATGAAAATCAGACAAGCCATTTAGGAAGAGTTTGGCAACAAACACTGCGACAGGAGAATTTTATATATTAGACTAACTTTTTACCCGCATTAAAAAGTTTTTCCTGTATAGAAGTCACTTTATATACAAATTATACATTTTCCCGGACCGAATTGTAAATCTGAACCATTTTCGAATACACACAAAAACATAAAGTGTTGTAGGGCGAAGCGAGGCCTTCAACGCGCTATTTATAGGCACGCGCCGCCGGCCTCCTGGCTGGTACCGCCACAACCACTATATCCCCGCATTTTAAATATGTAATATCTTCAAAAACATTTATTTAATTTAGATGCTGTACAGGGCCATATTTAATGCACAATGTATTTAAGATACTTAATTGGATAAGGATTAATGCTATATTGCTTAAAATCGCCTCGTAAATAAGCCATTATTTCTCGTAAAAAGTACAGGATAAAAAATAGTTATTGCGTGTTATCCCTAAGAGATAGACATATACCATCGGGGACTTTTTTGTAGACCTTTTAAGGTGTACAACACTATAGTCTATGACGGAGGAGAAGGTCTAGAACTCTTTAAAAAGAGGTGACGTCAGCTCTGCCGACGTCACAAGGTTCCACCTCATCATCATAACCCATGATGTGAGAGTAAAATTCCAAATTTTTGTTCATCCTTTATTTCTGGATGTTCCAAACTTATTTTCGGAGCTCCGAACAGTTGAGAGTCTCACAAGAGACTGCCGTTTTCAAATGCAAGGCGCCCTCTTTATACCAACGATTTGACATCTCGATTAGTTTTTTGCACGATTATTATTTCAAAATACCCGCCGCTCCGACACGGCCATTCTGATAGGCGGTGCGTGCTCTGCACCAGCCTGACGATTGTTACTCGTGGAAAGCCTCGTCGACAACTCGTGGAAGGCTAGTCGATAACTCGTGGAAGGCTAGTCGACAACTTGTGGAAGGCTAATCGACAACTTGTGGAAGGCTAGTCGACAACTTGTGGAAGGCTAGTCGAAAACTCGTGGAATACCTCGTGGCATATCTCGTGGAATATCTCATGGCATATCTCGTGGAATATCTCGTGGAAAGCCTCGTAGGATCCCCGAGGAAAAACTTCAGCTCGGCTTATTCTGACCCCAGATCAGGACCAAACCTTTATCAACCAAGGAAACATTTTCCTTAAAAATTAAGGTATAGCCCTTGATCAGTAGTTTGCGTCAAGCTAGCCCCTAGTTAGTTTGTTAGCATATGGTTATTGTTGCTGCAACAGTACACAAAGACATCTCAAGTGTACTGCCTTATTAATTTAGAATCTGTGGTGTGTACGTGTCTACCCATGGTTCCACAAGGCGTCCCTACGGTATCTCAGGGTTCACTTGTGGATGCATCAAGGATCCGTGGTTAGCTCGAGGGTAACACATAGGTTAGCTCAGAGGTACCACTCTCCAGACATAAGTGTACTTCTTTATTAAATTAGAATCTGTGGTGTGTACGTGTCTGCCCATAGTTCCACAAGGCGTCCCTACGATTTCTCAAGGTTCACTTGTGGATGCATCAAGGATCCGTGGATAGCTCGAGGGTAACACATAGGTTAGCTCACAGGTACCACTCTCCAGACATAAGTGTACTGCTTTATTAATTTAGAATCTGTGGTGTGTATGTGTCTACCCATAGTTCCACAAGGCGTCCCTACGGTATCTCAAGGTTCACTTGTGGATGCATCAAGGATCCGTGGTTAGCTCAAGGGTAACACATAGGTTAGCTCAGAGGTACCACTCTCCAGACATAAGTGTACTGCTTTATTAATTTAGAATCTGTGGTGTGTACGTGTCTACCCATAGTTCCACAAGGCGTCCCTACGGTATCTCAAGTTTCACTTGTGGATGCATCAAAGATCCGTGGTTAGCTCGAGGGTAACACATAGGTTAGCTCAGAGGTGCCACTCTCCAGACATAAGTGTACTTGTTTATTCATTTAGAATCTGTGGTGTGTACGTGTCTACCCATTGTTCTACAAGGCGTCCCTACGGTATCTCATGGTTCACTTGTGGATGCATCAAGGATCCGTGGTTAACTCGAGGGTAACACATAGGTTAGCTCAGAGGTACCACTCTCCAGGTTCTCGGGATCATTGAAATTGGCACAGGCCAATCCCACTTCTGATGACGGAGAAGAGGATGTTGAACTCTTTAAATACAGGTGACGTCAGCTCTGCCGACGTCACAGGGTTCCACCTCATCATCATAACCCATGATGTGAGAGTAAAATTCCAAATTGTTGTTCATCCTTTATTTCTGGATGTTCCAAACTTATTTTCGGAGCTCCGAACAGTTGAGAGTCTCACAAGAGTCTGCCGTTTTCAAATGCGAGGCGCCCTATTTATACCAACGATTTGACATCTCGACTGGTTTTTTGCACGATTATTATTTCAAAATACCCGCCGCTCCGACATATATTATTATGATCTATCTCGTAGGGTTAAGCCAGCGTTTGCAATGTAAGCGCAAAAAATGTATTTATTTTAGAGGTTTCTAATGTGATGTCGGACATCACATTAGAAACCTCTAAAATTATCAACGTTTCTCTATTATATTATGCATGTATTATACATAATATAAATCTTCCTCTTTAATCACTTAAACTATTTAAAAAAAACGGATCAAGATCCATTCCGTAGTTTTAAAGATCTAAGCATACATAGGGACATAGCGACATAGGAACAGCATACAGCAGGAAGCGACTTTACACATGAGAAAATAATATATATTTATGAAGATTTTGCCTTCTTGTTCTTATTTCTCCCAATATTTTTTGATGAAATTCTAATATGTACGAATTTATTTGACATATCAATACTAATATTATAAAGCTGAAGAGTTTGTTTGTTTGAACGCGCTAATCTCAGGAACTTTTGGTTCGAATTGAAAAATTCTTTTTGTGTTGAATAGACTATTTATCGAGGAAGGCTTTAGGCTATATAACATCGCGATGCAACTATTAGGAGCGAAGAAATAATGGGAAAATTTAATAAAAACGGGGAAAATTATTCATCCTTGAGGGCTTCCATTGCGTGCGCTGCGAAAACGGTTCAAGATACCAAAAATATATGTATGAAGGAATTATTCCGCTTGAAATGATCTAAAAAAATGTCCGCGACAGTATATGTCTATCTTTTAAGATTAACTCTCTAGAACCGTTTTTATGGTAATCAAATTTGGTTGAAATTAATGCATTATTTGTTAAGAGTTGTATCAACGTCATAATATTAATTTAATCTTTATCGAAATAAATGTGTTGGATAGAGTGATTCAACGGGAGGGTTTTTATGTATGTACTTTTAGCCCGGAAAACTTATTAACGCGGGCGAAGCCGTGGGCAGAAGCTAGTATTTAATAATCTCAGTCTCGTGTAAATCGAAGCAAATGATTGATTCTGTGATGGGGTGTCGCGGCTTAAAAATGTCTTGTATTTTTGGTTGAAACTTTTGCAAAGTGGCTTGTACTAATTTTGATTTTATATTAATAGTATTAATAAGCCCCATCGCTACTGATTGTTTAAAAATCGAATCAATATATAAAACTATTTGAAAAGCAGCATCTGAAGCAAAACATAATTTACCCCTATTTACAAAGCTGGTAAATGCGGAAAATTTATTTATATTTAAAGAATAACTATGATCACTTTAATGAGTGTTGGTTGTTAATACGGCATGGCAAAACTTGCAATCAATGCAATGTATCATCAACACAGTTAGCATTAACGCTGGGCTCCAATGAATTACGAAATAGTAATTTTCTTAAAATATGTCTAAACTCAAGAGGGCTTGCATTGTCTTGTGTTCTTTTCCTTGCTCTTAAACAAGAGAAGAAAATCTCAGTATTGTTTTGGGAACACTTGAAAGTAAGAAAATACTTAAATTCTGGTAAAGGTATCAGGTCTTCAAATAGCATTTTAAATGACGTTATATTTATCAAAAACCCCAAGACAAACGTTTTGCGGGAATGGTGTAATAAACGTTGTTCTCCAACTTTTAGATTCCTTAAATATGTTTCAGTTTGATTAAAAAAATCAAGCCACGTGCTTCGGTTTTGCCTAGACAGCGGTGACTTATAATGTGTCCCAAAAGGAGATCTACTGTTCATATTGTCGAATAATCTATCTATTATTCTTATAAATTCAACAGTGGCTTCGCAGCCTTCTAATTCAGGATTCCCACTAGCTTGTAGAAATTCGATAGCATCAGCTACTCAAGAACTTAATACTTGGGCTGCTAAACGAACATTCATTTTTTTATTTTTAAATGTAACGTGGGCCCCTGTTATTTTGTTACAAAATTTGAGTCCTTCTTCTTCTTGGACTTTATGAAGTTTTTTAATGAATTTGTATGATACATTACGCTCATTCGACTTGAACTCTATGTCTGCCAAAGCGTTTCGGGCAAGTTTTAGCATGTGAGCTGGATCTAATATACAGTATATTTTATTTATTCCATTAACGTGAGGAAAATAGGGCCTAAAATCATTTTCTACAAGGGAACATTTCAGAGATTCATACGCTTTAATGTTACTCCTAGTGCCATCACATGTTAGAGATCTAACCGTGATTCCAATATCATTTAGCATTAGAATTGCAGTATATACTAGTTGCCTAAGTAATTCTCCACTTAAGCAATTGTGAGTAAAAAAATAACCTATAGGACATTTGAAATAGTGAGTATATAATACGATCTGGAAAACTAAAGCTTCTGATGCAAGTTGTTCAGGATCAGTGACAGAGATATCTCCAAGGTCAATATAACCAAAAACTTTACCTAATCTAAAATCATATGCAATGTCTTGTTTGAGAGCCATGGAATCAAAAATTAATGCTACATTTTGCAGGTGAGTCATCGTTCCTAAATTTTATTTTTAAATATTCAAAAACTTCTGTCAAGAATCCAACAATACAATTAAAATTTGCTAAAGACCGCTATAGTGTGCACTCATGCGGCAAAGAATTTTTTTTTTTAAGAAATGCTTTCAGCGAATAAAAATATAACGTCAATGCAAAAGCCTTAATGTCATCACTATATACTATTTTTCTCTTTTTATTATTTGGACTAACTTTATGAAATTTTTCACAAATGTTAGCAAATTTTCCCTTCAAAATGTTTTCAATTTCAGACTGTGTAGTATAATCCTGTACAACTTTAATCAGAGACTTCATATCATTAATTTTTTTCTCTTTTCTCTTCACGTTCTGCTGCAATACTTTCTTTTCTTTTTCTAAATGTATTTCACGGGATGTCTTTAGATTAACTTGTATATTCAAGTCTTTCAAGGCTTGGCGTTTCAGTGGTGATTCATTTCTATTTTCCTATCATAAAATGTAAAAGTAAAAATCAAACAATAATTAAATTTTTTGACACACATACACTCATGCCTATTATCCCCGAAAGGAATCAGAGGTCCAACTACTACACAGTACACACATCTGTCACCGAACTTAATTCTGTACAAAATGTGGTAGTTAGCAAGCTTCATGCCCCACAAATAATAAAGTTCAAGTAGATTACAATTTGACCAATGAAATAATGACCAATAAAAAAAAATATACTAACAGCTTGAGTTTCTTCATCTACTGCCATATTCCGCGAAGTTGAAGTTACTTTATCACATACCTAAAAAAACATGTTGAAGTAATATATGTACCTATAAAATAGATGTAACAAAAACATAAGAACACATAATATCTTTTTCTTACCATTGTATTACAACATTCACATAATTCACATGCATAAAATGGTACAGCATCTTTAAGTAGATATCCTGGCCTCTCAGGATCATAATCTTTTGTCTTAAAATGTTGACTACAAATTCTTGCAGAGTTATAAAAATTTCCTTTTAATGGTATTACGTTTAACCACGTTTTCCGATTATCTGGATCTTTAGGAAAGCTGTAAAAAGAAATACAAACCCATTTTTATTTTAAATTAAAGCAATTAATCACAAAACTCAATTGTCACTGTTGATCCTCAATTTGTATTTACGATCATTATTAAAGATATAAAAAATATATATCTCTTTAAAATATTTACAAGTTAGGCGGCTAGTCTTAGCACTATTCTAGCACCATCGTTAAACGAGATTACAAAAGTTTACACTATGGTCACCCTAGCCTCTTGTTTACATAGACTATTTGAAACACAAATAATCACATTTAACATAACGTTAGTATAAAAAAGTAGTCATATAAAATGCAAATCACATAAATTGAGATGTTTTCATTGATTATTTGTAAAATATTCACGTATTTTATTATAAATATTGGTAAAATTTAAATATTTGCACAATATTGATTACAATAAACTTACCTGTGGAATTTCACACCAACTGATGGATGCCAAATATTTCTGCAACCACGAACTACACAACTCATGTTAGAATATCCCTAAAACTTACTTATTATTGTAGATAAATACAGAAAAAATGTCGAAGTAAACGTTTTTCTGACAATCACAATGAATTCGAACCACAGAACACTTACTCTAGGAGCAAAGAGTTATTATATACATTCTAGGAGCACGTAGTTCTTCTGAGTAATCTGTGCTAGGAGCACAGACAGTGTTGCCAGACGTTTGACGGTTGAAGTCGCCGAAAATTCATTGTGAAGTAGCCTAAAGTCGCCTCTTCGTATATGGAGAGGTGAAGGAGCAAAAAAAAAAAACCTCCCCAATTTCTATTTTATATTGGTCCCACGCGGCGAAAATTCGAAGTAGCCTAAAGTCGCCCACTTGTGTGGGGACGCGGAGAGCTAAAAAAAAAAAAAGAAGGTCCCCAGTTTTCAATAATTGTGTGTAAGGGGGATCTAAGGACATGTTTTGTACCTTCAAAGCTATAAATATCCTCAAATTCGACAAAAACAATGGATAAAACACGAACTTTCCGAAGTAGCCTAAATTGGCGACTAATCACCATTCGCGTAGCCTAAACGGCGACCGGTCGCCATTCGCAATTTTTGGTCGCCCCGACACTCTCCAAGATAGCTTAAATGGCGAAAAGTCGCCTAATCTGGCAACACTGAGCACAGACTACTATAGATGCTACGCATCTAGGAGATGGGCCATTCTACTTTTTGATGCCTAAAACCTAGAGTATTTGAGATAAAAAATATAAAATAAAAATGTTAAACTTTGGTGATGTGAGTGGTTGTATATGGAGGGAATATAATACCACAATGTGTGCTAATGCCAGCAGCGAAGTTTTACCGTGCGTTTTTGGTTTATTTAAGTTTATAGGAGGAAAGGATGGAGAAATAACACCACTGCGTTACTGAATTATAAACATATTTTTTAAATTAAATAAAAATCAAAATGAGATCAAGTCTCGTAATTATTCCCTAACTTAATGTTAAATATTACCTTCTTAAGTCAAATCACAAGAAATATCAGAACAATTGTACTTTTTTCAATAATAACAGTCCCTGCGTTACCGAAACTAAGCTTAAGAACAATATTGTTTTAAATAAAATGCAAAAATATAGTTATCAAAACTTGGTATTTATATAATACGTAGATTTCAGTTGTTATTACAAGTATCTACCAAGTATATTTTTTTTTTGTGAAATTAGCCCAGTTATTATACAAAATATTAACCTGATTGTGGGGACAACAATGTAACGCAGTTGTAACTTTAGTAACATAGTAGTCTTTGTATCACATATTATGTCCTTCTTTGAAGTAACATTATGTATCTACTAGAATAAATCTCTAAATTATTAAGATAACGACACGATCGGAAAAGGATTTAATAGTTTCTCTTAAGATGGGTAGTTTTGGAGCAGTCTGTCTTATCTTAATTTGATCAACATACAACGAATCCCGAACAATTCCGGTTTTCATTCGAGAATTAAGAACAATCCGTCATTGAAATATCTGTTTTACAATTCCCTTAGGTATACTTTCTATTCTTTATTTTCCTATAATGGTCTTTGATAGCTTTTTGTTAATATATTATATTTGTCGTTTACATCTTGCTTAGAAACAGACTTCCGTTTAGGAATAGACTTCTTTATTCTTTGCTTTAACGGCAAAGGAAACGTCGTGAGTAAACCTGCATACCCTAGAAGTTCTCTATAAGAATTTCGAAGGTATGTGAAGTCTGCCAACCCGCACTAGGCCAGCATGGAAGACCAAGGCCTTAACAAGGCCTAAGGCTATAGTCCACCACACTGGTCTAGTCTGGGTTGGCAGTCTTCACATACCTCCCGCTCTGTGGTTTGGGGGCCTTTGAAGAATTCCACCACGGTATCCCCTGCCTGTCGTAGGAGGCGACTAATAGGGACTAGGGGGGTCGGGTCGGTCGACACGGGTACTGTCCGCCGCGAGATAGTTTGTGTGCCCCCCCCCCCTCCCCATAAAGTTGTCGGGCTGCATTAAGCGGCACCGCGCAGGGGCGGTTGCGGACGACAACTTAGACACTTCAGTCAGAGGAAGCCCGCAGCCGTCCCTAATGCGCCGCAGAGGAAAAAAAAAAAAAGTCTTCACATACCTTCGAAATTCAGAGAACTTCTCAGGTATGTAGGTTTCCTCATGGTGCTTTCCTTCACCGTTAAAGCGAGCGATAATTCATAAAGAATACACACGTAACTTTTTAGGAAAGTCAGAGTTGTGTGCCCTTGGGTTTTGAAGCTGCGGTTATTCGTTTCGGCAGTCCGTTCCACTCACAACTAGGCTCAGTAGAGGAGGCCCGTGCTCAGCAGTGGGCAGTATATTAATACAGGGCTGGTATTATTATTATTATATTTATTATTATTAATGCAACAACTGCGGTACCTTTTTGTAGTAACGCAGTGTAGCGGTAACGCAGGGGTTAATCTTAGACTATTTGAATATTTTACTACAGAATATAAATGATTACTTGAGAATAGTATGACTTTTAAGATACGGACACATTAATAAATAACTGAATATATCTAAATCTAAAGAAATTGCAATACTCTCCGTTTCCTGACAGTAACTCAGCAGACTCCGAATAAACACACGGACACCTTTCCACGCCTGTCGGCTAACTGGCTCAGTCACTCGGCTTCCCCCCACGCGGGTGCCACGTGACACTTTTGAATCACACTCTAACAAACAGCCCAATGAAAACGGACTGTTAAAATTTTTGATTTAAAATATGTTTTCCTATGGTAACGGTAAGTAGTAAAAATTTTACCCGACGCCGGGGACAAGACTTTCGGATTTTTTTATAAAATACCTATTATGCCGAAATGTTTGTGCATTGCATAATTATAAACTTCCATTTATTTTGCGTAATCTAAAGCCACTATACATTATGTCGTCTTGGGAGTCTTTTTTTTTTCAATGATATTGCAAAATATAATGTCATACAGGGACATCCAAATGTTGTATGAAAAACCACTGAGTTACCGAAGAATACAACTGAGTCACCCTAAATATGAGAATAATTATTACGATTACATTAAAAACAAAGTTACGTAGGGACACTACAACCAGTATAACATGGCGACATTACGTAATTTTCCCATTAATTAAATATTTGTGTTTATGAGAGAGTGTAGTTTAAAGGAGACCAACTTTTAGGCACTAAAAAGTAGAATGGGCCAGATTCCAAAGAGAATATAATCACTACGGAGATTCGAACTTAAATGTTTTATATCAGTGTTGCCGATATATGTATTCGCAATTACCAATAAAACGGGGAAATTTTGTTAAACTAAAATATTAATAATGATAAAAAACTTTAAAATTACATTATTTTAATTATTTTATCGATACGAATGCTGTTTCGCACCTGTAATTGGTCAGTAGACTGGTCCTTAGTATTGTATAATTTCTTTAACTTCAACTCAACCTCAACAACATTAAAAGATTGTGTGGTACGCACCATACAATGAATGTTTAGTCTTCTAACTGTTGGGGTGTCTTTTAGTAAATAAATAAAAATAAATAAATAAATTATTTAACAAGAATAATTCTTGAATGAAAAAAAATACTTATATCATTATATAAGATATATTTGAATTATTCGATTAAAATTACGACAATAACTGTTTTTTTATCGTGGGGGAAATAATCCGTAAACTTTGGCAACATAGGTTAAAGAATAAGTGAGATAGAAGACAACACAAAAGGTAATTTTTTTGTCTTCAAAAAAATGTGTGTACTGCGCTCTCCATAATTATACTATTATAATCTTGTGTAGAATTAATCAGGACAGATGTCACAGATCGGCCATATTGTCATTGTCAGGTGCTGTGTACGTGCAGTGTTGCAAAAGTTCCTGATTTATCGGGAGATCTACTGATTTTGGCTGTAGTCTCTCGATATAACGATTTTACTGTCATATATCCCGATTAGGGTTCAGAACCGGGAAATCCCGGTCCCGAAAATCCCGGGATTACCCGGTTATTTTGATGGTTAAAGGTACCGGGAATTTAAAATTTGATTCCCGGTTCTTTCGGTACTTTCGGTACTCAATATCACCATTAAAAAAAAATGTTTATTATGCGGTTTAGTGACACTTTTATACTTTATTTCACACTCATGTCGTAATTGCAGCGCGTCGAGTGTATAAAGCACATCATAATCGGTGAAGATTCTACTAATATATAAATTCGGAAGTGTGAATTTGTCCGCCAGTGGAGGTTTGGGTAATTTGATATTTGTAAGTAAAAACCGCCGAAATCACTGAACGTCATTATCATCTTCAGCCTTTGGGAGTGACCTGCTTAACACAGGCCTCCCCTAAAAATTTCAAGTTTAACCTGTTAAAAGCGGCCTTCATCCAGCGAGTTATTACTCCTTTTACCAGGTCCTCTGTCCAGCATGTAATTGGACGTTCAACGCTGCCCTTGCCGGTACATAGTCGTACATGCTATATACCCTGTCCTGTCCTGTTGGGCTTCGTTGGCGACTTTCGTTCTACAGATCTCCTCATTTGTGATTTCTTCACCCAGAAATACACTCTATAGCTCGTTGAATGACTATGAGCCATTTGAGCCCCCACAGTCAGAGACCGCGTCAACAACGCGAACGAAACGAAGGCGTTGCCTGATTTTCCAATTTTACCCAACTGAACTGGATGAAACGATTGACCTCTTTTTCAAAGTTGGATATGCCAAACTGAACCACTTGATCTAGACATACGTATTCGTGGACAACATTCAAAGTTGAGTTCCCAAGAGTAATTGGCACAGGTACAACATGAACATTCGACAAGATTTCAGTCTTGTCCATCTTCATTTTAAGGAATATCGGTTGAGGCTTGAGATTTTTGAGGACAGTGCCAGCGATTCTGTCAAGACAACAATGTTGCCGTCACATCAAAGGTGAAATTTTCACCATTAATGGTGATGCCGAATCCTATGCAATCCAAGAGCTTGAAAGTATCTTATAACGCAGAAAACAGTTTCGGAGAAATTCTTGCCTCATGCCTCTATACAGTGGAATACTTATGTTCCACGCTTTGATTATCAGCGCACCACCGGTTTTTTGAAGCTCTATAATGATTCCCTTCTCACGGTCCATCTTGTTTTTGAATAATACAAATGGCATTTTAATCTCACAGAGGATAATGTTTGGGATGTCTACACTGTAGTATTGGACCAACTTCTTAATCCCCTCAATATCTCTGCCCCATCGACAATTTTATTGAACGACGCTAAACGTATTGGGATATAATTTGGCACCACGACAGAACATATCCTTGATTAATATAACTAAATGGATTCATATTATGTTATAATTTTTATCCCAATCTTTTCCGTTCCATTGTTCCGGTGTTAACTTCCAACACACATTTCAACCCCCAAAAATACCTACTGAGACTTTTGAATATATATAATTTTACTAAAATATTACTTTCTTCTATTATTATGATTTCTTGAAACTATAACACATTTACCCTTCCCATATCGCTATTCAATTCCATTATGGCCCGCAACTCAACTATTATTTTGGTATTTTGTGTGTTTATTAGTAATGGATATCATGAAATGATAACGCCGTTGAAAGTTAGCGAGCCTATACAATAAAAAAAAAAGATTTCTGAAGTGAAAGTCTACTAAAACGGGCTTGTCCAAGGAAAAAAAACAAAAGTACCGAAAAAACCGGGAATTCCCGGTTCTGTGAGTGCAAAGTACCAGAAATCCCGGTTCCTAAAATTCCGACCGGTTCCGGAAACCCTATTCCCGATCTATTTTGTTGAAATAAAATACTGAATTTAAAATAGTTATTTGATTTTACCCCCTTTTTTAATATTTCATTTTATATACGACGTTTTGAAGATTTTGCAAGCTGGCTCTATCCCTATGAAATGCTGCAAAGCATTTAAAATGGGAGTAAAATACAATTGTAAACTCGTCTCGGTAACCCTAAATCCCCTACCTACCCTTAGTTCCCCGTAACGCAGATTCTTCGAATACAGTAATGTTGTTAACATTTTATTTTACTTTTTCATAATCACTAAAAATGTTATATATCGTAAACTTTTATTGATTTCGGGACGTCTAACACCTTAAAGTTAGCAACATTACGTCGCATCAGTGGTCTCGAATCTACCGATTTTTCGGTATTTCTACCGATTTTGGGCCTGTCCTACCGAAATACCGAAATGACATGATTTTTCAACGATTTTTTGAAAGCTAGAAGATTCTTCTGATTTTTCTATCGATTTTCAGCTATTCGATGCTAAAATCCCCTTTTTCTTTCATATTTAGCGATTCCTTGGTTAAATATGGTGCTGTTTGGGGCGGGGGGGGGGGGGCAGTATTTTTAAAGTGGCGGTAATGACGGGGAGGGGGTGTTTGCGTGACTCTCGTTTGGTGAAATTACCTGCCTTTGGTACAATAATAGTCCTTAGAGTTTAAATTAAGGGGGTTTTCATTGAATATTGCTTGTTTTTTTGCATACACCGATTTTTGCTACAAATATACCGATTTTTCTTGGCACCTCTACCGATTTCACATTTTATCGTCCGAGACCACTGCGACGCATGACTGTGGCGCCGCGTCTGCGGGCTGTTCTTTCGTGAGACATACTCTAGTGTGAGATAACGCAATTTTATATGAGATCCAATTCTGATTATGAATTCAGTAATGGAATTTCTGAATATATTATAAGCCTAAAATTACGGCTTTTTTAACTCAGGTTGCTCACTTTGGATTTATTACAAACAAGAACTTTATACCCACATGTTATTAGAAATATTATAATCTTCTTGATTACAAAGCAGACATCTAGCAACACTGCTCTATTCAGTCCATTCTCGATCATCATTCTTCCATGAATGATAGTTTATTTGTCTCTGATTTATTGTCTGTGCGAAAAAATTTGCGGTCTCTTGTGGGACGCTCTTTGGCGCTTTATAATTTATTTTTCATCATTCATTTCTTATATTTTCCTGCATAAGTGAGTAAAATTACTAGCGCTGTCGAATAATAATATATAAAGCAGTGTTTTTAGTAAATTTTATTATCTTTTCTAGAAAATGTCGGGTATAGCGAGTGCACGTTTAGCTGAAGAGAGAAAAGCTTGGCGCAAGGACCACCCCTTCGTAAGTTGTTGTTTTTTGTGCGTTTTTGTTTTTAGACGTCCGCGATGGATTGATAGTTTATGATTGTTACAGGGCTTTGTTGCAAGACCAATGAAGAATCCCGACGGTTCTTTAAATCTTATGACATGGGAGTGCGCGATACCTGGAAAAAAGGGGGTTAGTATTTCTAGGACATTTTGCTAAGACCTATGCTTTATATATTTGTAATGTACATAGATGCTCACGTACTTCATGATGAATGAAATTTAAGAATTGATTTATTGTTCTCAGCTTACCACAATCATAGTGGGGCTTAAGTTCGCAACTTTGTCTCTAGGCCTCTAGTTGCACAGGGGTAACTGCGCTACCTACCGTGATCAACTTGAGTAGCCACAATTATCAGAATTGGCTGGCTGTAAATGATAGTAAAATTAAATACTATTTGTTGAGAATAAGTTTCATTGTTTGGAACATAGGCTGTAGTAGTAATTATTAAGTAATAAGTAACTATAATTAGTAGTATTATGATTCTAGTTAATATGTACATGCTAACGACAACAAAATCTTGCAGACACCATGGGAAGGTGGTTTGTACAAATTGCGTATGATCTTCAAAGATGACTACCCATCAAGTCCACCGAAATGCAAGTTTGAGCCTCCATTGTTCCATCCCAATGTGTATCCATCAGGCACAGTATGTCTTTCCTTGTTGGATGAGGAGAAGGATTGGCGCCCAGCAATAACGATCAAACAAATATTGCTTGGCATTCAGGATCTGCTAAACGAACCAAATGTAAAAGATCCTGCTCAAGCAGAGGCCTATACAATCTATTGGTTTGTATAATTTTTTATTTTGCCCCCTTTCAGAAAGTGTTGAATTGTTGCACAGATAAATTTGGTAGAGCAAGCTGGGATATAAGAATTTCGAAGGTATGTGATGTCTACCAACCCGCACTAGGCCAGCGTGGTTAACTAAGGCCTAAACCCTCTCAGTAGTACAGGAGGCCAGTGCCCAGCAGTGGGACAATATATAATACAGTGCTGGTATTATTTATTTATTATAAGCTGGATTAGTACAGCAGAGCTGTCTTATAGAATACCAATGGCAATGTGATTAAATTACTGCACTTAGTATGGTCAGAGAGTTGTTCTAGTGCCCTAAATATCCCATCTTTTCTCAAGTCTCTCTTTCTCTTCTGCATGGGACTATGATTAGTGGGTGTTTATGGGCAAAGCAAATCAATGTGACCCAGTTGCTTTGATGGATTCAAATAAATTGCTGACTTAAAGTGCAGATACATACTTGTTTTAACCCTAGAAGGGTAGTGTTAGTCATTTCAACTAACATGGGGTACATTTTTTGTTCTCCTTTTGTATTTAACAAGTGTAAGGCTTTGGTTCTTCTTGCTGTCTCAGTCAATGGTGAGAGTTTCATAGTAGATAGTGGTACATAATTGTAGTTGATTTTGATATAAGTTTTTAACCCCCAACAAAAAAGAGGGGTGTTGATTAGTTTAGGGTGTGTATCTGTAGGTCTGTCTCTGGCATCGTAGTTCTCAAACGAATGGACCAATTTGATGGTTTTTTTACCCTGTTGTGATTGAAATGGTTCTTAACTATAATTTTTGAAGATCTGTTGAGGCGCTTATGTTCTGGCGGATGAAAATTATCAGCTCATTTCCAACTTTTAAATCCAAATTTGGTATACTGTGACTTCAGCAATATTTTTAAGCCATGTTAACCTTGATCTGATGCTACAGCATCAAGTAGTCTGTGCCCACCGCCAACTTGTGTGTGTGGGTCCATAAGAATGGTCTCAACGAGTAGGTGTTAGTTAATTATCAAGGACCTATGATGGAGAATATAGCAATTTAAAATGTAATTATTCCAAATAAAAAAAAATTACTACAATAAACAGTTTTAATCAAAATAACTAATGAAAAGCCTCTGCATACAATCAAATAACGAAAGCCTTCTTGGGTTAAAGTGCAATGCTATACATATACTATTTGAATAAAGAAAGAAGAAAACATGTTTTATTGTCTAACACATTTACTGTGGGGCCACTAACTAACTGTGGGGTAACTATCCACCAGTGCGGCTATCACACATGTATAGTGCGTTTCATTTTTAATTACCGATGGCGTGATATTGGCAGTAATGTATATGCAGTGCTGCTACATCACACAAAATGTGTTACCTTGAAATAAAGTTTTTTTTTAATGGGAACATGTTTTGTCTAGTAATAAAACACTAATATGTTCAAATCAAATTTTAAAATATAGGTAAGCACAAACCATGTACCCACTTTTCAAATAATTTATTATTAAAATCATTGAACTCTGCCGTAAGTATGTACGTAATAATAAAACCAACTTTGTACTTTGTAGTTCCAATAAACACTTCTTTTTTTCTAAAATGTATGGCGCAGGGCAACAAATAGTTATGTTAACAAATTACACTATGGAACTAATCAGCAACTTAGAGAAGTAAATAAATCACTATAATTAATGAGTGGGTAGATATTTAGCAGCTAAATCAACTTTAATACGTTTATCTACTTATTAATAATGGATTAATAAATTTAAGATATAATACATTAATAAATAAAATAAGATGAATACTTATTTATCATAGGAATGAGATTAGTTTTGTAATAAGTCATAGAGGTAAGTAATTATTAAAAAGCAATTATGACAAGTCAACACAAAAAAACAAAACATATCAATTAGTATATAATATAATTACACTGGCTATTTATGCATTGTTGTTTTGATCGATATTATACTATTATTGTTTATTGTTTTTGATATGGTATTTTATCAAGTAAATACATTAATCCTCTGGTAATCCTACTTTTTTAAACTGAAATAGCGGGAATTGCCTTCATAATGTCCACCATCTTGTCACACAGGGGTGCCAATTCACGTCATCAGTAATTAAAAATTATACGCACTCTAGTATGCTGTTCCATTCTGGTATTTGGTTGCACAATTGTTATAATATACATGAGCTGCAGACATGTTGAAAGTAGAAATCAAAATTTCTACATTGATTTTTTTTGTAGTGTGAGTTAAAAAAATAATTATTTTGTTGCAGTCAAAACCGGTTAGAATATGATAAAAGAGTTCGAGCACAGGCCCGTGCCATGGCTGCCACTGAGTGAATTTAGACAACACACACATCGAATTCTACTGGCCATGGCTGTTACAATATTCATTGCATTGAGGACTTGGCAAGACTGGAGCATGCTTGTGAGCAAGATTAATAAGGGATATGAATATACATTTATAAAGGCAAACATTCTAATTTGTAAAAATAATGTACTCAATTTTATGATGTTTCAATCAAATATATATTAATGTCATATTTTTACCCTTACCACATCTTTCATATAGCAGTGCAGTCATGGTCCCCAACTAATAGTATGTAAGTGTTGTTGGAATAATCACTGCTTGTATCTAGAAACAATGATTAATCTGACACTAAGTTAAAATTTAATATTAGATACTAGTAATTCCAGTAACTTTGAAATACATTATTCCACTCCCTGTTAACATTCTTCAGTTAATTTTAATTATCATATAAGTGTATTTATAAAAAAAAATGTTTGTGTTACAGTATTGGTGTAGAAAGAATAGTTGTGACCATCAAAGTATCTGCAATTTGTATAAAATCTCATGGTTTGTGGAATAGAAATAATGATGCGAATCTACATGATTATTTTAAACTATTTTTGTATCTTTATGTTAAACTTTGAAACAATAAAAATTTCAACTTATTGTGCATACTGTTTGTATCAAATGTACAATTGTAATTTTCATGTTTTATCAGATCCACTGGCATACATTTTAGTTATTCTGTTTCACACTGGTTTTGTTTCGACGAGTCTGTATGTGCGAGGCCCGTATTCGAAGTTAGGGTAGGCTATGTGAACTTAGTGAATAAGCCTTATCATACTCGTGGATAGAATACGTGACAATGCGACAGTCTTCGGTTACGTATCATCATTAAGTTCCCATGTCTCCTGGATGGGACAGAGGGCTTCTACAGTGACTCCATTTCGATCGATCTTGAGCTTCGCGTTTGATTTCGCTCCAAGTCTTCCCAGTACTCTTCGCTTCGTCGATCACAGTGCGTCGCCAGGTTTGTTTGGGACGTTCACGCTTTCGTTGGGGATTCCAATCCATAGCCGGTCTAGGTATATGATCGGGACTTCTTCGCAGGGTGTGTCCAATCCATTTCCACTTGCGACGTCTGATCTGTAGGCTGATTAATGTTTCATGGCAGAGTTCTCGTAGGTGGTCTTGCGAGATTTTCTCAGGTCAGTAAATACCGAGGATTCGGCGAAGGCATCGGCTTACAAATACCTGGAGCTGATGTGAGATGGCTTTAGTTACCTTCCACGTTTCGCACCCGTATAGCAGCACTGACTTTACGATGGTTCTGAGAATCCTGAGCTTAACTCTTCGGGTCGACTTTCGTGATTTCCATACGGGCCGCAGTTGTGCAAACGTTGCTTGTGCCTTGGCAATCCGTGAGGTGATGTCCTCCTTTACTCCTCCTGATTCCGACACGATGGTACTAGGTATGTGAACTTGTGGACTCGTTCCACTACCTCTGTGCCAATCAGCAACGGTGTTATGTTTGTCACTCCAGATCGCATCTCTTGGGTCTTCCGGGTATTAATTTATAACCCCATGTTGGCCGCGTCAACTCTTACATCATTGAGCGTAGCTTGTATATATCGGTGCGGCATAGTCCAAGTCTTCTAAAACGTTGGTAATGCTCCACTCTATTCCACGGCGCTTTTTGTCAAATATGCGAAGCATAATCCCGTCCAGAACGATCAAGAAGAGAAGAGGCGATAGAAGACAGCCTTGTCGGACCCCAGCGAGCACGGCGATGTCGTCAGAAATAAGGCAATTGTGGGTGACGCAGTTTTATATTTGTATTATGCGGGTGGTTGCATCCACTCATGCTATAAATATCGTGTCATTTGACAAATAAAAGTTAGTACGATTTTAGCAATCAGACGTTTCACTAAGTCCTTGCGCGCATACTTATCACGCAGCAAGAGTAGTTCTCTTATAGATAGCTTTGAGTAGTTCCACAATTTTCGGAACCATCTCAGCATAATAAAAGCTTTTTCGAAATCGACGAAAGTTAGATATATATCCGTCTGCCATTCTGATGCTTGTTCAAGTATGATATGCGTATGAGTGCATGAGCGATTGGGGCGAAACCCAGCCTGTTCATTTCGCAAGAGAGGTTATACGGCTTAGAGTAAGTATAACTACGTATAGAGCGCGTGTATGCAAGTGGGAACAATAGGCACGGGTGGGAACATCGTCCTGCGCCGGCCGCAAGCGCTTGTAGTCACTCGAGTAGGAACGGTATGAGCACACGCGAGTGAGATCTATGCGAGTATTTGATTATTAATACTGCAAAATGGTTAAATGTTCTGTGGAATCTTGTAAAAACGACACCCGGAAACATACTAAACAGAATTCTAATCGAATCTGACGGTATTGCTGTTTGAGGTCGGCTCTTCATGTTTCATCTCGTGTTTTAAGAAGCATTAAATGCAGTACTCTTCTGTCTTGAATGAGGTCTCACGTATCCTGCAATATCCAGTCATCACGTGTACGATATTTGTTTCCCAGTACGATAGAGCTGGTCTCTGTATAAGCCACTTTTATTCGTTTCCACTCCTCGTCTATAGTGCCTTCAGTCATTTAAAGTTGGGAAAAATGATTACGGAGCTCAATTTTAATTTCGCTACAAGTTCCTGGGTCAAGTAGCTTACTTACGTTAAAATGTCCCCTTAATTTGCCTGGTCCGCTAACTTGTCGTGCTGTCGCCTGTCGGGACCTTGATTCGCAGTATCTATTGCGGCGCGTCTACGGTTGCGTGCATTTAGTAACGACGCACGCCATTTTGAACTGGCGAGGCAATATGACTGCCTCGGTGTTTGGTTGTATTACGGTACGGTCGGGCAGTGATATTGGGTTTTTCCATTCAGTATGGAAATTCCGGTGTCTGGAATTTGAGCCTGATATGGCGATAGGCTCGCCCCCCATCACATCATGGGACGGAATGCGGACGGCAAAAAGTGGGTGCATTAGTTGCGCCTGTGCCTACCCCTTTATAGATAAAAGGCGGGAGTGAGTGTGGCAATGTAATCAATTTGCTTCCTAGTAAGGTTATTGGGTGAGGTCCAGATGTACTTATGATGATCACCATGGGCGTATATAAGAGGGAGGGGGAGGGGGGTTGCTGGCCCCGACCCCTCCCTTAGCGTACAACAAAAATAATCCGGACCGAAAAACACGTGTGTGTCTTACACATTATAATGCGCCTGTGCACTTGTAACAAACACTCGTCATTTGTAATATGATGAAATAGAGCCAATCAGAGTTCCAAACTACACTGTTTAATGTCTTTGGAGCTAAAAAAACCCAACGCGAATACATCACTGAATTTAGTGGGGAGGGGCGGGGTGTATCTTCGGGACCCCCCCCCCCCAGTGAAAGCTATAGCTTTGCCCGCGATGATCACCATATTTAATAATGCACCACCGATACCTTCGGTTACGCATAATGAGTTTAAAATGACGTGGCATTAGCATGACATGTGACGAGTCTGACGATTAAACGTCACATATTTTCGCCGATTATGGGCATAACGTCCATCCGTACCATTCACATTCGCTCTGTAAATACTTTTCGTGACTCGTCTTTCAACCATCCTCTCCACGTGCCCAAGTTATCTCATCATACTTCTCTTAAGTTTAATCACCACATCATCTTTCAATTTATAACGTTCTCTTATCATACTATACCCATGCTATAAGAAATAGTGACTCTACATAATATACTATGTAAGGAGTGCACTTCCACCACATTCACTCGACATTCGTGCTAATCCGGCATTCACTTCGTCGCCAACAGCACAGTATTGCGAATCGCTATTCTTGTTCCCCTTACCCTGACACAGGCTTTGGAGTTCTCATTACACAGACTTCAATGCCCTTACCAGGCGGCCCTCAGTCCCATACGTTAATGACAACGTTGATCACAGCTCATTCCTTTTCTCGGCACATGATCATAACCCTTTTCCTAGTTTGCGAAGGCACAAAAGACTGTTTTGATTTGGCCAAATGTTCCTCCGCCATGTACCTTATGGAAAAGACTTGGTAAGTAAATCAAACACGCAGTCCAAAATACTTTTCTGTGTATACGAAAATTGACGTTTAAACGATACAGCTAATCTCAATTAATTGAGAGTTGGAACTCAACTCTTTAAAATCACTTTTCACCTTTGAGTATCTAGCAAATCAATACTCAAAGCTTTTCACTGACGAATTTCCAAAATAAATAAATAAATCCTCCTAGCCAGTTTCGGCCACGGCGGCCAATCTCAACGGAGATCAGCCAGGTACGCAGGAGATATTATAGTGCACAAGTGTGTGCGCAATACACAGGTGCACTCGCTATTCCTTCACTCTCATAGTCCGGTGAGACGGCAATCCGACATGACCGGAGAGAGATCAGGCGCAGGACCAACGGCTTTACGTGCTTTCCGAGGCACGGGGGTATCACACTGCCAACTTCCTGACTCCGAGCTGCGACTGAGTAATTTTTTTAAGATGGAAAAACCCAGTCACAAAGTTTTTTGGCCCGACCCGGGATTCGAACCCAGGACCTCAGCGCGCAAATCGTACTCGTAACGCGTACGCAATACAACTACGCCACCGAGGCAGTCAAAATAATTATATGAAGAGAATTATGAGGGGGTTACTCATATAAATCAAACAAGAGAAACTCTCGGGGAACAGATGTATACTTGTCTCTTTACACAGGGTAGAAGACAATGGTGTATATAATATAATCATCAACTGTGTAGGTAACAATATGTATATAGATAGTAAGGTTCGGAGGCGCGCGTACAATCATGTCGCTAGGTGAAGCGGACGACGACAACTGACTACCAGAGACATTTTTTTTTTTTTTTTTATATATAATTCTCCCTTACAGGGAAGGCAAAGGGTTCAAGCCCATACAGCCTCGTCTTAAGTGATATCTCTGGTTGTCGTAGTAAAGCAGTGGCTACCTTACCAAGACTTTATCAAGGAGTTTTGGCGGCAACGAAAAAACACTTGATTGACACAGTTGTTTCAATTCACTTCATTTGAGCACTTTAATAGAACTATATTGGATAATATACCACCACAATTATGCAATATAACACTAAGTATCACCAAAATAATGAATTAAAACAAAAGCACCTCATGACACTTTCACGTTCCCGCCAAAACTCCCTACCAGAGACAAATAAACAAGAGAGACGGTTAACTTCATACATATGTTTTAACACGATAAGGAAACACCTACATGCATAAATTTTATATCTATAGTCTGTTATACATTTCATTCATATCCGTAGTTGGACCTTTCTTTCTTTCCTTTGTGAATTGAACTTTCAAGTGCTCCGTTCTCTTTCGCACGGAGGTTATGTATAAAAGAAAATATGGCCGCCGCCCTAGGGATGTGCCGTTGCGGTAATCGGCAAATATCTGACACTACCGATCATTAAAAAAAAAATAGGGATGACTTTAAGGTCGGGTTCATACTAAAACCGATAATTTATCGGTTTCCTACAGTGAGTATACGGCCAAAGCGCAGTTTGAATGTTACTTTAATTCTGGATTTCTTTAAATAAAATAAAACTACATAGTAGAGTTAAATCATTTATTTTTATCGTATTTCTTGTAATTTTATTTTCACGTCCCATTTACAATAATTTTCGAATCAACCGTAAGCCCGCGAAATTCAAATTTAATTTTCGCAGTTCTATAATTACTTCAAATATTGCATTTTCGTAACAACAAAATAAATTTATTTACTATTACAATGAAACCATAAAATAAAATCTAAATTGCGAATTACATTACACGAAAAGCACAAAATTATGAAAGGAGACAGCTATGGCTGGCATATAAAATAAACTCATTTGCAAAAAAAACGGGTACCTAAGCAATGAACCATTTCAAATGTTACTATTGGTTTGTTTGATAATTATAGGTAGTTTTACTTTCACAATTTTGTAAATTAATAAGCAAATAATCGTTTTCGTCAGTATTATCATAAAATTTTGATAAAATTTATGGGTTTTAATGCTAAAGTTCACTAGTAGTGTATGCTCGCTAGTAGTGCATATGCTCGTGAAGTAAAAGTTAACAAAGATTTTTGTTTGTTTTTTCTTTAATAAAGTAAAAGCAGATAAATGTTTAGTATCGAGTGTGACCCCCTCTAGCTGAAATCACAGCTTGAATTCGTCTGGGTATGCTAGCGAGGATATCCCGGATACTTGCTTGCGGAATACGTTCCCACTCCGCGGTAATCACATTCTTCAGCTCTCTGATGGTTTGCGGAGCCGGTTGTACTGATCTCACGCGTCGTTTCAGAACGTCCCAGACATGCTCTATAGGATTGAGGTCGGGACTTCGAGCTGGCCAATCCAAACGACGAATGCCGACCTCTTGCACATACGCTTCCACATCGCCTGACCGGTGGGCGCGAGCGTTGTCGTCCTTAAAAATTGAGTCTTCGCCTAAAGCGGCCAATGCGGGTTGTGCATGAGGAATAAGAACTTCCGTTATGTATCGATGTCCAGTCAGTGAGCCGTTTTCAATGAAGACTAACTCTGTACGATCCATTGAATTTATTCCTGCCCAAACCATGATAGAGCCCCCACCATAAGGTGTGATTTCTTCAAAACAAGCCTCTGCAAAGCGTTCTCCTCGTCTTCGTAGCACTCGCCGACGTCGATCTTCACCGAACAGAGATATCCTGGCTTCATCGGAGAACAATACCCTATTCCAGTCTTCTTGAGTCCATGACTCACAATTTCGAGCAAACCTAAGCCTGGCAACTCTGTGCTCACGGAGTAACTTAGGGCCGCGGGCCGGGCGATGACTGCGTATATTGGCCGCGAGCAGCCTCCTCCTGACCGTCCATAGACTAATATGCACATTTCTTACTTCTTCGAGGTTGTTCTTAAGGTCCACATACGAAGACTTGCGATTTCTCAATGCGCGACTCACAAGAAAACGATCATTCCGTGGTTGGGTACATGGTTTTCTTCCAGAACCAGGCCTTCTCTCGACGGAACCGGTGTCTTGATACCGCTGCCAGGTCCTTTGAACCGTCGAGCGACTCACACTTAGCCTCTGAGCCACGAAGCATTGGCTGCAGCCCTCTTCGAGCAGCGCAATAATTTTGGTAGCTTTTACCACTTTCTCTAACATTATTGAGACAGCTAAACAGCAATAAATGAAGCTTTGACAATTAAGAATATGAAATAAATTCATAAAAATTTACTAATAGTTATGAAAACCGATATTATCTTTTGGAACTTCGCACCAAAAATGTAGGATAAAAAGTGGTTTTCTGTAAAAACGAGCATCAAACGAAAATAATTTTAATTTAGAACGTACTGTTTTAAACACCACGGCATTTTTAAAACCGGCCAGTAACATGTACAAATGATTGAAATCATTTTGGTACCGTATTTTTTTAAAAAATAATTAAAATCCAAACCGCCCGTTTTTTTTGCAAATGAGTGTATATATGAATAGGTATTGATATGCAAAATGAGAGTTATTTAAATAACCACGTAAAGAAAAGCAAAACACAATGTTAGTAACTATAAAAAAGCAAAGCACAATGTTAATAACCTGAAAAAAGCCAGTTCAAGTTAGCAGGACAGGGAAAAAAAGCAGTCGGGTAATAACATAATATCAAGAACGCGTTGCCCTGTGACCACCGGTTTAAACGATAACGGCCCTAACCTAGCTAGCCTATCAGTCTTTCGGTAGCTACCCTAAGGATGACGACCCGTAGAAGGCAGAAAGAATCTCCGGGCTTAGTTTTTTCGTCATCAATTTTTTTCCAGTCTCTCGTAAACAAAGTCACTAATGGTTATATAAGCTCGTGCACGCACATCTTCGTAACAATAGGATAACGTTCAAGTGAAGCGGATTAATTATGTACTATAAAGAACAAAATTCTGATAATAATGAATGATAAATTCACAGTGACATTCGCCTACATTTACATTTATTGTAAATTTCGATCGATATGAATTAATAGCCAACGCAACAAAATAATCGTTCAGTCTTCTATAAAACTAAATAAATAGTTAATAAGTAAATAAACTGTGTATAGCGTGCATTCGCCTATACTAACAAGATAATTTTAATCAGAACAATTTAGTATTATAATAATGCTACAAAAAAAATTAGATACTCTGTATAATATTCTACTCCACATGTTTACAAATATAATATGAAATAAAAAAATAATATTGCAATTTTTGCTCTTAATTTTTTTTTTTTCTTCTTTGTGGCTTCGCAGTTTAGTTGCATTTAGCCAATGTCAGGTAATTGCTCTTAATTAATAGAAATATAAAAAATATGAATGTGAATAAGAGAAATATGAATTTTGAATACACTCAAAAATACAATTTACCATAACATGCTTAACTAAACATAAGAATAATCAAATACACATTGAGCAATTGTTGTCTGGCAAAAAGCATTCCATGCATAAAATTTTATATTTTGCAGTATTATGTAATGGCATATTTGCAAGTTAAAATGTTACCAATAATCAGAAAATGGTGGATACACATTAATGACAACACAATAAGTATTAAAAACTATTAAAAATACGTCCAATTCTGGAAACAAAAAAAACCTATTTATTTGTACAAAGGTTAAGGGCGCTTTCACAGAATGATGCCTGTTTGTAAGGTTTTTGTCGTTCAAACGTGATGCATTGGCTTCATGCATACGATAAGTATTATACCAAAAATATTCTTCATTTCATCTTCTTAAATAATAATAGAGCCATTTTTTGGTAATCTACTTTTTTATTTAAAAATCCTCATTCTCTCGGTGTGTGTTTTAGTGAAATACACAAGACACCTTACTTGGAAGCTCCAATTTGCAAATTCTGTTAAATATAAGCCATCAAAAACAATATTCTGTCACTATTGACACCATGTTCTTATATAGTAGAACAGAAAAAAAAATTATAATCTATACTAATATTATAAAGCTGAAGAGTTTGTTTGTTTGTTTGTTTGTTTGTTTGTTTGTTTGAACGCGCTAATCTCAGGAACTACTGGTTCGAATTGAAAAATTCTTTTTGTGTTGAATAGACCATTTATCGAGGAAGGTTATAGGCTATATAACATCACGATGCAACTATTAGGAGCGAAGAAATAATGGAAAATGTGAAAAATGCGGGGAAAATTATTCATCCTTGAGGGCTTCCATTGCGTGCGCTGCGAAAACGGTTCAAGATACCAAAAATATATGTATGAAAGAATTATTCCTCTTGAAATTATCTAAAAAAAAGTCCGCGACAGTATATGTCTATCTTTTAAGATTAACTCTCTAGAACCGTTTTTATGGTAATCAAATTTGGTCGAAATTAATGCATTATTTGTTAAGAGTTGTATCAACGTCATAATATTAATCTTTATCCAAATAAATGTGTTGGATAGAGTGATGCAACGGGAAGGTTTTTATGTATGTACTTTTAGTACGCGGGCGAAGCCGTGGGCAAAAGCTAGTTGATATATAAACGGTAAAAACAATTTTTTTACACTTTAGTTTTCGGTCAAAATGGCTTCAGTCTGGAGCTTTACATCACATTGACAAAATATTCATACCGAAATAAAACTTAACACTTCCTTAAACTGCGACTAATAATTTTATAATTTTCATTTTATGAAATCCTACTAATATTATAAAGGCGAAAGTTTGTAAGAATGTATGGATGTTTAGATGTATGGATGTTTGTTCCGCTTTCACGCAGAAACTACTGAACGGATTTCGATGAAATTTGGCACACGGGTAGATCATATCCTGGATTAACACATAGGCTACTTTTTATCCCGGGATAATATAAAGCGGGACTTTTATCCCGGAAAAACTTTTTAAAGCGGGTGGAGCCGCGGGCAAAAGCTGAAATGAAATCCTCCTAGCCAGTTTCGGCCACGGCGGCCAATCTCAACGGAGATCAGCCAGGTACGCAGGAGATATTATAGTGCACAAGTATGTGCGCAATACACAGGTGCACTCGCTATTCCTTCACTCTCATAGTCCGGTGAGACGGCAATCCGACATGACCGGAGAGAGATCAGGCGCAGGACCAACGGCTTTACGTGCTTTCCGAGGCACGGGGGTATCACACCGCCAACTTCCTGACTCCGAGCTGCGACTGAGTAAATTTTAAGATGGAAAAACCCAGTCACAATTTTTTTGGCTCGACCCGGGATTCGAACCCAGGACCTCAGCGCGCAAATCGTACTCGTAATGCGTACGCAATACCACTACGCCACCGAGGCAGTCAAAAGCTAGTATAATAATAAATATAGTATACATTTGGTTGAAACGATGCCACACGCAATATACTCGCACGTAATACAATTTAAATTGATGTTATTATTTTTATTTCACAGAATAAAGGTGGTATATATATATATATATCTATCTTGGTTGCGCCGAAGTCGCACGCAATACACGGCATATAGCAATAGCAAAAAAAAACTGCGCTGCGCAAAATTGTAAAAGCGCCCTTAATTTAAAAACATAAGATGCTTAACTAAACTTAGAAATAATTATGTATTCACAAATTATCGCCTCCCGAAAAGCATTATGTGTATAATGTTATATTTTACAATATTATGGAAGTAAAAAGGCTACAAAAATCAGAAAATGTTGGGTACACTATAACGAAAACACAACATTCAAATAAAAGGTAAAATTACTGTTTCTGCACATTGGTATATCAATTAAATATGAACAATTGTGGAACCACACCATACCAGCCCTGTGTTATATACTGCTCACTGCTGAGCACTCAAATAAATACTATTATTTTGTAATAATATGACTACTAAATCAACAATTATCTTGTAGGTTCATTTTAGTTATTACTTATTTATGAATTTGCAAGAATCAGTGTTAGAAATCCATTATCCCTGAAGGTGTAGGCAGAGGCGCAACTAGTGCATCCACTTTTTCCATGCGTTTCGGTCCCATGATGTGAGGGGGGGGAGTCTATCGCCATATCTTAAATCATGGATTTTAAATAATTTATGCTTAAAGTAAACAAAAGGTTCATAATACAGAAGACTACAACTATGATTTTTTACACAATACAAGGAGCCACAGTTGAGCTACTATTTAGTATGCATGATAACTAAAACCACAAAAATATGGCTATTACACTTTAAATAAGAACAATTTTACTTGCATCAATCATAATAGTTGTAGACAAAATAGTATGAAGTAATAACACACTACTATTAAATAAATTAAAAAGAGACTAGGTACTTTACCTTCATCTTAAACTATAAGTCAATCGTTTTGTGACTTTTTCTCGGATTTTGCATTTCTATGTCTTGAGGCCTCAAATCATATTGTTTATTTGATTATTAAAATACACCATAGCTTAACTTGGAACTCTAATTGTGTATAGCCAAAAAGTTTTAATGAGAGCTGTTTTATGTATATTACAATTAAAGCATTGTATTTTTTTTTTTTTTGTAAAGTTCCTATTAAAACTGAATAAACGTAAACATTGCAAATAGATTGCATCATCTTATAAATAATATAAATACTTTGCCAGAACGTTCTACTAAAATTACTAGAAGGATAATATAACTTATCTATGTTAGAGCTATACTCTTTTAAATGAATTAATTCGTGAAATGACTCACTCTGAGATAATAATGCATTTGTACAATTATCATAATCTTTGCAGTTCAAATTGGACATCAGAAAACGACAAACTGCACCAGCAATATATGGTATAGCCTTATGTTCGAATATATTTTCGTGAGGTTAGTTTCATTGAAGTGTTAAGACTCTGTGAAGTTAGTTTCATTATTATGAAGATTTTCAGTGAATGAACTATTATTACATGAAATGGATTACATGAAAGAGCATGTTTTAACTTGTTACCATAATGGCCAAATCCATTTAAACTGTCAAACAAATTATTTATAAAAAGAATAATTTCTGCTGTGAATAAACCATTATCAACGTTTGTATTTACACATAAGTAATCATGATCCTTGAAAAACAGCAGAGACTTCATGTGAACTTCTAGTGATGAAGCCACTTGCCTGCTAAAAACTCGGGCTGCAAATCAGACCTGAAATTTACATTATATAAATAATACATATACACTCACGCCTGTTATCCCCGAAAGGGTAGGCAGAGGTGCAACTAGTGCACCCACTTTTCGCCATTATTCCGTCCCATGATGTGATAGGGGGCGAGCTTATCGCCATATCGGGCACAAATTCCAGACTCCGAGCTGATACTGAATAGAAAAACTCAATATCACTTTGCCCGACCCGGGGATCGAACCCGAGACCTCAGCTTTGCAGTCGTACTGTAATACAACTACGCCACCGAGGCAGTTTATTATTATATAAATAATATATTAAACTCATTTGCAAAAAAAACGGGCACCTAAGCAATGAACCATTTCAAATGTTACTATTGGTTTGTTTGATAATTATAGGTAGTATTATTTTCACAATGTTGTAAATTAATAAGCAAATAATCGTTTTCGTCAGTATTATCATAAAATTTTGATAAAATTTATGGGTTTTAATGCTAAAGTTCACTAGTAGTGTATGCTCGCTAGTAGTGCATATGCTCGTGAAGTAAAAGTTAACAAAGATTTTTGTTTGTTTTTTCTTTAATAAAGTAAAAGCAGATAAATGTTTAGTATCGAGTGTGACCCCCTCTAGCTGAAATCACAGCTTGAATTCGTCTGGGTATGCTAGCGAGGATATCCCGGATACTTGCTTGCGGAATACGTTCCCACTCCGCGGTAATCACATTCTTCAGCTCTCTGATGGTTTGCGGAGCCGGTTGTACTGATCTCACGCGTAGTTTCAGAACGTCCCAGACATGCTCTATAGGATTGAGGTCGGGACTTCGAGCTGGCCAATCTAAACGACGAATGCCGACCTCTTGCACATACGCTTCCACATCGCCAGACCGGTGGGCGCGAGCGTTGTCGTCCATAAAAATTGAGTCTTCGCCTAAAGCGGCCAATGCGGGTTGTGCATGAGGAATAAGAACTTCCGTTATGTATCGATGTCCAGTCAGTGAGCCGTTTTCAATGAAGACTAACTCTGTACGATCCATTGAATTTATTCCTGCCCAAACCATGATAGAGCCCCCACCATAAGGTGTGATTTCTTCAAAACAAGCCTCTGCAAAGCGTTCTCCTCGTCTTCGTAGCACTCGCCGACGTCGATCTTCACCGAACAGAGATATCCTGGCTTCATCGGAGAACAATACCCTATTCCAGTCTTCTTGAGTCCATGACTCACAATTTCGAGCAAACCTAAGCCTGGCAACTCTGTGCTCACGGAGTAACTTAGGGCCGCGGGCCGGGCGATGACTGCGTATATTGGCCGCGAGCAGCCTCCTCCTGACCGTCCATAGACTAATATGCACATTTCTTACTTCTTCGAGGTTGTTCTTAAGGTCCACATACGAAGACTTGCGATTTCTCAATGCGCGACTCACAAGAAAACGATCATTCCGTGGTTGGGTACATGGTTTTCTTCCAGAACCAGGCCTTCTCTCGACGGAACCGGTGTCTTGATACCGCTGCCAGGTCCTTTGAACCGTCGAGCGACTCACACTTAGCCTCTGAGCCACGAAGCATTGGCTGCAGCCCTCTTCGAGCAGGGCAATAATTTTGGTAGCTTTTACCACTTTCTCTAACATTATTGAGACAGCTAAACAGCGATAAATGAAGCTTTGACAATTAAGAATATGAAATAGATTCATAAAAATTGACTAAAAGTTATGAAAACCGATATTATCTTTTGGAACTTCGCACCAAAAATGTAGGATAAAAAGTGGTTTTCTGTAAAAACGAGCATCAAACGAAAATTTTAATTTAGAACGTACTGTTTTAAACACCACGGTATTTTTAAAACCGGCCAGTAACATGTACAAATGATTGAAATCATTTTGGTACCGTATTTTTTTAAAAGAATTAAAATCCAAACCGCCCGTTTTTTTTGCAAATGAGTGTAGTTTATTATAATAAATAAACTATTTTAAGTCTTAGTTAGATTATAGTTATAATCTGTTATGAGCTTAAACGTATTTTATGAAATGGCCCAAACAAATCTAGACACGCGGCAGCGTGTCAAGCCAAGTTCAACCAAAGGAACTGCCTAGCCAGCGCCTAGTGTAATATTACACGGACCACTTGGTGCCACTTTTCACCCTTCTATATCTCAAAACCTATTTAACGCAAACACATAAAATTACGTATGTTTAATTATATCTATAAGGACATCTAGAAGCCCAAATTTCATAAAGATAGCTCAAACGGTTATAAAGATATGAAGGTTCAAAAGTCGTAAATTTTAAGACTGACTGACTGACATATAGTACCTAAACCTAACCTACTTCCAGATGACCTAGAAGGATGAAATTTGGAATCCAGCTCGATAATTGCGTGTAAGCGTAGGAAAAAAACTAAAAATAAAAAAAAGTTAAAAATGGGGGGGTCCCCATACAAAAAAAAAATAAAAAATAATTGTAGCGTTGGAACCGATACAAGCAGATATTTGAAAATATCCCAATATAATATGTATTGTTATATTTGTTATGTGACAGAAATATAAAAATAAAGTTAAGTCAAAAAATAAGTGGTGTCCCCATACAAAAAACTTGTAATATGCGCTAAACAACCGGCCAACGCGACGGTGTGTCGTCGACGGCGCGCGGCACCACATAACTCAATACCTGCCTAGTTTTCTTTACAAAAAGTAATAATATCCCACCAAAAACATAAATGTAAAAAAGGAGAGCCAAGTTCAGAGCAAAAATTATGCTCGGCTGTGGGAAAAAGAATGGAGATCTAAATGAGTGCCAAGTTTTATGCAAAATCCAAATACGTATTTATAGGAACAAAATAACATTATGAACAAGTATTAAACTCTATTTCTTTGCTTTATTGGATACCTATAACAATTGCTGTTATTTAAAAATGTGAGATCTTAAAGTAGGTTAGATTTGACTTGGCCAGTTTTTATCAGAATTAAATATATACAGGGTTATTTGAAAAACACCAGCAACCTCGCAGGATTGGATAGCTACCATCATTAACAACAACGTTTGTTCTACGGCTTTTGATAATTTGTTAGGTTTTTTTTTCATATAAAAATAAATACTTAATTTAATTTTCCGCTTAAACTTTATTAACTCTATGGCGCATTCCGAAGATTAGATAAAAAAAACCGTGCGAATCGCGGGGTTGAAAGTGAGGTGGGGTGGCGGCGGCGTTGGTTGACCTATTTATCCAGCCGCCAGTCGGCCTTGATGCGCGCGCGCTATACGTCCTTGTGTGCCACGATCTTTCGTCGCCGTATTGATCGATGTACCCACGGATTTTACCTACTACCTACACAAATTTTTTACCATGGCCTATCGGTACTCCAATATTGAATACACCGAAATGGTGAGGATGCTCGCTAGGTGTGATGACAATGTGTCGGAAGCCTGCCGCCAATATGCAACAAGATATCCAAATTTATCTGCACCGAGCCGTGAGACGATGTTAATTGCCACACAGCGGCTACGAGATTACGGTCAGTTCCAGCACAAGATGAGGGATAGTGGTCGTCCACCGAGGCGCAGTGTACGTGACCAAGAAGAGATCCTGGAGTTCTTTGAAGCGAACCCCGCAGCGAGCACAAATGACGCAGTGCGACGGTTCAATGTGTCCCAGTACTTCGCGTGGAGTGTCATTCACAATGAAGGCAAATACCCATTCCATCTTCATCGTGTACAAGAACTCACCGAACCTGACAAACCTGCACGAGTGGCCTTTTGTAACTGGTTGCTTGCTGAACGGCCTACAATTCTGTGGACTGATGAAGCTACATTTGGTAGAGTGGGCTTATTCAACACTCGTAATGAACATTTATGGTGTTACGAAAACCCGCACGAACCCAGACCACATAATTTTCAACACCGATTTACTGTGAATGTTTGGGCGGGAATAATAAATTCCACGTTACTGGGCCCCGTTTTTTTAGACAGACTAAATGGTGAATCATACCTACAATTTCTCACCGAAACGCTGCCTGTGTTGGAATACGAAAGTATACCTCTCGCCTACTTGCGTGATATGTACTACCAACATGACGGCGCACCAGCTCACTATTCTCGTTAGGTTAGAGACCATTTAAACACGGTTTATTCCGGTCGATGAATAGGACGTCTCGGACCTCGTGCGTGGCCTCCAAGATCACCAGACATTACACCCCTGGACTTTTATTTATGGGGGCACGTTAAAACAATGGTGTACACTGGTGATGAAATCACAAGCCGAGACATGCTCATTCAAAAAATAATTTGGGCTTTTAATCAAATAAACAATAATTCGGAAGTGTTAGCACGAGTTAATGAACAGTTGATCTTTAGGTGTGGTCTTTGTGTTGGTTGTGAAGATGACTATTTTGAACGCTATGTGCGCGATACTCACCGCCATGCGCGAGACTTGAACCTCAGAGGTAATAATTTGTAAATATTATTTTAAATGTCAATTATTTTTTATTTCATTATTGTAAATACGCTGATTCCACTTTTTAAATACGCCTGAATTAAACAATGAAAAGTAAATAATACCTTTCTACCAATATTTGATATTAAAAAACGTTAAGCGTTGGGTAGATACTTAAACTACATACGTTATTTTTATTGTTTAATGTAGCCAGTCCTAAGCCTGGTAAAGTATGAAGGGATCATGGACTCACCGTAAGTACATACTGTCTACACACCCCGTGCGCAATTGATATTAATTAGGTAATTATCAGGCGAAGAAAGTGTTATTATTATTGACAACGAAAGCGCGCACGAGCGTGCATTGTACTTTCTTTATGATGATGAATGAAACATAGACGTACAAATGTCACGACAGTACAATAAAAACTTGTTTTTTTTAATTTTTATTTAATGTATTGAGTTACGTCAAAACTCATAGAACAAACATTGTTGTTTAAGATGTTAGCTATCTAGTCCTGCGAGGTTGCTGGTGTTTTTCAAATAACCCTGTATAGTATGTTGAATAACTTTATAAATTACTGATGTAATGAAAACTGGCTAAGTCAAATGTAACTTACTTTAAGATCTCACATTTTTAAATAACAGCAATTGCGATAGGTATCCAATAAAGCAAAGAAATAGAGTTTAATATTTGTTCATAATGTTATTTTGTTCCTAGAAATACATATTTGGATTTTGCATAAAACTTGGAACTCATTTAGGTCTCCATTCTTCTTGCGGCGAAGCCCACAGCCAAGCATAATTTTTGTATTGAACTTGGCTCTCCTTTTTTACATTTATGTTTTTGGTGGGATCTATATTAAACAAGCAGTACTTTCACAAATAAAAGGTAATTTGGTACTGAGTTTATTATGTACCGCCCGCGTGAAAAAAAAATTCTGGATTAAAAATAAATTCCTGGTATAAAAAAGCCTATAGCACTCAGGAGTAATGAAGCTTCCAATTAGAGAAGCGATGCTATACTATGCTTCATACCACTGCTAGCGTCATATCAAAAATCATTCATCAATACGAAATATTTTCGCCAAAATTCTTTTTATGGTTTCTGAGTTTTTGATCAATAGTTTGTTGTTTAGTTACACATTTGTATTTTACATCTGTTTGAGATTGTTAATTGTAAAGTGTTATTTTCAATAAGACAAGAATGTTTTTTTTAGAAATTCTTGAGAGGTGTTGTATTTACTTGGGTATTTAACCCCTGGAATGCCGGGCTCAGTTGGCGTAAAAGACGCTTGCGTGCCACCCATACATTCGAAAAAATCGGATTTTAGGTGTAAAGTATGTTCCAATTTATACACCATAAAATTCATTCAGTACGAATTTTGAAATTATTTTTTTACTTATTTATTATGGATCAATGGTCACTAAAATATTCAGAAACATTGTAAGATTTGGCATAGACGGCCGCCATTTTGAATTTCTTTGTTTTGAGGCCGATTGACCTCAAAATCGAAATATGGGCATATCTTTGGTTACAAACGACGGATCCAAGGCTTGATTTTAGAAAAATAGCCGCCATTTTGAATTTCTTCGTTTTAAGGCCTATCGAATTCAAAATCGATATCTGGGCAGGCCGGTAGGTACAAAAGACGGATCCAATGTTAGAATTGAAAAAGTGGCCGCCATTTTGAATTTCTTTGTTTTAAGGCCAATCGACCTCAAAATCAATATCTGGACAGGCCTTTAGGTACAAAAGACGGATCCAATGTTAGAATTGAAAAAGTGGCCACCATTTCGAATTTCTTTGTTTTAAGGACAATTGACGTCAAAATGGATACTTAGGCATGCCATCAATAGTAAAAAAACAGATCTAATGTTAGACTCAAGAAAAGTGGTCGCCATTTTGAACTTCTTTGTTTTAAGACTGATTGGATTTAAGATCGATATTTGGGCTTGTCTTTAGCCAAATAGAATAAATCGAGGTAGTAATTTTACTAATTTAAACAAGCAATCACATCAAAATTTAATTCTTTAAAAAATTAATAAGGTAATCAACCTTTTAAGTCTGGTGAAGGGGGTAAATTAAAAAAAAGATACAGTAATTGAATGGCCACCCAACAGGGCATAACGATACGGGGGAAGAAAAATATAGTAAGATAATTTCTACTACGCGACACTTTCACAGAAAAAATTACTTTATTTGCTGTTTGCTGCCACGGGCCACTCCTTTCTTCTTCAATTCTTTATTTTGCGACATAACAAAGGTGCGATATCGTTATTGAAGAGAATTGAATAAGCATTGTTGGTGGCCACATTATTCAAATGTTCTATAATTAAAACCTACTACCTACTATTGTTTGTGGCCATGTCCAGCGGATTTTGATTTTAAAACCAATAGCCCTTAAAACAAGAACATTCAACATGGAATGCAGTTCTTAAAATTCCAACCTCGATTTATTCTATTTGGCTAAAGACAAGCCTAAATATCTATCTTAAATCCAATCAGTCTTAAAACAAAGAAGTTCGAAATGGGGACAACTTTTCTTAAGTCTAACATTAAATATAACTTTTACTGCCAATGGCATACACAGTATCGATTTTGAAGTCAATTGGCCTTAAAACAAATAAATTCAAAATGGCGGCCACTTTTTCAATTCTAACATTAGATCCGTTTTTCGTACCTACAGGCTTGCCCAGATATCGATTTTGAGGTCGATTGGCCTTAAAACAAAGAAATTCAAAATGAAGGCCACTTTTTTTGATTCTAACATTGGATCCGTCTTTGGTGCCTAAAGGCCTACCCAGATATCGATTTTGAGGTCGATTGGCCTTAAAACAAAGAAATTCAAAATGGCGGCCATTTTTCAATTCTAACATTGGATCCGTATTTGGTGCCTAAAGGCCTGCCCAGATATCGATTTTGAGATCGGATGGCCTTAACACGAAGAAATTCAAAATGGCGGCCACTTTTTTCAATTCTAACATTGGATCCGTTTTTGTACCTACAGGCTTGCCCAGATAACGATTTTGAGGTCGATTGGCCTTAAAACAAAGAAATTCAAAATGAAGGCCACTTTTTTCAATTCTAACATTGGACCCGTCTTTTGTATCTACAGGCTTGCCCAGATATCGATTTTGAGGTCGATTGGCCTTAAAACAAAGAAATTCAAAATGAAGGCCACTCTTTTCAATTCTAAAATTGGACCCGTCTTTTGTACCTACAGGCTTGCCCAGATATCGATTTTGAGGTCGATTGGCCTTAAAACAAAGAAATTCAAAATGGCGGCCACTTTTTTCAATTCTAACATTGGATCCGTCTTTTGTACCTACAGGCCTGTCCAGATTTCGATTTTGAGGCCGATTGGCCTTAAAACAAAAAAATTCAAAATGGCGGCCACTTTTTTCAATTCTAACATTGGATCCGTCTTTTGTACTGTAATTGCCTGCTCAGATATCGATTTAGTGGTCGATTGGCCTTTAAACAAAGAAATTCAAAATGGTGGCCACTTTTTTCAATTCTAACATTGGATCCGTCTTTTGTACTTAAAGCCATGTCCAGGTATCGATTTTGAGGTCAATCGGCCTCAAAACAAAGAAGTTCAAAATCGCGGCCGCTTTTCTTAATTCTAATATGATGATTATGATTTGCATCCAATGGAAACAAAAAATAAGCTAAAAAGAAACAACCTATAGATGTTCAGTTTTCATACATTTTGCAGAAATCGGCCCGAGTGTGGATCCACGCTACCGGCAGAGTTTGAACACTTTTTTGAGCGTGGATTCAAGCTCCCGGCACGCGAGGGCTAATTGGTTTCTCGAACTGTTAAGCCAATTTTAATGATATTTTGGATGTAGGTATGTTAATCTCTCAAACCTTGGATGGTTGATTCACTCTGGATTTACAGGTTTTACCTTTTCGACAGCCAAAATCTTAGTAAATATTATTGAAATCTGTTTACATATTTTTTTTTTAAATGGCCATCTTCGGCTCATTAGGGGCGGCTGCGGGCTTCCTCCGACTCACGTCTAAGTTGTCGTCCGCAACCGCCCCTGCGCGTACCGCGTTTTTGCGGTCCTTTTTCCTGTTGCAGGGGCTCAGAAGCCCCCGAAACACCGTACCGTGTCCGCCTTTTGCTGTCCGAGGCAGCGTGAGACACGCTGCCTCGGACATGTCCATCACGGGGGCCACAGAAGTTGGCTAGACTAATGGGTGGGCGGCACGTCCCGCCCACCCGTGACCCCCGGAGGCCCCTATTAGTCGCCTTTTACGACAGGCAGGGGATACCGTGGTGGAATTCTCCAAACGCCCCCAATCCACAGGGCGGGATCTGTTTACATATGGAATCAAATATGTTCCCATTGCACATTTTTTGTCAGTCAGTCAAGAGTTTATAAGGAGAACTATAATATAATAGTGTGTATATATATTTACCTTCATTTTATCATATTATAATGTTCCTCAGTCAGTTTAGTGCTTTTTGTTCTGCCACCAAAGTCATCTACTTTGTAGAGTCTCATTATACTCTCACTTTGCACTTTGGTTGCCAAAAAGATTCTTTTTCTGAAAATTATTGTGAAAATATTTCAATAAATAAAGTACATCATAAATATGGTATAATTGGTTGGGGGCGATTTTATAGCAGATATCATTTGTTACACGTAACAGCATGATGAAAGATATACAGATGATTTAGCATTAGAATCCAATATTAATGACCTAATAGCAGCAATATTAGCAGAACCTTGGTCACTGATAGTACTGTATGTACACTAGAGTGTAGCTTTTACTATAAATCCAGATTTAAAAACTGCAAATCCTATTTCATTAATAATATTCTTTAAATCAAATGTTTTAACTCTTATCTCGAGCAATATAAAATGCAATTGGAATTTTCTAAGCAGAAAACAAACTCCTTAACATAAATCTAAGGTTTTATTTGCTACATTGTAACATGCTGTTGTTTGTATGTTTACCAGAACCAAAATCATCAAAACGCTCAATAACCGCAGTAAAGAAATTGAAATATAAGTGCTTTTAATGGTCATCTCATCAAACATCAATGTGCGTTGCCTGTCTATTATGGGTTTATCCAAGGCAGGCAAAGTATATTGCTTAGGAGAGAATTAATTCGAGATTTACATGTCATTGCCAAAGGTTTTTAATTTTTGTTGTTGATGTGAATGTGGCAATACATGTTGCAAGAAATTATCTATTGTGTGGTGTATTAGGAGAGAGTTGAGTTGATATTATGGTGCTAGTCAATTCAGAACTTAGATCTATTGAACGATTTTCATTAACGTCAGAAGGGTGAACTGCTTTATAATTAACGTAGGGTTCAGTACTAGAAGGTGTAATTTCTAGTTTCAAATCTGTTTCTTTGTTTATTTGAACTTTCTAGGTTTAATAAGGGAATTGCATTAGGTGTTAATTTTAGTTTTTCGTCAATATGTTCGGGAATAAAATGTTTAGTACAAAAGCGTATGCGATCGCGTTGAGTGGCAGAATACTTTTGTAAAAATGGACATAACCTCAACCACACTTACCTTCTTGATTTGTTTATGTAGGGAGCACAAAAATATTTAATGCCACGTTCTCGAGTACCGCGGTACACAAAGATTGCTTAAAAGTTGTTTACAAAAACATATGCACACAATAAAGTAGAATAATTAGATGCCAAATAAAACCGCCTTCAAATCCAAAATAGCGAAATGCAGCACAAAATTACAATACGCGATGATTCAGATTTCAGAGCAGCGGTTGATCACAAAATCACAATCAAAGAGAATATAACCACTATGTTAAATCACAACCAAGAAGTTTATAATATTATCTAATGGAGGGAGCGGTACACACATTTTTGTGAAGACAAAAAAATTACCTTTTGTGTTGTATTCTATCTCACTCACTCTTTAACCTATGTTGCCAAAGCTTACGGATTATTTCCCTACCCATAAAAAAATATCAATACCGTTATTGTCGTCTCAATTATGTATATATAAATATTTCCAACATATCTTATATAATGATATAAGTACTATTTTCATTTCAGAATTATTCTTGTTGAATAAGACATCCTTAAGGTTTTTTATCCTTATTAACATTTTAGTTTAAAAAATTTCCTCATTTAATTGGTAATTGCGAATACATACTTCGGCAACACTGTTATAAAACGTTAAGTTCGATGTCAATATAGTTGTCAAATAAATGTTCACTTCGAAATTTTCTCCGTAATTATCTACAATAATAAGTGTGTTTTAGTGATATTTTAATGTGAATTGTGTAGTTCACGGTTGCAGAAATATTTGGTATCCATCATTTAGTGTGCAATTCTACAGGTAAGTTCATTGTCATCAATATTGTGTACATATTATAATTTTCTCAATATTTATACGAATCGTAATAAAATACGTGAATATTTTATAAATGAACTGTAGAAAAACCTCGCTTAATGTGATTTGCTTTATATATGACTACTTTTTTCATATTAACGTAATGTTAAATGTGATTTTTTGTATTGTAAATAGTGTATATAAACAAGAGGCTAGGGTGACCATGGTGTAAGCTTTGGTGGACCGGTTTGACAATGGTGCTAGAGTATTTGTAATACTAGCCGCCTTACTAATGAATATTATAAAGCTTATTAATCTTTAAAAAATCATCGTAAATAAAAACTGAGGATCAACAGTTACAATCGAGTTCTCAGTGTATCCAGCATTGATTTATTGAAACTTTTATTTAAAATAAAATCGAGTTTGTATTTCTCTTTACAGATTTCTTAAAGATCTAGATAAGCAAAAACGTGGTTAAATATAAATACCATTAAAAGGTCAATTTGATGTCTGCAAGAATTACTAGTCAACATTTAAAGACAGAAGATTATGATTCTGAATGTGATAATGTGTCTTCTACTTCTGGGAATATGGCAGTAGATGTCAAAAATAATTATTTATTACCAGAAACTCATACTGTAAGTATATTATTTTTTATCATTTCACTGGTATAATTATGATCCACTTAGACATTATTATTTACTAGCTTTTGCCCGCGGCTCCGCCCGCGTGAATGTGTTTTTTCCGGGATAAAAGTCACTGTTTATATTTTACTGGGATGAAAAGTAGCCTATGTGCTAATCCAGGACATGATCTACCCGTGTGCCATATTTCATCGAAATCCGTTCAGTAGTTTTTGCATGAAAAAAACATCCATACATTCTTACAAACTTTCGCCTTTATAATATAATAAGATTAGTAGGATAGGGCATTAAGCTTGCGACCCACCAAATTTTATAACGGCGGTACATTGGGTGATATCTGAGTGTACTAAATGGCACCTCTGCCTATGTCTAAAATGTATAGGTACTTAAATATATTATTATTGATTGATATTTACTTTTTACGTTACATGTCAGCGAAATGAATATGAACCACCATTGAAACGTCAAGACTTGAAAGATTTCAATATATCAGTTAATGTGAAGACATCCAGTGAAATAAGTTTAAAGAAATAAAAGAAAGTATTGCAGCAGAAGATGAAGAGATAAAAGAAGAAAATTAATTACAAGTTATTTCTTATTAAAGTTGTTCATGATTATACAGTCTGAAATTGAAAATATTTTGCAGAGAAATTTTGCTAATATTTGAGATTTTTTTTAAAAGTATATTCCAAGTAGCAAGCAAAGAAAAATTACATATAGTGATGACATAAAGACTTTTGCTTTAACATTACACTTTTAGTCGCCGAAAACATTTTTGTTTTACAAATTCAAAGATATATTTGCCGAAAGAGAGCACATTATGGTGATCTTTAGCAATCTTTAATTGTTTTGTTGGCTTCTTCACAGAAGTTTTAGAATATTAAAAATAAATTTAAGGACGAAACCTCACCCGCAGAATGTAGCGTTAATTTTTGATTCCATGGCTCTCAAACAAGAATTTATTTGGTATTGTAATTTGTAAAACATCCACGTGTTTATTACTTTTGCTATAAATATCTACACAACTTTGTTTACAATCAACTTACCTATGGAATTTCACACTAGATGTTGGATTGCAAATAATTCTGCAACCATGAATTACACAACTCATAGTAGAATATCTCTAAAACACAATATGTATTATTATGGATAATTACAGAAAAAAAGTTCGCAGAATACTCGCAAAAATTGTAAAATCACACAAAATAGATATTCGTAATATTTCAAAATTACTTACTGAAAATTAGGTTATTAACTTCCTAAATGTGTATTATTTTTTTATGTATGATTGTTTACTTTTATGAGTATGTTTTTTATTTTTTTTTATTATATTTAAATTTAGCAATAACTGTAGTTTTCATTTTTAAATATCCCAATGTTTTTCTGTCTAACCTTACAGTCTCCATATTTGGTTATAAAGGCCGGCAAACAACGTGAACATATCCAGTCGCGGGGGAGAGTAAAACATATACAATGTGAGGCTGTGTGCCGAGCAAAAAAAAAGCACGCGGGGCCCCGTGCGAAGCAAATAATTTTTTTAACAGCTTTGTAAGTAAGGTGCCAAAAAACGGGCCCCCAAGGAGCTGCAAGATGCCCCTGTAACTGCGAGGCCCCAGGCGGTTGCCTGGTTCGCCCCCCTCCTCCAAGGCCGCCACTGAATTCACCACCGCGTGGTGAGGTATTTTTTTTATGTAAGTGGAACTAGTAGTTCCGAACTACACATACCAAAAAAGTATGTAAATATGCCAATTTTGTTTGGAATAAACTTTCTAACTCAAATTATATTTTTTAAATATCAACTATTACTAGCCGCTGTAGTTGGTTTTCATAATTAATTTAAACCGCATTACTTTATAGAGATAAAAATAAATATTATGGTGCGATATCATATTATTACACACTCACACACTCACGCCTCTTATCCCCCGGGTAGACCGAGGTGCAATTAGTGCACCCACTTTTTGCCGTTATTCCGTTCCATGCTGTGATAGGGGGCGAGCCTATCGCCTTATCGTGTACAAATTCCAGACTCCGAGCTGATACTGAATGGAAAATAATCACTTTGCCCGACCCGACTAACCCGGGGATCGAACCCGAGATCTCAGCATTGCAGTCGTACCATAATACAACTACGCCACCGAGGCAGCCATATTATATCATATCATATTATTACGGACAGTTAATTATGTTACGTCCTGGTTTTGAAAATAAACTTTTGTCACTCTAAAGAGAGAGACAGCAGATAGCTGTGACGTCACATTTTATTCTTCAGTTTGTTAAACGGAATGAAAAATCCATATGGGTATAACATTCTTGATCACAACACAAAATGGCGTTACGTGCTGTTTCAAAACCACAGATTGCCAGAAATCAGAGAGACAAGAGACTTTTCGATACTATAAAACACCACAGACTGCCAGAAATCAGAGAGACAAAAGACTTTTCGATATTACTACACACAACTAAGAAAAGACCGAGTGTAGAAAGAGATGCAAGCTGTTCACCATTCCTATAATGTATGGAAAAATCATGAAAGGTGCGATAGCTGCGTAACGCTATTGTGCTACTTTTTTAAGCTGAGTTAAACGGGCCTTCTGACTACCGAGTGGTGCGTGCGACAAACAACGTCGCCGCGTGAGACACACCGCTGTGTCTGAGCGGGACGACACTACGCATCACTCGGCGAAATGCGCGGGAGGACGGCCGTGAGTTACATGGTCTGGCAACATTGCCATCCGGTTTACTATAGAATTAATTAAAACGAATTCAAATACAAACACTGTCGAAAACTGAATAAAAAATGCATTGCTAGATACTCAAAGAAAATTGGTGAAAACTAAAAAAAGATAGCTCAATTGGCAGAGCACCGGCACGGTACGCTGGAGGTCGTGGGTTCAAATCCTACTTTCGACTGTTTCTTTTTCAATGTTCCCCTAAAAAAATATAAAAAAATTATCTAGGCACTACATGGCCATTAACATGTATAAAAATCACAATATAGGATTAGAAAAAAGTTTAGTGACTTCGTTTCAGTGAATTTACGCCTGTAAAGGAGTAACGCTGAGTTAGTAATTGTAATAATTGCTAACAGATGTCGCTGGTCATCTCCTTTAAGAAATCAAATAGGGAACTTGAAATTGGACGGTCGAAAGTAGGGTCGAAATAGCTCAATTGGCAGAGCACCGGCACGGTACGCTGAAGGTCGTGGGTTCAAATCCTACTTTCGACTGTTTCTTTTTCAATGTTCCAATAAAAATATAAAAACATTTTCCAGGCACTACATGGCCATTAACATTTAAATTTCGAATAACTAGTATTATTTAAGTATTTTATTTTAGCACAATAGATATGATAGTGACTGCCTCGGTGGCGTAGTGGTATTACAGTACGACTGCAAAGCTGGGGTCGCGGGTTCGATCCCCGGGTCGGGCAAAGTGACATTGAGTTTTTCTGAATAGATATGAATAGTATCAGCCTGGAGTCTGGAATTTGTGCTCGATATGGCGATACGCTCGCTCCCTATCACATCATGGGGCGGAAAAACGGCCAGTGTTGCCAGATGTTTGACGGTTGAAGTCGCCTAAAGTCGAGAAAATTCGAAGTAGCCTAAAGTCGCCCACATGTGTGGGGACGCGGAGAGCAAAAAAAAAGGTCCCCAGTTTTCAATAATTGTGTGTAAGGAGGATCTTAAATATCCTCAAATTCGACAAAAACAATGCACAAAACACGAACTTTCCGAAGTAGCCTAAATTGGCGACTAATCACCATTCGCGTAGCCTAAACGGCGACCAGTCGCCATTCGCAATTTTGGTCGCCCCGACACTCTTCAAGATAGCCTAAATGGCGAAAAGTCGCCTAGTCTGGCAGCACTGATAACGGCGAAAAGTGGGTGCACTAGTTGCGCCTCTGTCTACCCCTTCGGAGATAACAGGCGTGAGTGTGTGTGTGTGTGTGTGTGTGTGTGTGTGTGTGTGTGTGTGTGTGTGTGTGTGTGTGTGTGTGTGTGTGTGTATGATAGTAAATTCGGTATACCAGGAGACTACAAAGTCAGCAAATCTCCCGATAAATCGAGAACTTTTGCAACACTACTCGTAAACAGCAACTGACAACGACAACATGGCCGATCTGTGACATCTGTCATGATTAGTTTCACATATTGCCGCGGGACTTCTTTCATGACACAGACTTTAGTCTCTAGATGTATCGATGTTCTATCACATTTCCCGATCTATTATGCTAAAATGAAATACTGAAATAAAACTAGTTATTCGATTTTTTCCTCTTTTATAAACATTTCATTTCATATACGACGTTTTGAAGATTTTGCAAGCTTGCACCATTACTATGTAATGCAGCCAAGCATTCATAGCGTTGGGAGTAAAATAAAATTGTGAACCCGTCCCATTAATAATCTCTAAAATATAATTACACCATAAACTTTTATTGATTTCGGGACGTTTAACGCCTTAAAGTTAGCAACATGGGTGCGTTCCACTAAGCGTTCACAACGCCCAAAATACTCTTTTGGCCGTTCCACATGGCGGCTACGATCGTTGTGGTCGCGGCGAAAACGTCATTAATGATGTCATAACTCACGGTCACGAGAAGCCCACAACGACCCATCTCTGGAGGTGGGTCGAAGTGAGCGTTGAGAAAAATAGCAGTTGTCAAAACTAAAAGGTCGAAGTTTTCCATTTTCACGATTATAATTTTCTAAAATTGTATTCCATTTTTCATCTGAACTGGATGAACTAGTACTTTCGTCAGTATTATTCCATGCACACATCATCAAATAACCTAGTGTTGTCGCTAAAGACGTTTTGAATCTATTTGAATGTAAAATAATTTAATGCTTCATTGAAATTACATATAAAAATTGAATTATATATTTATTTTTCGACATAAACCAACTTCACTTATAATTATTAAAATTTACACTTAAAACTTAATAATGGTAGCCTAACATATTAAAGCTTTTACTTTATTTTTTGTATTATTTCCTCAACGCCCAAAACGCTCCACAATCCATTCCACTTGGGTTTACGATAACAACGCTCAGGACTAAGTGGAACGGGAAAACTCGTGGTCGTGAGCGTGATCGTCGTGAGGGCTTAGTGGAACGTAGCCCATATGTCGCATGACTGTGGCGCCGCGCCGCGTCTGGGGACCTCTTTCCTGAGATAGACTTTAGTAGGCTGTGGACTTGCTGTAGTGATGCGACCCGAGTAGGATTTTATGACTCCAGTCACTCGAGTAATTTCATTGCGTCACTCGATCGAGTTTTCAAGTCACTCGAATTAACCATTTACACACCCTGTAACTTGAGTAACATTTATTTAAAAATATTTTGAAATACCTTTAGTTAATTACTAATATACAGGAGACCATAAAATACAAAATAACGATAATTATTGATTGAACATTTTCATGCTTTGTCACATGAAAAATGCTAAAATAGCAAAAAAAAAATGCTGAAATGGCTGCACTGTAGTTCGCGATATACACACTCAAATGTAAGAGTCCGTCTTTTTTTTTTTTTTTTTTTTTTTTTTTCGTTGGCCTTCTTCGGCGCATTAGAGACGGCTGCGGGTTTCCCCAGACTAAGAGTGTCTAAGTTGTCGTCCGCAGCCGCCTCTGCGCGGTGCCGTCTAATACAGCCCGTCTCCTGTTTGGGGGGGCTCAGAAGCCCCCGCGCACCGAAGGACGCCCTCGGCGTCAACGGCAGCATGAGGCCTACCTGCCACACTGCCGTCCATCACGGGGGTCGCAGTAATGTGCTAAAAAACACACACTACAGACGGACAGCCCCCTGCCGCCCGCCCGCGACCCCCTGTGGCCCCTATTAGTCGCCTTTTACGACAGGCAGGGGATACCGTGGTGGAATTCTCCAAACGCCCCCAATCCACAGGGCGGATGTAAGAGTCCGTCTGGGTGGGTACCACCGCAATGTTTATTTCTACCGCCAAGCAGCAGTGTGCATGCACTGTTGTGTTTCGGTTTGAAGGACATTGTAGCCAGTGTAACTACAGGGCATAATGAGACTTAACATCTTATGTCTCAGGATGACGAGCGCAGTGGAATGCCATACAGTACTTTGTATCTCAAGGTGCTGAATGGTGTTCCTATTGTTTATGGGTGGTCGTATCGCTTACCATCAGGTGAACTGCACGCTCGTCTTGTCATTCGATGCCATAAAAAAATATTATCAAGACCCTCCCAGCCGTTGCAAGAAAAAATAAGACATGGTCGACCCCCTCCCCCTCTAAATCGTCTTATGTAATGAATGGCCTCGTACGAATTCGAAAAATTCACTCGAGTAAAAACATGTTACAGGACTCGAGTCGCATCACTAACCTGCTGTGGGCAATGTTGACAATTATTGTCTCAATTGATTATTATTGATTATAGATAGGTAAATATGGGGTAAACGACATTTCAAACAGAGACAAATAAACAAGAATTTCAAATTTTAATATATTTTGACTTGTTTACTTGTCTCTGTATTTTCCGTAGTATTATAATGCTCTTTGCTCTGTATTTTGATGTATGTCCAAAGAGCATTATTGGCATTATTTATAATACTACGGGAATGTATGTCCCTCATGATTTTGATGTGTGATTTTTGTGTTTAAATGGCATGGATTCATTGTAAAGGTTATTTAATTTTAAGGACACTTCTTTGACAGCAAGCTAAGTTTGGTTAACCTTTAAAACAGTTACAATGGCAGACGAAGAAGATCCAAAGGAATACCGGTGGGAGACAGGTTATGAGAAAACTTGGTAAGTGTTGCTTACTGTTACAGACAGGGTAAACAAATGATTAATAAATTAGGCTCATGTGGATAGATAGATTGTGGCTCATAGATTTTTATGAGAATTATTGTTTTATAACAAGCTGTTATAATATGTGTACCTCCCAAGTTCCATTGTTTATTTATTTTCCTTTCTGATGATAAGTCATAATTCTCTGTTTTATTTACTTTTGTTACTTATGTGATACACAAAAGTATCATCGATCCATTGAATAATCTCACTTATTTCACGTTTGTAATGAAATGCAATGCAATCAGCCGTGTATTATATTCTGCCCACTGCTGACCACGAGCCGCACCTACTACTGAGAAGGGTTAGTTACTCACAATGTTTTTCGGTCACCATTTAAGCAAACAATAATTGATAAATACTACACACGTAATTTCGAAAAGTCAGAGGTATGTGTCTTGGCTTTTGATCCTCTGGACATTGTTCAAAATGTTCCATTCCCAACTAGGCTATTTACCACTGTTCCATTCCATTTCATGTTTAATTCTAGGAAATGTGTAATATCTACAAATTATAGTTTTATTATACCAAGCTTTGTTTGTATTTAGGGAAGCTATTAAAGAAGATAAAGATGGCTTGGTGGCAGGGCTGGTGGCTGAGTTTGCCCAGAAAGCTGCAAGGAAAGCTGCTGCACCACGCCGTGGGCCCATCAGGCTTGGGATGATGAGACATTTATTAGTAGCTGTCGATTGTTCTGAAGCAATGAATTCACAAGATTTGAAACCCACACGGTTCTTGTGTACATTAAAGGTAATCATAAATACATATTTGCTGTTGTTACATTGATGTAATAATAAATAATAATAATACCAGCCCTATATTATTATACTGCCTACTGCTGAGCAAGGGCCTCCACTACCGAGGGGGTTTAGGCCTTAGTCCACCACGCTGGCCTAGTGCGGGTTGGTAGACTTCACATACCTTCGAAATTCTTATAAGGAACTTCTTAGGTATGCAGGTTTGCTCACAATGTTTTCCTTAACCGTTAAAGCGAACAATAATTGATAAACAATACACATGTAACTTCGAAAAGTCAGAGGTGTGTGCCTTGGGTATCGAACCTCCTGACATTGTCTCGGCAGACCTTTCCATTCCCCACTAGGCTATCGTCCACTTGATTTATGTAGATTTTATCAAATAAGGTTTGATGATTAACTTTGATTTCTTAAGGTTATAGAATATTAGGTGTTGTTCGTGGCTCCACCCATGAAAAAAGCTTGTTCTGCTACAAAGTCTCTAAGACTGTAGTCATTGATAGTGCCACCTTTAACATGCTAGTGCCATCTACATATTTAAAGAAATAAATATTTACTATGGGACTTATAGTTTTTATCACAGTAAGGGTTAAATTTACTGTGATAAAAAGTGGCCTGAATGCTAATCCAAGACATAGTTTGCATTAACCCGTTAAACCCTGCTTATGTATATAGATGTATGGGGAAACCCTATATACTCGGACGCCGGTGTCTGTAGTGGGGCTTGACGAGTCAACTTCTAACAAATATGCAAACATACAAATATTTTCAAAAACTTTAATATGAGTAAGAGTAAGATTGTTAATTGATTGATAACACACTAATATTGCTATTATAAAAGCAATAACATCTTTCAGCTCTTAGAGAAGTTTGTTGAAGAATTTTTTGATCAGAATCCGCTCAGCCAACTTGGTTTGATTGCAATGAAAAACAAAAGAGCAGAGAAAATTACTGAAATGTCAGGGAATGTGAGGAAACATATTAAAGCTGTACAAGGGTAAGGGCAGTTATTCTGTATATCGTTGTTGTCAAACCAATATCTAATTAGTGCACTTTTTTGAGATTTCAACATTCTTCCCAATCTTTGATATATCAAACCCATATGTGATTCTAATCATTACACGGTGGAACTATGAGCGCTATACATAATATGCTATGTGCAAAGTTTGTCTCAATATTATACATGTGAATGTTTTGACTCCATATCTCAAAGTTCAACTTTTTGCACATAGCAGATACTTTGACAACAACAATGTATTATTACCAATAATTACTCTAGTAAACAAGTTCAAAAACGTGAAAAATAGAGATAAAGGGCCTAAAAATATGAGCGATGGCTCATTCGATTCGTAATCACCTCTAGAAAAATGTTTTTGAAGGATTTTGGTGCGGGTTAAAGATTGCAATTGTTATTATAATAAACTTTAATGAAAATTTACCACAGGATCTTATAAAGTACATATATCAAAAGGGCTCCACGAAGTTTAAAATTTATAGGCCAATTATTTATACCTTTCATCACATTGTTTATGCCAATGGAGATTGGGAAAAAATTGGTTACTTAACAATTGAATAACTTTTTGAAAAATGGTGATTAAACTTTTTTTCTTCAGGGCTCGATTCTTTCAAGTCTTAAGAAGATACTAGAATTTAAAAAAAAATTTAAAATCACATTTTATGTTATAAATAAATTATTTTTATTGCTGAACTCTCTTTAGCGACAAAAAACAAAATATCTTTTTTTTTCATCTTATTTTGTTAATAACAATTGCAATTTTTAACCTGCACCAAAATCCTTCAAAAACATTTTTCTAGAGGTGATTACAAATCGAATGAGCCATCGCTCATATTTTTAGGCCCTTTATCTCTATTTTTTTACGTTTTTGAACTTGTTTACTAGAGTAAATGTTTGATAACATAACTTCAAAATTATGAAATAAAAACGAAAATCTGAATGAATGATAACAATGACTAAATAGTATTTATTTTGAATTTAATTGACAGCCTGACCAACTTATCGCTAACAGGAGAGCCATCGCTACAAAACACATTGGAGATGGCTGGCCGAGTGCTTAAGCCATTGCCCGGCCATGCATCCAGAGAGCTGCTTGTGTTGTTCGCATCACTAACTACTTGTGATCCAAGTGATATTAATGTTACTATTCAGGTAATTAAAGCATGAAATTGCTCACTATTTGAGTGTTGAGTCTTGTTACAATTTTGTTAGTTATTGATTAATAGTTTCATTTAGGTGACTTGAAGTTTACACCATATTCACTGAATAAAACATTTTTTTTTGCAGACTTTAAAGACTGAGGGTATTCGATGTTCTGTGATAGGGTTAGCAGCTGAAGTCAGAATTTGTAAAAAGTTATGTCAAGATACTGGAGGGGATTATGGGGTAAGTTATTTAAGAGCCTATGTAAGGAACTTTAAGGACTTTCAAATTCAAATTTCTCGTAAACTACTAAGATCAGAAGTTAGATTTTTGGATATGTGTAAATTGAACGTATAACTCAATAATATGTCAAAGCCAAAACACAATTGCTATAAATTTTCTCGATCGAAAAAAAATTCAAAGTTACCTCTGATATTTTCTTTAAACACGCTTTATCTCTAAATGGTGGAATATGTACATTCGTAACTTTATTTAAATACAATACAACAATTTTTTCAAAGTTTTATCAATACACAATTAAAACGAATTAAATAGTATAATCACAATTAAAAGAAAATTGTTTTGGCGCTTACGCCATTTCATTTCGGCATACGCGTGCGCCTCCCGTCACTTTCTCTCATCCGCGACGTCCAAATACGCCATCGCTGTTATGGGAGTGGCCCGTGCCGGCTTCAGTCGTCCGGAATCTTTACTGACGACGGACGTGTGCTCGAAATTTTCGGACGCCTTCAAAGTTCGAATTGGCCGTCTAGTGTAGGGATTAGTCCGCGCTACCGCGCGGCAAATTTGAAGGTGCCCTGGAAATTCTGTTTTATAGTGTATCCAGCTCACGTCCGTGTATCAATATAAAATTATAGGCTCTATTAGGTCTATAAGATAGGCAGCAAGCGTAATTATTACATCCTTTCACCTTTGTAAATTGTTTCTAGTCGGAGACCTGCTTTAGTTATATTTAGTGATCGGTACGCTGAGGTGCCGGGTTCGAATCCCTGATTGAAAAACAATAGTCACTGCTTTTTTTTTGTTATTTATTCTGCCTCAGTGGTGTAGTTGTATTACGTTATGACTGCAATGCTGAGGTCTCGGGTTCGATCCCCGAGTCGGGCAGAGTGATATTGGATTTTTTTCTTTTCAGCCCGAAGTCTGGATTTTGAGCCCGAAATGGTGATAGGCTCGCCCCCTATCACATCATAGGACGGAATACGCACGACGGAAAGTGAGTGCACTAGTTGCGCCTCTGCCTACCCCTTCGGGGATAAAAGACGTGAGAGTATATGTATGTATTATTTATATTGGGTAATTCATAGCTAGGGACGCCCTGGAATGCCGGCCCAATTTTGTGTAAATGACGCTTGCGTGCCGCTCATACATTAAAAAAATTCGTATTTTGCATGTAAAGGCTGTTCAAATTTTTACACCATAAAATTATTTTAGTATGATTTTTTGTAGTACTCATTTATTTATACACTAGCTTTTGCCCACGGCTTCGCCCGCGTTAATAAGTTTTTCCGGGCTAAAAGTACATAAAAACCTTCCCGTTGAATCACTCTATATAACACTTATTTGAATAAAGATTAATATCATGACGTTGATACAACTCTTAACAAATAATGCATTAATTTCGACCAAATTTGATTACCATAAAAACGGTTCTAGAGAGTTAATCTTAAAAGATAGACATATACTGTCGCGGACATTTTTTTAGATCATTTCAAGAGGAATAATTCTTTCATACATAAATTTTTGGTATCTTGGACCGTTTTCGCAGCGCACGCAATGAAAGCCCTCAAGGATGAATAATTTTCCCCGCTTTTTTCACATTTCCCATTATTTCTTCGCTTCTAATAGTTGCATCGTGATGTTATATAGCCTAAAGCCTTCCTCGATAAATGGTCTATTCAACGCAAAAAGAATTTTTTAATTCGAACCAGTAGTTCCTGAGATTAGCGCGTTCAAACAAACAAACAAACAAACAAATAAACAAACAAACAAACTCTTCAGCTTTATAATATTAGTATAGATTATGAATCAATAATAACTAAAATGTTAAGAGCCAATGTTAGAATTGGTATACACGGCGGCCATTTTGAATTTCTTTGTTTTAAGGCCAATCGACCTCAAAATCGATATCTGGGCAGGCCTTTAGGTATAAAAGACGGATCCAATGTTAGACTTGAAAAAAGTGGCCGCCATTTTGAATTTCCTTGTTGTAAGGCTAATCGACCTCAAAATCGATATCTGTGCAGGCCTTTAAGTACAAAAGACGGATCCAATTTTAGAATTGAAAAAAGTGGCCGCCATTTTGAATTTCTTTGTTTTAAGGCCAATCGAACTCAAAATCGATATCTTGGCAAGCCTGTAGGTAAAAAAGACGGATCCAATGTTAGAATTAAAAAAAGTGACCGCCATTTTGAATTTCGTTGTTTTAAGGCTAATCGACCTCAAAATCTATATCTGGGCAAGCCTGTAGGTACAAAAGACGGATCCAATGTTAGAATTGAAAAAAGTGACCGCCATTTTGAATTTCTTTGTTTTAAGACCAATCGACCTCAAAATCGATATCTGGGCAGGCCTTTAGGTATAAAAGACGGATCTAATGTTAGACTTGAAAAAAGTGGCCGCCAGTTTGAATTTCCTTGTTTTAAGGCTTATCGACCTCAAAATCTATATCTGGGCAAGCCTGTAGGTACAAAAGACGGATCCAATGTTAGAATTGAAAAAAATGACCGCCATTTTGAATTCCTTTGTTTTAAGGCCATTCGATCTCAAAATCGACATCTGGGCAGGCCTGTAGGTACAAAAGACGGATCCAATGTCAGATCTGAAAAAATTGGCCGCCATTTTGAATTTCTTTATTTTAAGCCAATTGACCTCAAAATCGGTATCTGAGTACCACTTTAGTTACTAAAGGCAGATCCACCGTCAGAACTGAAAAAAGTGGCCGCCATTTTGAATTTATTTGTTTTAAGGTTAATCGACCGCAAAATCGATATCTGGGTGTAACATTATTAACAAAAGAGTGATCCAATGTCAGAATTGAAAAAGTAGCCACCATTTTGAAGTTTTTTGTATTAAGGCCAATCGAACTCAAAATCGATATCTGGGCATTGTTTTGTGCACAAAAGGCAGATGTAATGTCAGAATTTTAAATAAAGGCCGCCATTTAGATTTATTTTTCTTTAAAGGCTATTTGGCTTTAAAATCAAAATCCGCTGGACATGACTGGCCACAAACTCTAATAGGTATAAAGGAGACGGCCTAAATTGGGCTTAACCTTACACTTTTGAAGCATGTATCAATATTCTTCTATTTTTAAGTCTTCCGTTTAAAAATATCCCACCAAAAACATAAATGTAAAAAAGGATAGCCAAGTTCAATACCAAAATTATGCTTAGCTGTGGGCTTCGCCGCAAAAAGAATGGAGATCTAAATGTGTGCCAAGTTTTATGCAAAATCTAAATATGTATTTATAGGAACAAAATAACATTATGAACAAGTATTAAATTCTATTTGTTTGCTTTATTGAATACCTATAATAGTTGCTGGTATTTACAAATGTGATATCTTTTACATTTATGTTTTTGGTGGGATATTATTACTTTTTGTAAAGAAAACTAGGTAGGTATTGAGTTGTGTGGTGCCGCGCGCCGCCGACGACACACCGTTGGCCGGCTGTTTAGCGCGTATTACAAGTGTTTTTTTATGGGGACACCACAAATGTTTGGGCTTAAATTTATCTTTATATTTCTGTTATAAAGCAAATATAATAAAACATATATTGGGATTCCAACGCTACCATTAAAAATATATTTTTTTTATGTGGACCCCTGTATTTTTAACTTTTTTATTTTTAGATTTTTTCTTACGCTTACACATAATTACCGAGCTGGATTCCAAATTTCATGCTTCTAGGTCATCTGGAAGTAGGTTAGGTTTAGATACTATAAGTCTGTTAGTCAGTACAAAAAATTACAATTTTGACCTTCATATCTTTATAACCGTTTGAGCTAGCTTCATGAAATTTGGGCTTCTAGATGTCCTTATAGATATAATTAAACTCACACAGTTTTATGTGTTTACTTTAAATAGGTTTTGAGTTATAGAAAGGTGAAAAGTGGCACCAAGTGGTTCGTGTAATATTACACACGGCGCTGGCACCAACTTAGAGCGTTGGTTACATACTCAAAGAATACCAAGCATGTATAACAAGAATAATATTGACATAATAGTATTAATAATTCTTTGGGGGAGACCTATGTGCAATAGTAGCCTTTTAAAGGCTGAAAAAGAATAAGAATTAAAAACTATAGGTATTTTAGAAATTAAACTAAAAAGACATTTTAACTTTTTGGGATATTTAATATTGGTCGATATTATTTAATTTTACTGGCAACTTTGTTCAGCGCTCCCGACGTAATGTCAAATTGAAATACATTATTGACTCACTAACACTCTAGCTTCACACCTCGCGTCGTGGCTCGTATTGTGTTCGGCGTACCACTCGCGCGAGAGTGTAAATGAGCCATTATATATTTATATCAGTCCTCGTCGATTCCATGTGATATGTTCAATTCTGGTTATTGTCTAAGCTAGCTCTGTTCACTATTCAATAGGGCAATCCAATGGTTAGGTACTGTGAACATCTTATGTCATCAGGTAAAAAAAAGTTATTCACCGAAAAATGATTTAGAAGCTCTACTCTACAGCGGTTCTTTCTTTACTCCCATTGGACAGACAGATTTTTCTTTCTCATTTGGAAATAGTTCTAATATAACTATAAAATAATGCATAAATTATCTCTGTAACACTAAGCCCAAAGTTCTATGAAGTTTTTCCCGTCTCCTTTTAAAATATGGCCATCATTATTTTTCATTCAGTTCAATAAGGATATCGGAGCTTTGTTATATGGCAAAACAAAAACAAATGCCTTAGAATCTGAAAATCTGTAATCCTTAAAATCTGTACAAAATATCAAAAATATTTAAAAAATTGTAAGTAATTGACATTTCAAATTTTCTATAAGCATAAGTACCCGCGTAGTAAGAATGACCTTGCTATATTTTTCTTACCCCACATTACATACAGTTCAAATTAAAAATTATAAAAATTATCTAGATAGGTAGCAGCCGCCTTCAACATTTGTAACATTTATATCCTATATAGTGACTATTCAACCATAATAATGTAATCAATCTTCATATCAAGCTATGTAATTTTATTGCATTGCATAAATTTCGAACATCCTTTACATACAAAATTCGATTTTTAAATTGCATGGTGGCACTAAAGTGAAGCATCATTTACGTAAAATAGACCTGACATTCCAGGGAAGAAGTTTCATCGTGAATGACTTGTCGAAACTACCTTGATGTCGCAACTCGTAGTTGTATGACGTGCCCGGTACGGCCTCCACGCTCAGGTCTCGGGTTCGAATCCCGCGTCGGGCAAATACTATTTTTTTCTGTCCAGTATCAGCTCGGTCTGTTGAATTGGGCCCGGTATGTGGCAATAAGCTCGTCTCCTATTTGATAAGACCTAAAATAGCTAACGAAATGTGAGGAGAAAAGGTGTGATGCTATGTTTGACTGCCTCCAAGGCGTAGTTGCACACACGATACGCCTATTGTGCTGAGGTCCCGGGTTCGAATCCCGAGTCGGGCCGAAAAATAGTGACGCCATTTATTGTATTATTATTTATTTTATGTCCACCAAAGTTAGGAAAGTCCACAAGAATAAATCAAAACAAAGCAAAATATAATTTAAAACATATTATAGAAGTTTCATACTGCTTTGCTTTTTACCTATATACAGACCTACGTAGGGGTAAGACTCGGACCTACCACCACACCAAATTTTATCTTGTCAACAAAAGTCAACTATAAGTGAATAATACTTTCGATGAGTTTAGATAACTTACAATGTCATTTTACATAATGTTCAAGTAATTAGGTAGATAATAGTGACATAATAATGGTTCTATAAACGAATTAAAATAAATTCTATGTTTTATAAGTTATAAATTTATTAGAAATTATAATAACTATAATATTTACAACACAGACATGCATTTGCAATGACGATCTTTTCGCGGGCTTGAGTGCAACGACGCGATGCGACGAGGGCCGAGGCGCGCGATCTATCTCAGCGGGGCCGTGCGGCGCCTCGCATTTGAAATACGCTAAGTCACGCCCATCACGATTCCATATGTTTTTCACATAGGCTCTTAAATATGTATATGTATTTGTATTTCTGACTCTGAGCTGTGACTAAATAATTTTTTAAGATGGGAAAACCCAGTCTCAATGTTTTTTGGCCCAATCCGGGATTCGAATCCAGGACCTCAGTGCGCAAATCGTACCCTTAACGCGTACGCAACACAAGTACGTCACCGAAGCAGTTTATATTCGTGAGGTGATAATGTGGGGCTTGATAGTTGGAGTTCAGTTTGTATGTTGTGTGTGAGGTGGTGCTGGACGACGTGCACTACCGGGCGCTGCTGCTGGAGCGCACGGCGCCGCCCGCACGTGCGCGCGCGCTCGACGCGGGGCTCGTCAAGATGGGCTTCCCGCACGCCGCCACCACCACCACCACCACCACTCTGCACCACCACCTCGCGCCCGACCCACCCGCCGGCGGCGACCCACCCATCACCGTCTGCATGTGGTGCGTTATACACACTCGTAGATCCGTTTTATTTATCAAACTCCTGAGCGCAAATATTTTTACTTACAATTTTGTAAATAGTTATCAATATACCTAATTGTAATTTACTCCTTTCTACACCTGTATGTTTTAAAGCTTTATTTCACTCTTATTAACATTAAATTTCTTTACTAATTTCAAATCTTATCAACATATAATTAATTGTTTATGTTGACTAACCTTAACATTATATGGTCAGTGACCTTAAATCTGACAGCTGACAAGTGTATTTATTGATTGTGTTGATGATGAACGTGCCACGTCCGCTGACAGTCACCTGGAGGACGGCGAGGGTGTGGGCGGCGAGGGCCACCTGTGCCCGCAGTGCCGCAGCAAGTACTGCTCGCTGCCAGCGCAGTGCCGCACGTGCGGGCTCACGCTCGCCTCCGCGCCGCATCTAGCCAGGTATTGTTATTGCTGCTGAATGACTGCCTTTTTAAGCTATTGCATAGCTTCTATCGCGGGCCTTGAGCGTGGAGACCGAATCCAGAAATTTCGTAACGAAAAATAACCTGACACCCCTCACTCCGACCGGCACAGCGGTGATATTTTATTTTCAACTCTGTCAACCATGTAGAGTGTAAAATTCCATAAGTAAATTTAATATCGCAGTCTTGTAAGAATACAATATGGATATGAGCTGAATGTTTAACGATAAAAGGTCGAAATTACCGTGTATTTAAAAAATGTTCCAGTCAGTGAAACGTATCGAAATGACAAACGTGATTCTAAGTTTGAATTTTTTAAAAGTTTTTATTTTATATCTGTTCAAAGAGGTTATAAATATTAAAATTGCCTGCTTAGAGTTTCGGCGTTAGGGCACGAGTGAAATTTGGACAATAGAAAAAAAGTAAAATAAATAAATAATTATAATTACAATCACATAAATTGATAAAAAATGCTATGCAATAGCTTTACCGCGGCAGTCTCCGAGTACCACACGTCTTTTTTTTTCGTACGCGGAGAATTATTACTACCGCCCAGCGTTCAAGGAGGACGACTGAGCGGCTATGTTGGGTTCACCGTGCCTTACGACCCGACGTTGAGCCGCCCGGAAAGATGGAAAACGTCGGGCGACCGCCGGGCCGAGTCCCTAACCTATGTACACCGCACGGCATACCAACCAAAACTCCTCCATTCACGTCTATGTTGTCGTCCGCAACCGGCCGACCTGAATGACTGCCTGGGTGACGCAGTTGTTTTATGGTACGACTGCAATGCTGAGGTCTCGGGTTCGATTCCCGGGTCCGGCAGTGGTATTGAGATTTTTCTATTCAGTATCAGCTCGGAGTCTGGAATTTGTGCCCGATATGGCGATAGGCTCGCCCCCTATCACATCATGGGACGGAATAACGGCGAAAAGTGGCTGCACTAGTTGCGCCTCTGCCTACCCCTTCGGGGATAAAAGGCGTGAGTGTAATTGTATATGTATGTATACATAAATTACATCGTCTTACGTTTTTTGCCACATTCTAAGCCCATTGAATCGTTGAACTGTAATAAATCTAAGTACACGTGTAATATGTGATAAGTCGACTTCACAATTGAGTTTGAATTCGAATGAAATGTCCGTTCGGATGATAGGCGTTCTAAGCGAGTCGAAAAATACGAAGAAAATATTGTACTTATATAATATAATTTTATAGACTTTGACATGTTTTTCAGAATGATTTCCTTACAGATCGTATCATCACTTGTTCCCAGTAGAGCCGTATGAAGAGTTGATTAATGAGGGACAAGCGCAGCATTGTTTTGCATGTTTGAGGACTTTCACAGATGTTGATAAACAAGTTAGTATGAAATATTGCGTTCTAAATTAGTCTGGTATTTTGGAGCATTTTGAAACCGGGCGACACAGTGTATCTGGTGAACGAATTATCAAATTCCATAAAAAAAAAATTATACCTGTATTATACCTGTCTGTATATTTCCAGATTTATAGGTGTAACCGGTGTCTGGATTATTATTGTTGGGAGTGTGAGAATGTGGTGTCGGCCGCCATGCACGTGTGTCCTGGTTGTGCGTCGCGGCCGCATCTCTACCAACGACTACCCAACACTTCATAGCTTTGTAATAAAGAACTCGAAATATTTGTGGTGTATTATTTTGCACACGCACACACACACACACGCACACACACACACACACACACACACACACACACACACACACACACACGCACACACACACACACGCACACACGTGTGTGTTCCGTCCTCATAATGTGATGGGGCTGATACTGAATAACTCAATATCGCTTTGCCAGCACCGGATTTGAACTCGGGACCTCAGAGCAGTGTTCGTACCGCATACGCTATACAACTACGCCACCTAGGCAGTCCGACATGAGAAATCGGTACCGTAAAATGTCGTGACTTGAAATTGCTTTATCTATATTCTAGATTCTAGTAAATGATAATGATTTTTTTGAACTCGCAGTCTTATTAGCCCCGTTATACTAATTCAAAATCCGTTCAGAATCAATTTTGACTTACGAAATTTGATTGTTCACAGTTCGCGCAGTATTAATAATAGCACAAAACGTATTATTTTCTACTAGTTTTTGCCCGCGGCTCAACCCGCGTGAATGAGTTTTTCCGGGATAAAAGTCCCGCTTTATATTTCCCCGGGATAAAAAGTAGCCTATGTGTTAATCCAGGACATGATCTACACTTAGACTAACAGATCTACAAGTGTTCCAAATTTCATCGAAATCCGTTCCGTAGTTTTTGCGTGAAAGAGTAACAAACATCCATAGGTACATCCATAGAAACATACGCGTTTATAGTATTAGTAGGATTTCTAAAATTTGCATAAAACAGGAATTTCTATAAGCCAAGGTACATTGAATGAAATTACTGGATTTGTTGAAATTATTTATTATATCACAATTTATAATTTTTCTACATCCATACCTAACAGAAAAAGCAAAACAGTTTATAACAGCAGCCAGCACTCTGCATAACTCGTTACCTTATGTATACGGTAGGTATTTATTTAAATCACAGCTAAAAATCTCTGCCGTATTACAATGGTATTAAATACCATCGGCAATGATGTAGATGTTTTGTTTAAAGATAGCAACACCTAAATATCCTGTTTTTTATGAATGTATTCACTGTCCATGTATTTATCTAGGTATAGCATACTCCTTTTAAAACTGGAATTTACTACAATTTGAATAAAATGCATATAAATTTATTGTAAATGCATTAAATATAAATTATGTATACCTGTCATAAATAGTAACAATATATTGTCTAACTATCAACATTCTTAAGTAAATAAATGTCATTAAGTCGTAAATTGGTCACAGCACCTTTCTATTTGTTCATTGGAATTCGAGAAATATGTTTGTATTCTGAGTATCTACATCTTATATCACGGTTATACTTATCACTTCATGAAACTATATCACATCGAATGGGCACTTAAGTACAATAACTTAAAATTGATAGTAACTAAAACAAATTTCAGACGTGTTGACTATCCGTCATCATTTTCTTGCGCGTTTGCCACAATATGTTGGATTTTTGGTAATACTCTTCTATTTGGAGGAGGGATTTTCCCTTCGTCTCCGGTAATAAAAGGAATAGTACGACAGTAGCGAGTGTGGCGGACGCGCCGAAGAGACCGAACATACCGGCCATCCCTACACTGTTTTTCATTACTGGGTATAATTTGGTGAAGCCGAAAAGTACGGCGTTGAACAGGCAGAAGATGTATCCGCCGCACAGGCCTCGAACTTTGGTTGGTAGGAGCTCGCCTATCATGAGTCCCGGCAATAGGAAGAAGCCGAGGGTATTGAAGGCTACGTATCCCAATATGAGTGCTGGTGGCGCGAAGCCAGTCCCCGGGCCTTGGGACAGTATGACGGCCAGCGCCAGCGTGCACACAGACGTCCCGATTCCTGAGACCATCACCAGTGCCCGCCGTGTCACCCTCAGCAGCATAATGCATGCGAACACTGTCACGCCGAATCTTATTAAGGCACTTGCATTCGCAACGAGCTGAAATGATATAAATAAGTTAATTAACTTATTAAAGAAAATAATTCATACCTAGAAACCTATAGTTTTGTTATGAGTGTTCTCATTAAATTGTATGCAGTTCTCCAGCTTGACCAACATATTTTGCAGAGTTATCGTAGGTACCTATAATCTATTCGTAGATTGGCATTTTGTGAAGACAAGCTTTCAGATTGCAACTGGTTCAATAACTTTCAGTTACTAGTGGTAGGTCTTATATGTAAGAGTCCATCTGGATTGATACTACCGCAATGTCTATTTCTACCGCCTAGTAGCAGTGTGCTTGCACTGTTGATTCGGTTTGAAGGACATTGTAGCCAGTGTAACTACTGGATATAAGAAGACTTAACATCTTATGTCTCAGGACGGCGAGCGCAGTGCAATGCCACACAGTACTTTGTAACTCAATGTGCTGGATGGTGTTGCTACTGATTATGGGTGGTCGTATCGCTTACCATCAGGCGAACGGCATGCTCGTCTCGTCATTCAATGTAATAAAAAAGTTACAGTTCTAGTTTCATAACAATAAGTAATTGATTAACACTTGACGTCATATAATTCCATGACGAATTTTTATTGAGTGTAAGCGTTTCAAACTTAAAAAGAAAGTCATGATTCAGGCTCCGACAGTCCTTTGTTGCAGATGTTTCATAACATAAAAAGGTGACGTAACTCGTAAGCAAAGCCTGTAGTCATATAATTTCGAATTATAACCAGAGACTAATTTGAAGTCGACTTTTGCTAAGTTATAGCTCGTCTGCTTAGATATAACATGAATGATGAAACTAATTTAACGCTCTGCCGACTACAATGACAACGCGGATGTTTCATTCGTCCTTGTTATCATTCAATTAGATGCGTATAATTTTGTTGCTAAAAAACTTTAATATTTGTGTTATTTCTTGAGAATAATACATTATTATCCAATATTAGCAGATAGTCAAATCTAGAGACGAAAAACAAGACGCTATTGCAATTTGCGCATAGACCTAAGACTTACAGAAGGTTTAAGCGATCCACCGGAGTCTGTGACGATGTCCACGGCGTAGAAGATGACTACGTAGCTGCCTGATAAGATCTGCAGGAGGTTGAAAGCGTTGATGAGTAGGAGCGGCTTCAGTACATTTGGCCGGATCACCGTCGCAAAGAATCTAATGTTTTCTTCACCACGGGCTTTTTCTTTTTCCCTGGCTGATATCAATTCGTGGAGTTCACGCTGCGCCTGGAAAAATGTATAAAATTTTATTTCGGTGCCAACTTTGTATTTTGCTTTTTAAAATTGGTTTAATAGTATCAGTAGGTAGGTATGTACTTCATAGAATACTGAATAAGTAAGTGCCAGATTCAACTTGTGGTATATTTACGGACAGTAAATATTTGCATAAACGTACTGTCAGCCACATAGTAACAAATTCAAAACTTCAAATCGCCTTTGCCCACTAGACCGTTCCGTCATCCTGTACACTTTATTTACTTATTTATTTATTTATACTTTGTACACATGGTATACAGGCGGACTTAATGCCATAGGCATTTTCTCCCAGTCAACCTTAGTGTGTTGTATAGAGAACGCAGGTTCCTATCATGTCCATCGCAATGGTAAACAAAGTTGGAAGATAAGGAAGTAGGAGAGGTAGGTGACTTAATAAAAGAAAAGAGAGTAGCTAGTAAGCGCACGCAGCGAACGGCGCTGGCGAATGGGAAGCCAATTTAACTGCGATCGGTAAGAAGAAATGTGATCGTACTTGCGGAGATTAAAAACGAATCGAATACGAAGGTGGTCGAGTTTATTGAGCAAGTCTGCACTTTACAATACAAATAGGATTTTTGTGGCTGACATGTTCCTAGCACGGTTATCAAATAGTATAAATCTAGGTTTTCACGTATATACCTACAGACTACAGGATTAAAGCTATCAACCGTATTAGAATACTTAACTATTTGATAGTAGGTAGACGCTTTTAAGCTGTAACCCCGAATTGATGTGCGGAATCGCAGTATTCGCTTTATCATTTATAATAGGACAATACACCATATTTTTAAAACGAAAAATTATTACCAGATGTACCATTACATCTGGTAATTATTTTCGTTTCCATCAACGAGAACTTCCCAATTCATATACATTCTCTAGACTATCGTAATGTGTATCATCGTCTCTACCTATTATGACTGTAGTATTAACTATGTAGTTAGTGACTGGCAAAAATTATTCATAGGAACATAATTTTACAAACAATTACCTACTAAGCTAATTGTATTGCAATTATCGTACCATATAATCTACTAGCTTTTGCCCGCGGCTTCGCCCGCGTTAATAAGTTTTTCCGGGCTAAAAGTACATACATAAAAACCTTCCCGTTGAATCACTCTATCCAACACATTTATTTGTATAAAGATTAATATTATGACGTTGATACAACTCTTAACAAATAATGCATTAATTTCGACCAAATTTTATTACCATAAAAACGGTTCTAGAGAGTTTATTTTAAAAGATAGACTGACTGTCGCAGACTTTTTTTTAGATCATTTCAAGAGGAATAATTCTTTCATACATATATTTTTGGTATCTTGAACCGTTTTCGCAGCGCACGCAATGGAAGCCCTCAAGGATGAATAATTTTCCCCGCATTTTTCACATTTTCCATTATTTCTTAGCTCCTAATAGTTGCATCGTGATGTTATATAGCCTATAGCCTTCCTCGATAAATGGTCTATTCAACACAAAAATAATTTTTCAATTCGCACCAGTAGTTTCTGAGATTAGCGCGTTCAAACAAACAAACAAACAAACTCTTCAGCTTTATAATATTAAGTATAGATTATATATGGTAATGTAATTACACTAGGTATCTAGAATTTAGAAGATTGAAGGAACATTTTATAATCGGCATCCTTAATAAGGATTCCTTATACACATAGACGGGACACTCAAGTACCAGCAAATAGATTCCGAAGAGACATAATCGTATATCTTATTTACATAATAATTAGATAAAGAGTGAAGACCAAAAGTGACGTCTCGATAAATAGGCACCCAATTGAAGTATTCAAACACAATTGATTGAGTACCAAATACCACAGAACAGACATCTATCCTCCATGAGTATTACGATATCTAAAACATATTTTTTGTTGACTATTGATCGTACTTATAAATATAACTACTACGTTAAATATAACTACTTAATAGGGAACGCGAACGTTGTAAGCACTGTCATCTAGTGGCGTAATCTGACTCTTTTCAGTCCATCGATACTTGGCATTGACGTAAAATATTCATTAAAAGGATGAAAATAACATTTAATATGTTGAAAATTATTGCTGTGTATCTGGATTCTTCAAAACATAAAAATAAATCAAATCGTGTGAAATTACATTATGTTTCCAAGAATAGGTAGTACCTAAATACTTACATTCCATGTGTATATTAACAAAAATAATAAAAGCTGTCTAAAACATGCATAGTTATGAGTTCCAAAAGCGTTTAGAAATGTCTCATTACGTAATTTATAAAAATAAAGATGTTTCGAAGATAACATTAAATTAAAGCACAATTAGTTATTGTGGGAACGTAGCCTCCTAATTTTGCTTAAATAACTAGCTCCCATCTAAAAAAAACATACCCATTCTGGTCACGCTGGGTATCAATAATATTCGGCCGGAATACATATTTTATCATTTTTGTCATATCAAAAGAATACATACATACATATACACTCACGCCTGTTATCCCCGAAGGGGTAGGCAGAGGCGCAACTAATGCACCCACTTTTCGCCGACATTCCGTCCCATGATGTGATAGGGGGCGAGCCTATCGCCATATCGGGCACAAATTCCAGACTCCGGGCTGATACTGAATAGAAAACTCAATATCACTTTGCCCGACCCGGGGATCGAACCCGAGACCTCAGCTTTGCAGTCGTACTGTAATACAACTACGCCACCGAGGCAGTCATATCAAATGAATATATAAGTAAACAAATTATATTTCTAATAAGTTACTTTTTTTATCCATATTATGTGGATCTTGTTTTGTGCTGCCCCTTATAGTTGGTGCACGCTTCCTATTGTTTTATGTACAAATAATGATTTTAAACAAAAGGGCAACTACTACCTAGATATACTCAAGTGCAATAATTATCTTAGGTAATTATTTTGTAGAGGTATTTTAGCAAGAAGAAAAGTATATACATATTATTTAGAATTTATTTCCAATAAAGATATTTCATTCAGAATTGTATAACCTTTGTGCAAATATTATATTGAAAAAAAAAAAATCGTAAGTAATCGATAAGTACCGATATTATGATTTCGTTACGCATGAAATGACAATGTGACTGCAAAACTTCGCCAATCAGAATATGTACGCCGCCCCATCGTTTATAATGATGCGTGTTTATTGTTTGAATTTGTTTGTGTCGACGCTTGTTTAAGAAAATGTCACATCAATAATTGTCATGTGCCTCCTTCCTCGTTGAGCTCATTACGAGAACACTTAACGGGAATTAAATCATGACCCATAGTCCAGTTCAATACGAAAAACAACTTCAGCTCTCGACACTTATTTTGCATTTGGTGTCTGTACACTTCTGAACGTAGTTGATCGTCAAAATTTGTTAACAAAGTACATAAATATCATTTTTGTAAACTACGATGATATTGTATGATGAGATGGTCTAATACATTATATTGATTGGATATGTTTATTTAAGTGTTTGTTAATAATTATAGCTTGCTTTAACGGTGAGGATATTGTATACTTAGCTAGTATCTAATTCATATGTTAATTATAAGGAACTAAGTATAAAGAAGAGATCAAAGTCCAGCAGTGGACAATTAATGAAAGAGGCTGGAATGATAGGTTTATTTATGCGTCTACATACAAATCTGTTATTTAACATGTTTAAGTGTTTTCACTTAAAAAACAAAAAAAATAAGTTTGTTATAAAAACATTCCGGTAATATATTGGTGTATTATATACAAAAACATTCCCCTCCTTCAACAGTTGGATAAAATTCTATAATTTCCATACGTCTAACACAACGAACCCGTCGACAACTATAAGTTAATACCCAATACATCAATGGTTGACATCATATTATTATCATAAACTTGCCATAAAACTTGACGAGTTACAGCCGGATTCATTTATCAACATGGTTCTAAGAGTAACCGCGTAGGTGGGTCAGTAGGCCATTTCTAGGATCGTGACCTTTGTCCTCTTTCCTCTGGTCTGTGCGTCGATAATCGTTCCAATTACCTAACGACAGAATCTAGCTGCGTGGCCATTCTGGTTTTACTGTCGGAGTTAGTGCCAAAGGCAAATAAAATGTCTTTGCAGCTTTGAACTTTAAGGTTATGGATGCTTAGTGTTCCGAATTAATTATTATATTAAAAATATGATTGCTGCAGTATTTACCTTTTAAAGTTCAATAGCATCATTAAAAATTACGTATTGTTATGTATTGGACCTTCTAAACAGTAGACGTGATCCGTGATTCACAGTGGGCAATATATTTCTGTGTTTGGGATATAAAGGGTTGAAAAACTGGAGCTATATTCAAAGTAGATAGGCATCTAACTAATTATAGTTTTGTCCATTTCACTAACCTTCGAAAATTATAATGAGAATTACACATTACTTAAGCATGTTTAAATTATAATTTGCATTGCAATAAGGTAGAGTCCGTGTAGAGCTTAGACACCTCTTCTAGAATAAACAGTTATACAGTTTTCAATACTAATATCAAAAACAATTCACTATTAAATCAAGGGCAGATTGATCTACTACATATAGTTTTATTTATTTGTTATTTATTATCCAATATTAAAAGGTACTCACTGTGTCAGGGTCGCCTCGAAGCCGTGCCATGGCCGCCATGGCCTCGTGGAAGCGTCCTCGACGAGCTAGCCACGTGGGCGACTCGGGCGAGAAGCATAGAGCAATGAAAGCTAGAGTCGGCAGCACTATTGAGAGGTGAGCCACTGTGCGCCAAGGCAAAGCACCGCCCAGGGCGTACACGTAGAGCACCCCGAGGGAGTATGCCACGAATGGTGTGCCTATTAGAAGTCCCCGTAACCTTGGTTCGGAAATTTCACCTAAGTAAACCTGCAATGTGATTCATTATTTAATATTTTTATTAATTACTAGCTGACCCGGCAAACGTTGTTTTGCCATATAAATAATTTCCTAGCAATTTCTAGAAACTAAAATGGCTATTAAAAAATAAGGGTTGATCGTAGAGGGGTGAAAATTTAGGGTTGTAGGTATTTTTGTATGTTGTATCATAAAAAAATTAAAACAAAAAATTTTGTCTGAAAAAAAAAAAAAAAAAAAATTTAGGGGTGGTCCACCCTTAACATTTGGGGGGATGAAAAATAGATGTTGGCCGATTCTCATAGATACCGGATAAGCACAAAAAATTTCATCAAAATCGGTCAAGCCGTTTCGGAGGAGTATGGCAACGAAAACTGTGACACGAGAATTTTATATATATATAGATATTGGTGTTGAGACAGTATCCACACATTTTTAATTCAAACGATGGAATTGAGTCCGTTTTCAGGAATAAAATACAGTATATCGTGGGAGACTTATAATAAGTTTTGTCTAAGTAATTGTAGTTTCTCATTACATTGTAAATACATTGTAAATGCTGTGACAGATTATTGTTATATGATGGTAGTTTTTAGTTTCTTTAAGATGTTATTTTACTATCCGACTTTATTGTATCTTTTATGAAAGATAAATAATTTTTGCACGTCATTCGGCTAAATATGGCAAGATACTTTGTTATAAAATACGCCACCTAATAATGTACCCATATTTGCAAAATAAATTGATGGATTGATCATTGAGTCAGCATTATATTCCACTATCACCTTGCAGGGTTAGGTAATAAAGTATGCACATGTGCTAATCCTATCCGCAAATAAGTCGCACTTATTTTCAAATTACCTGTGAGGGGGCCGCCATGATGCCGACAGCGAATCCACACACGATCCTGCCGAGGAGCAGCAGAGAGTGATGTGTGGCTGTGCCGATGATAATCCAGCCGATCACTAAGGGCAACGTACACGCCTGCAGTGTGCGCCGTCGGCCTATAGCCTCCATCACGGGCCCTGACAGCATGGAGCCCAGCGGCGTGGCAGCTGAATGTATACTAGCTGCAAACAAAATATATTTATTAGTTATTGGGCATAGGGAAATAAATCATTGAAATTGCTCACTTTCTCGTATCACTTGATCAATTATTGTGCTTTGACGTGGTCAAGGCCCAATAATTAATTATTCAGCAAAATCCTGAGTACTTAGCTGCCTACTATCTAAATATAAAATTTTGAGAATAATTTCGGCAATGTTTAAATTTTGGTTATACCAACATAAAACACCATCATGATTCATGCTTTAGGGACGCGTTTTAGACTTTATCTATAAGGGTTCTTAAGGATTGTTGTGCACACGGACATGAGGCGATTGGACCGTAATCAGTACTCATTATAATTATTTTAGTACTAGCTTTTGCTCGCGGCTCCGTCCGCGTGAAAAAGATTTTTCGGGATAAAAGTCTCGCTTTATTATTCCGGGATTAGAAGTCTACGTCTTTTATAGGGTCTTAAACTATCTCCATACCAAAGTTCATCGCAATCCGTACAGTAGTTTCAGAGATGTGTAGTAACAAACAGAAAAACAGACAGACTGAAAAGAATTATATTATAATATAATTATAAAAATCGCTGATTAGTTTTCCATAATCCATTACTCTTCTTTTACTTTAGTCACCTCCTTTCTTTTTTATCACACTCCTTTGAATGTACAGAGACACCAGGATGTACGGCTTTATTATATGTATACTGCTTTATGGATTACTTTTATGTAGGTAGATGATTATTTACATACCTACTTACGGATATATACCTGACTAAAAAGACAAAATTTTAAAAATATAAGTATTAAGATTTAAGTTAAGTACCTATATGTATTATACATTTGGATAATCGTGTGTAAATGAATTTAGTTCACATATAGGTAGGGAATGTCCGGAGGTTCAAAACCCAAGGCATACACCTCTGAGTTTTCGAAGTAACGTGTGTATTGTTTATGAATTATCGACCACTTTAACCGTGAAGGAAACATCGTGAGGAAACCTGCATACCTGAGAATTTTCCCTAAGAATTTCGAGGGTATGTGAAGTCTGCCAACTCGCACTAGGCCAGCATGGACTAAGGCCTAACCCCTTTCAGTAGTAGAGGAGGCCCGTGCTCAGCAGTGGGCAGTAATATAGTAATAGTACATAATACAGGGCTGATTGCATTGCATAGGTAGGTACATAAATGTTTAGACTTATCAGACATGAGTCATAGGGAATTTTTCAGTTGATAATATATTCTGTTCAAGTAGGTATTAAATAAATATTACCTACACCATAAAATGTAAAAGATTTACTGGTGGTGGGTCTCTTTGTATGTAAGAGTCCGTCTGGGTGGGTACCACCGCAATGTCTATTTCTACCGCCAAGCAGCAGTGTGCATGCACTATTGTGTTTCGGTTTGACGGACGTTGTAGCCAGTGTAACTACTGAACATGATGAGACTTACCATCTTATGTCTCAGGATGACAAGCGCATTGGAATGCCACACAGTACTTTATAACTCAAGGTGCTGCATGGTGTTTTTACTGTTTATGGGTGGTCGTATCGCTTTCAATCAGGCGAACGGCATGCTCGTCTCGTCATTCAATACAATAAAAAAGAACACCTAAGTCAGAATGTGTTACTTCCACTTGTGATTTAACAATAACTGAGTTAGTGTTATCGCCCGATAACATACTTTATAATCTGCAGTAGCGACTGTTACTATTTTAAACTCGACTAAAACTTATTTTAGGAGAATCGTATGATGCCATCAACCGGAATTTAAATTAGCATGTCATTATTCAGTTTAAAACAATATAATGGAACAAAAACTGAGTTTTACCACAGAGTACTGAATAGTACTACGTAGTTTTCCTTCGTTAGACTATTTTTTGTAGTTATACTTCTTTAGGCGCGTTATGAAAAAATGTTGAGAGCGAAATTTTAAGATGCGCGTGCATCACTGTAACACAAAAGCAACAGGTTATGCGCGCGCAACACTGTAACACTAAAGTAACAGGTTAACTATCCGTATGTATTATTTATTATTCTGTAGTCTATCGTCCGAATATTGTATAACCACCGAAATCCGGCGCTTCCGACAGTTTTTCAATATGATTTTAAACGAATCGTTAAAGGGTAAAATAAAATACTACCATACTTTTAACTGTAGTTCTTAATCCTACTAATATTATAAAGGCGAAAGTTTGTAAGAATGTATGGATGTTTGTTCCTCTTTCACGCAAAAACTACTGAACGGATTTCGATGAAATTTGGCACATGGGTAGATCATGTCCTGGATAAACACATAGTCTGTTTGTTATCCCGGGAAAATATAAACCGGGACTTTTATCCCGGAAAACTTTTTAATGCGGGCGGATCCGCGGGCAAAAGCTAGTTTGAAATATAGGTACCGGCGATTATAATTTATTGCAATATATTTTCTATTATTTTTCCTGTCATGGGAATGATGCAAAATGAACAGCACAGACGTGTCCTTGACTTGAATTACTATAATAATTAATAATATATTGTTTAGGTTTAGATCTAGTGAGGTGTGTGAATCTAATGAAGTTGAAACTTAACAATTTTCTGACGATAGAAATCGTCGCCAGGGGAAGGAGAAGCAGGAAAATCAGAAGCATTCGAGCGAACAGAAAAATTGGATTTTGTCGTTCTTGAATACACACATTTAGGTTTTTGATGTCATGCGTATGTACTTAGGCAATAGGCATACAACCCAGGTAGATACATCTATAAACACGTGCATGGTCGCAAGTCGCAACTCATAATAGGCAGTAGCCATATGAATAAAAAAATATCCTTATATGTATCACGTACCTACTTAAAAAAAATCATTCACATTTACAGAAATAGAACTTAAAACCACAAAGAAAATGTAGCTAATATTTTATTCAATAGCCAGTGTATCGAGGTTACATGTATATTGAGTTTTGTGTAGTCATTCTTTTGTGTAAAACAAAGGGATTTAACATACATAAGTAGGTTTATTCTAAGCTTGTGTTAAATATTAAACGTTGTTGAATCCTACTAATATTATAAACGCGAAAGTTTGTATGAATGTCCATACGTGTCCATAAATGTCCATATGTATAATGGATGTTTGTTCTTCTTTCACGCAAAAACTACTGAACGGATTGCGATGAAATTTGACATTCAGGTAGACCATGTCCTGGATTAACACATAGGCTACTTTTTATGGCGGCTATATAGCAGGACTTTTATCCCGGAAAATGCAGTCCTCGTTTACTTTCATGGCACTACTTATCTCTGTCTAGTATATACTTACGTAAAAAGATAGTCACATGTTGTGACTTTGTCAGTTCGAGAAAATCTCTGTAACTGAGTAGTGGGTACTTACCTAATAAATGTATATTTTTAAAATGATATTTATTTAAGTACGTTATATTTTCAATAGTCGGGAATTGGCGATACCGTCGTACTTAGAATAGGCGTTATTATTCTATGCCGTCGTATTTAAAATGTTGATATGTTTGAATATGTATCAGGTGTTTTTGTTTACAGTTCAATACGAGCATAAAATCTGTCGTTTTAAATTATCATCGCTATTGACAACTGTTTAGTCGGGACGTGTTTGCTGCCAATATCCCGTATTAGTGACGCCGAGACGACCGCTTCTAACCGGTTTCAGACAACTACGTAATTTTTGCTTTACGTTCTTTAGTGAGATCTATTGCTACATTACTGTATGTACACTCATCAGCAAAAGTATTTGTACAAAATCAAAATTTCAAATTGCTTATATACGCGTTAAGATAAACTGAAACATTTTTTTCTTCGTTGGGAGTAATCTTTTTTATTTTATTTTTATGAAGAGAAAAACAAATCAAAATTTCAAATTGCTTATATACGCGTTAAGATAAACTGAAACATTTTTTTCTTCGTTGGGAGTAAAGTAAATCTCTTTTATTTTATTTTTAAGAAGAGAAAAACAAAATGTAAGAACACAAAAGTATATAGGCAAATTGAAATTTTGATTTTGTTGAGTTACTTATGTTACTGACTGTACATACTTAGCAATAATAAGCTTTTAAACAATTATTTTCAAATCTTTTTTTTTAATGAATGCACGAAGCTTCTCATATTTTGTAGGCATCAGCATGTTACTTATTTGGGAAAACAATCCGTTTACGATAATAATATATTTGATAACAATAATATATTTGACTGCCTCGGTGGCGTAGTGGTATTGCGTACGCATTACGAGTACGATTTGCGCGCTGAGGTCCTGGGTTCGAATCCCGGGTCGAGCCAAAAAAAAATTATTGTGACTGGGTATTTTCATCTTAAAATTTACTCAGTCGCAGCTCGGAGTCAGGAAGTTGGCGGTGTGATACCCCCGTGCCTCGGAAAGCACGTAAAGCCGTTGGTCCTGCGCCTGATCTCTCTCCGGTCATGTCGGATTGCCGTCTCACCGGACTATGAGAGTGAAGGAATAGCGAGTGCACCTGTGTATTGCGCACACACTTGTGCACTATAATATCTCCTGCGTACCTGGCTGATCTCCGTTGAGATTGGCCGCCGTGGCCGAAACTGGCTAGGAGGACGTATTGATAACATTATTTTGTCGTTACTTTCGTAATACCCAACTGTACATACAGTTTTAGTGGTATGGCAAAGAATAGAGATATTTTGTGAATAGCCTAGACGAGTGGTTTAGTTATTTAGCTACTGTTCTGGTTTATTGACACGTGTCTCCATCGAACAACACTCGGTTAATGATCGGCAAGAATTTATCGCATTCAGCGGGCAAAAAGAGCACTGATAAAAAAACAATATTCATACAATTGGCTTATTTTGATATAATACTGGTTATCTATTTGTTTTATACACTACTCCCATATTTTAATATAATAATTGCATTCGTAGTTTTCGTTTTTATTATGGTTATTACAATGAATATGCCTGTATTATTCCGGTAAAGTCCTCAAGAAGGTGAATGATATTTTATTAGTTTAGACGCACTGGCACAGGGTCTTATTATCCTCATACAGGTCCGTAGCGAAGGGGGGGCATTGTGGGGCAATGCCCTACTTTAAAATACCAATGCCCTACCTTATTCTGCTCATAGTTGGCATTTGAAGTATGTTTGCGAGATTTGTTCGTATTGCAGCATTTAAGGGAATCTTGTTACACCATGTATATCACCCAAATAATCACATACGTTATCAATGCTTGACTCACACATAACAAGTTAAGGAAGCTAAAAAGTGATTGACCCGAACCTTAGACTATTTAACCAATGAACTCGATATGGAAATAATGCGCAAACAATTTTTTCTGCCAATCCTGACGGGGGTGAGGTAGACACGGATGGCACACATTCAACAAAAAAAAAAAACACATGTGCAGGGCTGAACACAAGGTCGCTTTTTACACAACAAAAATCACAATTTCTGTAGAGCACCGCGTATCGTAGAATGTAATGACAGCGATCGCAAGTCACATAGGTTTTAATAAAAGTTTATGACCAGCTGCGCATGTATGACCAACGAAGGGTTCACCTGGTCATCCCAACTCCTTTGCATTGCTAGATTCTCAAAGACCAGAACAGATCAAGTAAATTTTTTCTTCCACCCTACCTGTAACCACAGCTGCCCACCTTAAATTCAAGTCTAGCTACGGCCCTGTCCTCATACATAGTTATTTGCAAACTAGTATTTATTTGTTCAAAGGAATTTTTGTACGAGATTCGCGTTCATTCGAGGAAAAGTTTTGTTATATTTGCTGACTATTGTTGATTCAAGCATGAGACATAAGGTTATATCACGAGTTGTAGTCGTTATATTCGGTATGTGGCAAATAACCTAATTGGCATAAAAATTTCGTAAGTTTATATCTATCCTTACTAGTCTTATTTCTTATATGAAATCATAATGTTATGTCTAAATAAAAAATAAAATACTTAGTCATCACGTAAGCGAACATAGTTACACTTATGATAAGTCAAGATACTTTAAATTAATTATTATTACAAAAGTCTCTTATATGTATTACTACAGACATTTTTATAGAGAGTAAAATCAATGATAAATAAATAAAGAACCCAAGCTCAGGCTGGCAGGAAAGAGGATATAATATTTACATCTTAGAATGTAAAATATTTTGAATTCTCCTTATTTCAAACCATTATGCATAGATATGTTAGCGGACATTCCCCGAAAACATGTAAAAAATATTTGCAGATATAAATATTTTTATAGCGAAGGGAATTTTGTTCCCAGGAATATGAAATAGTAAAAATATTTGCAGTTCTCGACGCTTCGGCTCTAATTGTTAAATTGTCGCTAGGTACTTGTCTTTCCTATAACAGAATTGATGTTTCAGATGGGGCATGAAAACGTTCCTGTGCTACCTACTTTGGTTAATTCTTAAAATTATCTGTCCTTATTAAGCCCACTCTATTGATGAATATTGAGTTCACTTGACATTGTGACATTGGCAAAATTGTCCTAAAGGACAGAGCCAGATAGGAAAAAAAAAATGAATATTGAGTAACCTATATTTGTATCTATTTGAGAAGTGTACTTGCAAGTCATTATTATGACTACATATCGTCGGCTAAGCATGCTGATCTGCTAACTCCATAGTGTTCACTATGGAGTTAGCAGATCAGCATTCTTAGCCGACGATATATGAGAAGCGTAAATTTATTTTGACCATAAATACATTGCGAGATAACAGTAGGTATCTACTTATACTAAGTGATCAAAAGTCATACAGCGACGTCAGGACCATTCTCAAATCGCAGAAAAAATGTGCTGCCAATGTGTATATCTTAGGCACTTCGGTAGTTACCTTTACAAATTTGTACCTACGATTTATCCTCACGTAAATATAATTCAACATAATTTTCCAATATTTGTATTTACGTTATTCTATAATGTCTATAATTGCCATTTTCCATTTAATAATTCTACGCTATATTTGGTCTTGATATTACTATCGTAATTCTGCAAGTTAAGTGAAACATATTATTTTCTGGCTTTCTATTGTGGTGCCACTGTAACGGACTTTTCAAATATGTTGCATAAACAGGTCCAAATCATGTTAAGTAAAATATATATTTAGAAAGAAAATGTGGTAATGCGTATATTTAGCTCGTTGTTGTAAATGACATTCATTTATTCCTTTTTGCAAGTCAATATATTTTATCGAAAGTGTTCAAAGTTACAAAAGATTTCTAGACATATCTCTAATTAGAATCTATCTCGTACACATAGTTTTTATAGGTTGGACAAAGGAAAGTAACATGCGTAAGGTAGGTAAGTACAAGGATCCCGCCCGCAGACAGGAGTAACGGCGCCTCGTGACCCGTGGTTCGAGGACATCTTGAGAATTCCGTCACGGTATCCCCTGTCTCTCGTAAGAGGCAACTTTGGCTTAGAGAGAGTCGAGAGGCGAGCGGCGGGGGGCTGCTCAATCCCATTTACGCGACTCCGAGGTGGAGGACGATGCGGGTGTTCGGTCTCCTGCTGTCGTATAGACGCCAATGGCGTTCTTTAGAGTTCGGGGGCATCTTAGCATCCTCGTAATGAGGCATCGCGCATGGATGGTCCCGTGCAGCTATCTTAGCGCAACAAGATACCCCGGGGCCGTCCCGTATGCGCTGAAGAAGGCCACCGCGGGTGTTAGTTGGTATGCCGGTGTAGGGTGTACATAGTGTTAGGGACTCGGTCCAATGCTCGCTCGGATGAAGCTATACTCCCGAGTGTTGACATTGGGCTGTAAGACTGTGTGAAATCAACATAACCGATCCACTCACCCCCCAGTGGTGGAAGCGATAACGCATTTTCCTCGCGTTAAAAAAAAGGCGGGTAAACGCATCAAATTAAATTTTATATTCCAGCCCAGCCGTATTTGAGCTTATTTTTAATACGGGCCGCAAAGATGGTTTTTTATTGTACTATAACCTAAATCCATTGATCCATTGATTGAAATGTAATATTTTATTTATTTTCATAAAAAGTGTTCACAATTAACTGAATGCTTTTATTCTTATGGGGTTAGTACTTAATATAAAACTCTAGTACTTGAGAGAAATGATTCTTTGGCATTAGTATTTTTAAAAATTAAGTGTGCCACTTGCAGCAGGACGCATTCAAAAGCTCATCGGACCACAGGTTTAGTACAACTGCTATAACCCAACAAATACGTACTTGATAAAAGTTCGCAACTCGCGAATGTATAATTTGTATGGTTGTTGGACAATTTGACTTGAGCAACTAGAGGCATAATAGTTTGTAGACACGAAAACGATTTTGTATAATTTGAAAGTAATTTATTTCTCACCAGATTTTGCCTGCGGCTCCGCCCGCGTTAACAAGTTTTTCCGAGATAAAAGTTCCGCTTTTTATTTTCACATACACACACACACACACACACACACACACACACACACACACACACACACACACACACACACACACACTCAGGCCTGTTATCCCCGAAGGGGTAGGCAGAGGCGCAACTAGTGCACCCACTTTTCGCCGTTATTCCGTCCCATGATGTGATAAGGGGCGAGCCTATCGCCATATCGGGCACAAATTTCAGACTCCGGGCTGATACTGAATAGAAAAACTCAATATCACTTTGTCCGACCCGGGGATCGAACGCGAAACCTCAGCATTGCAGTCGTACTGTAATACAACTACACTATATGTATATATTTTTAGTTCGATTTTCTACAAAGCGTGTTTTTTTTAGTCTTTTTAAACTATTTTTTATTTTTAGTTCTATTCTCCTTGTTTAACAGAATATGTCACTAAAAAATAAACGAAAGCGCCAGCGTATAACAAGTCGGCTTTCACAAAAAAGAAATAAACTATTATTTATACATTTTATAGTTGGATTTTCTATAAAAGCCTATTTTTAGTTTAAAATATTGAATTGTCATCGGTCCTTGATAAGCATGCCAAATTTCGATTTAATCAGACATTTTGAACTAATATTTTCAGATTGCTTATTGCGTGAACTAGGTATCTTATTAGTGGATTGTTAGTTTTTTTTCTAGTATACAGTAAAATACTCTACAGTAGGTAAATATCTAAATGTACCTATAATATGTCCCGCAGTTGAAACTAAATTCTCATCAAGATTTCCGTTTGTTCGATATTACCTAAACTAGTTTTTTCAGTCAGAGAAAATGACGACTTGCAAATTATCTCCAATAGCAAAAGTTGGCACGGAAGAGAGTTGTGTGAGATAAAAATAAACAAGTTCGTCACTTGTAGAGTGAATGTACGTAAGAAGTAAATTACTTTTGGGAGGTATGTTTATTTTTGGTGTACACTTGAAACACAGTTTTGCCAATCTTTCGTTCTCGGTCGCATTAAAATGCGAAGATTTAAAAGGCCAAAGTCTTTGCACACTTACAGCCCTATGTTCGTTACTCACCCATTATTCGGCATGTTTAATAAACATTATGCAATAACTCAAACAATTAGGAATGTACCAAAGACAATAGACAATAAAAAATTGCATCAAATACATAAGTAGAGCCGGTGATTGGTAGAGGTTAAAAGGATTTGGATACCTTTATCATATTTGCGTATAACATGTAGGTACTTATAAATGAAGAATACAAGTACTAAAGCAGAGATAATATTTTACGTTTCGTAATATTAATCTTCTGGTTCTTATGGGACTGAAAGTCCGTCAATATTCATTGTATTCACGACACTCGACTCGTACTTATAATTATATGAATTTATATGCGGAACTCTCATCATAAATATAGTCATGAATGAATTTTAAAGAAATAGAATATATATTTATATATTGTGCTAATATTTAGGTGTATTCGTGTTAAATTAGGGTACATTTTTTTAATTATCCGAAGGAGTTTCCCAATCTTTTGAATTTAAAACGAAGGACCAAAATTCTATAATTTTGTTAGAGTAGCATAAAAAATAGGCATTATAATAACAGTTATCATCATATTAACTAACTATTCCACTGAGATACAATAAGACATCACGTAGTAGTATAGAATTATGTGGTTGTAGTAACAAGTTCGATCAATGGTTCCCAAACTGACTGAGCCGCGACCCACCTAATAAACACTTCGAAATTCTGAACCAACCTTTGGACCCACACATACAAGAAGTGCTGCTATAATAAGAATTTTAATCATTTTTTTCGTCCATCAGTGGCTATCCGGCAGTTAGACCGACCGGTCGATATATTTGATGTCCTATCTTTCAAGGCCCATCTACTAGTTGTTCGCGACTCATAGACTCGTATTGATTTAGACAGATTCTATTCTATTTCTATTAGATTCTATTTTGTAGACTGAGTTCATGTATGTTACTAAACCAGCTTTAGCATTTCAGAAAACTAAATGTTAATATTATGATTTATGGGGACGCAATTCAGATAGCTGTCACGATCACATTGATATGACACACGTGATAACTCCTATCAAATGGGGCGACAAAGTAGATAAGTTTTGCATACGTAACGACTCGACCTAAGTGCTTTTGGACAAATCCTACTAATATTATAAAGGCGAAAGTTTGTAAGAATGTATGGATGTTTGGATGGTTGGATGTATGGATGTTTGTTACTCTTTCACGCAAAAACTACTGAACGGATTTCGATGAAATTTGGAACACAGGTACATCATGTCCTGGATTAACACATAGGCTACTTTTTATCCCGGGGAAATATAAAACGGGACTTTTATCCCGGAAAAACTTTTTAAAGCGGGCGGAGCCGCGGGCAAAAGCTAGTCTAAAATGAAAGGGAACAGAACCATACATTTTAGGTATAGGTATATGTACCTAAGAATCGATCTAATTGGGTTGGGTACCGGAAGTCATGACTTAAAGGTTTTATTTTTAAACTAGAACAAAAGAGTGATAGTCAAGAATTAATTAAAACTAAGCGTTAAATTACTTAACAGCCACTTAAAAACCAGTCATTTACTAATTTGTACAAAATGTCTAAGTAGGTATTAAATTTAAAGTAGGTACATCATTGATTATATTATCGAGAACTAGAAAACACCAGCGAAATACAATGGATAAAATAATTTTCACAAATATTATGTACTTTCGGCATGGGTATAAAGTTGTTTAATTTATCGTTTGTTTATATTATAAAATAAGCTGGTATAAAGTGTACCACCTTTGTCAGTGACCTGTGTTATCTATATCTTAGTTAAGATTTTCAAAGTAAGCTTAGGTATTTATAAAAAATAAGTTCTGTGATCCTTTATAAGATTATCACAATAAAGGTACTACGAACAACGAACTGAGTATATTAAGTTTGCTTCAATTAGTATTATTATTTGTTAAATATTTAAAAACGTGCGATATCCATAACCTTGAACAAGTTAAATTATGTAAATCAATATTATCTGACATTACCTACTGATTTGCGACGGTCTTAGAGCATTCCTTTAGCAAGGAGATGGGATGACCAAGTGAACCCTTCGTTGGTCATAAATGCGCAGCTGGTCATAAACTATTATTAAAATCTATGTGCCTTGCGATCGCCATTACATTCTACGATATTGACTAATAAGCGGTGCTCCATAGAAATTGTGATTTTTGTTGTATTGTTGTGTAAAAAGTAACATTATGTTCAGCCCTGCACGTGTGGATTTTTTTGGTTAAACGTGTGTTATCCGTGTCTACCTCGCCCCCGTCATGATCATGGACTAATAAGAGTATAGTCCATGGTCATGATTGACAGAAAAATTGTTTGCGCATTATTGCCATGTCGTGTCCATTGGTTAAATAGTCTAAGGCGACAGTAGATATAAATTCACAATTCGGAGTGCTCCGAAGCAGATTAATAGGATGTATATAGTATGTGTTATAGATCAGAATGGACTTTATGTATCTTGTTGCGCCTACTTTTAACACTAAGTTACAATTCACCTGATTAAGTAAGAATTTAGTACGTAGTACCTGATACAAATTATGTTATTACGCATACTCACGCCTTTTGTCCCCGTAGGGGTAGGCAGAGGCACAACTAGTGGAACCACTTTTCGCCGTGCATATTCCCTCCCATGATATGATATAGAATATGATAGGGGGCGAGCTTTTCGCCATATCGGGCACAAATTCCACACACCGAGCTGATACTGATAAGAAAAATCTAATATCACTTTGCCCGACCCGGGAATTGAACCCAAGACCTCAGCGTTGTAATCATACCGTAATTCAATTAAGCCACCGAGCAGTCACTATGTTATTATTGAGTCAATATAATATTATGCTTCTAGACAGTTGTATTGTAATGTACTTATTTGACTAACTACCTACTTATTTTTGTTTTTATAAGGCGCCAGGGAGTTGTTAACATTTTGTTTTTTACGTACAAATTCCATATTTATATTATAAATGCAACATTAACTCTGTTACGCTTGCACTGCTGAAGTAGGTACTGAACAGATTTTGATGTGAATTGGATTGAGATAGTTTGAGACCATAGAAGGACATAGGATATGTAATGGCCATATTGCTATGTACTAAACACAATGCATACGGAGTGCAGTCACTCGACAGAGAGAGTAGTGTAACATGGAGTCCGGCACTGTGTACACGCGTACAACTATGTATTAATGTTAAAATGTGTTTTCATTTACTAATAAACTTTTATGAATTTACAACTAATGTATTATTGTGGGACGCTCACATACTCCCCAATAATGGTTACACCCTAACAGCTACTTTAATCACGAGAAAATGTGTAGCAGGACTTTTGTCCCGGAAAAACATTTTCATGCGGAAAAGCTAGCAAGACTATAATAAGTGGCAATTGCTGCATGAATCGTGATAAAAATAGCTCAACTTAAGACAATAGTCATTTCAAGTCAAGACAAGAGTCAGCTCCACAATAACTCTACGTTCGACACATCACTCAAGAAAAGTGTTTCAACATCCAGTAATATTAACCCCTCGAGCGTCGACCGGCCCGATGGGGCCGGTCTGACAGCTGTCAAACTCGATATGTGTGCGTGCTGACGCGCCTTATGTGTGTGCGTGTAGGTCGATTTTCGCGTGTTGACAGACACGCGAAAATTGCGCTTGCGCCAGTGTGGCCAGCGCTCTGGGCTCGAGAGGTTAAGCGTGCCAAACTAAACTAGCATTTAATTTTAGAGGTTATGATCGTCGAAGAGAGCTACTGTAGCAGTTAACACATAGCCGTAACTGAATGCTTGAACTTGTCTGTTGTAATTTGTTTACAGCAATGTTAATGCACAAAGTCTTACAATGTTGCTAGTCAATCGAACTTTAAACTTTTAAGTATATTTTAAACTAGATTTTGCCCGCGGTTCCGCCCGCGTTAAAAAAAATTTCCGGGATAAAAGTCCCGCTTTTTGTTTTCCCGGGATAAAAAGTAGCCTATGTTAACACATAGATAGGATTAACATCCAGGACATGATCTACCCGTGTGCCGAATTTCATTGAAATCCGTTCAGTAGTTTTTGCGTGAAAGAGTTACAAACATCCATACATCCAGACATCCATACATACTCACAAACTTTCGCCTTTATAATATTAGTAGGATTCTGAACACATCGGTGTATAATGTATTTATGTTTGTTTCGTGGCGTGGTTGTATTACGGTACGACTGCAGTGATGAGGTCTCGGGTTCGTTCCCGGGGTCGAGGAAAGTGATAGTGAGTTTTTCTACTTAGTATTAGTCCGGAGCCTGGAAATGTGCCTGATAATTGGCAGTAGGACCGCCCCCTACTATATGAGACCTAACATAGCTGACGAAATGTGGGTGTGAATATGTGGTACCTACACCTCTGCCTACGCCTGAATAGGGATAAGGCGTGTTACTATGCATTTATGATTTGAACTATTATGACTCCAAATAAACGTTTATAATCGTATTGTATGATTTATTGCCTATGTTATTTGCAGTACCTCCTCTTCGGGAGGTTCATGGCCTCAAAAGCTAAGCTTTGTGTGCAAGTAACGGTTTCGCGGGTGCCGTGCAGTGAATCGAAGGTTATAGCAAACTAGTTTGAAATTATATGTAGGTGCAATATATATAATTATTATTCACTAATTATTCAGTGTAATGTACCTATCTTCAACAAGTGTTTTAGTACTATACTGTTACAAATTAGGTTAATTGATTTTAAAACGAATATTTTAGCACTCTCAAAAGTGGAGGTCAGAGGATTAGCATTGTTTAGGTAGAGCCGTTTGTATTTTACTCATTTATACATTATACTTATTATGTTTTCGACTTAAACAAAACATGAGTAGTTGTTTGTGTATTTCATATATAGGTATATTTACATAGCTCTACATCAAATTCCTATAAAAAAACACTTACATTTACTTACTTACACTACCTTTACATGTATTGGTACTAACCTTTGAGTATGTAGCATACAATGTCTACCACAAAGGTTTAATGCGACATTGTGAACGAATAATATCTCTCTAGCTATTTCCATACAAATAATACTAATTTTTTTGAGTGGGTTTCCATTGTAACCTTATGTTACTGCAAGAATGGGTCGGTTACATCACTAGCGCGAAATAATAGAACTGCAATGCTACTGTTTCGAGCTGTGAGCAACGCTGCCAGAGGCACAAGAGTACCCACACTTCCTACTTCGTATTTTTATCGTTAACGGCAATTTCAGGGGCCATACCTAAGATTCTTTTCTAAAATCATTAATGCTAATAGAAAATAGATAAAATGTACGAGAAAGGCATATCCTAGCGAAAGACTTATCAATATTTTTCTGTTACATAATGTTAGCATTAAAGATTGTAAAAAGGTATCGTGGCTACATGCCCTGTCCTAAATTCAGCGACTGACCTGCTACTTTTGTAAACGTTGGCGTTAAAGGACACCATTATCAATAACATGCTTAATAATTTAGCCCGTTTTTAGCTTCTAAAGAAAAATCTTACCAATCCAAGATCCCATTTCATCGTCAATCCTCATAGAGCTGTTTTCTTTACGTAGTTGTGGTAATGCTACCGCCGAAAACCCAATGGGGTGGCCGGCACCAGCTGCCAGAATGAGTACGGCGCATGTTATAAGGCACTGTAACAATTAGAAATGATTTATGAGCATTAAAATGTATAAATATGAATAAAAAACTTGAGAGGTGTCAAGGGACACCCGGATGAAACGAAGTTCTTTTCAATTAATTAGTGAAGATATTGTAATAAAATTGTATTTCTTTTAAGTTATAATAATAATTGTATATTTCATTAAAACGTTACCACATCAATGAAAACATTTACTTCTACCTACACAATAGATATGTCATCGAATCACGATCATCACCTAGGCAAGCATAGACATTAAAATTAACATACAACTAACGAAAAAAAAACTACTCTAAAAAGCATTTAAATTGTCTTTTTTTATTAAAATTTCATACATATTTTATTCGTTCCAAAACTACTCTAAAAAGCATTTAAATTGTCTTTTTAACCCCCGACAAAAAAGAGGGGTGTTATAGGTTTAGGGTGTGTATCTGTGTATCTGTGTATCTGTATGTCTGTCTGTGGCATCGTAGCTCTCAAACGAATGGACCGATTTGGACGCGGTTTTTTTTGTTTAAAAGCTGATGTGACTGCGATGGTTCTTAGCTATAATTTATGAAGATCTGTTCAGGCGTTTGAGGATTATCAGCTCATTTCCAACTTAAAAAATCCGATTGACTTTAAATTTGGTGTACTGTGACATTCAAAATATTTGTAAACATGAGCTGATGCTGCGGCATCAAGTAGTCTGCGGGATACCCAACTCCTTAGCAACTTATAGCAGATATAGTGTGTTTGGGCTCATAAGGATAGGCTCAACGAGTAGGTGATAGATAGTGAATTATCAAGGCCCCATGATGGAGAATAAAGTAATTTAAAAAGTTTGAAATAAAAATTAAATTAAAATTTAAGTAACCCCCGACACAAAAAATCTTTAAAAAGTAAAATAATAATAGTGTCTTTGTCGTTTAAGTACCTAGTAATATTTTGACCCAAGCGTCCTCACTTCGGGGGACCGAACTCCGGACCAGGGAGATGAAAATACTTCTTTAGCGGTCCCCTGACGCGACGACGGTTGGGTCAAAATATTACTAGGTACTTAAACGACAAAGACACTATTATTATTTTACTTTTTAAAGATTTTTTGTGTCGGGGGTTACTTAAATTTTAATTTATTTTATTTAAATTTCGAATTTCACTTTTACGGCCAGTTCTTTATTGTTACTGGCTGGTTTCACAGGGCAAGTATAAAAGTGTCGTTCAACTTTGCATGAGATTTTTTTCCGGCTAGCTCCCTTTCACAACGGGCGATAAGGAACTTCGTTCCAATATAGGGGAAAATCCATAGGAATGTCATTAGAGACGGTATATAAATACAGTTGCGGACTGCAATGCTGAGGTCTCGGGTTCGATCCCCGGGTCGGACAAAGTGATATTGAGTTTTTCTATTCAGTGTCAGCCCGGAGTCTGGAATTGTACCCGAGGTGGCGATAGGCTCGCCCCCTATCACATCATGGGACGGAAAGGCGAAAATTGGTTGCGCCTCTGCCTACCCCTTCGGGGATAAAAGGCGTGAGTGTATATGTATGTATAAAACAGCAAGAAGAACAACCTCCAAGCTTTCTGAACAAAATACCTTCGACATCAAATTTCAGTTTGTTTAACAGAGAGTAACATAAAAAACGTTATAAAATTTTAATATTTTTATGCAACAGCGTATTTTCCCCATAGCCAAGGTTCTTACATAGACGCACCACATAAAAGTATTGTTATGGCTCGTGCATCTTAATTAGACAATCAAATATTTCGTCACCTTCCTTAACCTTACGCGAATAACTGGCTACTCGTATATGATCTTTCAACAAGATTTATCATTTATCTAAACTGCGGTTATTATTTTACACAAAGTCATGGATGTAATAAAATCTGTACTAATATTATAAAGCTGAAGAGTTTGTTTGTTTGAACGCGCTCATCTCAGGAACTACTGAACCGATTTTGAAAATTCTTTCACTAATAGGAAGCTACATAACTCCTGAGTGCTATAGTCTACTTTTTATCCCGGGAAAATATTTTTGTCCCGGAAAACTTTTTCACGCGGGCGGAGCCGCGAGCACTACTAGTTAAAAATATAATTAATCAACTGACATTTTATTCTAACGTTGATATATTAATTTAGTATAACTCTTACGCTTCGTGTGCTGTATTTAAAGTAGAGGAGACATTAGAGTTAATTAACATTTGCTTAATGCTCTAACGTAGGTACGTAAGTTTTAGAATGATTCAAACGTGTTTTTGATATTGGTTTGCCTTATTTACCACTATACAATAACCTTACATAAATTGTGGTTAGACAGCGTTCAATTTACAGAAGTTTGTTCAAATGTCTGATAAATTAAGTAATTGTTCGGTGCGTAGGTATCTTAATACAGGGTAAAGTATTGGTAAAGTATTGATTGATATTCCTACAATACAAACACTATAGAAACAAATTCTGTTCTACTATGTCTAGGATATACTGCTCCCTATTCTACTACTTGATGCCGGTTAAGACTAATTCGTGCCACTACTAATCCTGGCTAATAGCAGTTATTACTAAACTAGTAGTGCTCGCGGCTCCGCCCGCGTGAAAAAGTTTTTCCGGGACAAAAATATTTTCCCTGGATAAAAAGTAGCCTATAGCACTCAGGAGTAAAGTAGCTTCCTATTAGTGAAAGAATTTTCAAAATCGGTTCAGTAGTTCCTGAGATTAGCGCGTTCAAACAAACAAACAAACTCTTTAGTTTTATAATATTAGTATAGACTAGCTTTTGCCCACGGCTTCGCCCGCGTTAATAAGTTTTTCCGGGCTAAAAGTACATAAAAACCTTCCCGTTGAATCCCTCTATGACAATGATGTTGATACAACTCTTAACAAATAATGCATTAATTTCGACCAAATTTGATTACCATAAAAACGGTTCTAGTGACTTAATCTTAAAAGATAGACATATACTGTCGCGGACATTTTTTTAGATCATTTGAAGAGGAATAATTATTTCATACATATATTTTGGTATCTTGAACCGTTTTCGCAGCGCACGCAATGAAAGCCCTCAAGGATGAATAATTTTCCCCGTTTTTTCACATTTTCCATTATTTCTTCGCTCCTAATAGTTGCATCGTGATGTTATATAGCCTAAAACCTTCCTCGATAAATGGTCTATACAACTCAAAAAGAATTTTTCAATTCGAACCAGTAGTTCCTGAGATTAGCGCGTTCAAACAAACAAACAAACTCTTCAGCTTTATAATATTAGTATAGATAGATTGTATGCTCTATCTGAAATTGATTGCCGCGGTGGCATTGTTGCATTACAGTACGACTGCAGTGCTGGAGTCTCGGGTTCGATTCCCCGGTCGGGAAAACAGATAATGGGTTTTCTACTCAGTGTCAGCGCAGAATCTGGAGTTTGTGCCCGATATAACGATATGCTCACCCCCTATCACTTGATTGGATGGAACACGCACGGTGAAAAGTGGGTGCATCAGTTGTGCCTCTGCCTAGCCCAACGGGGTTAAAAGGCATGAGCGCGAGTGTATCTGAAATTGCGTGTTTGGTTTTTGTTGCAACGTTTGAAGGTTCTGCGAGTATGCCCGTAAATATATAAAGATACAATCATAATATTATATAAAAGTTTAATTACGCTGTATTACGGTTTTAAGTTATTGGATTTTAGGAATTTGTCAATTTGTCGCCTTTCATAACTATTAATAGTTGGAAACTGTAATATACTACTATTCATAAAGAATGTGGTGAGCAATACACTCAGGCTGTTGTAGGACAGGACAAAGGTACTGAGCTGCTAATATCTATTTCTTTCATGCGGGTTTTTATTTTCCATGGGCAGCAGGGTTGTGTTATCTACGATCAGTAACTATGCATTGTCAGCTGAATAACAACTCTCAGCCCATTTACAGTGTTTATAAATTCATGTAATTTAATTTAAAAATAACGAAATCAAAGAACATTAGGCATGCGTTTTAAGAGGCCGAAAAAAAAATTTCGACTTTTTCAGTCAACTTCTCATCGTGATTTTCATAAAATAACCTGATCTGGTTAATTTAAAATACGTCATCAGAAGGACTATTTCAACAAAAATTGGTTAAGCGAGCCAGATTTTTCATATCTTTCTTTAATTTCAATCTATCCACCAAGTTCCAACGTCTGTTTCAGGATTTTTTTTTGTACGGAGACTCAAACTTGTAGTACTTTTCAGCCAAAATCGCCCGCGCTAGCCCGCGAAAATAAGTGCGCCTCCTTTTATATAGAAAATAAAGATATTGTCACATTTATCCTTTAGGCGACTTTTTATACCAATAAACATAATTTTTCGTTAGTTAGTTTCAAGCACCATTTTGCCTGAAAACTACTACAAGTTTGAGTCTCCGTACAAAAAGAATTCTGAAACAGACGTTGGAACTTGGTGGATAGATTGAAATTAAAGAAAGATATTAAAAATCTGGCACGTTTAGTCAGTTTGTGTTGAAATAGTCTTTCTGATGACGTATTATAAACTAGCTTTTGCCCGCGGCTCCGCCCGCATTAAAAAGTTTTTCCGGGATAAAATTCCTGGTTTATATTTTCCCGGGATAAAAAGTAGCCTATATGTTAATCCAGGACATGATTTACCCGTGTGCCAAATTTCATCGAAATCTGTTCAGTAGTTTTTGCGTGAAAGAGGAACAAACATCCTTACATCCATACATCCAAACGTCCAAACATCCATACATTCTTACAAACTTTCGCCTTTATAATATTAGTAGGATAGGATAGTAGGATTAACCAGATCAGGTTATTTTTAAAAAAATAACGATGAAAATTTGACTGAATATGTCGAAATTTTGTATACGGCCTGTTAATGTTATTAAAATTTAATTTATTAAGTATTCATGTTGATTGAGTGTTAGCGTGTTTTTCTTTGCACTTGGTCAATGTTTACACCCATTTATAGATTGTACTTTGAGGTGGACATTTACCACTTAAGCAAGTTGACAGAAAGACCATAATATTATGTTTATGATCGGCTGATGCCTATTAGTTATATTATTAACCATTATAATTGAGATATTTATTTTGTAATTGAGATGTACAAGTCATGTAGAGCTACGAGCCGGCGTGTACGGGCGTGAAATCAATAACAATAATCATTATAAATTAGCAGTAATAAAAGTATTTGTTCCTATTATGGCGATTGGCGACGAGTAAGTTCGCGTGTGAATTAACTTTTTAAATATGGTTTGTAAATCGTCTTGTTATGGTACATCGTGTACAAGCAATTAATTTAATTGGGATCAAGTGTGTGCTGACACAAGCTCACATCCGCGGTGCTTCGCTCGCGTGTTTCGATGAGGACGGTTTTAAGTTTCTCAGTACAAACAAACGTTAATTAATAAACAGCTTGTCAATCTCATATTGCAAGTCACATGTTTCATGTTCTTGGGTTACGTGTAGACCATTTAGATGGAATTTTTGTATTTAGCGCATCGATTCAGTAATCTACGGTTACTAGGTACATGAAACAGCGAATTTTCACACATCATACTATTTAGAGGTATGAAACTAAATAGTAAAGTTATCTGCAAAATTTAATGATTTTAAATTATTACATTTCTGAAAAATTGGTCAATTTTATTGATTCCCTAAGTCTAAGCAAATTTTGATCAGAGCAAAGAAAACGTTATTTGAAAAGTAGCAGTAAATTACCGTCCATTTCTAATGTAACGTACTGTTAGGTTATTATATGTAACGTATAAATAAATGACGTAATATCATTACCCAGACACACCTACGCTCAAAATAGACATCGTTCGTATAATTTGCCTACAATTTCTTAGTTTTCTACATTTACATTATACAAAAACTGTTTTAAATGAGTACCTAATTCTTTAATTGATCGCTTCTATGCGTTGAATATCATTTTACTTCTTGAACATAGAACAGGGGACCGGACTCGTTTTTGTTCTTTAATTTAATTTTATATAGACTTTTGCCCGCGGCTCCGCCCGCGTGAATGAGTTTTCTGAGACAAAAGTCCCGCTTTATATTTTCTCGAGATCAATAGTAGCCTGTAGCTCTCAGGAGTAATGTAGTTTCCTATTAGTGAAAGAGTTTTCAAAATCGGTTCAGTAGTTCCTGAGATTAGCGCGTTCAAACAAACAAACAAACTCTTCAGTTTTATAATATTAGTATAGATTTACGTCTTACGTCATATAAATTCTAACTCTTAAAATCCATAGACCTGACAATAGATGGGGTAGAGACGTTCTCGAGTGGAGACCACGTAATGGCAATCGCAGCGTGGGACGTCCTCCTACGACCTACAAGGTGGACAGACGACCTTATAAAGGTCGCAGGAACCCGCTGCATGCAGACCGCTTCTGACAGGTTGGTCTGGAAATATTTGGGGGAGGCCTATGTTCAGCAGTGGTCTTCTAAAGGCTAAAGAAGAAGAAATAAATAAGCCTTTCAATTTCGGTACAAGGAATAAGTGACAAGAAACAGAAACGACGCGCAATACCCACATTTGACGTTATCGAGAACCACAACGCGTGCGAAAGAAAGAGATGAAGCGATAAACCCACTACACTATGCACCCACTGCTGCCCATTGCAATATTTAGAACATAAATTACTGCCTCATTTCTTAACCAATTTTAATGCAGTTTTCGCAGAAGGACTTCTTTTGCATGCTTTTTACCGTTTCATATAGAATAATGTATAAAATCAAACCTAGGTGATCCCTATTGTACAATAAAAATATGTAAATTTATACAGGTTGAATTTTTTTGTGACAAAGGAAGACTCCTTTGATCATTTTTCACTGTTCCTCATAGTTTCGGGTTTCGCTATTCACGCCCCCTTGAAATATTCACTCTGTATTCTATTCTCATTGATATACATGTTGTAAGTTTGATAAAAATATGAAAACGGATATGATTCATATTATCGCGGAGTAGGACTGCCATCACCTAAATGCCGACGCCGGAATAACACGGCAAAAATCCCGGACATTCGGGCGACATATGGGTTTTTCCCCGGACACATCTGATAAAATATTTTTTTCTTGAATGCGGGTTATTATGAATGAATTTTTAACTAAGATTTATTTCAATTTATCGCTTATCTATAAAAAAATGTATTTCCCCTGATAACAACACATTTTAAAACCCCTGCCGGACGGCCCCGCGACGCCCTTCAAACTAGAACAAATCCGGGGAATTCCGGACGGATGGCAGCCCTACCACGGAGTAATATGGGAGCAACACAATTATTTTGTAGGTGCCCCGCCCCTGAAATTCTGCTTAACGGTATTCAGGTGTATTCTATTGTCTTTATGGACACTAATAACAGTACTACGTACATTTCTATTAATTATACCCTATTCTTAATGATGATGTCACGTACGATGCTCATCTACGTGCGTATACTGCAATCAATAAGATAAGGACTTATCTTTACGTTGATTTCAAACCATATCTTCAGGTCATTGATTTTTTACGTAAACTTACCTATATCAGTCAGACAAACTTAGCTGACACAAGGTCGCGTGTCTAGATTTGCTGATAATATTGTCAAAATATTAATGATAAACGTTTTTTCGCTTCCGTAGTTCGTTTACCTATATTTTGACGGGAGTGTAGTGTGTTTATTTGTGATTTTATAACTAGTTCGGTTTGCCAGGCTCGTGGGGCGGGCTATAGTCTCGGTTTTAGTATAGATCAGTATAATTGTGTGTCTGTAGTTATACATTTTATATTATAGATGTAACGACACCGCGCTGACCCCTGCACGTGTTCCGACTACATAATGTTGTAGAGTAGCGTGATACTCGTATAAATTAATAAATTCTGAACATTTTCTGTATCTACTTAGAAGCCAGTTTTGCTCATGATATAGTAATAATAATATAACATTCAAATTTAGAATACTTTTTTATTGCATCGAATGACGAGACGAGCATGCCGATCGCCTGATGGTAAGTGATACAACCGCGATAAAACCCATAAATACATAATAGAGACACCATCCAGCACCTTGAGTACAAAGTACTGTGTGGCATTCCACTGCGCTCGTCATCCTGAGACATAAGATGTTAAGTCTCATTATGTTCAGTAGTTACACTGGCTACAATGCCCTTCAAACCGAAACACAACAGTGCATGCACACTGCTGCTTGGCGGTAGAAGTAGACATTTCGGTGGTACCCACCCAGACGGACTCTTACATATGAGAGTTCTACCACCAGTAAAATACCACTAATACTAATAATATTGAAATCTTTTTTAATAATTGAAAACATTAATATAAAAAGAAAACACTACCTGTCTGCCAATATAACTACTTACTAAATTATAAGAAAATCTCTTAGGTTAATGGCGTGGGTAAATCTAGACGTAAATCGGTATCCATATTAGATTTGTTACCTTTTTTAATAATGTCAAAGTCATATTACGAAAATTAACAAAGATTTCTCCAAAATAATATAATAGTAAGATAATTTATCAAGACGTTAAAAAAATTGGGTCAATATCGTATCTTTTATAGACTTAGAAAACGGCTGATATCTAGTTATATAAAACATTGTATGGTGACCTGGGTTCTATTCGGCATCTAATCTATATGTTTTGAAGAGGAATTTGAGTGATATGCCAAACTGTTAATGTATTAATGAATTTATAAGTATTGGTTGCTGTTTATACTACAAAAAAAGAGGTCACGATGTCATTTATTAAAAAAAAATTGAGGAGAACAATTTTGTAAAGGTTACTGAGCTTGTAAGGCTTGGTGCTTTTGCAAATCGGCTTTTGAAGTTGTTACCAATGTTATTTAGTATTCACACAGTACGCGCTCAGTTTTGTTTGTGATAATCTACAAAGTTTGATTGATTTTTATTTTATTGAACTGATTGTGGTCTTCTTAGGGATCAAGTTTCCTTAATCTCTCCTTAATTATGATTCGACGCGGAAAGTAAACAAAACAGAACTTCTGGCTTACGTGTAAACATTGTTTTGCCCTTTACTCATATGAGACATTTTTTGGGCATTTCGTAACTCGTAACCTAACTATATAAATTCAAATTTACATAGTTATCTACTTATAACTATGTAAATTTGAATTTACGTAGAACGTAGTAACGTAAATGACAGTGCCACATAAATGTATCGGCCGACCAAATTCGAAAGTCACACTCTAAGTCTATGTTCCCAAATAAATTGTATGAAAATATGTATCATCTGCATTAGCTGTTTGATACGATAACAGGCGTATAAAATTAACTTGAAACTTGTGAAACGGCCGTTAGTTTTTAATATTGTATTACAGTATTATGTAGCTTAAAGTATTATAGCTACATAATATTTGTAGAGAAGTATTTTATTATAATTAAAAAATTTATTAAACGAAATCAGTTTTAAAAATTGCTGTCATGGTTATGTATTTCAATTGATATAAGCCCGTCATAATAGTTTGAATAAAATGACTGTGCTAAACACATCGCTGGATATGGTTGAACTATAAATAAGGTTTCCTTGTACTTATACCTGACCTTTTATAGAAGGAACTAATTAAGAATAAGCTATGATTACCTGATTGAACACGCCTCGGACGGATGAATAGGTCTCGCCTTTGACGTATGGTGGGAGTGTGGCCGTAGAACTTATACTACGAAGGAAGCTTTGCAATGCTTCGTAATCGTCCTTCTTCCGAGTTTCTTTCTTAACTATCTTAGGAACTTGACCGTCGCCGAGCATCGCCTCGTGAGCGCCATCGCTGTTAAAGAAAGAGTTAAATTTAAAACTAGGCTGACTCTATTGAAGATTAGCTAGTATAAATTTGTTTCTGACCTGAAGTGAAATTATTTTTTAATTTATTGGTTAATTATCAATTTTTTATAAAGGCTACCTAGAAATATGACAGATATAATATTTTAGGAATGCCATTTTATGATATAGCTCACACCTAAGTACTACCTTATAAAGTATGATTTAACCTTTACGACTCTACTCTTTATGAGCACTGGCAACGTGATTTTAAAACAAAGAGACGTTGTTCTTTGTTGGTTTTCCGCTTATACTGTTTTCTGGGAAAATGTTACATAAAGTTAATTATCAAAGCGGTCACATAGTTGCAAGTAGAACTAAATTCCAGTGTTGCAATTATTAACATTCTATACACGTAGAGGCAACACAATGAAAATTCGCTAGTGATTATAGCCTATAGTTATATTTGATATGGGCTTAGATATGGGGTTACCATACACATGTTCCGATTAAAATTATCATAACAGTCATTCGTTTGCACAGTTGGTATACATATATTTATAAGTATATAACAACGCCTACGTAAGGGTTGTCGTCGTCGTTTTGCCAATTTTTATGCATTGACGTATTTGATTTTTCGTATTGAGATAATACATGTAGAATGGGCAAGTGATATAAAAATAAAATAATTTTTAAGGTTAACACAATAATGTAAGTTACTAGTGGTAGGACTCTCGTATGTAAGAGTCCGTCTGGATACCACCGCAATGTCTATTTCTACCGCCAAGCAGCAGTATGCATGCACTGTTGTGTTTCGGTTTGAAGGGCATTGTAACCAGTGTAACTACAGGACATAGTGAGATTTAACATCTTATGTCTCAGGATGACGAGCGCTGTGGAATGCCACACACACACAATACTTTGTAACTTAAGGTGCTGGATGGTGTTTCTACTGTTTATGGGTGGTCATATCGATTACCATCAGGCGAACGGCATGCTCGTCTAGTCATTCAATGCAATAAAAAATAACTTATTGCCTCGGCACCGCCTTGCTTCAAACTAGAGTCGAAAACCGGACATACTGAATATATGAGCCATGCGACATTCTGAATAAAATGTTCTGTAATAAATCACTATGTTGATAAGAAATTTAGAGTATGTTGAATAAAAAAGGACAATGTGTTTAAAATTTATTGTATGACATATAGCGCTTGTTTTTCAATATCGATGCGCAGATCTGGCCTTCAGGCAATAAGTTTGCATCGATATTAAAATATTGTTCCACATCATAGATGTTTAAAAAACCATGCATATCAATGTTTCGCATGAAGTCTTTTATTTAAATAAGTCATTGCTTTAGAAACTAACAGAGACCTTTGTTAGTTTCTAAACAAATAATATTAGTGGTTTGTCTTGTGTGTGGTAAATATTACTTATGAAAGTTGTTGGTAATTCTGAAAGGGAATTATTTTCAGGTCATTAAATATCTTGTGAATCTTTAGGGCTTAAATATTAATTATACAAATTCAAAGGTAATTATGTATGAGAATAAAAGTGCCAATAATGCACTTTTACTTTGTAAAAGATTTTGGATAAGTCGCGATTTTTACCAATAGCGGTTTCAAGTATTTGGGGTCAATTAAATATACAAATAAATTGTCTTTCGCCCAGTGTAGTAAGTCCGTTTTCAAGTGTATTTTTCCTGGATAAAAAGGAGTTTCCGATCATTTAAGTATAATTTAAACTTACGGTAAAACTCTACGGTATTTCGATCTTTTAACATAATTATCATGATGATTTTTGATGAGTAAAATAATATGATATTAAATATAATTGTTTCTATGTATTTGAATTAATGACCTAGAATTCTCGTTGTCTTAAGCATGTCACCTTGTGATGTCAGCATTTATTCATTTAATGGAGTTATTTCGGTCCAATTCAGTTAGCAAAACATTCCCAAACGTCCCATACGTAAAACATTGTCTCATTAATAATGACCCATTGTCGCAACTAACTGTGGAAACAACTATGCGAACTTGAGTGATTCATCTAAATATGGTTTGTGTAACACACTTTTATTATCAGCAATTAAAAAAGGTATATATTTACATAAAACTCCCACTTGCTGCTACATGTTTACTTAAGAATTAGGATTTTAATAGTCTGTCAGTTAAGACTTTTAGCTGATTAGGGAATCTGCTTTATATACTATAAAGTGTAATTTATGAAATAGGTAAAGGTCATTTGTATGTTTGTAAGCGTATTTGCTCTTTCCTCAAAACAAAGTATGTTTGGATGTTTGTTCGTCATTTTTAATAAAAATCTCGCATAGTAGTAGATAAAGGGAAAATTAATTAATTTGTTTATTTTGCAACGTCATACAATGGTCAGATACGTTTCAGAGCACTGAATATAGTATAAACAAACAAATCATCAATTAATAAAGATATATGAATCAAAGATTGTTGACTAAAAAGGTTTCTTTGAATTGCAAATCTGACCTCGCAGGCACCGAGTTATAACATTCTGTTTACTACAAAGACTTGCTATATAAACAGGCTATCACATAAATATTTATTAATAAAGGATATGTTGAGAGTATGGTCGATTGAATGTATGTATTGTACTCCCGAGATTACACTTACGGTATTAGATGAACTCACCTTTGAACTTTGATAATCCTCAATTTCTTATTAAAAGACACAGCGTAACCGAAAATAAATACAACCATTTTCACTCTGTTAAGTTAAATTGTCAACTTGCAATAAAAATGTTGTATTTAAAGTAGGATATTTATCGTAAGGAATAAAGGATGCAACGTCGTTTTACTAAAGGAATCTTGCACAACTAGCGTCAGAAATGTCAATGCGTTATCACAGTGAACTCTTGTTTCCGATTAAGTTGATTTATAGGTACAACCACCCACATAAGCAGCTGAACAAATTTAAAACTACAAATCGCCTCTACACCTTTGTGTTCTTATCAATTTTAGTTTTCATTTCACAAAAATAAAACAAAAGGGATTATCTTTATTTTATTTTATTTTGTGTTATTCGGGGAGCTTATGGCTATTTTTACAACATGAGTGTTAACTTAAATAACTATATGCCAATTACAAACTTCCAGAAGTAGAAGAAAAAAAAAACAATAAAATCTAAACCTACAACAATAAATTTAAGTTAAATTTGAACTAATCAGTTTTGACAATAGGCTTGGCTCAGTGTACAAAGTGCTTTTTAGTACTCGTGTACTACCATAAAACAAATCAATATTGTTACTAATGTTAAGTTCATTAAATAAACGTAAAGCTCTTGGCAAGTAGCTACTGGAGCGATAAACACTATGGCAAATTGGAACGTGGAGTAGACTGCTGTGGCTGGTACGCATGCTTCTAGTGGGGGTAATAAGTTTGACACTGCTAAGAAGAACTTTACTTTACACAAAGAAAACAATCATTTCAATTAAACATTACGCGCGGAGGCGAATTGAAATTTTGAATTTGTTCAGCCATTTATGTGGCTGACTGTACGTACTGAGAGAAGGCCAAGTAGTAAATTTAAAGAGCAGATCTTGGTTCACAATTAACTCTGAGGTACTTGAGTTCCAATCCTAGAGGAGGATGGATACATAATGATTATAGTATATGTACTGTGACTATCGACATATAGTTAAGACATTAGCGTCTGATTTGAGAGAGACACTAGAATTTCCTGACTATTCTTGTCTGGTAGAAAGTAGAAACTTATTGTCGAATTCTACGTAAAGTTGAAATCGATTGAATCTGTACATAATATATAATATTCTTGAGTTTTAATGAATTATTTTTATTTTCTTGCGTCCTTTCAAGAGCTAAACGGTTCTACAACGGAATATGTTGGTGTTGCGTTTTCGTAATTCATTTAATTTTTTAAACATTAATAATCGGTTTTAGGCTTAAAGGAGTTTGCACAGCCATATTTAAGTACATAAATTAAGTACATCTGGATCATTCTGCCTTACTAATATTATGGAAAATCCGAAACTTTGTGAAAATGTGTGGTCCCATAGGAAATAATGGACATTTTTCATCAGATTTTTTTATTTTTATATAGATGGCGTTGGCGTTTTATTGAATTTTGTAGCGGGAAAGGCACACGAGCATAGCCTCGACCAACACCTAGTAGACAATATATCTGGTTAACGATTCTATATTATAATTTTGAACGACAATAGTTGGCAACCATGCAGAATAATTAACATGTCCGCTGATTAAAAAAAGTTAAATAACGTGACCAATTTGCAATCTAAGCCGGTTATAATAGCTCTTGTTATGAGAGAAATAAAAAATTAGTGTCACTGCACATTGTGGACGATAAAATATATTTTTATTTGCACATATTATTCTATGTATATGTCATATTAAATGCGGCCTGAATCCTGGTCAAGAAACATTAAAAGTGATTGTCAACAAACATTAGAAATCGAATAAATAAATAATTATGTTAATTTGTTTAATGTTTCGATTCTTGCCAGGTAAGCCAAGGAAATACAAAATCAAATATACGAAAACATTGTTCAATTTAAATTATGCACCGACTCCAAATATACGTATATACTAAGCGAAATATAAAGTTGAATTATTTTTTAGTTTGCAGTGGTTTGAAGTCGGTTTATTTTTTGTTAAAAAATTTTTCGTTTGCGGTAGTTTTGAAGTCGGTTTATTTTTTGTTAAAAAGTTTTATTTTTTGCTTTTTTTTTGTTAGTTAATTATAGAATAACGTAAACAATACATCATTATACGATTGTAGCTTTCGCGAGTCATGTGCTATTAGTTATTGAAGATCTTCGGAGATACACAATTGAGTGTATCTCCGAAGATCTTCATCAGATCTTCATAAATTAAATACTAAAACCTTCCCTTAAAACTATACATTTAAACATCGAAAACCACATCCAAATTTTATCAGCAGTTTTTGAGAAACTCGTGGCCATACAAATTTACATACATACATACATACGGATCGAATACAGAACCTCCTTTTTGAAGTCGGTTAATAAAAAGTGGAATTACTTTGCTCACGTTTACATTATGGCCATTTCGTATGCACATGGACTTTGTAACTTACGTCACATTACTTATACCATTCCATATGAATACCTATGCTCATTACTTTGTTACAATCAAATCGGACATTTATGAACTGGACTTAAGGTCTTCTAACGCGTGATTATAATTTTTTGTTTATTATTTTGCCATAGAGCTGGTGGCGGCAAGTAATTTCTAACGGAGTCCGGATCCTGTTTAAAGTTTGTATTGCGGTCCCAAAAAACTCATAATACTAAATGAATGTAGAGCTAGTTATATAAAACAGTAATTTAAATTGAATAGGTAGGTGGTATATTTAAAAATATTCGGGGGTCCAAGTATCGATCTTCCGCGGTCCGTATCCGGACCGCAAATATAATAAATAATATAATACATAAATGATGATGATGACTTATAGATTGACAAACATATAAAAGTATAAGATAAATTAGACTTTACGCACGGCTTTTGTGAATGAAAGACGACTAAGCTGCTAGTTACCGGAGCTTAGTTGGGATTTTTTTGCATACTTGTGTAGAGACAATAAACTATAGAAACTATATATAGTTGTAATTACCTATGTGTAATTTTCTCAGCTATGTAAACTAGATAAACTAACAAAGCTTAGTTTACGGTCTGAAAACGGCGCGGCGCGGCGCAAGCTGTCCAAGCTGTCGCTGCGCCGCGTCATGCTAACTGATGTGAATTACAAACAGGAAGCCTTCACATTTAGGAAGTGAAGTGACCTAGGTTTAATTGGAACTTTAAACTAATGAAATTCTAGGAAATTTTCTTTTCTTCCGCATCATTATCGAGCCAGAAAAAAAAATCATTATCGCGCCAAAGAAGAGGTAATTTCAAAAATGGAGAATGAAAGATCAAAACAGTAATGCTTGAATGACGTAATCAATCATGGATGAAGTAAGATAATTTTAAAGTGTCTAAACTTTGTGTATTATATAAATAAAGGATCGAGTAATAGTATGGAGTTAGATGTTATATTTAAATTATGGCCAAATACATCTCAAAGATGATGAAACGCCTGTGATATAATATGATACGTCGTGTATAGAATCGAACGGGCAGATGAAAGTTGAAAACAATAATCTATCCAATTAAAAAATTAAAGCGTGGGCGAGTTTAGCTATTCCGAATAATATTCGCACAATGTATTAAGGAACCGGTTTTAAGGGATATTAGTCACTATCCTAATACCTCAAGGTTGAATGTTTTTCTGGACATTAGGTAGGTAATCATTTCCTCATCTAGCAAACTCTACAACAACTTTGACAGTCCAGACATTATCAGTTATCTAGGGGCAGGTGCAGCGATAAGATGTAGTTATGTATTATATATTATTAATGGAAAATACCAACGGTAAATTTGAATGCGCATTTTTAGGTACTAATATGTTAAAGTAATGATTCAGCAAAATCAGTCGCTGATTCGGTCATCTAAAGCAATGAGTTTGTCTTTATGATGATAACTTTTTATCTACGAAGTGTAATAAAAACATAGAGCTGAGGTTTCAATTACAGATATTGTTGTTTTGAAATTGATACATGCGAAATACATTAAAAGGCATAGCTAAATACAATATTTGTAAGTAGACATTTAATTTTAATCGAACTTAATATGTCCAAGCAAGATTTAGGTCCCTAGCTTACTTTAGTACATGCATCTCTTAACACACAAGAAACTTGTAACAAACCATTGATAACGGTCCAAATCCCGGTAATTATGAGGTGTTTGTATCAAACAAATTGTATGGCAATTAGATATTTTTAGGATACGAATAAAACTAACCGACATGAAGTGGATATGTCATATGCGTAACAATGTCTAGAGATTACGAACTTTGATTTATCTGAATATAGTAAGTACATAGTATTGCTTACAGAATTAATAGATGTCATATTTTATTTACATAATCCAGTATCACGCCACACACTTGTGTAAACATTTATACAAATCGGTGACAGTGATTTTGCGGTTGCACATCGGAATAACATAAAACAGATTTTTTGCTATTTATAAAAATTAATATCCGATGGTTTATAGCTTTCATCACAGGAAACAAAATCGTTTGCCAATAAAAATACATACCTCCTAAACGATAAACATCAATATTGTTGCCATAAAAAATTAAACGTAATAACATTAATTTAAATAATAGACGGGTACATAATTTAATAATATGTATTCAAGTTGAAATGGATATGATACACATGACGCAATATAAAAATTTGGATGTTGTCTACTGATTAAGGCAGAACTTATATTGTACCAATTAGTGAATGAAAGTACATGACTATTTTTACTATAACAGACGGCTCATTGAGGGAATATTTACCTACTTCATAGTTAGTAGTTACGTAATGTAGTAACTCAATGGCCCAACTCACGTTATTGACAGGTGTTAGTTGAACAAAACTTTGATCAGCCTTTCAGAAACGGGGCGTGTATAGCAGCTGTGGGGAACAGTCTCAAGTGAGATTCGTCTGGTTGTGAACCCGTTACGCGAATGTTCGAACTTCGAGTAGTGCTTGTAAAAAAGGGATTCATTGCTACCGAATTGTTTGGGGTCGACTTACATTCTCAGCTTTTTACCTGGCTTTATTTTATCAACGATTCAACATATTGCTATTAAAAAAATCCATCTTACTAATATTATAAAGGCGAAAGTTTGTAAGTATATATGGATGTCTGGATGTTTCTTCCTCTTTCACGCAAAAACTACTGAACGGATTTCGATGAAATTTGGCACACGGGTAGATCATGTCCTGGATTAACACATAGGCTACTTTTTATCGAGGGTAAATATACACCGGGACTTTTGTCCCGGAAAATCTTTTAAATGCGGGCGGAGCCGCGGGCAAAAGCTAGTATACTATAATTTAATAAACGTATCTTGTGTATATTTATAATAAATGTTGTGTAATAATATTTAAGTGGTGATCATGTGTTTTGTAACATTTTTATGCTCTACTAACATTTAGTTTACTCATGTCAAGTGAAAGAAAAATCTTTTAATAACACTGTTAATGAACATATTATATTTTTTATGTTACGATGTTATTCATCAGAGTTATTTGATTATGAATTTTTAATACGCACGTGTACGGTTTAATGTAAAGAAACATTCGCATATACACATTCCTTTCATTTCTTATATCAAAATATTGTTCAACTTTACGTGCCTAAACAAGTAACTCTATTTGTATCATGGTGGGAATTTCGCAATTAACCGACTTCTTTAATATGCAACTATTTAGCATCTTGACTAATAGGGGTTAAACATTCAAGCTAACCGAAAGGTAGCTATTATAAATTTAATAATATTCAATGTGGCTGCATTCACATTCACTTCTTTTTTCTTTTATTAGCATATTGTGAACTTACTTAAAAAACAAAGTAAAATATTTGTATTCTAATAAAAACTAAATTGTTGAACTCACCTCTTTTTCTTATCCTTCATTATGTAAAGTTGTATTTTATTAACATAAAAGTATTTAAAGCTCAATTAGTGACGCACAGTGTTCCTTTACCCCGTTTAGAAATTGCACAAGTGGATACAAATTCTCCTTTTTAGTTAGCTTTATAGCAAACAATTTCGTGTGCGGACCGCTCCGATTACCAAAATACTGTAGTGTTGTTGTTTTATTTATAAGACGGAATTAAAACGATCGATAGCAAAGCGGTCGCGACGAGCGTGTAGCACAGGTTGACTCCGGCGAACTGCTAACGATGCCGTCCGCGTTGCGAGTGTAGAGCACCAAGCGTGCGGTGAACACGCACCCACATCTGCCCATTCGGCCGCTTCAGCTGAGCGCCACTGACGTCACTATCAATCAATGGACGTGGAAGACCTTGAATATATCACAGTCAAAATTTGAAGAACGACGAGGATAAGCTAGTAAAGTAATCCAGACGCCCGTAGATGCTATATCCGGCACATCAAAGTAATGAAGTATGTTGGTGGAGATAACTCTCAACTGTGACATTGGCCTTGTCAATTGTTATAATATTTAAAACTACAAACAAGTAACAAACTCGCAAGTTTTTGTAAGTATTACATGTATAGAACTAATTGTAGAGAACTTCATAAGAATTCATTATAATCTATTTATGGCTTATGAATGTTAGCATGGACTTATTAGTCTATAATGTTAGGTACGAGTATTTATCGGTCTAGGGACAGCGTATGTGGAACGGCACTTCAAAAAAAGAGCTTATTACCAGCTCGAAGGCCGGCAACGCATCTCTATGTATTTCTAGAAAATCCAACATAAAATTGTAAATAAATTTGAATTAGAATAGTGCAAATATGAAAAAAAAAGTATTATATTGTAAAAAAAAGCGTGGGGTGCTTTTTAAGATATTACCAAAATGATAATCCTACTCATATTACCTGTCAATAAAATATTTATAACTGTGGACACCATGCACCCCACGCTTTTTATTTACAATAAAATACATTTTTTCTTATATACATTATTCTTAATTAAAATTTATTTAATAAATTTATTTTCTATTTTTAGTTGGATTTTCTATTAAGCGTGTTTTTAGTCTCTTTAAACTTTTATTTTTTAGTTCTGTTCTACTATTTCCAACAGATGTCACTAGAAAACAAGTAGGATTTTTTACACATAAGAGTAACCAGTTTAGTTATAATTCTATTATGGTCCAACAGATGTCACTAAAAATAAAGAAACAATTATTTATTCATTTTTTAGTTGGATTTTCTATAAAAGCGTGTTCTTAGTTTAAAATATTGAATTTTCATCGTATCCTTGATAAATATGCCAAAATTTGATTAAATCCGACGTTTTGAAGGGGGTCAAAATCATGTTCAAAGTTTCCGTTACATAGATACCTACATAAATACATACATACGCCTGAAGCTAATAAAAGCGGGCTAATGATATAAATTGGTGGTAGGTGTCTCATATGTAAAAGTCCATCTGGGTGGGTACCACCGCAATATCTATTTCTACCGCCAAGCAGCAGTGTGCATCCACTAATGTGTTTCAGTTTGAAGGACATTGTAGCCATGTAACTACTGGACATAATGAGACCTCTTATATCTCAGGATGGCGAGCGCAGTGGAATGTGAAACAGTACCTTGTAACTCAAGGTGCTGCATGGTGTTGCACTGTTTATGGGTGGTCGTATCGCTTACCAACAGGCGAACGACATGCTCGTCTAGTCGTTCAATGCAAGAAAATAAAATAAAAATGAGGCGTGTGGTAATTACGCCGTGAATTCGCACACTTTTATCAGCACGACAGCTTATCGATGCAGTTACCGAAATACAAACGTATTTGATCGATATCACAACCTATCTCGCAAATAATGACGTTTATCACATGCGAACTTAGAGCATTCATGCGAATGGTTAGATTTTTATACAGTGATTTGCAAGTAGTCAATATGTTGTTTGTTCTCGCAGCAGGGTTTTGTTTATATTTTCTTCAATGACAAGTATATTTTGAAGGTTTTTGATTAGATTACGTTTGATTGCTGTCGTTAGATGAGGATGAGGAAGATGCTATTTCAAACTTATCCTATGAATACTATTTCCTGATGTAAAGATTGGAATATTTGAAATGTATTTTTGTTAACTTGACGAGACAAACAGCAATTCTTCCTGGATTTAAATGTAATCTGAATCTTTAGGACCTTCATTAAAAATCTCAAAGAATAAGTAAAATTTATTTTATTGCAATGATTGCCATCAAGAAATAGTTTCAATAATTTCATAATTACCTACGTAATGAAATCGTAAAACATGAGACATAAACGGATACCTATATCTTGTGATCGGGTTGACTTACAAGTCTGTGTTTTCTACAGCTGAAAAAGACTGTAGACCCAAGTATTTTCAAATTCATTCATCTAAGTGTTCGTGAGAAAAAGTATGATCGCACGTATCAGCGCGAGGCGGTTCGCCCCTTCCCCCTTCTAAGATCGGCACTGAGTACATACAAACATACAAATTTATTACCGAGGGGTTTAGCAAAAACGCAATGTTTTCGAATTTCCATGATTAATTGATGTGACTGAGAGCGAGCCTATCGCCAACTCAGACACAAACAGCTGTGGTATTACAGGTGTATTTAATAAAAAGTGAAATCGCACAGCAATTTATATCATCTGACGTGAAAATGGAACCCAGATACTCACATTTTACAGCCACAGTACCAATAAAAACTGTTATCTTGAGCTAGGAGGGAAAACAAATAGTTTTGTACAAAGTTCTTCCTGGTAAAGCAATAAATGCTGACTTCGATCTTATATTATTACTAGCTATTTCCCGTGGCTCCACCCGCATTAAAAAGTTTTACCGGGATAAAAGTCCCGGTTTATATATTCCCGGAATAAAAGTAGCCTATGTGTTAATCCAGGATATGATCTACCCGTGTGCCAAATTTCATCGAAATCCGTTCAGTGGTTTTTGCGTGAAAGAGTAACAAACATCCATACATCCAGACATCCATACATACTTACAAACTTTCGCCTTTATAATATTAGTAGGATTTGGTACTGAGTATCGCTCGCGGCTTCGCCCGTGTAAGAACTCTTTCCCGCTACTTAAGTCCCAAAAACACGGTACTTACTACATTAGCGCCATCTATTTAAATAATCGGATTAAATAGTTCCATTATTTCCCATGGGAGCAAATTACTGGGACAAAAGTAGCCTATGTGTTAATAGAGGACATGATCTACCCGTATGCCAAATATCATCCAAATCCGTTCAGTTGTTTCTGCGTTTATTTCTAACAAATATTTTCCCAAATTTTCGCATTTATAATATTAATACCTAATACCCTTCGAGTTGATGACGATTCCTTCAGATGGTTATGCCCACGTGGAAGTTAATTATGAAAACACGTGGCTCTGAAGTTTCGATAACCACAAAACAGATCTATGTAAAACGCGGTATTTTCCAAGGCGACTCACTCTCGCCATAATTATTTTGTTTAGCAATAAACCACATTCGTTTTATTTTAAATAAAAATGGAATAAAAGGTTTTCAACTTGAGATAGCATTGCAATTAATCACTTGTTATACCTATATGGGTGACCTAAAACTCTGTGCAAATAATAAACAAAATTTAAAAGTATTAAGGGGTGGAGTTCGGACTGGACAAATGCATCACATTACACATTAGCTTGGGCTATAGAAATACTGCGAATGGAGAAGGTCATATACTATGTAGCGATAATATAATCAAACAACTAGCAGTTGAAGACAGTTACAAATATCTAGGAGTACACGAATTAGGAAAAAAATGCTGAGTAATTGTACACAGTATAATTGGAGAACAAATGACTAAAGAGTATTTTAATAGAATTAAAAACTACTTAATACACACAAAAACTCGCGCTACCTAATACTTGTACTACACCAGTACTACCTACTCATAATAAATTATAAAAATAGTGATAATTTTTTTTTAATATTAAAATAAGAAAGTTATTAGCAATAAAAAAGGCACACTAAAAAAAAGCAGAAGTCGGAAGTCTTTATTTCCCAATAACAGAAGGTGGTAGGGGTTTATGAAATATGGGATGCACATATAAAGTATAAACCAGATATAATTAAACATAAATAATACTTAAAAACAGACAATGACTATCTACTATCTTATTAAATCAACGTGATAGAAAAAGAAATAAATATTCAATAATTAAAGAAGCTCATGTCATTGAAACAGAATTACACTTAACACATGAAAACAAACATACATACAGATAAAGAAATTAAAGAAGCAATTATAACAAATCACAATCGACTATGGCGCAACAAAATATGCATAGTCGATTCCCCAATAAGGTATTAGGTCAAGCAAATATACCTAAATGTAGAACCATATCATGTAGATTTATAAAAAGCCAACAGATACAGCTCAGCATAGAATCATTAGTTTTCGCAATACAAGATCAAGCCATTATGAGTTATGACGCGCCAACACCAACGTGATATATTGAAAGACAGTAGGCAGAAAAAACCGTTTATGCGGTAGTAAAGACGAAACAACACAACACATTACCTTAGGCTGCAAAAAGCTGGCAGGGACTGATTATACAAAAGCTGGTAGGGACTTATTATGTGTATAAAACAACACAATAACCTCGTCCAATATGTCTATTGGTGTGTAGCAAAAAAAACATAAAATAGAAGTCTGCAACCCATGGTGGAAAGAAACTCACTTTGAGTCTCAAATCAAAGAAAATAACACCGCTAAGATTCTCTTGGAAATACCTATCTAAACGGATGTAACCATAACACACAATATACCCGACGAAAGTTATATTGACAAAGATAATAATCAAACATATTTTATTGATACGAGCGTACCATCAGATTTTTTAAGGCATTGAATGACGAGACGAGCGTGCCGTTCGCCTGATGGTAAGCGATACGACCGCCTATAAACAGTAGCAACACAATACAGTACCTTGATTTACAAAGTAATGTGTGGCCTTCCACTGCGCTCGTCATACTGAGACATAAGATGTTAAGTCTCATTATATCCAGTAGTTACACTGGCTACAATGTCCTTCAAAACGAAACACAACAGAACATGCATTCTGCTGCTTGGCGGTAGAAATGGACATTGTGGTGGTACCCACCCAGACGGACTCTTATGTATGAGAGACCTACCACTTGTAGGTACTCCATCGGTTTAGGTATGTAACTAAATGTAAGCAAGAAATGACGTATGATTCCTGGATAGTCAACATTTTCTTACGAAAGTATTTACGAAGGCTGTTGTGTCAATGAAACTAAGGCGTACAAAAATCACTTTAAATTATTATATTCACTTCAGAAACAAAATAAATGATTAACAACTAATTACCAAAAACAAAGTGAAATCTATGATAAATAAATACATTTTTACAATGCGGAAATTTATAGATAATTGTTGTCTAGTTAACCGATTAAATTGAATGGCAGTCAGTTTTGATGGTGTGCTACGTGCCAGTCCAGTACTCTTAAATGTAGGGTTATCTATTACGATCTATTGGAAAAATGTTTAGCGTGTCTGTCTTATTAGCTCTTTTACAGTTGACAGATCGAGATCCTTTATACAATTATTGTATGTACCATACCAGCTCTGGAATACTGCCCACTGCTGAGTACGGGCCTCCTCTATAACTGAGAGGGCTAAGGCCATAGTTCACTACGTTGGCCTACTGCGGGTTGGCAGACTTCACATACCTCCGAAATTCAGAGAATTTCTCAGGTATGCAGGTTTCCTCACGATGTTTTCCTTCACCGTCAAAGCGTGCGATAATTCACAAAGATTACAAACATATTTTTTTTTTAAATTCACAGGTGTGTGCCCTTGGGTTTTGAACCTGCAGGCATTCGTCTCGGCGGTCCGTTCCACTCGTAACTAGGCTATCGCCGCTAATTATTGTAATTTATGATAAATAATTGTGTTCGCGCTTATTCATTAATTCCTATAAATTAATAATAACCAAACAACTTTAATAAACGAGAATAACAGTGTTAAGTATTGTGTAAGTAATTACGTATATTGTGGAAATATACAGGTAAAACATGTTTTTTAAGATTTATTTACATTTAGTTAAATACATAAAACCGATGGAGTATACTATTTATGTTTTTCTATTCAGCCACTCAATACAAAGCAAACGGACAAAAGCAAAAAATCTCTTGTTCTCCCAATATTACGCAACATCACTCTTAAAATACTTAGATTCACACATAGAAGCAATTTTAACAATTTAATCTTACACAATATTATGAAATAACTGAAAAATATTATAACTTACTCCGTTCTTATAATAGAGTCCACAGCGTTATAGTTTTATTATTAAACATGCATCGGGATAAGCGTTAATTCCAAGAAACCAAACCTTGTTTAGGTTTAGCAAAGTTTATTAGCATTTTATCGTCATTGGTTATTGTGAATAATGAATCAGCATGAACACCATGACTGTGAATGATATGTCAATTGTAATTTGTACGCGAGTCTAATTTATAGTTAGCATGAGGCATGGTACTATATTATGGCATTAGAAAATATTCCTACTAAATACAAAAATTTTAAATTTTAACATAAGTTTGAACACCGTGGTTGAGACTGCTGGTTCTATCTCATTCGAATATTGCATGAACCGTAATTAACTTTTTCGTGTCTGGATGTTGTTAAATTATTTATTAAATAGCTTTAAAACTCATTTCCTATACAAGTTAAAACCCCATTTTTATTAAGCAACAATAATACTTACTATTGTGCAGATTAAAAATGATTGATGATTAGTGTACACATCGACGTTAAAATGTAATTAGTGTAGAATTTCAGAGACTATAAAAGGAACTGCAATAATAGTTGTAGTCCGCGGTTTTTTTTATAATAAAATACATGTTTATCTTCTTTACACTATTCTCAATTCAAGTTTATTAAAAATTATTTTCTATTTTTTAGTTGGATTTTCTATAAAGCGTGTTTTTTAGTTTTTTTAAACTATTGTTTATTTTTAATTTTTTAGTTCAATTTATTAAAAATATGGGACCGAAACATTATTGTAAAATCTACACTGTAAGAAATCCTACTAATATTATAAAGGCGAAAGTTTCTAAGAATGTGTGGATGTTTGGATGCATGGATGTTTGTTACTCTTTCACGCAAAAACTACTGAACGGATTTCGGTGAAATTTGGCACACGGGTAGATCATATCTTGGATTACACATAGGCTACTTCTTATCCCCGGAAAATATAAACCGGGACTTTTATCCCGGAAAAACTTTTTATTTCATTTTCTTTTTTTTTTTCATAAAAGTAAAACATAGGGATTAACTTACTTCACACATTGAAAAAACAAATATTTTAATTATATTAAACGTGTAGACGCGATTTCAAATTTTGAATGTGTTCAGCTACTTATGTGGCTGACTGTACATTAAGTACTAACCCGTTTGCCCCTCCAGTAAATGTAAAATGCATCTCTCTGAATAAGAAAAAATAAATGCGGTCTCAAACAATTCCTGGACCTTTGTGAGTTTGAGGGTAGTCCCGCCTTATAGTATCCACATACGATGCGATTTGGTATCATGCGACCAATTCGTCACGCGGTACAGTCTTCACGCCACACGATCGAACCGTACCATGCGACGTCCAGTTGTATGCATCCAAGTTTGATGGACAAGCCATCGAACCAGCCGTACTAACAATAATAATAATAATGTCCATCGAACCGTGCCCCACACGATACGATATGGTTCGATGGCATACCATTTTAATGGTTCAGCTGTACCAAATCGCATCGAATGTGCCCACTTTTAGACTAACAAGTCCCGCTTAAAAGGTTTAATAACCTTTTTAGTAAAGCGGAATGAGGCGGAGAGTAGCTGGAGATGCACTATCTATACTTACCTTCAGGATACTGTCAAAATTAGTCTAACTGATAAACACTCAAAATTCACGCAAGTGAATGATCTTTCGTACATATCAACTGGGTGTGCTGATATAAGGTATAGGTACAAATAAGGACAAAGACTAATATGAAATGCGAATCTTGCTAATAAGAAAAACAATGATGTCCCCAAACAAATAAAAGCATTATTTGGGCACCGAAAAGAATAATAATTAATGTAGAGCTGATTTCACAATATATTCAGAATGATGACTTTAGTTTTAGTTTTGTTTCAACTTCGCCATATTTTATCAGACAAGTTGTTGTTAATTTACGGAAGTTTTGAGATCGTATTTTGTATTCGGGACCTCTACCTATACGCAATAGGACAAAGGTATTTAAAAGCAATATGCAAACTCAACGCTTTCAACTAGTATTGATGTTTTATAACTCTACATTTATTTACTCTATGTTTACATATTCCAATCCCTATTAGGATATCTAGGGCATATGAAGTTCTACTGACATCCGTTATTATTAAACTAGGTCTTCAAGTTCAATATTGTTCACATGCGCCAGCCTATGAGTACGTCTCGAGGACGTGATAATTGGAAACGGTCGTATGACCCGTTACATTTCCTAAAATACAAAGTTATGGTAAACAAATGCACCAAGAATGTGTCATAGTATGTTAATTATCGTCCCTATAAAACTCGGACACGAACTCGGATGCGGATAAACTGGGATTAACTACCGTACGTTATAGTACTTCAGTGCACGATGTATTTAAAGGTTTTTGCTATAATCCTGCTAGTATCTATAGTGGCAACCATTCAAGGTTTACCCGTGGACGACTCGAAGATAACGGCTGTGCAAAATGGCGGTGATGAAATGATGGAAGCAGCGGAGTCACAAAACCCTTTTCTGCCGAGATTTGCCATGAAGAAACTCAAGGAGCGACGAGAGAAAGCTAGAGTCCAAAGCAGAAATAATCAAGGACAGAGAAGGGTTAATCCACGATATCGTCAACCATGCCCTCAAAATGGATTTGCTTATTATGTAAGTATGGAGCTATGTTTTTTATTATTAATGCGAAAGAAATCATGTTTGCCTAATTTTTATAAGTGGTATATTTCGTAGTTTGAATGGAATTAGTTAATATCATTTAAACACCTTAAAAATTAATAGTTTTTAAGATAACATCAACATTCTTGACAATGGGAGAAAATTTATTTAGCTAAGTTCTTAAAGCATGGGTATTAATTGTAATAATAATGTTGATTAAATTGTGTAGATTAATTAATAAAATATATTTCGTGTTGATGCATATTATTATTATTGATTCCATCTTATATACTTTACATTTTACTAACGGAGGTGATTACCAATTCACGTTTGTATCTTTTAGTGTTACAAGAATTGTTCATTTCTAGTCATGTTTTTAAGTCTGAATTTGGTTTGGGGTTCCAAAAGACAAATATCAATTATTGGTTTCTGGCATTGGTAGAAGTAACTCGCACCTTACTCTAACTATGCCAGTATACTAATTGTTTACAGAACTTGATTACTAGTATTTCCTGTGTTTAATGTTTGTGTGAAAACCCCCCGTGAAGTATTTGAACAAATAATCATTTGAAGTAACGGACACCTTTCTGTGACCCAGATTTCATGCAATATAAGAGCATCAGCCTTTGAAAATCTAATATTCGTGATTTGTCCGTGACCAACAATATTTGTTTCAGAAGAAATGAAGACCACGACTGTTTTGCTGTTGTTCCTGGGATTTGTCGGTGTGATTGCAAATCCTGTATCCAAGGAAACGATTGACGTAGATAGTCATAAAACACAATTACAAGAAAGTACAGAACCAGAAACAACATTTGAAGACGTGAACAGTGAATCATCGAGTGAAAATGGGTTAAAAATTGAAATAGTTGAACCAATTCCTAATTTAGAGGAAAATATTGAAGCGACATTTAACTCTGGCGATGACGACGCTATCGAAGATAACGTTATTAATCCTCCAATGGATCTATTGCCACAAATGGAGACTGATTTAAATGTCAATTATGATCCGGTATTTGACGACTCATACAGATTTGTCTCCATGAACAAGGTTCAAAATGAAATCATGGAAACTGCAGCTGGTTTTGCCCCATTGCCATTTTTCAAGAAGAAGCAGAAACCACGTCGTCGCTTCTTTACACGAAGAAATTTCAGGAAAAATCCTTACAGAAATGTACACTTCTTTTACCCATACTACGGTTTCTACTATAATCCAAGCTCTCTAAGATATTTTTATTAGTTTTATGCATAATATGTTTAATGTAAGGTTAGTGTAGATTTGTGTAATCAATCACTCGTAAAGTATTTATTGTAAAACTGCAATTGCCGGTAGCAATCTTATCAGATTATAACGAACAGGGTACATGAAACTATTTTGTACTTTTATGATGTTTATTTATAAAAAATCTTTTATCTTTAAACATAAATGCCTTATCAATATAATCAATTCAATACCATTATTTTATAAATTCATCTATTTACATTAATTGTAAATTCTATTTTGTTTGCTAGTGTCACTTAGGAAAATTGTTGTACACTAAATAGTATTACATCCATGGCAGTTATTTTAAAGTGGTTCTTTTATTAAAGTTAACCAGTAGCATGTGAACTTATGTAAACTACGTCTTTTATATTTGTAAGGTATGACACCACCACTTCACTCTCCTATAACATTTATGCGGATCACAATTTGTTAAATACATAATTATCATAAACATGATCATTAAAATATGAAATACATTATTAAAAAGAAGAGAGAATTGTATTCATTCGGATCATAACTTAAATAAATATAGTTTATAAATAACAAAACCTTTTAATACTACACCTATTCACGGCTAGAACAATCGATGGCTATACGGAAATTATTTCGAAACACGCGAGTAGTTTTTACCGGTACATATAAGCATCAGATCTACTAGCATTGGCGGTGAGTTCAACTTGTTCTCATTTGCCGGGCCCAACCAGGGCTTCGTCCATGAGTTCGTCGTCGGTAATGCAAGGAGAATTTGAATGAGGGGATGGTGCAACTAAAGGCGATGGAGCCGGACTCTTAGCTAATTGTAATGCTAGTGCAGGCGACGCCGGGTAAACCGGTCGTACTGCCACCATTCCCGATACCTTACTGCCCGAAGACGAGGAAAAGTCCAGAAGCATTTCAGCGGCTTCTTGTGGCGTGGTAGCCCCGCTTCTCGCCACGGACCCACTGGCCGGAGGTTTCATACATGAATCGGCGCCTTTCCTGTCTTCCGTGCTGCCTTTAGGTGCTGGAAACCCCTTCGCCATATCAGTTTTGAAATCAAGTGGCATCATAGGAAAAGGCCCCGAGAGAGAGTTGTCTTTCACGTCGTCTTTATTCCGTTGAGGACTTTGCCCTTTCCCTATACTTTCTGTTAAGGCTTTTGAATATTCTAGTGGTCTGTCCGACATCGGCTTTGGTACATTTAAAGGGTAACCTGATTTTTGTAACGAATCCACGGTTCGGTTTGGATTATCAAAATGAGAAAAAGGATACTTGTTTTGTTCCAAATTGCGAGTGAAGTCATTTACTAAGGAACGGCTGTCATATTGTGCTCCGGGACTATTTTTGTCGGGAGTATTTTGGTTTTTTAACTTGGGTATTTGAAATTTACTTGTATCCAGAGGTTTTATTAGACCTTCTACAAGAAAATTTGCGTCTTTAGATTTATATCTGTCTCCATCTACATCGTCTCGTGACCCGCTAGGACTAGAGTGCCGTTCAGACTTAGAAGAAAATATGGATTTTTCCGAATTACTCATTAATTTAGTCCTAGCCTTTTCCCTTTCTCGGTCTCTAATGATCTTGGCAAGATCAGAACTGCTGCTCTTCGGAGATCCTGAACTAGACTTAGAAGCAGATTTTGAAAGATTGATACCAGCACTACTGCTGCTCGACGACTTTGAATAAGGCACTTTGGGCATGTTGGTGTTTGAGCCTGCGGATTCCGAAGGGCTCATATTGGATTTAGGTGGCGTTGAACCCGGTGTTACGTTACCGGACTTAGAAGACTGCATTGCCTGTGTTTTTTTTGAAGCCGGGCCACTTATAACGCCAGGTTTAAGACCTGTGTGCGTTTTAGGTGAGCCTTGACTGGGAGGCGTGAGTTGAGGAGATGATTGTTTACTCGAACCTGAACTGCTGTAGTTTAACTTTGAACTACCGCTCGAAGACTCTTTACTCCTAGTTTTATTTATTGTTATTTTCATACCATCAGAACTTGGCTTGACCATGTATTCCTGGTTTTTGCTTTCACTGAGCTTCGTGCTGCCACCGGGTAAACTGTTTTTTGGATCAGAAAATTTATTAACACTACTAGAAGACCCACTAGATTTAGAACTTAAATCCCCGTCACCGCCACAATGTTGAGCAGATTTTAGTTTATCTATAACAGCACTTAGGGAGCCTTTTCGATTACGAGCTTGACTTGCGTTTGGCTTATTGACTTCTACATTTGGTGGGGAAATTAACGGCTCGGTAATAGAACTATCACAGGACACGGGCGTTATTTCTAACTGCTTTAACTTCATGGGGTTTTTTAATTTCGGACTACTTCTACCGGAACTAGAAAAAGACAAACCAGAATGCTTCTTTTCTTTGTCTCTTGATGTCATTGAGCTGGACCCGTAATTATCTTTGGAAATCTTTTTTGAGAGGTCGTAGCCCGTAGTGCCAGATTTGCCAGATGGAGAGCCGCTAGTTGCGGACTTCAAAGCTGACATGCTAGGTTTTCCCGAGCCCGAAGAGCTATGTTTCGGTGAGGATATACTATGGTTTTTTGGACTTGAGTATCCAGGAAAATGTTTGGGGCTATTCTGAACTGGAGAATGTCTGGGGCTACTGTGGTGGCTGGAGGATCCTGTCGGCTTGCCCAGGCCTTTCACTGTGCTAGGGCTTGGAGACTTCGTTATGGACACAGAGCGGCCGTGAGTTGGACTCGGGCTAAATTTTCGAAGCAGAGAGTTTGGGGACGTTGACCTTAAAGGGGATCCGTCAGTAGGCTTGATGCTCACTGAGACAGGTTTTGTTAACGGATCTTGTTTGGGTGGAACTTTTTCTGGGGGCCCCATAGAGTCGTCCCGCCTCCGTTTTTTCTTCTTTTCTTTACTTCTTTCTTCTCCTGACTTGCTGGACTTCTTTTCAGATCTGATTCTGTCGTCCATTGATTTCATTTGCGAAGATGTTATTGGCGTTATTGTTATAGAGCTTGGTAGAGCAGCCGGCGCCGCTGAACTGATCGGAATGATCTCTATTCCAGGCCGACGATCCAAACAAAGCATTGAAGACAAACTGGACCCGGATCCAGTCACCCCCGCGCCGGAAGAAGAGGATCCTATAGGGGTGATGCTAACCGATGATGGCATGTACGACTTCCCTTCTGTCAAGTCCAACAATAAGGAGGATGTATTCCTCCTTATTTCTGGTTCTTTATTTTTAAGCTTTTGCCTTTTGTGATCAGACTTCTGAAAAGAATTCCTGTAACAATAAAATATAGACGTGTGAATATGCATTTGGAGTAAACATCTTGGCGCATGAAGCTTACATAAAAATATAATTACTAACCTAATCAAATCTTCAACGTCTCCATCGTTGGAGTTGTCCATGTCGGATGATGTGCGGTTGTCCTGGCCACCCAGCGCATCTGTCGCATCCATTCCAGACAGTTCCAGATCCGACGCGAATTCGTTTTGCGATACAGACGACTCTTGACCTTCTATGTCTTCGTTCGTCGAGTTACTATTGATTGTATTATCGTCTTCGTTGACGTAGGCGTCTGAGTTGTCACTCTCACTGTCTGAATCCATCATGTCACTAAGACCAGGCTTGCCCTTTTTTGGACCGGTGGGCCACGCGTCGGAGTCAGCTTTCCGCTTTTTGGATTTTCGTTCCTCCATGATTGGCGCTTTACTCTCGCTAGCAGCGGAGTCTTGGCACATCATAGACAAGTGATGTTGCTGCTCCGAAAGGTACGTGCCTGTGGTAAAAACAGGTAAAAATTACATTGGACCTTATTCTGTGGCCGACATTGTGAACTTAACGTCTACAGGCAAGCATGTAGATCGACTAGCTGAGTATTAAATCCAGTAAACATCACAGTTTTGAATTAATACTTACAAATATTGTGACAAATAAACGTTATTTTAGTATAGACAATTTTAATCGTATAATTTAAAATATCATTATTATTGAATCACTCAAAACTGTTAAATTACCTGATTGTCGCGAGAGTGTGGCGGGTTCATGCTTGGCTCGCTCGCCCCCGGGGTCGATGCCCCCCACGCCGCAGCTAAAATTTTGCTCCAGCGCAGAATAGCCGCCGTTCATCTGTTTCGTAGCCGCCTCTCGCTCCCAAATTTTAATCAACGCCCTGAGAAAAAAAAACAGTGCTGATCTGTTGCATAATATTATACTATACTAGCTGGCCGGGCAAACTTCGTATCGCATCAGAATCAATGAATATTGTGTTAACTTATTAGTTTTTTTATTAAGACTAAATAAATTAACCTCAACAACTGTATGAAAGTCAAAATGAAAAAGTCATTATATTTATACATAGAGACGAAGAGGAGCAAAGGCTATTGACTTCGACATACTACGATAAACACCTCTTCCACATTCATAGTTCTCATTATACATTTTCACCGTTAGTTGGCATACATATATACATAGTTGGTAGTTACAAAATTCACATGGTTTCGGAAAATATCACGCGAGCGCAAATTGCTCACATCCATAAAAAAAAAATGGCCATACCTCAAAGTGATCGGTATCGAGTGGCTCTTCTGCAGCACCTTGGTGATGTAGTCGTCGACGTGGTCGCGGGCGGGCGTGTTGAGAGTGTACACGCTCGCGCGCGGCGACGCCGGGTCCGACAGCTCCAGCTCCACGGTCGCCATGCTCTCCTCCAGCGGGTGCTCCAGCGAGATCGATATGTGTTGCCATGACAACGCGCTCACTTCAAACATCAACACGCTCTCCAAGTCTACCGCTGTGAGAGAACAATGCATTATTAAATAGTTTTGTAAAGAACAGAACCCAGGAAACAGCGTAAACGTGATATGTCATTTTATTTGGACCTTAGAGTAAGTATAACTACCTATAGAGCGCGTGTATGCAAGTGGGATCAATAGGCACGGGTGGGAACATCGTCCTGCGCCGGCCGCATGCGCTTGTAGTCACTCGAGTAGGAACGGTGTGAGCACACGCGAGTGAGATCTATGCGAATATTTGATTAATAATACTGCAAAATGGTTAAATGTTCTGTCGAATCTTGTAAAAACGACACTCGGAAACACATTAAACAAAATTCTAATATCACGTTTCACAGGCAAGCCATATTTCAGTATATTTTTAGATAGAATTGGAATCACGCGTCGCGGCATGAAAGGTGCGCGGGAGGCGAACACTTACTCGTACTCCCCGAACTGCCCCGCGTCCCGCTTTTTCGATAGTGATGTTACGCGTCGATACCAGAAGCGATGTAATATTTCCATATTATAGCATACGTATTTATTACTATCGAAGGCGATGCTTAATATAATGTAGCTTAGGTAACTTTTTTTGTCTGTGTGTCATTTTTAAGCCAATTAATAATTGCGTTTTTGTTTATGAAATGAAAGAAACAATTACTGTTCCTATAAAATTGACCGATTACGATGATATTTTTAAGCTATTGCATAGCTTCTATCGCGGGCCTTGACAATATAAGTTAGCAATCATTAAGATATTTTTTTTTGTCATTTTTTTAACATTGGTAATAAATATTTCAAAAACTAGACGTGACTATTTTAGGCTTGGGGAGACTAGCTAAGAAATCCATAGTGCGATGCTCGGTTTATATCCATTGATTCAATTATAATGGATATCCATTAATATTCTTGGTTCTTATTGCTTGTAAAAACTGCTCTTGAGGTACCGTGTTTATAAATCATTCCACATGGCAGTACACTAATTCGCAGCATAGCTTTTATCTATATTAACTCAATACGCTTAAAATTACTCACAAGGCCATATTTTGTAGAACCACAATTTTTTTACAACAATATGTACCGCGCCGCCGGACCTGTACTTATCGATAGCTGTTGCGTTGGTGCTGCTCGCGTGCCCATCCCTAGCAGTCGCCAACATTTCTATACGTAGATATAGTTCACCGGCCTACGCTGGGTAGTGGGCGCACGGTGTGATATTAGCGCTCTATAGGTACTTATACATACTCAAAGCTTTGGACAATACAAGTTTTAATTTTTTTTACAACACTATCAAAAATTAGCTAAGCGTGAGGTCGTGGAACGCGGCAGGCTGTTAAAGGCTCCTGAGGCGACAAGCGCTATGGGCACTCATCCCCGCAAAAATAGCCCGGTACTATTGGCCTTTTATTTCTTTTTTCCTATTGGCGAATTAAGGACGGTTGCGGCCTTCCTCTGACGGAAATGTCTAAGTTGTCGTCTGCAACAGCTCTGCGCGGTGCTGCTTATTGCAGCTCGTTTCCTGTGGGGGGGGGGGGGGGGGGGGTCGCCTCCTGCGACAGGCAGGTGATACGGTATCACATCTCAGGGCGGGCAGTGCCATTGGCCTGGCACGCTCGACACCGCGCACGTGTATATAGACAGAATGTGGAGTGTTGGTAGTTGGTGTGTACTGTGTAACGTACCTTGCTTGGCCTGCAGCCGCACGCAGCTGGCGAGCAGCGCGTTGAAGAGCGCCTGCTGGCGGAGGCAGGCGAGCAGCGCGGGCACGTGCGCGGGGTGCGTGAACGGCACGCTCGACACCGCGCACGTGTATATAGGCAGAATGTGGAGTGTTGGTAGTTGGTGTGTACTGTGTAACGTACCTTGCTTGGCCTGCAGCCGCACGCAGCTGGCGAGCAGAGCGTTGAAGAGCGCCTGCTGGCGGAGGCAGGCGAGCAGCGCGGGCACGTGCGCGGGGTGCGTGAACGGCACGCTCGACACCGCGCACGTGTATATAGGCAGAATGTGGAGTGTTGGTAGTTGGTGTGTACTGTGTAACGTACCTTGCTTGGCCTGCAGCCGCACGCAGCTGGCGAGCAGAGCGTTGAAGAGCGCCTGCTGGCGGAGGCAGGCGAGCAGCGCGGGCACGTGCGCGGGGTGCGTAAACGGCACGCTCGACACCGCGCACGCCTCCAGCCCGCGCGACTCGCACACGAAGTAGCACTGCGTCTGGTCCGGCAGGTTCTGCGCATACCACCCACCACCACCCGCGAGTTAAGCGTCAGCGTAAGCCGGGTTTAGCTACTTGGGTGCCAAATTTTTAAACTTTGTAATTGTATCATTTCCTAGGTTTGATTTTGTGCATTTTATGTGTTACAGAAAATAATACGAAGAAATTCTTCTCTAAACACAGCATCAAAAGTAGTTGAAATGTAAAGCAGTTATTGACTCGTCAAGGCCCGCTACGGACGCCGGCGTCCGAGTATATAGGGTTTCCTCATACATCTATATAATAAATAGGCGGGGTTTGTTGGGTTAATATTTGAAATATTGTTAACAAAAGTGGAGCCTTGGTGGGGATTAAGGTCGGTGACACTCGATGATGTCACAGTCTGATATAATTGTTATTTGGAAACTACCCCTTCCATTAAAGTTCAAAGCTTTTTAACTTACTTATTATTACGCCAATTTAAAAAAATATTTTTATTGTCATATTTTGGATGACATACATTTTCCATGAATGTAGTCATCAGTAGTCAGTAGTAGAAAAAGTAGTCATCTACCCTATTAGGTCAAACTGCTAGGCAAAGGCTTTATTTTTCTTAGGCAACCTTTTAAGCTATTGCATAGCTTCTATCGCGGGCCTTGAGCGTGGAGACCGAATCCAGAAATTCCGCAACGAAAAAACCTGTCACCCCTCACTCCGATCGGCACAGCGGTGATATTTTATTTTCAACTCTATCACAACCAGGTAGAGTCTAAAATTCCATAAGTAAATTTAATATCGCAGTCTTGTAAGAATACAATATGTAAAAGGATATGAGCTGAATGTTAAACGAAAAAAGGTCGAAATTACCGTGTATTTAAAAATTGTTCCAGTCAGTGAAACGCATAGAATAAAGGCTTATAGTCCTTATTCTGAGGTGAAACGTATCGAAATGTCAAACGCGGCGGGATGACGTGATTCTCAGTTTGAATTTTTAAAAAGTTTTATTATACATCTGTTCACAGAGGTTATAAATATTAGAATTTATGCAATAGCTTTACCACGGCAGTCTCCAAGTGCCACACGTTTTTTTTTTAGGTCGTAACTGTATATTCGATTGCTAAAGCCTCATACCTTAGAGTAAGTATAACTACGTATAGAGCGCGTGTATGCAAGTGGGAACAATAGGCACGGGTGGGAACATCGTCCTGCGCCGGCCGCAAGCGCTTGTAGTCACTCGAGTAGGAACGGTGTGAGCACACGCGAGTGAGATCTATGCGAATATATGATTACTAGCTTTTGCCCACGGCTTCGCCCGCGTTAATAAGTTTTTCCGGGCTAAAAGTACATAAAAACCTTCCCGTTGAATCACTCTATGACTATGACGTTGATACAACTCTTAATAAATAATGCATTAATTTCGACCAAATTTGATTACCATAAAAACGGTTCTAGTGAGTTAATCTTAAAAGATAGACATATACTGTCGCGGACTTTTTTTTAGATCATTTCAAGAGGAATAATTCTTTCATACATATATTTTTGGTATCTTGAACCGTTTTCGCAGCGCACGCAATGGAAGCCCTCAAGGATGAATAATTTTCCCCGCTTTTTTCACGTTTTCCATTATTTCTACGCTCCTAATAGTTGCATCGTGATGTTATATAGCCTAAAGCCTTCCTCGATAAATGGTCTATTCAACACAAAAATAATTTTTCAATTCGAACCAGTAGTTCCTAAGATTAACGCGTTCAAACAAACAAACAAACAAACAAACTCTTCAGCTTTATAATATTAGTATAGATTAATACTGCAAAATGGTTAAATGTTCTGTGGAATCTTGTAAAAACGACACTCGGAATCACATTAAACAGAATTCTAATATCACGTTTCACAGGCAAGCCATATTTCAGTATATTTTTAGGTAAAATTGAAATCACGCGTCGCGGTATGAAAGGTGGCGCGGGAGGCGAACACTTGTACTCCCCGCACTGCCCCGCGTCCCACTTTTTCGATAGTGATGTTACGCGTCGATACCAGAATCGATGTAATATTTTCATATAATAGCATACGTATATATTACTATCGAAGGCGATGCTTAATATAATGTAGCTTAGGTAACTGTTTTTGTCTGTGTGTGATTTTTAAGCCAATTAATAATTGCGTTTTTGTTTATGAAATGAAAGAAATAAATACTGTTCCTGAAAAATTACCGATTACGATGATATTTTTAAGCTATTGCATAGCTTCTATCGCGGGCCTTGACAGTATAAGTTAGCAATCATTAAGATATTTTTTTTGTCATTTTTTTAAACCTTGGTAATAAATATTTCAAAAACTAGACGTGACTATTTTAGGCTTGGGGAGACTAGCTAAGAAATCCATGGTGCAATGCTCGGTTCATATACATTGGTTCAATTATAATGGATATCTTCTTAATATTCTTGGTTCTTATTGCTTGTAAAAACTGCTCTTGAGGCACGAATTAAAGATAGAATGGATAGAGTTTAGCATCAATTTACTAAGAAAACCAGTGTCGCCAAACTCACACATGCATATATTCGCATACTATCATCTCTTCATTATGATTGGCCAAAATCACCAATAAAGATAAAGCGTATAATACAAAATCATTTGCATTAAATTTAACCTTAATGCCATTATATAAACTTCGTATTCTAAAAATTCACATGACTTCATACGACATTATTCCTTCAGTCTGAATTTTGATTTTAATTCGATTTCATACCGCTAGTCCACGCGAGATGGCGTATAATCGCAATGGCATTCATAAGAACTCAATTGCAGTTGTTTTAAGATAAGTTATTGAATGACACCCAGTACGCTACGCATGCCGGTAATAGTGTTGCACCCATACGTTACCTTTTTGTAAACCTATCGATGGTGTTTGTTTTATAACTAACATTAATAAATGAAATGGACTTATAACAAAATTATATAATATTAATTTGATAAGTACTGGAAAAGTTGTTGGAACTGTCTTGAATACAATTTTAACTCAGTAAATTAAAAAATATTTTAAATTTTAAGTATATATTTTAAATTCCTACTTTATAATTTCAATACTGCAGACATGTATGTTACACATACTATATTAGCTACACAGCTTATATAGCTAGTTTGCAATAAATTATAATGAGTATATATACTTATCATAGTGATTTCACTGCTGGGGTTAAGAGAGTAAGAGTAGACTTCACGTCTAAGCAAAACGTCAACCGGCAAGGCAAGAAAATATCCTTTGACGGACAGCAGAATTATGCCGGCCTGCTAATAGCTTCTGCAAGTTCCGTTTTAAGAATCCAATATCATAAGACTTGGAAACATTCGTGCCCGGCAACTGTTCCACAGTTTAATAGCAAAATTACGAACTTCTTAACCCGATTGATATGGGCTGACATAGAAGAAATCACTAAGCAGTGGTTTCGCAAGCCAGCACGCGTGGTTCCCCTAAGGAAGTGTGAGGATGGCCTAAGGTTAAACTTTTGTCCAGAGCACTCACCAAGACACGGACGATAGAATACACTAAGTGAGGCAATGTCTCGGCGTAACTGCATTGATTCCAAACTGAATAGTGCTTTGTGCTATTTATGAGTGGTCGTATCGCTTGTTGAGCGACATGCTCGTCTCGTCAAGCAAAAGTTGTTTAATTTTGTACCTGGATCTGACTCGGTAATATTTTACGCTTTTTGGGGGCAACAATTTCTTGTGCTTCGTTTGAAGAAGATACGCCTGCGTTTAAATTTATGATTTCAGGTTTACTTTGGAATCCACCACCCTAAGAAATAACATTAACGATGAGATATCAAGTAATACTCATAATATAATATCAAGTAACATAGCTGATCAAACATTGTTAACCTATAAAGCAGACAGGCACATTTATATGTAATTAAAAACAATTATTTAAAACTATGTGTTGTCTCAATAAAAAGCTTTTCCCGTTAGAAAAGCCCCTAAAACGCAGTACGACGCATAGAAAAAATATCCATTATATCCCATGGGAGCAAATTACCGGAATAAAAGTAGCCTATATGTGTTAATCCAGGGTATTATGATCTGGCTGCGGACGACAACTTAGACACTTTAGCCCGGGGAAACCCACAAACATTTGCATTTATGATATTACTAAAATAAGACAAGAAGTAAGATAAGATTAAAAAGGGTATTTTTAAATAATAACCTATAGTTTTTTTAATAAATTTATGTAGTAAAATAAAACAATAAAATAAATATTATGGTGTGTGGCTTTCTTATAATTACTTATTGATTGATGAATTAGAATATTTATATGAGCTTCTGCATTCACTTTAAAATTTTGATTTCCCCTTTTTTTACATTACACATCTTCTACAAAATGTTCTGAACATATTACGGAAAATTTGGAAGGAAACCAATTTAACCTTCCCGTAGCAGTGATCCAACTTTCCTTAATAAATTGATCTTTTGGAAAACTGAAAATTAACAATCTAGTATTGTTTCATTAATTAATTATTATATCGACCACAGCTATGCATCACAAGCGGATCATGCATCAGATAACTTTTCGTACTTTTCTGCATAACATAACGCTTCGGTGAAAAATTAATAATTATCGATAATATTTTATCGACCACGCATGCACTAATTGAGTAGCGATGACATTATGAATTGGTGATAAATCATTCTAGAACAACTGATTTTCGTTTGCGACAATTAACCATATAGTGAAAAGAATAAGGAACATTTTAAATTGTAATTTTTGTGTCATGTTTGACATAGAAAATCAACATACATTTTTCAACTAAATAGCAATATACCAGAAAATATTACTTACCGATGGTACGAAATACCTCCGTGGGACACATTTTTGGTACGGCTATTATTTTTGCATTCCAGAATAGCATAATAGGGCATTTTAATATTTTTAAATATTTTTTCCAATCATTAAACCTTTGACAATGCGCAATGACGACTGAGACCGTTCAAACAGTGAGTTTGTACTGCATTCTAAACTAGTGTATCAAAGGTTACGCCCACTTTATAGTTCTATCTCTATCTCTGTTCTGTGTCTTGAGGTACCGTGTTTATAAATCATTTCACATGGCACTACATTAATTCGCAGCATAGCTTATTATACAAGGCCATATTTTGTAGAACCACAGTTTTTTAACAACAATATGTACCGCGCCGCCGGACCTGTACTTATCGATAACTGTTGCGTTGGTGCTGCTCGCGTGCCCATCCCTAGCAGTCGCCAACATTTCTATATAAGTAGCTATAGTTCACCTGCCTACGCTGGGTAGTGGACGCACGGTGCGATATTAGCGCTCTATAGGTACTTATACATACTCTAAGCCTTATACTAATGATGACGTATCAGTCAAAGCCTGTGGCGCCCCCCTAGAGCCTTTGACGCCATTCCTGGGATTTGGTCACCCGGGCTCACGATGAAGTCGGATGAAGGTCGTTTGCAAAATCCTTCTGCGGACGTCTCGCTCTTAGCAAACGAAGGCGACCCAGAAACACTACAAGCCAACCGTAGATAATAATATTACATCCTTAACTCACCACAAAAAGTCCTTTGCTAAGGTTAAGCTCGACAGTCTTGCCGGGCGTCAGTTTGTTATACGCTTGTTGCGCGACCAGACCCAGCATGGGTTTCGCGTTGGCCCAGTCTCCGGCCACTTCCACCTAAAATTATACAATACCAATTACTTAATTAGGCCATCTCGGTGAGTTTCATGTTATTTGTGTTCTAAATATTATATTAAAGACTAACATTTGCAATAAATAAATTTAAGCAGACAAAAGCTACATTCGTTTTTATAGCATAAATGCTTGGAATTATATAATGCTGCCTAAAATAATATGAAATACCTCAGTAGTCGCATGAATAAGCTTTGCTAGTCCCGCACAAAGCGGCGTGGGCTGAGAGAGTTTCAATGTGAAACAAGCGGGCAGCATCGCGCTGTTTTGAGGTACCAGTTGTGCATATATTGGAACATTGCTGAAACAAAATATTACATATATGATGTCAATTTTCATCATATATAGCAAATCAGCTACGAAACGTTCCTAAAAATAAATACAGTTCTTCTTGTTTTTCATTTGAATTTGGCTGTTTATGTTTTAGAAATGATTGTTTTTTAACTAATTACGAAGTCTACAGCCGGAGGTCGCAAAAAAAAAACAAAATGAATTTAATAAATTTAATTTAAAAGTAATAATTACAAAGAAATTATAACTAATTAAAATATGTTGATAATTGACCGATGCTAGATCAAGAATGCGGCGCGGTTGCTATGGCGGTTTCATGTGCCCTCCGATTGATCAATCGTCAATGGTAGGCACGTTCCGCTGACGGTGCAACACGTGTAGCTTCTAGTGTTTTCAGGGTGATGCATACGTAGCGCTTTCTATACATTAGCTATGCGTAACAAACTCAAGTATACATTCGGGTAAGGAAAAATAATAATAACATACCCTTTGCCAGATCTTGATCCGCTAGATATAATGGCTGATAGCTGCAGTTTATTCGCAGTAGAACCTTCCAGTAGCACTGTTGCCGACTGTCCTATGGGCGTGTGTGAGGGAGCCACTAACGACGCTAATCCATTGGAAGTGGATGGCTTGCCCATTATAAGTAGATCCGTAGTGAGGGGCTGTAAACCTTTATCTTTGTCTAGCAGCTCATATGGAGATACAAAATACGTGAGGCGCATTGCGTGACCTGTAAAACAATTTTGTTTTTTATAATCACAATGAAAAGTGTTCATATACGCAATATTTAATGGTAAGTATAGTATAATTCAAACATAATGGTGTCCGCAGTCTAAAGGGATTATTATCTAATAACTGGTATGGCTGAAGGAGTTTCTTACGCTGATTCTTCTTTCCAGCAATAACACGTTCCGTAGTTGTGGTATATTCATGACCGTTTAAAAGAGCTTTGAAAAAAGACAATTTTAATAATGACTATTTTGACTTTGACTCATTTGGAAGATTTGCGAATAATTCGCCAAACAACTTTGCCAATAAATATGACAATGAATTATGAAAATAACAAGCTGTTTACACACTCGTATTCGTGATTATTCGTCTGTACTCGGCAAGCATCTACATCAGAGGTAATGGGTACAAAAGGCCTTAGACTTGGTACAAGGCCTCTGATGATGTCCCAGAGTCAAATGGTATTATACTTAGTCTGCGGAACTGGTAAGTTGCGTCAAAGTACAAACAATGTTTCCGATTTAACTAAGCACCTTTTTTGGTAATGATTGCATGCTCGGTGAGTCTGGGAAATTTGTATGTAATAAATAAAATTTAACCTCCTCTCCGTTTTTGAAGGAAACCAATGGGACTCTTATGAACCTGTGCCCAAGGGTCCTTGATGTAGTTCTGAAGATGCCGTAACGTGCAAAGATCTTCTTCCAGACTCTGAAGGGCACTGAATGCTTTACATTTCACCTGAAATCAATAACTTCTATTGAGAAAACTACTTTATATTAGTTTGTATTTTTCTATTATAAGAACATACACAAAGCTCATATAATTTCAATTAACTGGTTCCTCAAAACATAATATACTAGTGTTTGTTCAGTAGCCGATATTCGATCATCGAATTTAATATATTAACACAAACTATACTATATGAACTTAATAATGTCAAAACTCACACTCATCCATGCGCACAGTGTATTTAAAAAGGGGTACTGTGTTTTTTTTTACATATTAATATGTTATTATTTCTATACACATAGAAAATATTACAATAGGAACATACCTTTTTTTCTGCATTAAGTTGATACACAGCGGTAAGTCCCTCTAATTGAGCAGTAAAGTCTGCAAAATCTCCTCTTGATATACAATTTACAAGTTCTTCACAACTTTGCTGTTCTATCTAAGGTACAATACAATATTATGATTATAAATAATTTTACAATAAATGAAATAACAAGTTAGTGAATAGATTGCAACTACCCTGCCTTCATGATGAATTTTGACATCTTTAACTCCCCCAGATGATTCAACAAGGATTTCTAAATAAAACATATCTGATGATATAAAGAGATTTACGCCAGATGTTCCCACAACAAATTTCAATCTGAAAAACAAGGATATTTCATTCTTAGTCATGTATATAATTATTCTACGTGAATGTACACAGAGCAGAGATACAAAATAAATGCATCTTCAATAGATTGACCATTAATAATATTATATATGAATGAATTTGTTATTCTTTTATATTATTTAAAAGAATAATAAATTTGAACTGGGGTCAAACTTATAATCAAAGTACATGGTATACATACCCAAGTTGTCTGGAAAGACATTCAAGCCTTTCTATAAGACTCTGCAGTGAAGTAATTTTTATACAATGCTGTAAGCTGTCTAGACATTTTTGGAGAATCATTTTGTCTGCGCTGTCCACACCCCATCTTTTATCCTGCATATTAAAATTGTTTTGATTTCAGTGAGTATAAAAAAAATGTACTTACAGAAGCTCTTTTTATTTGAAGACATTATAATTACTAATGACTCATACAGGTTGAATTTTAGAAACCAGGCAGTAAGGGCTGCTACTTAAACAAGAAAAGTAAGTCCAACATTATTGGAAATATTAAGATCTGCATCCATTTTAAAATAATTAAAACTCAACAAGAAAATGGGCAATTTAAGCAAAATCCTTTTTGATGCCAACAATTCTTTTGTTTATAAGGATAAAGACTCAATTTTTAGGTCACAAGGCTATTCAATAAGTAATCTAGTACCACTAACATGCAATGCAATACAATGCAATCAGCCCTGTTTTATATACTGCCCAATGCTGAGCACGGGCCTCCTCTACAACTGAGAGGGTTAAGGCCATAGTCCACGCTGGCCTAGTGTGGGTTGGCCGACTTCGCATACCTTCGAAATTCATAGAGCTTCTCAGGTATGCAGGTTTCCTCTCAATGTTTTCCTTCACCATTAAAGCAAATGATAATTCACAAAGACTACACACAACATTTTAGAAAAGTCAGAGGTGTGTGCCCCGGAAAGGGTGATAGCCTAGTTGGAAGTTGAACGGACTGCCGAGATGAATGTCCGCAGGTTCAAAACTATTAAGGTATTCTAATCCATATATTTTCTGTATAATATGTGTACTGTACTTTTTATGTAACTTAACAATTAGGTGATAGTTACTACAAAAAGTGTGATTTCTAAGCCACATAGCAAATAAATGTGGTTCAAATAAAATTACTCACCAGCATCGCCATTCTCACAGCTTTAGAGGTCTCAGACAAATTTTTGTACTGTGATGTTTTAGACCTCAATTTCTCCATAAGGATTTCCTTTTGGAGTTCCTTTGATTTATCTATCAACCCGTTTGCAGATGCCATGATTAAATTTCCGTCAGTCATTTTTTTTTTAATTAAAGTACTTTTAGTAAAAACACTACTCCGATAACACAAGAACAATCACTGAGCTACATCGAACATCTGATTCGTATTATTCCCTTTTTATTTAAATCAGTATTCACTCCCGATATATTGAAATTTAAAGATTTTAACAAAATACCAATTTCATCTTAATATACAATTATAATTCGTGGTTTTGTTCGATAAAAATATTATTTTCGTGGAAGAAGGCTAGCCTGTCAATTACACGCGATGCCATTTGCTATAAATGCTGTAATGCGGATAAATAATGTATGTATCATACTATCACCACAATTGACATTTGCGGCGCTAGTATCCTTATGGTAACTACGTGAGTGAAAGAGTAAGACTGAGTAGTTCCTACAAATTGCGGCTGTTATAGAGCACCGGTACATTATAAAGTGGGTAATTACGAGGCCAAATGCCAAGGGAAAGTAGGTGCGTTTGAAAACCTGTGACAGACTGTGATTTTATTTGAATGACTTAATACATATATAATTACTATGCTTAGTCTCATGATAAGGGGTCGTCCATTAATCACGTGATGTGTTATAGCAACTTTTTCCCCCCTCCCTCTCAGGTGATATGTAGTGAGGTTTTAGACAACCCCCCCCCCAAAGATATTAAGTGTATTTTTAAAGTATGTCTAATTAGATTTAATTTGAATCACGCACCGAAAGTAAATACACGTGATATATCACTATACCGCCCCACCCCTTGTGACGTTTCGTGATCTTTTCCGAACCCCTTCCCCCTCTTTCAAGCCTCACGTGATTAATGGACGACCCCTAAGTAATTATTTATAAGAAATTATTGCACAATACTCTAGGCTTAGGCTCTAGGTAATTTCAATGATAATCTGCATACTATTATTATGTAGTATCGTAACTTTTATTTTACAATTTTGTTAGAGTGCGTTTCAAATTATACTATAGTGCATTTCAAATCTTTTTACCGATGGCGTGAATTGGCACCCCTGTCTGACAAGATGGTGGACATTATGGAGAAAATTCCCGCCATTTCAGTTTTAAAAATATAGGATTACCAGAGGATCAATGTATTTCCTTGAATAAAATACCATAATATCTAAAATAATAAACAATAATTGTTTGTCGGGGTAACTACCGACATAGGTATACGTGGGCACACTAATAAAACACACAACGAACGTAACACATTCCTACACGCAAAAACTATTGAACAAAATTGAAAGAAATTTGGCATGGAGATGGATTAACGCATAGCCTATTTTTTAAACATAGGGTTCCAATTTTATAGGAAAAGCTGATTCTATAAATTAGCAACCCATCAAAATTGCGAACTCTTAAAAAGTACAGCTTGGCAAAAAAGAGTGTGGATTTAATGAGGGCGCCTAAGTCTAATATAACACTAATATGGCAACCCAGTATACTACGACGTAAACTGTTTAGATACTTGTTATTTTTCAATGAGTATCACGTGGCACATTGTGTTTGGCCCAGGGAGATTATAGTGGGTATAAGGTTCTTGGTTTGGCCAGGACACAGGAATCACAATTAAGAAAAAAGCAACTTGGTGATGAAAAAATATTTCTTACGAAAACCTCTTGTTTGATGTAACTCACAGTTTTGTTCATTTATTGTTGTTTATCTACTGAGTCTTTAGGGATGCTTTCCAATCGTCAGGTAAATGTTATTTGTATAGAAGAACAAAGAGATTTATAATACATGCAAAAGAAAAGAGGTTTATTTTTTGCACTAGGTCTTTGATAAGTTGATTTTGTAAGTAGTATTGAGTCCATTGAATTATGAATAATATTACATGGAAGCATCTGCTCACTCACGAAATTATTTGTTATCAAATAATTTAGTAGCCCTTCTTATTCTCGCGAGATTCGAGCTGGTGTAATCATCGTTAGAAAATACTATTGTAGTATAAATATCCGTTCATCGTATCTTAAACATTTAGGAAAATTAAACATTTTATATCTTCATTATTTATTTAAATAATACAAAATTTCTATTAAAATTAATCCGATTCTAAAACACTTTCATCTAAATATTCTACCCCAGAAAACTATATTGTGTCTTGGCTAGATGTTCCTGCAACAACAAAATCATCTGATTCTGAAGCAGTGTCGCTGCTGCTGTCTTCTCTGTGGTTAATAACCAATTATTCAATATCATGATACATAGTCAAACCCCTATCATAATATTCCTTTTCAATTTTCATAATGTGATGGCAGGAATTCTTACAATCTTCAGCAGTAATAGCTAAAAGTGCTTGTTCAGCTGCCATCTGTTGGAGTAAAATATTACTAATTATGAGTTCAAGTTAATAACATTAAGAAAAAATAATAATGTACTAGATCTCTACCTTTATGTTAATGGACCCTACATTGGAGTGTACATAGCTTTCATCCAAATAAATAACATGTTTTTGTAATTCTGTAGGCAGATTTTTATTATGCATTATTATTTTTAAATATTGCTCTCTCTTTGGAACCTTTACCCCGCAAAAGCGTTTTACTATGGCCAGATCCGGGACTAAAATCTAATATCAAATATATTACATACCTGCTTTTTTACGGTGTAGAAGAAATGAACCCTTTGTCTAATTACGCATAAGTCAAAATCATCGAGATCTTTCTTTGGTCGACCTTTCCGATGTTTCCCAGGTGTAGAAAAAATGCCATTATTTTGTCCACCTTCTTCAAAAAAAAATCTTATAGCATTGATTGATTTACCTAAAATAAATACCAAACATGCATGAACTTTCAAAACATTCATATTTTTTTTCATGTCTCAAGTATCAAAAAATTAAGTCAGTGTATAAGTGGTTTGTAAACATAACCTTTGTCAACAAAACACTAAAATATCGTAAATGTTACGTTGCTCATGTTATAAACCAGTACAAAATGTATGGTTCGACTTGTAGAATGTAAATAATTTGCATAAATACCTGTCATATCGGCAACTCTCTGATAAACATTGTCAATTTGATACAAAATTTGTCCCGCTTGAGATTCAGCCAAACATCGAAAAAAACTTGGTATATCACTGCTCTACCACTACTACGAATCGTTTTGTTCATTTTAATTAATAAAACAAGCAACGATCGTAGAAGAATTTACAGAATTCCGTCGAAAATAACTTAGCGTAAACAACGATGACACAGAATCTACTAACAATTTGACACAAATGACAAGTCTAATAGTGTTGCAACAAATAATTAGTGTTAGTTCTTATTTTCACCGCGTGTGTCCTATTTTGAGTATCATCTGCAAATTATTTGCAAATCATCTGCAACTTGGGACACCAAGGAGCCAATCGCGAGGCTACCTACAATTATCTGCAGCATCTGCAAACGCCCACGCGACAAGCCACACAATAGAGCCCACTAAAGACCATTATAATACTGTGCCCACTGCTTGAGCACGTTTTTTTCTTTTTCGGATGACTTTACGGCCAGTGGCCTGAAGCGAGTCGGCTTTTCTGACCACACCGGACTTTCGGGCGAACGCTTTTGGCGTTCTAACTCTTTACATTTAGACGAGCACGCTAAGGGCTCCCCCAAAGTGGGTGCTCAGGGTGGTCTTTGGAAGATGATGCAGATATTCAGCGATTAGGGGATTTAAGGGGTGTAATACACCAATCTATCAATTGCTTTCATCGGCACGCGGGCCGAAACATGGGACGCGGCAAGGTCCTCGATGGCGAGGACGGCACAGCGGTCTTGAGGAGTGTAAAAGTTTCAATAACTCGTGCTTTCTTTAGATGGCCAGGACCGAACGGGGACGCCTCCAGTTCGCGCGGTCAATTGGAGTATAAATGGATGAGTTTCGTATGAGCGGGACCACCTCTACAGCCGAGATGGTTTAGGCCTTAGTGCTCCACGCTAGCCTAGTGCGGGTTGGCAGACTTCACATACCTATCTTGTATATCATATCTTGGGAGATATAAAATACTGTCAGGCAGGCAGACCTGTGTATTTTTACCCAGTTAGTTTAAAATTTGCTTATTACATAAATCTATATTCATGAGAAGCCTTTCTGTATCAAAATACCCTGTCGTTTAGACTTTCGTTAGCGGTTACAGTATTTCAGTTGGTAAATCTCGTTTATAATACCCTAAACTTTAAAGGATTGTTGTTAAGTAAATCCTGCGTTTTAGACTAGGATCACCGTCGACGCGAATTGTTTGGATTGTATAACGTGTTAATGAGTTATTTTAAAGTAGTTTCTAATTTAAAATATGTAACATACATAAGTACAAAAACAGACATAGCGCCTTTATCCCCGAAGAAATTGATAGGCACAGTCAGCAACATAAATATCTGTACAAAATCAAAATTTCAAATCCCCTATATAGGTACGCGTTAAGTTAAACTGAAAAAAATTCTTGGTATGAAGTAAAGCAAATTTCTTTTATTTTATTTTTGTGAAGAGAAAAAAAAAGATAAGTAAGAACACAAAATTATGTAGGCAATTAGCTTTTGCCCGCGGCTCCGCCCGCATTAAAAAGTTTTTCCGAGATAAAAGTCCCGGTTTATATTTCTCCGGGATAAAAAGTAGCTTATGTGTTAATCCAGGACATGATCTACCCGTGTGCCAAATTTCATCGAAATTCGTTCAGTAGTTTTTGTGTAAAAGAGGAACAAACATCCATACATTCTTACAAACTTTCGCCTTTATAATATTAGTAGGATTTGAAATTTTGAATTTGTTCAGCTAATTATGCTAGTGACTGTACATACTTCAAATATGTAATATTCACATAATATAGAGTTAATATTCATGAGTGGTTGAAAACCCTAACTTCTCGGAACAAGTGTTCGGCTCTAATAAAATAATGTATTTTACAACAAACTATATCAAAGAGAATTCTGAATCATAATACACATGGAAAAACTACATTAAAAAATAACAAAAGTGAGATTATCGAAAGACATTGCACAAAAAGAATTATTTATTTAAATAATAAATTGTATCTGGATGTTTATTCGATGTTACCATTTGTAAATAGATCACTCTATCAGATATCTTTACATCCAATAGTCGTTTATTTAATACATACATACATATACACTCACGCCTGTTATCCCCGAAGGGGTAGGCAGAGGCGCAACTAGTGCACCCACTTTTCGCCGTTATTCCGCCCCATGATGTGATAGGGGGCGAGCCTATCGCCATATAGGGCACAAATTCCAGACTCCGAGCTGATACTGAATAGAAAAACTTAATATCACTTTGCCCGACCCGGGGATCGAACCCGAGACCTCAGCTTTGCTGTCGTACTGTAATACAACTACGCCACCGAGGCAATCGTTTATTTCAATATTGTAATAATGTTATCTGTTAGTGTACAGTTGATAGACTAAGTGCTTGGGCTTTTTTTATTGTTTTAGATATTGTGGCTCATGCTGTGATTGCTTATAATCAGTTTTACGTGACTACAGCTATAAATATGTATAGGTTTTAAAAGAAACGGAGTTTAAGGTAACGGAGTTTACCATAAACTCCGTTACCAATCCTTAATCAATAAATAAATATATTATTTCTAAGTTCAATCAAGTTTTCTAGGTTCAATCTGAGCCACCACTTTATCTTGCCTGTATGGATTTTGATAAATATAATATTATAATACGTATGTGGTTAATAAGTATTTTTTTTTCATTTATTCAATAGTTCATACGCTTTTTAACCGACTTCAAAAAATGGAGGAGGTTCTCAATTCGACGGTTTGTTTTTTTTGTATATGTTACGCGATTACTCCGCCAATTGTGGACCGATTTTCAAAATTCTTTTTTTTTCGAAAGGAGATACTTCTGAAGTGGTCCCATAGTCACCAATTCAGGATCTGATGATTGGATCTTGGAGAAATCGAGGGCAACCCTCAAATTGTATGGGCCAACACATCGTTTTATTTCGGAAATATTATGAAGTACTATACTATTTTATAATTAAGTAACAAAAAAGCAATAAATAAAAACTTTTTAATAAAAAATAAACCGACTTCAAAACCACTGCAAACCAAATAATAATTCAACTTTATATTCGCTTAGTAAGTACATACTTATATATGGAGTCGGTGCCTAATTTAAATTGAACAATATTTTCGTATATTTGATCTTGTATTTCCTTGGCTTAGCTGGCTATTCAAATTAGGCATCGACTCCAAATATACGTATAGGTATACTTACTAAGCGAATATAAAATTGAACTATTTTTTGGTTTGCAGTGGTTTTGATCTTAAATAGGCACTGACTCCAAAATTGCTTACCAGTATATAAGTAATGCTATCGTATATTTATTTACTATTAAATTATTTTTTGGTTTTTAGTTTTTTTAGTCGTTTTTGAAGGCGGTTTAATTTTTTGTTAATGCTTTTAACTTTTATTCTTTCTTTATTTCAATACCAGTATGGCAGTATATTCATATCGTTTAACAGCTATTGATATTTATATAGCACTAGGCGTTGCTCGTGGCTTCGCTCGCGTAAAAAGCTCTTACCGCTACAAACGTTCTTAAACCACTAGCGATGTATAGCGCCATCTTTAAGACGTTAGCGTCCTCTGTTTAAAAAATCCCATTATTTCCCATGGGAGGGAATTACCGAGATAAAAATTAGGAATGGCGATAGGACTCTCATATGTAAGAGTCCGTCTGGGTGGGTACCACCACAATATTTATTTCTACCGCCAAGCTGCAGTGTGCATGCACTGTTGTGTTTCGGTTTGAAGGGCATTGTAGCCAGTGTAACTACAGGACATAATGAGACTTAACATCTTGCGTCTCAGGATGACGAGCGCAGTGGAATGCCATACAGTACTTTGTAACCCAAGGTGCTGGATGGTGTTTTTACTGTTTATGGGTGGTTGTATCGCTTACCATCAAGTGAACGACATGCTCGTCTCGTCATTCGATCCCATAAAAAAAAGCCTACGTGTTAATGTCGGACATGGTCTATCTGTGTGCCATATTTCATCCAAATCCGTTCGGTATTTACTTCTAACAAACGTTCAAAAATTCTCACAAACAAGTTAAGATAAGAAGTAAGACAATCAGCAAACGAAAAAGACGGTAACATGATGGTAAGTGATACGATATCAGAAGAATCACGAATGCGCTGAGATTAAGAAAATAAGATGTCACGCTTCGAGAATAACTCGAGAATTGTTACTCACCAAAGCGATGCAACAACATGCTATCTCTTCACTTTGGTTTTTTGAGAAACATTGGTACTATCCTGCATGAGCTGACATTTATGTTGAATTCAAATGTATTTACTAGGTGGTACTACCACCGTAACATATAGTTTGGTGTCTACGCACGTCTTATCCTGCTTCATCAGAAACAGTTATAGAACTTACAAAAAAGGCAATCAAATCTAAACCTTCCGACTTGAAGTGGGTTTGTTAGAGCTACATATCCCGTACTTACGTGTTTTGTTACAGTTTAAATGTGTAGCTTAAAAATATCTCCGGGTGGCAAAAGTCAAAATATTATATTGGCAATGATTGGGACCAATAATCTTAGTCTTGTTATTACCTTCTTCTTCTTGAAAATTAAAAAAAAACACGATCGGGGGCTTTTAGGAATTTGCCCTAACAACATAAACAAAAGACCCATAAAGTACCGTGTCTTTATATCTCACTCAGGGATAAAGTCTTCAATGTGGCGGATTCCTTTCGATTATCCATCTCACGTCCGACCCAAACTGAAAGGATCAAAAGGCTCCGATAAGTGTCACGAAAATACTAACGAATCAAATTAAAGATGCTTTTGGCTCTTTGAAACTTACTTTACAAGTATACGGGCTTCGTTCACAATGGTGCTTCTTGTTAAAGGTTTCATGCATTTAAATTAAACTCCTTGTATTTTAGAATAGGTATGGAATTTTATCTCCACGAAACCTCACCGAGGATTACTATTAATGTTAAAACACACACACACTCACGCCTTTTTTCCCCGGAGAGGTAGGCAGAGGTGCAACTTAGTGCACCCACTTTTCGCCGGCGTAATCCGTCCCATGATGTGATAGAGGGCGAGCCTATCGCCATATCGGGCACAAATTTCAGACTCAGCGCCAGGCGGATACTAAATTCTAGAAAAATCAAATACCACTTATGCCCAATCCGGGGATCGAACCCGAGACCTCAGGATTGCAGTCAAAACACTTTTGAAGCGAACTAGTTATAAAAACACTCATCATCCAATTTTCGCCATGTGAAATCCGTCCCATGATGTGATAAGGAACAAGTCTATCGCCACAAATATCGGTCAAAGTCCAGACTCCGGGCTGTATCGACCAGTAAAACCCAATCTCACTTTGATCCACCCGGGATTCGAACCCAAGACCTCAGAGCGATGTCGTACCGCGCACACAATATAACGATGGCGTCAAGGCAAATTACTGAAACTAGTTCTATTTGTTACAATCCATAACTTAATTAAGTTTATCTAATTTAAACAGTAACGTAAAAAGCATGTTATCTAAGGTTATGTATAATGTACATACTAACTTGAACTGTAACTTGAAATAATCTACATACTAATAGAAGAACATGGTTTCCGAATGTTCTACTCCAAGGACGTGGATGAATATTATTTACGTGAAAGTTACTTACAAGTTGAATGGCTCGGGGCGTTTCCTAATTATTTTATGTAGGTATACGCGTCTGCACTTGTCAAGCAAGTGTGTGAATCCTTTGAAGATGTAGATGTTTCATCAAAACTTATTACAATTTAATGTTTTGTAACTTGCTATGGATTTATTTATTCCTATAAATACGAATACTACGAGGGTAGGTACATGGGTATATACGATTCTATCTATCGTCTATATTTTTCGATCAAAAAATTTTGTCAATTGTCCAAATAATTATCGCAAAAAGTGTACTTGTAGTGTATTTATTTATATAAGTATTAGATAGAAGTTGTAGTAGATAGAAGCTGTTTTACAAAGCTAATTATTGCTATAGGGTAGTTTCCCATGTTTGATTTTATATGTCGGAGTGACTAAAATACTATAAAATAGGATGCTAGCTAATTACCAGTATTTCAATATTGCATAGTGAGATTTAAAATACACAATGTTGCAGATTAATTTGAATTTGTAAAATAAGTTGTTGATTTGACTATTTTTATTTATGAATATTGTATTACTGTTGACTTCAATGAATCGAGTAGTATGAAATTATGTAGAGGGGAGCGAACCTTTATAATGAGAGTGCAGACGCGCTTCAGGGCATTCGAAGTTTAGTTGGCTAGCTCAACAGAACGTTGTTATTACTCTGTATTGTTGTTCAGACGAAATATATTACGTTTATATGAGAAAAACCAGCTTTTAATTATTATTGAAAACTTAAATCATGACGAAGTCTAAAACATGGAAATACCACCTTCGCCCATACCTCCATCATCCAACTCCGAAATATACATTATTTTAGTTGTAACAGAAAATCAGCATTAAAATCGACTGAAAAATAAAGTGGTTATTCAATATTTAAATAAACTTGTGAGCAAAAGTGAGGGCGTGGCGGGGATATCGCGCTATCTCTTTCGCACGTACGCAGCGTTATGGCCGACGGCGCTTGGTGACGTCACAGCCTAGTTTTGCTGTTTTTTGAAAGTAAAGAAAGAAAGAAATAATTTATTTGGTTTTAGTAACATAAACAAAAACTAATAACTTTTGACAGCTACCTCTTCCACCAAATTTCAAAGCCTAATAACTTACTATTGCACCAATTTTGAATTTTTTTTTGTCGTTAGATTTTGGATAACATACATTTTTCATAAGTGTATTTAAAAAAGCAATCCAATACCCTATTCGAATAAGTTTCAGGTTTAAAGAAGCTCCTTAATTAATAATAAGTACAAGATGTAATGTAACCCTGTATAAATAATATGATTGAAGCAATTGAGATAAAAGTGAAACAGTTGAATATTGCAACGTATTTTACGTTTGTAGCATATCCATGTTCGTAACAAGGCAACGAGCACTGCTTGCAACTGACGCGTTTAAAATGCATTTTTTTTGCTTTGTGTCGACGCCCAACGTGTACATATTTGTTATCATGTTGGAGATAAGCCTTACATCCATAAAATGAGCTTAGGCATTCAGTACAAATCTTGAGTTTTGTCTGGATTGTGTTACCAATGAAATTGAGTTTATGAAGGATTTGATCCCTATTAATAAAGAGCAATAAAACTGAGCTTGTATGTTGTTAATTTAACAGTTTATGAGTACAATATGAAAGAATGCTGGATAAAATTACGATTTGAATGTCTGATATGAATACTTAACGCTTAAAATGCTGGTCGTCAGCTGTGCTGCGAAGGCACAATGTAGGCAGTAGTTTTTAAGCTATTGCATAGCTTCTAATTTCTATCGCAGGCCTTGAGCGTGGAGACCGAATCCAGAAATTCCGTAACGAAAAAACCTGTCACCCCTCACTCCGACCGGCACAGCGGTGATATTTTATTTTCAACTCTATCACAACCATGTAGAGTGTAAAATTCCATAAGTAAATTTAATATCGCAGTCTTGTAAGAATATAATATGTAAGTGGATATGAGCTGAATGTTAAACAATAAAAGGTCGAAATTACCGTGTATTTAAAAAAAATTCCAGTCATTGAAACGTATCGAAATGTCAAACGTGATTCTAAGTTTGAATTTTTAAAAAGATTTTATTTTATATCTGTTCAAAGAGGTTTTATTTAAATATTACGGCTCTGGATACTAGTCCATTGAGCTCGTCTTTCATATTTTTTTTTAGTTTTGCCATCTATCGATGAATATTTTATTTTATATCTGTTCAAAGAGGTTATAAATATTAGAATTTATGCAATAGCTTGACCGCGGCAGTCTCTGAGTGCCACGCGTCTTCTTTTTATCTGGAATCGTACACAGACAAGAGTATTAATTCATTGAGTATTTTTAGTTTTCATTCCGAATCGTACACACATGAGAGTATTTTGTTTTCTATTTCCATATTTTGTAATAAAAGAAATAATATTGTAATTTGCTTTACGTTGTAATGGAAACCGTGGTAGAAAATGTGTTATTTTATTCCGTAACAAAGAGTTGGCAATTTTTGCATAAAATCAAAATAATGTTACTACACAATTAGGAGAGGAAAACAACATTTTCACGGATATGCCCGCAGCAAAAATTTTGCTTTTCGTTATGGATTTCATAATATTCAGAGTACTGTAACGGACTCTAGAGGTACCTCCTACAAACTACATGCCGCTATAGGTCAAACGTTTTTCAATTCAAAACACAGTGAAATAATTATCTTTTCATTACTTTTCTCACGCATTTGTCGTATTGTGTTTTTTTACCCCAAATATATTGCCGTCCTGCCACAATCTAGTCGATCTTAGGAACCACTATTAAGGTGCCTTTCCACCAGAAATGTGCTATGTAGCTACGATGCGAGGATGTGAAAGCTATACTACGAAACTATGTGACCGTTTCATTGAGGCTAAGCTACGCATCGGAGTGAGTAAGATGTTCTATGAGGAGGCGCCGCCGCGAGGTACATAGGCATACACCACTCGCGACTATTCACAGTACGCATCCATATAATTTATCTATATAAAAAATATAGCTTAGTTGAACCTTTTCCCACCAGTACTATGCTATGTGGACCAATGGATATAATAGGGTAGTTTCCTATGTTTGATTTGGTACATTATTTTATATGTAACAGAAAATAATACGAAAAACAAATTCTTCTGTAACATCAAAATCAAAACAGGTTGACAACTAAAGCAGTTGTTTCGCACGCACGCAGCGTTATGGCTGGCGACACACAGTGACGTCACATTCTACTGTTTTCGTTATCTGACAGATGCCCCTTCCACCAAAGCATATGCCTCTTCCATTCAAAGCTTTATAACTCATTTATTATTGCTTGTATTTTAAAAATTCTTTTCCTCTTGATTTTAGAAGACATAAATGTTTGGTAAATGTATTTAAAAAAAAGTAGTCAACTACCCTATTGGTGGATATCAAAAGCGTCCATAATAACGCAGTATAGCACATCTCTGGTGGAAAAGCACCCTGAAGGTATCCACATCGCTCCAGGATACGCTTCTCTGACTCTTCAAAGTTACGTGTAAACTTATTGTTAATTATTGCTAACTTTAAAGGCGAAAGAGAACATCGTGAGGTACACATCTGAGCAGACTCCATAAGAAATTCGAATGCTTATCAAAGTTAACCGACATTAGTCAAGTGCTACAATGGTGGGTAAAATAAAGCTTTAACGCTCTGAGTATCAGTAGAAGCCCACGCCTAGCAGTGGAATAATTATACACAGGGACGATAGTGTAAATTAAATCTAGTTTGATTAGCATTCCTTTAAGGGACTGTGTTTGAGTAGTTACATATATAATTTGCTCCGTTTCATGTGTTTTTGCTATGAGAGTCAACATGAAAATGTTAATTTAGCACTCGGCTAGAGTAAATATTGCTTACAAGTTAGTAACACACGAAGTTTATTTTTTTCCGTATGTTTCGAAGGAACAATGAAACAAGTGCGAGAAAATTTTGGTACATATTATTTTGATACACAATTTACGACATATTTAACGTAATAATTATTAACAAAATAATACTGATACAAAATAAAATGAGTAATAGTTAAAAAACTAAAACATTATTAAGAGTGTAATAAAAAAATATATGAAATCCTCCTAGCCAGTTTCGGCCACGGCGGCCAATCTCAAAGATGGTACGCAGGAGATATTCTAGTGCACAAGTGTGTACGCAATACACAGGTGCACTCGCTATTCCTTCACTCTCATAGTCCGGTGAGACGGCAATCCGACATGACCGGAGAGAGATCAGGCGCAGGACCAACGGCTTTACGTGCTTTCCGAGGCACGGGGTTATCACACCGCCAACTTCCTGACTCCGAGCTGCGACTGAGTAATTTTTAAGATGAAAAACCCAGTCACAATGTTTTTGGCCCGACCCGGGATTCGAACCCAGGCCTCAGCGCGCAAATCGTACTCGTAACTCGTACGCAATACATCTACGCCACCGAGCCAGTGAAAAAAATATATATAGGTAGATAAGATCATAACTAGAAAACTTATAGTGCCGAGAATTTGTGTGCCTATCTGAGGGGATCAGCCTGTTGCTATATCTGGCACACCCATCTCGGGTAAATTATCAATGTTTGCCTATTGAAAAACAATTGGATGGTGACCTTAACAGGCGATCGAACCCAACATCTTACCGTTTTAACAGAGCAAGTAAGGAACTAGACAAATGACATTTGAAAGTCCAAGTTCTAACCTTCAAAATTTAGGCCACGCTGAACTCGGCATAACAACCTATATTATTAATAAGACTTTCGATGTTCACTTACAACTTCGTTATTTAATTCATTGGAGATGTCCAATTAAGTTTTGTGTGAAAACAGTGGTCTTTAATTAAACTGAATACGAATAAAAATTTGGTTTTTCTAATTTGGACACTTACCTACCGATGAAACAAAGAAAATTTGTTAGTATTCTGTGCCTCTACGACGAAGATAATAGATTCAAGTATTGTGGGTTTGTTATATTTTAAGTTAATAATTCAAATACTTTTATCAACTCTTAGTAAATTATCCTCATCGTGAAAAAAGGAATCATGGAATAATATAAACTACACAAATTAACAATTTTTCTTTGTAAGTAGTACAGCAGTGGACGTCATGTGGCTGATGATGATGATGACTTTATGATAAGTAACTAAATATACTATTTATATATTGTAAATTTTAATGATCCTACCATAGTAAATTAAACCTTTGCATCGTATTTAAGATGTGACTTTGTATTACAGTGTACTACGATGAAGAACTGACATCAGTACTTATATCATCCAATCAAAGAATCAATAAAACTTACATCGCAATGATACAAGTTACTAATCAAAATTAAACATTTTTTTAGGTCATGGCTGTAAAGTAACATATTTTCCTCCCTCGGCCTTTTCTGTTAAATAAAAAAACTAATAAAGACTTCACTTTAGTATCAATCTCATAAAATCGTCGTTAGGGAATTAATTAGTTGAATGTTTTAATTCGTTGGTTGATTACCTACACATTTCCATCGATAGGGATTAAGTATTGCGAGTTAAGGATTTTCTTGAGACCGAAAACAATGTTTTTATTGTGTCTATTTTGTATGCTGAATGAGTTTTGTTATGGTTTATCTTAATTTCTGTATCTTATTCTGCGGTTATTTAAAACAGCCTATTTGAAATGAACTTAATTAATTTAATTTATTTTATTTCCTCCCCGTTGTGTCTATTTTAATTTTTTCTAGAACTGATACATACGATTTTTTAACAACCTGTGAGGCGTAGGTGTATTGTACCTATCCAATGTATTAATAAGTTGAGTAATTTGAATGCATCGTTCTATATCATAATATACATTACAATCATTTGCTAAAATTAAGCTAAACGTAATATAATAGTATTATTTTAATTACGTAATATTAGAATCTTTACTAGATAATCCTTTAATTGACGTATTATTATTGAATTCGTAAGAAAGCCATACCTACAAAAGAAAATTACACCTATGTCATCCGGCATGGAGGAGCCTCGGACCAAGTTTACTTTGTAAACGATATTCTAAGCTCTACTGCTTTGTGTCGGCTATATAAATGAAAAATTAGCCCTTAAAGTATTTGTCGATCGATAGTAACTTTATAATATGTGACGCCTCTCCCTGGATAACAATGAACGGAGTTAGTCAAAGGAATATCTAGGTAAATAACATAACAAGAGGTGAAGAGTGAGGGAAGCGATGGCGACATATATAGCTATACAACTAATGGGCCAATCATGTCCTGGATTAACACATAGGCTACTTTTTATCCAGGGAAAATTTTGTAACGCGGGCGGAACAGCGGGCAAAAGCTAGTATATATATATTACTATTGTGTACTGTATTTATGCATGGAGATGCTTGTGTACATTTTCCTGTAGAGGCAATTGAATGTAGTAATTCTATTGTTAAGAATAGAACTAAGATGCAATTAGTGACATTGTGAATATGTTTAAATTTTACTATCCAGTATAGCCTAGTTGGAAATGGAACGGTCTGCCAAGACAATGTCCGGAGGTTCGAAACCCAAAGCACACACCTCTGACTTTCCGAAGGTTTGCATTGTTTCGAATGTGTGCATTGTTATCAATTATCGTTCGCTTTAACCTCCGTGGCTTTAGCGGTGAAGGAAAACATCGTGAGGAAACCTGAGAATAGGATGAGGATACCTGAGAATTCTCTATAATAATTTCGAGGGTATGTGAAGTCTGCTAACCCGCACTAGGCCAGCGTGGTAGACTAAGGCCTAAACCCTCTCAGTAGATGAGGCCCGTGCTCAGCAGTGGGCAATATATAATACAGGGCTGGTATTATTATTTACTTTTATATGAGTATTCCATAATTATGTGTGCCAAATATCCTTACATATTATTATAAAACAAAGCTCCGCGTTTGTCTGTCTGGCTGATCGCGATAAATCAAAAACTGCTGAACCGATTTCAATGAAATTTAGTATGAGGGTAGTTTTAGACCTTGGGAAGGACAATATGTTTTATCCCGGAAAAATGTATAGGATAACTTTTACCCCGGAAAAGCTGGTTCACGGTAGCGTAGCCGTGAGTGAATGCTAGTGTAGGTAGTTATGAGAAAATCTTTCATGTGCACGTAGAATACCCCAAAATTTATGAAGAGGACACGATTCAACAATAATTCAAAAGATCCAATAAAATTCTATATTCAAGTAGCGCCACACACATAAGTGTAATTACGAACAATTTATAGTATTTTAGGTTTTCATTATGTTTTCTCGGCTTGGATAAAAACGTGGTAGATTTTAGTTTTATTTAATATCGATGCGTTTTATCTCATCTTATAAACTATGTTACATTACGAGTGTATGTTGAACTATAATATTGTAGTGTAGTAAACAAATGTTTTATTTAAAATCTCATATGGGACGTAGTACATATTTGTTGAATGGGTTGAGGGCTTGAACAGAGTACAGATCATAATGTTAATCTCTGCACTACCCTAAGATTGACTGGGAGAGAATGCCTACGGAATCAAGTCCGCCTTTATAAATTTGCATATGAAGTGCTTAAATTAAATCATGTAAGCTTAGAATACTGTAGAGTTTAGACTGAAGTGAAATAACAACTCTTTATGTGGTCCTTTTCGTCGGTGAACGAGATTTGGAATGGTCCAAATAATCCTCTCCTCTTCCTAATTCCTGTTTCTTTTATTTCTAACGTAATTGCATGTCTCGCCATGCCTACATTTTGTTCCTGATTTATTATAATTTATGCCTGATATAGTGATTGGCTGGCTTTTACATCATAAGGTGGTCTGAGGTGGGTGAAGTGTGGCTGGACCAGTTGCGTCTCTGCCTAACCTTGCATCGATAAAGTGCGAGCTTATGATGTATCGTTTTCCTATCCTACTTAGATTTACATCAAATTAATAAAAGGTCAACACCAAAACTATATTTTCTCCAAACTTTTAATTAGAAAACTTGTTAAAATATTCTTTTCACTGATCGGTCATTATTGTCTAGCAGTTAATTTTGAGTTTGCTCGACATTCCGATTCAAATTCGAAGGCCCTATCACGTATTGTTGGCTAAAGTTTTGTGAAGTCGTTCGCGAGGCAATTTGTGAAGTGGATTTATGCGGGTCCAAATCCAATTTACGCATTGAATTGGCGATTGATGGCATGAGATCAAGTTCTTCAGTGTCTTATAATAAGTTTGGAATTATGACGTATATTAAACAGCAGCTGTTTATAAATATTTTTCTAACAAAATACATTTACGGACAGTCTAACTTAGACCACTGAATAAGCTAGGGATTAGGGAGTGTTTAACTTGTTCGGAACGTGGTAGAACGGGGTTTCTATATATCAATGGGTAGGACACATATTTGTAATATTGACGCGTCAAAATTCAAGAGTAATAGGTATAGCTTTCGTTACAATTTAGTGAGCGCTGTGTAAAAAGTTAATTAAAAGAAATAATTGAAAGGCGCAACTAGTGCGTCCACTTTTTTCCGTGCGTATTCTGTTCCATGATGTGATAGGAGGCGAGGCAATCGCCATATCGGGCATGAATTTCAGACTCCGGGCTGATACTGAATAGAAAATCCAATACTACTTTGCCCGACCCGGGGATCGAACCCCAGAAACCTCAGCATTGCAGTCGTACCGTACAACTACGCCACCGAGGCACTCTAAGTACGTTTTAAATTAAGCTACAATTTACAGATAGGTTTCCTTATCACTATAATATATGTTCCTTCGGTTGAAAGGGTAAAGAAATAAAAAAAAAATACTCCGAGCCAGTTTCGGCAACGGCGGCCAATCTCAAAGATCAGCCAGGTACGCAGGAGATATTATAGTGTACAAGTGTGTGCGCAATACACAGGTCACTCGCTATTCCTTCACTCTCATATTCCGGTGAGACGGCAATCCGACATGACCGGAGAGAGATCAGGCGCAGGACCAACGGCTTTACGTGCTTTCCGAGGCACGGGGGTATCACACCGCCAACTTCCTGACTCCGAGCTGCGACTGAGTATTTTTTTTAAGATGGAAAAACCCAGTCACAAAGTTTTTTGGCCCGACCCGGGATTCGAACCCAGGACCTCAGCGCGCAAATCGTACTCGTAACTCGTACGCAATACAACTACGGCACCGAGGCAGTCAGTGAAGAAATATCTGTATGACAATTGAAGTCTATGGAGATACACAAAGCCTGTGATGATGACATATACTTTTTGGACTGACCTGCACTTAACATCAGATATAGTGCATCTGTGCCATAACTGGTTATTAATAAAATAAACTTACCTACATTGTACGCACTCATTTATCTTTTTTTATGGTATTGAATGAAGAGACGAGCATTTCGTCCACCTGATGGTAAGCGATACGACCGGCCATAAACAGTTGCAGCACCATACAGCACCTTGAGTTACAAAGTACTGTGTGGTATTCCACTGCGCTCGTCATCCTGAGACATAAGAGGTTAAGTCTCATTGTATTCAGTAATTACACTGGCTACTATGTCCTTTAAACCGAAACCCAACAGTGCAAGCACACTGCTGCTTGGCGGTAGAAATAGACATTGCGGTGGTACCAACCCAGACGGACTCTTACATATGAGAGACTTACCACTAAATTATTAACGATCTTTTAGCGGAATGGCAGTGTAGATGGGATATATCTACGAAAGGGCGCCGGGGCGGCATTTGCATAAATTTTTTCCTTCGGTTCAGGATCGTTTTACAAAATCTTGGCGCTACATTGATCATTGTGTTTCGCAATTCCTTACAGGCCATGGGAATTTTAAGTGCAAATTATTCTCCTTTAGGTTGGTTGATTCGCCTGCGTGTCCATGTTCGCCTACTGACCGCAACTACGAACAATCTGCGCATTACATACTTTAGGAGTGTAGTCTTTGGCACAATGAGCGCAACACTGTGTTCGATAGTATGCAAATAACATCTGGAGATGTATACTACATGGACCTACCTACTGAATTTCCGTGCTGTCCGGCGTTTTTGCCATACCTACTATTGGAATCAAATCTAACAGCTCAAATGATAGGATGCTATAAATATTTGCTATAAATAACGCCGAATATATATCTAACTCCTCCCTATAAATCTATTTCATTAAGTTCGTTGAGGGTTAATTAAAACTAATTAGTGCTCCCAGAGACTCCCTGAGCTTCACCGTTCGGTGTCATAAAATGCGTGCCACTGCCGATCCTGGCTTACAGGAGTTGCAGTGGCTAGTGTATAATGTATTCTGTTTCTCGTGTGTACGCATTAGCGCCGAGTTTAAAACCAAATTTTATGATGAAGCTCGGCCTAGTTATTTGTCACAGTTTCAGATTGTTTAGTTAGATTGTGCCTGCTCGGCCACGAGCAACTTTAATTACTTGAAAGTGTTACTACTCATCATCCAATGCTGTGATAACATACCGCGCCCCTCTTTTGTGTTGGTGTTGTGATTCGCATAGCTTTCAGCTTTTTAACCGACTTCAAAAAAGTAGTAGGTTCTCATTTCGACGAATATTTTTATTTATGACTAAAACTTGATACGAAAACTTAGGCTTTGGTCGTGTACTAGTTGATATATTTTCATTATCATTTACCGCTCCTGTTGAAGCGGAAAAAAAAAATTATTTTTCGCTGTGTAAAAATAACTAATCGTGAGTGACTGGAAGTGAGTGGAACGGTCATATTGCTTTTATCGGTCTTATGGCCCAACGTCGACAGTCGGAAGTGTAGCACCATCCGAGTGAACATTGGACCGAGACCTTTACAGTAGGTACACCCTACACCGGCATACCAACCAAAACCCGCGGTGGCCAGAAGGCCAAAGGAAATATTATAAATGCGAATGTTTGTGAAAATGTTTGCATGTATGTTTGTTAGAACTAAACGCAGAAACAACTAAACAGATTAGGGTGAAATTTGGCACACAGATAGATCATATTCTGGATTTACACATAGGCTACTTTTTTTCTGGTAATTTGCTTCCATAGGAATTAATTTATATTTTAAATCTGATTCTGTAAGTAGACGGCACTGGCATCGTACTGTGTTTTAGGAAGGTTTCTATCGAGAAAGGCTTTTCACGCGGCCGAAGTCGCGAACACCACCTAGTATCCTATTATTCCTATTAATATTATAAAGGCGAAAGTTTGTAAGTATGTATGGATGTATGGATGTCTGGATATCTGGATGTTTGTTCCTCTTTCACGCAAAAACTACTGAACGGATTTCGATGAAATTTGGCGCAGGGGTAGATCATGTCCTGGATTAACACATAGGCTACTTTTTATCCCGGGAAAATTTAAAGCGGGACTTTTATCCCGGAAAAACTTTTTAATGCGGGCGGAGCCGCGGGCAAAAGCTAGTTAAATATAATTTAGGAGTCCCTTTGAGAAATTCAATTACTATGTAATTATAACTCAGCATTCGTTGACAAGGATACCAAAACAAATCCTAAAGGATTTTAAGAATCCTACTCAGTCAGATCTTAATTAACCCGCTGGTCGCTTCAGTAGGAATTAACTGGAGAAAGTATCCTTATGCCAGACCCGTTTTTGAGTGCCAGGTTGGTACGTATATAGTTACTATGGTCATGTGTTCGTTTGTTTTCTGTAACTCTGTTCCGTATTGTGTAGAGTTAATTAGTTATTGATTAATTTTATCAAGACCATCATTCTATACTGCGAGTTGCAAATGCTAGCCAGAGAATAAAAAATGTGCAATGTAAGTTTTAAATTACTAGTTTTAAGTGATAGTAAACATTAATAGATTACATTAGTAGTAATATTTGTAAATGGTAGTAAGATACGAAAAGCACATACCATTATCAAAGTTATTAATGTTGAGTAATGAAACTGAAAAATAACGAATCCCAATAATGAAGACATAGATTCTTGAAAATACATGAATAATTTGATAATTTCATAACGTTATGCAAAGGATCCCGTCCCCCCACACACACGCGCACACACACACCTATACTTTAGAATAATAATTATATTTATTAAGAATATATTACCAAATACATTTGTGACATTAACAACAAAGTCTTATTTCTACCACCAAGCAGCAGTGTGCATGCACTGTTGTGTTTCGGTTTGAAGGACATTGTAGCCAGTGTAACTACTGGACATAATGAGACTTAACATCTTATGTCTCAGGATGACGAGCGCAATGGAATTCCACACAGTACTTTGTAGCTTGAGGTGCTGGATGGTATTCCTACTATTTATAGGTGGTCGTATCGTTTACCATCAGGCGAACGCCATGCTTGTCGCGTCCTTCAACGCAATAAAAAAAAATAAAAAAACAACTCGATGAGTGCTACAGATATCGCAGGAAAACTGGACGGGCAAATATAAATATATATTTTTGTTCAAACTATAAATAAAAAACGTTGAATCTTAAGGCATACAATTGATAATAGAATGTATTGAACTATTAATAAATTATGTCTACTTGAGATGTAACTCAAACTTGAGATTGATTTATTAATACCGCCCTAGGTTTCTGTTACTATCAATGCATAATAGTATATTCAAACGTATTGTAACGGTAAAATTTTCTATCCGTGGTATTGTGTAGCCATCAACAGTCTCTTAAAGTGGGGTAGTTACTAGTTACCAGTGACTTTAATAAAATAAAATAAATGTGTTAAGAACAATTATTTTCTTTATTTCTTACTGTGTTCGTAATAAACTTAAAATAATGTATAAATGAGCCCTGCATTTCGAATAATAAAAATAGAAAAACGTAATGCACAAGTACATATTTATTAACATAATATTTAAAAATAAATATCATATTTCTTTGGTAATTCTAAACCTCTCCCTCCTTAATTTTATACATATCCAGTAGTTATAGAAATTTACAATATTTTTAATTTCCGCTATTTAAGCAAATTTAAATGTGATTTTAAGAAGACAATAGTTTAAAACTTATCCTAACATTATCTTAATTAGTAGAATGGCGTATCTTACTGGGACGTAATTTAAAATGTTTTTGTTCATCATGGTGGTGGATCGTGGAGGTCTAAAGATGGCTGCAGTTTGGTTGAGATTTAAACGGTCAGCGGGTATGAATCCTGGGAACGTTTGGAGCCAATGGGGAAGTGCGAGAGGTCGATCTCGTCCATGGGGTAGTCGGGTCTGTACCTCTTTTTGTCCAGGCTTGAGCTGGAAGAGATAATTAGAGTGATTTCCTTCAAATACAGGTGTGGATTTTTTGATAAGCAAATTGTTAATGACTAAAACAAATATCAGTTTTAAGTATTCAAATATTTTAAAACAAGTTAACTGAATAACCGTTGGTATTCGGTCTAACTAAATAGATATGTTGTTTAGGTACACATTGTACTACATTTTGAATGTGGCCTAAATTCAAATAATTTTCGAGATAATTGTACTGCAATGTTTTTTAACATTAACAAAAATCAACTTTAATTTCTAACACCGCAGACGATTAAAATTTATAATCTTTGGTTTCAAAGGCAAATGAATTAAGTTATTGTATTCCCATCATGTTCTTTAAGTTGCATAAACAACATCACTTCTAATGAAATAAATATTCCAATAATAATGGAACACAAAGGAAGTCAGACGTGAAACACGTCTTACACTGGCGAGTCAATGTAGTTGGATCCGTACAGGTGGTAGAACCGTTTGGTGGCGAAGGGGAACGGCAAGGACGAGCGGTCGATCTCGTCGAAATTGCGCTTTTTGACGAACGTGTTCAGGCTGGAGCTGCAACAACAGATTTTTTTAATTTAAATAAATAAAGGAATAGCATACATTGGTACAAAATATTAAATCTAAATTTACATATTCAACGATACATGCTACCTACAACATTTTCAACTGATTACATTTGAAATCATAGTTGCTGTGAGCATGTGAGTTTTAAATACATAAATGTTATATAAAAACTAAGGAAGACAAAGACAATACAATATTTTGAATTTTAAAGAAACAGCAAAAATATAAGTTATAAAATGTCAATAATATTATATTTAAAAACTAGTAGTATTATGCATATTTTAACGTTTGATTTTATTTAATACGTAACAAATTTATAATATCTTGATTCTAGAGTGTACTTAACTATCAGGGAATAGATTTAACTGGCGTTTTGCTATTGTCAAATTCTTACATGTTATCATTTGTAGTAGCTGTAAGTTTTTTTACAACCAATAAAATAAAACATTGTATAGCTATGAAAATATCAGAACATAAATTTAAATTTATACGTTTAGTTTAGTTAAAATATATGTTGGTAGTGTATCTAGTACCTACCCCGATTACTCAGAGCCAGAGCGCATACAATTACATCAGCTTAGCATTCTGTCATCTTTTAAGAATGTAGGACAGATCAGTGAACTTTGCATTCACATAGTAACGTGAAAATGAATGTCAGTAAAATGTAGATATAAGCAAGCGCTCTAGTAATTAAGTCAGTCTTTGTAATCCTCTTGTAACAAAAGTTTCGCCAATAAATCGTCACTTCACAAAACCTGGACTCCTCATTCGGCAGCCCCAACATAGCCTTGCACCGATTTACGGACAAGCATTGTCTCTGCACATCGGACAGCTAAAGTAGGAACCAGAAAATCTCCAATTTTCAACTTATGAATTGATCGAGCTGTTATGACATGATGACAGTCGCAGTAAGCGCTGAGCCGGCTGTGAAACGAGATGTGGCGACAGTTTGATAACACCAAGGGTTACCCTAACCACGGTTGAAAGACCCCGGGCTAAAACTATTCCTGTGTCTGTCAGGTGATATTAATTTAATGGGATTCCTTTGGTTCGCCTACATTTTTTTAAACTATTATTTTTTCGCATATTTGACTTTGCATAATATGTATTGGCATAATAGTACTATGGCATAGTAATATTTTGGTCTACTAATTTTTTGTCATAATAAGCTATTGGAATAATTTTAGCTTGACTAATTTGTATTAGACTAATACAAATTTTGCATAATATGTATTTAGAATAAATTAGGTTAGCGAGGAGCAAAGCGACGAGCGTGTTAGCTGTATACGAACCACCGCACGAGCCGAACGAGCGAAGCGAGCGTGCCGCGGCAGCGGCCGGCGAGTGCCAGAACCGACTTTAAGTCGTTTCCATCTCCGACAAAACCAAACATGAATGATGCTTATTTACTTTTATGCCTTTTGATATTTATGCTTTTTGACGTTAGTCGTTCTGATGGTTGTGCTTTTTGTAAACAAATAAGCATCATTCATGTTTGGTTTTGTCTGAGTTGGAAACGCCCTAAAGTCGGTTCTGGTCATAGAGTAACTTGAATATGGTTCTGGCATTCGCCGGCCGCTGCCGCGGCACGCTCGCTTCGCTCGCTTCGCTCGTTCGGCTCATGCGGCGGTTCATATGCACCTAACACGCTCGTCGCTTCGCTCCTCGCTAACCTAATTTATTCTAAATACATGTTATGCAAAATGTGTATTAGTCTAATACAAATTAGTCGAGCTAAAATTATTCCAATAGCTTATTATGACAAAAAAGTAGTAGGCCAAAATATTACTATGCGACAGTACTATCATGCCAATATATATCCATTAGTCTAGCCAACTTCTGTGACCCCCGTGATGGACGGCAGCGTGTCTCACGCTGTCTCGGACACCAAAAGGTGGGCACGGTACGGTGTTTCGGGGGCTTCTGAGCCCCCGCAACAGGAAAAGGACCGCATCAGCGGTACCCGCAGGGGCGGTTGCGGACGACAACTTAGACGTGAGTCGGAGGAAGCCCGCAGCCGTCCCTAATGCGCCGAAGATGGCCATACAAAATATATATATATATATATATATTATGCAAAGTCAACTATGCGAGAAAATAATAGTTTAAAAAAAAGTAGGCGAACCAAAGGGATTCCACAATATTATTACAAATACATTTATGCAATCCAATAGGGAACCTTATTTAATACAACATCAAGATTTCTGCATTGATAAATGAGTGCTATGTAATGCTATTAATGACCGATTCGTCTTTCGAATACGAGAAGTATTAGGTAGTAGTAGATTCTTTCAATACGAAACAACTTCTGATAGATTACTTTCTTACAACTTTAGCACGTTAAATCAATATACTAATAGAAGGCTGCTTAATATAATGATTAATAGTGTACGGAGGCAACATCGGTTATCATTTAGATGAATCAAATTGGTATTTACATTTATTAGAAGTTCAGACGATTCAAAGTAAACTATAGCATGGGGTTAACTAGTTGATAATCCACAAAGGAGTTTGTTTACCAATTATAAATAGTGTGTCTGTATTGAATAAAGTACTATTCGCACTCACGGTAATCACAATTTATTGTGCGATGTTTAAAACTTTCTGTCGTCCTTGTTTACAGACAAATTGTAACTGTTAGCTTATATTAAATTTTAAATGTTACCATAGAATACTGATTAGCTTTAAATACACTAGTTGTGAAATACTCTAAATTCTATTTTATTTTTGTTTAATACATAATCTATAGTTTTGATCTGAGCACGAAACTATATATTTTTACTGTTCTGTACAAGAAAACATAATAATTACTAAAGGCCACACACGTTTTCAATGTCACAAAGGTGTGTTCAATAGGCATCGGCGGTATGTTTCGTTGAAATGTATATATATGTATATATGATATAACGTATCCACGCATCGATGGTTGAAAATGTTTGGATGAAATCTATTTGTGTTAATTAGATACGCTAATGTAATTATATGTTACACCTACCAAAGTAAGAATTACATGAAAAGGCGCTATTATACCAGCACGATAGAAATGTTACTGATTAAAATAATGTAATTAGTGCCTGAATGTCATCAACTAGACCTTTGCTATTCGTGAATTGGATTGCTAAAAATATGTTCTCAAATTGTGCCACTATTTGTTTTGATAAAAAAATTATAAATTGTTTAATGGTCTAAATATATAAACTTTTAGTTGTACAAAATAGTTTAAATCGACTGATTTGTATAATAATAAATGTAGTTCGTAAGTAATTGATTTTTTTTTATTGATAATTTTTATTCTCTTGTTTTGTTTTGTGAAGCGGTGATAGCCTAGTTGGGAGTGGAACGGGCTGCCCACACGAATGTCCGCAGGTTCAAAACCCAAGGGCACACACCTGACTTTTCTAAAAAAAAATATGTGTGTATTCTTTGTAAATGATCGCTCGCTTTAACGGTGAAGGAAAACATGGTGAGGAAACCTGCATACCTGAGAAGTTCTGTGAATTTCGAAGGTATGTGAAGTCTGCCAACCTGCACTAGGCACTACCAGTGTGGCCAATCAGTTGTACTGCCCGTGCTCAGCAGTGGGCAGTATATAATACAGGAATGGTTTGATTTGTTTGTAAGTAGTTATTTCACTCAAGCGTCTTGGTGTATTTTCAATGTAAACTTGTGTGACACTTAATGGATAAAGAAATAAATAAAAGACTATACTATGGTCTGTCAAAACACATTACACACGCCTTCGATTCAGACGTAAGCAGAGGTGAACACATCTGACCAGTTATGTTAATTCTCAAGCCCTTTGTAGTAAGGGACGAGTCAATTCAAACAGCAATAAGACTTACCGATCAATTTCATCGAAGTTGCGCTTGGGGAATCCATCTCCGTAATATCCGCTGTACTCGACGGGCGCCATGGGCCACGGCTCGCCCTTGCCGTACGGGCTAATAGCAAAAAACGTGTTTGAAAATGACAGTGCCTATAGCTCGGTAAATTAGCTTCATATTAGAAGAAGGATCATGAGAAAATATACAAGCATTAAATAATTAAATTGAATAAAATAAAATGTGTTTGGTTAAACAAATATTTGATATGTGTTATGTCTTTGAAGTTTGATATCATAAGTCAGTCTAAGCAGATGTAATATGCATTCGATTGTTGACGTCATATGCAGCGCCCCGGGGTTCCGAGCAATTTCGTTATAAATAACCCCCTGATAGGTATCTAACATTGATAGCTGATTTAAAGCATCTTGAAAGACACATAAACTCAGATTGAAATGACTTACGCTCGCCTTCAATTTGACGGAATTGTTAGAGCAAGTGTAGTTGAGGATATTGTATATTTAGTTGTATGAAAAATATATTATTAATTTTTAAAATCTATAATATAGACAAAAAGTGTATTAAAATTACAATACATACACAAAATACCTAATACGGACACAAGTGTATCAGTTAGTGATGCAGTGGTATATTTATTACATTACTAAATAATCAATTTCATACCTGACGTAGTCGTAGCGTCTGAACATGTAAGGGAAGTAGGCGGAGTGTTTCACTTCTCTGACGTCTCGCACCAAGCCGCTGCCGCCGAGAGGGTCCAGGGACCGAATCTTTTGACCTATTCACATAACCGTCAAACAATAAAATATGAAACACAAATATATTTTACCACAAAAATATAAAAGCACCAAATACATTTTTCCATCTCTTACCTGAATCTAATTATGCACAATTTTATATCGACGCAATCAATTTAAGGTATTGAAACACTCTATGGGGTTGCAAGATATTTATTTCTATAACATCAACATCTATTGGCCACACCACTAATTTCAATAAATAAAATTATATATAAGTTTGTATCACATTGAATGCGTTGTACGATAGTGGAAATGTTAGAAACATCATGACAAATACTTTCATACCGACTTTACACAAGGTTAGCGCCTCCTATGGAATCTAATTCGCGGACAAAGTTGCCTCCTCCGAGAGAATCCAAGTTTCTTACAAAGTTGCCACCGCCCAAGGAATCTAGATTTCGTTTGACTAGGTTCGGTCCACCGAGTTGATCAAGGTTTTTCTTAACTAGGTTTGCCCCACCGAGGGAATCAAGATTTCTCACGAAATTGCCACCACCAAGAGAGTCCAAATTGCGTACGAAGTTTCCACCCCCTAGGGAATCAATAAAACGGGCGTATTCAACTTTGTCAGATTCGACATCTCTTCCCAAAAGAGATGAGCCACCGATACCATTCAAGTTTCTTCCGAGAAGACTAGTTCCTCCGATTCCATTCAAGTTCTTGAGGTTAACCCCGGATTTCCCCTGCGAAGAGTATAAACTTCTGCCCAGAAGCGAAGATCCACCAATGCCATTTAAGTTTCTTCCCAGCAAAGAACTTCCTCCAATACCATTAAGGTTTCTACCAATGAGGGTGGTTCCTCCGATTCCGTTTAAGTTTCTGAATGAACCGCGATCGCCATATTTATTTTCGTATTGTGTGAGGAAGCGTACGAAGTTTTCTAATTCTTCTCTCTGTCTTAGTTCTGGAAGTAATCAAGTAAAAGTAATTCAAGTCATTGTATATTTTTTTTACCACAATAGCGAATTAATAAAGTGCGTTTACATGAAACAGTACTCACCAAAAGTGACGGACAGATGCACATTGTGTACAAACAAGCGTTGTGAGACGTTGTGCAGGGACGTAATTGGTGAACGTGCGTAGAACCATCACCACAAAACCGTGATTGTGAAATGCATAGTTTGAAGGATAAGTGCATATTAGTTTTAGTTGTTCGAAATGTAAACGTGCAAAGGAGTTAGGATGTTGTGCTTGTGTGACAGGCTGTGAGTACAGGGTGCGTGGTGTCGTAAACTTGCTCGTATTTACATATTAACAGTTTTGTTCTTTACAAACACGATCGGCATTGGATTGTGTAGCGTACTGCTTTATTCAATTTATCAGATCATGTAAATTTCTCACGTCACATCAGTGAGATAAGAAATCCAATAGAGATCGTGTTTCACTCGGTGTCGTTCCTACATTTGGTTATTTTTTATACAATTATACGTGCTAGGTTGTCAATGTGAGGCATTCTGTGCGCGAAGAATCGAAACATTGTGTAAAACTATGTTTTAGAATTCAAAATCTCATAAAGCTTACCATTTACGTCGAAACGTTCTCCAGAATTATGTTCGTTGGCGCTTACGTCTTGTTCCTGTTTAATTAAACATGTGTTAATTTTGAAATCTGTTTTGTAATTTAGTTTGAACCTATTGAGTGAAATGTCCTTCTAGTTGCGATAAACATGGAAAAGCATTGACTATTCTAAGATATGCAATACATTGTCATTTCAAATTCTTTATAACATTACTGTATTTAAGAGCAGTTGTGACTTTTCAACAGTCGGTTGACAGTTAGAGACTTGCAGTTTTGGTCGCTATACTTTGAAAAATAAATGATAGAACCTTGAGGTTGGTCCTTTGAGACACCTATGTTAATGAATCATTTGTAAGCAATATACCTTACAATGAATTATATGTTTAGTTTTACTCTAAATTTATTTGTCTTTGGTAGAAGTGATCCTTTTGAAGCCTCTTAGATACTGTCGTGTGAAACATTTAGGACATAGAAGATATGAAATTTGTTAAATTGAATTAGTTGAAAAATACGCTACCTCATATGTACAACTATTGTTTAAAACATAATATTAGTTTCAACGATATTCGACTGGTACAAGTAAGGGTCAAAAAACTATAACATTTTAGTTTAAAATATCTGTAAAAATATTTTATTAAACGAAATTTGTTTTGCTTATGTGAAATTGCTTTGGAAATTTCAATCAAAGTAAGATAGTTCCACTTGGTACTTTCGCGGTATTTGCCGAAGCTTTACGCAGAAACTTTATATTTGAAATGGAACGGGCAGTTCGGCTTCATCGTCCGATATCAATTTCAATAATTTTATAATATGAAAATTCATTGAGTAAACCTTGCTGATTAGAGACTGTTTGGAAGCTTAAAATGTTATTAGAGTATCCGTTTTCGTCATCGCACGAAATAACTCAATTTCAGAAACTAATTAATATGCCGCTGTTGTTTTGAAAAACGACGGCATTTCGGGACCCCTCGATGTCTCGTCAAATGATACAATAAATTGAGGAATTCAATTTGTTTAAATTGGTTGAACGGAAGGAATTTTTCCTTAATTGTTTTTTACTTTTCACATTGGTCCCAAAAGTATTCAATATTATTTACAAACCAAACGGTGTTATCATCAATATCATATGAATTTTAAGAACGAACACTATTGGGTATAATATGTATAAGGGTCAAAAGTAAATGAAATAGTAGTATGTAATGGATCGCAAAATTTTACGTAACGAATGAAAACAGGTATGTAATTGACCGTCTATAGATATATTAAAATTAAGTAAAAAACTCAAGCTTTTTGTCGCCGAAGGGGTATTGCAGAGGCGCAACTAGTGCACTCAATTTTCGACGTGCGTATTCCCTACCATGATGTGATAGGGACCTATAAGCCTATGTCCCATGGGGCACGGGGCTGATACTGAATAGAAAAACCCAATATTACTTTGCCCAACATTGAAATCGAATCCACAGCATCTAAGTCGTACCGTAATACAACTACGCCACCGAGGCAAAACATAAATCTATTTATGTCTACAAGGCCGTGAATTTTTAAAGAGACGAATATTGCTGAACAATGTAGAATTTGTAAAGAGGTGTCGTCAAAACACTTACCTGGTGAGGGTCGGCGCTGCAGCAGACGAGCAACGTCGCGATGGCAAGTGCCAGAACTCCGCCTGCACCTCTCATGGTGAAATCTAAACCAGAACATTTGATTAAACACATACATTAAATCTGTTTAAGGTGTAGATAGAGGTCCAACTAGTGCTATTGGACCCGCTTTTCGCCATGCTTATTCTAATGATGTGATAGAGATCGAGAGCCTAACGATATATCGCACACAAATTTCTGAGTATAGGCTGATACTGATGAAAACCCAATAATATTATACCCGATGCGGTGATCCTATTTTGATCATTATTTACTTCTTACCAATTACTTATATAATAATACCAGCCCTGTATTAAATACTGTCCCACTGCTGGGCACGGGCCTCCTCTACTACTGGGGGTTAAGGCCTTAGTCCACCACGCTGGCCTAGTGCGGGTTGGTAGACTTCACATACCTTCGAAATTCTTATAAAGTACTTCTTAGGTATGCAGGTTTCCTCACGATGTTTTCCTTCACCGTTGAAGCGAACGATAATTGATTAACAATACACATGTAATTTCGAAAAGTCAGAGGTGTGTGTCTTGGGTTTTGAACCTCCGGACATTGTCACGCCAGACCGTTCCATTCCAAACCAGGCTATCGTCCACTCCACACCAATTACTTATCATAAATTTACAGTTGTTGAATATGTTTTGCTGCATGTTTGAAATAAACCTGGTATTAATATGATCAGATTCTAAATTAATGTGGAGGCTACATTTATTAACTGAGAAGTACACAGTTAGACATTTATTTCAGGAAAGCTACAGAGAGAACGTTTAATAGACAATAACATCAAATATATTAATCCTAGTAAAATAAAAACTAGAAAGAAATGATTGTTCTAAGTTCCAACATGAATTTCATGAGAGTCGAACTTTTAACTTTCAACCGCCTCATTAGAACTCAATATGGTAATATTTTATTCATCGATTCAGTTTTATTCTTAGTTGTTATGTTTTACAAAATCTATTAAGACAAAACTTTTATGATAATACTTTGTAAACGGTTCAACAAATATAAAAAAATGTTTCGCCTAAAAACAAGTGCCTTATACTTGTATCTTATCAACCAGTAATACTAACAGTACAATAGCCTGCAAGCTACAGTTGGAAGTCATTTTATTCCCTTCAACTGGAATTATCTTTGAAGATGGTCCTAATCTCTTTATTTTACGAACCGTATCGGTTGTATCGAATTGGTGTTTTTAATTTTCTTAGCACTTAGAGAAAAGCAATAGGAAGTTGATTCAGCGTGGTGATTGATGATTGTGACTGTTTTATTCGATTTAAATAGTTGGTTTTTTGTATTTTACGCCAGTATTAAACTTGTATAGTAAGAATATACAAGAACTAATAGCACGAAAGTTTGAGTAACAATACATTTTACGTACTATATAAAAAAGATCAAGTATTAACTCGAAAAATTCACAATTAAAGAAGTCTTACGTATATTGAAAGCCTCACGGCCCATAGCGTGCGACTGTATAAAGTTAATTATGCACTATGGCGTCGTCAAATGCAATAATCTAATATTGCATCGAGATGCGTATCACTATGTGGAGCAATAAACGTTGGCCTTAGAAAATATTTCAATATCATTCTCATATTTCATGCATATTTTATTGCGTTAAAGGATTGAGAATATACGGAACAAAATTATATGCTGTAATGCAATTTCAAGATCGGAATTTGAGAAAAGTTGGCCATGAATACGGCTACATAGTTGAGGCGGATTTCGTGGTAGAAATTCTGAAATTGGATATAGCTGGTAGTGAAACTAGAATACATAAGTATTAGTAGCATGATAAATGAGCATTGAGGCAAGGTTACTGTTAAGAGTTTTGGCAAAATTTTTGAATTAAGTTTATGTTTATTTTTGTCTCTACCTAATATGAAGATAAAAAAATCTTCCTACCAAGGCTTGTGTTGCAAGGTATTAGCAATCTCGTCTACTTAGTGCTATTTTACATGGGATATTACTGTTATACCTCAATATTAGTAGATTTTATTATGGATATGTATGGAAACAGTGTGAGTGTGTGGATGAATGCCACAATAAGCTTAAGATTTATTTTTACTATTACATATGAATAAAAACATCAATAACAGTGTATGAGAACTAAACTGACAAGAGGAATGGGAACGGTATAATGCTTACCATGAACGTATTTCCCACACAAATGGACTCTTTAAAAAACAATGCACACCGCATAAAGCTTGAACGCACTAAGTGACGGGATGTATGTTATCTTCTCTATCTTGACTGCCAGAAAAGACGCAGAGACTAACGAGATACAGGCAATATATCAGTTTATACATAATAAAAAAAAACCTACCCAAAATGAAAATATGAATATTTTCGTTCCGGAAGATATCAACGCGTCGTTTAATAACCACTTTCGTAGTCTCGTAGCATTGTTGTAGCACTTGGTGGCTACGTTTGCGTGAGTGAAATCGGAAGGAAGGGTGTATTTTTGAATTATCACCGTTTATGACAACCGTGCCGCTTCGAATTTACTCACATGGTGTACGATTACTCACAATTTATCCTCTTACGTTATTCGTCCACAAAGGCGCCGCTCCGGTTTCAAACGTTTAAAATGGAAAGTGCCAGTAATGTTGATTTTGGTATGTATGGAAAATATTTTATTTTAGCTTTATTTCGTAGTTGTTAGTGCGTATCTATAGTTAATTGTATAGTGGTCATGTTAAACTAAAAACATGTACAGTCAGAATAAGTAGCTGAACAAATTCAAAATTTCAAATTGCTTCCATACTTTTGTGTTCTTACTAATCTTTTTTTTACTTCAAACGAAGAAAAACATGTTTCAGTTTAGCTTAACGCATATATAGGCTATTTGGAATATTGTTTTTGTACAGATAATTATGGTGCTGACTGTACATATGAAGTTCAACATATTGTGGTTTTGACTTTAATTTCAAAATTATGATATTTTATAATATACTTTTTGGTAAATATTTTGTAATTTATTATGCCTATGATTATTTCTCCACACGAAATTTCAAAGTTTTTTGAAATTAAGTTTGGAAGAGAAAATAACTACGAGAGCCATCACCACGACGCAATGTTACATAGGTGAGAGCTTCCATTTGAAAAGCTAATGAAAGTTGTTTAAAAAGGACTTAGTTTACTTTGAAAGTACGAACTACAAAGTTAATGTTGCCTATGAATATTAATTATAAATTAGGAGAACTTTACGGGATAGCAGACTAGCATTCGAATAATAAATAGTGAGGCAATAACAGAACCGACTTATTACTTACGTCTCTACTTAAAACTAGAAAGTGGAAATACTGGATAGGGATTTAAAAGCTTTTTTTACAAATTTAAAATTATGCGAAAGATTCAACTTCGTCTAAACCCCTTATTGTTACAAAACTATGCCTCCGAATAGAATATGAAGAAATATCCTTGGTAAAAACATTATATGATAAACATTTCTTTTTAAATAAATTCAATTTTATTTATAATAGTGGAATTTGTGACAATAAAAGCTATAAAGAATTTATGAATTCGTAAATAGCTAAAAAATTAAACATTATTATGGTGTTGTTTATTGGAAAGCCATGGGAAGCAGGGCGATGATATAAAAGTATGTTACACGTGCAAGTAATGAGGAGCCATGATTGGGTTCAACCAATTTTTAATCTAAATATAGAAATAATTGTTAAGACGGAATAAATATTGAAAATGAATAGCATAAATACAAAAAGCACATGGATGTGAGAGTAATCATATGAAATATTCTTGTAGGCTCTATAAATAGTGTTATTTGTAGTATGTACTTTAACTATGTTATACTATTATATACAAATATAACGAAAATATTTATAGCAGTTTCACTTTTAGTTAAATGAAGAATGCTATAAAATAAGTTCAAATATTGTAAAAAGAATATGCATAGTCGTAATAAATATAAAAAAGCGAAGGACATATGAGTCGATAAGTTTTATGCAGACCGAGGATTACGAAACACTTGATCACTGTTGTTTTGGTGTTGTTTTAGATTTTATGCGGATATGAATATATATAAGGCAAATGATATCGAAAAAACCTATTGAAGTTGTATTCGCTACACAATGATGTATCGTATAAGCTACAGGTTATACACACTTTAAAATAATGATTGTGAGTAATATTTGAAACGGAATATAAAATCCATTTAATTGACTCCTCAAGCCCCGCGACGGACACCGGTTCCATATATATAGGGTTTTCCCATACATCTATATAATATATAAGCGGGGCTTGAAGGGTTAAATGATTGAAAAATGAAGACTTCTATGGGGAAAGAACTTAGATGGGTTATAGCAGATTAAGTAAACTTTGCTTCAATATTTCGAGTTTAAGATATTTATATTACTATTTTGTGAATAAATAAATATAACGTTTGACTTCGTTTATTCAAACTTATTGTGACCCAAATTTGAAAATAGTACGATATGTAAAGTTAAAGTTTTAAACTTATGAAACTAACTATAAGCATTAGAAAAAGTTACAAAACTATCCGACACAAATAAATAAGTGAAGATATTTACAGAAGTATAAAATATTGCACGAAAAATAAACAACGAAGTAAATAAAAAATATTTCGAAAAATACTGGTGACAGACCTGTGTTGTATGAGTCGGAGGTTGGAAGTGGTTTTCGGCCGGTGGTTGTAGTGCGTTGTGAGGCTGGGATCTGCCCGCCGGCTTATATACCCAAGGCGAGGGCGCGATGGGCGGGCGCCCGACGCCCAGCCAACAGCTACCGCGATACGAGACAATCGCTTCATTGGTACATTGCTTTTATATGCATTCAAACTTTTAGTAAATCAAAATACCATTATTTCAGAGGAATAATTATATTGAATTTGTGAAAAATTGCATCTTAATTTTGTTTTCCGAAATTATATAGTGTCCTTGGCTTGTTTGTAGGGGTCTGAGAAAATGAACACCTTCCTTAATCGCATCGAGGGCAATTAATATATTTTGCTATTAAGGAACTTGAACTTAATTATTACTTTATACATCCTGAAATGGAAAATTTTGAATAAAAAGAAAATAGGGTTCCACTGGCCTAAGCCAAACAACTCAGTATAATAGGAGGAACTGAATTATAATTTTAGTGAATTCTATTCTACTTATGATCTGAGCGTGACTGAGACATCTAAACCATATCCCAGGTAATATATCTTTGTTAGCTTCCTCGTACTTTGTAACTATTAACTATGTTGTTTTTTTATATAATAAAAATATATTTTTATGATTAGGTACCTATTGTCTCATCATATGTATGATCATGATGAAGTATTTCTATGGTGGATTTAAAACGTCCTATTGCTCCAACTGGACTCAGTCGTAGCAAACAAATGAATTTTATATATACGCCCACAACATTACAGGTGAAATAGATTAATTTATTTTTAAATTTTTTCACTTATACCATGTTGATTTTCTCGAAAATTTTCACTGCATTGTAATCTCAGACCTTAACTTACGATTTTAAATTTTAAATAACTCCTTTTGTGCCGTAGTTCCAGGGTACAGAAAAGGGTCTATTACTCACGTGTTTGAACGCTCTGCACATAAATATTCGTTTATACAGGGCACCTAAGGAGTATCTATGCATACTATTATATGTAGAAGAGATGCACAGGCTATTGACAGCGGCGGCACATTGTGTCAGAGACAGTGCTTATTCTTTTTGCTTGTTTTATGCCGTACAACTTTTCTATGGCATCCGTTTCCGCGTTTAACTGTGCATTTTGCATCTATTGTAAATTGTTTGAAAGTATCGAGTTTTCTGAATGGAAATGAAATTTTTTTTGATATTATATTTTTACAATGATGTATTCTAGAAAAACTTCAGTACTTACTTATATTACATACATTCAGTACTTATGATACATTATATTATGATGATATTCATATTACTATTAAACATTAGAGATATTTTAAGACACCAGAAAAAAGGGATTTAAAAGATATACTTAAAAAAGTAAATAATACATCCAGTATTAACTGACATATCCTCCCAATTTCCGTAATATTGTTACATGTCATATCTACAGGCAGTGTCAATACGCTAGTGTTGCATCCGTGCGCAGAGGATGAAGATATAAAAGCGGGTATTTTTTTTAAGACTGCGATATAAAATATGTTTAAAAGCCATTTAATTTGAGATAGCCTTAATTAATTCCCTTATAGGATAAAGGGGCGATAAACGTGCGCTCACATGAGACAAATATTATTATAAACAAAAGGCCGAAAAATTTCGAATCGACTTACTTTGATCGGATTAAAGAGAGTAACATAAGATCACTCAGAGGTACAGTGTCAGTTCACAAAGGCATTAAGAATATACAACCAGCTAAAGTACTAGGATTAACAATTCTGTAATCTTAGGCTCCATATTGAGATTAGATAGTACAAGGTAAACGTAAATACATACTAACATATACACTCACGCCTTTTATCCCCGAAGGGGTAGGCAGAGGCGCAACTAGTGTACCCACTTTTCGCCATAATTCCGTTCCGGGGCGAGCTTATCGCCATATCGGGCACAAATTCCGGACTCCGGGCTGATACTAAATAGAAAAACTCAATATCACTGCCTGACCCGGGGATCGAACCCGAGACCTCAGAATTGCAGTCGTACCATAATACAACTACGCCACCGAGGCAGTCAGACGTAAATGTAATAGATAAATAAATATAACGATTATAATAAAAAAAAGTAATCAGTTTTTCCAAAGGCTAAAGAAAAAAAAGATTGTGATTAGTCCTTAGACTATCGTATTAATTTTAATCGTCATATCGTTTGAGAATACAAAGTATATTATGTTTTGTCTATTATTAAAGGTCAATTTTCACAAATTCTAAATCCCAAATGTACGTCTGAAAACGAATGAATCTAAATGGCTATAATGTAGACATTAATTAGATGTAAGAATGGTTTTGGGTTAAATATACTAGCTCCTGAGTGCTTTAATGAGTACGTTATACAATATTACATTATTAATGACCGCAGTATTACCATAAAATTACAAATATGATATTTTAATGTCCTATTTAGACCTTCTTGGGCATATAAGTGATTGTATCCTTTCTTAACGCCGCTCCTACTACTTATAACTCGTATCGCTAAGGTTTCGCATCAGAAAAAACAGTGGTTTCAACATAAGTAAAAGATAATTGATATATGATGATTATAATCGATGAAAATCCTGAGAAAAATGAGCGCGTCTTATAAAACGCTCTACCTCCGTTATTAAATATTTTTGATTTCTAAGTTTAGTAGTGGACCAGCAAACAATCAACAGCACAATATATTACAATGAAATAAGGAATACGGACCTACATAACTTGTTTTCGCAAAATTATATCTAGTGCAACGACAGTGCCTAGTTGGGAGTATAACGGACTGCCGAGACAAAGGTCCGCAGGTTCAAACCAAAGGGCACACACCTCTGACTTTTCTAAAAAAATATGTGTGTATTCTTTGTGAATTATCGCTCGCTTTAACGGCAAAGGGAAACATCGTGAGGAAAACTGAGAAGTTTTCTGAATTTCGAAGGTATGTGAGTTCTGCCAACCTGCACTAGGCCAGCGTGGTGGACTAAGGCCTTAATCCTTTCAATTGTAAGGATGCCTGTGCTCAGCGGTGGGCGGTATATAATACAGGGTTGGTGTGGTGTGCCCGAGTGCGGTCTTGAGGCCTGTCGCGGCAGTGCGACCTGTCTTCTTAAGATGGCTAGACAGGCGCCACGGTGCGCCGACATTCCGTCTGACACAGGTACTGACGGGCCACGGATGTTTCGGCTCGTTCCTGTGAAGGATCGGAAAAGAAGAGTCCGCCGTGTGCCACCAGTGTGGCAACGGTCGCGAGGACACAGTCCAACACACTCTCGAGGAATGCCCAGCCTGGGACCTACAACGCAGCGCTCTTAGAGCAGTCGTCGGAGGGGATCTCTCGCTGCCAGCCGTGGTGTCCGCCATAGTCGGCGGCTGGAGGTCATGGCGAGCTATGGCCCCCTTCTGCGAGTGCGTCATCTCGCGGAAGGAGAGCGCCGAGCGGGATCGTGAGCAGAGCAATCCCGCCCGCAGCCAGAGGAGACGAAGGAGGCGTCGGGTGGACGATTGACCAGCGCCTCATGCCCTGTGGTCTGGGGGCATCTCATCAAAGAATTTCGCCACGGCATCCCCTGCCTGTCGTAAGAGGCGACTAAATGGGGTAAGTGAGAGTCGCGGGGCGAGCAGTGGGGTCTGCTCCCTCAACTACTCCAATGTAAGCGACTACGAAGTGGACGACAATGCGGGTGGTCGGTCTCCTGCAGTCGTAGACGCTAAGCGTGCTTTTGAGTTCGGAGGCTTCTCAGCCTCCTCATTTAGAGAGGGGCCGCAAGGCATCGCGCAGGGGCGGTTCCGTGCAGCTATCTCTGTGCAACAAGATACTCCGGGGCCGTCCCGTAGGCGCCGAAGTAGGCCACCGCGGGTTTTGGTTGGTATGCCGGTGTAGGGTGTACATAGTGTTAGGGACCCGGTCCAATGCTCGCTCGGATGAAGCTATACTCCCGAGTGTTGACATTGGACCGTAAGACTGTGTGAAACCAACATGACCGTTTCACTCACCCCCCAGTGGTGGTAACGATTACGCGTTTTTCCCCGCGATAAAAAATAAGTGTTGGTGTGGTGTGTAGTGGATATCTAGTGCAGTAGCAATGTATAGTACAAATATTTCATTTCGTAACTTAAAATTCACACACTAAACCTACCCATATATTTTGTGTATGACTAATTAAACAACAAAATCTCACAATATATAATAATTAGTCGGAAAACTTTTGTATGAACTGTAGAAGAGTTTGAATTAATGTGGATTGGTCCGTGGGCCAGTGACAGATTTCGATGACCAAGTTTCTCTCAAACGATAATTGGTGAGACGCATCAGAGACGTGTATCATAAAGCCTCGTGAACGTCAGCTTCGGCTCCGTGGGTGCCATGAGCGGTGGTAGCCTCCCAAAGATGTAGAAAAAAATATATTATTCAGTCATTTCCTCCCAACTAAGAATCATTTTAAATTGTAGCTAACCCGATACCTTGAAGAAAAAAAATAATCAGCTGACTGTAACTTGGGGCATTATGCGTCAGCTGGTCAATCAAACATGTAAAAAAAATATATCATTTCAGTGATTTCCTCTCAACTACAAATTTACCTGATGATAGCTTATACGCAACTATGAATAAATATATATGTCAGCTGGCTGTATGCCGGGGCAAAAACCGTCAGCTGATGCCTTGAAAGTTATAACGCAGGTGTTAGGCGAGAGCTTCTATTACATAATTACATGCATCAGCTGACAATGTTTCCCTCGAATTAATGATAGTAGATTCTCTTTATTAATTACAGCATTGTATTATCAATCTATACATGTAAAATGCTTTGTCCTGAACTCCCGGCTTATATTTTTCGGTATAACTTTTTATACCGAAAAATATAAGCCGGGAGTTTTATCCCGGATTTTCTTTTCGCGAGAGTGGAGCTATCACGGCCAAACAACCGATTTCGATGAAATTTGGCAGGGAGATAGTTTAAGACTCTAGGAAGGACCTAGGGTACTTCTTATCCCGGGAAAATTTAAACCGGAACTTTTATCTGGGAAAAAAACAATCTTGGTTGAAACCGCGAGCAATTTGTTATAGAGATAGTTTGAGATCCAGAAGAGGACATACTTTCCGAAAACTGGCTACTTAATCCCGAAAAAGAAATGGGAATTTTATCCCGGATTTTTGCTCTCGCGAGTGGAGCCGTCACGGGCAAACCACTGAACCGATTTCGATGAAATTTGGAAGGGACATAGTTTAAAACCCTGGGAAGGACCCAGACTACTTCTTATCCCAGGAAAAAATAAAGTGGGACTTTTATCCCGAAAAATCATCTTCTGCGACTGGAACTGCACGAAAATAAGTAGAGATAGTTTGAGATCCAGAGGAGGATATGAGCTACTTTCATCCTGGAAAAACATAAACCGGAAATTTTATCCCGGATTTTTGTTATTGCGAGTGGAGCCGTCACGGTCAAACCACTGAACCAATTTCGATGAAATTTTGGTAGAGAGATAGTTTTAACACCTTGGAAAGGATCTAGGCTACTTCTTTTGCTGGGAATATATAAAACGGAACTTTTATCCCGGAAAATCTTTTTCTGCTAGTGGAACCGCAAGAAAATAAGTATGGAGATAGTTTGAGATCTATTGGAGGACATGACTACTCTAATCCCGGAAAAACATAAAGCAGGAATTTTATCCCGGATTTTTTTGGTCTCGCGAGTGGAGCCGTCACGGTCAAACCCCTGAACGGATTTTGATGAAATTTGGAAAGGATATAGTTTAAGACCCTGGGAAGGACCTAGACTACTTCTTATCCCGGGAAAACCTAAACTGGAACTTTAAACCCGGATTTTTTCTGGCAGTTTTTATCTTTGTATTTTTAAATATATGTCCTTACATCACTACTTATTATAAAACAAAGTCCCCTATCGCATCTGTGTGTCTCTTGCACGCGATAAACTCAAACACTATCGAACGGATTTTCTTTCGTTTTTCAACAATGGTCGGTGTGATTCAAGAAGAAGTTAATGTATATCCTACTAATATTATAAAGGCGAAAGTTTGTAAGAATGTATGTAGGTATAGATGAATGTTTGTTACTCTTTTATGAATTTTGGCACACGGGTAGATTATACACACACACACGCCTGTTATCCCCGAAGGGGTAGGCAGAGGCGCAACTAGTGCACCCAATTTTCGCCGTTATTCTGTCCCATGATGTGATAGGGGGCGAGCCTATCGCCATATCGGGCACAAATTCCAGACTCTGGGCTGATACTGAATAAAAAAACTCAATATCACTTTGCCCGATCCGGGGATCGAACCCGAGACCTCAGCACTGCAGTCGTACTGTAATACAACTACACCACCGAGGCAGTCCAGTAGTCAGTACGGGTAGATTATGTCCTGTATTAACACATAGACTACTTTTTATCACGGGAAAATATAAAGCGGGACTTTTATCCCGGAAAAACTATTCACGCGGGTGGAGCCGCGGGCAAAACCTACTAACTAATAAATCATAATAAACTTGTATCACAATTGGAAGGAATCTGGCACGTGCCAATTGATGCGGAAAATGGCTGGGCATAAGTAGTAGGCTACATCATAACATTATTTCTTTGATAACGACACAAATAGGAAGGTAAGTCCATATTCAAATAGTTACAGAACTTATACCATGACAAAGCGTAAACAGGCAAGTAACTTTGGGGCATAATTATGAAACAGTAGCGATCAGTAGCTAAAGTCATTATCCTTTTCTAATAGGGTTATCTTTTTGCTCTTTATTTATTGTTTCCATATCGCCTTTCTCTTTGCCCCAGAGAGTTTAATTTTGGGTATCATCAAAAGCTCTCCTCCATATAATGATGTATCATTTATAATTCATTCAATAATTATTATAATATTCTGCTATTATATCAATTTCATGTTTGCTTTATTTTAAAGCAGACTACTGCTGTTTTCAGTCACTCAATGCTTTCGATATTAATTTGGCTTTCGGGAATGCATCGTTCATTTGTTTCAGTCTTTACCGATAATGTAGAGTTAAATGAATTACCAAATTAATGATGTGATAATATTTCGATGTGCTTCAATACGTAATTGTTTCTTTTAGATGGTTGAATACAATTGGCGATCGTATTAAAGTTTTGCCAATAACTGTAATCATTTACTGCCCCTCGTTTGTCCCAGTTTGCAAGTAAATAAAATAACGGTATTTTAGCGGTTTAGGTTAGGTATTAACAGTTTAAAAGACTGACCTGATAAGCGACCATAAAATAGTTCTCACAATAATTCGGGCAGGATTAAAAAAAATCGACGAGACGAGATTAATTTATACTAATATTATAACGAGGAAAGAGTTCATTGTTTATTTGTAATGGATAAACTAAAAAACTACTGGACTGATTTTGAAAATTCTTTCACTAATAGGAAGCTGTATTACTCCTGAGTGCTATAGGCTACTTTTTATTCCGGGAAAATATTTTTATTCCGGAAAAAAAATCATACCGGCGAAGCCACGAGCAGAAGTCTAGTCTAAATATAAACAACGTAGAATAGGCGAAGTTTTTATTCAAATTATCTCACGTTTGTATTTATGCACATATTACGAATATATTTTTCTGATACAGATATATTCTTGCCGTAAACCTAAAGTATGTGCAAATCGCGAACTCATATAACTATAACGGCCAATAAATTCTGCAGAACGACAATGTTTCATGTTATTAGGATATTCGCCGCGTTGTTAAGTTTTATTTAAAGACTGCGTTCATTGTTTGATATATTGGAAATTAAGTAATATTGTCAAAAATTATATTATGTCTTATACAGATATGAGAATCTTGTCCTTACTCAGTTCATTTAAAAAATATTAGATATAAATAATTTTTGTTCGAATTTAGGTGAATCTGAAGGCTGGCCATCTGCCGATGAAATATCACCAGTGACTACTGCCCAAAAACACCCAAATATCCGGAACAATTATTGTCTGAGCGTTGCTGACCTACATTCATGAGGAATGACAATTTAAAAAGGGAAATTGGGTGTCGAACAATGCAGGCAGATACCTACTTGCAAAATTCACATCGATATTCTTAAGTTAGGTACTACAAAATCCTTCAGGCACTAGAGTACCGAAGCCGAAAGAACAGTACCGGACAATTTCACAGGTTGCTGGATTTTTATTTTTCATTTCTCTCTACATTCACATTATCCTACGAAGCTTGTTAATGCGTTAAGGCTGCCATATCCCAAAACACCTTCTTTTCTATTCAATTTTAAACCAAGAAATAATCAACATTTCGGTCCGAGAAAAATATATGTTATAGTTAAATAATCATTCTACATTGGTGTGGATTCCAAAACACGATACTTACAACTTCGCTCGATCATAAAAAATCACGAAAACAGAGAAAATTCGGATTTTATTTTTAAAAATTTATTATAGTATATTAAACAATTACTTTAAAAATATAAGTCAATAAAAGGGTAATAACATTTAGCAGATTGCTATGCAAAAAAAATTTCACAAAAGTAATTCGCACTTTTCAAAATTCAAAAAAACACGAATTTTTTAACAATTCCGCACAACGCGTCTCGTTTCAGATGCGCCCGAGGCGCCGTGGAGATCGGACCTACGTCAATTTTTCGCGCTTGCTGCCACTAATTTATCGAAGTATTTGACAGCTTTTGTTTACAGTTGGACCGCGTTATGTAGAAAAGGAACCAACTACTTTTGAACAACAATTATGGATTCTTATTTGTAATAGATGGATTTTTCTATGAATCTTTCCTATTCTTTTTCTTTCTTCTTTAAACACGTTGTCATATTTGTTTCAACTGTTGTTTGTTTTTGCTGAATACTAAAGGATCACATTTGAATTTATTGCGTGTAAAATTGTAAAATAATATATTTGCATAATTTGTGGATAATATTTTGGCATAATACCTCCAATGGAAAATAATGTAATTAAAAAAATGTACTTTATTGTAAAAAAAAGCGTGGGGTTCATGGTGTCAATAGATATAAATATTTTACACACACACACACACACTCACGCCTGTTATCCCCGAAGGGGTAGGCAGAGGCACAACTAGTGCACCCACTTTTCGCCGTTATTCCGTCCCATGATGTGATAGGGGGCGAGCCTATCGTCATATCGGGCACAAATTCCAGACTCCGGGCTGATACTGAATAGAAAAACTCAATATCACTTTGCCCGACCTGGGGATCGAACCCGAGACCCCAGCTTTGCAGCCGTACTGTAATACAACTACGCCACCGAAGCAGTATAAATATTTTATTGAGAGATAATATGAGTAAAAGGATTATCATTTTGATACTACCTTAAAAAGCACCCCACGCTTTTTTTACAATAAAATAAGTACATCTTTTTCTTATTTGCACTATTCTTAATTCAAATTTATTTTCTATTTTTAGTTGCATTTCCTATAAAGCATGTTTTTTAGTTTTTTTTCTAACTGTTATTTATTTTTCATTTTTTAAGCTTGTTCTACTATTGTCCAACAGATGGCACTAAAAACAAGTAAGATTTTTTTTATACATAAGAGTAGCCAGTTTAGTTATAACTCTACTATGGTCCAACAGATGTCAAAAAAAAATGAGCTATCATTTACTCATTCATTTTGAATATTTATTCATTATTAGTTGGATTTTCTATAAAATAGTGTTTTTTTTTAAATAATGAATTGTCTTCGGTTCTTGATAAATATGCCAAATTTTCATCCGACGTTTTGAAGGCGGTCAAAATCATGTTCAAAGTTTCCGTTACATAGATACATTTAAATGTACGTTACATAGCTTAATTTAAATTTATTCTCTATTTTTTAGTTGGATTTTCTATAAGGCTTGTTTTTTTGTTTTTTTATTTGCTATTTAATATTATGGATGGAATATCATAGTACAGAATAACACAAAGCCAGTTACCTTATTATTGATACAAGTAAATCCCAATTATTGCGATATCAATATCGGTATTTTTAAGTTCTTCATTTGGTCCAGTAGCCCACATTTTCTTGAAAAAATCCCGGTTTGGGTCCCCTAAATTAAGTATCTGCTTATAAATATGCATACGAGCTCTACAGACCCTGGAGGTATCGGTATAGGCTTCTTTGTGTAACATCTATAAAGCAGTACTAGAACCTGGTGTGTCTGTATATAGAAAGAAAAAAAAATAAAGGGACGACTAAATAAGAGTAATAGAACACAAATCACCGTTTTTTTATTTCATTCTTTTCTCGTTGTTTGTCTGCGTATCTGTTTTTCTGTTTATTTGTTAGCGCACATCTCCGACACTACTAAACGGATATCTATGAAATGGTATGGAGATAGCTTGAGTCTCTGGGTAGAGCATAGGTATACTTTTTAACCTATAAAAAATCTTTTATGCGGGCGACGCTGCCAGGAAACAACAATAAAATAGTATGAGTGACAATAGTACATACTAATACAAAATAATAAGTTATTTTCAGGATTTTACGGCAATTTGGACTTGACTACAATTTATATGAAGACCATACTATTATGATTTGAAAAAATACTGTCCGACATATTTATAGGTATATAGAGTAAATTTTTCTGATGGGACAGCAAAGTCAATATTTTCTATTATGAACCACAGTTCAAACTTTAAAGTAGGTAGTAAACAAATACGAAAATATCATTTAAAAAATCGCGATAAAAAAAAATGGTTTTATTTCAATGTCTTACCAAGTTTTTTTGTATGTCGGGTAATTCCTTTTTATTGATCTCATTGAGGGTGTCTGAATATATAACGTCGCGTAAGATAAAATAATAACCGTGAAAAATCCATTTGAGTTGTCAGACTAGTATAGTCGCAAGAGTTGGGTATATAATAAGGCTGCCAAGTCATATGAAGCAACTACTCCGGTGCAGTTCAATACTAAGTAGTAACTATTGCGGTTTTCATATCGGTCAGTGCTTAGTTGAGCGGTTACTATGTTAACCATTCCATATTCGCGTCTTCCCCGGCGAACAAGACGTCACTTTTCATTCAGTGGAAATCGTCTTTACGCGCTTACCCATAGGGTTCTAATAAAAAAATCTGAAATGACACCTGTCAAACTCGGAATACTGAAAGGGTTTCGGGTTTAAACTTGAGGTCATATTCAGGTTACTAGACTAGTCGATTATAATAGTTAATATTGGTTAAGTAATTGTCTCAATCACCAATATTATGTCACAATAACTAAAGATAATAATGAATCTTGACGTGGTATTGTACTCTGTGAACATTTGATTACGTAATCATTGATCAACGAACAATAAATCGTGATATCAAGACATAATTCATAGGTAACTTTTATTATGTATGCCTACGTATACCTATTTCAGCCGCCGCTGTCTGCGACATACATATGTTTGGATAGTACTCCTAAAAGTTAGACCTTCGCAATAAATCGTATAATTTTAAAGTCCTCCAATTTTGAGATGTATGTAATTTTATTTTGCTTAAAAACTACATCTACACTTATCTATACTAATATTATAAAGAGTAAAGATTCCATTGTATGTTTGTTTGCATTGAATAGGCTCCGAAACTGCTGGACCGATTTGAAAAACTCTTTCATCAATATAAAGGTCCATTATCCCAGGGATTATAAAGCGGGACTTTTATCCCAGAAAAATTCATTCACGCGGACGAAGCCGCGAGCAGAAGTCTAGTTTAAAATATATTAGCTATCGATGGAGGGCTCTAATTTTTTTTTATGGATTCAAGATCCATATTTTTGTCCTTTTAATATTCGTAAAGTTTGAGCCGTGTTAGATTTTGAGGCCCAGCACCCATAAAAAAGCGGACATCTTTTGTCGTAAAATAAACTGCTTCAGTATTGTTTAATTGTTTATTGTGACGTAGTCGCGGCTGATTGGTGTCAAGCGAGTTCATTTGAAATTCAACATCGCGGTACCTGACGCGCCGGTACATTAGACAGCTGTAAATGCCAACAGCGCTCAGATATCCTAGCCTTAATTGAATGTCATTTTTAATAATGTAAAGGCCAACGTTTATCGGGCAAGCATGATGAAATACATGTGTGAAATTATATTATTTTTTTATTACTTTATCAATAACGAGAACCGTATTCAAAGTGTTACTTGGCTAAAAAATGATGGAGATGGTTCAATACTATGATGATAAGATTCAGTTTTTTAGCCATGACAGATTTTGCAGTGCGTAGGCAAAAGGGCTGTGATTGGTTAATATTGAAATGCAACGTTTTTATGAAAAAATAAAACCGATTTCAAAACCACTACAAACCAAAAAATAATTTACTTTTATATACGTATATTTGGAGTAGATGCCTAATTTAAATTTTACATTTTCTTGAATATTTGGTCGTGTATTTGCTTAGCGTAGCTGGCAGTTTAAATTTGGCACCGACTCCAAATATGCGTAACTATATAAATTATAAAGTTAAATTATGTTTTGGTATGTAGTGGTTTTGTAGTCGTTTTTTTTATCATTTACTGCTTATTTGTTAGTAAATTATAGAATAGTCTAAACAATACATCACAGATATACGATTGCAGCGTTCGCGGGTCATCTGCTGTTTGTTATTGAAAAGTTCCATTATCTATCTCCACTAATCTTCATCAGATCCTAATAAATTATATACTAAAACGCTCCCTGAAATACATATATTTGAATAACGAAAAACCCCATCTAAATCGGATACTTAAGTAGTTTTTGAGAAACACAAACAGACACACAAACTTACAGTATACATACGGGTCGAAAACACAACCTCCTTTTGAAGTCGGTTAAAAAAAGGCTTCATTTGGTTGCGTATTAAGCCTCCATGAAATGAAATCCTCCTAGCCAGTATCGGCTACGGCGGCCAATCTCAACGGAGATCAGCCAGGTACGCAGGAGATATTATAGTGCACAAGTGTGTGCGCAATACACAGGTGCACTCGCTATTCCTTCACTCTCATAGTCCGGTGAGACGGTAATCCGACACGACATGACATGATCTCTCTCCGGTCATGTCGGATTGCCGTCTCACCGGACTATGAGAGTGAAGGAATAGCATGTGCACCTGTGTATTGCGCACACACTTGTGCACTATAATATCTCCTGCGTACCTGGCTGATCTCCGTTGAGATTGGCCGCCGTGGCCGAAACTGGCTAGGAGGATTTTCAATCCAACATGACCGGAGAGAGATCAGGCGCAGGACCAACGGCTTTACGTGCTTTCCGAGGCACGGGGGTATCACACCGCCAACTTCCTGACTCCGAGCTGCGACTGAGTAATTTTTTTTAAGATGGATAAACTCAGTCACACATTTTTTGGCCCGACCCGGGATTCGAACCCAGGACCTCAGCGCGCAATACAACTACGCCACCGAGGCAGTCTAAGCCTCCATAGTGCATCAGACAATGAACCGTCATCGTACGATAGATCACGGGTACGTTTCCGCCATTGAAACATATGACTGAGTGATCTAAAAATAGTCGTTTTGAGTCCAAGTCCCAGGGAATGAATATGTCTCCTATGTTCGGATGCCCACAATATCTTTATGTGTTTGGTAAGGCTCCTGTGCAATTTTCAAAGTTATTTTATTAATCTTGAATAATTGTAAAAAAATATAATATATTGTATCATAAATTAGGTGATAAACTGGTTATAGGTTAAATTAAATCATGCTCGTATTATAGATAATTAAAAGTATTTCCGAAATAGCTTCGGGTACGAAGCTGTCATCGCCTGAATCCTTTATGCAGGCTGTAAGGTTTGTAATGTGTGTTTGTATGATCTTTATTATCTTTTGTAAAATATAATTAAGTATTGGGATGTCGCAGGCATTCCAATTGCAGCTCCTCTAGTTTAACGGCCGTCCGTTGAACAGTGTGTGTGTTGTTTCAAGCTTTTTTACTTTCCCGATTTTGCTTCAAGTAGATTAAAACAGTTTTATCACTCACAACGAAGCCAGCAGCTAACTCTAAAGTGATTTGCGATGGATCCGCTTCCACAATAGCCTTTAATTCCTTATTATCCACCTAGATCTCCGGCCGTCCACGGGTCTTGTTCTGAAGCTTGAAATTTCCAGAACGAAAACGTGAGAACCAAAAACTTACCGTACGTTTTCTTTTGCGACACCAGCGCCATGCACATCGTTAATCCTCGTAGCTGTTTGTGGAGCACTGGTGCCACGGTGGAACTCATACTCGTAAATATAGCGATATTTCATGTTTTCCATTGTGCGATATGAAAGACGCCAAAGAAAAAGCTAATCACTGTTTTCGAAACTCAAATGTACCAGTTAAATGCATTTATAAATTTTAATTTGGAATTCATAACCAGAGGGGAGGTATTTAAGATCAAAGTGGCTAGTACGACAAAACGCCAATTTCGTATGTAAGGACCTAATAAATTTTTCTATCAGCCAATATTACATTGTGATAATTGTAATATTTTATATACTTTTACATTTTAATTTACATCGGGGATATTTTATTAGCAAGCTCTTGATGGACGTTTTATATGCGAAGCACGGGCTCGTCATCTTTATTAAGAGAGGAATTGTATTCTTTATTCGCAGCATCATTTATCCGTGCTGCTAATGGCAACTCAGAGTTTAATGAGAGTTACGCTAACGATTTTGTTGAAGCTCGAAATAGGAATGAACCTTAACGGTTGTTGCGATTAGTGTAGAAGTACTCGCTGTTTAGTGTTAAGTAGGTATAGTTGTTACATTTTCTATGCAATAAATATACACCTTATAATTCTATTTGAACTCATATACATAGTATACAATTTATTTATTAAGTAATTAACATCATTAGCGCACATACGCACCCTTATTATTTAACACTAGATTTGCCCACGGCTTCGCCCGCGTTAATAAGTTTTTCCGGGCTAAAAGTACATAAAAACCTTCCCGTTGAATCACTCTATCCAACACATTTATTTGGATAAAGATTACGTAATATTATGACGTTGATACAACTCTTAACGAATAATGCATTAATTTCGACCAAATTTGATTACCATAAAAACGGTTCTAGTGAGTTAATCTTAAAAGATAGATACATACTGTCGTGGACTTTTTTTTAGATCATTTCAAGAGGAATAATTCTTTCATACATATATTTTTGGTATCTTGAACCGTTTTCGCAGCGCACGCAATGGAAGCCCTCAAGGATGAATAATTTTCCCCGCTTTTTTCACATTTTCCATTATTTCTTCGCTCCTAATAGTTGCATCGTGATGTTATATAGCCTAAAGCCTTCCTCGATAAATGGTCTATTCAACACAAAAAGATTTTTTCAATTCGAACCAGTAGTTCCTGAGATTAGCGCGTTCAAACAAACAAACAAACAAATAAACTCTTCAGCTTAATAATATTAGTATAGATGTGAGCACTGAGCAGTCGTGTCGTTCCATGTTTAATGCTTACGTAATTTTATTCTTCACTTTTCCTATGTGTACCTGTTTTCTGTTCTTCTTGAATAAAATATAACACGTGGTCCTACGAAACTGTTGTAGGTAATATAATTATGAGCTATGATGTCATTACAATAAAGAACTATTTTGCGAATTTACTGAATTTGCTCTTAGTATATACGCAAATTGGCGTCCCACCCGACATTTTCTAAAAATAATAAAATAATTGGGCAAAAGAAATTATCTCGTCAGCTTTAAATGACTGTTATTAAAACTTTCGTGGATATATCATTTTTTATCGAGCTCTACAATTATATGGCGCCGCAACCGAGTACTTGTTATAGACATTAAAACTTTATATTTCACACGCACTTCGTTTACATGATCCTTACGACGAACTTTGTAAACGCGTTAAGAAACTGAAGGGTAAATTGTTTTATCTAAGCAATTTTACATTTACAACCCTGAGAGAATTGGAAGCATGTAAAGTTTTTTAGGGATATGTTAGAATACTTCTAATATAGAAATACATTTCTAACTGACTTCCTTGTGTTTGTTGGTATCTATTGTGATATTGCGTAAGTTTTTAATTTTATGGTGTTAATTTCCATGTTTTACTTTTATCCTACAAACAAAAATTACACAGTGTCCAGTAAAAAGATTTCAGTACATCTGCGTAAAACTTTTGAAAAAATGAAACCTACATTATTTCTTTGAAGGAGTATATTACAAGGCCGGGAAAACATTCTATTGCGCCCAAATGTCCGGGCTTTTTGACGATTTTAGCCGACGCGACGTGAGCAAATAGTGATAACAGGCTTATTCAGCATTAGTAGACATATTATTAAAGTACCTATTGTAAAAGCAGTTAACTACTTTGAATTTTAATTGAAGCTTTTATAATACAAGACGATACATCATCTACTGAGAAAAACGGAATATCGACTACGCTAAACCCTCCATCATGAAATATCTTCAGTATTATGTTTATCTTATGTAAACTTGTTCATAGATCACGTATGTTTATTCTTTTTCTGGTTTATTCTCGTGAGTTTCCATAAAGAAGTTGATATTCAATTTCATTGTGAAATGATGTAAGAAAACGATTCTTTGTTTGTTAAGGACAGATTGCCTTCGTTTGTTTAACAAAACTCATATATCAAAGTATAGAAGGTCATCGGTTATAATGTCTTATCATATTTTGTTCATGACGAATTGTAGTGCATTTTCAGTCAATTCCATTATCTAGAGTGCTCTTGAGAGTTAATAACCGCACTTGATGTGGAATGGACGATACAAATCTCACGGTTGCGTTTGCGATATGCTACCGAATGATGTCATAGACTATATTGCATCAATAGATAACGCGAATTCGTGACCGAGTGAAATGTCCACGACGAACCTATTGCCAACTAAGTTTCTACGGCCCAAAAATGAAAGAAGTTTCGTATTGCCGACTCGGTCATGTGTGATATTGTAACATATTTTGGCGAAGATATCAGGCTACCAGTATAGTACGAGATATTGTTTTTTTAGTTAAAATGTAGAACCGAAAAATTATTACCTATTCCGTATTCCATTCATGAAAGTGTCAAAGCTAATGCTCGACCCGTTTTAAATATACAACAGGATTTTGTATGTATGTATGTTTTGTGGGGATGTATATGAGTTGCACAGACGGGTGATCAGTTCGCCTTGTTGCTACTATTTCACCCTTAGTCCCAGTTTGGGTGGCGCTACCACTTCCACTTTGGGTCGGCCCGCTTTGCCGGTATCATGCCCAGACGCTGCATTTACCACAGGGAGTTTCGGCTGTGGCTTAATAAGACCTTGGAGGAATCGTGGCGCCCTTCCAGGTGTGCACCTTTCAGGTTGCCGGCAACAGGTAGATTTTTGTTGTTGACATAATAGGTTTTGGCGGGTGGACACATCCGCCCGCGTGGATGTATTTGTAAACTTCGATGACAATGTTACTGAGCCCAAGGCAGGAGGAAATGTATATAGCCCATGCAAGCAATTTAAAAAGTACCTGAAAAGTTGAAATAGTTTTGCGTGCCGCGGTAAGAACGAATGGCACGACCACCAAATCGTATCCCCCCTTTCTTTATATTGGAGAAGACTTAAAAATAATTAAAATAGGAACCGCCAGAGGCCCGTAAAAATTACCGATTTGACTCTCTTTCTCTTTTCTGTGGATTTGACCTTTTGACCCGCTTGTTAAAAACGAGGAGCAGCCTTGTTCTATGACATGATCAATCCGTGCAATAAATTCTATAGTTTTCGTGTAATTGGTTAAACAGATATCAAAAAATCTTCATAGAAATTTATATTTGTAATCTATTCTAGTAATCTTTCTTCATTTTATTAGTATCTATTATATTTAGTTATAAAAAGAATTATATTATTATTATTATAGCCTCACGTTATATTTTTTTTGTCATAAAATATACCTACAGGAATATGGATTTATAAAATTATTTCCTTTAACCCTACAATATTTTGTAGCTTCAACAGAGAGCATAACTTATTGAATGTACTATGTAAATACGTGAAGTATCAGAATCTAAAAATTATTAAGAGTATGTTATAAGTGTGCCTACCATACTAAAGAGCAAAGTGGTAAAGAGTAACACTGTTGAAAGGCGATATCGACAATTTTATTATGAATGGTTTGCAATTAGTCATAGCACTTAACTTGAATTTGAAATCTGTATAATTTGCGATGTAGGAATCGTACTATTTTAGCGTTCTAGGCCATGTTGTATCGGTGCAGAGTTCGCTTATCTTTATGTGAGCCACTAACAATCAAAGAATTGAAAAACGCCCGTAGATCGACTCTAGGATTTCTCTGACATCACAGACTAATTATGCAAACAAAACCCAATAATACAAATCTTTACTTAATATTATAAATGCGAAAGTAATTCTGTTGCGCTTTCACGCCAAGACTACTGAATGAAATTTGGTACATGGACAAGAGCCTGAAAAAGGACATAGGGTTACTTTTTGTCCTGGAAAAATATTTTTATCTCGGAAAAAGAGTTTCATGCTGGCGGAGCCGCGAACAGCAGTCTAGTAACTAATAAATATAGTAGGCAGGTACCTTCACCTACGTGCGAATATTATTCAATCAAGATGCGTATTGAATGTGTGTGTTACTTAATAAATGGCTTTTCCGACCCCCAAATAAATACAAAATAAACAAATATATCAACTCACATCAATAAAACAACCAATTCCATTTGTAGCGTAGGTACATATAAAAATACTGACAAGCACTGAGCAAATCAAAGTTATTTTATTCTCGTACGGACAGTTATATTAAATACTATGTGAGTAGCAGGTCTTTCATAATATGCTAGTCCTGCTGGATAGATATCACCAAAAATCAGCAAGATTGTGTTCTAATTAAATATACACTATAGACAGTTAATATACACAAGCGAATTCTTACCATAGGCACGGGGGGTACTAATCACGGTCCTGGACACAGTTATGTGAATATGGTCTTTATCTTACGTCTTACTAATATTATAAATGAAATTTTGTGAAAATGTTTGGATGTTTGTTAGAAGTAAACGCAGAAACAACTGAACGGATTTGGATAAAATTTGGCACACAGCTAGATCATGTCCTGAATTATCATATAGGCCCCTTTTTATGCTGGTAATTTGCTACCATGGGAAATAATGGATACTTTTAATCTGATTGTTTAAGTAGATGACGCTAGTGGCGTACTATGTTTTAGGGACTTTGTAGAAGCCGCTAGCAACACCTAATAATCGTGCATAAGTTTACCTGTATTGTATTTTCTGTAAGTATATAAAGGAGATGTACATTTTTAGTATGGGTGTTCGGCCGCAAAATCTAAACAGGCTCTGTGCAGGACGCATATTCTCGAAGAGAGAACAACGTAAAGTGCATACCGCGCATGCGCGATTACGTAATAGAACTCGGACCTCTTAGTGACGTCATAGACTTTAGTGAATGAACTTAGTGAAAAAATCGTGTTATCGCTAGGGTCATTGAACGCTTATAACTCACCCGGTATGGACTGTTTAGTGTTTCATTCGGTGTCATAGTGTAGGTTAGAACTTTGCCTACCCCGCTGCGGTAGCGGGATTAACGTGTGTCTAAAGTCCGAATAGTTATTTTTAGAAATGTTGCTTGTGTGCATCGTTTGTGTTAAACTTAGAGTAAGTAAATCACAATAACTTTTTTCGTAATGCACATGAGGTTGTTTTATAATGTTTAGTATATAGAGTCACTTAGTGTCTATGTACGAAGACACTTATAGTTTAGGCATATAGACTTAACTTAGGCGCGAACTGAAAATAAGTGTAATCTCGAAAGTGAAAAAGAGGTCCTAGAAAGAGGGAAAGCCCTCTTAGAGCTCCCTACGGTATAGCCGTCCAGTACTTAAGCATTTTTGTTTTTTTGTAATATTGAGTTAAAACGTGTTAGGAGTTTTTGTTAAATAGAAATAGTTCGGTACATCAAGAAAGAAAACAGCAAGTAGTCAGCAAGAAAGAAGAAGTCTGCAAGTTCGAAGAGGAAAAGGCGCTTATGCAGAGTGGACCATCCTTCCTCATCAGCTGTGGCACGGTGCTACGAGGACGACTTCTAGCTACGTCGCATAGCTACGGCGTAGCAACGAGAGACTACGCGCCGAATATTAACGCCGGAAGAATTTGGCTACCGTTGTGGCTGAACATTATAACTTTCGATTCAGTGTGTGAAATAAACGCTATTTCCCGATTTTCGCATTTGTTACTTTGTCACTGGTATCGCCATATTCCCACTCACGCAATCCAGCACACAAACACAACACAGTGCGGGGTCTTGGCCCAGTCTGAGCCCCGCACATTTTCAAACTTTAGGGATATTAAAGGGGGCAACATATGGAACTTAGATCCATTAAAAAAATATTTTTAGACCCCTCCATGCATAACCAACTTCTTTGATAACATTCATATTAAGTGTGATTTTCAAGCCAAACAAAATTCAATGCATGTCGAAATCGGAGGTCTTAAAAATTAAACGATTTATTGCAAAAGGCTAGTTTTCAGAAGTTCTATCCAAATATATAGGGCATCAATTGCCTTGTTTAGATTTTCAGTCCTATTTTTGGACATGTCCTTTCTTATTCTAACGTGTCAGTCATTTTCAGGTTGACGAACACATACACAGTACAGTGCTTTGTGATTCAAAGTAAAGGAGGCGTTGCTTCTGTTTGTGTGGTTATTGGTTAAGATGCTTACCACAGAGCGAACGGTTTGCTCGTCTCGTCATTCAGTATAATAAACAAATATATCTAGTATGAAATTAAATTCCTGGGTATATTTTACAAGCATTAAAAATTACTTTTAAGCAGAGCATTATAGAGAGGCGAACAATGCTCATGAAAGTATGACATATTTTATCCCTTTTGCTGTGTTGAAACGAAAACAATGTATGTGATCATTCTAGTTTAATTAATAAACTTATAGGACTTTCTATTTCTATGTTTACTAAAAATAAGCAACACGTTCGGTATAATTAATATTAGCGCACATTATTAAAACTTTTAATGAGTTATAAATATCAAATTTCAACCCACGCATTTTGTCTTAAAAAAATAGTTTGACAAATTGTTAAGGTGTTTAAAATATCTAGATGCTCCTGCAATCGGGCCTTCAGAGGGCAAAAAATGTGTACACCCTACTAAATGTATATATTATTTTATAAGTAAACTAGCTGACCCGGCAAACGTTGTTTTGCCATATAAATAATTTCCTAGCAGATCAGTTTTCGACCGGAGAGGAAAAATGATTAAATAACTAAAATGGCTATTAAAAAATAAGGGTTGATCGTAGAGGGGTGAAAATTTAGGGTTGTAGGTATTTTTGTATGCTGTATCATAAAAAAATTAAAACAAAAAATTTTGTCTGAAAAATAAAAAAAAAAATTTAGGGGTGGTCCACCCTTAACATTTGGGGGGATGAAAAATAGATGTTGGCCGATTCTCATAGATACCGGATAAGCACAAAAAATTTCATCAAAATCGGTCAAGCCGTTTCGGAGGAGTATGGCAACGAAAACTGTGACACGAGAATTTTATATTTAGTTAGAGATTCGACACTGACCGAGTGACACGTACTTCTTAGCTATAGTGCTTAAAACATTATTGATTAGGAAAAAGTGCATTGTTAGTAGTGTAACTTATAAAATCCTAAATAATAAGTGACTTATTACCTTCTGGTTAATGATTTGGCAGTATTTCATTCCTATTAGTGCTCTAAAACAACTAAAGTTATTTCGATTCTAAATAAAAATACCCTCGGACTGTTTAATATCAGAACACTGTGTAACACAGAGTCGTTGTTGGAATTAGTCGGGTTCTGTGTTAATGTGTGCTCGGCCTGCGCGCAGCGATCGACTTTGGCGGCCCTATTCCATATCAAATATCTCCGTGGCCTTATTCTATGAAGAGCTTGTACTACCATTATGGAAAGCAGTAATACATCAAACGCCACGAATAATTCGAGGCGCCCTAATAGGCGTATTATGAAGGATACACAGCAGGAGAAAGAAACACACATTTCTAGCGAACATTTGAGGGAGATGGCTCAGGAAATTATTTCATCGGAATTGCGTGAATTTATTAAACATGAAATGTCCGAGCTTAAGAAGAGCCTCGAATGTAGCCTCAATTCTCTATTACAAACAGAGATTAAGGTAATCAAGGAAGAGGTAATCGATGTTAAGAAATCAGTTACATTTATTAATAATCAATATGATGATATTAAACAACAAATAGATGTTCATGCCCAGTCAATTAAATCTTTGGAGGCGGAATCTTCAGACACTTCTATCATAAAATCATCTATTGCTAAATTGGAGATGGAGCTCAATTTGCGTGACCAGTGGGCCAGGCGCTCTAACATCGAGATATGTGGCATCCCCGAGAAGAAAAACGAAAATCTATTCCAGGTGTTGGAAAATATTGCAAAGCACGCAGATATTACACTAAATGTTAATTCTGATATTGATTTCATTACTCGCGTCGCATCACAAACTAAGAATGATAAAAAACCTAGGAATATAATTGTCCGGTTTTTGTCCAGATATCGCAAAGATGATTTTCTGTGTACAGTACGGCAAATTAAAGATCTTAGAGCCGCTAATATCGGATACCATGGTAACCAATCATCAATTTTCTTCAATGAACATTTAACAAGTGCCAATAAATTATTACTGCAACAAGCTAAAATAAAAGCCAAAACATGTGGTTATAAATTTATTTGGGTTAGAAATTGTAGCATAATGGTGCGTCGTAATGATACTAGCCCCGTTCTTCATATTAATTCCATAAAAGATTTATCCAAAATAAAATAGGAACTATATTATTGTTTTTGAAATATTTTGTTAAGTATCACTCAAGATTATTTAGTCTTGTATTTTGGAGTCTGAAATTACATTGTATAGTTGTTGTTCTACTCCAGATCCTCTTATCAGTTTTTTATTTTTTTCACATCATGAGTTATCTGTTCATGGCAGTATACTATTTTTCTGGCATTTGTTTTTGTGCACTGTGTCTCACTTTTTATATTTTCTGCGAATATAAAGCATCTGATATGGCGTATGATATGTGTAATGATGGCTTTGGGAGTATATTCTTACATTTTGGTATTTATATGTATGCGTGTATATATGTATGTGTGTGTATGTATATATGTACATGTATGTGCATGTACGTGCATGTATGTGTATGTGTGTATGTATATATAATGGTAATAGTTTACATTAAAATTCCAACGTAATCTAACCGTATACTATCAGAACGTAAGGGGCTTGAGAACAAAAACCACTGCATTTTATAATAGTATTTTACGTAATAATTTTGATATCATATGTATTACCGAAACATGGCTACTTCCGGGAATTTTGGATTCTGAGCTTTTCGATTCTCGTTACATCCTGTACAGGTGTGATAGGGATTATACTGCAAGAGGTGACAAAATGGGTGGAGGTGCTTTAATTGCTATCCATAAGGATTTGACTATTAGTAATTTCGCGACCATTCCTACTTTGAATTCAGCTGCTGACATAGTGACCGTTACTATTTCCTACGTAAGTACCTCTAAAATTATTAATTATTGTCATTTATATTGTGGTTATTTTCCTCAATGTAACGTGCACAAAGAAGTTTTACTCGAGTTTTATGAACATGTATCTGATAAATTAATTAAATGTCCCAGTGATTGTTTCATAGTGCTAGGTGATTTTAATATCCCCGGTGCAGTTTGGACCTCATCGACCTCAAGTCCACGATCTACCCTCAGCGGAGATCTTAATATAGATATTGTGTTTGAGCTATCAAATTTTCTTTCTTTTAATGGTTTGCACCAATATAATACGTGTTTTAACGTAACTGGTCGTAAATTGGATTTACTTTTATCTAACGTTGATTGTAAGGTTACTCCATCTCCAGAACCTCTTGTTATGGAGGATAAATATCATCCTGCTTTTATTTGTGAGCTCTCATTAGTTACTTGTACAACACTCCAACCCCCAAATATTAGCATTAAACTCTTCAAAAATGCCGACTATGATAAAATAAATAAAGCATTATCCATTATCGATTGGAATAAGTGCTTGCCTATCAACAATGTTTCTAATTGCGTGGATGAATTTTATAGAGTAATAAATAAAATTATCGATACCTTTGTTCCAACAAAAACTTTACGCAAAGGCCCCAACTATCCTTTCTGGTTTGATAAATCACTTGTAAAAATAGTAAAGGAAAAGCTGAAATATCATCGTAAATGGAAGGTTTATGGCCGTAAAAATGATTATAACACATTCAAACTCTTGCGTGAAAGACAAAAAATAGCACAAGAGCAATGCTATAATAAGTTTTTAGCCAAAGCAGAGAACAGTATTGCCGTTAACAGTAAATTCTTCTGGACCTACGTTAAATCTAAACGGCAATGTAGTAATGAGTTACCAGAAACTATGTTCCTTGGAGAGACTATCTCTTCCGAGGGGCGAGTCATTTGTGACTTGTTTAATCATCATTTTAACTCTGTTTTTGAAGCTAATCAGTTTAATACTGAAACTTCGGCTGTTCAACAACAAACCATCAGTTTGCATTCTGTTAGTCTTTCTGTAGGCAAAGTTAAAGCACTTCTTAATAAGATTGATATTAATAAAGGCTATGGACCTGATGGGATTCCACCACTATTTTTGTATAATTGTCGCCAAAACCTCGCGGAGCCTCTGTTTAAAATATTCTCACTCTCCATCAATGAAGGTGTTATGCCGTCATTCTGGAAACAATCCTATATTATGCCAATCTTCAAATCTGGAGATAAACGTGATATCAGCAATTATAGACCTATATCTAAGTTAAGTACAATTCCAAAGTTATTTGAAAAAATTGTGTATAACTCCATTATCCCTATTATTAGACCAATATTGATATCTCAGCAACATGGGTTTGTCTCCAAGAGATCGACAGAAAGTAACCTATGTGAATATCTGGACTATGTGTATCGTGGTCTTGATGCCGGCCAGCAGGTGGATGCCGTGTATACTGATTATTCCAAGGCTTTTGACAAAATTTCACATACTATTCTCATAAGAAAATTGAATAGAATCGGTATACACGGCGATCTCTTGCGTTGGCTGATTTCTTACTTACGAGATCGTAGTCAAGCGGTAGCAGTAAAAGGTTATTGTTCATCTTTCTTACCTGTCACCTCTGGTGTACCCCAGGGCTCGCACCTTGGCCCACTTTTGTTCAACATTTATATCAATGACATAAACTTAGAATTCAATCACTCTAATTTTCTATTATTTGCAGATGACACAAAGATTTTTAAAATTATAAAAAATGTACATGATTGTGAGTTGCTTCAAGAGGATTTAAATAGACTTCATTCTTATTGTGTAACCAATCACTTACAACTTAATATTAAAAAGTGTAATGTTATTACATTTGGTAGAAAAAAGGAACTCATTAATTTCGATTATAAGTTTAATAATGTGCCAATTCGTAGAGTGACCGAACTGCGTGATCTTGGAGTGCACTTAGATTACAAACTTATGTTTAGGACTCACATAGAAATTATTACAGATAGAGCCTATAAAATGCTTGGTTTTATGTTAAGAATCTCCAAAGATTTTAAACAACCCTCGACATTGATACTATTGTATAATTCGTTAGTTATCTCAATTCTGGAATATTGCTCAACAGTTTGGAATCCGGTTTATAAAGTTTTTATAGACTTAATTGAACGTATTCATAATAAATTCCTAAAGCATATGCGGTATAGATTCAACGATGATAATTGTGTAATGTCTAAATTAAACTTTAAACTTCATAACCGACGCGCCACGAGGGATCAGATGCTCTTATATAAAATTATTAATAGTTTAACAGATTCAATTCCTTTATTAAATCAAATTAATTTTAAGTGTCCGAGACCTGGAGCCAGGAATAAATGCCTTTTCTATACTCCCTATATGAGGACTAAGTACTGCAGCAACAATTTTATTTCTCGTGTTTGCAAATCTTATAATGATACATTTTCTGATCTGGATATATTTAATTTAAAATTTAATCAGTTTAGAAAACAGTTAATGGAAACAGTTTGCAAACAAAGAGAATATTGATGACTTATGATGGCATGATAATATTTTGTTACTGTTTGTTTTCAATTTCATGTGAAGTTTGTGAGATGACTGCTTTCTGTGGCTGATTTGTTCAGACCGGCCAGGAGGAGGCATTCATTACGATGTTACAGGATCACAGGACTCTCCCTGTTCTCCTCTGAATTTGTCAGTTTAGCATTAAGAGTTATTTAATTGTGGAAACTTAATTGAGTTATGTACTATCTAATTTGTTTTATGCTATGTATTTGTTATTTGCTTGTTTGTTTCCCTTAAAAAACCAATAAATAAATAAATAAATAAATAAATAAATAAATATATATAGACAAGCCGTTTCGGAGGAGTATGGCAACGAAAACTGTGACACGAGAATTTTATATATATAGATATTAGAATCGCAGTAGACGGGGTAAAAATTAAAACTGACAAGCTGATATAGGATGCTCTTGCTTCCAGATTTAAATTTTAGATATATATACGCGAAAGGAAACGTTACGGGTTTCCCATGAGTGTTAAAAATCGGGTGACCTACATTTCACATCGAATGTGGTTCTTTGTTTTATTGATATTGTTCTCGAATGCAAGCTTTTTGGCTTTTAATAATTGATGACGATTATAGACTTTATAAACACGTACAGATGTACGTAAGTAGGTAAAGGTACCTTTACTCACCTTTATGAATGATTTTCTTAAATTAGAACGACTTTTACTTATGATCAAAAATTTATTTAAAGCACAGTATATCAAACTCATCTTCTTGAAATATTTCATGGACGTATTCTTATGGCGATAGGCTCGCCCCCTATCACATCATGGGACGGAATAATGGCGTAAAGTCGGTGCACTAGTTGCACCTCTGCCTACCCCTTCGAGGATAACAGGCGTGAGTGAGTGTATATTTGATTATAAGCTTATTACAAACGTTTTTTAATAACTTTTTGTTACAATCTCTTTAATTATAAGAAATGTACGTTTCTTTATTTCGTATAAATAAATAACGAAGTACCTAATTACGATTATCTACAGGTTAAATAACAAATTTCTAAGAAATGTAAACAATTTTAATTTTCATGTTTGGTTTTTTAAAGCATTTGTTTTGTGAATTATAATGTAACGAGCGATGTTTGTTTGTATTTTTTACAATTATTATGAGCATTGTTTATGGTAACGAAGTTTCAAAAGCTTATTGTGCTTTATTAGGACGTAGCTCGTAGTTTTTGTGCACAACCTGAGCTCTCTTACTCAATTAAAGTAAATGACGTTTCTTTTTATTGCTATTTACATAAATACCCCGTTTCTGTGCATACATATATCTTTATATTATTGTAGTACCCAAATAATAGTTTACGTCTTATAGCTTACGCTTACATTTTTTTTTAAAATAATGTTATCGTTAAAATAATTTTCTTGTTAACATAGTTGTTGAAGCAAAATGCTTGTTCTTTATACTAAAAGTTCTTATCATCATTTTACAAATGGTGAAATGATTTTTAAAATGGAATACAGCTGATAGACAGCGTTGCTCTAAACATTTAAAATGAACAATATGAAACCATTTACCCGATCATTTGATAAATAGTCGCATTTAATCAAGTGCGTGCAAATACCAAAAGCCACTAGAACTAGTACAGTATCAGTAGCAAAAGTACTTATATCCAGCTGAATACTCAAAACCGAAGCAACTCTCTGCCTTTCCAAATCGCATTTTCTCCTTATGGTGGGCGACGCGCCCATTACCACTCAGTTCTAAATTAGATGATTTATCAACAAGTGGCCCGGTTACTTACGAGTTAAGGTTACTTGCGCTTTGCTTTAAAACTAACTATATACATAGCATGACGCCTTTTCCTTTTTCAGGTGTAGGCAGAGGCACGGGCGAAGAATGGCGCGGGTTCTTGCCTTGCATGACACTGTGCCATGAAGCTAAGGGGGGGTCCGAATCCCCAAAATATGAGCGGCCAGTGGCGTAGCGTGGTTTATTGTAAGCTAAGGGGGGGGGGTCGGACACTCTGAACGACCCCCCCCCCCGCCCTTGAGTTCCATGTAAGATTCGGCTGGTCCGTTGCCATTTATTCATTTCCAGACTCCGAGCTGATAATGAGTAGAAAAACCTAATATCACTGCCTGACCCGGGGATCGAACCCGTGAACTCAGCACAGCAGTCATACTGTAATACAATTACGCCAACGAAGCAGTCAGTCATGAATAATGCTCGTTGGTTAGGCATATGTATGAACATCAGCATTCATTCGCAATAAATGAGTTGAAGTCATAAACGCCGCGCTTCCTGGATTATAAAGCTAGATATGGGATTAAAAAGTTGATTAATGAATTTACGCAGTTATCCGCAGTATCTCCTAATTGATTGAGGGTGACAACCCGCGACAGAAACATGGCTAAACTTAGGGCAATCCGGATATGAGTACAGAGTAAGTAATTTAATTAAAACATAGACGATTATCACGGCTACAAATTAAAAACCGTAAGTAATGTTAGCATTAAAGTTGAGATTTTCTATGTTTGTTGTATGCTCGATGAATTCCTAATTCTATAGTCCAGATATGCCAGTGTTGTTTGAATAAACCTTTCCAGTACGATCAATGTTAATTGTTATCCAAACGGAAATAAAATTTACGTCAATATTACAATTTATTGTCACTTATGGATTTATCAGTATCTATTCTCTTTTAAGTTACTTTTATCATTCCTATCGGTATTCATGTTTCTAATATATTGTAAACTTTGAACATGTTAGGATTATGTAAAAGGTATGTAGTTCATGATGTAAACAAATAGATTACTTTTAAATTTAAAAATTATCTATTGGTTAAAATTAAACTATTATAACAGATTTTATGGCGGTTTTTTATTTTATTATCTCCCAATCTTTTTCTGGGGAAAATAAAATTTAAAACTGCGATGAAATCCGTTATAATAGTTTAATTCAATGTCTAACATTCGCGTGAACGAAAGGATTCATTATCTATTGGTTAATTAAGAAAAACACGAGGTATTGGATTTCATAGTTTTAGTGAACAGTCGAGTATGTAATAAATGAAATATGGTGTAATGCTAGGCGGAAATGAAATTATCAAAGAGGCCTAGGACTATAATGTTCAACGTCTTTGATCATTATACATTTCACGCACGTATTTCCATCGTAATTTTTTGCCATATTCATAGTAATATACAATTAGCACAACCTGACGGTAGGTATAGATGTATAGAATTTTTATATTCTTGACTTTTTGATAGAGTATAACAGACGTCTGGTTTATGAAGTTAATGCATGACCACATAAACTATTGTAACCAGTTGATATATGTCCCATGTACCTCGTTACTCCAATAGAATAACTTACAACGATATAAAATTTCCCACCATTGTTACAAATTTTTTAACCATTTGAATATAAGTGATCAAAATAAAACGAAAAATCTGAATAACATATCTAATTTTTTATTAATTCTGTTTTTCAACTACATGCTGTATACGTTCTATTGATATATATTATTATATTGTATATTATGTACCAAAATATTCTTATTACTTATAAAATAAGCACTGAATACTGGCTAAATATTTTCAAGCACAGCTGGGAAATTAGTAGCTAAATCACTTGAAATAAGCAAATGAATTCTTGGGAAAGTTGAGAATGGTATGCTAAGATGCTTTGGTTATTTGGAGAGGATGGATGATAGGAAATTGATGAAGCGGATATATAAGGCGAATGTGGATGGAAGAGCCGGTAGGGGTCGAACGCACCGAACCTTTGAATATCAGATATCTTATGTTTACGCGAATGTTAGACATTGAAATTAAACTATTTTAACGGATTTTATCGCGGACCGCCCCGTGACCACGAAGTGCTGAAAAGCCTTCGAAACGTCGGGAGAAAAATAAAATAAAAAACCGCGATAAAATCTGTTAAAATAGTTTAATTTCAATATCAGATATCTGTTATTCTTGATAAAGGCCAGGTCAAAAATATCCTAAATCGGCGGGAATGCATGAAAAGATTGATGAAGGTGGAGGATGCAAGAAAAGTATACCAGAATCGAGCAAAGTGGCAATCCATAGTCTCTGCCTACCGCTATGGGATAGAGGCGTGATACTAAGTATGTATGTAATTCTTGAAGCGTTATCCAGTGCCGTAACTAGCCTTTCATACGCCCGGTGCGAGCTTCTATAACTGCGTTCATGCATGACCAAAAATTTTGTTCTTGTCTGGTCATGTCTGCGTCCCCTCCAGGGTCTGGGTCCTCTACCTTAGTCTCGCTGGTATCGTCCTAATTATGACACTGATGTTACCCTCCTATATGAGAATACAAGGTAGAGATGGCGAAGTGTTTAACATTCTGGAAACTTCGCGCGTAAATAATACAACGTTGGTGGAGTGATAGTCGTACAATCCCAGACGAGGTGAGACGTTTGTGTTGATCATAGATATCGCTACTTTATCCTGTAACGATAGCTTGGGGTTCCTTTGGCAACGAGATCTTGAATTGGAGTAACACAAGAAGGTATATTGCGATCATCCGTATTGCCTGAAAAAGAATTAATGTTATAATAGAAATGAAACTAATGTTCCCCGAAATTATTCCCGACACGGCTGAACCGATTTTGAAGAATTTTCAAGCAAGCAAGGTAAGCTATGCCTGAAAACTGTTACGCGGAAATACACACGAAAAAGATTATGTAGTATTGTGGAAAAAAAATTTTTAGTGTAAAAACTGTTGCAAATGAATTTTGTTTGACAACCAATATGAGACCATCGCCAGGAGTCATAATGGGTTTCAGTTGCAAACCCACTGTTGTTCTCTGTTCAATATCATTTCTACTATTAAGACTAAAGTACTTTTTATAGTTGAGACACTAGATCAGACTTATCGATAAAGTATCTTATCTACTATTCAATAAGTCACATAATCCTGTCATCCTAAATACGCTATGATAGTCAGTTCCATTTACGGCATTGGTACTCGAATAGCGTTCGATATTTATGTAGAATAATAAGCTTTTATCCTACTTTTGTTTTATCAGTAATAATAATGAAGGCGAGATTACCGCGTGTTAGATACGCAAATAGATTCGAATAGAAATCCATAGTCCATATTATAAACATGGCATACCAAATGAAAAACAAAAAAACAATCTCTGTGAGGTCGTAATGAGCTTCAAGATAACATCGTTCAAAAACATTGGAATTGTAACTCGTGGAATTAATCTTTATATCCAAAACCATGAAATCTGTGGCAACTAATACTATTTCCTTGCTGCGTTCTAGTATAAATAATCAAATAGTTCAACGGCAGTCAATCCTTACTCCTTGCTAATAGCAAGTTGCCTTTAATTTGACCTTGCATATTGCTTTTCAGCATACTAAAATTATAAAAAGAACTTACCGACGTAAGTAGTTCTCTATTAACGTGCGCGTATCCCTTGAGGCTCACCACAGCCGGGTTCATCTCTATGGCTTGTATGAAGTGGTCGATCTGTATGGAAATACATATTAGATTTACGATGTACTTTAATTTGTTACATATTGCATCTTACCTCTTTCTGTGTGGGTCTATCGACCGCCAGCACATCTATAGATAACAAAGTATCTTGAACTCCAGCTGCCACCTGCATACAATTATTATAAAAGATAAATAAAATATAATAAAGTTATCTAAAGAAGGTTTAGTATCTAGTAGAAATTTAATTAGGATAATTTAATGCCCATTTCACGGCATATCTATTCCAGTTTGATTACAACTAGTTCTAGTCTGTCAGTCGTTACGACTAATAACCATGCTGGGTTGGTTACATTAACAAAGGTAGAGCCACAAGCAAAAGCTAGTAAGTATCTAAACAGCTACCTTTAATGTAGACTTATGTGAGCAATCGGCGAAAATAAATAACAAAGTAGAACAATATGCCGCGTCGACGATAAGACCCATCTCCTTGAAAGAGAAGCCGAAGCCGTGATCCACGATTTCCGACAGGGCTCCGTATACAGCGATGGTTATGTTGAAGAACCTGTCCAAAATGAAGATCATGTATGATTGACCAGCATGTTTACTCTTCATGATTTTAGAAAAAGAGAAAGTGCCGTTTGTATCACGGACCATGATTAAGCAGAAAGTGAGTATATCGTAATACCATAAATTGGAAAGTATTTGAAGAAATGTTGGGATCTGTGTTAGAAGTAGGTATACCTTCTAGCATAGGTCCAAACATGTCTTTGAATCAAATCCAAACAGGTCTTTTTATGCAAAAAAGTCTGAACGGATTTGAATGAAATTTGTCATATAGAGAGACCATGTTCTGGAATATTATAATATATCTTCTTCAGCCTATAGTATATATCCACCCAGTGCTGAGTGTAGGCCTCTTCTAATGCACGCCAAGTTGTTCTGTCTTGGGCAGACCTCATCCAACTTCGTTGCGCCACGTGGAACAGGTCGTCGGTCCACCTCATCAAAGGTCTGCCCCGGTTTCTATAATATACTAGTAGTGCTCGCGGCTCCGCCCGCGTGGAAATGTTTTTCCGGGACAAAAATATCTTCCCGGGATTAAAAGTAGCCTATAGCACTCAGGAGTTATGTAGCTTCCTATTAGTGAAAGAATTTTCAAAATCGGTTCAGTAGTTCCTTGCGTATGGCTTATTATCCTGCATGGATCAAATTCCAAGGTTTAGTCTAGTGGTGCCTCAACCAATTAGCTGCGCTCTTTATGTGTAGACAATTAATTATATCAACCGCGAACGACTACTGAGTTAACGCGCACTTTATGTTAATCCTCACGAAAATTTCCTGAAGAACCGCGATAAGATATATAAATATTAACAACAACATAAACTATCATTCTACTATCGGGACGTGCTTTACCTAATTGAATTTAAAGCTATTAGGCGCTTCAAAGGAAATTCGCTTGATGCACTTTTAGCAATAAGTCCTCGATTCCCCGCAATTCGTGGGCGGTGAAAGGCAATCATGATTATTTAGTCACAACGTGACCCACACATACCAATGGCTTAAAAATATCTATAGGCGATTTCGTTCGCTTTAACGGTGAAGGAAAACATCGCGTGAAAACCTACATACCTGAGATTTCTCCATAAGAATCTCGAAGATATGTGAAGTTTGCCTATCCGCACTAGGCCATGGACTGAGGCCTTACCTCTCTCAGTAGTAAAGGAGGCCGATGCTCAGCAGTGGGTAGTATATAATACAGGGCTGATTGTATTGCATTGCATCGATAGGCAATTTAAATTAACAAACCAAGCGGTATCTACATTATTTAATCGCAACCTCTCCTATAATGCAATACGGATTCAGAAATAATAATATCGTCAAGCCATGGGAGCAATATGAGGGTTATTGCACTAATAAAACGGGGTTGATACAAACACGCAACTGAATCGATTCAATCGCACGTTTAAACTCGCTATAAAAAGAAAATGAGAGCTGCATTGGCTCCGCGCACTGTGACATGAACAAAATCAATTAAACCTTGATCTCATTACCTACTTAAGGCATCGAGTTTCATATCATAATAACTATCTCTTCAAAATAACGACTATGAAAGTTTGTGAAAATTTATTTGAAAAATAGACTTAAATATACATGTGTACGACAATCTATTCACACACACACACACACACTCACGCCTGTTATCCCCGAAGGGCTAGGCAGAGGCGCAACTAGTGCGCCCACTTTTCGCCGTTATTCCGTCCCATGATGTGATAGGGGGCGAGCCTATCGCCATATCGGGCACAAATTCCAGACCCCGGGCTGATACTGAATAGAAAAACTCAACATCACTTTGCCCGACCCGGGAATCGAACCCGAGACCTCAAGCTTTGCAGTCGTACTGTAATACAACTACGCCACCGAGGCAGTCTATTCAATAACATGATTTTTTGATACACGGTCATTTTGTTCGAAGCTTACACTTTTAGTTTTCATCTAGGTATGGTTTGAGTAACTTGTTGGAAAGTGTTATTTTCAAGGAGATAAATATATGGTATCATTTAGTAAGGCAATGTCAAACAGACCCTGTATAAGCCGGCAAACGAGCAAGTGGAGATCCTAATGTTATATGATATCCACCTTCCATAAACACAAAGTAGAAGAATTATGGATGCATTTCCGGAGAAGGGTTCGGGCTTCCAGAAGTCTTACTCATAATACAAATTCTACTGCAAGCTGTCAAACGCAATGTGGAGTACATAGCGTTTCCATGAAAAAGTTTTAAGTATCCTGGTGGAGTCGGCCTATTCTTTCTATCGACGACTATATGTAGGTACAATTCCTACAGTATGACTATACTATTTGAACTTGACGCTATCTTTTTAATATTGGAGTGCTTAATATATTAACGGCCTCGTTGATTTAGTTGAGCTATAAAAAGGAACCTATTAACTTACATAAATAAGCAGTATGTAGAATAAGTTCGTGCATATGCATTTCCAAGTGATTGTAGTAATTCTGACAGATTGAGCCACAGATATCTGTATCGAGATATTAACTTGGCAGAACATTCTTGCTCGACATCCTGCAAGCAAAAATGAACCTAAGAAACATAAACTTATAATTGTATAAAATTGTGTTTTATATCTTTCCGAAACTGAGTAAAGAGATTAAAGTATTTGTGTTAGCTGCCAAGAGTAAGGCGAGGCTGTAAACATTTAATGTGATATAACATGAGATATTTTTCTAAACTAATTTAAAGTTTATAAGCAGTTCGTTACGAGAGCCAGAGCTATTATTGGATCGAAATAAGTTAAAAGAATTCTTTATGATTTTTTATATTTATTTACAATAACATGTTTCTTGAGGCAAAGCAAATAATATTATGATTATAATAGATTAGCTTTTGCCCGCGGCTCTACCCGCGTCAATGAGCTTTCCGGGATAAAATGTAGCCTATGTATTAATCCAGGATATGATCTACCCGTGTGCCAAATTTCATTGAAATCCGTTTAGAAGTTTTTGCGTGAAAGAGAAACAAACATCCATACATCCATACATTCTTACAAACTTTCGCCTTTATAATATTTACTAGCTTTTGCCCACGGCTTCGCCCGCGTTAATAAGTTTTTCCGGGCTAAAAGTACATGCATAAAAACCTTCCTGTTGAATCACTCTATCCAACACATTTATTTGGATAAAGATTAATATTATGACGTTGATACAACTCTTTACAAATAATGCATTAATTTCGACCAAATTTTATTACCTTAAAAACGGTTCTAGAGAGTTAATCTTAAAAGATAGACATATACTGTTGCGGACATTTTTTTAGATCATTTTAAGAGGAATAATTCTTTCATACATATATTTTTGATATCTTGAACCGTTTTCGCAGCGCACGCAATGGAAGCCCTCAAGGATGAATAATTTTCCCCGTTTTTTTTCACATTTTCCATTATTTCTTCGCTCCTAATAGTTGCATCGTGATGTTATATAGCCTAAAGCCTTCCTCGATAAATGTTCTATTCAATACAAAAAGAATTTTTCAATTCGCACCAGTAGTTCCTGAGATTAGCGCGTTCAAACAAACAAACAAACTCTTCAGCTTTATAATATTAGTATAGATTAGTAGGAAGTAGGATGTCCCGGTATTGCAACGCCTATTATGTATCATTAATAACGGAAGCTTATAAGTTAGTATTTGCATTAACACACACCATGGCATAGACTCGACATGCAAAGTTATTTTATTTGGATAATTTTTTTAAACTTTAGTTATTTATTTATATACCTAAAGCTGATTTTAAAGTTTTCAAAATAAATGTAAACAATTTACCCTGCGGAAGCATTCGGATAGACTTTGCGAGGCAATTTTAATAGCTTTGCAGTTGATATACCAGAGAGCACAGTTCATGTTGATCATGGTAATGATGTGATAATACGCCATCGTGTGCCTGAGGAGGAAGCCGTCGAGCAGAGCGCACAAACTCAGGAGAAAGCATACGGCAAGGAGCAAACATCCCACGCTTATGATGACGATTGACGTTTTCAAATTAGGAAACTGAAGATTCTCGCCCGTGACTCGGTAGTACCTAACCTATAAAATTAAGTATTTATATAAACGTAGGAATTATGATACAAGCTTAGAGAAATATATGAAACACCAAACTGTTAAGCTGAGGTATTGGTATTTGGCAAAGTTTATTTGTTCAACCTATAAGTTGCAGCATCGACAACTTACACCGCGTAGCCTCTGGCTGGCCTGTTTTGTTAGAGTTTGCCACAATATTTCTATAACGCTTGGATCACTACGATTCCTTAGGAAGTTTGATCCTAGTGTAGTAGTTGTGTAGCTTGACTATCACTCTATATCAAAATGCTATTTTCATGACACATTAACATCTACCTACATATTTTCGAATTTAATGTTTTTTATCCTACTTAGGCGCGAATAATACAGAAACGGCGTAAGGTGAAGGACTGAAGGCGCGGCACAGGTGCAGAGCAGGCGACGAAAGATGGAACAAAAGACAAAACGAAGTGCGTGCGCCACGCCGCTTGAGTGTCACAAAGTGTCGCTTACCTACATTTTGTATTGAAACGTTTTGAAGCGGCAAGGTGCCTTCACCTCGCCTTTTCTGCATATTTCTGTTTAATTAAGTATATAAAAAAACAAGCTCAATTTTCAAAAGCAGAAGTTTTAACCATATTTTACTTGTAGGTCTCTCGTATGCAAGGGTTCGTCTGGATAGGTACCACCGCATATTTATTTCTGCCACCACACAGCAGTGTGCATGCTCTGTTGTGCTGCATTTTGGAGGACATTGTAGCCAGTGTAATTACTGGGCATTATGAAACTTAAAAAGTTATATCAGAGAGCGTATTGGAGTGCTACGCAGTATTTTGTACTTCAAGGCTCTGTATGGTGTTGCTACTGTATATGGGAGGTCGTGTCGCTTACTATCAAGCAAGCGGTATGCCAGTTTCTTCATTCAATGAAGAACAATACAAAAAAATACAAAATTTTGTATAATTTATCTTCACACTCCCTTTAAATCACTTAGAAAATTACCTGAAACTTCCCCCAATTAGTCTTATAAACAGCAACTTGATTAGCCACTCCCCAACCGACGAACGGTATCCAAAAATGTGGGACGAGAAACACGACGAATAAAATAGCATAGATGTAGTCATCAAAGCGTTGGATTGAACGCAAAATCATTAAGCGCTCATAGCCTACCACTAAAACGACTGCGGTGGCTGCTATATAAAAGCAAATTGCGTACATCGTTGCAGAGGATTTCCAACTGAAGGTGATCGCACCTGTATCAAATAAATTATAATTAATTTTAGTCTAGTACTTATAGCCGTTCCAAATAGCGGATTACGTTTGCAATACTATCTCGTATGCAGACATAAAAGTATAATGATTACAAAACCTAGTATGAAGAGTGTTTACATTAAGTACGGGGTAGAGGTCAGCTTATATTTTGTTGTGTTATTGTTGGCCAAACGGATATAAATTTCATGTCTTTTAAGATTTTGTTCATGGTCGACGATATCAAATTCATACTATCGCGCATGATCCTCAATAGCTTTACATTTCATTTAAGACTTAGGTATGGTGGCTCAACAATCACAGCCGAAGATTTCTGTAAAATTAGAGGTAGGTATGTTACGTATATCATGTACGGGCTGTGATCATACACTAAGAGGTGGCCCACGTATACCATTAAACACCTTTATTAAACCGAAAATCAGTTTTATCCTTGATCGCAGATAATGAAGTATACCATGTTGGTATATAAAGCGATGGCCTTTCTAACTTACCTGGTCTCGATCTAGTAATAGGCATGACAGCAAGTGCTCGGAAAAGAACCAACAAAAGCTTGTGATCGCGATAAAACTGATCGTGGATTTCACACGTGTCGCCATCTTGTGAGTTAAGCAAGTCTCTTTGTTCTTGTTCCTGCGAGAGAAGAATCAAATTGTATATGTAACAATTAACCAATATACAATTTTAATAAAGACTTTAGTATACACTGTCGTGCAAATACCAAAGTATTTTAATAAATTAGCTTCTCAATTTAAAAGCAATGAGTAACTTTAAAGATGCATTTGATTTTTACAATCGGTCATCTACCTATCGTCAACCCTCAGTGCAGGATTCAGTCTCGGGCAAATCGAGTTAGAAAATCCACAAGAAGTGGGACAAACAATAGGTACCTTTCGGAATAAAACTCATGATCACCCCATTTAAAAGTTACAAGTGAACAGGTAAAAAAATCATCTATTGGCTACTAATACAATATTAGTCATCCCTAGGGCTGCCATCCGTCCGGATTTCCCCGGATTTGTCCTAGTTTGAAGGGCGTCCGGGGGCCGTCCGGCCGGGGTTTTAAAAATTGTCCGGGCAAAACCCGGACACTTTTGTTATCAGGGGAAATCCATTTTTTATAAATGAGCGACAAATTGAAATAAATCTTAGTTAAAACTTCATGCATTTCCCCGCATTCAAGAAGGAACGGCAAAATATTTTTTCCGAGGTGTCCGGGGAAATACCCATGTTTGGGCCAAATGTCCGGGATTTTTGCCGTGTTTATCCGGCGTCGGCAATTTAGATGATGGCAGCCCTAGTCATCCCCAATTGATTAAATTCCATTTTAAAAACAGCTCATCGTATGCACTTGTTGTAATATATCATCGTCAATAAGAATACTCACATAATCACGTTGCGTTTTATCATACACGGTTTTTTTATTCTGAACATGTTTCATTTCGTTTTCAAACATACTGTTATTGATTCCTTCATCGAACAGGTGATCTGGTATCATCATCATCTCACTGAAAATCGGTAGACGCTAGTGTTTACAGATAGCGTCTACATAGGCACAGGAGAACCGATCGAGAAAATTCTTCGGAATGGCGTGATACGAATTTAATGGCTCCCTTGAAACATACTATGACATTATCGTGTTGTTAAGTAAACAATGTAGGTAAACTTCGTTAAATTTCATGTCAGACTACGAAGTCGTTCATTGCATATCAATTAAGCGACGGGGTCTATTATAGAACTGTTTGTAAAATTCATAGCAATGACCTTTCCCCAGTATGGTATCATAAATACATAATCTCTTTAAACATTTATGTTGGAATTTCCTTCTACTATTTTCAAGATATTTTGTAGGTAGGTATTTTTGATGATCATGTCTTCAAATTGCCACTAGGTGGTAGGGTTTAGTAAGCAAGATTCCGGGTAGATAGGTATGATCGTATTATCTGTTTCGGTCGCAAGCAGAAGTACCCATAGAGTAACTTGAATATTATGTATGCAAGCATTGTGTTTCGGTTTGCACGGCATCGCAGCCCAATGATAATTACCTATAATATTGTATATGGAAACTCGCGTTCAGCCCGCGTGAAAAGGTTTTCAGTTGATAAAATCCTGCTATATAATATATTTCCTGGGATAAAAAATAGTATGTCCTTCCGCTGGCTCTCAAACTTTCTCCATACTATATTTCATCGAAATCGGATCAGTGGTTCAGCTCTGAAAGGGTAACAAACTGTTACTTTCGCATTTATAGAACTATGGATGGTAGTAGTGTATTACAGGGTGTCTCAAAATGACAACAACAGTTAAGCATATTACAGTGATTACTAATTTAATGTCCTGAGTATAAATACTAATAGTGTAATCCGCTCGCGATCCAAATGGGATGGAACCTTGTCGACGTAAACCAAAAATGCAAATTCCCGAGCGAAGCAGCGTTCGTTTTCTATATTTAAATTCATGAATTAAATTTTCTTGTTCTCTTTCATTATTATTGTTTTGTAAAACCACAAAATAGTGGTGATTTCATCAGATTTCACCCCCTATACCTATTATTTTACATGTGTACAAAATACCCATACCTACCTACTTGTGTAACGTAATTATAGTTATATTCGTTACGTAACTTAGTGTGTATTGTTTCAATTATCGTTCGCTTTAACGGTGACGGAAAACATCGTGAGGAAACCTGCATACCTAAAAAGTTCTTTATAAGAATTTCGAAGGTATGTGAAGTCTACCAACCCGCACTAGGCCAGCGCGGTGGACTAAGGCCTTAACCCTCTCAGTAGTAGAGGAGGCTCGTGCCCAGCAGTGGGACAGTATATAATACAGGGCTGGTATTATTATTCATTATTATTAGGCTATACTTAATTTTAGAAGTTCTTCCATTCCAAATGACTTAGTAATGACTGCCTCGGTGGCGTAGTTGTATTGCGTACGCGTTACGAGTACGATTTGCGCGCTGAGGTCCTGGGTTCGGATCCCGGGTCGAGCCAATAAAAACTTTGTGGCTGGGTTTTTCCATCTTAAAAAAATACTCAGTCGCAGCTCGGAGTCAGGAGGTTGGCGGTGTGATACCCCCATGCCTCGGAAAGCACGTAAAGCCGTTGGTCCTGCGCCTGATCTCTCTCCGGTCATGTCGGATTGCCGTCTCACCGGACTATGAGAGTAAAGGAATAGCGAGTGCACCTGTGTATTGCGCACACACTTGTGCACTATAATATCTCCTGCGTACCTGGCTGATCTCCGTTGAGGTTGGCCGCTGTGGCCGAAACTGGCTAGGAAGATTTCACTTTTCAATTATAGGAGTTGCGAAATAAATGTAAACTATTTTGTCTAGTATCATATAATACAAAAATATCACAGATTTATTTTTACATTATATGCACAGATGATTAAAATACTAACATCACTACTGCAACAATATTAATTGACTTTGGAAAACAATATTTTTTCTTAATTCAGTTTGAAAAATAGAACAAAATAACTAGCGTTAGTGATAATTGATACATGTGTAACAATAAATAATATTCCATACTCTTACAAGTCTAAATCCTGTGTTCGATTCTCTTCTCACCAAAATAACATATCATTTATATTCTTCCGCATCCGAATAAAAAAAAAAATTAAAACATATTCGACCATTTTGTATTTACCAATTACCATACTTTTATTTTCTTATGATGTTAGATAATAGAAAACAAGTATTTAGATTTCTAGATTTGTAAAATATGGGTGATAATAATTCTTTGCTTGAATTCGAATGAACCAACATACATTTGCATTAAGTAATCCGTAGTCTATATTTATTTAATTTATGCTAAAAAGTTTGCAATATTTTAAATTCTAGTCCAACACAATTGTATCATTTAGACAAAATTAAATATAAAATTATATTTAAAAAAAATAATAAATAATTATTGTAAAATGCTGCTATGGCGGAATCTTAAGACTTCAGCTTTTCCAGTTGGGCCAGGAGGTCTCTGTCGGCATCTGTGGTCGATTGACCTATTTTGTTGCGAGCAACCGAAGGGGCGCCCGCCATCTATAAAAAATAAAAAATATGTATTTAGTACACAAAACCCATATTGAAGACCTCGTGACCTCATAATGTAGACTCACTAAACATACTACTAATAGCATGTTTAACCTTCTAGAGAGGTTATTTCTGTGTGTGAATCTCTTGAGGTACTACCACTTTGTCTGCTTTTGTTTTTTTTTTATGGCATTGTAAAACGAGACGAGCATGCCGTTCGCCTGATGGTAAGCGATACGACCACCCATAAACACTAGCAACACCATCCAGCACCTTGAGTTTCAAAGTACTGTGTGGCATTCCACTGCGCTCGTCATCCTGAGACATAAGATGTTAAGTCTCATTACGTCCAGTAGTTACACTGGCTAGAATGCCCTTCAAACCGAAACACAACAGTGCATGCACACTGCTGCTTGGCGGTAGAAGTAGACATTGCGGTGGTACCCACCCAGACGGACTTTTCAACTGAGAGTCCTACCACCAGTGAAGTGTACGCTAACAGCTTTTTCTATTTGAAGGACATATATTTAGTTAATCCATGATAACAGATATAGGGCTAGGATTTACTAAAAAGGGTTTTTACCTTTCCACTGATTTCAATGCCAATTTCATCAAGCACTTGGTTGACAATTCCTTCAGTTTCTTCTTCATCACCAGACTCATCCATGATGTCGTCGAGAGTGTCTGAGACTGGATAAAATATAGTTTGTAAAAACAACTTGTATAGTTGTGAAATGGTTATTATGCTAATTGAAGCAAACACATTTAGATGCAAAACATAGATTAAAATGAGTAAGTATTCTACGATTTTATAGCTACAAATAATTCATTCACACTTATTATGATAATAGTCAATATTAATATTGAAATAATTAATAAAATACTTTTCTTATGTCATAATTTAGGAGATATCATCTAAATTCTAAAAACTCACTCTGTATGTGAAACATTTCGTTTCAAACCCTTATAAACTTCACATAAAGCTATATACTCACTCATTTCATCTGTCATATCCATTTTAGCATTTGCTTGTTTGAATGCCTCCATGTCTTTGGCGATTTGGTGTGGATTCATGACTTTGTTCATATTGCCCATTGTCTTGGCAGTGGTACCCATCGCACCAGCTATAGCTATGTTCGCACCCATCGCCTTATTGTGAATTTGTACACTTGAAATCTGCAATATGAATTACAAGATTTTCTTTTACTGATGTCCAAAGAAACTATGCAGTATATGCATATAAATTAAATATATGATTCTTAACACATGTGCATTACCCATCGATGGGGCTTTTGTTCCAGCGTAGCGCAAAAACGACCCATCTCCCCATGTCGCCTGTGTACAGACCTCAGACAAAGCCTAGCTTTCAAAGCCCAACCTCTCTACTTCAGTCCATCGCCAGAGGTCTTTCAGTCTCAAGAGCCAATATCCAGAAACAGTCCGTTGCGCAGGATATGTTATGGTGCGTAAGTGTTCGCGCAAACACAGACGCACCCACTCCTCCCTACCACTTTGTCCTAATGGAATCGATAGCCGCTACGATTAGAAAGTGGTAAGGCTGCAGTATCTTGGACCCGATACCGAAACTCCTATTGCTACCCTTTAGGCCATCAACATTGCCTAGTTGCCTCGCCACCGGAAATGGATTGCTATTACAGCCGAAGCAGGCATTGCACACTATGCGGGGAGTATTCGCAAGGTTTGAGTGCCGAGACATACAAGCCCCCCTCAACCAGGTTTAGCCCACGAGTCGACGTGGTTACCGGGGGTGTGGCCGCTGCGTGCACACAGCTGCGAGGAGCCACTGGTGAGAGTAGGTAGGCAACAACAATATTAAGCAAATATTCCCCCGCCCAAGGCCGACTGGGTGGATTGGACGCTGAAAACCCACTACACCCCAGTGCGATATATATAGGGTCATGAGCCCTTGCAAGTTTAAAGGCTTATAACTCTATGCACGTGTGAGTTTCTACACTTATATCAGCTTACACATGTGAGCAACAAACTAAAACAGAAATTGACATGAAAACTGGATAACTTTTATGTACCTTTGTTATGGCTCTGAATTGTTCCATAATTAAACCAAAATTTAAAAAATCAATAATAATAGTCTACTAACACAAAATTACGTTATGAAAACTTTCGAGTTCTTGACAGATTAATAATTTTGACAAGAAAAGTAGTATAGATCAAGAGGTCATATGTGCATGCCACATTGCAGGGGCATGAAGTAAAGACGTATGTGTATGACCCACAGATGGTGCATTCATTAAAACGATTTTTTTTTATATGAAAGGGATATTAGAATAAAAAATAATGATAAGGTATGTAAATTTTTATAGTAACACAGCATATTATTTCCAATTTGAGTTTGCACTTATGGAGTTGTTTCCATAACTATAGCCACACAGCTAACTTGTTAAATAACTCAGTGAATAGACTTATGTAAGTTTAATATCTAGTTATTTTTTTTTTAAATATGTAAGTACTCTTGTACAATGTGTTTCTTACCTTACTGTTTGCTGAATAAATTCTATTCTTTTGTTTCCTTAATTGTACTAACTGTTTTGCTAATATTTTACAACCATCATTATTGCCTTCCTTAGCCATCTTCTTTATTTCCATTTCCTGGAATCACATAATCAGTGGAATTATTCATAATTATTAGGTATTTCATTGGAAATAAATAGTTTTAGTTGAGATATAATTATGTTTAAACATTATCACTCTCGATTTTTAACATTCTTAATATTTTGTTATGTTTTGTTACATATACACACTCACGCCTGTTATCCCCGAAGGGGTAGGCAGAGGCGCAGCTAGTGCACCCACTTTTCGCCATCTTTCCGTCCCATGATGTGATAGGGGGCGAGCCTATCGCCATATCGGGCACAAATTCCAGACTCCGGGCTGAAAAACTCAATATCACTTTGCCCGACCCGGGGATCGAACCCGAGACCTCAGCTTTGCAGTCGTACTGTAATACAACTACGCCACCGAGGCAGTCATGTTATGTTATGTTTTGTGGTTATTATAATATATACACTGTTATTTAAATAAATAGTCTAATTGCAATGGATAAATAGTCTAAATGCAATGCTTCATGGGAAGACAATATTTGTTATGTTATGTTTTTTAATACAATTTTAATAAAATTTGTTTGTATAGTAAGTGACACTTACAAGTTTTTTCTCTTCCCTTTCTAGGGCTGCTTTATCTCTTTCCAAATCCCTGCCAGCTTTGCGCAGTTCACGATCATTTTGCCTTTGTATTTCTAGAAGCAATTGAAAGAATTCCACATATATTAATAAAAATAAATAAAATAATGTATTGACCAAATAGGATTATAAAAGAGCACTTATAACAGGTCATGACATGAAGGTAGACACAATAACAAAGGTACATAATAAACTAATGAAGTAATTTAAAGTTAAATAACAAACAACTAGCACGGGCTGATAGGTACAGAGGACATGGACATTGGGGACGTGAATAGGGCTAGGGAAGGAGAAGTGGAGCTGATATAAAAGAAAGGGAAGGAGTATCTTTACATTATAAGGAAAGAAAACGCCATGGTCCTCACTGGCGAGGATAAAAAGGTCCTAGCCTAGCTAACCTACCAGCCTTTTACTAGCTACCTAAACGATGATGACCCGACAAAGAAAGTCAGAAAGAAACTCCAGGCTTAATTTTTTCGTCATCAATTGTCATGATATACTGTTGTTTTTTTAATATATATTTTACAGTATGATTATTACACAGGTTAATGTATACATGAATGTAGCACTAAGATATAAATGAAATACTACTAGGATAGGAAGCAACCAATAATTACTGTAACAATGTACTATGAATCCTAATAGATAAAATACTGCATTAAACTAGGGTTACCACGGCTCATAATCTCAAAACAACTTTAACCAAGATCATGTGGCAAGAGATTTGGGGAGATAAAGGATTACTTATTTACATTTTTCATGAACTGTTACAATTTTTTAGATTGAACATCAAGACTTTATCCAGAAACTTTCAAATACAGGTACTTACCGACGCCATGGGAACTTGTAATAGAAAGACGAGAATAGGTGGCATCCTAGTTTTTATCACATCTCACTAGAATATTCGTAAAAATTTAGTCATTTCACGACAGTACAGGAATATTTCAGAACAGTTTAATAAAAATAAATAAGAGATTTTAGGATTCAAGAGTTCATTGTTGAGTAATCTAACATCGCAATGTATGAGTCATTACTTTTTGTGTAAGTAGTAAGTACACTATATAAACAACCGTGGGCCCATGGCGAAGACTATATTACCTTTAACTGTAGGAGCTTTACTAAAGAAGTTCATTGTCACTGTGTTCAATTGGATAGGTATACTAATTGAGTATCTTTATGCTATGCAAAATAAATATTTTACATTAGTAAAAGATCCTCAACAATAAGTAAAAACTATGTTTACGAATTACGATACACTCTGACATAAGACATTTAGTGAAATAAATGACAGTGACAACTGACAACTGACTAGTGTTGGGTAGGACATAGTAGCTGTTAGAACATACAAGAAGCCTAGCCGGTACATTTGTCCTGCACATGACGTCAGAATGTAAAGCGCACATTACACGCTCACACAACCGGCATTCAATTCCATAACTCATGATTGACGCGTGAATAATTAAAACAAAACGACATTACACAATCACTCAAAATCACCTTCAGTCATACCCAAGATTTTGCGGAGAACACAAGTTTTCACTTGTTTTGGTAGGAATACTTGTAAAATAAAAGGGAATTGAGATTAAAAACGTGTAACAAGAAGGCGTTAGGTAAAATATTGACTGAAAAACATAGTTTTATAGCCATACTTTTGTTTTACCCACCTTTTATTAGCCGCCACGCCCGTTTGATTATTTTATCCGGAATAAAAGTTAAATATATTTTCCAGGGATAAAGGTAGCCTATGTGTTATTCTATACTATAATCTATCTTTGTGCCAAATTTCATTCGATCTGGATGTTTAGCCGTTCTGGTGTGATTGAGAAAAAAAGCATCAAAGTTTTCGTATTTATTATATTATTAGCTATAGATAAATTTAGTCTGAAATACGAGATACAAAAGTATGACAACAATTTTTTTTATTATCTTATTGGATAAAATTATCTAACAAGATAATAAAGAAGAAGTAGCCTATAGTACTGAGGAGTAATGTATCTTCCTATTAGTGAAAGAATTTACAAAATGAAACAAATCTTTCCTCTTTATAACATTAGTATAGACTAACTATTAAAGATTTGTGGTATACCACAACTCAGGCATTGTTTCAAAACTTAAAAAAAAAATCTGTGACTGTAGCATAAAGCATAATGTTAGTTCGGAGAAGGTAATTGGCCGCGCGGGTGCGCCAGCGCTTCTCCGACTCAACAGAATGTGTCCAACTCCGCCGCTGTCCGCGCGCTGACTGACGTTTGCCGGACGAAATGCCATTAGACGATCGCGCAAGAGTCATGATTGATGGTTGCGCGACGCGCATATCAAAAAATCCAGATATTCGTCACTCAACCATCAATCACCACATTAGACGATAGGTTATTCGTCACTCACGGACGTGACTGTGGTAAAACGGACAGCAAAACCTACTGTCTAATGGGCGCTTAAGAGCAGCTCTATATTTTATATTGTACTACTTCAAATTTCATGGCGCCGTAGTCGCGAAATCGTGTTACTCACTATCTATCTCAGTAAAACTATAAGACAAGGACAGAGAGGGAGCGAGACGCATGCTGCAAATAATTATAATAGTACGTCATTCTTCAATGAACATATTATGTCATATTAATATATATGTATACTTGTTACTTCAAACCACTTCAAACCTATTGCCGAGCTTCAATACGCCTCGCCTCATTGAAAGTAGGACATTGCACTGGCTTAGTGCGAAAAAGAGGCTACTCTTACCAACTCTTTTTTATGTCATGTCTTACCTAACACTAATCACATCATGGGACGGAAAATGCACGGCGAAAAGTGGGTGCACTAGTAACAGTTGTGCCTGACGCCTCTGCCTACTCGTTAGGTATGAATGGCTATTCATACCTAACGGGTAGGCAGAGGCCTTAGGCCTTAAACCTCATACCCGTTAGGTATGAGGTTTAAGGCTTTAAACCTCATTCAGACGTATCAATTATTGCATGCAATATTCGAACGCCATTATTGCTTATAAGGTCACCCCGTCTGAATATGCGCAATGGCTAGGCAATTACGTTCGCGTTGATGTATGTATACCATAGAATGTATACGAGTCTTTTGACAGATATTAAAAAACTAACATTAGTAGCAATCATTGCCTACGATAATTGCTAGCAATAATTGATCCCATTTACATGATCCTATTTTGTAGTACATACAAGAGCCTTAGTTGAATGCAATACATTGCGCGCAACAATTGATCTTCAAGAATTGTAAGTAAACAGTTGTTTACAAATAGATGGTAAAAAATGGAATGCAATTATTGGATGAAAGTTTGATAAAAAAAAAATTAAATGACTTTTGTTTATACCAATCTAATTACCTATGTATAGGAGATTATTGCTTACAAGTTTCTATTTGTCTGAACACAGACTTGTATGTGTGTGTACCATTTATTGATAGGTTACCCTAAGTATTGCATGTATTTGCGTTGGCGAATTTTTCATTCAATTTTGAAGTTATACTTCTTTAGGCGCGTTATGAAAAAATGATTAGAGTGAAATTTTATAACGTGTGACACAAAATTCTCACGGTTGTTCACAAAGGTTGAAGCTATTTAATGAAAACTTTTTGGTAAAAATGAAAAATAAATATTAAATTAAGAAAATAATAAATATTTAAATAATGAATAAACTTAAATTCAATTTCAGAATTTATTAATTTCCTTTTAAAATATTAAATAATCAATAATAAATATTTAAAATTAAAAATCTTATAACATTTAGTACAAATTAGGTACGTCATACATATTTATTATTCTCTAAATTATATTTTTAATAATTATATATATATTTAATATTTCAAATTTAAACTGAACTTTATTGATTGTGTTGACTATCCTTTTCCATTGCTTTTGTCATTTTATTGTACTTAATTATTTGCATGCAATCAAAAATTCTAAGAAGTATAACTTCTCACGCGCGTACATACGTACACGCACCGATTTTTCTTTATGGCATTGAATGACGAGACGAGCACGCTGCTCGCCCGATGATAAGCGATACGACCACCCACAAACAGTAGCAACACCATCCAGCACCTTGGGTTACGAAACACTGAGAGGCATTCCACTGCGTTCGTCAATACCAAGACATAAGATGTTAAGTCTCATTATGTCCTGTAGTTACATTGGCTATAATGTCCTTCAAACCGAAACACAACAGTGCATGCACACTGCTGCTTAGCGGTAGTAATAGACATTGCGATGGTACCCACCCAGACGGACTCTTACATATAAGAGGCCTACCACCAATTTCAAATGTTAGAAGTTTTAAAAGCTACCTTGTTTATTAAAAATATAAGTGAAAAAGTATTAAAATCAGGTTATGCTGGTTTTATAAGGTTCATTAAGATTTATTGCAAGAATTTTTTTCAAAAAAAATCTTGTAAACAAATCAAGAATGCTACGCGTTGTTTACCAACCATGCAAGTCATATGTTTTTAATTTAATTGTATTCAACAGGCAAGAAACTTGCATCCTGTATATTGGCCTTAAATATGACTTTAATGTAAAAATGCATAGGTAATTACTAAAAGTATTTTAGCAAAAGTATTCATAAAAAAGGATCCAAAAGATTGTATCTAAATACAAGATACAAAATAAAAATTAAAAATTAAAAATTTATTTTAGATTCAAGATACTAAATACGTATATTGTATCTTGTATCTATATTTCAGATATTTGTATTTAGATAAATCTCATCTCTGAAAAAATAAAGAAGATAAGTTGATTAACCAAATATACGTTTTTTATGTGAAAATTGGCCCAATCTAATACCAGTCCAACCATCTTAGATTTATTGTTTTGCAATAAGATTTTCCCCTCTATCAATTTATTATATTATTGAGTTGAGATTTGTTATTTTGCGCACTCTTGGGATACCTGAGATTAGGTACCTTAAATCTTTTCCCTTTTTTGTAGACACTAAGGAGTTTTGTAAATAAAAAAAGAAAAGCGCCAATTATTACAAACAAAAATCTTTATTTTCGAGAGCAAAATCGAAATTGATGCATTGAGTCACTTCATTTTTATTAATTTCACAAAATATATAAGTACCTACCACGTGTTTACAAATGAAAAATGAAAATTTTAAGTAAGCACAGAATTCATTACATAATACAAATATTTAAGTATGCAATTAAGTCACAGTAACAATGTGAAATCGTTGCGGTTGGTTTACCTTCCTACGTGTTATTATTATAAAGGCTGTAATAAAAAATCACTCATTCAGCAAATTGTTCAACTTTAAATAAGAAATTCATTTTAATATCACTTTATGCAACAACAGAAATAAATTATATACCGTTAAGTTACATCCTGATAAGTACCTACTTTAAAATATTTTTTAAATAAAATTTCAATTGCTGTATAAAGTATTACTACTCAATAGAAAAACTAAAAGAAAACAAATATAAAATTAATTTTTAAGTAGGTATGAAGTGGGTAGATTTTTTAAAATACCAATTTATATAAAAACACATCTACATTGCTACTTATTATGTAGGCCGACAGCTATCTAGAACATAAAACATAGATGACACAATACCAACACAAATCCAATAAATAAGGCTTAATTATACAATACAATAAATGGAAGTAATAATATAAAATGATGTAGGTATTGTTGATTCATGTCTTGGTGTAGTGGACGTACGATATCGGACGGACATAATTCGATGGTGAAAGAAAAATATGACACTAAAAATAAATTTTAAATGTTCCTGAAACTGAATGTACGAAAATAAAATTCATAAATGTATTTGAACTTAAACTGTACGTAATTCGAACTACTGGTAAGAATGTGAATTCACCACGACCAGTTTGGCCTGAATGGTTCAAAGTCCCATTTATCAGGTAGGCCGCGGTGGGTGTCGTTCGCAAACTGACTTTCCGACCATTCAAATGGTTTGACTACGTCTCTGTTGAGTAGCTCCAGTGTCTCTTGCTCGGCTTCTTCTTGTTGGTGCTTTACTAGGTCTCTGATCTCTATAGTGTTTATGTTAGGTTTGTTGTCGAACTCCTTCGTATAAATTGGGACCAAGTTTCCTTTGTTTATCAATAGCTTCGTGGCATTCGTCAGCGTCTCCGTGTGCGGTGGACCCGATATCGCAACGAATTCGAGACTTGGTTTGTATAGTGTGCCTGTAATACAGTGTTCACGTGTTAGTTTTTATTATGACAATTGCAGTAGTTGTAGTAACCGATTGAGTAAATGGGTCTTAGACTGATAATAAACATCAGAAAGACTAGAAATCATTATCTGTTGTTACAATATAGGAAGATATCAATTATTGCATCTACCACTACGGAAACGTTGAACGATATGTGAATGATATGCAATATTTAAATACTCACCACAAACGATCTTAGTATCAATAACTCCATAGGGTTGCTTATGTTTCTTAACAATATCTCCTCGCACACCGACCACCGACCAGTAACCGTTCTCAGCAACGACACAATCCAACTCATTTTCACATGTTTTGGCTTCATTTGTTTCGTTACTGGTCCTGTATATAGCCGTCATGTTATTCTGTCTCATAAGTTTTATGATGCTCTCCAAAGAGATGGCATTTTTGAAGCCGCGTTTAAATATAACCGCTCGTGGCGATTCGGTTTCGGAAAACATGTTTCCATACAAAGCCTTCATTTTGTCAACATGTGTTTTTTCTGCAATATTCTGAAAATGCAATAATTATCCAATGCTTAAAAATTGTTTGCTTTGATGTACTAACTATAGGTCGCCTTTTTGAATGTTCAATATAAGAAACCGGTAAAATTGGTTACGAGTAGTGAGAGTCAGAAAGAGGTAGAGTCGCTACTCTTTCTAGTTAATCCGATGTTTTAAGTTGCGACGATAATAAATATCGGATAAAATACCCATTCATCTTATAAAATCAGGAAATCCCATTTTTATACTATCTCAGAAACATGCGAATATGATTAAAAATATCTACTACTACATAAACATTTATGATTATTTAAAAAAACATGAGAACATAAGTAATTAAGAAAATATTAAATAAATAAATTTATAAGTAAAATAAATAAGTAAAAAACCTACTTTGAAAAAGGGTAATCCGTACGTGGCCCAATAGCCTTGTTCGAGGAAGGTATCGGAGATGTCTGCGGCGTGCGTCAGTCCAGGCACCTGCTCGACCAGCTCCACCAGGCCCTTCGCGTGCCCCGTGTTCATGTGGTACACTGTGTGCTTCACGTTGCTAAAAATATACAATACAATACAAATATTCTTTATTGTAACCATTTTAAAATAGGAAAAAAAATATATACAATTTCCTTAAATTTATGGTGTTCAATGGGCGGCCTTATCGCTACAAGCGATCTCTTCCAGGCAACCTTTGTATGGAAAGAATCTAAAAACAATACTCATACAGTAAACAAAAATGCACCACCCACACTAGGCCAGCTTGATTGACTAAGGACGGTATTAATAAATGAATCTCAAGTTTGAGTTACATCTCAAGTAGACATAATGTATGAAGAGTTCAATACATTATGTCTACTTGAGATGTAACTCAAACTTGAGATTCATTTATTAATACCGGCCTAAGTTTTAAGGTAGTACGAGAGGCCCGTGACCATCAGTGGGACCGTATATAATACAAGGCTGGGTATTATGCAGAAATGAATCAATATTGTTTCTAAATCACATCAAATGTAACTGGCTTTTTATATATTGCATCTTATTATTGCAAGATGCTAGACTTGTGATATCATCTTAATTTCAAGCACTTCGTTCCTGCTCTATGGTTGTTAAACCCTTATAGCATCGTTATCTATATATCGGGATAAATGATTTATAGATATAATATTTTCTATGACACCTTTCCATAGGACTAAAATAGCTCGAACAGCGTATTAACCATTTACAACTCATCACATTCATTTTATATTAATTCCATGATAACTTACTTTTCTACACTTCTTTCAGTAACAATTTTATTTCGTTCATGCTCTTTTGGACGGTCACGTGGTTTATACTCGTGAAGACTGTTGAACTTTGTGTAGTCCACTACCAACCACTGCTTAGAGCCTGTGCCAGAGTTGCTGCTCGCCAAAATATGGCCCCAACAACTGACGTTAGATGCCAAATGATTCGCGGCTGTGATACGGGGGCCTATGGGTACCTGAAAATTATGCAAGCTCTTTAAATAATTTGAACCACATTTTTTCATACTTAGAAACAGATACTGCCTCGGTGGCGTAGTGGTATTACGGCACGACTGCAATGCTGAGGTCTTGGGTTCGATCCCCGGGTCGGGCAAAGTAATATTGAGTTTTTCTATTCAGTATCAGCTCGGAGTCTGGAATTTGTGCCCGATATGGCGATAGGCTCGCCCCCTATTACATCATGAGACGGAATAATGGCGAAAAGTGGGTGCACTAGTTGCGCCTCTGCCTACCCCTACGGGGATAAAAGGCGTGAGTGTACATGTATACATATGTATATACATGTACACTATGTACATAAGGCCTAGATGAATGCATGCGTAACCTAGAGGATGGAAGGTAGTATATGTATGTAGAAAAAGATGTAAATATTATGATAAAATAACCACATCTAATTGTAAAAATAAGTACTATGTTTCGATTTGCGAATTACGGAAAACAGCTTTCAGAATCATTAAAAAGTAATAATACTTATACGCGTAATGATGCTGTACTTAAATATTATGACGCAATTATTTTTATGAATGATTATCCACATAGCAAAATAATAATAAACAATTTTTCTAGTACGCTATTCTCATCCATTAGGTACTAATGTGCTCATGGAGTAATTTTGTAGCTCTACAATTCTATACATACTTGTTCAGTAATGTTGACTTCTTTCCATAGTTCATTATTGAAGTTGCGCAAAGCAGTTCCTGCTACAGCCATCTCATGGTTTTTCCCTTTAATAATATAAAATTCATCTTGGCTAGTGATAGAGCCGGGGTATCCAGAGAAATCCACGAACGTACCAGGAACTAAATTGGTATCTTTTGATGTTAAGTGGTAGTTCAATTTGTATCTCTTCAATATACGAGTCATTGATGTGTATCTGAAATGAAATTTGGACAGTTTGACGTGATTACTTTAAATATTTCGACGCGCGTTCTGAATTTATCTTTTGAATTGCGTTGATTCATAATTTATTTGGATTCATGTAGCTACTGATATTGGCGATGTAAACACAATACGTAATATTATTATGTTTTAAGAAATGAGGAGGTAAATAGTCAAGTGCGGCAATATTAAATTTTAATAATATTAAGTATATTTTAGAAATAAAAGCTAGTTACACATTTGTAGGTGTGTTTGTGGTAAGTGCCAATTTCTCAAAAAATAGAATAAAAAATAACAGTCTCCTGGCATATTACATAAAATTTTCAAATAACATGCGTGACGTTGCGCAGTCGTAAAATTAAGAGCATGGTACTAATGGACATAAATAAAAAACAAAATTTAACTACAAGGACGCGGTCACATCACAAACTATTAGCAAGTATTATATGACGATATTGTAATCACTATATCATAATATTCCAGGAAGGAAAACATTTTATGTAAACAAATAGTAACTTCGAACCTATCAAATGCATGGAATACGTTACATGAAAGGGAAGTATTATTTCTTGACAATTCGTTTTTTCTTCCCTTAGAGAAAGTTTTTTTTATAGCTAAGATATTATATTGCCAGTTACCTTATTAGCTCGGTGATACAAATATTATACTAAATTGTAACTTTTGTTTATCTGTAAAACAGTTTTAGTAACTAGTAGCTTTCTATGTGACGGAATCCTCTGTATTAAAAAAATACATTTTGAATATAACTAACATATGCATAAGTTGTATTTGAGTGCACTCATAGGTATTTAGTGGATATTTATAGAACTAAGACACAAGCGAACGGAGGTTGTCCACTGGGATTGCAAGCTATTCGGAAAAATTTATAAGGCGCGTCACCGTGGATGGTTTAACCTTTAAGTCCACTAATACCAATTACTTATCATTATTTCGGCAGTACACATTATAAAAACTACATACCGTCCAGCCGCATTATGAGCCAAATACAAATTCTTCGTTGGTGTTCCATCTTCGGCTGTATCGTTGACGATCCTGAGGAACGCGCTGGACACATCAGGCAATGAGTCAATCGAATTTTCTAGCGAGATGTTCAACTTGTGCTGAATCTCCGTGACTTCGGCCACAGAGTTCAACCAGTACAGGTCCGATATGTCTGTGTCATATTCGCTCATGCTGCGGTCAACTCCATACCTCCAGCCAGTGTTGATGCCATTGATTTGGGTGTAGTGTAGAGATACCTGAAAAAATTACAAATCAAGTTGAATAATGAATTGGAATAAATTTATTCAAACCCATAAAATGTAATACATTACTTAGATTCCGTCAATATTAACTCTACCACCAGTTCGGAAAGCAGTTCTCAATAGAGAAGAACGGGCAAGAAACTCTAGTGTTGCTCTTTTCAAAATCAGTTGAAGGTATAAAATACAATGCATGATATAGAGAAAAAAAATACAATTCAGTAATTTTTTTTATTTTGTTTAGAGCACAAATAGAAAATAAGTACTTTAATAAAAAGACTATTTTTGTCAGATCTTGATTTTATTTAAGTTTTAAAAGAAGCTGACGCAATAAGTTGTCCGATTGAATTCTAAGTTAATCTGTTATGTTTGGTTAATCGCAAAAGTAACTATATAATCCGCGCGTGATCATAATGGGATGGAACCTTGTCGAAGTAAATAAAAAATGACTCCCGAGCATTGATGGGGTTTTTTAATACATCAATGCTCCCGAGTGAAGTAGCGTTAGCAATTGATTTCTGAATTTAAATTCACGAAATAAATTTTATTTATTATTATTGATTTGTAAAATCAAAAAGTGGTTGTAAGTTCAGTAGATTTTCGCCTCTTATACTATGTACATGAGTACAAAATATGTATATTTGTATTACGTAATTATAGTTACATAAGAATCCAAAAAATCTTTTCATATTTATTTAATTTGTATCTTTCGAGCATCAGCGTGATTTGCCAACGCTACCGTGCGGTGTCAGTTTCAAAAGGTCGCATCCCATTCTGATCGCGCTTGAGTTATAATATAATATAGATATTCTATCTAGTGATACTCAAAGTATAATACGTAAATTGTCACGTCTATGGCGATAGGCTCGCCCCCTATCACATCATGGGACGGAATAACGGCGAAAAGTGGGTGCACTAGTTGCGCCTCTGCCTACTCCTTCGGGGGATAAACGGCGTGAGTGTATATGTGTATGATATGTCACGTCTACAAAGTAAAAACGTTTTGACCACAGGACTCATATTGTACACTTAATTACATAAATTCGTTTTTGAACATAGATGGTTATAAAAAGTTCAACATACTTGATGCCAATAAGGATCACTGCTGCTGCGCTCCGCCGCGTAACTTTTCCAAGTGTCGATAGATTTATCTAAAGCATCTTTAAGTTTATTGCACTGTTTTTCTAACGGCGTGTTATCGCATTTAGCCCTGATGGTGTTCTCCAAATGTGTATGTATTAGATACCAAGTAAGTGCGCCTTCTACTATTCCTGCTGCGTAAGCTTGGATTTCATCAGGATAAGAGCCATCCGTCTCTACCTCCAGGAGAGACCAACTGCAAATAAAAAGTTAATTTAATCTACATTCAAGGTTTTTATTTAAGGCATATATCTTTTTTATGGATAGTCGTACAAATTCAATTCGGAAACACTTAACTGAAGTAGTATAATATGGTATCTACATGCATAATAAAAGAGTATCTAGTTTGCGCCACATTCAAAAACGGCTGAATAGATTTCAATGCAATTTTCTTATGGTGCTTCTTTTATTTGATTGATAAAAGGCGATTAAAAATAAGTAAAATATACAATTATAATAATCATTGTTAAGGATGAACTACAATCAAAATAGCAATATAAACATTATAAAATAATAAAAAAAATATGGTGATACTACTATCATAAAATTTTAATAATATTTTATGTTCAAATTGAGAACCGCCTTAAAACATTTACATTGAATAACTAATTTATACAATAATATTGCTGGGCATATTTAACTAGGCACTTCAAAAAATAAGAACAAAGAACGAACAAAGGCCTTACCTTCTACAGGCTAAGTGCGAGAGAAGGAGCCTCAAAACAAAACAAATAATTCTTATAATCTCATTCACTGGCATATTTTACGAATGGAAATAAACATTGTAAGTGTTTCAATTATATTACTCACATATAATGTAGTGCAACAGGTTTAATGCTACAATGATAATTACCCTGCAGTATCAATATCCATTCTAAAGTAAGCGCGCGCTACTCCTTTTGATATTTCTGCGAGTTCGTTGCTTTGACCCCAATATTCAATACGATATCCAGTTTTCTCCGAATAAAACACTGTTGCTGCGTAGTTTCCATCTTCTTGGATTCTGGAAGCGAGTTATTGCCTTTGAGCATTTATGATATTGTGTACTCACTGATAAAGTCTAGTGAATATATGACTATATTAACGAAGATAAGTTAATAGAACTATACATTGCCATTTGCAGTTTCGTAATATGTAGAACATAGATACGTGTCCGTAAATTATATTATTTATCTTTAATGAAATATCGAATTAATACTGCCTCTGTGGCGTAGTTATATTACGGTAAGACTGCAATGCCAAGGTCTGGGATTCGATGCCCGGGTCGGACAAAGTGATATTCAGATTTTCTATACAGTATCAGCCCGAAATCTGCAATTAGTGAATTAGCCCCTTATCACATTATGGAACGGAATACGCACGTCGAAAAGTGGGTGCACTAGTTGCGCCTCTGCCTACCCCTTCGGGGATAAAAAGCATGAGTGTGTATGTATATATAAGAATTAATAAATGCAGAATACAAACCTTTCAATTTGTCCGACGAAGAGAGCCAGTATAGCAAGTACGCCGAGTATACCCAACACGTAAGAGCTTATTTTAGTCTGGAGCCAAGAGGCGCCGACCACTTTCAGAATCTTGCTCATTTTTAAAGTACTACCCTTAGAACAATCTGGTATGTATAAATAAACTATAAAATGAAGAATATATTGAGGAACTTAATAACAATGAAGTGACAGCGCGTGTAGACGATTTTCTCCAGCGGGAGAGTGACCATCAAAATGCGATGGTGTGTCCAGGTGTTTACGGTACCACTGATGATGCTCCGGAAGCTGGGCTCGGAGACGGCATTGGACAGCTCTGCTCTGTCTTTTATTGTTATGCGATATTATTTCACCAGATTATCACTATCTTTCCCTTTAACACTGCAACAAACAAAAATGACTAATCATATGCCGTTCCCTACTAAGTAAATGTTGTCGTATTTTAGCTTTATATGTATTTGATTATGCATATTATATCGCTAAGTACAGAGTCGACGTAAATCGATTAGGGCGACATAACCACACAAATTAAGAACGAGTTAAAGATGACGATATATCCTATTGACGCGAATAACTACGTAAATAACAGAAAACGTAATATCTAAAATTAAGAATTGTTATTGCACTTTCTTTAGAATATTTTGCAAGGAGCAAATAAATAATAATACCATTGGTATGTAATTCAATTTTTACAATATGTTATACACTTATAAAACACTTTTACACTCGCACTTAACCACCCATTCAATTTAAAAACATTACAATATCCAACGCACATCACACATCTGAAAACCAAGCTCACGACGTAAACAGATAAAACTAATGGAATATTACCGATAGCTAAATTATGGTACTCCAAATGTTACTAAGCATAAATTTTCTCAGGCAACACATAAGTGTATTGTATAACTTATGGATAAAACGAGTAGTTAATTTCGGTTAGGGAGTTCTCACAATAACTGTAATGTACCCCATCAGCAGTCAGGTACATATACCACGTTATCAAAGTACAAATAAATGATACTCTAATAATGTTTAAGGATTGCGCTCTCGTGTTATCAATACGTATGTAATTACACTAACTGAAATAGAAATTGATATCAAATGTAATTATTTTCCTTTCTTTTTTGTTTGTAAATTACAATGTTGCATTTACCATGCTTTTGTCTAGAAAAGTGCATTACAATATTTTTTTTCTGTATCAATGATTGCAATGATCTTTATTTTGTACCTATATAATTATAAGTGATCCACAGTGATGGTTCCTAAATCTATTTTGTTATAACTTTTCATTATGTTATAACTGTAAATGATTTAAGAAATATGCTTAACGTGTTATTATTTAATTATTTTTTTCCAAATATAAATACCCACAGCAAATATAAAACAATATTTGATCTTTAGTTCACAAAAACACTTATAATCTATGCAAATACGTACACCCCAAAATGAATTCTGTAATGATAATACCTAACTAAGCATATGAATTACTATCTTAAGTCTTTGAAAAGCATTAAGTCAATAGTATGTTTCGCAAATTGTTTTATTTGCACTGTTTGGCGACAAAATTCGATACCACAAATAAATTTCTGGGTACGGTCCCTATGAATCAACTTGTATACTTGTTTAAATCTAAAGTCTAGATATATGATCTGCTTCACAATGTTCAAGTAAATAATCGTATTAAACAGCTAAAGTAGGTAGAACTCTTTTGATTACCATTTATTTGTGAGCATAGATTAGAATGACTTTTGTATTTGGCCAATATTAAATTTATGTGACGTAATCCTAGCCAGTTTCGACCACGGCGGCCAATCTCAACGGGGATCCGCCAGGTACGCAGGAGATATTATAGTGCACAAGTGTGTGCGTAATACACAGGTGCACTCGCTATTCATTCACTCTCATAGTCCGGTGAGACGGCAATCCGATATGACCAGAGACAGATCTAACGCAGTACCAACGGCTTTACATGCTTTCTGATGCACGGGGGTATGACACCGCCAACTTCCTGACTTCGAGGTGCGACTAAGTAATTTTTAAGGTGGAAAAACCCAGTTACAATATTTTGGCTTGATCCGGGATTCGGACCCAGGACCTCAGCGCGCAAATCGTACTCGTAACGCGTACGCAATACAACTACGCCACCGAGGCAGTCAGTTAAAAAACCTTAATACATGTATGCTTTCAGAAACCCTGAAACTGGCCACTATTATATAATTTCAAATCAACAAATTTATAAATAGTTATCGAACGTCTGCAAAATATATTTTAAAGTGTAAGACAAACTCCAGCTTATTACGCAAAATTAGAACTTAGAGTTGAGTGCAAAGTGCATCTCAACACACCGGACTTGGAAATCATACACTACGTACCTAACAATTGGACGTAGCATTCAGACAGTCAAATAATAATGAATCTATTAGCTAAAGTCCAACGTTGTTTCTAAGCAATTAATATTGCTATAGTAGTAATAGAAACGGAGTAATAAATATTATATGACAGGACATATATGTTATTTTGTAAATAATTGTAGAGATAGAATAAGTTGAAATTAAATTCGGAAATATCTCTTTAGTAATCAATAATCATATTTGTTTTTGTAAGTATCTAATTATAATTTACCTGTAATTTACATTTAAAAGCTACTTTTAGAACTGAATAGACCATTAATATTACCAGTAACGTTCTTCGAATCAGATATATACCTAATATTGTTATTAAATAAAGAGCTCTATGGTTTCCGCGATGTGAAATATAGAGCCAGACCCCAAACATTTTAAAGGTTTATATTTTTATTCATAAAAACTTATTTGCAAACCTAACTTATCTCACATTAAGACAATGCAAAAAGTTTTTGTTTAGAGTACACGTATAAAAAAAATTGTATTTAACCGAATTATTCGACCCCCAAATATCTGATAATTTTACGCAACTTCTTCACTATCACACTCGAGTCAATATTATATGGATTATTCTAAATAAATACTCACGTAGCGTTATTAAATAATAAATATAACATACATACATATACACTCACGCCTATTATCCCCGAAGGGGTAGGCAGAGGCGCAACTAGTGCACCCACTTTTCGCCGACATTCCGTCCCATGATGTGATAGGGGGCGAGCCTATCGCCATATCGGGCACAAATTCCAGACTCCGGACTGATACTGAATAGAAAAACTCAATATCACTTTGCCCGACTCGGGGATCGAACCCGAGACCTCAGCTTTGCAGTCGTACTGTAATACAACTACGCCACCGAGGCAGTATAAATTACGTGTGTATTTTTTATCAATTATCGTTCGCTTTAACGGTGAAGGAAAACATAGTGAGGAAACCTGCATACCTAAGAAGTTCTTTACAATAATTTCGAGGGTATGTGAAGTCTGCCAACCCGCACTAGGCCAGCGTGGACTAAGGCTTAAACACTCTCAGTAGTAGATGAGGCCCGTGCTCAGCAGTGGGCAGTATATAATACAGGGCTGATTGCATTGCAAATAATATCTACTTTACTCAAGACTAATTTATATTTAAATTTTTTTTTTGTAATTCATAGAGAAAATACCAGAATTTATTCTAGAGAGATTTAATTTACGCCATGAATGATCGTATTTATTTGTGCTATACCTACTCATACTATCATAATATTAAAAATACAACATTAGCAATTAAAACAACACATGATTTTGTAACAAAAAATTGATTGCTTGAAAGTTGAAGCCACTAAAACTTTAATACGCTGAACGGCTCCAACCGTTGACAATGGACAATGGCCTAAGCCTGACGCATTTAATGACGAATATAAAGTACCATTCAATGAAGATATAGCAAAACGTAACGGCTTCAGAGAATCTTTGATGGTCATTATAAATTAAAGAGCTCTAACTATTGAAAGTCTTTGTTATAAATCGCCCATATTTCAAATAAGAAAAACTACAAATAGACTTTGTACCTTATTTCTAGTTATAAAAAGCTATAATCGGCGAATGCAGTTTATCTTAAATACGTGATTTTATGTGGTTACTGGTGTATGTTTATTCGTGATCGAATCCTAAAGCACGCACTTGGCCCTTGTTCACGGTTTGTTTTATAATCTTACGGGTTATCATAGTTTTCTCACCTTCTAGACGAGCACTTTATTCACACATGGAAAATGTATGTAGGGTTTAATAAATCAACATACCAACCCTTTGTTCTTGTTATAGAAAAAAACTTATACGTGTAAGATGTATTTTTAATAATCACCGCGCCGTCAACTACTCATAATGTTTATAAATATTAATTTCGGTTATTCTGGTGATTGCCCCAAATTTATATCGTTGAAAAAATTTACAATAGTAAAATTATAGACTTTCGATCAAATACGTGTTGTTTCTTAACGATAAAAGAACAAACATGAACTCTGTTGTTTAACATGAAGGTTCAAGTGTCACACAGAGACAACACTTTACACAGGGCACAGACCACTTCACTTATAATTCTTCCACTCATCCACGATGCTAGAGCTAACGTTGAGCTCAAAACTAGGAAAATGAATTACTGAATCCACCAGATAGTCTTCCATAGCAAACAAAATTGCAAACTGGTAACGGTAAAGATCGTACAGAAATAAAACCAACGCCTAATCGTACGGGAGTTATTCTGGTAGCACTGAGTAAATTTATTTTATTATAAATATTAGAACCGAATTTGCAGAAGTACGTACGTCCGCTGAATACGTAAACAAATCGAAAGTAAATCAATACTGCCTGTAGCTGAATAACGTAGAAGTACATTTATGATTTTTATGATGATGCTCTAGTTAGAGCATAAAATATGTGTATTTTTGAATACACGTGTTTGAAAGTAGGAACATAAAGTAAATATAGCTAGGTACTAACGAAGGTTACTTTTGCTTAAAGCAGTTTTTTCATATACGTTGAGTTACATAACATGACAATTAATTTATGGCAAAAGTAAACACGATCCTCAATGCAAACACATAAATATTTATATGTGCATTATGAATAAAGTCACTATTCTGTAGATTTAAAGTTTTACGTCAAAGTCTTAATTGTTACGAAAGTATAGCATGTATTCCTATCAATTAATTTAAAAGTGGCTTAGTATCCTGGTATTGATAAATGAACAACTTGAATAAGTTCGCCTAAACAAAAAGTGTCTAAAACAATTTTGCTGCTGAGTTGCACTGTACTTTTCAATATAGCAATAATAATATCCAATAAAATAACATTCGAATAGTCTACACTACTCTTGTATTTACGTCATACAAAGTGATCCTAATAGATCCTAATGGATTCGTTGAAAATTGGACGCTGGGATAAATATATTGCATTATTCAGCCTTTATACACACACACATACACTCACGTTTTTTATCCCCGAAAGGGTAGGCAGATGCGCAACTAGTTCCCCTACTATTTGCCGTTATTTTGTCCCATGATGTGATAGAGGGCGACCTATCGCCATATCAGACACAAATTCCAGACTCCGAGCTGATACTGGATAGAAAAACTCAACATCACTTTGCCCAACCCGGGGATCGAACTCGAGACCTCAGCCTTGTAGTCTTACCATATTACACGCTCCCTCTTAATGCACCACTTGACTGGAATTGTAAAACAGCTGCTTTATTTTCCCAAATGAAATTAAACAATATATTTTACTACAGCATAATACTGCTTATTTGATCTTAATTGAGGGGTATTACAGGAAACCACAATAAACTGAACATGATACATCGATAAATAGACAAACGAAATCTATGTCAATGGATCTAACCCAGAAAGTAAACAAAAAACAAAAACACACCGCCACTTTAAATAATTATAGCATCAATAAAGTAGCGGCAGTGAATTTATTTAACAATTTTCTTATTTAGGTTAATTCTTCTTCCAGCCGACCGTATCCCACTTCAATCCCACTAATTCTTCAAGCATGTTTGCTTGATGTCAACCCCAAAACCCATCAAGAGAGTAGGTAGCCTCCTACTCTACAGCCCGTATGGCTTTCACTGGAAGTTTTAACGTGATACTTCGCATTTATGGAATATACAATAGAATAATACTGTCAAGGTAACCATAGACATAGTATAGCAAATTTTTTTAAGCTGTATTAATTTCTCACTCACAAATGGAATGAAATACGTTTTGGCAAAATGACAGCAGCGTAGATAAACAACGTAACCGATGTCCAGAATGACGGCTACAGACAGAGTTTATTTGGCCGGATTTAGTGGTTTTACCGGAGTGTATTTTCATACGTGGAGATAAATGTAACACGAGAAATTATGCCCAGTCTATGCTTAGTTTATAGTTTATATGTCTTTTATTATCGTACTAATATCATAAACGCGAAAGTTTGTAAGAATGTATGGATGAATGTTTGTTACTCTTTTACGCAAAAACTACTGTACGATTTCTATGAAATTTGGCACACCGGTAGATCATCTCCTAGATTAACACATAGGCTATGGTTTATTCCGGTAAAATATAAAGCGGGACTTTTATCCCGGAAAAACTTTTAACGCGGGCGGAGTATGATAATAGGGGGGCAAAGGCTATAATAATATAAAGCTCTACTTAGAATAAATTGAAAAAGAAAATTATAAATGATTTCTACTAATAACTCTATCTTTGTTCTGGGACCAATAACGTGACTAATTATTATGTATTGTCAACCAACTACAATCGTCAGTTTCCAAGACTTGCCTTTCTGACAGGAGCAGGTAGACACATACCGACATTCTTATGATCATTTAAATAAAAGTTGTTCCAAGTCTAAATATCAGTGGGCACACTCCCGCAAACATTTACGGTCCTCGTCACGTGTGTTTTTAAGAAAAGTTGAGAATAAATAATGCTTTTGCATGTATCTTTAAATAAAATTCGCGTTTTATTTTTGACTAAATGACTCGGTGACCTTCGTATCACAAGTTATTTGATTATAACTTTCAATCAGCGATTATAACCCCTAAACAACCTTTCTACTGCAATCCTATCCTACTAATATTATAAAGGCGAAAGTTTCTAAGAATGTATGGATGTTTTGATGTTTGTTCCTCTTTCACGAAAAAACTACTAATCGGATTTCGATGAAATTTAGCACACAGGTATATCATGTTCTGGATTAACACATAGGCTACTTTTTATCCCGGTAAAATATAAACCGGGACTTTTATACCGGAAAAACTTTTTAACGCGGGCGGAGCCGCTGGCAGAAGCTAGTGTACTATATTTGAATTTTGTTAGGTTATTAAAATGAAACTTGCTTGCTCTCAACGTAACTTGGCTTCATTGGCATTCAAGCTTATTATAGAAATAAAAGTCCCGGGAAAACATAAAAGTCCCGCTTTATGTTTTCCCGGGATAAAAAGTAGCCTATGTGTTAATCCACGTCATGATATACCCGTGTGCCAAATTTCATCAAAATCCGTTCAGTAGTTTTTGCGTGAAAGAGGAACAAACATCCATACATCCATATTCCATACATCCAGACATTCTTACAAACTTTCGCCTTTATAATATTAGTAGGATTAAATACTAGCTATTGCTCACGGCTGCGCCCGCGTGAAAAGGTTTTACCGAAAGGGACAAAGTCCCGATTTATATTTTCCCAGGATAAAAAACCTATGCCCGTTCTAGGGTCTCAAACTATCTCCATACCAAATTTAATCGAAATCTGTTAAGTCGTTTCTGAGATGTGCAGTACTAAACTAACCGGAAAACATACAGTCAGAAAAGAATTACAAAAATCGCTGACTTGTTTTCCATTGCTCTTGTATAGTCACCCCTTTTCTTTTTTATTACATTTCTTTAAATGTAGACACACCGGTTCTACTACTTTATTATATGTAAGTATAGATGTTTTTTTTGTATGAATTGACAATAAACATTAACTACAAAGTGCGTGCATGATCTCCTGGACTCTGTGGGTTGTTAAATGCTCTAAGCCTGGACTAGGCAGTAGGCACAGTCTGAAGTTAAGGCAACGAAACGATAACATATTTGCAATTGTATGAAAATGCCCTAGAACTTCACCTACATTATATATTATGTATTTATTTTATTCTACGAGCATTGGCCTGCAATCGGCACGTGACCTTTAAACTTTACACGAGCGTCGCAACACGTGCCTAATTCTATACAGATGACCTGTCACTGCAACAAGCTGTATAACCTTTTTTCTTTGTGTAATTGTTTGTTGTATCATTGTATAATAAATACCCTATAGATACCAAATCATTTTTGTTACATACTCGAAAGTTTGTTGAGCCGACCCCAAATTAAAGTGGTATAAGGACAGGTGTAAGGAGGATTTTATGTACTACGAGGTGTTGATCGCGGTTTCACCCGTAAGACAATATTTCCCGCTACTCAAGTAAAATAAGATTTATTTAATAAGATACTTTATGGTGTTACTTAAAAGGACTACGACTACGGACGACTGCCTCAGTGGCGTAGTTGTATTACAGTACGACTGCAAAGCTGAGGTCTCGGGTTCGATCCCCGGGTCGGGCAAAGTGATACTGAATTTTTCTATTCAGTATCAGCCCGGAGTCTAGAATTTGTGCCCGATATGGCGATAGGCTCGCCCCCTATCACATCATGGGACGGAATAACGGCGAAAAGTGGGTGCACTAGTTGCGCTTCTGCCTACTCCTTCGGGGATAACAGTCGTGAGTGTATGTGTATATGTATGTTAAAAGGTCTAGTATAAGACCGTAATCAGTATTATTATCTGTACCTCTCCATAAATTTGCATGCCGTAAAAACGGTGAACCATGTAATTACAATTATTTTTGCAAATAAATAAATTAAAAAATAAAATAAATAAAGTCTTACTGCTGCCATTTATAGCGCCACTTGTACGACGTTGGCGCCATCTACATAAAGCATCAGATTAAAAGTATCTATAGTTTTCCCTGGGAGCAAATTACCGGAATAAAAGTAGCCTATGTGTTAATCCAGGATATGGTCTACCCGTCTGCCAAATTTCATCCAAATCTGTTTAGTTGTAGTACAATCATACAAAAATACGAACAAACTATCGCATTTATAATATTAGCAAGAAGTAAGATAAAATGGTATGATAAAACAATTTCAACGTAATTTTACTTGATCACTTGTGTTAACACTTCAAAAAGTGTCCACAAGGTCGCCATGGCCATGAACGTGACAAAAGTCACATGTTTCAATTAGTTGTTATTCTAGTTAAGTGACAACATGCAAATTTTATACTTTTATTATTGGACAGCATTCTTCAAAGGGTACATTTTGTTGAAGACACTTATGAAGGTTAATACATTCATTCATTAGTTGGTACACTTTAATCGCACGGGTATATTTTTTAAGGAACTAAAAGTCTCTTCAAAGCTTCCATTGATTTAGTTATAACTTATGACTTAAGTACCTATATTTTACTGAAATCCTCCTAGCCAGTTTCGGCCACGGCGGCCAGTATCAACGGAGATCAGCCAAGTACGCAGGAGATATTATAGTGCACAAGCGTGTGCGCAATGCACATGTGCACTCGCTATTCCTTCGCTCTCATAGTCCGGTGAGACAGCAATCCGACATGACCGGAGAAAGATCAGGCGCAGGACCAACGGCTCTACGTGCTTTTCGAGGCACGGGGGTATCACGCGCCCAACTTCCTGAGTCTAAGCTGCGACTGAATAATTTTTTTATGATGGAAAAACCCAGCCACAAAGTTTTTTGAGCCGACCCGGGATTCGAACTTAGGACCTCAGCGCGCAAATCGTACTCGTAACGCGTACGCAATAAAACTACTCCACCGAGGCAGTCCATATTTTATTACTACTTTAATGTTTGAAACCACTTACTACGTTTTTCCCAGATATTACTAGATTTTTTTTTGTTAATGGCCCTACTGTGAGCATGCTGAGGGCAAGCCACTAACGGGTTACGAACCTCGGCTCAGGACGGCCACTGAGAGAGGATGAGACATCAACGATTAGGGAAAGATTGGTTTTTAGGCCTAATCCTATTAGATTGTGTTGTCATCGGCACGCGGGCCGGAACTGCTAGGAGGGTCGGGGGGGGGGGCGACGGGGAACGCGGCGAGGTCCTCAACGGCGAGGACGGAACTGCGGTCTTGTTGAGTGTTGGAGTTTCAAGAACTCGTTCTTACGGCGGATGGCCAGAGTGATTTCGTCCTCTGGATCGGTTAATACGGAACGTGGCCATCTCCATTTGGCGCGGTCGAATGGAAGATATTACTAATTATTGTAAGTATGTATAGGGAACATGCACGAACTATAGGGGTAGTACAACATCGACACAAGAGCCTTATGTGGGCAAAAATAAACTTTTTAAGGCTATAGTTTTTTTTTATTACTCTTTTACTTGATTTTGCCCGCGGCTCCGCCCGCGTTAAAAAGTTTTTCCGGGATAAAAGTCCCGGGTTTCATTTTCCCGGGATATAATGTAGCCTATGTGTTAATCCAGGACATGATCTACCAGTGTGCCAAATCTCATCGAAATCCGTTCAGTAGTTTTTGCGTGAAAGAGTAACAAACATCCATACATACAGACATCCATACATCCATACATACTTACAAACTTTCGCCTTTATAATATTGAAATGAAATCCTCCTAGCCAGTTTCGGCCACGGCGGCCAATCTCAACGGAGATCAGCCAGGTACGCAGGAGATATTATAGTGCACAAGTGTGTGCGCAATACACAGGTGCACTCGCTATTCCTTCACTCTCATAGTCCGGTGAGACGGCAATCCGACATGACCGGAGAGAGATCAGGTGCAGGACCAACGGCTTTACGTGCTTTCCGAGGCACGGGGGTATCACACCGCCAACTTCCTGACTCCGAGCTGCGACTGAGTAAATTTTAAGATGGAAAAACCCAGTCACAATTTTTTTTGGCTCGACCCGGGATTCGAACCCAGGACCTCAGCGCGCAAATCGTACTCGTAATGCGTACGCAATACCACTACGCCACCGAGGCAGCAATATTAGTAGGATTATGTCAAAAATTATAAAATATCAGTTCCGGCTGAATATTATTGATACCTAGCGTGGCCAGAATAAGTTAGTTTTTGATGGGTGCAATGCTGTAAGATTGGAGCTAGTTATTTTGATGTTATGCAAAATTATGTTATGTTCCCTTAATTACAGATTTGTTTGCATTGAATATTATCTTCAAAACATCTTTATTCTCATAAATTACGTAATGAGACATTTCTAAATGTTTGTGGAACTCATAATTACGTATTTTTTATACAGATTTTATTATTTTTGATCGATTTTCGCATAACCATGCAATGTAAGTACTTAGGTACTATTCTTGGGAACATAATAGAATTTCACACTATATGATTTGTTTATTTTTATGTTTTGGAGAATCCAGATACAAAAGCAATATATTATCAACAAATTAAATGTTATTTTTCATCCTTTTAACTATGAATATTTTACGTCAATGCCAAGTATCGATAACTGAAAAATATTCAGATTGCGCCACCAGATGGCAGAGCTTATAACGTGCATATAAGCACAAAAAAGTTTTGGTAAGTTATATCCAGCGACTATATAGCCCATATGGTCACTGGTTATATCATATGTTGACAGCCAGTCGACAGTAAACAAGACAAGCAAAATTGCTGGTTGACGAGAAATAATGCTTAGGAATATAATACTATGGTTTGCAATTTTAAACCTTCTATTTAATACTTTTATTGGATTATTATAAATGCTTCTTTAACAATTGTGTTTTCTTTAGTTCGAACAAAATCGACTACCAATCGCTAAGCCTGGTTAAGAATATAAAAAATAGGTGAACGCACTTCGCGTGTGCAGTGAGCAGAGAATGCATTCTACAGTGAATGGATCTCCTTCAGGGGTCATTGACCCGTTGTTGGGACATGGCCCTAGCAGCTCTCACCCCTGCCCCGCGCACAGCTTTTTACTTTTTATCAACGCTATTAATAATCGTCACGCTTTTCGACCACTTCTTTATCAACAAGGTGTTAGTCTTTTATAAATGCAGGCACATAGTTACAATTACATTGCCTTACACTATTAAAATAACCCGAACAATTAACAAAGAAACATAACATTTCACTCTTTTGACTCTACATAGTTATTAACCAACATAAAACCTAAAAATACGCGTAACAACAGAAAAAGATCTGAAATGTCGCTTGTATTTATATTTATGGAAGTAATTATCACAAATTCAATGACAATACGATTTCCGAGATCAGAACAGTGGTTAAACTCTTCTCTTTCCGTATTTATTCGCTGCTCATGACTTTGTTATTGGAACGCAATACTCGGGACTATTGCATGATAATTGTTTAATAGTGATATTTATAAATATAATAAAGCAGTAAAACCGGTGTGTCTGTATATTTAAGGAAATGTCATAAAAAAGAAAGGAGGTGACTATAGAAGAGTAATAGAAAAGAAATCAGCGATTTGTATAATTCTTTTCAATCTGTCTATCTACCATACCGGCCCTGTAATACTGACCACTGCTGAGTACGGGGCTCCTCCACAATTACTGTATATATAACTGTCTGTCTCATGCACTCATTCCAATAAGCATTCTTTTTCCAGAATTTGAGGAATTAATTCATATACATATTTAAGTAGTTACTTGGCTGAATAATATAATAACAATGGCATTACTTAGAGCGGCGACAGCCTAGTTGGGAGTGAAACGGACTGCCGTTTCAATGCCCGCAGGTTCGAAACCCAAGGGCACACACATCTGATTTTTTTTTAAATTATGTGTGTATTCTTTGTGAATTATCGCTCGCTTTTGCGGTGAAGGAAATCATCGTGAGGAAACCTGCATACCTGAGAAGTTCTTTGAATTTCGAAGGTATGTGAAGTCTGCCAACCCGCACTAGGCCAGCGTGGTGGACTAAGGCCTGAACCCTCTCAGTTGTAGAGGAGGCCCGTGCTCAGCAGTGGGCAGTATTAAAGGGCTGATATGGTATGGTATGGATATGGTAATGGCATTACTTATACTATATAAAGTTCCTAACGTGGAAAATAACCGATAGTGCAAAACTTTTTGAACCGTGCTATGATTTGTGTATGACTCATCTAATTTGACGTGACTGATTCAAACACTGGTGAATTATAATTATTGGTAAATGTGATTATCACTCTCTAAAATGTAATTACATACTGTAATTAATTTACGACTGTAGGATGTGCTGCTATAATTATCCAGTTAATGGGAGAAGGCAAGGTTTGTGTTCTCTATCGCAGGAAAATGAGAAAATAAACCATTATACTCAGACACGTGCAAATCCTGTTATCGTATTTCGATAACACTTAATTAAACGCCTTTCGTTCGAGCAAAAATACGAAATAACTTTGTTTATACATACATACATACACACTCACGCCCTCATCCCATAGGGGTAGGCAGAGACTATTGAGCGCCACATGCTACGATCTGCCAAACCTCTTTCGCCTCTTCCACATTCATAGTTCTTTTCATACATTTTCGTCTGTTAAGGGTACTCCTGACCTACCCTTTTCTGAGAAGATCATTTATTTGGTCAGAAAATGTTCTCCTCGGGCGTCCCCTTCCAGCTGTACCATCCACATTCGCTCGATAAATACCTTTTAAGATCCGTCTTTCATCCATCCTCTCCACGTGCCCAAACCACCTCAGCATACTTCTTTCAATCTTAGTCACCACATCATCCTTTAACATACATCGATCTCTTATCATACTATTCCTCATGCGATCAGCAATGGTGACTCCACATATACTCCGTAAGGAACGCATTTCCACCGCATTTATTCGACTTTCATGCTTCTTTTGAATTGTAAACAAAGCGATAAAATTATTACAACCCACCCATACATGAACAATAGATTTTTACATATCTCCTTTATCTTGATTAGGGTTGGCCGATATCGGTTTTCGGACACCTCTGGACTTTCTAATGAAACTGGAACACAAATCAGCTCTGACGGTAGATAAGTATAAATAGATTGTTTAAAACTTTTATAACAAAACATCATCTTCATGAACGACTTCTTTTAACTTTCTTTAAAATTGGCATGGGGTAGAATCGTAACTTGGTGAGAAAACTAAGAGCATATTCGCAAGAGTTCTTAGATTTAACAGTCATACTAATTATGGTCAGTGTGTACCACAAGTGAGATAAATGATAAACTTCTGCGTAATGTCCAGCATATAACCTATTTTAGTGCTGAGTACATAATGTTCTATTGTTGATAAATGATATATTCTTGACTGTAGGTACTAAGTGGGTGTTCCATGGGTTTTCCGTATTGATTTATTAACATTAATTGTGTTAATTCGTGTACTTTTGTAAATGTATTTTTAGGTTAAATTATTAATTACATATATACACTCACGCCTGTTATCCCCGAAGGGGTAGGTAGAGGCGCAACTAGTGCACCCACTTTTCGCCATCGTTCCGTCCCATGATGTGATAGGGGGCGAGCCTATCGCCATATCGGACACAAATTTCAGACTCCGGGCTGATACTGAATAGAAAAACTCAATATCACTTTGCCCGACCCGGCGATCGAACCCGACACCTCAGCTTTGCAGTCTAACTTATGTAAATTATGAAATATCAGTCTTAAATCCCATTTAAACTAGTCATGTAATGTATTTGATACCTAAGACATTTAATTCCGACAGTCCGTGTAAGAGACTTGCAATCACCTAATCTTCAATAAACACCAACAGATTAATGAATATGTTGTTTCCAAGTGAATGAATTAAAGCGTCATTATGAAACTTGGCAAGCAACTGTGTTTTGACTGGATTCAACGCGTGGATCTTTAGTATGGAATATTAGTCTGTTTCCGGAGCAAAGTCACAATTTCAGTACAAACAAAGTCATAATAGAAATCTATTGTCTGAATCATGCGATTCTTAAAACATTATATAACTTCTCACTGGTCATGCGTCCGCCGTTAGTAAGTCACGACATGTTTTATTTTATAAGTGTGCTAAGAAATGTATCGCGATGTAGTCTCTTATTACCTAATTTTTTATTAGTCTTTTTATTTATTTAATTGTAAAATTAAAAGAGTTTCCAAATGTTACACAAAACTGAACATATTCCAAGAATCTTAGTAATATAATTATAGTATACAATATTATTATCTATGTAGCTCTGCCAATATCATCAAGGAAATTAGTATTTCAATTATTTTAAGATATGACATCACGTTATCGCGATGAGAATTTCTAGAGTACTATGTATATCTTTATGGAAAAAAATCTTGTGATAAGATAGCTGACGTCTAATAATAGTGAATGGTATACATCGCATCGGAAGTTTCCGGAGCGATCGCGCAACGATGACCATCGATCGGAAATATTTTATACTTACACGTGCTACAGTTTAATGAACTATATGATATATCAAATGACATACATTAAAGTTGTCAAATAGTTTGAATTGAAAAACCCATTTTATAAAAATACTTGAATAGAGTCTCGTATTTAGCATAAGGGTATCATGAAGTTCTTCAAAGAAAGTCCTCACATGCTTCTGAGTAACAATACCTATGGAAAAGTCCGAATACATAATTTAATCAATAATGAATAAGATAAGAATCTTTCAATATTTTTTCTACGTCACTTCAAAGTAATAAAATGTAAATGTTTTAAAGGCTAATGGAATTATTTCTAGTTGTGTGGAATTCCTTTAATGGCATTTATTACAGTAGAACATACACACATTTATTACAAGCTGAGTCGTAGTGGAAATTTATTTAAATGAAATATCTTAGTCGTCGGAGATGCAACCGCAGCACATTATCTTATTATTTTGAAGTGATATTGCAACGATACAACAAGGATGTTGTTCGTGAACAACTTGCTGCTTATAATTATCAAATGTGACAAACGTTGTGTAGAGTAAACTTATTAGAATCGCTGGTGTGGAAAAACATTCATTACGCGTTATCATTATCGTACATCTCTTGTTGACGGAGTTAATTGCATTTGCATTTTATATGCAAAAAAATTTAAAACACACATACGCATTCCCTAATTTAATGTTTTATGATTTCTGTAGTTTGCAAATTGCACCGAGTCAGATCGCCAAGGTACGAACTTAAGTTTTAATAATATTATTATAATAGGCCTAGTATTTTTTATTACGTTCTCTCTTTTTAATTTCTGACTTCTATCGCTTACCTACCGGTAATTTCGCCAATGTCGATTACTATTAAAATACGAATTACCTACTAGAAATCAATAAATGTTGTATAAAGTCGCCATGTTGCCAATATAGATAGATTTAGACAAGCAAATAGTTCAAAACATGAGGGTACTTACAATCACGTCAGTGGTATGACCACGTAAACGTTATATCGGCGTTCTCAACCCATCGGGATAGGACTGTAAGGGACGTCGGGAGACGGTCGACCACTTGATCTAGACCGCAACTGATCTGGAACAATGCAGTCACATAAATATACACTTTTACCATAATTGTGCCGATAAGTTCAAAAGACTATATTTTATTTAGTACATAATACTATTAGTTCTTGGCGTTTCTTCTGTAACTGGGTAGGAGTGCCGCTTAGCACGAGGCGAATGAAGTGCTCATCTCGACATTTAGTTAAAAAAAAGTATGTTTGAAGCAAGAGATATGTATAAAGATTAATAAATAATACCAGACGGCGCTGGCGACGGCTACTTGACACTGAAATAATTAATTGAGTATAATCACCTGGCTGTATAAACAAAAGGCGATATAATCCGAGATCAACTATTACCGGCGCGCAGTCGCACCAAGGTGGCCCAGCTTTAACCATCATTAAGATAGCGATTACGGTGTGAATAAACTTCTCGGTTTTCACACACTAACAACAGTAAACCATACTCGAAAATAAGTCTAGACTAGAACAATGTAGCCGCGGGGTTATGTTAACAAGGAATAATTAGTTTGAAAAATGTAGCGACGCGAACGTGGTTTTAAAACATGAGCAATTGAGACATTAAACGTTCATAAACGTTCATAAACGTTAATTGACTTTAACTGTTATACATATTATGTATGTTTTTGATAAATATAATAGATACTTAACACGTCCTAAAAGCATTATATTTAAAAAAAATAATAAGAATGTAGAGCATTGATGTAAAATATTATTGTAGAGTTTTAAAAAATATTCTTTTAGCATTAAAATAATGTGAAAATTCATTGTTTACATAATATCGTACTACCATCGTAGAGAAAAATACACCAAACTTCGCCTTATAGCAAACCTAGGGAAATACCCGCCCGCGTCTTAATACAATATTTGACAGATAATATTGATTTCGTGGAATTTGAATGACCTTGAATTTTGGAAGTGTTAATGTTACTTTAATAGCCCAAGTACATGTAATACTTCATTGACCACTACCAGCGACTATATAACCCCTAGACTCCTAATCAAGAAGTTTATAATATTATCTAATGGAGAGAGCGGTACACACATTTTTGTGAAGACAAAAAAATTACCTTTTGTGTTGTATTCTATCTCACTCACTCTTTAACCTATGTTGCCAAAGCTTACGGATTATTTCCCTACCCATAAAAAAATATCAATACCGTTATTGTCGTCTCAATCATGTATATATAAATATTTCCAACATGTCTTATATAATGATATAAGTACTATTTTCATTTCAGAATTATTCTTGTTGAATAAGATATCCTTAAGGTTTTTTATCCTTATTAACATTTTAGTTTAAAAAATTTCCTCATTTAATTGGTAATTGCGAATACATACTTCGGCAACACTGTTATAAAACGTTAAGTTCGATGTCAATATAGTTGTCAAATAAATGTTCACTTCGAAATTTTCTCCGTAATTATCTACAATAATAAGTGTGTTTTAGTGATATTTTAATGTGAATTGTGTAGTTCACGGTTGCAGAAATATTTGGTATCCATCATTTAGTGTGAAATTCTACAGGTAAGTTCATTGTCATCAATATTGTGTACATATTATAATTTTATCAATATTTATACGAATCGTAATAAAATACATGAATATTTTATAAATGAACTGTAGAAAAACCTCGCTTAATGTGATTTGCTTTATATATGACTACTTTTTTCATATTAACGTAATGTTAAATGTGATTTTTTGTATTGTAAATAGTGTATGTAAACAAGAGGCTAGGGTGACCATGGTGTAAGCTTTGGTGGACCGGTTTGACAATGGTGCTAGAGTATTTGTAATACTAGCCGCCTTACTAATGAATATTATAAAGCTTATTAATCTTTAAAAAATCATCGTAAATAAAAACTGAGGATCAACAGTTACAATCGAGTTCTCAGTGTATCCAGCATTGATTTATTGAAACTTTTATTTAAAATAAAATCGAGTTTGTATTTCTCTTTACAGATTTCTTAAAGATCTAGATAAGCAAAAACGTGGTTAAATATAAATACCATTAAAAGGTCAATTTGATGTCTGCAAGAATTACTAGTCAACATTTAAAGACAGAAGATTATGATTCTGAATGTGATAATGTGTCTTCTACTTCTGGGAATATGGCAGTAGATGTCAAAAATAATTATTTATTACCAGAAACTCATGCTGTAAGTATATTATTTTTTATCATTTCACTGGTATAATTATGATCCACTTAGACTTTATTATTTACTAGCTTTTGCCCGCGGCTCCGCCCGCGTGAATGTGTTTTTCTGGGATAAAAGTCACTGTTTATATTTTACTGGGATGAAAAGTAGCCTATGTGCTAATCCAGGACATGATCTACCCGTGTGCCATATTTCATCGCAATCCGTTCAGTAGTTTTTGCATGAAAAAAACATCCATACATCCAGACATTCTTACAAACTTTCGCCTTTATAATATAATAAGATTAGTAGGATAGGGCATTAAGCTTGCGACCCACCAAATTTTATAACGGCGGTACATTGGATGATATCTGAGTATACTAAATGGCACCTCTGCCTCTGTCTAAAATGTATAGGTACTTAAATATATTATTATTGATTGATATTTACTTTTTACATTACATGTCAGCGAAATGAATATGAACCACCATTGAAACGTCAAGACTTGAAAGATTTCAATATATCAGTTAATGTGAAGACATCCAGTGAAATAAGTTTAAAGAAATAAAAGAAAGTATTGCAGCAGAAGATGAAGAGATAAAAGAAGAAAATTAATTACAAGTTATTTCTTATTAAATTTGTTCATGATTATACAGTCTGAAATTGAAAATATTTTGCAGTGAAATTTTGCTAATATTTGAGATTTTTTTAAAAAGTATATTCCAAGTAGCAAGCAAAGAAAAATTACATATAGTGATGACATAAAGACTTTTGCTTTAACATTACACTTTTAGTCGCCGAAAACATTTTTGTTTTATAAATTCAAAGATATATTTGCCGAAAGAGAGCACATTATGGTGATCTTTAGCAAACTTTAATTGTTTTGTTGGCTTCTTCACAGAAGTTTTAGAATATTAAAAATAAATTTAAGGACGAAACCTCACCCGCAGAATGTAGCGTTAATTTTTGATTCCATGGCTCTCAAACAAGAATTTATTTGGTATTGTAATTTGTAAAACATCCACGTGTTTATTACTTTTGCTATAAATATCTACACAACTTTGTTTACAATCAACTTACCTATGGAATTTCACACTAGATGTTGGATTGCAAATAATTCTGCAACCATGAATTACACAACTCATAGTAGAATATCTCTAAAACACAATATGTATTATTATGGATAATTACAGAAAAATAGTTCGCAGAATACTCGCAAAAATTGTAAAATCACACAAAATAGATATTCGTAATATTTCCAAATTACTTACTGAAAATTAGGTTATTAACTTCCTAAATGTGTATTATTTTTTTATGTATGATTGTTTACTTTTATGAGTATGTTTTTTATTTTTTTTTATTATATTTAAATTTAGCAATAACTGTAGTTTTCATTTTTAAATATCCCAATGTTTTTCTGTCTAACCTTACAGTCTCCATATTTGGTTATAAAGGCCGGCAAACAACGTGAACATATCCAGTCGCGGGGGAAAGTAAAACATATACAATGTGAGGCTGTGTGCCGAGCAAAAAAAAAGCACGCGGGGCCCCGTGCGAAGCAAATAATTTTTTTTAACAGCTTTGTAAGTAAGGTGCCAAAAAACGGGCCCCCAAGGAGCTGCAAGATGCCCCTGTAACTGCGAGGCCCCAGGCGGTTGCCTGGTTCGCCCCCCTCCTCCAAGGCCGCCACTGAATTCACCACCGCGTGGTGAGGTATTTTTTTTATGTAAGTGGAACTAGTAGTTCCGAACTACACATACCAAAAAAGTATGTAAATATGCCAATTTTGTTTACTTAACTAACAATAAACTTTCTAACTCAAATTATATTTTTTAAATATCAACTATTACTAGCCGCTGTAGTTGGTTTTCATAATTAATTTAAACCGCATTACTTTATAGAGATAAAAATAAATATTATGGTGCGATATCATATTATTACACACTCACACACTCACGCCTCTTATCCCCCGGGTAGACATAGGTGCAATTAGTGCACCCACTTTTTGCCATTATTCCGTTCCATGCTGTGATAGGGGGCGAGCCTATCGCCTTATCGTGTACAAATTCCAGACTCCGAGCTGATACTGAATGGAAAATAATCACTTTGCCCGACCCGACTAACCCGGGGATCGAACCCGAGATCTCAGCATTGCAGTCGTACCATAATACAACTACGCCACCGAGGCAGCCATATTATATCATATCATATTATTATGGACAGTTAATTATGTTACGTCCTGGTTTTGAAAATAAACCTTTGTCACTCTAAAGAGAGAGACAGCAGATAGCTGTGACGTCACATTTTATTCTTCAGTTTGTTAAACGGAATGAAAAATCCATATGGGTATAACATTCTTGCTCCTAATAACAGACGATCGGCTTCGGGCAACACATCTGACAAATAGATCCAATGTAGCTTACCGTTCAAAATCTTCAAGTCAGTTGCGACCACAACTGTGAGCTGTAAATACTTCCGTGTTTGCGACTATATAACTATTGTAATGGCCCCGTGCACAATAAAATGGTGTGGTATAAATAGCCATAATTAAAATTTTCAGAAAAATGGCATTACATTTCACAGGTAAGTCAATAACGACACATAATCACATTTTATTTAAAATTTTACGGAGTTCATCTTATACCGGCCATGTTGGGTGTTTACGCGCCATCTTGTTATATTGGATCTCTTTCCGACGAGAGTACTTCTTACATTTTCTATTTCGTTTTGTTTTTTAACATTAAAAGTAAGTGATACACCAAAAGGATTTGTCGATAGTTCTATCGATAAAATTAAAAATAAGAGAAACTATCGCCCGAATACTCAAACGCTACTCAACTTATCAATTTATCTGAGGCCTATTTAATTTTAACAGGCTTCTTATTTTAAATGGTTAGTTCATTAGTAATAGTTAATTCATTTTAAAAATGATTAGGATATATTTTTGACTAGCGGTATGAGAAATAAATGTTATTAGGATAATTTTTTATTTTGATTGTTGATTATAACGATTGTTTTGAGTTATTCTTTGTGTTATTCCTACAAGTCAGCTCAAATATTCTTGTTAATGTCGATGAGACTTACTAAGCGCCATCTGTCATTCGATAACATAAATAGTTTCGTTAAAATATTAATATGTTTAATACATAATAATAATATCGATAAAAAAATCGTGTTTTCATTTAACTCGTCCCATCCCTATGCCTATGCTTCCAAGGTTATATAATGCGATAAGGTGTTGGAAGAACCAATCATAATGCAGTACCCCGCTTCCTCAAACCTCAGGTAGTTACCAGAATTAATTTGAAGAGAAATATTGAACATTAGGAGTCTAGGGGTTATATAGTCGCTGACCACTACCTACGTCAAAAATTGTTAATTACAAAACGTCTTGAAATACGCAAAAAACCCAACTTATTCGCACCCATAAGGAAGCGTTTGAAAATTAGAAAAATATAAGCGTCTGACGTCGGCTGCTAGCGTTATAGAAAGGAAGAGATGTAGTATTTAGGTTTATGTTATCATTGTTTTGTTTATAGATATTCATGTTTTATTTAACTTAAGGACGTAGTAATATCATGGACTAATAAGAGTATAGACTAACGATCCCCATACATTGAAGCGTACTTCGCTGTTTAGTACATTGAATTCAACTAGATGGCACTAAGATCCATAAAATCATTTGAAATAGTTATTTCAATGGTGCAAATGAGAGGATGGATAAAATAAACAATTATCGGTTTATCCGATAGTTATTATTACGCCTAGATGGCGCTATAAACTGTTTAGCTCACAGACTACTACAATTATTTTGAGTATTTATGGACTGCATTGGCACTTAAATATATCATTACTTTTTGTAAAGAAAACTAGGCAGGTATTAAGTTATGTGGTGCCACGCGCCGCCGACGACACATCGTTGGCCGGTTGTTTTGCGCGTATTACAAGTTTTTTTATATGGGGACACCACTTCTTTTTTGACTGAACTTTATTTTTATATTTTTGTTATATAGCTAATATAATAATACAAAATATATTGGGATAGTTTCAAATATCTGCTTGTAAAGGTTCCAACGCTACAACAAAATGTTTTTTTTTTTGTATGGGGACTCCCCCTATTTTTAAACTTTTTTTTATTTTTAGATTTTTTCCTACGGTTACACACAATTACGTTCCGTTCGTGTAATATTACACTCGGCGCTGGCTAGCCAGTTACTTTGCTTGAACTTGGCTTGACACGCTACCGCGTGTCTAGATATATTTTTACACCAAAAAGGATACTAGATATTAAAAAAAAAGTATATATTGAAAATGAATGAGGTATGCTAGTTGGAATGTTGGAACGATGACTGGAAGAGCTAGAGAGTTAGCGGATGTTTTGAAAAGAAGAAGAATAAATGTAGCGTGTTTGCAGGAGACTAAGTGGAAGGGAAAAAAAGCGAAAGAAATTGGTGAAGGATATAAGTTTTATTATTGTGGAAGTGATGGAAGGAGGAATGGTGTGGGAATAGTGTTAGATGGAAAGTTGAAAGAGGGCGTGATGGATGTTAGAAGGATGAATGATAGATTGATATCTGTGAAAGTAATGTTAGAAAATGTGATGTTAAATGTGATAAGTGTGTATGCCCCACAGTCGGGATGTGATGAAAGCATGAAAGAGAGATTTTGGGAGGATTTTGATTCACTGCTTATGACTATTCCATCACACGAGGAACTGTACATAGGTGGCGATTTCAATGGGCATGTAGGAAGAATGAATGGAGGTTATGAAAGAGTACACGGGGGGTGGGGTTTCGGAAATCGCAATAACGAGGGAGAAAGTCTATTACAATCTGCTATTGCATTCGATTTGGCAATAGCCAACACCTGGTTCCAGAAAAAGAGCGAACACTTAATAACCTACAGAAGTAGTGTGCACAAAACACAAATAGACTTCTTCCTCGTCAGACGCAACAATCTCAAGTATATGAAAGATTGTAAAGTTCTCCCGGGCGAAGATTTGGTTTCACAACACAAGCTATTAATTTTGGACACGTCTCTTAAGGTGAAACCAAATCAAAGAAAGAACAGACCCCCTCCTATAATAAAATGGCATTTGCTAGAGAAGGAAGAATGTGCGAAGAAATTTAGAGAAAGAGTGGTAGATAAGATGATAGAAATGGGCGATATGGATGAATATAGTGTAAATGATTGTTGGAATGAAATGGCAGGGTGTATCAAGAATGCAGCAAAAGATATTTTGGGAGAATCGAAAGGAAAAGGCACGATAGATAGGGATACATGGTGGTGGTCGACAGAAGTACAAAATGTGCTTAAGGAGAAGAAAATGAAGTTTAAAGAGTGGCAGAGTGTGGATGAGACGAATGTAAGTCTGAAAGCAGAAAAGAAAAATGAGTATGATGAGTGGAAGAAAAAAGCAAAAAAAGCCGTTGCAATAGCAAGGGCCGCAGCGCAAAGCAAACTATTTGACACTTTGGATAGCGCTGTAGGCCAAAAACAGCTATACCGGCTTGCAAGGGCAAGAGAGAGAAAGTCTAGAGATGTATGTCAGGTTAAGTGTGTTAGAGATGAAGCCGGAAAGGTGCTTGCGAATGAGGAAGAGATTAAGGATAGATGGAAAAAATATTTTGAAAGGTTAATGAATGAGGAGAATAATTGGAATAGAGTGCTTGAGAATAATCCAATGAATGAGGGATTAGTGAGAAATGTTAGCGTAGACGAAGTGAGAAGTGTAGTGAATGGAATGAAGAATGGAAAGGCACTAGGACCTGACGGAATACCAGTTGAAGTATGGAAGTTATTGCGAATGGATGGATGGACATGGTTAGCTTTATTCTTCAATAAGTTGTTGCGGGAAGAAGCCATACCTGACGAATGGTGTAATAGTTTACTAATACCCATTTACAAAAATAAAGGTGATGTGCTGGAGTGCAACAACTATAGGGGGATAAAGCTAATGTCACATAGTATGAAGATATGGGAGAGAATTATTGAACGGAGATTGAGAGATGAGTGTGAAATCTCACCAAATCAATTCGGTTTTATGCCTGGTCGGGGAACAATGGATGCCATTTTCGCGTTGCGACAGCTGTGCGAAAAGTACCGAGCTGCACATAGAAACTTGCATATGGTGTTCGTTGACCTCGAAAAGGCATATGACCGGGTTCCTCGTGAGATTTTATGGTGGGCCCTGAAGGAGAAAGGTATACCTGGGAAGTATGTGAGGTTGATCCGAGTGATGTACAGCAGATGCAGTACCCAAGTCCGGTCTACAGCTGGTACTACCAACAGCTTCAGTGTGGCAGTGGGCCTGCACCAAGGATCGGCTCTTAGCCCTTACCTCTTCCTGATGATAATGGATGCTCTTACATCGGACATTCAGGAAGAGGCCCCTTGGTGTATGTTGTTCGCTGACGACATTGTGCTGGTTGCCGAGACTGGCCCAGAGGTCCAGAGCAGACTGGAGACATGGAGGCAAAGACTGGAGAATGTTGGCCTAAAGTTAAGTCGAAGTAAAACAGAATATCTGTTTTGCGACTTTGGCGGTCTCTCTAGCCCAGTAGCCATTAACCTTGCAGGAATATCTTTACCGGCCTGCTCCGACTTCCGGTACCTTGGGTCACTCGTCCAGGGGAACGGTGAAATAGACCGCGACGTTGGGCACCGGATCAACGCGGGTTGGATGAAGTGGCGGCAGGTCACAGGCACAATTTGCGATCCACGGATGCCTCTAAAGCTTAAAGGCAAAATATACAAATCCGTGATAAGACCTGTCGTCCTGTATGGATCAGAATGCTGGGCCCTAAAGAAGACGGATGAAAGAAGATTACACGCAGCAGAGATGAGAATGTTGAGATGGATGTGTGGAGTGACGAAAATGGATAAAGTGAGGAATGAGTATATTAGAGGGAGTTTGAAAGTGGCACCAGTGATAGAAAAGTTGAAAGGAAATCGTCTGTCTTGGTATGGACATGTGAGGAGAAGGGATGAAAGACATGTAACCCAACGAGTGATGAATTTGAGTGTTGATGGATGGCGAGGACGAGGACGACCAAGGAAGAGGTGGACGGATTGTGTAAGAGATGATATGAAAGAAAAGGGCGTGAATGACTTGATGACGAAAGACAGAAGAGAATGGAAGAGAAAAACATGTTGCGCCGACCCCAAGTAATTTGGGACCAGGGCAGGAAGATGATGATTGAAAAAGTGGCCGCTATTTTGGATTTCTTTGTTTTAAGGCCAATCAACCTAAAAATCGATACCTTGACATGGTTTTAGGTACAAAGGACAGATCCAAAGTTAGAATTGAAAAAGTGGCCGCCATTTTGAATTTCTTTGTTTTAAGGCCAATTGACCTCAAAATCGGTATCTGGGCATATCTTTAGTTAAAAAAGATGGATCCGATGTCTGAACTAAAATATGAGGCCGCCATTTTGAATTTATTTGTTTTAAGACCAATCGACCTCTGGGAATGGCTTTGGGCACAAAGGGCATATCCTATATTATAATTGAAAAAAGTGGCCAATATTTAGGCTTCTTTATTTTTAGGCTAATTAACGTCAAAATCGATACTTGAGCATAATAAAAGTGGTCGCCATTTTAAACTTCATTGTTTTAAGACTGATTGGATTTAGATAGATATTTGGGCTTGTCTTTAGCCAAATAGAATAATTAATCGAGGTTGGAATTTTAAAAATTGCATTTCATGTTAAATTTTTTTGTTTAAGGGCTATTGGTTTTAAAATCAAAATACGCTGGACATGACTATAAACTATAGTTGGTAATATGGCCACCATCAAAGCTTGTTCAATTCTCTTCAATAAGGATATCACAGCTTTGCTATATCGCAAAATAAATGAATTGTCTTCGAATTTTAGAAGACGAAGTTCGAAGTCTTCGTGGCCTGTGGCAGCAAACAGGAAATAAAGTAAATGGTTCTGTGAAAGCATCAAAATTGGTAACAAAATTAGGGAGTCGTTAACCTTCATTTGAAATATTGCTATAAGCATAAGTAACCGCGTAGTAGAAATGATCTTACCATATTTTTCGTCCCGCATATCGTTGATTTTGCGGTCGATTGGCCTTAAAATAAAGAAATTCAAAATGGCGGCCACTTTTATCAATTCTAGCCTTGGATCCGTCTCTCGTAACCAAAGATATTCCCAGCTAACGATTTTGAGGTCAATTCGCCTTAAAACAAAGAAATTCTAAATGGCGGCCACTTCTTTCAATTCTAACATTGGATCTGCCCTTTAAGCCTAAAAGCCTAATAAAATACTATAATAATCATGTAAACTTAACATAACCAACTGACTTTTGTAGGCTGATGCACCGCACATGCAAAATATATGGTAAAAAATCAACAAAATCACGTTGATCCCCGGTTGTCGCTAAACAAGTGGACCTTGATAAAATAGCTTGTGGCTCTGACATCGTCCCTGACGCGCCCCTGATTTAGGTGAAAAAGTATCTGAGCCTCCTCAATAGGTTCCGAGATATTGACCATGCGAAATTTTACCCACTGTGATATTATCTGTTTGGTTTTTGTATATTCAAATTAGAAGAAACTAGCGGCCCGCCCTGGCTTCGCTCAGGTAGCAAAGCATATTACATGCTGAAATTAGTTTTTTGTCATACAGAATATTTATGTAATATACACATAAGCCTTCCTCTTGAAACACTCCATCCATTGGTCAAGTTTTACCGGGATAAGCATTAGTCTAGGTCCTTCCCAGGGTCTTAAGCTATGTCCCTTCCAAATTTCATCGCAATCAGTTTGGCGTAACAGTGACGGCCCCACTCGCGAGAAATAAAAACCCGTATAAAATTCCCGGGTTATGTTCTTCCGGTATAAAAGTAGCCTATGTTCTCCTCAGGATCTCAAACTATCTCCATACTTTCTCATTTATAGACACGCGCCGCCGACCCCCCGGCCGGTACCGCCGCGACCGCTATGTCCCTACATTTTAAATCTGTAATATCTTCGAAAATATTTATTTAAATTACATGTTGCAAAGGGCCATATTGATCTATATTAAATGCACTATGTATTTATGGTACTTAATTGGATAAGGATTAATGCTGTATTGCTTAAAATCGCTTCGTAAATAAGTCATTATTTCTCGTCAAAAGAAAAGGATAAAAAATGGTTATTGTGGGTTATCCCTAAGAGATAGACATATACCATCGCGGACTTTTTTGTAGACCTTTTTAAGGTGTACAAAAGTGTAGTACATTATTTTGATCTATCTCGTAGAGTTTAGCCAGCGTCTGCAATGTAAGCGCAAAAAAATGTGTTTACGACATCACATTAGAAACCTTTTGAATTATCATTGTTCCTCTACTATATTATGCATGTATTATACATATAAACCTTCCTCTCGAATCACTCTATCTATTAAAAAAAACCGCATCAAAATCCCTTGCGTAGTTTTAAAGATTTAAGCATACATAGGGACATGAGGACATAGGGACATAGGGACAGACAGCGGGAAGCGACTTTGTTTTACAATATGTAGTGATCACGGACAGCAGAACTCGCTGTGCCCATACCTAGCGTCTCGCCCGGCACCCGCGCGCGTGGTGCGGGGCAGTGGGTGAAGCGCCTTACTGCCATCTGTTGTATGTCCATTCTAATGCTAAACTATTTTATTTTACGGTACAATGCCACCTAACGGGACATTTTTGAAACCCGGCAGATGTTGAAGTTTCCAGGCTAATTATCAGCGCCATCTAGCAATAAGCCGGGATTTTGCACTTTTTCAGGTGAACACTTCAATGTAAGGAGATCGTCAGTCTATACTCTTATTAGTCCATGATTTTACACTATTCTACTATGAACTTTGGATTAATTTAACTTTTGAACTCCGCAACGGGCAGTTTTATTTAATACATAACGAAAATTAGTTCATAATTATGCTTAAAGCAAACTGGGCGTCGTTCTCCAAAAACAGTTCGTCATCTGATTGAAAGCATGCCTTTGCGGTTACAACCATTTTTTTTATTGCGGGGAAAAAACGCGTTATCGCTACCATCACTAGGGGTTAGTGGAATGGCTATGTTGGTTTCACTAATCTTATATAGCATCATTCGAGCGAGCATTGGACCGAAACCCTAACACTATATATACCCTATACCAGCATACCAACCAAAACCCTGACCTTCTTAAACGCATACGTGACGGCGTCGGGATATCTTGTTGCACGAAGATAGCGGCACGGAACCGCCTCAGCGCGATGCTGCATTGCGGCCCCTCATTGTCGTCCACCTCGGAGTCACTTAAATTATGGTAGTCGAGCGACCAGTACCCCATCGCTCGCCCCGCGACTCTCAGCCCCATTTAGTTTCCTCTTACAACAGGCGGGATGCCGAGACGGAATTCTCTAGATGCCCCAAGACCACATACAGACCAGATACAGGCATACGGTTACAACCGTGTTTGAAATAGGAATAAAATATTACATGCTCGATTAGAGAGAGTCGTAGGAGATTGTTCATGTTAAGTTTATTTACTTGTGTTAAATTTTTGTGTGAGAGTATTTTTATGCCAAAATTTATTTTCCATTAAATTATTTAAAATCTTGGAAATGTAATCTGTAATCATATTTTTAATGTGTCATTAAATTAAAACAACGTGTTGTTAATTATTGTTATTCTTTTTCAACCCCAGAACCTCACAATAAGTTAGCAATATCGAAAATACAGAGTGGCCTTTATTTAGTTTTGAGTAGTATATAATACATATTATATAGTCCATTTACCTTATGGACTTACAAATTATAATTAAAGCCTAGCAGCCCTTGTAATTCGTATAAGTACTTATGTACACGTTTTTCATATGCCCATTTATATTTATTTTTTTGTGATATATTACATACTTCTTTCTATTCTCATTAGTTACTAAGTGCTTTTATGCTCCATTGACCTTTATACTTAGTCACGACTTACAATTTTTTTTTATCAAAATTTTATAGGTTTCTTTTTGCTGACATAGAGTTGTTCTATAAGATACTAATACAATATGATGATACTACAATATATTTCATCTATTCCTGTAGATCGTGGCTAGCAACAAAACTTCAATCGCAATACGTGTATACGGAAACTCCATTATAATACGTGCTTATTGATAAGAATTCTTCCTCATTATTATGTTCGGACTCATCGTTTATGATACAGCTCGCTCTTGAACCTCGTAGCCTTCAGAGCTCTTATAATGGTTTGTCAATGCATCTCAAGGTCCATGGTCCACAATTGGAAAAAAATGCTTTCAAATTGGTATTTTGTACTGTTTGCCTTGGATCTAATGACATTGTCTTAAGATATAAAATTCAACCTCAAGTTATGAGAATATGATGAATTTTAAACACGGAAATATAATCTGGTATGTTTTGAGACGTTTTTAATAAAAAAAAAATCTGTATTGTACTTTCAACTATGGTTTGTATAGAGATTATCCCCCTTTTATGACAGGTATTGATCAAACATTTGTACCTCGTACCAAAGCTCGTACTAACCGGTCCCTATTTCTTATCGCGGTGCTCAAAAATTAAATATAGCGCGGTAGCGCGGCCCTGTCCAACAAATACAGAATGATTCAACTGTTCAATACATTGCCAATATTGGGAAACTTTTCTAAAATTATTATAAAATAATTCCATTTTATTAATTATTTCATAGTTACAAATATTCAACATTTTTACATGTTTTAGGATTCGGAAATGAAACTTTAAGCAATGGTAATTATCGCAAAGTACGTCTCACTGTGGTCCAACTATCGGCTGTATCTCTACATCACTATACATCGTGAGCTAATTTTAACAACCACGTGCTTACGAAGGGGACATTGTACGGAGCAGTTCGTTCACAAACCAATATGGGGTCAAACGACATACGTATGACTAAACTCTAGTCGGTATAGTATACAATCTTTTTGTGTGATAGTTTTTATTTTGAAGACAATAAATCGTTCTTCAATTACCTTTTAAACAAGTGGAAGGTTAAATAAAAAGACGTGTGAATAATAACATTTGTCTCACAATGAATCCACTGTCTGTACTTCGTAGAGAGAAAGTTGGTACAAACACAACGAGGTCATGGAAAAACAAAACAAATACAATTAACTAGCTTATGAGACCTATGCGATGTTATGTGTGGGAAATGATGTACTCATAGTGACTATAACAGAAAAATTTGCAATATGCTATCAGTAACTGGTATGTAAAATACAAGGATATTAATTTGACTTACGATTGCATCGATTTTCCTCTCGAAGTTCAGTAACCAGCTTGATGTGGGTAACACGAAGGGGACTACATTTGAATTAGCACTATTGAGGGCTTTCGTGGCGAACTACAATGAGCCCTGTAGCGACACGACTGCTCGTGATTACATCGAAATGATGAGTGGTTCGTCTCGGGCCTCGGCATTCGTACGGAGTCGGGCTGCGGCCTGTGCTGACGGCATAGCCACACGATGAAGCGTAAGCGCCGCGCGCTGCGCCTGCCGAGCGGTCGTACTTTGTCGAGCAAAAATTTTGCTTTAGTTCTTTGTTGTATTATTTTATACGAATTCATGTATACAAATATATTATTTAAACGTACGTAATACCTAGTGTCTTTTATTGCAAAACAAAATACCTACTTATGTAATGTCATTGTGAAATTGTTATTTATATACCTACTCTAACTAGTGTTCGGCAATAAAAATTTGTCAACGTATATTGCTCTCCGTTTTTCAGAAACATAAATTCAAACATACTTTATACATAATACAGAATACCCTGTAGTTGTATCCTATATTACCTACGAATATACTAATACCTCCAAAATTTTTGGTTATCTCTACCATGTACAGACTCTACCTTGCTATTTTTATTGTTTATGCTTTACTAGCGCCATCTATGACAAGAGTATCACAACATAAAATTAGAAGGAAACAACATCATGCTGCAACCTTGATGGTTAATGTCGCCAATTTCATATTTCACTTTGTAAATCATAGATGGCGCTACTGTAATAACATTAATCAGAATATGCGATGAATGCATACAATCTTTGAAAATTTTCTGATACACATGTGTGCTGTTTTAAAAGGTTAGATCAACGAAGGTTACCAATAACGATTCAATAATTAATGAGATCTTTCGTGACGTGACGGCTGATGCGCATTTTGGTACATTTGATGACCCTAATGTTAATAGTATTAAAATTAAGAGCCTATGTAAGGAACTTTAAGGACTTTCAAATTCAAATTTCTCGTAAACTACTAAGATTAGAAGTTAGATTTTTGGATATGTGTAAACTGAACGTATAACTCAATAATATGTCAAAGCCAAAACACAATTGCTATAAATTTTCTCGATCGAAAAAAAATTCAAAGTTACCTCTGATATTTTCTTTAAACACGCTTTATCTCTAAATGGTGGAATATGTACATTCGTAACTTTATTTAAATACAATACAACAATTTTTTCAAAGTTTTATCAATACACAATTAAAACGAATTAAATAGTATAATCACAATTAAAAGAAAATTGTTTTGGCGCTTACGCCATTTCATTTCGGCATACGCGTGCGCCTCCCGTCACTTTCTCTCATCCGCGACGTCCAAATACGCCATCGCTGTTATGGGAGTGGCCCGTGCCGGCTTCAGTCGTCCGGAATCTTTACTGACGACGGACGTGTGCTCGAAATTTTCGGACGCCTTCAAAGTTCGAATTGGCCGTCTAGTGTCGGGATTGGTCCGCGCTACCGCGCGGCAAATTTGAAGGTGCCCTGGAAATTCTGTTTTATAGTGTATCCAGCTCACGTCCGTGTATCAATATAAAATTATAGGCTCTATTAGGTCTATAAGATAGGCAGCAAGCGTAATTATTACATCCTTTCACCTTTGTAAATTGTTTCTAGTCGGAGACCTGCTTTAGTTATATTTAGTGATCGGTACGCTGAGGTGCCGGGTTCGAATCCCTGATTGAAAAACAATAGTCACTGCTTTTTTTTTGTTATTTATTCTGCCTCAGTGGTGTAGTTGTATTACGTTATGACTGCAATGCTGAGGTCTCGGGTTCGATCCCCGGGTCGGGCAGAGTGATATTGGATTTTTTTCTTTTCAGCCCGAAGTCTGGATTTTGAGCCCGAAATGGTGATAGGCTCGCCCCCTATCACATCATAGGACGGAATACGCACGACGGAAAGTGAGTGCACTAGTTGCGCCTCTGCCTACCCCTTCGGGGATAAAAGACGTGAGAGTATATGTATGTATTATTTATATTGGGTAATTCATAGCTAGGGACGCCCTGGAATGCCGGCCCAATTTTGTGTAAATGACGCTTGCATGCCGCTCATACATTTAAAAAAATCGTATTTTGCATGTAAAGGCTGTTCAAATTTTTACACCATAAAATTATTTTAGTATGATTTTTTGTAGTACTCATTTATTTATATGTCGGAGACAGGGTGGCGGCCGATATCGATACACGTAGGTTCACATAATAAAAGTCACAAATGAATTCTCTTTAACTCGCTATTTATTGTTCGTTGGTCAATTATTGCGTAATAAACTGTTCACAGAGTACAATACCACGTCAGGATTCATTATTAACTTTGGTTATTATAACACATTGCATATTGAGGCAATTACTTAACCGTTTGGTTAAGTGATTATAATCAACTCACCTAGTAACAACTCGAAATAACATAGTAACCGCTTTACTAAGCACTGACTGATATGGAAACCACCATAGTTACCACTTATTAGTGATCTGCACCGTACTAGTTGCTTCAAATGATTTGGCACTCTTTTTATACACCCAACTGTAACTCCCACTACGAGTTCGACATACCGACTGGTTTGTCGCACGATTATTATTTTATCTTACCCGACTTAATATATTCAGACACCCTCAATGAGATTAATAAAAATCATAATTCCTTTTTATACTTCCTTCCTGTCCCGACACGGCCATTCTGGCAAGACACACGTCCTCGTGTGTTACTCTGAATGACACAAAGTACGATCATCACGTAAACTTAACAACACTCTTCAAAACAACATAGTTAGTACCAAAAATGTGATTAATAAAAATGATAATTCCTTTTTATACTTCCTTCCTGTCCCGACACGGCCATTCTGGTAAGACACACGTCCTCGTGTGTTACTCTGAATGACACAAAGTACGATCATCACGCAAACTTAATTACTGTCATTTCCACTTGTCTCTGCTACAATTTCATTGATTATCTCAAAACTTAACCTTCAAGCATTTTTCGCTAACGCACGCTTCATGAAAATTTATCACCGAATAATTAAATGACAATTTAAATTTCCAATTAAAGTGTAAGAACCCAACCAAAATTTTAAAACTTAGGAATTAATGCTGTCATGAATTTAGAATTATTTCTGCAGTCATACCAGTGACCATAATCGATAGGCAAAGAAAGTTATCGCTGTAACCATTTACACAAGTTACTGTAGTTAGTTGCTTCCATTGTTCAAACGTTAAGGAAAAGCTCGCAATGTGTCTCCCTAAGTGCAAGGGATTTAAGAAACAAATCTAATTTTAAAATTCAGTTAAATCACGTATAGTGACACGATACTCCTGACATGTGATCGTTCTCTTACGTATGTTTTACAAAATAGACAGCACCCCCAAATCGCCCTTCCGCCATCACTTCCTAGTACCTCCTAACAAGAGAGAAGTAGTGACGGTAACAAACTCTCAAGAATACAGCTGTTCAATAGTTATTAGAACTGTATACAATGCAAACAATTCTTATCTAAACGGAGATCAGTACCACTGACGATCAGCAGCAATCTTCCCTCGGAAGCGGCTCAGTAGCTGCACTGCACTGCACACTGTCTTCGAACCGGAGTAGACACGTCACACGCGGCACCACCAGCAGTAATTTCCAATGCCTGCAAACAGAAAATATACGCAGCAGCATCACATCGCTCGGCCTATTCTGACCTTACATTAAGACTCTTCCTAACTACTACAATCACTATTTCAGTTATGCTTGTTTACCATCAGGACCAAATTTGCTACAATGATTCAGACCCAGTGGAGGATGATCACGCTATAGTTACAACACAATACACAAGACACATATAGTGAGCAGATTGTAATTTATTTACTATTTTCACAATATAAGACTGGTCGAAGTCACGTCATCGATTTGATCACACAGCCATTAGCACAGCAGTCCTTAATCACATGGACTTGATCACACAGCCATCCTTAATCACATGGACTTGATCACACAGCCATCCTTAACCACATGGACTTGATCACACAGCCATCCTTAACCACATGGACTTGATCACACAGCCATCCTTAACCACATGGACTTGATCACACAGCAGTCCTTAACCACATGGACTTGATCACACAGCAGTCCTTAACCACATGGACTTGATCACACAGCAGTCCTTAACCACATGGACTTGATCACACAGCAGTCCTTAACCACATGGACTTGATCACACAGCAGTCCTTAACCACATGGACTTGATCACACAGCAGTCCTTAACCACATGGACTTGATCACACAGCAGTCCTTAACCACATGGACTTGATCACACAGCAGTCCTTAACCACATGGACTTGATCACACAGCAGTCCTTAACCACATGGACTTGATCACACAGCAGTCCTTAACCACATGGACTTGATCACACAGCCGTCCTTAACCACATAGATCTTGTACAAGATTTTAACCACAAAGATCCTTTTCGAGATATTTTACTGGAACATTCACCACACCGATTTATTGCGAGAGCAGGCTCATCTACTTTGTTCTAGCGTTGAACGTTTCAATCACTACTTCACTTTCAGGCTTTTCCACAATCAATCGCAGGGACAAATAAAAAAAAATTCAACACAACAAAATGAAAACTTCTCACCAAAGTGCAAGAATCTTCAAACTCCTGATGTCCAAATCCTCTATCACCGCAGTTAATGTCAGACCCACCAAAGGATCCCGCAGAGGCTCTTCAGTAGTCACAGCTTACGGCGTCTTCTAACGCTGAATACTTTAAGTACTCCCTGCCAGGATCTCCAGTTCCTGCAATCAAAAATATCGCAACAGCATCAAACCGTTCACCCTATCCTGAACTTAAATCAAGTCACGCATCAATCTTTGAGCGGGAATTCAGTAGTTATCTTAATATGAGGACAATCACAAAATTATCGCACGTCTCGGTCTTAATTCAAAAATTTTAAACAATGGGAAACATTGACCATGGAAGGCTAGCAATCCTTCAGACCCAACACTATACACCTAGATCACTTTTGTAAACCAATGCTATGCACAGTCATAGTTTCCAACAACAGGTACCTACTTGTCCTTAAGTTTAAGGACGGTTCTGTACTAACATAAACCACGAATAGCTCGTTAATCCATGGCTGCACATGCCCTATTAAACAAGATCTCAACATTTGTAAAGGTTACCAAGAAATAAAAGAAATCACATAAGTTGAATTACGGTAGGACTTCCCTTTAAGGAATCTTTTTATGCTAAGTAGTTAGTAGTAGAAATTAAAAGTTTTACCAATTGAAGCCATCAACGATATTTTGTACTTAAAACTGTCATTTAACGGAAAATATTTGAACCTTCATAAGTACTCAACAAGTCAAATATCACTGCCATTATATCTGGACAGCAATCTTATTGACACAAAATACATCCACTATGCGAATTACACAAGAAAATGGCTATACTTTTCTTTTTACACTATACGGTACTTGACTTACATCCACAAATAGATTGTTACGTACAAGAACTAGGTAGATGATTACTAAACGAAATTCCAATATTTTTAGAGATAACCAAAAAATAATAATAAAGGAAACCATAACCTTCAAATAAGGATTATGGGTCATACGATACCAAACTTCCTGTAGTGCTGCAGTAAGCATATCTGTCTTCATATATAGCCACACATGATACGCGATGCAATAGTTAGCATCAACCGGTACTAGACAACCGTACAGTCATGTCTGGGACACCAACTACGACGCACCATACGGCAGCACATCTACCGGAACGCTTGAGCACCAACAGGAACGTTTGAACACCAACAGTTCAAACGCGGTACACACGCGATTCTCTTTCATTCGAAGTCGTATGCACATAAAATCACAAATGACCATGCGATAGTTATATTTCACACGTTGTCACTATTCACGTTGTAGTCTTGTTCTTATTCCGACATTACTCAATGCAATTTTTTTCTTCATGTAAATTGCGGGTACTTAAATAGCTTCTCCATAGTACCATTAATTGCATTTCACATATCTGCGGGAATAGGCTCATCCCACCTTCTGATGTCGGAGACAGGGTGGCGGCCGATATCGATACACGTAGGTTCACATAATAAAAGTCACAAATGAATTCTCTTTAACTCGCTATTTATTGTTCGTTGGTCAATTATTGCGTAATAAACTGTTCACAGAGTACAATACCACGTCAGGATTCATTATTAACTTTGGTTATTATAACACATTGCATATTGAGGCAATTACTTAACCGTTTGGTTAAGTGATTATAATCAACTCACCTAGTAACAACTCGAAATAACATAGTAACCGCTTTACTAAGCACTGACTGATATGGAAACCACCATAGTTACCACTTATTAGTGATCTGCACCGTACTAGTTGCTTCAAATGATTTGGCACTCTTTTTATACACCCAACTGTAACTCCCACTACGAGTTCGACATACCGACTGGTTTGTCGCACGATTATTATTTTATCTTACCCGACTTAATATATTCAGACACCCTCAATGAGATTAATAAAAATCATAATTCCTTTTTATACTTCCTTCCTGTCCCGACATATACATTATGAATCAATAATAACTAAAATGTTAAGAGCCAATGTTAGAATTGGTATACACGGCGGCCATTTTGAATTTCTTTGTTTTAAGGCCAATCGACCTCAAAATCGATATCTGGGCAGGCCTTTAGGTATAAAAGACGGATCCAATGTTAGACTTGAAAAAAGTGGCCGCCATTTTGAATTTCCTTGTTGTAAGGCTAATCGACCTCAAAATCGATATCTGTGCAGGCCTTTAAGTACAAAAGACGGATCCAATTTTAGAATTGAAAAAAGTGGCCGCCATTTTGAATTTCTTTGTTTTAAGGCCAATCGAACTCAAAATCGATATCTTGGCAAGCCTGTAGGTAAAAAAGACGGATCCAATGTTAGAATTAAAAAAAGTGACCGCCATTTTGAATTCCTTTGTTTTAAGGCCATTCGACCTCAAAATCGATATCTGGGCAGGCCTTTAGGTATAAAAGACGGATCCAATGTTAGAATGGAAAAAAGTGGCCGCCATTTTGAATTTCCTTGTTTTAAGGCTAATCTACCTCAAAATCTATATCTGGGCAAGCCTGTAGGTACAAAAGACGGAGCCAATGTTAGAATTGAAAAAAGTGACCGCCATTTTGAATTTCTTTGTTTTAAGACCAATCGACCTCAAAATCGATATCTGGGCAGGCCTTTAGGTATAAAAGACGGATCTAATGTTAGACTTGAAAAAAGTGGCCGCCATTTGGAATTTCCTTGTTTTGAGGCTTATCGACCTCAAAATCTATATCTGGGCAAGCCTGTAGGTACAAAAGACGGATCCAATGTTAGAATTGAAAAAAATGACCGCCATTTTGAATTCCTTTGTTTTAAGGCCATTCGATCTCAAAATCGACATCTGGGCAGGCCTGTAGGTACAAAAGACGGATCCAATGTCAGATCTGAAAAAATTGGCCGCCATTTTGAATTTCTTTATTTTAAGCCAATTGACCTCAAAATCGGTATCTGAGTACCACTTTAGTTACTAAAGGCAGATCCACCGTCAGAACTGAAAAAAGTGGCCGCCATTTTGAATTTATTTGTTTTAAGGTTAATCGACCGCAAAATCGATATCTGGGTGTAACATTATTAACAAAAGAGTGATCCAATGTCAGAATTAAATTTGTTTGCTTACAAGTATTAAATTCTATTTGTTTGCTTTATTGAATACCTATAATAGTTGCTGGTATTTACAAATGTGATATCTTTTACATTTATGTTTTTGGTGGGATATCATTACTTTTTGTAAAGAAAACTAGGTAGGTATTGAGTTGTGTGGTGCCACGCGCCGCCGACGACACACCGTTGGCCGGCTGTTTAGCGCGTATTACAAGTGTTTTTTTATGGGGACACCACAAATGTTTTGGCTTAACTTTATCTTTATATTTCTGTTATAAAACAAATATAATAAAACATATATTGGGATTCCAACGCTACCATTAAAAATATATTTTTTTTTATGTGGACCCCTGTATTTTTAAATTTTTTTATTTTTAGATTTTTTCTTACGCTTACACATAATTACCGAGCTGGATTCCAAATTTCATCCTTCTAGGTCATCTGGAAGTAGGTTAGGTTTAGATACTATAAGTCTGTCAGTCAGTACAAAAATTTACAATTTTGACCTTCATATCTTTATAACCGTTTGAGCTAGCTTCATGAAATTTGGGCTTCTAGATGTCCTTATAGATATAATTAAACTCACACAGTTTTATGTGTTTACTTTAAATAGGTTTTGAGTTATAGAAAGGTGAAAAGTGGCACCAAGTGGTTCGTGTAATATTACACACGGCGCTGGCACCAACTTAGAGCGTTGGTTACATACTCAAAGAATACCAAGCATGTATAACAAGAATAATATTGACATAATAGTATTAATAATTCTTTGGGGGAGACCTATGTGCAATAGTAGCCTTTTAAAGGCTGAAAAAGAATAAGAATTAAAAACTATAGGTATTTTAGAAATTAAACTAAAAAGACATTTTAACTTTTTGGGATATTTAATATTGGTCGATATTATTTAATTTTACTGGCAACTTTGTTCAGCGCTCCCGACGTAATGTCAAATTGAAATACATTATTGACTCACTAACACTCTAGCTTCACACCTCGCGTCGTGGCTCGTATTGTGTTCGGCGTACCACTCGCGCGAGAGTGTAAATGAGCCATTATATATTTATATCAGTCCTCGTCGATTCCATGTGATATGTTCAATTCTGGTTATTGTCTAAGCTAGCTCTGTTCACTATTCAATAGGGCAATCCAATGGTTAGGTACTGTGAACATCTTATGTCATCAGGTAAAAAAAAGTTATTCACCGAAAAATGATTTAGAAGCTCTACTCTACAGCGGTTCTTTCTTTATTCCCATTGGACAGACAGATTTTTCTTTCTCATTTGGAAATAGTTCTAATATAACTATAAAATAATGCATAAATTATCTCTGTAACACTAAGCCCAAAGTTCTATGAAGTTTTTCCCGACTCCTTTTAAAATATGGCCATCATTATTTTTCATTCAGTTCAATAAGGATATCGGAGCTTTGTTATATTGCAAAACAAAAACAAATGCCTTAGAATTGAAGAAGTAGCTGTTGCAGTAAACATCAGTCTATTCTTCTGTACAAAATATCAAAAATATTTAAAAAATTGTAAGTAATTAACATTTCAAATTTTCTATAAGCATAAGTACCCGCGTAGTAAGAATGACCTTGCTATATTTTTCTTACCCCACATTACATACAGTTCAAATTAAAAATTATAAAAATTATCTAGATAGGTAGCAGCCGCCTTCAACATTTGTAACATTTATATCCTATATAGTGACTATTCAACCATAATAATGTAATCAATCTTCATATCAAGCTATGTAATTTTATTGCATTACATAAATTTCGAACATCCTTTACATACAAAATTCGATTTTTAAATTGCATGGCGGCACTAGAGTGAAGCATCATTTACGTAAAATAGACCTGACATTCCAGGGAAGAAGTTTCATCGTGAATGACTTGTCGAAACTACCTTGATGTCGCAACTCGTAGTTGTATTACGTGCCCGGTACGGCCTCCACGCTCAGGTCTCGGGTTCGAATCCCGCGTCGGGCAAATACTATTTTTTTCTGTCCAGTATCAGCTCGGTCTGTTGAATTGGGCCCGGTATGTGGCAATAAGCTCGTCTCCTATTTGATAAGACCTAAAATAGCTAACGAAATGTGAGGAGAAAAGGTGTGATGCTATGTTTGACTGCTTCCAAGGCGTAGTTGCACACACGATACGCCTATTGTGCTGAGGTCCCGGGTTCGAATCCCGAGTCGGGCCGAAAAATAGTGACGCCATTTATTGTATTATTATTTATTTTATGTCCACCAAAGTTAGGAAAGTCCACAAGAATAAATCAAAACAAAGCAAAATATAATTTAAAACATATTATAGAAGTTTCATACTGCTTTGCTTTTTACCTATATACAGACCTACGTAGGGGTAAGACTCGAACCTACCACCACACCAAATTTTATCTTGTCAACAAAAGTCAACTATAAGTGAATAATACTTTCGATGAGTTTAGATAACTTACAATGTCATTTTACATAATGTTCAAGTAATTAGGTAGATAATAGTAACATAATAATGGTTCTATAAACGAATTAAAATAAATTCTATGTTTTATAAGTTATAAATTTATTAGAAATTATAATAACTATAATATTTACAACACAGACATGCATTTGCAATGACGATCTTTTCGCGGGCTTGAGTGCAACGACCTGTCGCAACGACGCGATGCGACGAGGGCCGAGGCGCGCGATCTATCTCAGCGGGGCCGTGCGGCGCCTCGCATTTGAAATACGCTAAGTCACGCCCATCACGATTCCATATGTTTTTCACATAGGCTCTTAATAAGAATTAGTTACAAAAAACATGTAGGTAATTATATACGTCAGAAAACTTATAAATCGTTTAAGGACAATATTACTTACATCGACGCTCAGTTTGTACAGTTTGGTCCAATAAATTCCAATTACATTTTCAATGATAAAATGAAATTTCGTGGAAACTGAAACCCGCGTGTACCTAGGTATTAGGGATATGTTGTAAAGTTCAGAGACCTTCGACATTGGCGAGCAGTCAAGTGAACGCGCGACCTGCCCCAAAGTTTGCGAAGTGATGGCTCGGCGTCATCATTACACAATACGGTACAGCGGTACAAGCTAACCTCACGGATAAACATTCGTATTTGGCTATTAAATTCAATTGTCTGCAGTATTCATGTCACGCATTGTTAAATACGTATTGCTCATGTAAAAAATTAGTAGATTCCTTTTTTTATAAGGTCATCATGATAAATGTTAACAAAGTACCATATATTGGAAAAGGAGATGACCGCTTTTTGTAAGGGTGCTGGGCCTCAAAATCTTTTATAACCACGCTCAAACTTTATGGATATGAAAGGGACAAAATATGGTTCTTGGATGCAAAGAAAAATAATTTTAGACCCCTCCATTTATAACAAACTTTTTTAAAAATGTTAACTTTAAGTGTTATTTTTAAGCAAAATAAAACTACATAAATCTCAAAATCGGAGGATTTTAAAATTATACGATTTAAGGCCTAGTTTTTGGGAGTACTATCCAAATATATATAAAGTATCTTGCAGTTACAATTGTAAACCCGTTTTTGTGCATGGCCTTTACAAGAGTTTTATAATACACATGTGAGAATGTTGTTTTCGTAATTACCTAACAAAAAATTGCCCAGAGTAGACTTTAATAATCTCATCTCGCATTGCGGTGAAATTAGTATTGACAGTCGCTTTATTTTACTTAAACTTACACACCGCTCACCATGGCCATACTCAGGTTTTCAACTAGGGGGCAACAAAAGTAACTCTCCTTGCCACCCCCTCTTCCGTATACGTCCATGTTACCATCAGGCATCACGAAATGTAAATAAAGGACAGGAAGATTATCAGAATGCCAGCATTCTTAGGTCTACCTTATTTATAAATAAAATCTTGAATTAGAGCTGTATAAGCATTACAGCTCTGAACTCTGTAATCATCAGGGTTGAAAGATTTTAATGTTAAAATTACATTGGGGTTATTCGGTATTGGGTTTCTCTACACACTATTAGCCCGGAATGTAGAATTTGTGCCCGATATAGGGATAGGCTCGCCCCCAGTCACCTCATGGGATGGAATACGCACGGCGATAAATGGGTGCACTAGTTGCGCCCTGCGTACCCCCTTAGGGATAATAGGCATAAGTGTATATTATGTAGAATTCAATTATTAACACTTCTCCAATTAAGTACCTTATTTTATTTTTTTGAGTTAGATATAAATATCTTTACAAGGTAATTACAAGGTTTTATTACATTAATACTTTAATGACCCGTCAAGCCCCGCGACGGACACCGGTGTCCGAATATATAGGGATTTTTCATACATCTATATGTATAAGCGGGGCTTACGGGTTAAAGATAACTGTAGGTACTGCGTACTACCTAATGGTGTTTCGAAATAAAACAAATAAATAAATGAGTGGCGATATAGTTGAGGTTTCTAGGAAACCATGAGAGATGAAACATGTAGAAAACGGACGTATCGCCATTTTGGGCAGACCAAACCAGAAGTCACACACTGGATGCAGGCCGCTATGGGCAAGTCCGTCTGGAAATCTTTAGCGGAGGCCTATGTGCGTAGTGGACATCAAATGGCTGATGAAGATGATGATGAAACCAGAAGTCAGAACCGTCTTCTTATCAAAATTACAAAACAGCAGTTCCGATTTGATTTTCCATTTTTGACGGGTGAAATAAATAAAAAAAAATAAAATACTTTATTCATCACGTAGGCGAACATAGTTGCACTTATGATATGTCGAGACACATTTAATTATTTATTATTACTTACATAACCACAGACACTTTTAATACGAGTAAACTAAATGATGAAAAATAAAAAGTAAGAAGCCAGCTCGGGCTGGCAAGAAAAGCAATATAAAACAAGAGATAATTTTGTTAACAAAAAATAATAATAATAGTAATGATAATGGGATGAACGCGTCGCGATCCTCACCGGTGAGGACACTACAGGCCCTAGCCTAGCTAACCTACCAGCCTTTCACTAGCTACCTAAGCGATGACTACCCGAAGAAGGAAGGCAGAAAGAAACTCCGGGCTTACTTTTTTGTCATCATTTGTCCATCATTTATCTTTATATTTTTTTATTTTTTTTTCAAGTCTTTTGCATACATATTGTCATTATCAGTAGCTGAAGATGAAACTTTTAATAAAGAGCTCTGCATATACAGTTGAAAGCCACAACGAGCAAAATGTTTACTTTTGTCATCGAGAAGATTAAGGGCGGTATTAATAAATCAATTTCAAGTTTGAGTTACATCTCAAGTAGACATAATGTATGAAGAGTTCAATACAAGAAGTTTATAATATAACTACTGGAGGCCTCGGTACACACATTTTTGTGAAGACAAAAAAATTACCTTTTGAGCTGTCTTCTATCTCACTCACTCTTTAACCTATGTTGCCAAAGCTTACGGATTATTTCCCCACCCATAAAAAAATATCAATACCGTTATTGTCGTCTCAATCATATATATATAAATATTTCCAACATATCTTATATAATGATATAAGTACTATTTTCATTTCAGAATTATTCTTGTTGAATAAGATATCCTTAAGGTTTTTTATCCTTATTAACATTTTAGTTAAACAAAATTTCCTCATTTAATTGGTAATTGCGAATACATATTTCGGCAACACTGTTATAAAATGTTAAGTTCGATGACAATATAGTTGTCAAATAAATGTTCACTTCGAAATTTTCTCTGTAATTATCTATAATAATAAGTGTGTTTTAGTGATATTTTAATGTGAATTGTGTAGTTCATGGTTGCAGAAATATTTGGCATCCATCATTTAATGTGAAATTCTACAGGTAAGTTCATTGTAATCAATATTGTGTAAATATTATAATTTTATCAATATTTATACGAAATGTAATAAAATACGTGAATATTTTATAAATGAACTGTAGAAAAATATCGCTTAATGTGATTTGCTTTATATATGACTACTTTTTTCATATTAACGTAATGTTAAATGTGATTTTTTGTATTGTAAATAGTATATGTAAACAAGAGGCTAGGGTGACCATGGTGTAAGCTTTGGTGGACCGGTTTGACAATGGTGCTAGAGTATTTGTAATACTAGCCGCCTTACTAATGAATATTATAAAGCTTATTAATCTTTAAATAATCATCGTAAATAAAAACTGAGGATCAACAGTTACAATCGAGTTCTCAGTGTATCCAGCATTGATTTATTGAAACTTTTATTTAAAATAAAATCGAGTTTGTATTTCTCTTTACAGATTTCTTAAATATCTAGATAAGCAAAAACGTGGTTAAATATAAATACCATTAAAAGGTCAATTTGATGTCTGCAAGAATTACTAGTCAACATTTAAAGACAGAAGATTATGATTCTGAATGTGATAATGTGTCTTCTACTTCTCGGAATATGGCAGTAGATGTCAAAAATAATTATTTATTACCAGAAACTCATGCTGTAAGTATATTATTTTTTATCATTTCACTGGTATAATTATGATCCACTTAGTCTTTATTATTTACTAGCTTTTGCCCGCGGCTCCGCCCGCGTGAATGTGTTTTTCCGGGATAAAAGTCACTGTTTATATTTTACTGGGATGAAAAGTAGCCTATGTGCTAATCCAGGACATGATCTACCCGTGTGCCATATTTCATCGAAATCCGTTCAGTAGTTTTTGCATGAAAGAAACATCCATACATCCAGACATTCTTACAAACTTTCGCCTTTATAATATAATAAGATTAGTAGGATAGGGCATTAAGCTTGCGACCCACCAAATTTTATAACGGCGGTACATTGGGTGATATCTGAGTGTACTAAATGGCACCTCTGCCTCTGTCTAAAATGTATAGGTACTTAAATATATTATTATTGATTGATATTTACTTTTTACGTTACATGTCAGCGAAATGAATATGAACCACAATTGAAACGTCAAGACTTGAAAGATTTCAATACATCAGTTAATGTGAAGACATCCAGTGAAATAAGTTTAAAGAAATAAAAGAAAGTATTGCAGCAGAAGATGAAGAGATAAAAGAAGAAAATTAATTACAAGTTATTTCTTATTAAAGTTGTTCATGATTATACAGTCTTTTTTTTTTTTTTTTATAAAAGGCCATCTTCGGCGCATTAGGGACGGCTGCGGGCTTCCTCCGACTCACGTCTAAGTTGTCGTCCGCAACCGCCCCTGCACGTACCGCTGTTGCGGCCCTTTTCCTGTTGCGGGGGCTCAGAAGCCCCCGAAACACCGTACCGTGTCCACCTTTTGGTGTCCGAGGCAGCGTGAGACACGCTGCCTCGGACGTGTCCATAACGGGGATGATTATACAGTCTGAAATTGAAAATATTTTGCAGTGAAATTTTGCTAATATTTGAGATTTTTTTAAAAAGTATATTCCAAGTAGCAAGCAAAGAAAAATTACATATAGTGATAACATAAAGACTTATGCTATAACATTACACTTTTAGTCGCCGAAAACATTTTTGTTTTATAAATTCAAAGATATATTTGCCGAAAGAGAGCACATTATGGTGATCTTTAGCAATCTTTAATTGTTTTGTTGGCTTCTTCACAGAAGTTTTAGAATATTAAAAATAAATTTAAGGACGAAACCTCACCCGCAGAATGTAGCGTTAATTTTTGATTCCATGGCTCTCAAACAAGAATTTATTTAGTATTGTAATTTGTAAAACATCCACGTGTTTATTACTTTTGCTATAAATATCTACACAACTTTGTTTACAATCAACTTACCTATGGAATTTCACACTAGATGTTGGATTGCAAATAATTCTGCAACCATGAATTACACAACTCATAGTAGAATATCTCTAAAACACAATATGTATTATTATGGATAATTACAGAAAAAAAGTTCGCAGAATACTCGCAAAAATTGTAAAAAATAGATATTTAGATAGATAAAATAGATATTCGTAATATTTCAAAATTACTTACTGAAAATTAGGTTATTAACTTCCTAAATGTGTATTATTTTTTTATGTATGATTGTTTACTTTTATGAGTATGTTTTTTATTATATTTAAATTCAACAATAACTGTAGTTTTCATTTTTAAATATCCCAATGTTTTTCTGTCTAACCTTACAGTCTCCATATTTGGTTATAAAGGCCGGCAAACAACGTGAACATATCCAGTCGCGGGGGAAAGTAAAACATATACAATGTGAGGCTGTGTGCCGAGCAAAAAAAAAGCACGCGGGGCCCCGTGCGAAGCAAATAAATTTTTTTAACAGCTTTGTAAGTAAGGTGCCAAAAAACGGGCCCCCAAGGAGCTGCAAGATGCCCCTGTAACTGCGAGGCCCCAGGCGGTTGCCTGGTTCGCCCCCCTCCTCCAAGGCCGCCACTGAATTCACCACCGCGTGGTGAGGTATTTTTTTTATGTAAGTGGAACTAGTAGTTCCGAACTACACATACCAAAAAAGTATGTAAATATGCCAATTTTGTTTGGAATAAACTTTCTAACTCAAATTATATTTTTTAAATATCAACTATTACTAGCCGCTGTAGTTGGTTTTCATAATTTATTTAAACCGCATTACTTTATAGAGATAAAAATAAATATTATGGTGCGATATCATATTATTACACACTCACGCACTCACGCCTCTTATCCCCCGGGTAGACAGAGGCGCAATTAGTGCACCCACTTTTTGCCGTTATTCCGTTCCATGCTGTGATAGGGGGCGAGCCTATCGCCTTATCGTGTACAAATTCCAGACTCCGAGCTGATACTGTTTTCGCCCTTGTGGGGTTTAGTGGCGAAAATATGTTATGTAACATGTGCGACCGTCGCACACGTAATTAAAAATAAAAAATAAGTATGTCCTATGTAAAACTGTTAGTTATCTCTAATATGAGAACAACATCAAGTATAATTAAATCTGCTTCGCATTTATGTGTGTCGGAAAGAAACGAAAAACAACAGCATCGTGACATACCTTGTAATGTTCTAGCATCAATGTTATGTGGACCTCCAAGGCCACTCTCCCAGATGGTGGTTGATACTAGCGTTTGAGAGACTGCTCCTGTTAATTATAATGAATCTATGACATTGTTATCACAATGCCAGTGAGCAAGCTACCATGATAGTTAAAGAGCTGGTTATCTTTGGTTATATTTAGAGTAGCAAATTAAGGTAGATTCAGTCTTATCAATATGAATTCAAGTCCGTGTATTACTGCAGCGTTATATATAAAAACATTAATCATATCTACCGCACTAGTTTCGCTTTACCACAAATTGTTCTTGGGTTAAAAGTTTCCCCTCGATCGTCGAGAGAGTAAGAGACCAAAGTCTATTATCCACACGGAATCTCTCCAGTGCACCAGATCACCGCTTTGTGGTATAAAGTGTTTCCCCCTCAACTACCGAGGGAGATCGAACCTACTTTGCTGTCCACACGGAATCTCTCTGGCGAACCAGATCACCGCTTTGTGGGGTCTTAGGGTTTCCCCCTCAACTACCGAGGGAGATCGAACCTACATTGCTGTCCACACGGAATCTCTCCGGCGCACTAGATCACCGCTTTGTGGTTATCCACGCGGAATCTCCCCGGCACACTGGATCACCGCTTTGTGGTATAAAGTGTTTCCCCCTCAACTACCGAGGGAGATCGAACCTACGTTACTGTCCACACGGAATCTCTCTGGCGAACCAGATCACCGCTTTGTGGGGTCTTAGGGTTTCCCCCTCAACTACCGAGGGAGATCGAACCTACGTTACTGTCCACACGGAATCTCTCCAGCGCACCAAGTCACCGCTTTGTGGGAGTTAAATTCCTCCCTCGACCACCGAGGGAGTGCAAGACTATTTCATTATTATGGTCTACACAGTTAAATATTTATAACGGTTAATGAGGGTCAGTAAATTGTAATAGTAATAAGTAAATTATTAAATAAGTAAATGAGTAAATAAGTAAATGATCATTTACCGTATGAAAACAAATTGAATCACATCAGTTTCATTTGGTGTATAAAATGCTATCTTTACACGGAAAAGAATACAACATGAAAGGTTACTCACATATGCACAATAGAAGAGAAACAAAATTAGAAATCCACTCACATGTGCATGATTTGGAATATGAACCAAAATAGGTATGGGATTATTATAAGCTGACTCACATGTATATGCATGGAATATTTAACAAACTCACATATAGGTAGGAAATCATTATAAGCCTACTCACATGTATATGAATGGAATATTTAACAAACTCACATATAGGAAGGAAATCATTATAAGCCTACTCACATGAATATGAAGATCTCAAGTCGAACACAACTTCACAGGTTCCACTTAAAATGGCGCGCGTTCGTTGTTTCGAGTATATTATAACTTTGCAAGTCCTGAAATATTGGCACTACAGGAAACTACATTCTGTGCACGGTACTCTCAACATAACAGTGCACAGACTTCATTCGGTGTTGCTAGTTGTTACTTTTAATGATTTCGCGACCTTTCGCGACACTCCCGCCCAGAGGAGAAGAGAAATTGATTTGTCAACTCTTTTGTCCATTCTCTTATCTTCTTCAATGCTTGGACCTTTGCTGTACGGACTGGTCCTTTAACTGTCTGTTCATCTAAATTATTGCTTATTTCATTTGTTACTGTGCTATCACTTATTATCGACTCTGCGCTGTCATCAATGGGTAATTCGATCTCGTGAATTGGTTGCAAATTAGTTTCAAAAGGTTCTGTGGATTCATCGTATTTATTTGTTAAAGGCGTTTCTATATTAACCTGTAATGTGTCTTTTGTGTTTACAATGGGTACTTCTGAGATAGTGGTTTCATCTTTGTCCTTTATGACAAGCGGTTCTGCAGATGACGGTTGCACAGCATCTTCGTACATTTCTTCAATTTCCAATGGATACAGATGAGTAATAGATCTTGTAAAAACAGAGTTTCCTACTTGGTAATTTTTCTCATGAGTCGTCGTAATAACATTATCTGTGAACTTGCAATTTTTCGGAATGAGTATAGGATATCTTTTATCAAATAACCAATCTGCATTTCTTAATCTTCCTTTACATCTCAATATATCGTCAATATCTTTAAACAAACCTAAGTTTCTGCTAAGACTCGTCTCATTTCCTTGTGTTTCTTCTGGAAAATACTCAGACTGAATAGTTTTTAATGTTTGTAATGTTGATTCTTGTATTTCTTTTAATCTTATGTTAATGTCAGAGTTCTGTTTAATCCCTTTTGTGGTTTCTTTCGATGTTTGGAGGTCGATTGTTTTCTCTACACTCGATTTCGTGAGATCCTCCCCCGCCAAACAAGAATTTGTAATAGTTACCATTATTGGCCAGTCATTTATATTTTTCTTCAAAAATTCTGGTCCTTGCAACCATTTGTCAATTTCGTTTTGTGATCTTTCAGATCGAGTTGCTACATCTGCAGGGTTTATCTGCGATGGGACGTAACGGATGATTAAATTCTTATTGCTTTTGATCTCATTCACTCTTCTAGCGACAAATGGTGATAAAAGTTTATCTGAATTACACCAACTAATTACAATTTGACTATCTGTCCAGAGATATTGTTGCGTTATATTTAACTTAAGATACTTAACTGCATACTTGATGAGACGTGATCCTATGAGAACTCCTAATAGTTCCAAAGTGGAATCTTCAGGTTTTCTTGATCCTTTAATGGACTCAATCGCGACTTTCCTATAACAAAGCTTATATCGTGTTTTTGAACTAAATATACCACGGCTGCATACGCTTTCATAGATGAATCCGTAAAACAGTGGATTTGGCATTCCTTTTGGTGTGAGTTTTTGAAATAATATCTTGGTACTGAAATTTTCTGAACTACATCTAGGTTTTTCTGAATTTCATTCCATTTAAGTATATTTTCTTTCGAGAGTGGTGCATCCCATGTAACCTTTGCTTTCCATAAATCTTGAAGTAGTATTTTGGCTGGTAGTATTATCGGAACTGCATAACCACATGGGTCATAAATTGACGCTATTACTTTTAAGATGCCCCTCTTTGTGTTAGCTTCTTTCCTGTTTTGATATCTTAAGGTAAGTAGGTCCTCTGCTAGGTGCCACTCTAAACCTAATAATTTTACGGATTTTTCTTCACTTGTGTCAATTATTTGTTGCATGAATTCTTTCGAATTAGAACTCCACATTCTGAGATTCATGGAGATGTCTTTAAATACCTCTTTAGTTTTCGTATACAATTCTCTTGCTTCTTGTAGTGTTGTCACACCGGTGACGAGATTGTCCACATAAATATACATCAATGCTTTTGAATCTATGCGTTTTAGTAGATTCTTCAAACGTCCAAATTAAAGTCCAAAATTCGATGTTAAATTTGGTGGATATTCATTCCAAGGCCAACACACTACATATCTATTATTGACAATTTCCGTATTTTCATTAAATTGCTTTACTTCCTCTTCATCCCGGCTGACATTGGGAGGATCTGTAATACCTATGGATTCTAAATCCCATAGCAATTTTAGGTTGCCATTATCCAATGGTGGATCTGGTAAGCTCAATCTAGTATCACTAGAGGATTGAAAATACGTTATCACTGACAATACTTCTGCAGATCTTTTCTGTATACTACCTGATGGTATCCATCCAAATTTAGATTCTATCAAGAAAAAATTTTCTGCTAGCTTTGTTTTACCAGATAACATTAAAGAATAATAATAATCGTTTCCTATCAATATGTCTATGGTTTCCGATAAAGAACCGTCATCTGCTATAACTCCATTTCCTATTTACTGTCTTAAATCTGTCTCTAGACAAGGTATGTTATGAGCTATTGTTATTACGACGTTTGCGTAGAGAACTATATCGTAGTTTGTACGCGACTTCATGTTTAATTTTACTACTGGGCTGATTATCTCCTGAGGTGACTTGGATCCGAATGTAAATACTGAAAGACAATCCTCTTCTATAGTAGTTAAATTAAGGTTTTTCGCTAATTCCTCAGTCACGTAGCTACGTTGACTTCCTGTATCAAACAAAATTCTACATTTATGCGACTCTCCCCGTTGTCCATATATGTTTGCTATTGCAGTTTGAAGAATAGAATATCCTTTCTGGGTTAAACTCGCTTGTAAAGTATTAGTAGATGTTTGAAATTTCTTTGGGCACAGTGCCCTGTTATGAACCCCTCTTTTCTTACAATATGGACATTCTACTTCAAAGGAGCAGGCCTTACCATGATGTCTTTGTTTGAAACAAATAAGACACAAACCATTTAACAATGCCTTCCTTTCTTCAATACCTTTGGCTTTAAAGCATTGATCGTTAAAATGTGCCCCTTGGCAAAAAATACAATGCAATCCTTTTCTTTCGGGGTGATAATTTGAAACTGTGCTACCTTCTGTTCTTTGTTTGAAAGGTGTATTTCCTCGTTTTATCATCTGATCATTCCTGTATCCAATTTGATTATCTTTTACATACAATGCTTCCGTTGTATAATGAATTTCCTTTGATGTCATGTCGCTGATAGGTTTTGAGACACCTTCTTTGGCAGCAATTATTAGATCTAATTTGTTTCTTATTTCCTCAACTGACTCATTTGATATTTTCATTTTAAGATCATAGAGTATTTCTGCTGGAAATTTTTCCATGATAAGGAATCGCAGATGATTATGATTAATGTCTTCACCCATGGAGCTTAATACTCTTAAGTGCCTTTCAATTTCATTGAGCGTTTTCCTGCAATCTGCATTAATTTTCGCTGGTTCGATTTTATATAAAGCTGCATAATGAGCATCAATAACTTGGCTTTCTTTACCATATCTTTGCTTGAGTAAGGATACTGCTATCTGATAATTTTTATTAGTAGTGTCCAATCCTTCTACAGTATTCTTAGCTTCACCAGTGAGGGAACCTTTTAAATATAGCAACTTGTCTACATCAGGTAAGTTCCTTTTATCTATATTTGAACTAAATTGGTCCCAAAATGGATGCCAATTAAGGATGTCACCTTCAAAGACCGGTAGGGATAGCTTCGGAAGTTTGCTAGAGAGAATGGCAGATGTACCGCTGGTTGTAGCTCCGTTTTGAGATATAGCCCCTAACTCAATTTTAACTTCAAGTTCTACTAATGCTTCCTCTCCATGTAATTGTATAGTAGTGAGGGTAGACACTTCATCTATGTCTGGTTCTTGAGATGTATTAAAGTAAGTATGCAATTCATGACCGAATTTACCCAACATTGTTTTAAGTTTAGCGGCGACAATGCAAGTATTTGTTCTATCATCATGATTATAACTAGCACTATGTGTGAGAGCACAGTCTGTAATTTTTTTTTAATTTCTTCACCTATTATCAACAAGCGATTCATTAATACTTGGTCCATTTGTAAAGAAGATTTGATCTGAGAACAAATTGTTACTCTAAATAATATGTAACTGTATGTGATGTGTTATGAGGTAGCTTGGGTAACTTTATTTTAATAAAGTATGATTGTCTTACGAGTACATGTTATAATCATTCTCCAGTCAATCAAATTAATTTGTTACCATTCAGTGTTCATTAATATGATTTTATAAAAGGTCTTAGTCAAGTAAACATGAAATATGTATATTTATTTTCATATATAATAAGCACTTTTAGATGGATATTGCAATGATAAATATTTAGTACTTGTATGCATGTAGAATGAATATATTCCTTTTATTTCAAAAATAGGTAAATAGTTTTCTTTAATATGTCTATCATGTGAAGTGTATAAAAGGTATAATTCATTTCATGTTATGCATTATTCTGAATTATATGATCATTGTCCTTTTATCGTTTATGCATGTAACTATGGTTTTAACTAACAATAATATTTTCCTAAATAATACTAATCCATAATAAACGAAAAATCGTATCAATTAACAATTTACCTGCAATCATTACGAGACAAATTACTTGTCTTTGCGTCAATTATTTGATTTGTAAGGGTTTTATGTAGATAAGTACCTTTGATTACTATTGACTTATTTTATAAGTCTTAACAAACTAGCAATAACTGATATTAACTTATATTCCACAGGTTACAGACCAATGTCACCGAATAGTGAATACTTTAAATTTACTAATAGATGGCTTACATAGTTGTAGACACCTAATTTCTCATTTATCTATTTTTTTATTTTTCCTACCTTATGTACCCACACCATTAGGTCGCAAAAAAATAGGTAGGTACCTGTATAGTATATAATTTACCTTTGGAGAAAACAATTTACTGGTGTATGCCTGAATGTAGCAAATAATAGTTGTATGCAGAAGTAATTCATTAAGTGAAAGGATGCATGAATATAATGTTTAATGCATATAGCAAAATTTAATGAATTATACAGGTATGCTAGCCAAAATAGCAATAAGTGACCAAACCCAAGATGCAAAACCAAACATGCCATAATAACGTATCCATAATTACCACATAATAGCTTTATTGTTAATTCTATGCATATAACGTATGTGAAATGAGAATTCAAAGCAGTCCACGAACGCAATAGCTTTGTTCATGTTGTAACAGTTGGAGCCAAGCATAATGCAAATATCTTACCTAATTGTACTCGATAATTCCTAATTCCTATGGACACTGTCCAAAGCACACTGTTCTGGAGCACACTGATAACTGTTATTGTTAAGCAAACCAGAGACAAATAAACAAAAGCAAACCTTGATTTACTGGGCAGTGAACGCATGGAAAAACGAAACTTGACACAATGGCCGCTTCGTGTGTGCCAGAGGTGTGTGCCACAGCCTACTCAGAAGAACTACGTGTGTGTGCTGCGTAGGCGCGTGATTTTAGAGATGTAGCCAGTTTGTATTAACAAAACTAAAAATTGATAATCGTCTAATAAACGTGTTCCAGAGAGTAACTATACTCGTATAATAACGTTAACTAGTTTGTTTGTTTGATTGAACGCGCCAAAACTCCGGAGCCACTGAATAGAATTTGAAAATCCTTTCACTAATAAGCAGTTAGATTACTATTGAGCGCTATAAGCTACCTTTTATCCCAGCACCTCCACCATGTTTTCGCCCTTGTGGGGTTTAGTGGCGAAAATATGTTATGTAACATGTGCGACCGTCGCACACGTAATTAAAAATAAAAAATAAGTATGTCCTATGTAAAACTGTTAGTTATCTCTAATATGAGAACAACATCAAGTATAATTAAATCTGCTTCGCATTTATGTGTGTCGGAAAGAAACGAAAAACAACAGCATCGTGACATACCTTGTAATGTTCTAGCATCAATGTTATGTGGACCTCCAAGGCCACTCTCCCAGATGGTGGTTGATACTAGCGTTTGAGAGACTGCTCCTGTTAATTATAATGAATCTATGACATTGTTATCACAATGCCAGTGAGCAAGCTACCATGATAGTTAAAGAGCTGGTTATCTTTGGTTATATTTAGAGTAGCAAATTAAGGTAGATTCAGTCTTATCAATATGAATTCAAGTCCGTGTATTACTGCAGCGTTATATATAAAAACATTAATCATATCTACCGCACTAGTTTCGCTTTACCACAAATTGTTCTTGGGTTAAAAGTTTCCCCTCGATCGTCGAGAGAGTAAGAGACCAAAGTCTATTATCCACACGGAATCTCTCCAGTGCACCAGATCACCGCTTTGTGGTATAAAGTGTTTCCCCCTCAACTACCGAGGGAGATCGAACCTACTTTGCTGTCCACACGGAATCTCTCTGGCGAACCAGATCACCGCTTTGTGGGGTCTTAGGGTTTCCCCCTCAACTACCGAGGGAGATCGAACCTACATTGCTGTCCACACGGAATCTCTCCGGCGCACTAGATCACCGCTTTGTGGTTATCCACGCGGAATCTCCCCGGCACACTGGATCACCGCTTTGTGGTATAAAGTGTTTCCCCCTCAACTACCGAGGGAGATCGAACCTACGTTACTGTCCACACGGAATCTCTCTGGCGAACCAGATCACCGCTTTGTGGGGTCTTAGGGTTTCCCCCTCAACTACCGAGGGAGATCGAACCTACGTTACTGTCCACACGGAATCTCTCCAGCGCACCAAGTCACCGCTTTGTGGGAGTTAAATTCCTCCCTCGACCACCGAGGGAGTGCAAGACTATTTCATTATTATGGTCTACACAGTTAAATATTTATAACGGTTAATGAGGGTCAGTAAATTGTAATAGTAATAAGTAAATTATTAAATAAGTAAATGAGTAAATAAGTAAATGATCATTTACCGTATGAAAACAAATTGAATCACATCAGTTTCATTTGGTGTATAAAATGCTATCTTTACACGGAAAAGAATACAACATGAAAGGTTACTCACATATGCACAATAGAAGAGAAACAAAATTAGAAATCCACTCACATGTGCATGATTTGGAATATGAACCAAAATAGGTATGGGATTATTATAAGCTGACTCACATGTATATGCATGGAATATTTAACAAACTCACATATAGGTAGGAAATCATTATAAGCCTACTCACATGTATATGAATGGAATATTTAACAAACTCACATATAGGAAGGAAATCATTATAAGCCTACTCACATGAATATGAAGATCTCAAGTCGAACACAACTTCACAGGTTCCACTTAAAATGGCGCGCGTTCGTTGTTTCGAGTATATTATAACTTTGCAAGTCCTGAAATATTGGCACTACAGGAAACTACATTCTGTGCACGGTACTCTCAACATAACAGTGCACAGACTTCATTCGGTGTTGCTAGTTGTTACTTTTAATGATTTCGCGACCTTTCGCGACACTCCCGCCCAGAGGAGAAGAGAAATTGATTTGTCAACTCTTTTGTCCATTCTCTTATCTTCTTCAATGCTTGGACCTTTGCTGTACGGACTGGTCCTTTAACTGTCTGTTCATCTAAATTATTGCTTATTTCATTTGTTACTGTGCTATCACTTATTATCGACTCTGCGCTGTCATCAATGGGTAATTCGATCTCGTGAATTGGTTGCAAATTAGTTTCAAAAGGTTCTGTGGATTCATCGTATTTATTTGTTAAAGGCGTTTCTATATTAACCTGTAATGTGTCTTTTGTGTTTACAATGGGTACTTCTGAGATAGTGGTTTCATCTTTGTCCTTTATGACAAGCGGTTCTGCAGATGACGGTTGCACAGCATCTTCGTACATTTCTTCAATTTCCAATGGATACAGATGAGTAATAGATCTTGTAAAAACAGAGTTTCCTACTTGGTAATTTTTCTCATGAGTCGTCGTAATAACATTATCTGTGAACTTGCAATTTTTCGGAATGAGTATAGGATATCTTTTATCAAATAACCAATCTGCATTTCTTAATCTTCCTTTACATCTCAATATATCGTCAATATCTTTAAACAAACCTAAGTTTCTGCTAAGACTCGTCTCATTTCCTTGTGTTTCTTCTGGAAAATACTCAGACTGAATAGTTTTTAATGTTTGTAATGTTGATTCTTGTATTTCTTTTAATCTTATGTTAATGTCAGAGTTCTGTTTAATCCCTTTTGTGGTTTCTTTCGATGTTTGGAGGTCGATTGTTTTCTCTACACTCGATTTCGTGAGATCCTCCCCCGCCAAACAAGAATTTGTAATAGTTACCATTATTGGCCAGTCATTTATATTTTTCTTCAAAAATTCTGGTCCTTGCAACCATTTGTCAATTTCGTTTTGTGATCTTTCAGATCGAGTTGCTACATCTGCAGGGTTTATCTGCGATGGGACGTAACGGATGATTAAATTCTTATTGCTTTTGATCTCATTCACTCTTCTAGCGACAAATGGTGATAAAAGTTTATCTGAATTACACCAACTAATTACAATTTGACTATCTGTCCAGAGATATTGTTGCGTTATATTTAACTTAAGATACTTAACTGCATACTTGATGAGACGTGATCCTATGAGAACTCCTAATAGTTCCAAAGTGGAATCTTCAGGTTTTCTTGATCCTTTAATGGACTCAATCGCGACTTTCCTATAACAAAGCTTATATCGTGTTTTTGAACTAAATATACCACGGCTGCATACGCTTTCATAGATGAATCCGTAAAACAGTGGATTTGGCATTCCTTTTGGTGTGAGTTTTTGAAATAATATCTTGGTACTGAAATTTTCTGAACTACATCTAGGTTTTTCTGAATTTCATTCCATTTAAGTATATTTTCTTTCGAGAGTGGTGCATCCCATGTAACCTTTGCTTTCCATAAATCTTGAAGTAGTATTTTGGCTGGTAGTATTATCGGAACTGCATAACCACATGGGTCATAAATTGACGCTATTACTTTTAAGATGCCCCTCTTTGTGTTAGCTTCTTTCCTGTTTTGATATCTTAAGGTAAGTAGGTCCTCTGCTAGGTGCCACTCTAAACCTAATAATTTTACGGATTTTTCTTCACTTGTGTCAATTATTTGTTGCATGAATTCTTTCGAATTAGAACTCCACATTCTGAGATTCATGGAGATGTCTTTAAATACCTCTTTAGTTTTCGTATACAATTCTCTTGCTTCTTGTAGTGTTGTCACACCGGTGACGAGATTGTCCACATAAATATACATCAATGCTTTTGAATCTATGCGTTTTAGTAGATTCTTCAAACGTCCAAATGAAAGTCCAAAATTCGATGTTAAATTTGGTGGATATTCATTCCAAGGCCAACACACTACATATCTATTATTGACAATTTCCGTATTTTCATTAAATTGCTTTACTTCCTCTTCATCCCGGCTGACATTGGGAGGATCTGTAATACCTATGGATTCTAAATCCCATAGCAATTTTAGGTTGCCATTATCCAATGGTGGATCTGGTAAGCTCAATCTAGTATCACTAGAGGATTGAAAATACGTTATCACTGACAATACTTCTGCAGATCTTTTCTGTATACTACCTGATGGTATCCATCCAAATTTAGATTCTATCAAGAAAAAATTTTCTGCTAGCTTTGTTTTACCAGATAACATTAAAGAATAATAATAATCGTTTCCTATCAATATGTCTATGGTTTCCGATAAAGAACCGTCATCTGCTATAACTCCATTTCCTATTTACTGTCTTAAATCTGTCTCTAGACAAGGTATGTTATGAGCTATTGTTATTACGACGTTTGCGTAGAGAACTATATCGTAGTTTGTACGCGACTTCATGTTTAATTTTACTACTGGGCTGATTATCTCCTGAGGTGACTTGGATCCGAATGTAAATACTGAAAGACAATCCTCTTCTATAGTAGTTAAATTAAGGTTTTTCGCTAATTCCTCAGTCACGTAGCTACGTTGACTTCCTGTATCAAACAAAATTCTACATTTATGCGACTCTCCCCGTTGTCCATATATGTTTGCTATTGCAGTTTGAAGAATAGAATATCCTTTCTGGGTTAAACTCGCTTGTAAAGTATTAGTAGATGTTTGAAATTTCTTTGGGCACAGTGCCCTGTTATGAACCCCTCTTTTCTTACAATATGGACATTCTACTTCAAAGGAGCAGGCCTTACCATGATGTCTTTGTTTGAAACAAATAAGACACAAACCATTTAACAATGCCTTCCTTTCTTCAATACCTTTGGCTTTAAAGCATTGATCGTTAAAATGTGCCCCTTGGCAAAAAATACAATGCAATCCTTTTCTTTCGGGGTGATAATTTGAAACTGTGCTACCTTCTGTTCTTTGTTTGAAAGGTGTATTTCCTCGTTTTATCATCTGATCATTCCTGTATCCAATTTGATTATCTTTTACATACAATGCTTCCGTTGTATAATGAATTTCCTTTGATGTCATGTCGCTGATAGGTTTTGAGACACCTTCTTTGGCAGCAATTATTAGATCTAATTTGTTTCTTATTTCCTCAACTGACTCATTTGATATTTTCATTTTAAGATCATAGAGTATTTCTGCTGGAAATTTTTCCATGATAAGGAATCGCAGATGATTATGATTAATGTCTTCACCCATGGAGCTTAATACTCTTAAGTGCCTTTCAATTTCATTGAGCGTTTTCCTGCAATCTGCATTAATTTTCGCTGGTTCGATTTTATATAAAGCTGCATAATGAGCATCAATAACTTGGCTTTCTTTACCATATCTTTGCTTGAGTAAGGATACTGCTATCTGATAATTTTTATTAGTAGTGTCCAATCCTTCTACAGTATTCTTAGCTTCACCAGTGAGGGAACCTTTTAAATATAGCAACTTGTCTACATCAGGTAAGTTCCTTTTATCTATATTTGAACTAAATTGGTCCCAAAATGGATGCCAATTAAGGATGTCACCTTCAAAGACCGGTAGGGATAGCTTCGGAAGTTTGCTAGAGAGAATGGCAGATGTACCGCTGGTTGTAGCTCCGTTTTGAGATATAGCCCCTAACTCAATTTTAACTTCAAGTTCTACTAATGCTTCCTCTCCATGTAATTGTATAGTAGTGAGGGTAGACACTTCATCTATGTCTGGTTCTTGAGATGTATTAAAGTAAGTATGCAATTCATGACCGAATTTACCCAACATTGTTTTAAGTTTAGCGGCGACAATGCAAGTATTTGTTCTATCATCATGATTATAACTAGCACTATGTGTGAGAGCACAGTCTGTAATTTTTTTTTAATTTCTTCACCTATTATCAACAAGCGATTCATTAATACTTGGTCCATTTGTAAAGAAGATTTGATCTGAGAACAAATTGTTACTCTAAATAATATGTAACTGTATGTGATGTGTTATGAGGTAGCTTGGGTAACTTTATTTTAATAAAGTATGATTGTCTTACGAGTACATGTTATAATCATTCTCCAGTCAATCAAATTAATTTGTTACCATTCAGTGTTCATTAATATGATTTTATAAAAGGTCTTAGTCAAGTAAACATGAAATATGTATATTTATTTTCATATATAATAAGCACTTTTAGATGGATATTGCAATGATAAATATTTAGTACTTGTATGCATGTAGAATGAATATATTCCTTTTATTTCAAAAATAGGTAAATAGTTTTCTTTAATATGTCTATCATGTGAAGTGTATAAAAGGTATAATTCATTTCATGTTATGCATTATTCTGAATTATATGATCATTGTCCTTTTATCGTTTATGCATGTAACTATGGTTTTAACTAACAATAATATTTTCCTAAATAATACTAATCCATAATAAACGAAAAATCGTATCAATTAACAATTTACCTGCAATCATTACGAGACAAATTACTTGTCTTTGCGTCAATTATTTGATTTGTAAGGGTTTTATGTAGATAAGTACCTTTGATTACTATTGACTTATTTTATAAGTCTTAACAAACTAGCAATAACTGATATTAACTTATATTCCACAGGTTACAGACCAATGTCACCGAATAGTGAATACTTTAAATTTACTAATAGATGGCTTACATAGTTGTAGACACCTAATTTCTCATTTATCTATTTTTTTATTTTTCCTACCTTATGTACCCACACCATTAGGTCGCAAAAAAATAGGTAGGTACCTGTATAGTATATAATTTACCTTTGGAGAAAACAATTTACTGGTGTATGCCTGAATGTAGCAAATAATAGTTGTATGCAGAAGTAATTCATTAAGTGAAAGGATGCATGAATATAATGTTTAATGCATATAGCAAAATTTAATGAATTATACAGGTATGCTAGCCAAAATAGCAATAAGTGACCAAACCCAAGATGCAAAACCAAACATGCCATAATAACGTATCCATAATTACCACATAATAGCTTTATTGTTAATTCTATGCATATAACGTATGTGAAATGAGAATTCAAAGCAGTCCACGAACGCAATAGCTTTGTTCATGTTGTAACAGTTGGAGCCAAGCATAATGCAAATATCTTACCTAATTGTACTCGATAATTCCTAATTCCTATGGACACTGTCCAAAGCACACTGTTCTGGAGCACACTGATAACTGTTATTGTTAAGCAAACCAGAGACAAATAAACAAAAGCAAACCTTGATTTACTGGGCAGTGAACGCATGGAAAAACGAAACTTGACACAATGGCCGCTTCGTGTGTGCCAGAGGTGTGTGCCACAGCCTACTCAGAAGAACTACGTGTGTGTGCTGCGTAGGCGCGTGATTTTAGAGATGTAGCCAGTTTGTATTAACAAAACTAAAAATTGATAATCGTCTAATAAACGTGTTCCAGAGAGTAACTATACTCGTATAATAACGTTAACTAGTTTGTTTGTTTGATTGAACGCGCCAAAACTCCGGAGCCACTGAATAGAATTTGAAAATCCTTTCACTAATAAGCAGTTAGATTACTATTGAGCGCTATAAGCTACCTTTTATCCCAGCACCTCCACCATGTTTTCGCCCTTGTGGGGTTTAGTGGCGAAAATATGTTATGTAACATGTGCGACCGTCGCACACGTAATTAAAAATAAAAAATAAGTATGTCCTATGTAAAACTGTTAGTTATCTCTAATATGAGAACAACATCAAGTATAATTAAATCTGCTTCGCATTTATGTGTGTCGGAAAGAAACGAAAAACAACAGCATCGTGACATACCTTGTAATGTTCTAGCATCAATGTTATGTGGACCTCCAAGGCCACTCTCCCAGATGGTGGTTGATACTAGCGTTTGAGAGACTGCTCCTGTTAATTATAATGAATCTATGACATTGTTATCACAATGCCAGTGAGCAAGCTACCATGATAGTTAAAGAGCTGGTTATCTTTGGTTATATTTAGAGTAGCAAATTAAGGTAGATTCAGTCTTATCAATATGAATTCAAGTCCGTGTATTACTGCAGCGTTATATATAAAAACATTAATCATATCTACCGCACTAGTTTCGCTTTACCACAAATTGTTCTTGGGTTAAAAGTTTCCCCTCGATCGTCGAGAGAGTAAGAGACCAAAGTCTATTATCCACACGGAATCTCTCCAGTGCACCAGATCACCGCTTTGTGGTATAAAGTGTTTCCCCCTCAACTACCGAGGGAGATCGAACCTACTTTGCTGTCCACACGGAATCTCTCTGGCGAACCAGATCACCGCTTTGTGGGGTCTTAGGGTTTCCCCCTCAACTACCGAGGGAGATCGAACCTACATTGCTGTCCACACGGAATCTCTCCGGCGCACTAGATCACCGCTTTGTGGTTATCCACGCGGAATCTCCCCGGCACACTGGATCACCGCTTTGTGGTATAAAGTGTTTCCCCCTCAACTACCGAGGGAGATCGAACCTACGTTACTGTCCACACGGAATCTCTCTGGCGAACCAGATCACCGCTTTGTGGGGTCTTAGGGTTTCCCCCTCAACTACCGAGGGAGATCGAACCTACGTTACTGTCCACACGGAATCTCTCCAGCGCACCAAGTCACCGCTTTGTGGGAGTTAAATTCCTCCCTCGACCACCGAGGGAGTGCAAGACTATTTCATTATTATGGTCTACACAGTTAAATATTTATAACGGTTAATGAGGGTCAGTAAATTGTAATAGTAATAAGTAAATTATTAAATAAGTAAATGAGTAAATAAGTAAATGATCATTTACCGTATGAAAACAAATTGAATCACATCAGTTTCATTTGGTGTATAAAATGCTATCTTTACACGGAAAAGAATACAACATGAAAGGTTACTCACATATGCACAATAGAAGAGAAACAAAATTAGAAATCCACTCACATGTGCATGATTTGGAATATGAACCAAAATAGGTATGGGATTATTATAAGCTGACTCACATGTATATGCATGGAATATTTAACAAACTCACATATAGGTAGGAAATCATTATAAGCCTACTCACATGTATATGAATGGAATATTTAACAAACTCACATATAGGAAGGAAATCATTATAAGCCTACTCACATGAATATGAAGATCTCAAGTCGAACACAACTTCACAGGTTCCACTTAAAATGGCGCGCGTTCGTTGTTTCGAGTATATTATAACTTTGCAAGTCCTGAAATATTGGCACTACAGGAAACTACATTCTGTGCACGGTACTCTCAACATAACAGTGCACAGACTTCATTCGGTGTTGCTAGTTGTTACTTTTAATGATTTCGCGACCTTTCGCGACAGATACTGAATGGAAAATAATCACTTTGCCCGACCCGACTAACCCGGGGATCGAACCCGAGATCTCAGCATTGCAGTCGTACCATAATACAACTACGCCACCGAGGCAGCCATATTATATCATATCATATTATTATGGACAGTTAATTATGTTACGTCCTGGTTTTGAAAATAAACCTTTGTCACTCTAAAGAGAGAGACAGCAAACAGCTGTGACGTCACATTTTATTCTTCAGTTTGTTAAACGGAATGAAAAATCCATATGGGTATAACATTCTTGGTTCAATACATTATGTCCACTTGAGATGTAGCTCAAACTTGAGATTGATTTATTAATACCGCCCTAAGCCAAGTTTAGATTATTAAGTGAAGTTTTATGGATTAAATTCTTATAAGCAAATCAACCGAGTGGTAGTGTTTTTTTCAATTAATGTATTTCTATCACGAAGGAAAATTTTGCAACACTGCTATTCTGATTTGTGTAATTAAATATTGGATATGATAAGAATTCGGTATAGACTTTTGACTTGAACTGATGCAGAGCTTTGTAAATTGTTAATCTCGATGGAAAATCGTAAAGCTTACTATATTGTAGTGAGTGGTTACCGTCTCGTCATTCGGTTGTATAAAAAAATAAGCAAAATATTATGCGATGTTTTAATTCAGGGCTATACTTACAAATAAATCTAAAATGTAGCCTTAGTATATAAATAGGTGAAAAATCTCTTACTAAATGAAAATTCTTTAGAAATGTGGGGTGTACATTAGTTTAACCATTCAAGCCCCGCTTATATATCGCACCTTTAGAACGAAAACGACACAACTCAAAAAATAGAAAATTGAGTTGCCATTTTTAAATGACTAAAAACCTTATTTAAAAAATATAATAAAAAAGGGACCGATATAACAGTTTTGTCCTTTTCCTGCTTGAATATGGCTGTGTTTGAACTATTATTGTATTGAGAACTTCGTTTTAGGTAATTTTATGACGATAACTCATTTTTCTATCTTATTGAATTGTGTCGTTTTCATCCTAAAGGTGCGATATATAGATCTATGGTTGAATTTATTATGGAAAACCCTATATATATATGGACACCGGTGTCCGTCGCGGGGCTTGAGGAGTCAAAGATCTGTCCTAAACAAAATGTTTGCGCATTAATATATGTTGGCTTATAATTAGTTTATTTAAGGACTTCCAATAATATTTGATTTAATTATAAAGTTAACAGTAACTTCTCATCAAAAGAATATTAAATATGCCATTGAAAAAAATATTCTAACAAGAAATGTTATTTAGTCTCCCAATGGATTTTTGATAGAGATTTTTGCTTATAAAGACGCCTAAGGACAAATATCATTACAATATTATAGAGATACCTAATCATAATACCTTATAAAAGTAATCACGGCGGTGTGTAGGCAATAGAAATGTCATTGATTCGGCTTACGCATGCCACAGTTCTAATTTCAGAGCAGTTATTTTGAGTATGTTTTGAACATCATGAAATTGGTCCAATTTGTGCGGTATTGTGAGAGATACGCGCTGCTAAGTAAACTTCGATATATTTTTATAATTTGTCCGTGTCTTGCACAAGTGATTTGGAGCGATTCAGCAACAAACATTTCAAATAAGTGGATCGTTAGTAAAACTAAGTATTGTTTCTAAAGTACTTTATTAAAGTCATAAAAGTCGTAGGTAACAATTTCTTTAATATTTCTAGAAGGTTTTACATTGCTCGTACTCGTGTCAATGTTGCATGTAAAGAGACAATAACTATTCTAAATAGTCTGGGTGTTTAATATTAGATTGTCATACACGTGGCGACGAAAGAGCTCCAAAGAATGCTATCTGTGGTCAGATGTCTGAAAACAAACAAGTACAGAAAAATAAGCAATAGAATCATACATTGTAAGATTATATTCAAATAGCTTTTGCCCGCGGCTCCGCCCGCATTAAAAAGTTTTTCCGGGATAAAAGTCCCGGTTTATATTTTCCCGGGATAAAAAGCAGCCTATGTGTTAATCCAGGACATGATCTACCCGTGTGCCAAATTTCATCGAAATCCGTTCAGTAGTTTTTGCGTGAAAGAGGAACAAACATCCTTACATCCATACATCCAAACATCCAAACATCCATACATTCTTACAAACTTTCGCCTTTATAATATTAGTAAGATATGTAAAACATATTCACAAAGTTACAATGGATCTAGTTGAATTGCTCGATATTAGTAATGTGCAATTAATAATGTGCTCGATATTAGTAGTAGTATAAATAATATGCTCGATATTAGTAGAAGTACAAATAATGTGCTCCATATTAGTAGTAGTACAAATAATGTGCTCGGTATTAGTAGTAGTAAGTACATATGATGGTGGAATATATTTCGTATCCGCGTGGATAGCAACCACCGTACATAATCTGTTAAAACCAATCAACGTGACCCACGTAAATGTTGTCGCGTTCCAAGATCACCCCCTTATTCTCTAGGACAGTGTAAACTCGAAACGCGGCCGCGTTACGTTAACTTAGTGTAATTGGCGTTAAATGGCGTATTCTGTATGCCAATTTCCACAGTGATAAACGCGATGAGTTACGTTACACGCTTGTTACGAGCCGTGAAAATAACGTGGGTCATAGAGAATAAGGGGATTGCCTGTATGCGGTTCAAACAGGCCAGCATAATTGCGTCTACTTACGAGGAGAAATAATCATTCGTCAGTCGATACTCTGTCTGGACCTGTCCGTTTACCATCAGACGCGTATAAAAAAAATAAAAACAACTTTTGCGTAGTTTATAATCCACCATATAATTATTGGTGCGGTTGTGCGTATTATGTAGGTACATCTATACTAATATTATAAAGCTGAAGAGTTTGTTTGTTTGAACGCGCTAATCTCAGGAACTACTGGTTCGAATTGAAAAATTCTTTTTGTGTTGAATAGACCATTTATCGAGGAAGGCTTTAGGTTATATAACATCACGATGCAACTATTAGGAGCGAAGAAATAATGGGAAATTTGAAAAAAACGGGGAAAATTATTCATCCTTGAGGGCTTCCATTACGTGCGCTGCGAAAACGGTTCAAGATACCAAAAACATATGTATGAAAGAATTATTCCTCTTGAAATGATCTAAAAAAATGTCCGCAACAGTATATGTCTATCTTTTAAGATTAACTCACTAGAACCGTTTTTATGGTAATCAAATTTGGTCGAAATTAATGCATTATTTGTTAAGAGTTGTATCAACGTCATAATATTAATCTTTATCCAAATAAATGTGTTGGATAGAGTGATTCAACGGGAAGGTTTTTATGTACTTTTAGCCCAGAAAAACTTATTAACGCGGGCGAAGCCGTGGGCAAAAGCTAGTAATATATAATGGTGATGTGAATGATAGACCAGTAGCATAGAATGATTTAAAACGATTTTATAATATAGAAACTCTCAAAACAACAAGTCCATGATTTAATAGTTTATTATCAGACAAGTTTTTCCAGTATCTACTACTTCTCAAATAATTCAAATCACCATTTTACCCTGCGGTTGACAGTTGACACCAATTGGAAGTAATTTTTTTTACATATTAAACTAATCCGCCAGTAATGTTTTTGTTGTTAATTACGTACTCAAATCTCTTATTGGTTGGATTTATTTCGAATGGCGTGTTATAATCTGCGGAGCTAATAAACCTTAACCGACCTCGATGCTGTAGTTGTATAAAGATGTGATTCCGCAGAACGTGGCAGACGGCAACGGCAGACGGCAGACGACACGTGCGTATTAAATTATATGAGACCGATTCCGCACACGACGGGAAATGACGCTCAGCAGGACGTCACTTGCCACGCGTCATTTGCCGTCGTGTGCGGAATCGGTCTCATACAATTTAATAGTGCACAGTAGTGCCGTCTGCCGTCGCGACACATGCAGTCTACCGTTGCCATCTGCCGTCTGCCGCGTCCTGCGTAATCACCGCTTTAGGGTACAGCTACAGTGTTGAGGTTTTGGTTTCGATCCCTTGATTGGGTAAAGTGATATTAGGTTTTTATACAAAGTTTCAGCCCGGAGTCTAGAATTTGTGCCCGACATGGCGACAGGCTCGCCCCTATTACATTATGAGACGGAATACGCACTGCGAAAAGTGAGTGCACTAGTATCGCTTGTGCTTACCCCTTTGCGTGCGTGCGTGTGTGTGTGTGTGTGGGGGGGGGGTGGGGATTACAACATAGAGAACGGAAAAGAATGAACGGAGAACTCAAGGTGCTAGATTGTGTTGCTACTGTTTATGGGTGGTCGTATCACCTACCATTAGATGAACGGCATGCTCGTCTCGTAATCCAATGCCATAAAAATAACGCACCCTATCAAAGTACGTGATTGCTCAAAGGTGAATGAACTACTAATATACAGTTTAAACTAAAAGCACTTGTTGTTAATTTTGTGAAAACATCATCCATTGCAGAGTGAATGCCTATAATTAAACTTGAAATACATGTTCGACTATAAATAACTTTATTAAACTTAAACTAGAAGTGAAAGCAAAACGTGTTTACGAATATGCTGATATAATGAAATGAAACTGCAATCGAAGAAACAGACATGGTTTTGATTAAAATCCTTAGATATCGTGTCTATTAAAATAAACTAAATTCAATTAATATCTTAAGTATTATAGCGGCAGTATTAATCTCATGTGAAATTATGCTTCTGCTTTTCTTCCCCTTCAAGTCTACTCCGGTACATCAATGCGCGGTACAGCACTCACGGACTAAAGTAGAAAGCAACTTTATTCCTGAATTCTGAATGCTATTGGTATATTTGACAGCTTTAGCCTTGCAATTAATGTCTGTATGTATTTATGTTCGTATCAAATTTTCGAACTGAATTATAAAGTTACCCTAAACAGATTAAGATGAAATTTTGCATACACGTTTAGTTTCGATGTCAATGCTTTGGGTAATGATGTTATTCTAAATCCAATTTATCGGTCCGGACGGCTCAAAATGATGAACTGGTTGTTTTTTTGTGCACGCCTATGATAAGGATATCAAATAAAAGAGTTTGCTGAGAAGAATCCAATTGTAATAGTTTTTATTTAAACAAGTATTTAAAGAACCTAAAAAATAAATTGTGAAACCAGATTTTTAAGATCAATCTCTTATTTAAATACTCTGAAAAGAAAAAACTAATCTTGAAATTGAATCAAATTTTGTTTAATACTACGTAGAGATAAAACCTTGTCGCGAGATTTACTTTTGTCAAGATCAACACACACACACACACACACACACTCACGCCTGCTATCCCCGAGGGGGTAGGCAGAGGCGCAACTAGTGCACCCATTTTCGCCGTTATTCCGTCCCATGATGTGATAGGGGGCGAGCCTATCGCCATATCGGGCACAACTTCCAAACTCCAGGCTGATACTGAATAGGAAAACTCAATATCACTTTGTCCGACCCGGGGATCGAACCCGAGACCTCAGCTTTGCAGTCGTACTGTAATACAACTACGCCACCGAGGCAGTCAATATCAAGTTACATAAATATTGTATTATCTCCATTCTCCACAATATAATTACGTAGCTACTAGCTTCTAATGGCGTAATTATACTTAATTAAATTTGTCACAGTTAACTTCAGAGTTTCTTGATTACTAGATTTCTGCTCGCGGCTTCGCCGTGTGAAAAATTTTTCCCAGGATAAAAAGTAGCCTACAGCACTGAGGAGTAATGTAGCTTCCTATTAGTGCAAGAATTTTCACAATCGGTCTAGTAGTTTTTGAGTTTATCCATTACAAACAAACAAATCTTTCCTCTTTATAATATTAGTATAGAGAAATAAAAAAATCATTATGGAATGATTATCTCACTAATAAATCCGGTAGGTAGCGCTGTACTCGGGTTCTAGGATTTTATTTCCTTTTTAGGGCAGGACAACGTCTGTCGGGGCCGCTAGTAATAATATAAATGCAAAAGCTTGTGAAAAATTTTGGATGTTTGTTAGAAATAAACGCAGAAACAACTCAACGGATTTGCATAAAATTTGGTACTCGTGTAGACCATGTCCTGGATTAACACATAGGGTACTTTTTATCCCGGTAATTTGCTCCTGTGGGGATTAATGGATGTTTTAATTTCTTTAAGTAGATTGCGCTGGGGTCGCACTGTGTTTTAAGGACTTTTATTTATTTATTTGCACTGTATATACGATTGTATATTGGCGCACTTAATGCCAAGGCATTCTCTCCCAGTCAGACTTTTATCGCGAAAAAGTTTTTTTCATCGGGCTACACCTAATAACAAAATAAATAGATTAAATTCCTGTCATCCTCTACTTTTTCTAAAACTTGCACGACCTAGCTCTGCCATCTGGTGGCGCAATTTAAATCTTTCATCCTATCCATACTTGGCATTGACGTAAAATATTCGTATTAAAAGGAGTAGTAAATAACATTTCATTTGTTAATAAAGTATTGCTATACCTACATTGAAATGCTCTGAATCATAAAAATAAACAAATGAAATGGTTCTATAGTCCATCCAACCTTTTATTTAACTTTTGACATATGGACGCCTATGAAATTTTATAATTCTTGATAAGGAATCGAAACAAAATAATTGAATTCTTTATGGACGACAGTTTTTGTTTTCCATAGTGAAGGGACTTGCTGTTCTGCTCCGATATTAATTTTATCAATCGATATTCGTCAAGCCCAGTGATTGTGTAACAAAAATAATCCAAAACATTTACATTGTAAAATAAAATGTCACAGAGTAAATTTTAAAAATCTAATTATATATGCGTAAGTATATAATAACCGATAAAATAAACTATTCATGTAAAATTTTGACAAAATGATATTGAATATAGAATACATACCTATAGAATAAATTTATAAACAGAAAATATATACATTTAAACGCTTAGGCATGTTTATAAAACAGTACAAAATGTTGAGCAAAAATAACATTTCAATGTGTTTAATCGATCAAAACTTCTGCATAAATTAAATCGATTGCTACAAGAAATCGAATCGGTAACGCATTAGTACATCCCCAATTGATTAGAAACCGCACTGTCAAAAGTTAAATAAATGATTGGACGGACTATAATAAATAATTAATAGTACTTAAGTACTTACATTCCGTTGTAATGTGATAAGCGACAAAAAATTATAAAACCTATACAAACATACATAAATATCAGTTCCAAAAGCATTTAGAAATGTTTCATTGAGTAATTTATAAATATAAAGAAGTTTTCAACTTTATTTTCAATACTGTAATTTAGGGAACATAACCTCGGATTTTTGCTTCAATAACATCCAAATAAGTGGCTCCCAGCTAAAAAAAGTCACCATTTATTATTTTTTTTAGGTAATTATAGGTCTGAAAAGTACTTTTTCTTATCCACATGTGTCTCTTATGTAAGTTTTGTGCTCCCGCCTACCAACTATATTTCGTGCTCGTTTCCTACATGGCGTAGTATTGTAGATTTACCCAAATAAAAAAAAAACGATTGGCGCTGTAAGCTGTTTTTTTTAGCGCGAAGTTATTTAACAAGTGACTCTAATCGGATGATTACCGGCTGGAGGTGAGCACCTTTACAAAAAACACTAGGTATCCATTCCAATCACCGTCCAGCTGGGCCTCGTGTCGCATTTTTTCTACAAAAAATATTTTCAATTCAAGGTGCGTGAACCGTGTGTCCAACAAAAGACCAATTCAATTATTCAGCCTATAGGCAACATTCCTTTAGGCGTTAGATATGAGTTAGATTTGCAATCGCAATCAAGGTAAGTAGTTATTACGTTGGCGCCACGCCGCGCCGCTCAGAGAGTGGTATTAATAAATCAATCTCATGTGTGAGTAAAATTTCAAGTAGATATTCAGTGTATTCAACTTTTTAATAAACCAAGTTTAAGGTGAACGCACACTTATCCGAGTCGAACGAAACGAATTTTAGAATTCTATATGAAATCTCATGAAACCACACTTCCCCGCGTCGAATCGTCCGAATTGAAGTGTGCGAGGTTTCATGAAATTTCATATAGAATTCTAAAATTCGTTTCGTTCGACTCGTTCGACGCGTTCGGCTCGGGTAAGTGGGCGTTCACCTTTAAACTGTCATTTAAGATCTTGTTCTCAGCAGAGTAAGCGGTTTTACATAATCAAAATTTTGCTGTCAAAATCCGTCACATATTGCAACTTTAGTTGCCATATGAGCTGGTGTTAAATGGGTTTATTAAATGGCGACTATCTTAAGATGCTGACCTTCACTTGATAGCGTCTCAGCTGATATCGCACTTCAAAGAGAAACTAAGCTGCATCTAATAATACGGTCCTTAGTATTACAAAACTGACCGCTGAAATGGCTTATTCAAAAATAAATTTTAACAGACTTCAAAATTGTGGGTGGTCACTGGGTAGGGTAGGTACATACCTATATTTTTATGTACATTTTTTTATGGCATCGAATGAAGAGACGAGCATGCCGTTCGCCTGATGGTAAGCGATAGGTCCGACCTTCAAACCAAAGCACAACAGTTCATGGACACTGCTGCTTGGCGGTAGAAACAGAAATTACGTTGGTACCCACCCAGACGGACTCTTACATATGAGAGTACTACCACCAGTAAACATATTTTATAACCAGTCAACAGTATTAACAACAGTAGTAACCGTCAATTGTGTAACGATTTTGAAAATCCTTTTACCTTTCATTTATTATACCTCGGATTTTGTAACGTTTAAATAAAATCTAAAACCGCTTCAAAGTCCACCAAAAGCTGTTAGTCTAAGCCAAAAGCCAAAAAAACATTGTATTATAATGTATGGGCTACTTCGAAATTATTAGAAAACAAGCAATATAATCTGCTATGTTATTTGAGTTATAAAGTTTATTTAATGATCTACATCCTACTAATCCTACTTCCTACTAATATTATAAAGGCGAAAGTTTGTAAGAATGTATGGATGTTTGGATGTTTAGATGTTTGGATGTTTGGATGTTTGGATGTAAGGATGTTTGTTCCTCTTTCACGCAAAAACTACTGAACGGATTTCGATGAAATTTGGCACACGGGTAGATCATGTCTTGGATTAACACATAGGCTACTTTTTATCCCGGGAAAATATAAAGCGGGACTTTTATCCCGGAAAAACTTTTTAAAGCGGGCGGAGCCGCGGGCAAAAGCTAGTATTTGATAAAGAAGTCGATGGCTAATTTAAATTGGTAATTGGCTAAGTTAACTAAATACATTAATAAATATTAAATTTAAATTAGACTACGCCATCAAAAATCATTACTATGTGTAATTACATTGCTCGTGTTTTAATAATTTCTTAGTGACCCAATATGCAATACAATAAATATGTATTGCCATATGCAATACAATGAAATCAGCCCTGTACTGCCCACTGCTGAGCACGGGCCTCCTCTACTAATGAGAGGGTTTTAGGCCTTAGTCTACCACGCTGGCCTAGTGCGGATTGGCAGACTTCACATACCTTCGAAATTCTTATCGAGAATTCTCAGGCATGTAGGTTTCCTCAGGATGTTTTCCTTCACCGATAAAGCGAACGATAATTGATAAACAATACACACGTAACTTCGAAAACTCATAGGTGTGTGCCTTGGGTTTGAACCTACGGACATTGTCTTGGCAGACCGTTCCATTCCCAACTAGGCTATCGTCCACTCATTCGTGACCAATTTATTATAATATATATATTATTTTTGTTTTTTAGTGGTCTATGTAGATAGTTTTACTTTTTCTTACAAAGTAGCACAAATCGCGTTACACTTTGTTTTAAAGCATCGGTATTAATTATAAACAATACCTGATTCATTCTCTGGGCAGTATTTAATGGTGTGAGCGCGGTCTCCGGTCGCTCCGCAGCGAGGACATCGGAACCCTCGCAGCACAGGGCACCTCACACGACCTCTGTCGTCCTTTAGTGCATGCGACGAGTACCACGATAACGATTCGCCATTGTTCTTACAAAATGCACACTCCTGCGCAGCGAACATAACAATAAAATTACACCATAATTGACGGACACTTACCATGGAACAACGAGTTGCATTCAAAGAGTTTTTATATTGGGATAATACATTTTTTATATTATATGCGTTAGTTGAGACTCAAGTATCCTTTATAATAAACCAAACAAATGTGAGTTTCATTTTGAGAGGGATTGCCTGTCAATTAAAGTAATTATATATTGCCTTTAACACATACTAAATGCAATGCAATATGCAGATTGTTGCAGGAATCTGGTGTAGATATATAAAAAATAACCGGTTCTATTTTCCAAAGTAAGTTAACTCTTACGAAACCCCATTCCCATAGAACTTTCTCGTACATCTATTCAATATTCCAGTGAAAGATATTAGAAATATAAAGGAGATGTCCGCTTTTTGTATGGGTGCTGGTCCTCAAAATCTAAACAGAAGTTAGACCCCTCCATTCATAACCAACTTTATTGAAAACATTCATATTAAATGTAGTTTTAAAGCCAAACAAAATTACATGTATCTCAAAATCGGAGGTCTTTAAAATTAAATAATTTATTGCAGAAGGCTAGTTTTCAGTTCTATCCAAACATATATAAGCTCTTGTTTAGATTTTCAGGTCCGTTTTTGGGCATGTCCTTTAAATAACTTCACGACTGAAATTTAATTTTAAGTTTAAAGATTGTCTAAACGACTAACGATGCATGAAATTTAACTTAATATCTCTGACGACTTCTCGGTGTGTTTTATACGATACAACTACAATGCTGAAGTATCGTTTTCGTTTCCCGGGTCGGACAGTGATATAACAAATGTATGTGTTCAATTTGTGCCCGATATGGCGATTGGCCCGTCCCCTATCACAAATACGCACCGCGAAAAGTGGATTGCACTAGTTGCGTCTCGGCCTAGTCCTTCAGGGATAAGAGGCGCTAGTGTGTACGTTTGTATCTCTAACAAGAAATATTTGTGTAAGTTTTGTTAGCTTTACGATTATAAAATATGGTCGCATAAAATTTGCAAAAAAAATCTAGCACCGATCGTGTCGCATATGTTATGAACCTAAAGCTTTCTAAATACTTTCATAAACAGGTTAAAAAAAAACCTAAAATTATGCAATGGCAATAAACGGCTTTTACGTAAAAATATTTTTCTAAACGCGTGTTTTTACGAATATTTTAACATACCATAGACTTCTGGAAAGATAATCTCTTTCTACGTAATGCGTCAGCGTACTTCATCAGATATTCGAATTGTTCAGGATCCAAAGAAAGAAGGGCAGCTTCCTGCATCGATACAACATGTTCGAAACTGGTTTGCCGCTGTGACTGATCTATAAATTAAATTTCATATTCATTATACATCGTTTACACTTTTAGAAGTAATTGATATGTAGTTAGTAGTTCACAATCACATGGTCGACCCCTTCAATTTGTAATTGAGGTTTTATCGACTATAATCTTTGAACGCGCTTGTTAAAAATAATGTCCCATTACTATAAATAATAATTATTATAAATAGTAGTGGGAGTCATTATTTTTATTACTTCATGAGCCAGATACTTATAATTATCCGGCCAGTGAAATTACGTATACATTTTTTGCTTACCTTTGTGGGCCAAGGGTTCTTTTTTGTTATTTCCAGTATCGACAGTTATTTGCGCTTCTAATACAGCAGGATCTAATTTAACAGCTTCCAATGCATCTGAAAAAAAAAATACTAATGATTTTTTGCTGTGTTCCAGATACTTAGTTTAATTGTGGAATACTGGCTCCCAAGATACAGGTATATACCTAGTTTGGGAGCCAGAGGACCTAAACTTTTGTAAGAATTACATAACACTATTTTTAGTTTCTTTTTTTTTGTGATTCTGTGTATGATTTAGTGTGAATAAAAATTTATTATTATTATTCACTTTAAGTTATCAACTTTATTCTCCCATGAGAATGGGGTAAATCCATTTAATGCGGGCTTTTGGGCCATGCATAAAATGGTTGGACAGTAAATGATTGATGGTTAGTTAAGACTAAGTAGACAAAAATTTTCGAACAATTCTGCAAGTATTCAGAATTGTTGCTTTTTGAAGGAGGATATATGAGAGTCTGTGCATACCAAGAGATTGCAGACTGGTATGTAGGGAGTGAGGTACGACGCCTGTGGAAGATAAAATAACTGGGACCGTTTTAACTGTATGTACTTTCCACTGGTTTTTTAGTTCTATGTATAGGTCTGTATATTTGGCGATTTTTTGAGTGTATGTAGATGCAAGGTTGTGTGTGTTAGGTATAGCAATATGTATTAGGTATATGGTGTTATTTTTTTTGTCGTAGATTAGGATATCCGGTCTATTATAGTGTATTGTTTTATCAGTGATTATTGTTCGATCCCAGTATAATTTATGATCAGCAGATTCTAATATTGAAGGAGGTTTATATTTGTAATACGCGGTTTTGTGTGTGACGAGAGAGTATTTAAACGCTAGATGTTGGTGAATGATAGCGGCAACTTGGAGATGTTGGTGAATGATAGCTTATTATTATTATTATAAATGATAATGCTTCTAATAAATGGTATCAGTCTAACTATATTTAAAATTAATAAGTACTAATTATTGAAAATGTGGGTGTGATACCTGTGCCCACCCTCTGAAAAGGAAAAAAGGCGAGATGTTATGTATGTATGTAGTGAAAAAGTCTTCTATTTGCCGATACGGAAAGTTACACATAGTTCTGAGTTCGTCTCCAGACTTATTCCATAAAAAATCTTCTGAGTTTCGAGAGCTAAAGGTTTTTATCACATCTACTGATAAAGAATTACATTAAGTGCACTTATGGAGCATCGTTATATTTTGCCTACCCCTTGAAGCCAAAGGTGTGTAGGTACATAATAAATAAATGTCTAATGTCCATTAAGGTAAAATGTAATTTTGGAATGTGTAAAAGTATAGATTTTCTACAACTCAGAGGGTTATGCCTTAGTCCACCACGCTGGCCTAGTGCGGGTTGGCAGACTTCACATACCTTAGAAATTCAGAGAACTTCTCAGGTATGCAGGTGTGCTCACGATGTTTTCCTTCACCGTTAAAGCGAGCGATAATTAGCAAAGAATACACACAACTTTTTAGAAAAGTCAGAGGTGTGTGCTCTTTGGTTTTGGACCTGCGGATATTCGTCTCCGCAGTCCGTTCCACTCCCATCTAGGCTTATCGTAGGGTACCCTGAACCAAAAATTAACCCCAGGATAGCCCCTTAAAGGGTAGGTAAGTGGTAACCTTTTCGGTTCCTAGAATAAAATAATAAAAACAACTCAGCTTATTGGACCAGCCGAAATCTAAAAATATGTTTTTGTATATGAGTAATTAATCACTGTGCCTAATACAGTTAGCATATTGCAAGATATGTATTATTCAACCGCAATATGTATTGATAACAATACTGGATTTACTGGCACATTTCAGACGACGCTGTAAAATAATATACATAATCCCAATAAATGTTATTTAAACAATATCGTCACTATTACTAGACTGCCTCGGTGGCGTAGTTGTATTACAGTACGACTGCAGTGCTGAAGTCTCGGGTTCGATCCCGGGTCAGGCAAAGTATTGAGTTTTTCTATTCAGTATCAGCCCGGAGTCTGGAATTTGTGCCCGATATGGCGATAGGCTCGCCCCCAACACATCATGGGACGGAATAACGGCGAAAAGTGGGTGCACTAATTGCGCCTCTGCCTACCCCTTCGGGGATAACAGGCGTGAGTGTGTGTGTGTGTGTGTGTGTGTGTGTATCGGCACTAGTGACTAATCAAAAATATAGTAATTCCGTATCCTAACAAATCAAATGAAAAAAGGTTTCGTACGTACAGTCAGATGCATAAGTAACTGAACAAATTCAAAATTTCAAATTGCGTTTAAAAGTTTTTATGCTTATGAACAATAGTTTTTTCTTCACTAAAATAAACTTCAAACGATTTACTTTATTTTGGACTAGCTTTTGCCCGCGGCTTCGCCCGTGTTAATAAGTTTTTCCAGGATAAGAGTACATATAAACCTTCCTCTTGAATCACTCTATTTATAAAAAAAAACCGCATCAAAATCCGTTGCGTAGTTTTAAAGATCTAAGCATACATAGGGACAGACAGGCGGGAAGCGACTTTGTTTTATACTATGTAGTGATGATAAAGAATAAATAATATTTCGATTGAAGTTAATGTGTAGAGGCGTTTTGAAATTTTGAATTTGTTCAAATACTTATGTGGGGGACTGTACTTATAGGCACACATGCATAATTTGCAAGAGTTGACATATAAATAAAGCAAATATTTATGTGTCATATTTACGCGTAGTATTTGCAATCGTCTCAATTGGGACTATTTCGAATCTCCAGATTGCATTTAGGCTTATAAGTTCGCCCCCTATTACATGGGACATAGCTGTCGAAATGTGGGTGTGATACACTTCTGGCTACCCCCGAAGGAAAAAGACGTGGTGCTATGTATGTATGTAGATTCTGCGACACCACTTCTTTATTATAATACTAGCTGTGCCCACATTGATGTCTGTGTGAACTTAGAACAATCTCATACAGCATACTCTATCCGATATACCTCCTAGCAAGACAGAATAAACGGTTTTTTTTTATTGTATCGAACGACGAGACGAGTACGCTGTTCGCCTGACACCATCCAGCACCATGACTTACAAAGTACTGTGTGGCATTCCACTGCGCTCGTCATCCTGAGACATAAGATGTTAAGTCTCATTATGTTCAGAGTTACACTGGCTACAATATCCTTCAAACCGAAACAGAAAAATGCACGCACACTGCTGCTTGACGGTAGAAATATACATTACGGTGGTACCCGCCCAGACTGCCTCTTACATATGAGAGACTACCACCAGTATATGCCTCGTATCCCCCGTGTGGCCATCTATCCCAGATTTACCCTACATGTTACACATAAAAACTTATCATTTTTCAGTAATCACATTTTGTACCCAGTAATTTAGTAAATGAAATAAACATTTAAAATCTACGATTTGATTATAATACATACCTTAGCATAATATCTTTTACTAGTCATTGTTTTATAAACAAAGATTTTTAAAAAGTTATCTAAATTCAAATAGCCTCTAAAACACGGAGGACAGGAGAAGAGCTCTGAAAGTATCTATATAACCACACTAATGACAAAATATACTGCCAAATATAGAATGAGAACATAAAAAAAATATAATTTACTGTAACTACATTTAGCAGCGATAGCGTAGTTGGGAGTGGAACGGACTGCCGTTTCAATGTCCGCAGGTTTGAAACCCAAGGGCACACACCTCTGACTTTTCTAAAAAAAGATGTGTGTATTCTTTATGAATTATCGCTCGCTTTAACGGTGAAGGAAAACATCGTGAGAAAACCTGCATACCTGAGAAGTTCTCTGAATTTCGAAGGTATGTGAAGTCTGCCAACCCGCACTAGGCCAGCGTGGTGGACTAAGGCCTGAACCCTCTCAGCTGTAGAGGAGGCCCGTGCTCAGCAGTGGGCAGTATTACAGGGCTGATATGGATATGGTAACTACATTTACGTAATTAAACTTCAAATGATCGTGCTAATAACTTTTATGAATGACCGAGTTTATTAATTTGAGTTTATCAAGTAGCGTAAAGCATTAATAAATAATTAATTACTAAAGCATTAATTTGTATAGAACTTAAAAATATTTTATAACTGCTATATACATGTTTGATTAACCGTTTAATAGAGAATAAATAATATGAATATAGTTTTTGTAGATAATTAAAGTTGTTGGAATCGGCTCGTCCGTAAAAACACTGTATATCCTACTAATATTATAAATGCGAAACTTTTTTGATAATTTATGAATGTACTTATGTATGTTTTATACTCTTTCACGCAAAAACGACTGAACGGATTTCGATGAAATTTGGCACACGTGTAGATCATGTCCTGGATTAGACTACTTTTTATTCCGAGAAAATATAAAGCGGGAAAGAAATATAATTTATCCCGGGAAAGCTCATTCACGTGGGCGGAGCCGCGGACAAAAGCTAGTAAATAATAGTTTAATTACTTACCTGACTCGGGCTTCGCTGTGTTCCCAAATTGTAACGTCAACGCAGGAGTAACCAGATTCTGGAAATAGTCAAACAAATGTGTACAGGTACATAATCAAAACTCCCCATTTCCATTTCATCAGAAACACTTAAAATAGACCAAATTTCAACATGACATAAGGCACAAAATGCACAAGACGAAAGTCACCAACCGGGGCTAAATAGAAACAGATTCTAGGAAAAGTAAGTTATATCTGTTTGAAGCATGATCGGGTGCCCTTTTCCCATAGAAAACCAACGTAACAGCCTGCTATTTGCCTATTTTCAGTGGGCGAGATTTCCGAAGGGCCTCCCCAATCCCTTTCTTTCCTTCTTGGGCCAGAAGCACATTCAGAATTCTTCTGGTAGTGCGTGGTTTTATGGGTGATGCAGATCTCTATACCAGGTGATCCCCTTTCTCGTTCAATTACTATAAAACGCCGTGATGGTACTTATGGCAGGTACCTTTAAGAGCTAAAAGATTTTACCATTTAGATGTGTTAAGTAGGCCATTGATATAGTTAGTATAAAAGGTCTTTGCAAATTAGTTATAGTTTATATTAATTAATATTATTAATTATAGTTAATATAAAACATTTTTATGTCAATACATGCAAATTGTACAATATAAGTTATAAATGTGCGTCCACGTCACAAATACGAAATGCGTAAACAGATGCTGAAATTTAAGATAGGTATACCCATGGACGTATAAAATATTTTTTAATACGTCCATGGGTATACCGTATAATTGATACAACGGTTATAGTTGTTACGATTGTTGCGTCATTACATAAAATACGTGTAACTTACGTTCAATGGCTGATGTGGTTCCCCGTACGAACGGTTTACAATGTGAGGATTATCACACGTCTGCACGGAAACGTTCATTGTAGAAAAGAGCAAGATAAATGACTTAACGACCTTCACAATGATCACAGACAAGTTTTTTTTTTTTTACTAGCTACCCTCAAATTATTATTAAACCTACCGAGCTCCATTCTATATGAAAATAAACCTTATTTATATCAGTCATAGTCTCAATTCAAATAAGGCGTACGACTTGACTTCAATATCAAGTAGCGATAGTAACCCAATAATACACCTATATAGATAAATAGCCTTTGTTATAATAAATATAATGTTGGAAACACAAAATGTTAAATGTTAGACTAAATCAAATGTCCAATGACTTCCGATGATAAAGATCATTGCCAGGTTTTGTTACTTTTTATAAGCTGTTAAGGCGATGAAGGTTTTAAACTAAGTAACAAGTTTGCCTTTGCCGAGTTGAAATTATTTTTGTATGTAAATTAATGTTGTAGAATTAAAATAGCTCGTATCTATTTTAAAAGGAACGTTTTTAATAAATGAATGTTTTGAATGTTTTTATGAATATTACGGAATGCTTTGATTTAAAAGAATTTCATCACCATATCTGGCCTTGATAAATTTTGATTGGTTTATGCAATCTATAATAAACCGTTTGTAGGTTATGTTTATACATTATTTTATGTTCTATTATTTTTAATTATGTAGGCAAATTTTTCTATACGTGGTATAGGAAACAAAAATTAACTGACTACAATTAAGTACCCGTTAAGACCGGGTAAAATGGCGCGTATTGGTCCACCTATAATACCTCCTTTAGGACGCCTATATCCAGCAGTGGATTAAAAATACTGAATGAACGCGACCTCAATACAAAAATTATAATAATAATAACATTGCATTGAATACAAAATTAGATACAAAATATTAATTACATTGAAATGTCTGTATAAGTTTGTTGAGCATGATTAATTTAGAGGCAGTGCCGGTGAATACAGATACTTTGCAAAAAATAACCATATATCCTGCGTTAATGCAAACTTTGGTCAACTAATTATTGTTTATAGGTATTACTAAAGAGGTCTTTTGCCACCAAACTGTTTTATATCACGTGCATTCACGAGTGATGTGTATACAGGGTCATTTTTACATTGCGTTACTAAATGAAACCACACATTCGACTATACCTCTGCTAACATCGTGCTAAAAATTATCAATAAATAACGAATACTTTCGCCAAAAGTCCCGGGTTATAATATTCCAATTTTTTTATAATTTTGTAGTTTCGTGCGAATATGGTGGGAGCGTAGGTGTATTTCTGACTGAAAGTGTAGTGTTGCTGCTGCGACGAATTCTACTAAGCCAGTCGTAGTGACATTAGGGTGTGTAAACTTAAAGTTACATTTTATTGATATTTATTTTGTTCGAAATTTATACTTTTTTTATTTTACATCTGTGGTTAAAATAAGTTAATGAAAAGTGCTATTTTCAACGAGATAAGTATGTAGTTTCCTTTATTAACGCAATGTCAAAATAACTCTGTATATGTTATATGAATATTTTTCTCACACAAGGGTTTTGCATCAATATACCTAAACGCCACGCTACCATCTCGCACACACACATTGAACACAGCATAGCACGCGACTTGGTGCTATTGTGCTTGGTGCTGTCCCTCCTCAGACCTCAAATCCAGGAAGGAAATATAAAGAATTGCAAATATTTTCCTTCATTTTCTCAATCTTCTACTCATAACAGTTGATCACCATCAGCTGCAGGATGTCCATTGCCAAGCACATGTCATGTAGTCAGATACGTACATTGTCGTGCAACGCACCATTAACTTGTGTATTATGCAACAAGTATTTTTGTATGTACGTTCTATTATTGACTATAAATCATTGTTTGTTCAGCAAAACGTTCACTGCGAATCGTGATATTGACATTTTACGATTGGGCCATAACACCACCTAATGTAATTTTCGAAATAAAACTTAAGTACCTACCTATAACCGCGACGTATGTTTCATTTAGAAGTCGTATTCTGTTCCAAATACGCTCACCAGGGTGCTGTTCAAATGTCCATACAAATATAAGGAACTTCGTTCCAATTAACTTAAACCAAACTATTTAGTTAACGATAGGATACAGAGTTTTAAATGGTAGGTGAGTGCACCGTACAAAATACAAATATCATCGAAGAGAAAATCGATATAAAGTAACTTCGCTATTGTATTTTTTGTTTTGTGTACAGTGAGATTGCAAAACATTCTCTTTCCCCTTACAAATGAAGCTTTCTTTTCCTTTTAATTGCATTCACTATGTCTCTTATATCGCTGCACAGAGGCGGATGTGAAAAACTTACCATCAGGTCGCCCACTTATTAGTATGTCGCCCTTTTTTTATAAAAAACAATATTTCGCGTAACGTTACATACTGGGGCTGTAAGCGATTAGGGAAATTATTGGAGGGCGTCATCGTGAATGACATTAGCTATACCTACATCATATAACATTCAAAACCCCAAAGGTCAAAGGTCTCCGTTTTGAAACTAACTCATAGGTAAGTAACATGCTTTTTGTTTACCAGGATGGTGACCTAAAATATATAAAATAGAAAATCCTTTGCAAAATGCCCCGCATCCAATTTTCCAATTTTCAGAAAATGGACCTTATATGTTGTGACGTCCCTACAATCAAATATGCTGCCCCGTCCGTAGACCGACCTTTGGGGACTATTAACAAATCCAACACTGGTCGTGGTAAGATTAAACAACCAAAATTATACAGAAAATATCGATTCCAAATAGAATATTCTTATTCGATATCACTGAACAGTTTTTATCAATTTTTAATTATGCATATAACGAGGTTAATGCAACGTAGTCAAGGTTCTAGGTTTAATTATACTTTGTTATCGCACACACGCATACAAACAACTTGCTTCTTTATTATTGTAAAGCCGTTATCGGAAACTTATCACAGCAGACTTATACGTATACTATGTTTATATATAACTTCATTCATGACGTAGTTCTTCGTCAGAAGTTACGGCCCTAGTCGATAATGTTGCAGTTTTTATAACAAGTAAATATACAAATTCGTTCCGATCAAAGTGGTCGCCACTGCCAAAGAACAGCTACACTAGTAGAATATGCTCCCATGTTCTTAGAACATTCATTCAGCAAGGAGATGGGATGACCAGGCGAACCCTTCGTTGGTCATAAATGCGCAGCTGGTCATAAGCTTTTATTCATATGTGACTTGCGATCGCTGTTATAATGACATTAAGAAGTGCTCCACATAAATTGTGATTTATGCTGTGTTATTGTGTATATAGCGACCTTATATTCAGCCCTGCACATGTGGATCTTTTTTGTTAAATGTGTGCTATCCGTCTCTACCCCGAAAAAAATATTTGCGCATTATTGCCATATCGTGTCCATTGGTTAAATAGTCTAAGCCCATGTTACAACAGTGTATTCACGAGGCTGTTCTTAAAATGTAAACAAATATACGCTCCCTTATCAATAATGTTATTTAAGTCAATATTATATTTGCGGAGGAACACTGTCGTCCAAAATACAGGTTAAATCTAGTTTGGGTGCCAGGGGACCAAAAGCTTGTTCTGTTTAAATATTTTATTTTTTGGGAAATATACACGGTAATTTTGACACTGTGTCACTAAATGAAACCACTTTCTTATCTGCTTGAAAATAACAATTTCCATTAAATTATTTTAACCATAGATGTAAAATGAAAATATTAGGTTTTGAACAAAATAAATACCAATAAAAAGTAGCTTTTTGGTTTACACTCCCTAACGCCACTACTACTGCTCAAAGGGGATACGTCGCTGCAGCAATAGCACGCTTTCAGCCAGAAAAACATTCACATACATACATACCTACACACTCACGCCTGTAATCCCCGAAGGGGTAGGCAGAGGCGCAACTAGTGCACCCACTTTTCGCCGTTATTCCGTCCCATGATGTGATAGGGGGCGAGCCTATCGCCATATCGGGCACAAATTCCAGACTCCGAGCTGATACTGAATAGAAAAACTCAATATCACTTTGCCCGACCCGGGAATCGAACCCGAGACCTCAGCATTGCAGTCGTACCGTAACACAACTACGCTACCGAGGCAGTCAATACACTATATAATATAATTGTACCTGTCTGTCAAGCCACTTTCAGCACTGCTGTTTTGATTTACCAAAGAAACTAAATTATTAGATGCAAAATGTTAATAAACAGTGCCATGAAATGGCTGACTAGACACATTAGTGCTGAACTGTCTTACAGAAAACTGGTGTGAAGTAATTTAGCCGTTATTTATAGCACGGCTAGAGAGATTCCTGAAAGCACAATACATTCCCTCATTCATACTATTCTTATAAAGCTCGTCATCCTGATTCAATTGTTCACTTGCCTAATGCCCATCAATTACTATCTACTATAAAAGCGGAATCATCCATAAAATATATTGTTATCTTTGAGTATCTAGCAATGCAAAGGAGATGAGATGACCAGGCGAATCCTTCCTTGAGCTGGTCATAAACTTTTATTAAAACTACGTGTTACTTGCGATCACTGTCATAACATTCTACAATAATGACATTAAGCGGTGCTACACAGAAATTGTGATTTTTATTGTTATTGTGTAAAAAGCGGCCTTATATTCAGCCCTGCACGTGGGGGTTTTTTGTTTTGTTAAATGTATGCTATCCGTGTCTACCTCGCCCCCCGTCAGGATTGGCAGGAAAAATGTTTGCGCATTATTGCCATATCGTGTCCATTGGTTAAATAGTCTATATAAGCATATTAATTATCAATGAATGTCATACATTAATTATTAACTCTGCATATCGTAACGTAACCTTTTTAATGGTTATTTAAACATATCATTTCTAAATTAAAATATGCACCTTAATTAAATCAATTTATTAATATACATACTATTAATAAACATCGTAGTTTAAACATATAACAAGCTTGTCGTGGTTACATTCGAAAATATCGCAATTAAAAAATATTTTATTCACCATCTCATTAAAAAACTTATACATAAATTATAATAAGAGCACCTTGCTCCCACACAGCAGCTATATGACGTTAGAGAATGTTGCGTAATACTTGTTATATAACTTTTTTTAACAAATTATGACAAAAGTTATAAGTAGTTCGTGATGTTATACAACTTCATTAAACAAAATGTTATACGATGTTATAGAACGAGTTAAACCAGTTTGGGAGCGCTTATAACATATAACATTCTTAACATATTATAGCAAAATGTTACACACTGTTATAAATTGTTATCGTGCTACACATTCAATGCTTTTAACTGCTATCTGGGAGCACCTAGACTATTTAGACATGAGAATTTGGTTGATAGGTAAAGAACATCCTTTTAATTTAACTCATTAGTTAGTAGAATCAATCACGTAAGTATTCATATGTTAGAAGTTAGAAGATATTTATATTATATTATTTTATGTTTATTAGTAAATTTTGCCCGCAGATCCGCCCGCGTAAAGTCCGTGGGCGTAGAAAAAATCTTACTAGTCTTAAGGTACACATAAAGCAAATATCTTAAAATGACGATAACTTTACCCCATATTCGATTTTAATTAAATAAAGGCTATATTCTGACGATAGCCTAGTTGGGAGTGGACCGGACTGCCGAGACGAATGTCTGCAGGTTTAAAACCCAAGGGCACACCTCTGACTTTTCTAAAAATTTATGTGTGTATTCTTTGTGAATTATCGCTAAAAACGGTAAAGGAAACGAATGAAATCCTCCTAGCCAGTTTCGGCCACGGCGGCCAATCTCAACGGAGATCAGCCAGGTACGCAGGAGATATTATAGTGCACAAGTGTGTGCGCAATACACAGGTGCACTCGCTATTCCTTCACTCTCATAGTCCGGTGAGACGACAATCCGACATGACCGGAGAGAGATCAGGCGCAGGACCAACGGCTAAGGTAAAGGTAAAGGAAAACATCGCGAGGAAACATGCATACTTGAGAAGCTCTCTGAATTTCGAAGGTATGTGAAGAATATTAAAAATCGTTGATTGGTGTTCTATTACTCTTCAGTCTTCTGTAGTACCTACCACAACCCCCGCATTCTTTTGTATTACTTTTCTTACAACGTACAGATACAACAGGTTCTGCTATTTTTATACATAGATAAGTATAGTATTTTTTATACTATTTAAATTGATCACGAAAATTGACCAATCAGAAAAGAGTTTTTTACACACTTATAAATAACTTATTTCTTTGGTTTATTCTCGAAATCGGATCGAAGACTAAGATTGAGAATTTTATTAAAACCGGCCGTAATGTATATTTTTTTTTACAAATGAATGACGAGACAAACAACCTGAACTTATAATATATAATATTTTTAAGAATGTTAGCCTTGAGCTGATGCTACAGCATCAAGTAGTCTGCGGAAAACCCAACTCTTTAGCAATTTATAGCAGATATAGCTTGTGTGGGAGTGGGCTCACAAGAATGGTCTTAAGCTGTGATTCCGCAGAACGCGGCAGACGTTAGAAAGTCAAAATAATAAACGTCTTAACATGTAAATACTTTTTTTGATAAAGTTTTGTTTTTGGACATGGCGACAACTTTTTATTTCTTAGAATTGATATTTATTGTTTTGTATCTGCTATTATTACTTGACATTCGCGAAATCACCGATAGGTAATCGGTGGAAGCCATAATTTAAAAGAAGAAGAAGCTGCTAAGATGTAAATAAACATTGTAGGTATAAATCAGAAACTTTTAACTTGAGTTCAAAACAGAAGTAAATATATAATATAAAAGACGAAAGAGTGGGCACAAGTTCCTGATCGTAAATATCTATATAGGAACCTACCGCTGTATCCCACAACAGCTCTGTCTAAAGTCGGACAAGTTATACATAAATTCAAGCAAATGTGGTGCCCTAATACTGAGGGAAAGCAATAAAAGGATCAAGGTAAATGGTATTTAAATTAAAATATAAGATCAATGGACGTGTAAGCCTAAACGTTTATAATGCTAAAGATAATTTATATGGTATGCAGATTTTCCAATTGCTTGGAAAATGTTTCAAATCTAAAAAATGTAGGTACTGCTTTCAGATTTTTTCCTTTGTAGGTATACATACAATTACCCAGCTGAACACCAAATTTCAACTTTCTTGGTCATCTGAAAGTGGGTTAAGTTTTTGATTTATTATGTCAGTCAGTGATGAAAATGACGATTTTTAGATGCTAGTATCTCAATGACCGTTTGATATCTACTTATGAAATTTGAGATTCTAGTTAACTTAAGCGGCTTTAATAAATGAACCAAATTTCGTGTAATTACGTTAAATAGATTTTAAGTAAATAGAGGCGTCAAAAGTCAAATGGTTCGTGTGGAACTACACTAGACAGCTTTCGACATGTTTTTTTTTTGTTTGGCTTGACACGCTGCCGCGTGTCTCGATGGCTAAGTGCGAAATAAAGAAACTCCGCGATATCCCAACTACGTGTCCACTCCTACAAGTAGCAATATTTGGAATATTAGTTAGGTACCGCCCCGTTTCTTGACCTATTATGACTCTATAAGCCCCGCTAGGGACGCCGGCGTCCGAGTATTATATAGGATTTCCCCAAGTTCCCCATAGAACTATATATATAAGCAGGGTTTGACAGGTTAATGCTGCATTCACAGAACGGCTTCTTTTTATGTTATTAGTTGTTAATTCTAAAATAATGGACAAAATTTAATATAAGCAAATAGCTAATTATAAAGGACTGCATGACATTGAACTAAGCTCGTCGCCCTGAGAATTGAAACATAAGTAGCTTTAACACAAAGAAATTTTGTAAATCGCTTCAAACCACCAGAATGATAAAAAATACAAATAGACCTAAATTGTATTAGGCCTTTTATGCGCAAATAAAAAAAATAACAAGAAAGTTTGATAAATAGTTAGATAATTAACTGGTAGGCCTTGGCCTGATCGAAAGTTTGCCTTTCGGCAATATTTTTTTATAATCCGATGTTATTAATTATGATTATTGATGGTAGGGGTATTTTAACAGTGTGTACCAAAAAAACACATTCTAAATATTATTCAGAAAGTTAGTTGAGCAAGCAAACTTTTGTTTTGTTTATTATTCATATTGGTATGAAAAATTCAGATTAATTTATAGGGGTAATGGCAGTGATTAGTAAAGCTCGATTATTATATGGTCATGACTCATAAGTATTGAGTACCCAAAGATTATATTACCTACATTTGGTGAGTGATACCAATGTGCAATTTTGTGTATCCTGTAAAGTTTAGAGCATAATTAAAAAGAGCTTTTGAATCAATGAGTCCAATGAATACAATACAAATAATAGCTATGTTGTACTTTTATGCAATGTTGATCCTACTCGTACAATGTTGATCGGTAGTGTATTAAAGTTATTCATCAAGTGTCATACTGACTACCTCGTTGGCGTAGTTCTATTATGGTATGACTGCAATCCCGAGATCTCGGATTCAATCTCGGGGTCGGGCAAAGTAATATTGAATTTTTCTATTTAGTATTCACATGCATTGCAATGAAATCAGCCCTCTGATATATACTGCCTACTGGAGAGCACGGGCCTACTCTACTACTGATAGGTTTTAGGCCTTAGTCTACCACGCTGGCCTAGTGCGGGTTGGCAGACTTCACATACTCTCGAGATGCTTATTGAGAATTCTCAGCTATATAGCCGCCTTATTCTCTATGACACGCGTTATTTTCACCGCTCGTAACAAGCGCGTAACGTAACTCATCGCGTTTATTACTATGGAAATTGGCATACAGAATACCATTTTACGCACATTACACGAAGTGAACGTGACGCGGCCGCGTTACGAGTTAACAATGTCATAGAGAATCATGCCTTAGGTTTCCTCACTATGTTTTCCTTCACCGTTAAAGCGAACGATAAGACACACGTAATTTCGAAAAGTGTCACACATTGTTTCGTGCCGTGCCGTGACATTGTCTCGGCAGACCGTTCTATTCCCAACTGGCCTATCGTCCACTTAGACATGAAATAGTTTTCGATAATAACAGAAGTAACTGAGTGTTAAGATAAACTCAAGATTGTCGAACATTTCTAAGTAATCTTCCTACAATTACGAATGCGAAAGTTTGTATGGATGTTTGGTACTCAATCAGGCCAGAAAGGATCGACGGACCTGAATGAATTGGTATAGACATAGATCATAGTCTGGAACAGAGCACATAGACTACTTTTAATCTCGGGAAAATAGAATAATATAATGTAGCGGGACTTTTTCTTAGAAAAACTTACACGAGGGCAGAGCTACGAATAAAAGCTAGTTATGTAATAAATATCGATTCAGTATTTCTATTCGTTACGGAAACTATTAAGGATTCGTTTGAACGTTTATCAATGTAATGGATATTCATTTTAATTTATTTACGGACTTGACATTCTGAAGATGTAAACGACCAGCTTGACTGCAGACAGGTTGCCTCATATTTGAAATAACAGCTGCTTCACTTCGTTTTTGACACAATCGACTTTTGACTACATTGGTTGTCGGCACATTTCCAATTTTCAACTTTTCTGTTGTATGCTAATGTAGTTTGTCACGGCCGACATTCAGTCCACATGCATAAAACATTTTGTTGCAATCTGTGAAATCCCTGGAATAGAATTACAACGCAAAATATGGACATTTTGATGAAAATTTCCAATACTAAACGACAATATTTTCTGTAAATCCAATATTTAGTGTTGCTGGTTTGCATCAGTAGTCCGCACAATGTACTTATACCTACAATTTAATATTTTATTCTATAAATATAATGATTGTAATGTAATTGAAAAATAATATTACCATAAAAAATTAAATATGAATATTATTTAAATAAGGTAAGTAATAAGGCCTAAACCCTCTCAGTAGTAGCCTCGTTCTCGGCAGCACGGGCAGTACATTGTTACGTGCCGGGGCTCGGGATATACAATTATAATGCCGATTTTACTATAAAAGCAATTAGGACTTCATTAGTACTCGGGCCCTAATAAACTAACAAAAATACTGCACTAGATAGTGTAGTATTGAAACACTCAGATACGCTTATTATAATCAGTCACTGCACGTTCACACACAATTCACAATATTCGCTTCGATATCGCTTGAAATTATCGCTCGCTTTCGATCGCGTCGTAAACAAGACTTCGACCGTGCGCCTTTTTTATACCCAGCCGCGAAAGATACAGTATAGTTGGGAACTCTCTCGCAAATTAAAGTCAGTTATCGCGTTTCCACGATATTCTGGAGACACCGAGGTCTTCCGAGAACATTGTATCGCCGAACCTTCCACATTCGGATAGTCCCGCTTCTCGCCAATAGATGGCGCTATAATCGGCGAGTACCAGTGCGCCTAGCAATATGTCAGGTTGGGGAAAAACTTCTTCGTCTTAGAACTCTTTGCGTCTTCGCATTTTATATGAAAAAACAAGTCAATTTTTTTCAATGTTTATTTACATTTAATTACAGTAAGCAAGCAAGCAGCAGTACATAGGGCGTGAATGACTTGACGACGAAAGATAGAGGAGAATGGAAGAGAAAAACATCTTGCGGTAACCCCAAGTAATTTGGGACCAGGATAGGAAGATAATGATCATGATGATAGGTCAATTATCGTTCGCTTTAACCCTTTAAGCCCCACTTATATATATACCGGGTGGAAGGGAAACGCTCTCTATGCCGGAACGGTAAGAGAGAACAACCATAACATTAACGAAAAACTATATTCATTTGCAAAGCTAAGCGATAATACTTAAGGTTTTAGTATTTCCGTAATTCATGCGCGCGCAATGTATAGCGGTCAAAAAACTGGGTAGGGTACAAACTACAAAGCCAACGCCGACAAGGCAGCGGCCGCCGCGCTGCGCCGGGGCACCGGCCACGCGGTCGTTAACCCGTCAGCTGATGTACGTGCTTCATTAAGATTTTTTTGAAATATTGACCTTTTTTACTATGTTTTTCAGAATAATAGTTTGATTTATCTATCCATACGTGAAGCTGTATAAAAATTTGAGAAAATCCTACTAAAATTGTAACAATGCGATCGCGATTTTTTTAGTGCCATCACGTCAGGAACCTGTATTCGTTTCCGAGAGCGTTTCCCTTCCAATAAAGATGTATGGGAAAACCCTATATATATGGACACCGGTGTCCGTCGCAGGGCTTGAGGAGTCAACGGTGAAGGAAAACATCGTGAGGAAACCAATATACCTAAGAATTCTCCGTGAGAATTTCGAGGGTATCTGAAGTCTGCCAATCAGCACTAGGCGAGCGTGGTAGGCTAACCCCTCTCAGTAGTAGAGGAGGCGCATGCTCAGCAGTGGGCAGTATTTAATACAGGGCTGGTATTTTATTACTATTATTACTGCATAAGGTGCCATTGTGTTCGATGACTTTCTGTATACATATTATGACGTCTTGTAGGTATAAGGTAGTGCCATAATCCCGTTGCTGTAGACATTTTTGGACTTCTGATAAAAAAAAACGCAACAAAATCATAATATAATATTTATAGAGATAAATAAAGCACCACCCTAAGGTTGACTGGGAGAGAATGCTTTTGGCATTAAGTCCGCCAATATACATTTGTGTATATAAAATGAAATAAATAAACAAGACGTTTTGGCAGTCCTCTCTCGATGTTATCCTGACACTACCTAAAGAATTCTGAAGAGACCGAAACAGGTGGAAATCTGAAGGTGCAAAGTCAGGGCTAATATCGTGCTATCTCCGCTGGAACGCTTCTATCTGCCGCGTGCAGCGCTGGAAACAGTGCTGTACGCGGCGGAACAGCGCTGAACACTAGCGTTAGCATGCACACACACACTCACGCCTGTTATCCCCGAAGGGGTAGGCAGAGGCGCAACTAGTGCGCCCACCTTTCGCCGTTATTCCGTCCCATGATGTGATAGGGGGCGAAACCTATCGCTATATCGGGCACAAATTCCAGACTCCGGGCTGATACTGAATAGAAAAACTCAATATTACTTTGCCCGACCCGGGGATCGAACCCGAGACCGCAGCTTTGCAGTCGTACTGTAATACAACTACGCCACCGAGGCAGTCGTGCACATGATAAAAACACACTTGTCCTCCTTTTATGCCTGTTTGCCGCGAAAGTTGAATAGGTGTGGAGAGCTGAACGTATGCGTACGTATCTCCATACAAAACTAGTGTTTTCTATGGACAAAAGCTGAATTGACCTGAATAAGTGTAGTTAGTCCCATTCCGGCGTTTTTGCCATACCTACTATTTGAATCAAGTTTAACAGCTCAAATAGGACCCTTTAATTTTATCCGTGGTGCTTTACTTTGCTTTTGGCTTTTCCAGTTGTGAAAGTCTAAATAATTAAGGTTAAAATACCTTTTTTAGTTCATTATTTTGTCTCCCGCTTTGCTATGGAGGGAAGTGGAAAATATATTTCTCACTCCTCCCTATTCTTCTGTTTGATTAACTTCGTTGCGGGTTAAGACTAATTAGTGTTCCCTGAGACTCGCCGAGCTTCACCGCTCGGTGTCATAAAATGCATGCCACTGCCGATCCTGGCTTACAGGAGTTGCAGTGGTGGGTGTGAGGGCGGGATAGTCTCGTAAAAAAAAACAATCCCATATGGTGGATGCATTTACACCTAATAGCCAAACTCTCTTAATTTTTGCTGAGCGGCTAAAGATTGTGTGGTCTAACGTTATCGTGATGAAAGACCACATCCTTTCTATGGATAAATTCCGGCCACTTTCTCTCAACTTCTTGTCTTAATCTCATTGTGTTGGCAGTAGAGATCCGAATCGATGGTTCTGCCCGACTATAAAAGCTCATAATGAACAATGACCTTCCATACACACAGCATCACATTATTGCGAGTTAAACCAGGGTTTGCCACAGTCTGTGAGGCCTGACCGATCTTTTACCACGACCTTTTTCGTACATTCTTGTCGTACGTGATCCACTTTTCATCATTAGTTATCAATCTCTTCAAAGCGATTCGGTTTTAACGACGCCTCAATAAAGAATCGCAAATGAGTACACGGTTCATTAGGTTTCTTTCAATGAGCTCGTGTGGCACCCAAATATCGAGCTTTTTTGTGTACCCAGTTTTTTATCAAATGGATCAAAACTGTTTTGTGGTCAATTTTCAGTTCTTCAGTTATGTCGTATATAAAAAAAAGTCATGCTCCACTTTTCAAAAATGGCGTCCACTTTATCCATAACAGGGCGACCAAAGGAGGTACGCGCATCTTTGACATCAACATTTCAGGATCGAAAACCCACTTTGTGCTACTCTTACTGACTGCGTATTAGGTCCATAAGCGTCACATTTTTTTTACGGTTTGCTGTGCATATTTTCCATTTTTATAATAAAATTTTAGAATGTAGCGAATTTCTTCATTAAATTCACTCATTTTGACCGAAAGAAAAATATATGAAAACAACTTACTGGTGGTAGGACTCTCATATGTAAGAGTCCGTCTGGGTGGGTACCACCACAATGCCTATTTCTACCGCCAAGCGGCAGTGTACACGCACTGTTGTGTTTCGGTTTGGTGGGCATTGTAGCCAGTGTAGACTGCCTCGGTGGCGTAGTGGTGTTGCGTACGCATTACGAGTACGATTTGCGCGCTGAGGTCCTGGGTTCGAATCCCGGGTCGTGCCAAAAAAATTGTGACTGGGTTTTTCCATCTTAAAATTTACTCAGTCGCAGCTCGGAGTCAGGAAGTTGGCGGTGTGATACCCCCGTGCCTCGGAAAGCACGTAAAGCCGTTGGTCCTGCGCCTGATCTCTCTCCGGTCATGTCGGATTGCCGTCTCACCGGACTATGAGAGTGAAGGAATAGCGAGTGCACCTGTGTATTGCGCACACACTTGTGCACTATAATATCTCCTGCGTACCTGGCTGATCTCCGTTGAGATTGGCCGCCGTGGCCGAAACTGGCTAGGAGGATTTAAAATTTAGCCAGTGTAACTACAGGACGTAATGAGACTTAACATCTTATGTCTCAGGATGACGAGCGCAGTAGAATGCAACACAGTACTTTGTAACTCAAGGTGCTGGATGGTGTTTCTACTGTTTTGGGTGGTCGTATCGCTTACCATCAGGCGAACGGCATGCTTGTCTCGTCATTCGATGCCATAAAAAAAGCACTTTACTGATTTCTTTCTTTTTTTTGAAATGTAATCTCTTTAATGTCATCAAAACCTGCCAGATATTATTAAATTGTACAGCTAGAGAGATTTTATTACAAGTTTATACATACTTAATGCGAAAATACTTATTTCCCGGTTTTTGGTATGGGACTCGTATAGTACGTAGTAGTTATTTAGATTATAATAAGTAGGTACAAACGATATGCACTGAGGTTTAACAATATAAACGGGATTTTCAATCTTAAACAAATTAGTAGTGATGGTTGGTAACTAAAAATCTAAATTAGCAAAACATGTATGTACCTACTATAATAAAATGTGAAAAAACAATTAATTATCTTCTACGCAAAAATCACAAAGCATTAAAAAATTTTATATTTAAAGCATTTCTGACAATTTAAACGCAGCATTAAATAATTGCTTCGGATACCTAGTGCTACAATGTCATTTATTTGCCACGTATTTTGCGTAACCAACTTATTGCCTACTCCGATAATTGCTTTTCAGTAAAGTAATTCGTCAAAATATTTAGATTACAACGTATTTAAATCAGTCCGAGATGACAGCCAAATGGGTCGATGACATCATGGACACCGCAAGAATGATAGCGCTTGATATGGCAGAAAAGTAAAAAAATCTTTAGCTAAATAGTAAGACTGAGGATGATGACAATCAATTTACAAAATGGTGACAATCAATTTACAAATTCAATGAATATAATCATATGCTCTACCCTATATTACTTACAACTGTCTAAATAGGCAATCCTCCAGTTTTAAGGTCGGTACTTGGATATTAAAAAAATCCGATAAACATATTCGGTACTGGTATTTACGGGTGTTTCAATCTCATACAGGTTTTTATACAAGCACCACACTGAACATTGCCTATCTATACCAACAATTATAATATGATGGATAACAAATCCATGTAGGGAGACCTACTCAACTTACCTTTCGTTGCACAATGTTTGAATACAAATCATTACATTCGTATGTCGTTAAGTAACTTGAAATAAAAATACAGATTCAAATGGAGAACCAATTGATTATAAATTCATTTTATAATACTCAATTAATCAACGTCAAGATATACTAGTGCGTTATCTTGAAGCCGTAAGATCAAGAAGAATGAAAATCCATATCGAAAGCTATTTAAAATTCTTTGACCTGTTTCCTATTTTGTATGCCGTCGATATAATAATATAATTGAATAATGGAACGTGATTGTGCATTGTGAATAATTTCTGTTAATCTAGCAACATTGTAACACGATATTCATCATATGGATGAAATGATATTCCGAATATAGCTACGTCATAGAGATTCAATGAACTTTCGCCGAGACCCGCAAATGTAGGTGAATAGGCACCACAAAAAATCGAAACAGCTTTTTAAATAAAATTGGTAAGCGGTGACAGCGGTGGTAATAAATTATGTTTATTTTATATAAATATCAATTTTACAGTCGGAAGAAAAAATATATTATGCTGAGCATATACAGAAGACATTAGTTTTATTTTTTTATAATTGTTCACTTCATATTTCCCTATGCTTTGTAGTGTCCAAAAAGCCTCTGAAAGAAAGACTATTTTAGTAAATTCCAACGCCAAGAACCAGATATTTATATTTTTTTTTTGTAAGTATGCGTTTTTAATTAAATATTTATTAAACTTGTATTGTAGGTACCCTCATCATCTTACGGGTACGTAAGTACGTCTAAGGGTACGATATGTGAGAGCCTCTGTACGCTTGTAATTAAGGCTAATTTAACATCCCTATCTTGTTATCCTTTGATGAGTATCAAAATTCTATAGAAGAATTATTTTATTCCAATATTAAGGAATATTAACACAACATAACGCTAGCGTTGAAATAGAATGTTTATTCATAGTGAGACACGACTATAAACGTAATACAAAGATAATCAATTTTGATCAACAAACAATGCACATGAAATAAGTACCTACATAGGTACTTACATAAATGAAGGCACAAATATGAATGTTAACTACGCATGACTTTAACTACATCGTTGGTCCCTTGGATCCATCTGTGTATAGCGCGTTTCAATTATAATGAAAATTATGCGGTACTTGATTGGATATAATATGTTAATAGCTTATTTCTAATATTTAATTTTGAACAATTTTAAATAGGTAAATACAATAACTCAAATCCAAATCTTAGTGAGTAAAACAATAATAACAAAGCTTAGAAAAAGAAAACACAAGTATACGAGCTTGAATTAGAATCACTTATGTAACAATAATGTTGACTGATTTGCTTTGGGAAACACTCCGTTTCATTATTTTCTTAAAAGTGATTCATTTGTCACAAAAGATGTCAATGTTATTACAATTATAGCACAATTCAAATCTTTTTACCAGTGGCGTGAATTAGCACCCCTGTCTGACAAGATCATGGACATTATAAAGAAAATTCCCGCCATTTCAATTCAAAAAAATTGGGTTACCAGTGGATCAATGTATTTCCTTGAATAAAATACTGCATAATAAAATAAACAATAATTGTATAACATCGATTAAAATAACAAGAAATAAATAGCCAGTGTAATTATACAATGTAATTTATGCTTTTAATATGTTTTGTGTTTCTTGTGCTGGCTTGTCATAATTGCTTTTTAATAATTACTTACCTCCACGACTCATTAAAGAATTAAAGTCATTCCATTATGATAAAAAAATATTCGTCTAGTTTTATTTATTAACGTATTAATCTAAATCTATAAATGTAGTTAATAATGGTATAGTAGGTAAACATATTAACTTTATTTAGCTGCTAAATATCTACCCACTCATCAATTACGTTTATAGTGTTTGATTTACTTCCGTAAGTTGCGGATAAATTCCATAGTGTAATTTCGTGACATCACTATTTGTTGTCCTGCACCGTATCATCTTAGAAAAAAATAAGTATTTATTGGAAACTACAAAACTGGTTAATTATTACGTATTTACGGCAGAATTCAATGATTTTAAATATAAATTATTTAAAAGTAGGTACATAGTTTAATATTACCTATATATTTTATAATATTAATATTTTGTTACTAGTCAAACATATTCCCATTACAGAAAAAAATCCCTTATTTCAAGGTAACTCATTTTGTGTGATGTAGCAGCACTGCATGTACTATGCCAACATAATGCCATCGGAACTTAAAGTTGAAACGCATTGTAGGCAAATAATTATTGTAAGTTCTCACCATTCTAGTTAATGACGAACTTTGGGTATCTCAAATTAGTTCTAAAGAATGGTTCTTTAACTAATTTATAGATTGAGAACCTCGGTATAGCCTAGTTGGGAGTGGAACGGACTGCCGAGACCAATGTCCGCAGGTTCGAAACCCAAGGGCACGCACCTCTTACTTTTCTAAAGTTACGTGTGTATTCTTTGTGAAATATCGGTCGCTTTAACGGTGAAGGAAAACATTGTGAGGAAACCTGCATACCTGAGAAGTTCTCTGAAGTTCGAAGGTATGTGAAGTCTGCCAACCCGCACTAGGCCAGTGTGGTGGACTAAGGCCTAAAAGCCTCTCAGTTGTAGAGGAGAACCGTGCTCAGCAGTGGGCAATATATTATAATACAGGACTGGTATGGAACCTCGGTAACCGACTCGGAGTGAATATTATGTTTATTCTATTGAGGAGCTGTGGACAATCAATACCAGAGCTCAAAAGCTTATTAAGGAAGATTAAGTATTTAAAATATCTTCAGCGTACTGGTAATGTCTGCGTTTTATAAAACACGAGACGCTTATTCTAGGATGTCACAAGATGAGCACTGAATATTTGTAAAATTAAATAATTTAAAAATTTTCTTTGTAGTTTTTCTATTCTGTTTTTGAGGGCATCATAGTGACGAGACCAATCTTGGGAGCAGTACTCAAAAGTACTCCTCACCAGTGAATTATATAAAGTAACCTTTGTGGAAGGGCGCTTGAAATGGCCATTTCTCATGATGAAGCCTAACATTTTGTATGACTTAGCAGTGATATTTTATTTATTTATTTATTTATTAAAATTAAATAATTTAAAAATTTTCTTTGTAGTTTTTCTATTCTGTTTTTGAGGGCATCATAGTGACGAGACCAATCTTGGGAGCAGTACTCAAAAGTACTCCTCACCAGTGAATTATATAAAGTAACCTTTGTGGAAGGGCGCTTGAAATGGCCATTTCTCATGATGAAGCCTAACATTTTGTATGACTTAGCAGTGATATTTTATTTATTTATTTATTAACCCTTTATATACAATGAGTATAAAGGCGGACTTAATGCCGAAAGCATTTTCTACCAGTCAACCTTTGGGTGGTGCAGAGACAAAACAAGGTAGCTGTACACAACGTGAGAAGGTAGTGGACAAATGTGTAGTAGTGGTAGTGATATTAGCGATGTTAATATTAAAATTAAGCTCACTATCTATGTAGACCCCAAGGTCACGGATTTCTGTTGCAGTATTAAGTAGATTGATATCCATATAGTATCTATGGTTAACTATATTTTTAGTGTTCGTCGTGAATGATATGTGATAACACTTATCTGCATTAAGATACAATCCGTTTCCACTACACTAACCGAATATGTTGTCAATATATTTTTGTAGTAAGTCGCAATCGGAATTTACTGAGATTTTTTGCGAATTGTTTGCTTGTTACAAATGGCAGGATAACCAAAAAAATGGTGCAGCTAAATGCCATGTGCTGATGATTTTTTTAGTTTAAGTAATAAACGAAAATGGTTTCAATTACCTACGCTTAGTTTTATTTGCTACTCTTACTAGCATAGTTAACTTATAGTGGTTTTATAATGTGTCTTGTAAGCGTTTATAAGTATAGCTTTAAGTTTTCCATAGTATTCTCAAGCCTATTTACACCTTTGCAATGCTTTTACAAGAGGTCTTAGCTTATAATGTGCCTTTAATTTGGACCTATAGCCGATTATAATTTTACTTATTGGATTAGATCCACTAGAAGGCCAAACAACCTCTGCTTTTGCTATTATAAGCGTGGCAGCAAACACTAGAACGATTACGGAGAGTTATTAGCTCTGCAGACCTATAAGGTGTGCACTATAGGATAATATTGAAACTGCGAACATTCGTCACGGCAGTGCGTTCCATTCTCCACTAAGCTATCGCCGGTTAACCATTTAAGAGGCCGTATACGAAATTTCGACTATTTCAGTCAACTTTTCAACGTGATTTTTTAAAAAATAACCTGATCTGTTTAACTTATAATACGTCATCAGAAAGACTGTTTCAACACAAATTGACTAAACGAGCCATATTTTTCATATCTTTCTTTACGACCTTATCGCCTCTTACGACAGGCAGGGGATACCGTGGCGGAACTCCCTAAATATCCCCAAACCACTGGGCACAAGATGATATAACTACAGATTTGTCAACAAGCATTAAAAATCATCTAACTTTTTCGATTCTCAAGTTACACGAAAACGCAGTTCCCTCCTATAAATTTATTATGTTTTCATAGTTTATTCTATATCTCCGGTACTAATAATGGTATGTGGTTAATTTTGTACCAAAAACACTCGCTAAAACAGGTTCTTTCATTTGACCTTTTAGACATTTAAATTGATTGTGTTGGAAGAAAGGTAAGTGTGAACCTCAGAGCTATTATTCTGAGGTGTGAACATTCAACTTGATTTTCATCTATATATTAAAATAAAATTAATCCGTTTTAACCAACCGACTTGTTTAATTTTATTTATTAAATAAAATTATTGATGAACTGATTTATCATCAAGAACTAGAAATAACCTACCTTTCACCCTTCTCAAGGTATAATCGTATGATATTTTTTTAAATATATATTTTAAAAATATCACGACTGTTGTATTCAACCGATTTACTTTTTTGCTAATGAAAAGTACCTAATGATGCACGGATTTGTCATCAATCAACGGAAATCACTTAACTTTCAACTTTCACAAATTATACTCAAACACATTTTTTCGTGTACATTTCTTTTTTTTTACAGCTTTCTGTCTCTACGCCTCCGGTTCTGATTGAGGTGCGCAGTTCAATTTAGTCTAAGAATACCTGCTAGCTGGAATACATGGTCTTTTATTTAAGCTTTTGCCTACTTAAATTGTTTGAACTGGAAATAAATTAGGAGTGAACATTCAACTTGATTATTAATATTCGTTGCAACTACAACATAACAACAAACAACAACAATTATAAGAAATGTATTATAATGTATTAAGGAATTGAAAATGCTCAAAAACAATGAATGATAATCTATGTAGGTATGTTAAAAAGTTCATAGCATTTCGTAGAAAATGTATGGAAAAGGTTTGCCATATTTGACCTTAAAATTACTTTAACCTTTAGTGAATTCATAGAGTCTTTTGATCCTTATAAGCAATAGGATCGATTGGCATCAAAAAGAAATTAGCCTCAATTGCCCATTTTATTGCTGTCGATTAATTTTTAAAAATCTGTAAGTACTGATCATGATGGTTTAAAAAATGGTTGAAAGTCTCCTAGGAAAGTTTTTTATACCTATAGCGGTTATAGTAGTAGTAAGGGATTCGACGGTTCTGGAGCACGTTCGGGGGCCGGTTGGCGCCACACTGGCCTAGTTCGTCAATAATTTCGATTGCTCCAATTTCGGCGCGTACAATCCGCGAATTAACCCGCGGATTAACTTTATACCTACCGCGAATTGTTCCGCGGATTAAATTAATACCTACCGCGAATTTTTCCGCGGATTTAATTTAATACCTACCGCGAATTTTTCCGCGGATTTATACCTACCGCGAATTTTTCCGCGGATTTATACCTACCGCGAATTTTTCCGCGGATTTATACCTACCGCGAATTTTTCCGCGGATTTATACCTACCGCGAATTTTTCCGCGGATTTCATTAATACCAACCGCGAACTAATCCGCGGAATCCATTTAATATCACCCGCGAGATAGATATAAACCGCGAATTGGAGTTGCATGGTTACGGTTTACGGTCCTCTCAAGCTTGTACCTTTTCCCTTTGTTTCGTTGTGCTTTTGTATTTCTACTTTCTAACAGCGACCCTTTTTTACTTTTTATTTGAAGAATACAAATGTCTTTGTTCCATATTCCTATGGACTCGTGTTTCTAGTTAAAAACCGTTTACAATTACCCATTACTCACCCTTTATGCATTACGGGCAGTGTTTATAATACATAAATCAATCGTTACAATACACCATACGTTTCTCAAATTCTAAGTAAAACCCTTCGGGTCTTCTCATTGTCAATGATTAATTGCCTGTCCATTATTTTTAAAAACAGTTACGGATCCTATTATTCCCATTTCCTGATGTTACGTATTCAATGGAACGTTCAAAGTGAAAGTTGAACATGTTGGATCCTGTCTGCAAGGAAACAATACTCGCTCTCCATATAAAAGCCAAACTCAAAATCACATGATATCGTATTCCACTCTGTGCTCTCTTCGAAGTGTGATCTCCAGTTGTTGGTAATAGTGAAGTGATAGTAAAACAGTGTAATAGTAAATACTGAAGCTGATATAAAATGAATGTAAGTACCTTCTTATACTTTGATCTAAAATTGTTATAACCAGATGTTTTATTAATTGTATTTGTTATGTGTTGTTCACTGGGTTAATGCATTTTAGTTGTATTTGATCTCTTATTTAATTTATCAAAGTTACTGTAGTGCATTTTATTTCACATACCTATAAGTGTTTATCATACAATACTTCCTTAACCAATTTGTTTTATTTACAGTTTTATTTTCGTTACATTTGATCTCTTATTAAATTATCAATGTTACTTTAGTGTACATTTATACTTCGCATACCTATAAGTATTTATCATATAATACTTCCTTAACCGATTTGTTTTATTAACAGTTTTATTTCATTTTATTACAGTTTTCGGAAAATACTTTCAAAAATTACTATTATGCTGAAGATATAGATGAACCTAGTGATGAAGAAGGTACACTCGCCTTTAAAGTCAAAAAAGCGATAATAGCAAACAAAAGATCCATGGAATGCAACAACATTGACGAATTTTTCGAAAAACCTAAGAAAAGGAAGACAACGACAAAAAAATCATCTAGTGTTGGTCGAGCGACGAGTGGTGGTGTTTCATACATAAAAACAAACAGCGATGACAGCAGTTCTGCATCACACCTCATAAAAATTGAGGTGTATGATGTTAATAAAATAAAAAACATCGCACCGACGGAACAATGGAAACATGCTGATGTGCGGGTTAAATATTACGCGGAAAACGAGAGTGACAAAAACTTGCAATCTATCAAGGACACGGTATACAATATAACCAAACACTTAGCGAGTAAGGACGATTGTGTTAAATATTTTATAGACAACGAGAAATGAACAAAGTGCCAGTGCGTATCAGTGTTTTAAAATCATAATTTTAGTCATATACTTTATTCTAAGAAACTATTATTGTAATAACTATACCTATTTTAATTTAATTTACATTGTATTGTATTTTAACTTTGTACTATTTTAAGTTACATGCTTAACAGATTACTTCGTTTTTGATTCTAGAACTCTTTGTGTTGTTGCTAAGTATTAATGTAAATAGTAATAAGTCTTTTTAGTGTTTTTCATGCTCATGCTTACGATTGTAAAGTTATTACGAACATTCATTAATTGTTTGGAAGAATTATAAGTTTGTATGGGGTTATTAATTCTCAATAAAGAAAAATCATTCATTCATTTTCATATTCATTTATTCTCCTCAAAACATGATTTAAATAAACCAGTTAAAAACACATCATTGCCTATTGTATTATCACTAAATAATACTTGAAAATCTTTAAGACTCTGACCATAATATTTATAGTACAGATACATTAAACAGTACTCTCCACAAACTATAGTAAAGTCATTTTGAATTCGGTTTGTATTGTAATTCCACATTCTAGAATTCCTCGCTAAAAACATTCGGTGGTATCCTTGAGGTGGTCGACCGTATGAATCAAAGTACTGTCCAAAACCATTCTGATCTATGTGTATGGCAACCCAGTGAGAACCTGGTTTGTTATCAGAGTCTAAGTTGCTAACTACATATGTAGGAGTTACTACATGTATTGGTAGGCGATTGGCTGCATATACATTATATTCAATACATGGATCAATTTTCTTTAAGTAATTCTGTATTTCTATTGTATTCATTTTTATTTATCGAATCGCTGCAGAATCTTATCAAGTCGAATGATAAAGTGGTAATGCCGTATATAAGGTTAAGAAGACACTATTATGGTACTTATGTGGTAAGTTTTCTATTTTTTGTGGGGTTGCAAGGATTATGATAAAACAAAAAACTTAATATTTTTTAATTCATTTTATTCGTAACTTACATCTAACAGAAAATCTGAATTAAATTATTCATACTTAATCTAATCTTAAACAGTTAATTTTGTTTTCTTAACTACTATAATCTACTGAAATGTTGCGGTTTTTATCTATTTCAATAACATTATCAAACTCCGCATAAACAATACAATTAATAGTTTGTGACAAAGCTGTTTCAAAACGCACTTCTAATCTCACACTACCATGCTTTACAAGATTCCAATGACTTGAAGAGTTTGCTGATAAATCAGGTGTCAAATCAAATGCCAACATACAATACCCTTGAGCGTATTGTTCTCGGGATATCCCATTACCTTCATTTAGAAAGTGTATACCTGTTCCCGAAAACAATGTATGATATACTGAAGTAAAAATATTGTTCTCAAATGAGGGTTGTAAAGCCTTTGATGGTATTTGTTGGCCGTCTATATATAAACTAAAAGTATTAATGTCATAATTTTGAAAGTTAAATGGGTTCTTAGTGAGGTTTCCATTGAAAGCAGCGTTATTTACAAATCCTACTATACACCTTTTAGGTAATTGCCCTAAGAAAATGTTATCTAGAGTTTTTCCTTGAACACCTGATGGAATTGTTAAAACTTTAACTTCAGCTCGAGTAATGGGGTATTTGGCTGTGGTAGAAGCTAAGACCTTTTGATGAGCAAGTAACACGCTGGGATTGATTCGTGCTCTACGAATTATCAAAGATGCATCCGTAATAGATACCTTTAATTTAAGGTCACCTGTAGAGGCCATTAGATTGAAATTTTCTCTAGAACGAACTAACTTAACACAAATATCAACACCATTGATTAAAAATTTTTCTTGATTGAATAAATCGCCATGCAAGTGACCAATCATTTCCAATTCTTTGCTTTCACTGGCTAGTTCTTGTCTCTTAGTAAATCCTTTATTAGTATCATCGGTGGAATCCATTTTTCCAGCTGTATCTTCATACCATAAGCCACAGGTGAGGTGAGAAGTTTTTGCCGCAGGAGCATAGTTCAATAAGTTTTCTATGTACGCACGATAAGCATATGTGTTATTGGGTGGTGATACAAGTTTTTGATTTAAGTACACATCAAGTTGACTGAAGAGTGAGTGCAACCAATTGTTCACCGGAGCAACGACCGTAGATGCGGTGAGTTTGGTGTTATCTTGATTTACTATTTTCGCTTTCAAGTGAATTAACGTATGAGATAAATCTATGTAGTCATCTCCTGCCCCAGGAATTTGAAATTCTATAGGACCATCATCGGCAAGAGATGAAATTGGTTTATAATGGATCCAATTTCCACTTTCAATGCTAGTTTGAGTGGATGGCAATGCAAACAAATCCAATTCGGACTTAATACATTCACAGGAATGACTATGTAAAAAAGACATTTTAATTAATTGTTAGAAAAAATGTCTTTAATTTGTTTTGAAGTAATTTTTGATTTTTTTAGAGCTTTCACTTTCGCGGTCAACGACGGAATGACTCCAGGTAGACGTTTTCGTTTTGTTATATATCCTGATCCAGACATATTGATTTTATTTATTTTTTCATCGGCCTTGCGTTTCAAGTTGGTGCCAACTTCTTTAAGACGTGCTTTTATTGAATCTTCCATAGGTCGCGCACTAACCATATCTGTCAATAACCCAACACCAGCACTTAATGCCTCTTTACCAACAGCTCGAACACCGCTAGATAGTAATGGTAAAACTGACCTAAACAGTCCCCCAAGAAAACTACCGATTCCATGTCCTTTTTGATAAGGCGCCCCTTTATATACCACCCCTATACCTGAACCAGCCTGATGAGAATAATACCGTTGATAAGGGCATGATATGTCGGAGCGTTCAAAATGCATTATAATTTTTTAAAATGTAGTTTAACACACACCGTTCCAAACTGAAATGGTATCTTTTGTCCGGTGCTCGACCTTATATCTATTTCGATGGTATCGAATTCTCTTCGCATTACTGATAAGTAATGTGGAGGTGAAAATACATGCATTTTATTCGCACCATAGATGTATTTTGAGGGATCTAATGGTATAACTCTTAGAAGAGGTGTCATTACATCACCTACAATTTGAGGTTCAACTATATCGCAGTAAACGAATAGTTGAGATGGTAACCCTAAATGTAAATTAGCTGGACATTTTGCTAAATTCTTTTCAACGAGATTTCTGTTTGGTTCAAATCCCAACTGTAAGCCTAGTTTAGGAGATAATGTCACAGATTTAATTGTTTCGTCTAATACAGAAACAGACACAAATTTGGATATATTATCGTAGCGGAATTTGATTTTTTCCCTTATGTTATTTAATGCTGATAAAATATGGTTAATATTATCATAGTTTGTGGCAGGTATATGAGTCTTATAATATACTGTGGATAGTTTGTCTTCATGGGGCATTTTCATGATTTTTGTTATGTAAATAACATTCTCATGATCTTGAACAGTAAACATGGTACATGGATATTGGAATTCAACGATTCCTACACACCATTCTCCTTCCAATATTATGGGTTTGGGTAATTTTGTTGAAAAAATTGATGTTTTGTTCTCAGGAAAGTATTCCATTGAACTATTGCTAAGTAAAGTTAAATAAAAATCCTTAATCATATTTTTTTCAAACTGGAAGCTAAAATCCAACTATTAAATTTGTTCGGATAACCTTTCCACTTAACTAACACTTGTTGTCTGCTGCCAGAGTAACGAGAACGAATTATTTTATCGATCTTGTGTTCAATGGTGGGGTCATAAATGACCTTTTGTAATTCTCGTTCATAAAACGTTCCTACTATCTCTTCACCATCTAAATCTTTAATAGTATAAACAGGCCACGGAGTACGTTCTATTATAGAAGAAATCACAAATATTTCATCGCTCCAATTAGATTCATAACCTTTTTGGAATACATGTTTATATTTGGTTATTCTAACATGATCACCGAGATGAAACATAGGTAGTATATTTTTTGATGATTTTCCAGATTTTTCATATAAATTACTCCAAACTGTCATTATATTATTAGAATTAACATCTGAAGGACACATTTTAATACTAGAATGAAAACTGTGATTGTAAGAGTGTATCAAATTCTGCAAAATATCAATATATTTATGTGTATTCTTGTGTGTAAAATAGCGCCACATCTTCATTTTTAGCGTTCTTTGAAATCTTTCTACAATACTTGCTTTGATGTCTGGATTATTTGTAGTATAGTAATTAATGTTTTTTGTTTTAAAATATCTTTGAACATCTTTTGATACGAATTCAGTGCCTTTATCAGATTGAATGTGTGTAGGTGTGGTACTAGCTTCATTAAATATACTATCGAAACACTTTTTTACGGTTTCAGAATTTTTCTTTTGCAAGGGTCTGGCATATGCATATTTGCTAAAAACATCAATAACACAAAGAATGTAATTGAAACCTTTATTATCTTTAGAATAAGTTCGCATGTCACTTAAATCGGCTTGCCAAAGTTCATTGAGATTAGAGAGAACGTATTTGTTTCGAGCGAATCTTCTATGTACTGGTTTATGGAGTGTATACGTAGATTGAGATTGCAACCAGTTTTTAACTTCTTCCTTTTTCATTTTACCTTTCATAGCTTTTGATAATTTGTCGATATTACTATATCCAGCGGGGTGTGATACATCATAATAAATTTGATTTATTTCTAATAAGGGGTCCATTTTTCCCAATCAATCTTTTTCTTAATTTTATTTGCGTGTTTAATTTCACTAGTTGGTGTCAAATATACCTCTGTGTTTTGTGGCGGTTGTTCTTCGATGTCTTTTTGAAGTTGAGCTATGTACTCACGTCTTTTTGGGTTGCCAATATATGTTAAAGGTATTTTCAAATCTTTTAACGCTTTAGCAAATTTTTCCCAACCGGGTGGGTCGTTGTTTTTCAATGGTCGCAGTGTATCGCTTATTAAATCGATAATGTTACTGTTAGGAATTACTTCATTATCCACAATCACTGTGCCAGCATCATTCCAATAAATTTTGTTTTTATTTAGCGACACCGAATTCAATAATAACTCACCTTTTTTTACATATGTTTTTGGTATTAAATTTAAAATTTGTTCTGTTGAATAGAAAGGTTTTTTTTCGAGTGTAAAATGTTCTTGTTGCTTCTGTTCATCACTCAGTGTCTGACTGACAACTACATCTTTATTCTTGATATCATTATTTATATTAAAATTTTTCCAGCTTTCAGATGTGGGTTTATTGTTATCGTCATTTAAAGTTATTATAGGGAGTTCAATGGGACGACGATCTTCTTCCATAAAGTGGAGATATCTTTGTAAAATTTGTAAGTATAATTTACACTTTTTTCGATCATCCATATTACTGCTGAGTATTTTTTCCATTTCGCTATCTAAACGAGAGGTAGGATTTTCATTTCTTTTTTGATTTAGCTTATCTATTAAACTTGGGTCAACTAACAGCATTTTTTTGGCGTGTTCCATTTTAAACCAGTCCACTTATCAATCCACTCAAAATAGAACCCAATATGATCGGAAGAAATGCACCACCTTTTTGAACTATTATATTCTTTCTTATTTTATTTGTACTTTTACGTACTAATTTTCGTAATAAGTTTTTGTATTTTTTTAGTTTATTCTTCGATTTTTCTTCAAGATTTATATTTCCTTGTAAAACATTATGAATACATTCACAAATAAAATTAATTTCGTTTTCGTTACACACTTTTAAAAGAGCTTGTTGATGTTTAGGTTTAAGCTTATAAAGAGCATTTAATAAGTGTTCATGCGTCTTTAAGCGTCGATCCATCATTTGCAAATGACGGGTATTTGTTGGTTTTTGACATATTTAAACTCTTTTGTGGGAATGTACACTGTAGGATGACCATCAGAAGGAAAGATCTTTGATTTAATTCGACACATATCAAAAGTGTCTTGTTTTAGATCTATCATCAAATAGCCATGTGCTTCTTTTGTAGCATCTCTGTATGAATCTTCTATGAATTTGCTATTTTCTGGTGATACTTGTCGCGCTAAGTAACGTATTTGAGTTTTATCACGTGGGTTTTTGAAATAAATGATGTAGTTTGAATTCAAAGAAATGTCTCTTTGTCCTTTACCTTGATGAAATAAATTTTGAGTAATGTAAAATACACTCAAGTTCCTATGATGACTACCTTTAGTAAATATGTCGACAATGCGACCATCAGATTCCCTCATAAGATCATCGATAATGATAAGGTTAGCTTCCTTTCCATCAAACATATTCATATCTGGTATACCCTGATAATAGTTTACATTTGGTACATCATATAAGGGTTGCATCTCATCAAAACACCAAGTAATTTGATGAAAAGTGGTGTTACACATATCATTAATGTATTTAATAAAGTTTGTTACAAAATTAGACTTTCCACACCCACTTGGACCTGCAACTATGGCAGTAAAAGGATGATAAAAGTGAAACATTTTTAAATGCACGTGTGAACTCGAAAAGCGCTTCGGATTGAATAAAACAAGAAGATACGATTGAATGTATTATATTGAATTTTTTTGTTTTACATACAAAGATTACATAATATTCAAATAGTTTGAAAAATGATCACATACAATTCAAAGATGTTTTCAAAAATATTACTGTAATAAAATTAATATAAATTAAATTTAATTTCCTACAGACATTCAAATTTGCATCTTAGTTTTCATGATACACAAAATAGTTGTCATAGTATCACAATAAAAAAAAAAAAGAAAGTACATAATAAAGACAGAACATTAAAATAACAAACATACACACACACACACATTAACATACATATTTTCGTTGTACAGAATTCATTGATAAAATCAAATGTCCTTTATTTTATAATGACCCCATGCAAGAGTATCTGTTGAATTCTCTATTAAATAACGTTTTGTGTCATTGTGTGATAAAGATATCTTATTGATTTTTTGTGTAAATATAGCATGTTTAATTGATTTGAATCTTATCATTTCACTGTATTGCGTTTTCTTTTCATATAAACATGATTTATAATCGCTGAGACAAAATTTTTTTGTGACACTTTTATTAATCCCTTTTGCTTTACATATACATTTATTTTGCACATCCATTGCATACATTTTAGAGCGAAGACCTACAAACTCTTTAAGAATTTTTCCGTTATTTTCGTCTTTAAGAAATCCTAACCGTTTTTTATTCAATAATGGTAAACCATATTCATTATTTGGTGGATAGTCTGACGTATCAAAGTAGTTGGCTAAATCAAGTTTTATATCAGCATAATAATTTTGCGTAAATATTTGATATATTAAACTATCGGTATCAGTATATAGTAATTTAATATTATCTTGATATTTCAATTTCATATAATCGTAATGGAAATCGTATAGTAATGTTTTCGATATATCTAAAATACAAAAACCGAGGTAAATTGGTTTATTATATAAAACGTTAGTTTTGTGTAATTGTATTGCAACTAAGCTCTCTGAGAATATAGATAAACTATGGAATTCTGGTCTTGCTATCAAAGATTGAGCACCTTGAGTTTTGCCACGATTTAACCAATGATTTATTAATTTGACATGAACTCGCTTTCTTACATTTTCCATTGTTTTACCAAAAACAGAATTATTCATAAGTTTAAAAAAATCTTTCTCAAAATCTGAAGTAGCTAATGATCGCATATGAGTGTTTAAGTCTATGTAACTTTTCAACCATGCAGATTGTTCAAATTTTAAAATTCTATGAATTTTAACTAATCTGAGACCATTTTTTAAACATTGTTTGAGGTTTCTATAATGAATGACGTAATTTTTTTTATCTTTTAAATTTGGAATCAGTTTCTTGTCTTTGCTGCTTCCTAAACATACGTTTTCTGGACAAAATGGAAAATCTGAATGAAAATCATGTAAAGTTTTTGAATATTCTAAATCTACTTCCAATATAAACCCATTTTTTGCATCATCGGCTATATTAAAATCTGTATCTATGTCGACCCATTCAAATTTGCCTGTCGGGAGACATTGGGACATAGCCCAACCATAAAGGTTATTTGCGTCTAAGTACATCAAAAATGAAGATGGTTTATTTGAATTGTATTCCGACATAAATATGTTATTTGCCACTGCATGTCTATTGCTGCATTGTGATATACCACCCCGAATATTATTTGCTATAAACGTAACCTTGTCGATATCTGTTAAGAGTTCCAAATTTATCTTGGTAAAATTTAACATAGCATCCCAACTTAAACCAGGTGCTGTATAATAGTGGGCAGGATCTAAACCGTATGTATTAAGACAGACATCCCTAAAATTTTCAAATATATCTGCTAACAACAATACATCTGTTTTTAAATACAGGTCTGAATATTCACCCATATTCTTACAATTAAAATGTTTCCACACGTTTTGGGCATGATGGTATTCACTTTCTGTAATGTGACTATCATTTAAAGAACTATAAAACTGATTGCGAGTGGGAAGAGAAGTTATTTTTAAAGAATCAAATGTTGTCATGTATTCGTATGGATATACACCTTTTCTTATTAAACGTTTAAAATCTTCTTCACATGGATATTTTAACTTGAGTTCACGAAATTGTTCGGGTAGTAAGTTCTGAGCTAATTTGTTAAGGCTACTTGACATAAATTTAAAAGAATCAAGAAATCGTAATTTTACAACTCTGTTGTTGATTTGTAAAACTTTAGAAAAAGAAATGTATTTTTCCTTGTTCTCAGGAATAAGTTCAATGTCACCTTTCTCGAAATCAAGACCATGCACTATGAAATGAGCGTCATAATTACTTAAATTATGTAAAAACACTGGTACAAAATTAGGAGCTTTGTATTTCTGAGAGCATACTCTATGAGCTACACCTTCATATACTCCAGTATGCCAATTGTAAGATACTGTGCTATCATTGTTTAATTTAGTAGCACAAATGTAACACGAATCACTTTGACTGATATTTATTTCATTTTCTTCAGTTAACGGTAAAGGTGATTTTACAAAAGAATTTTTTTTACAGATATTTTCTAAATCTGTGTTAATGAATTGCATAAATTTTAGTGCGCAATCTTGTCCTGTATAAGACCTATATACTGAAAGATTATCATCATACGAACATTTAACATAATACCCAAAACTATACGTTTCATGTTTTTGAATATTAACAGTTGAAGATTGATTTGGATTGTTAGAACAACTCTCTATTGGATTTAAAAATGCTTCAAAGTCAGCATACACAACGAATGGAACTCTTAATTTACGTTCATAGTTATTAAATGAAATTTGGTTTGATGGTATTAATTCATTAAACCAGTTTCTTTTGCTATCGCTTTCCGATGGTAAATTTGTGCACACATTGAAACAGTCGTTTTCTTGGTGTCGTTTTAAATTATGTAATGATGGAAAACTTAATAAACACCCATCACAAATATGAACTGCATGTTCAGAAGTCGATAACTGTTTAGATAATAATCTCGAGAGGTTTTTAATAAAACAGTAATGACCTTTAGAACCTTGAGATATATACAATAAGTTCAAGTGAGTAGTTTTTCGGCGTTTCGTAAAGTGTAATGGACCTACAACTTTATTTGATTTGCTTATTGAATCATATTGTAATCCAAAAACATTAATACTCATACTGTTCAATTTTTCAAACTTATGGATATCGTTAATTTTTATAGGAAACGATAGGTTATCAAATTTTAACTTATTTTTGTGTATTATATAAGATGATACCCTATTGGAACTATGAGTGACTGGAAATAATCCTGACAAAACTGCCCAACGAAAGCATTCGTGATCGTTATTTTGAACATTGATTATAGCTTTCTTGTGTTTTATGTCTAACGGTAGGTCTATGTATGAAGATCCACGCAATGGGTTAAATTTGTTGATATTCATATCCAAGTGATTTATTTTAACTAAACTCCATCCACTACCTTTTTTTTGAAAATTTGTCATTTTGTTTGTGATTTCGGTAATTATAGATGAGAAAATAATATCTTTATCATCACCTTGACAAACAAGATAGTTTGAAATTTGAAAATCAAAAATATTTTGTAGATTTTTAGTTTCTTGTGTGAAATCCGCATTGAGAATAAAATTAACTTTTACAACAGAATATTCTAAAATAGATCGTTCTAGTAATGTGTATATTATATTTTTAATATTTTGTAAAAATAATTCAGGTGATTCAAACTGCGTATCAGAAACTAAATTAGATTTCACTCGATATGTAATAATTCTATTACCAAAAGCAGTATCAATGAATTGAACATTAGGTAGATTATTATCTCTTCTAATTAAATTATTTTTATGTTTATTGCTCTTATAGTGACTGGTCATATATTTTTTTGACACATGTATGTGACACTCAGGACATTCAATTTTATCATTATGCTGTTCTGTACTTACATTTACAACGGTACCCAGCGATGATGTAGATGTTGAAGGAGCTTCAAGACGAATATTTTTTCTTCTATTTAACGGATCCTCTTCAAACAACTCAGTTGTCGCTAATCTTTTCCTTTTTCTGCTACCTTCTCCATTCTGCATAGATCTGATGAATAAGAAAACTGTTAAAAATTGTGATCTCACGTAATAAGCTTCTTACTATATTTCTATTCTTTAAATAGATACTAACATGTTTTGTTATTTACACTGAAAACAATATGCTTTCATTGATAATACACCATCAATATCATCCTCATCGGTATGAGTTTGCTGTAAGGTTCTATGACCACTACATGGTGTAAAATAAGGAGAAATATCAGGATCTCCCAACATTGACACTGGCAAAACATTTTGTATATACCAAAATCGTATGAAACGATGATATTTATTTAGAATAATATTTTTATCGAAACTAGTAATCTCACTCTGCGATAAACTAGAAATATCAAACGAGTGGTACATTTCGGTTGCACACTAATGTTAAAAATATAAACGGGAGAAACAAGTGGAATGATTGTGCAAAGATGTCCCAACCATTATAAATACTTGAATTGTATCCCCTCTTCGTGGATTCCCAAAACATGTTGCAACAAGTCTTAACATAATAAAAAATGTTATACTTACGTTTCAACTTGTCTTTGTTCCATTTTATCACAGAGCTCGTAAAGTTCTTTGTCGTATTGTGATGACATCAGGTCCATAGATTCAATGTTCTCGAGAAGTGCGACGAGTTCCATGTTGTGTAAATCACAGCTTGATATTGCATCCATCGTGAGCAATGTCTTCGTAGTACCTTCTTACTTTAATAAACACTACCCTAAACAATGCAATTTAACTTTAAACTATCCAAACAATTAATGAATGTTCGTAATAACTTTACAATCGTAAGCATGAGCATGAAAAACACTAAAAAGACTTATTACTATTTACATTAATACTTAGCAACAACACAAAGAGTTCTAGAATCAAAAACGAAGTAATCTGTTAAGCATGTAACTTAAAATAGTACAAAGTTAAAATACAATACAATGTAAATTAAATTAAAATAGGTATAGTTATTACAATAATAGTTTCTTAGAATAAAGTATATGACTAAAATTATGATTTTAAAACACTGATACGCACTGGCACTTTGTTCATTTCTCGTTGTCTATAAAATATTTAACACAATCGTCCTTACTCGCTAAGTGTTTGGTTATATTGTATACCGTGTCCTTGATAGATTGCAAGTTTTTGTCACTCTCGTTTTCCGCGTAATATTTAACCCGCACATCAGCATGTTTCCATTGTTCCGTCGGTGCGATGTTTTTTATTTTATTAACATCATACACCTCAATTTTTATGAGGTGTGATGCAGAACTGCTGTCATCGCTGTTTGTTTTTATGTATGAAACACCACCACTCGTCGCTCGACCAACACTAGATGATTTTTTTGTCGTTGTCTTCCTTTTCTTAGGTTTTTCGAAAAATTCGTCAATGTTGTTGCATTCCATGGATCTTTTGTTTGCTATTATCGCTTTTTTGACTTTAAAGGCGAGTGTACCTTCTTCATCACTAGGTTCATCTATATCTTCAGCATAATAGTAATTTTTGAAAGTATTTTCCGAAAACTGTAATAAAATGAAATAAAACTGTTAATAAAACAAATCGGTTAAGGAAGTATTATATGATAAATACTTATAGGTATGCGAAGTATAAATGTACACTAAAGTAACATTGATAATTTAATAAGAGATCAAATGTAACGAAAATAAAACTGTAAATAAAACAAATTGGTTAAGGAAGTATTGTATGATAAACACTTATAGGTATGTGAAATAAAATGCACTACAGTAACTTTGATAAATTAAATAAGAGATCAAATACAACTAAAATGCATTAACCCAGTGAACAACACATAACAAATACAATTAATAAAACATCTGGTTATAACAATTTTAGATCAAAGTATAAGAAGGTACTTACATTCATTTTATATCAGCTTCAGTATTTACTATTACACTGTTTTACTATCACTTCACTATTACCAACAACTGGAGATCACACTTCGAAGAGAGCACAGAGTGGAATACGATATCATGTGATTTTGAGTTTGGCTTTTATATGGAGAGCGAGTATTGTTTCCTTGCAGACAGGATCCAACATGTTCAACTTTCACTTTGAACGTTCCATTGAATACGTAACATCAGGAAATGGGAATAATAGGATCCGTAACTGTTTTTAAAAATAATGGACAGGCAATTAATCATTGACAATGAGAAGACCCGAAGGGTTTTACTTAGAATTTGAGAAACGTATGGTGTATTGTAACGATTGATTTATGTATTATAAACACTGCCCGTAATGCATAAAGGGTGAGTAATGGGTAATTGTAAACGGTTTTTAACTAGAAACACGAGTCCATAGGAATATGGAACAAAGACATTTGTATTCTTCAAATAAAAAGTAAAAAAGGGTCGCTGTTAGAAAGTAGAAATACAAAAGCACAACGAAACAAAGGGAAAAGGTACAAGCTTGAGAGGACCGTAAACCGTAACCATGCAACTCCAATTCGCGGTTTATATCTATCTCGCGGGTGATATTAAATGGATTCCGCGGATTAGTTCGCGGTTGGTATTAATGAAATCCGCGGAAAAATTCGCGGTAGGTATAAATCCGCGGAAAAATTCGCGGTAGGTATAAATCCGCGGAAAAATTCGCGGTAGGTATAAATCCGCGGAAAAATTCGCGGTAGGTATAAATCCGCGGAAAAATTCGCGGTAGGTATAAATCCGCGGAAAAATTCGCGGTAGGTATTAAATTAAATCCGCGGAAAAATTCGCGGTAGGTATTAATTTAATCCGCGGAACAATTCGCGGTAGGTATAAAGTTAATCCGCGGGTTAATTCGCGGATTGTACGCGCCGAAATTGGAGCAATCGAAATTATTGACGAACTAGGCCAGTGTGGCGCCAACCGGCCCCCGAACGTGCTCCAGAATCCGTCGAATCCCTTACTACTTATAGTGGCTGCCCTTGCTGTTCCCTCCCAAAAATCCACTCTGCATACAATATATTCATACCGAAATACTTTGTCCCCACAGGTCCCCACTCAAAACGTTTCTGATTTTAAAATATATAAAAAAAAACTTTTAACAAAAAAATTCAACCTCCGAAAACACTGAAAACAAAAAGTAATAAACATTTTATTTAACCTTAATAACTAATAAGTATACTCGATCATCGATGACTAATTTAAATTGAACATTGACATTTTCGTATGTTTTTTTCGTGTATTTATTTAGCTTAGCTTGCATTTTAAATTAGGCACCGACTCCAAATATACGTATATATATATTAGCTATTAAGGTTAAATTGAAAATGTTTATTATTTTTTCTCTTTTCAGTGTATTCGGCGGCTTAATTTTTTTGTTAAAAAGTTTTTATTTTATATTTTTTTGTGACTATAAACTACATGACTGCCTCGGCGGCGTAGTTGTATTACGGGACGACAGCAAAGCTGAGGTTTCGGGTTCAATCCCCGAGTCGGCCAGTGATTGGATTGAATTTTGCTACTCAATATCAGGTTGAGGTTAAAATGCCTCCTTAGTTCATTACTTTGTCGCCCGCTTTGCTACGGAGGGAAGTGGACAATTGATATTTCCAACTCCTCCCTATCTTTCTATTTGATTAATTTCCTTGCGGGATAAAGACAGACTAGTGTTCCCTGAGACTCGCCGAGCTTCACCGCTTGGTGTCATAAAATGCGTGCCATTATCGATCCTGGCTTACAGGAGTTGTAGTGGCGGGTGTGAGGGCGGGATAGTCTCTTACTCAATATCAGCCCCGTATCAGGAATTTGAGCCCGATATAGCGATAGACTCGCCCCCTATTACATCATGGGACGGAATACGCACCGCGAAAAGTGGGTGCATTAATTGCGCCTCTGCCAACACTTTCGAGGATAAATGGCGTGAGTGTGTGTGTATATGTATATATATATATATATATATATATATATATATACTAAATGCATATTAATATACAACTCAGCATTAAAATCTGTGAGTAAACAATAGATCACACCTTTTACCACCCTTACGGTAGATTTTTTCCAAATTTACATGGGACCAACTTCGAAGTATACCCTATCCAATAAAAAAAGAATTACTAAAATCAGGCTACTCTGTAAAAAGTTATGCGTGGGAGTACATAAAAAAATATACACGTTGCAATAAAATAAAAACCTTATGACATTCCTCTCTTTTTTTTCGTTGGTTGAAAAATACAACGATTTACAAAAAAAAAACATCAACATCGGAGATGTTCCTGAGAACTTCCGAATATTGCCTATTTTATATATTTATTCACGCGACTATAATTATTATTATAAATTGTGATTACTGATTTCCCATGCTAAGCTGTACTAAATCAAACACATGATTGCACATTGTATTATGAAATGAAATATATACATACAAAATGCTTTGTCCTGAATAACTGACTGACGGATCAACGCACGTAGAGACCTGAAACTTGGAAGTTGTATTTTGTATACAAAGGTAAAACATAGACATCCGATAAGAAAGCATTTTACGATATTCTACCAATATGGGGGTGAAAATGAGGAGTAAAGTTTGTATGGGACAACGTGATTCCTTAATCCAATCTACTTCAAATTTTGCATAAACTTTGTTTAACAGAATTGATGGAACACGTGTTTCGTATTTTATTGAAATTAATCCCCTAATGGGGTTAAAAAGAGGTAGAAAGTTATCTTTATATAAAAGCGAACGGTCATTCACTCACTCATTCACTCATCACAAAATCTCAGGAACTAAAAGCGCTAGGAGTCCAGATTTTGCATGGGGAGCCCCTGTGCACAATTTGGACGTAGGTGTTCACTAAGACGGGATTTTGCGAAATTCAACCCCTAAGGGGATAAAAAGGATTGTGTGCGGTAACCTCAAAAACTACCAAACAGATTTCTCTTGAAAGTGGTATGAAGATAGCTCCAGAACCTGGGAAGGTTTGAGACTACTTTTTATCCTTGGAAAATGTATAGCGGGACTTTTATCCAGAAAAAACTCTTCAGAGCTGGCGAAGCCGTGGACAAAAGCTATTAACAATATAAATGAAATAATTATTACGCTCTGAAAAACTACTGCATAGCACTAAACACTAAGTAACTGGCAAAATAAACAAAATTTGAATTCCAGTTGATTTAATATGAATAATTTCCTCCCTAAAATGTTTTTCTGTATTGATCCTGCTAATATTAATATTATAAACGCGAAAGTTTGTAAGAATGTATGGATGTATAGATATTTGGATGTATGGATGTTTGTTCCTCTTTCACGCAAAACCTACTGATTGGATTTCGATGAAATTTGGCACACGGGTAGATCATACCCTGGTTAATACATAGGCTACTTTTAATCCCGGGAAAATATAAACCGGGACTTTTATACCGGAAATACTTTTTAACGCGGGCGAGGCCGCGGGCAAAAACTAGTTAAAAATAAAACAGTTGCAGTCGGCCGCCATTGCCTATGCAATACCTACGTACTGATAGCGGTCTGACGTTAGTCTTGTAATATGATCGCTGCCGGATCGCTGCATACGTGATGCATTTTATAGAGTGACCAAGAGGTCCGATCCATAATACTAAATATAATTTTTTTGTGATAGTAGAATGAAGAAAAATACTTTTTGGTTCGCTACAAGATAACGGGAGTCCTTGCATAATATTGGTGCCTTGTTCTTCTAATACCTCATGTACGCTTGCCGCACACGTTCGGTTCCTAATTAGGTTTCCTGCTTAGACTAATAGTTTCCTGATCAGGAATTCAGATTCGGAAACCTGAATGCTCCGCTTATATAGAAAATGTTCAACAACGCGCACACGTTCCTGGATCTGAATTCCTGATCAGGAAACCTGATTAGGAAACCGAACGTGTTGGTACAAAAAACCGGACGTTTGCGCTAGTCACTCGGAATTCCGAATCTGAATTCCTGATCAGGAAACCTAATAAGGAAACCGAACGTGTGCGGCAAGCGTTAGACTATTGGCAAATCATTCCAAATAGCTTGGCGAATAAATTTATGACTTTCAATTATGAGTAACGAATGCACCCTAACAAGCCGATTACACACTACTTTTAGTGACTATTCATCTCTACTAGGCAAGCAGTTATCTAAATCAGGGACTAAACATATTACGTAAGTTATCATGAATGTTTTAAAAACCATAGTATTAATTCAGCATTAATATACATACGGATAAATCTTTTAACGTACCGGTTGGCGACGACCCGGCAACAGAGTGCCTCAAAAGTACGGAAGCGGTCTACGCCACGATAAAAATAAATAAGTGAATAATAATTAAATGAATCACAAACAACGGTCATATAGCAATAAAGATCATTCTATGAAAATTTATTGTGGACGCTCTATGTTCTTTGAAAAACAGTGTTTGCGTTAGCTCCATAAAACAAATATCTAGCTGTAACTGTTTGCTGCGAGGATGACCAGTATTGAGCCCTCCATTTGATTTTTGCCTTTATTAAATAGCATTAGGTTTTCTCACCTATTAGTCCGTGTAAAAATCTTTTTTCTGAGATAGAAATAGGTAGATAGGTACTCGATAATGCGCAAAAATAATGCGTAGCTTCTTGTTGCTGAAACAATTTTAATAAAAAATCGGATCAGTAGTTCTAATTATAATTATTATTATAGTTCCTATAACATTTACTTACAAAAAATACCATTTGTAAAATAAGAAATATCGATTAGCACCGATGCGTTTTTCACAATAAGGTCTTCAAAAATAGAACTAAACTATTTAAAATGAGAGGCAGTATCTTTCAGAAAAAGTCGACAATGCCTCCAGTTCTAAAGAAAGCATTCTCTTCATCAAAACATAAGGCGATAAGTATATGTAGGTATGTAGTTGCTCTACCACCATTCACGATATTAATACAGTGTGAATTAAAAATAATAACCGCCTCCGTCAAAGGGGTACGATAGTCAAAACACTTATACTTATCAGAAGTCCTAAAAAGTATAAAATGCATAGCTACTCTATATTGCACACTGCACTCTGATCGCCCGCCGCATGCACACTTTGTATGTATGAATGTGATGCCATTACACGTACAGCACTTTGTTTTATGTGCAACGTTCATGCCTAAACTCGCACAAACAAACATACATCTATACCTTATTATAGTTACTCATCGGTCGCTGTGAGTATTGTTTATGCATACTGGTGGTAGCACTCTCATATATGTAAGAGTCCGTCTGGGTGGGTACCACCGCAATGTCTATTGCTGCCGCCAAGTAGACATGGGCGCCGCGCCGGCGTTACGCCGCCGCGCAGAACCCGCGCGCCGCCGCCGCCGCCGCCTAACTTAATCGGCGTGGATTTTGTGAACACTTTTAATTTTTATTGTCAAATTTTATTAATGATTGGGTCTCAAATGTTATGACATTTGAGACCCAATCATTAATATAACAAACAAACTATATATGTATAGTTCGATGTAGACATAGGCGCCGAGTCGGAGTGGATTTGGAAAAAAAAAACAAATTTTCTTGTAAAATTTTAATCATAGTTGGTCAACTTGGGTTTTTTAAAGTGAAAAACAGAAAAATGACTATTAGCGTAAACGATTGTAAAAGGCACCTTGGCTACGGCCTCTGTGCTCACGCGCCCACACGCGGCTGCGCTCTTTCAAGCTTGCTGTCTAACCTAGAAGGTCCTGGCATCGCTTACCGGACTTTATGCCACGGAGTTATGTGATTCATGATCCTTTACAGCGGTCTTTTTTCGGCCGTAACCTTGCACCTCCAAATCCTTCTGCAATGCTCTCCAGCGGAATCCGCAGCAGACGATAAGGGTGTACCACACGGTCTTGTGCGTGACTTACTTGTTGGTTAGATACTGGCCTAGGATCTGGGCCCAAAAGCTCTAAGGCCACCTTCCACTGGCTCGAGGAAGCTTTCACACATGAGCAGCGTCCGGCTCCTAAATAGAGGCCAAGTGGGCTCCTTTCGGCGAAGTTGCCGTGGAGGATGTAGTCTCACACTGGAGACCCCGTCCTTAGTGCTCAGACGTTTTAGTAGTGCTCTCGGATTTCACCAAGGCGCAAAGCAACGATGGTCCAAATATCAACTGACAAATGTGCTCATCGGAGAACATTGTTTCGGAGAGTACCTGTGGCAGATCGTAGGTCATGTCTTTTCCTTGTGATAACTGCCCAACGGCGGTGTCTTACGTTCAGGTGCATGTGATCGTGTTTTACTGGTCCATGGTCGACAGGCGGAAGTTCTAGGTTGCAGTGGCCAACTTTTTCGGAGTAGTCCTCCAACAGAAAGAGAGTGCTAGGAGAGATCGATAAAGGGCCAATCCCCATGCCATCAAAGACGTTAGAGACTCCTGGTGGACAATTGACTGGTGTCTACTGACCTGTGAGTTGGGGGCGTTTAGGGAAGTCCACTACAGCATCCCCGGTCTGTCATAAAAGCCGACTAATAGGGGCTATCGGGCGATCGTGGGGTCTCCCGAACCCATCATAACCGTCCACTCGACATTTGAGGTTGCAATATACGGTCCAATATATAACCTAACACTTATTGGAGTTTTGGCTAGCCTTAATTAAGAGCATAGCGATATCGTGCCATTTAAAGGAGGAGGCCCCTCGCTGTCACTGTGTTGCTAACCAAGACCACAGCAAGAGATCTTAATGTTTGATGGCCTACGAGTACGAAGGTAGACCTCTTATCAAAAGAGATGGTGCAGAAACACGAACGGTCGGAATCCTCCCGCCAGTAGTAGAGGAATTTGAGGCATGAGGTGGAGAACTGAATATTACCCGTCCTTTCGATGGAGATTTGCGGATCAAATGTTTAGGCGCACATGACCATGGGATCATAAAGTCGTCCCTGATGCAACAAAGTGCTTTGGTATACATTTAGTATGCCGTGATAGTTTCTAATGGCGGCGCTAGACCAAAAGTGGACGTCGGTGAAATCGGGTTTGTGAGGCCTCTTTTATTTTCCACTCTTCTCTCGCCCGGGCCTAGCGGTGGCTCAGCCCGCGGTTGACAAAGGGCGCAAAGAAAAAGGTCACGTGCAAATTTCTGCCCCCGGAGCCCTGCGTTGGCTAAGGCCGCTACTGTCAAGAAGTAATATTTAAGTAAGTTTAGTAAGGCCGTCAGCGGTCGCCGAGGCCCAACGCACTAGTAGTTTTCATAGACGTAGGCATGGGTTTTCTTCACGGAGAAAGTGACTTCTTACTACCGCCCAGCCTTCAAGGGGGGCGACTGAGCGGTTATGCTGGGTTCACCGTGCCTTACGAACTATCGGGTGACCGCCCAACGTATGTACAACGCACGGCATAGAAACCAAGGCTCCGCGGCTCGCAACTATGTAAATAACACAAAACGAAAGACGGACAGCCCCATGCCGCCCGCCTTAGAACCCGGTGGCCCCTATTAGTTGCCTTTTACGACAGGCAGGGGATACCGTGGTGAATTCTTCAAACGTCCCCTCCTCCCCCCCATCTACAAGGCGGATGGAGCATGGGTCTAGAAGGGATTTTTATACCGATAGGTTAATTGGCTAGTGCTTCCAACTACCTGAACATGTAACTGACGAATTTATATGTGGCCTATATATTCAATATTCATTAAAATTCCACGCCGCCGGCGCTACGCCGCCGCCGACCAAAAATTACCAGCACGCCGCCGCCGGCTTTTTCCTAGGCGGCGCCCATGTCTACCGCCAAGCAGCAGTGTGCATGCACTGTTGTGTTTCGTTTGAAGAGCATTGTAGTCAGTGTAACTATAGGACATAATGAGACTTAACATCTTATGTCTCAGGATGACGAGCGCAGTGGAATGCCTCACAGTACTTTGTAACCCAAGGTGCTGGATGGTGTTTCTACTATTTATGGGTGGCCGTATCGCTTACCATCAGGCGAACAGCATGCTCGTCTCCTCATTCGATGCAATAAAAAAATGCATTTTAATTCATAAACAAAACAATGCTCCACTGCAACTGCCATGAGGTAAAATACAATTAAGATCAGAAAACATATTACCTAGGTATGTGTTTTGTTTTTCGACATGGCGACAACTTTTTATTTCTAAGAATTTATATAAATATCGTTTTGTATCTGCTATTATTACTTGACATTGGCGAAATCACCGATAGATAATAATCGGTGGAAGCAATAATTTAAAAGAAGAAATGCAATATGCATCGACATTTGCAGAAAAATGTTCGCTATTTACACATTGTGAGGGTCATAATAAACTAATTTAGTAACAAACAAAGTATAATTTAAAATACGAAACTGTATGCAATACTGCTGGTTTAAATGAATTAAATTAAAGAATTTTAGATAACTCGCGTTTGAGACTGGTGTGCCCCTTAGGCCTTGCAAATATACGAGGCCACATATCGAGCGCAGTCGCAAATGTTAGCCAATGTTTGCCGTGGTCAGTTGCTTATTATAATATGACGGGCATAATATAAAAATGTTGAGACCATTTGTCAATTACTATGCATAAAACTTTCAAAGTCTATTGGACGAACAAATATATGTATAAACAGTTACGTGAAGCTGACGACTTGTTTTTTTTATCAACATTTAAACCACTAAAACCGTATTTCTAAACAATAATTACACTATGTTCGATCTGCTTAAATCTTATGACACTTATTCCGATAACAAAACAGTTCATGCCGACTGGAATTTAGAACAAACCAACAATACCTAATCTACGGCTTCTTTCTTGAAATTGAAGTAGGTTACCTACAGAAACGCTTATATTTACCTTGATTTACGTATTGGAAATTTCCGAAGAAACAGGAGCAAAATCAAAAATCTGTAGCAAGGTCGTAGTTACCCGGGCAACCACTAGCACGTGCCGAGGCGGCTGGAGAAAACTCTGGAACTGTTCTCGGGAGCTACTATTGTTTACGTACATTTTGATCAATAAGAAAAATTGTTTTAACAAACCCTACTGTAATTAAGAGCGGACAGAGTTTTTATTTATTTAAATCGATGTAAATCGAAAATCGGCCCGATTTTTTTCTAAACACTTTTTTAAGGTTCTGTACCTCAAAAGGAAAAAGGGGAAACCTTATAGCATCACTTTGTTGTCCATCTGTCTGTTTCTCAACTCTTTTATTCTGGAAGGCGTAAATCTACGGTCTCTTTCAGCTGTGACAAAATGAGACTAATCAGTCAACTGCGATTAATAGATATGACCGTTTATGTGCGATATTTTTATTTTTTGCTATTTCGCAAGGGAATCAACACCTATAGGGTACTTATCGTTGACCTAGAATCACGAAATTTGGCAAGAAGCAAGGTCTTGCAGTACATGTAAAGAAAAAAAAGCAAATTTACTATTTTTTTTTTTTTAATTTGTTTAATTCATGTTGGCGCACTATTGAGCTTTTATACTTACGAATTACGGTAAGCAAGTCCAATTCGCACTTTTTTTTATATGGCGGCATTGCTAGAACTTACGAGTGATACAATTCGATAAGTGTTATATAAATTATGAAAATTTTAAGCGTCTTGTATGTTAGGTGCCTTTTTCTTACAGTTATAAGTACATAACACACACTCACACCTTATATCTTGGAAGAGGTAGGCAGAGGCGCAACTAGTTCACCGTCTTTTCGCCTTACGTATTCTGTCCCATATTGATCACAATTTTTTGACTCCGGGCTGACAGCGAATAGAAAAACCCAATATAACTTAGCCACACCACGGAATCGAACCCGAGACATCACCAGTGCAATTGTACCATAATACAACTACGCCACCGAGGCAGTCATGAATAGTCAAAGAACATATTAATAATATAATAAATGTGTACATCCTACTAATATTATAAAGGCGAAAGTTTGTAAGAATGTCTGGATGTATGGATGTATGGGTGTTTGTTCCTGTTTCACGCAAAAACTACTGAACGGATTTTGATGAAATTTGGCACACGGGTAGATCATGTCCTGGATTAACACATAGGCTACTTTTTATCCCGGGAAACATAAAGCGGGACTTTTATTCCGGAAAAACTTTTTAACGCGGGTGGAGCCGCGGGCAAAAGCTAGTATTAATTATTTTTCTAAATGCTGGGGTCACGATTCAAACAGATTTTTAACCTGAACGTCTATATACGGAACATAATAAGCGGACTTATATTATATAACAAAATATTCTAGGCATGCATCATTATCCTACTAATATTATAAAGGCGAAAGTTTGTAAGTATGTATGGATGTATGGATGTCTAGAATAACTAACAGATCCAGAGAACGAAATCACTCTGGCCATTCGCGAAAAGATCGAGCATAAAAAGCTCTTATACTCCACAAGACCACTGTACCGTCCTCGCCGCGGCGCCGTCGAGGAGCTCGTCGCGTTCCCCGTCACCCTGACCTCTCTTAGCAGTTCCGGCCCGCGTGCCGAAGACTACGAACACATGAATAGGATTAGGTTAAAACCATGTTTCCCCAAACGCTGATGTCTTATCCTCTCAGTGGCCGTCCTGAGCCGAGGTTCGTGACCCGTTTATGGGTCGCCCTCAGCGTGGTCGCTTAATTTTAAGGGTTGCGAGCGCCTTCTGCACTCACCCAAAAGACCGGTGTTATTTCATAAGCCGACCCTCGTCAGGCTAGAAAGAGTAATGTCAGGGACAAAAAAAAAGGATGTCTAGATGTATGGATGTTTGTTACTCTTTCAGGCAAAAACTACTCAACGGACTTCGATGAAATTTGGCACACGGGTAGAACATGTCCTGGATTAACACATAGGCTATATTTTATACCGGGAAAATTAAAATCTTGATTTTTATCCCGGCAAAATCTAGTAAGTCATAAAATTGTTCTTGAAACGTAGTCTGCATTGCAATTGTAACACTGTTGCTATCAAAACAAGCGGCAACAGCAGCGTGGCACTTGAGTGCACTTATAGCTATATTTAGCACATTATGAATAAACACAGTAGCTGTTATGATTCAAATGAAATACATTATTGATTTTATTATTAGGAGAATATTCTTAACCATTTGGGAAAGTTAATGAAACGAAACAATGGGACGGTTTCAGGTAGCTCTATTACTGATTAATGGCTACTGGAGAACTAATAAAGATTTTTTTTAATTAATCATTCTTATATGTTTAGTACATAGCGTTTATTGTAAGTCAAATTGAACAACCATGATGCAAATATCAGACACACGCGGATCTTTTAATAAGCAGTTGGGCTCTACGTAGAGTTCTGTGTATTAAGAACTTTCTATTTTATTTATATTCCAAATCATGAATATTGATAAAATATTTTTAAAGATCAAGTACCTATCTATAGTACTTTACTTATAGATATATACTATCAATATACCTTGGGTTTCTCAACTATACAAATAAATTATTTACAAATGAGTGTGTAAAAATATGTTTTTAAAAATAGCCCTTCAATTTTTAACTCATAACAATAATAATGAGGTAAAGTTCTTTTTATCACTTTTCAGTCTCAAGTAGAACGAAGTTGTATAGAAACCAATATTCATTGATGTATTAAAAATACATCAATGCCAATATTATACTTTGCACCACATGGTATTACACCAGCCACCTCGCCTGTTGCCTAGCAACCGCACGGGGAGCTCCTGCTCGCCCCGACGCCCCGGCTGCAATCGAAATCAAGTTCATCACGCGGAAACCCATTACACCATTCTAAACCATAAACATAGCACGATAAGTACGAAACTCACTTCACAAGTGCTTGCAACATTGTTGTGACCATCCTACTATACAATAATATTCGCTAGGAGAATTTAAGCTTTACGCCCTAGTGAATACGTGATAAAATTTAAAAAATACGGTATGAGTATATCGGCAGGTGCATAAAATTGCTTCATTTTCTCCCTATAATATAGTTGTGGATGTATAGAGAACGTGTATTGATTGAAGGTAGGACCTCTCCAGACAAAAACTACTAGAATAGAATTCATTTGTGATACGTGGAAAGGCGAAAGGTTACAGACAAGGCCGTACTGCTTATTTTTAAATTATTTCAACACAGAGCTTAGACTAACAGACTAACAACATAGAGGAACTTAATAATGTAAGCTACCAATGTTGTCTTATTATTTATGCAGACTTTTTATAAGCTACTTACGCAACTCAGTGAAATGTAGGATGTTGTGAATACATTCTCTATAACTTTTTACGAACAAAACTAGAATATTCTATTTTAAGAATATTATATACTCGTCAGCATGTTAATCGTCATTTTAGGTTTGCTTAGTCGTTTGGTTCGAGAAATTAACATTGATTTAGAAAAAATATTAGTTCACACTTTTTATTGAAAAGTACTTATGGAAACATAACGTAACGTAAGATGAACCGATTGCTGATTAGTATGACTACTCTTCCATGAGTTAAACTACTAAGTAGTTAGTAGTTTCAAAGAAACTTTGGAGTGATCTACAATTTACTATTATCCCGGCATAAAAGTCTATATTACTCGTCGTTAATGTAACTTTATATTGATGAAATAATTTTGAAACTATGTCCAGTAGTTTTTGAGTTTATCCGTTACAAACAAACCAAAAAATCACATCTTTCCTCTTTATAATATTAATTATACTATAGATTAGTATAGGTGAGGAAGCGGCGATAGCGTAATTGGGAGTGGCACGGACTGCCGAGACGAATGTCCGCAGTTTCAAAGCCCAAGGGCACACACCTCTGACTTTTCGAAAGTTGTACTGTGTATTCTTTGTTAATTATCGCTTGCTTTAACGGTGAAGGAAATCACCGTGAGGAAACCTGGTATACTTCAGAAGTTCTCTATAAGAATTTTGAAGGTGTATGAAGTCTTTTTTTTTTTCCTCTTCGGCGCAGTAGGGACGGCTGCGGGCTTCCTCTGACTCAAGTGTTTAAGTTGTCGTCCGCAACCGCCCCTGCGCGGTGCCGCTTAATGCAGCCCGACTACTCTTGTGGGGGGGGGGGGGCACACATACTATCTCGCGGCGGACAGTAACCGTGCCGACCGACCCAACCCCCCCTAGTCCCTATTAGTCGCCTTCTACGACAGGCAGGGGATACCGTGGTGGAATTCTTCAAACGCCCCTAAACCACAGGGCGGAGGTGTATGAAGTCTGCCAACCCGCACTAGGCCAGCGTGTTGGACCAAGGCTTAAACCCTCTCAGTAGTAGAAGACGAGGCCCTTGCCCAGCAGTGGGGAGTATGTAATACAGGGCTGGTAGTAGTAGTAGAGTAAGTAAGTCATTATTTAGGAATTATACATTTATTTACACTTTTCGTTCGTTTCCGTCTACTAGGTTTCATATAAAAAGTGTAGCCTATATACATACTTTAAAAAATCATGTCTGTCACCATTTTCTGATTATCAACCACTTCAAAATATAGGTCACAAAGTAATTATTCCTTCCTGGTGGTGAAAAAATCAAATGCTCAGTGAACTCTCAGTCCTCAGATAAGTAGTAGTATAATAATATATATAGTAGTAGCATAATGAATGTTATTGAAAAATATATTGTAACTAAATTTAATTGTATTTGAGCAATAATTTTAATTGTTGGTTTCTGGGTGTGGGTGCGCACTTCTACCGCACCGCGCCACCGTTTTCTTTGTTCTTGTTTACATGATACTGATATTTGTGGAAACTGTTGTGGATAATGTGTTGTTTAATCGTTTTTAATTTATAAGTGTTACGTTTTTCTGTAGTTTCCCAAATAAATTAAAAATAATATAGTACTGAACGTATCGAATTGAGAAAGTAAATTTTTTAAGTCGGTTAATAAATAAAATATAAAATAAATATTATGTTCCATTCAAGAGAACTCTACGATCGTATATTATTTGATTCAGATTACCAATATTTACTAACATCCCAATTTTGTTCAGACTGTCAGTCTCATTCAAAAAGTGACCATTCACTAAACAAGCTTTACAAAAGTGGTTCAACGACCGACCAATGTCACCTTTAGAACTAATGACAAGATAAGCCCCTTTCCCCCCAGTGACACGACACAGGCGTACCCCGCAGTGCCCTATTATCGCGCCACAGCTCACGGTGCACAGTACACATCACCATTATTATTATATAGATACCTACTGCAAGTTGTTTATCACAGTTGCATTCGCTCGCTTTATGCGTAATCGTTTATTTGTGTTGAATGTAGGAAACAAAGTAACTAATTAATTTCACTTATTGCTAACCCGAGCGTGATCTTTTATGTTATTTCTAGTTATATTTTGCAAATATCTTTCTACATAGATAATACGTAAAATATACTTAAGTACATAAATGGTATTAGTCAACTAATTGAGTACCTAAGTAAGTACTCATTTTTCGTTGGGGTCAATCACCTCGAGGTAGCCTGTCTGCCAAGCTGGTGAAATAAAAATATGGGAGCACCGAGCACGGGACCACTCACCACGGCAATACGCGTTTATTTCTTGTGGATAAGGTTGTTACAATATTACTAAAGACCAAATAATTTGCCATATAGGTACCTACCCACTTCGTCATTGTTGCGTTGTATATCGTTTATAACTAATAAGTAGGTATTTATGTAAGTACTTATAGATCATTTATTTCTTCTAAACTCAAAATATATATCTCTCATACTGTTAGACCTACTCATCTACCAAACGTAGGTCTATTATACTTAAGTACTTAGTCAAAGCAGTTTGTTGTATCTCATTAAACTAGTATAAGACAGCTAGCAATCAACCAGTTCTTAATTACAGTCATTCGACAAATGGCACTTCGTGCATAGGCATACAGTAATATTTTAAGTAAATATCCCTACGCACATGACACGATAAAAAACGTTACATCAGAGATGTTGTCTGTGATCTGTCTGGCTGTAGGTATAGCGCGCGGCGTGTGCGATGTTATCGTATACCTAGCTATTGTTAGGCAGCTCGTTACGTCGGCGCTCGGCACTCGGCAACGAGACAGAGTCGTTTCGGCAGGCACCTTCAAGCGATGTCGTTGACCGTGGTCAGGGACGAGCGAGCCCTGACCGTGTGCCGTCACGCCATTCGCCGCCACATTGCGAGCTTGGCCTAAATCATACTGACGTAATAGTTTCGTGGGTTTTATACACTTTGATGTAGAGTACACGTCTCCAAACATTATCTGAGGAAATATCTAGAAACTTAGTAGGTACCTACTAAATAAATTATGCGACATGCATACCTCTTTCAATATTTAAATGATTGTGGTTACGGCTAATAGAGTGAATATAGCAGGCGGTGTATTTTAATACTACAGGTACGTAATGTTTATTGATAAGTATAGCATTCGGTAGTACCTACAAGTTCGATGTAAGTTATCATTCCCATTCATCCACTGATCCACGTAATCCTAATGCTACAACAAGGCACAAGCATCAAGTTTTTAAAAACGCTTGGATAGTGGATACCATTTACGCGCTTGGGAGTGTTCTTAATGTGTGTTCCGGACAGGCAAACATGGCAGACCTGGACGTGGAAGTTGTGTCGGCTATTGCGTTTGGCTTGAGATATATTTAATCAAAATATAAACAAAACCAAAGGAAGCGAGAAGTTCGGCAGAGAAGATTGTAGATTTTAGCACCCGTTCGGCGCGAGCTCCTGAGCGACACTAAACACGCACCAACATATAAATACGCTGCAATAGCTTGCCGTAGGCTTCTTTTGATCTCTGTTCGATAAATAGCCCGGATCAGCAACAAGCTCACACAAGCCAAGCCAAACACCCCGTTCACATTGTGTTTGTGGACATTTGTCGAGACTTGCCAAGCGTGTAAACGTAATATGTGATCCAGTTGGCACAGTCACCTAGAGCCAGCATGATTATTATTATGTTGACAAAGACAAGTACCTATAACTGCAACATTGTGTTCAGTTATAAAATCACGGTGCATGCAACGTGACACGACATCGTCACACCTCGACCGCAGGGCACACCACGCCGCGCCGCATCATAATATACAAGACACACACACCATCACACATATACTTATATTAATTTGTAACAATAAACGGTTTTAAATACGGGTTCCACATTATTTTATTCAAAACTATAAATTCCGGTACAAAACCAGCCAGCAGCAAACTAGTTTTCGCACGCGAATCGCTTGGGTCCTTTTGAATTTTAATAGTCTAAGAACTTGATTTTATTTCAAGATGTTAACTAAGCTACATGGACTGCCAAAGATTGAAATGTTTATTAATTAGTTAGTAACAGTTACAAAATAAAGCTGCACACTAAATTTAGTACCTACTTTGTTAGTGGTAGAGTTATCGTAGTGTCATTCCATAGCATGAATGGGACAGCTGGACTGTGCTAGAACTATTGTTCAATGTAAAAGGTGCAGAATTACTGGGGCGCGGCGTCTTATATAGAGTTTCCAACAGCGGATGTCAGAGGACTTATTCTCAAATCTCATCTACAATTTTCCCTACTCTGCCTTCGTTTATGGGCCGAGGAAGTTACTAACGTGAGACCTTCTGTTCGTCTTAATTCATTAGTAAAATCTTAGTCTAAGGTAAAATCATAATACTGTCATTTTTTTAAATATACCATGATTTTATTCCGCTTTATGTAAAAAAAATAATTAATTGGGTGATTGAATAATTTACTTCATTATACCTACCTGTCGCTGTGACTAGCTGGGTGAATACCTATTTTATCTTTTCTTGATATCTCAAAGCATTTGACACATCAATTACTTGGTAATGAACCTTATACAAGCAATAGCTTGAGTCGAATGTAACCACATAGATGTGCAGATAACGATTTTGTACCATTGATGTATTAAAAAATACATCAATGTTTTATACCTATAATAATTGTAGTGACTTGTGGCCAACTGGATAATCTACACACCTATCACAATTTCTGGGGTTGTTAGGGAAACAAAAGACGAACATTGATTTTCATATTTATTACATCAAATAATATCAACATGCGTTTCTTTCCCACAAGTAACAACTATATTTACAATTTCAAAGAAGCGGACATAATATGATGCCATATTACACATGATTTCCTATCTTACGTCACAACCCTTGCGTCCCTTCTTTAATGAACAAAAATATTGCATTACAGAGATAATAATTATTGTATAGCCACTACCGCTCAAAAGAAATGTTAAAAAAATATTATAATTGCATAATCTAAATCAATATTATATTTTAGCAATACCAATAAACCCAAAACAATGTTTACATGTTTTGTTTTTATTAGTTCGTATTATCAATTTTCGTAAGATAAAAAGTAATAATATTTTATTTAACAAGAACTGCTAACACTGAAGCATTTTAAAAGTTAACGGGACACCTTTAACTCTTGACTAATCAAGTTTGTTTTTATTTGTCAAGACAATGACCTCAGAATCCGAAACGTGACGCAATACTTAGGATCAAAGCGGTGCACGATAAAAAATCAAGCACTTTTGAACGGTAGTTAAATTCATACTAAATATTAAAGGAATACCATATTCAATCTTTCATTAATTAAAATTAACCAAAGTATCCAACATACCTTTTGTGTATGATAATATATTAGGATCATATAAACAGATTTGATCACCGATACGAAAATTATGAATCAACACTAGAGGAATGGTCTCCTAAGATACATAAATACATTTTTAAATACGTGATAATTATTATTAGTAAAGTAATGCTCAATAAATAACTACTACAAAGAACACTTTAATTTTTTTACGTAAATATCCGATAGTAATTGCATGAATATTGCGTTATTCCAAGAAAACACTATATTAAAAAATAATCTTATTAAATGAAGCTTCTAGTTCATGGTGATGACACGCCACAGTACACTGAAACATCTAACAATTTCATACATTGATGTATGATTTCATATTAAATTATCTATAATATGACGCAAGCAGTAAAATTATTGGAAATTGGAATTTAACGCAGTGTGTGGGCCTTGCGTCGTTACAAGGCACAAGCAAGCAAACAGTTGTAATGCACCATATATTGTTAGCGATTATTTGAGTTATATTGAGAATTTGAGACTGGCTCAACATTTTAGATATTGAAAGCTACTGTGAGAAGTCAACTCTTAAAGGGAATGTGTTTGGGACAAAAAGGTTTACGGGATTATACGCAGATGTAACTTATAACGATGCAAGTTGTGTTAACACTCAATATTTTAGTGCAGATCGAACTCTTGAAACGACAGGGACAGGTTCGTGTATATAGTTAAATTTATCAGGGGCTCGACTGATAGCCAGTCAAGCAATGGTACTAATAACATGGTGAGCCGTCAGTGACGTATGGCAGGGAGTAGTGACTCACTGCGAAGCAACTATCATAATTATTTAAAGACAGAAGAGCTACCGTTCATTTCGCTAAATGATGCTAGTAACATGCGAGTTTGCTATGGTCAAGAATGGAGAATGACAAATAATATGTTCACTATAATATGTATATGTTCAATAGCGAATGAAGTTATTCGGATACGCGATGCTAACATAGGATAGTTACCTGCAATCTGCATAACACGGTCTCTGGAGTGTACATACCTTCATTGAAGTTACTGACCATGCTCACTCGTAAGTTAGCTCGCTAGTTCGCAATTTAACGACAACCATTACATTAATTAATTCATTTACACGGATACTAGCATTTACATGTATTGTAATAAGTTTTTCATTCAATTTGAATCTCATTTCCGAATGAAAAAATATTTTATTCTTGAAAGGCTCCTAGAAAATTGTTCACCTTACATGAATAAGCCTATATTAGGTATAAATAACTTCAATTGAGCATAGGACGGTCACGCAATTAAATGTTTCATTCATATTTTCCTATTACACGCCTACTATGATATTAGGTACCCACATCAATATTATAAGTACTGTAACACCTGATATTTTGCAATGCAATGCGAACATTGAATACGTGAATTAAATATAGACAAAAGCCGCTAAGAGTTTGTACTAGCAATTTTACGAACAATTTTTCCTTCACATGAGGAATACTGTTAAAACGACTATTACTTGTAGGATTTATGATATTATTTAACAATGTATTTTGACAACAACGAGAACATCGATTGAGTAAACACACACTAAGTTTATGTATTAAATATAAAGATATCGACCACATTAATTCGTTACAGGAAAATTACAAATATTTTTGATTTACCATATTGCAATATAAATGAAAAATCTACCTGTTTTTGATAATGTAACTAAATAAAGTTTTCCATTTGGATAATGAAGTACTAATAACATAAATATGTGCCTACATTGTATACAAAACGAATTAATTGGTTACAAAAAGTAATTACGCGGTATGTACTAAATGCCTCATGGCCCTCATGCCTATTACCTGTATCATTTTTAAACGATGTATAACATTGTGGTATTTTAGTGATTCAAATATTTCGTCTCAGTAAGAAGCACATTTAATTTTCTTTAGTATAAGCTTTGATGTATATTTTTAATCAGAGTATAAACTAAAGCTTATGACAACATTGTCACCGACCAGAACAATACTTCTATGATGGCCTTTATAAGACTGATTTTGGATCCCAATTTTATGGTGTACGATAACTGTTATTAGCAAAGTAACTGTGGATAAAATAATAATATATTAACGGTATAGTCCGCGAAAATTTAAATGATTCTGCAAACATATAACAAATTATAATTGATCGATTGATTTAAATGTGCAGCGTACCTATATCCAATATTTGTCAAGATCAAGTCATTCACAACTTTAACTCTATAAATTGCCATATAAACCTTATGAAAGTTTACAAAATCTGTACTTTATTATTGATCCGTCAAAAAGATAGATAACGCTTAATTTAACCTTTAGCATTACATAGATAAGGGAGCTAGATTTATCTAATTTATATTATTATATGATTTCAATGGTAACAAATAGTGTTATCATGGATATTGAAAATTACCGTGAACAAGAAATCCTTCGGAAAGTAGGTTGGTTACACATAGCTTTCCATAAATTATTATAAGTCCAGGTTTTGGATTTCTTTATAATTATATTATTTTATTTCTACCTACACTCTTAGAAATATATTTAGAAATATCAGCTTTTTAGTACTTAACAAAACTTAATTAAATATTTTTTAAATGACTATGGCTTGTGGCCCTCAATACAACTAATGATTTAGGCTGCGATGTAGTCTTTTCAAGTAAAAAAAAATACGATTTCATTTCACATAAAGTTTGCAGCATCGCGGTTGTATTCTAACTTACAATTCACTTAATGAACTTCACATTTTCATTACCAACTAATTTACCCTGCCAGTAGCACAAAATGTACTCCTATCAAAACAATATTGTCATTATGATATCTTAACTTTAAGTTTGAAATTTGAATACAAGATTCTCGCAGGAGGGGTGAGAATGAAATAAAGATGTCATTTCGCGAGCCATGAGATTATCGCTTTCACTTGATGCTAATTAAATTATCTAATGCATGATCAATTTCAAAAACAAGATTTTACTGTTATGTGTGTAGCTTTACAGACTTACAAGAACATTAATAGTATACAATACCAACATACAATAGTCCTAAGCAATTCCGATAGTAGGTGTTTAAGGTAAAACTTATATGTTGTACGAACTAATAGTTACATGAAAGCTCGGGCTTAATGATTTTTTTATTAAGGCTAAGATATTCCAAGACACCCTATTTTTGAATAAATTTGAAACAATAAAATAATCAATATTTAGATCCAAAAAAATACTTTATTTTGATAATTATTTTTTATTATTCTATGGCTCAAAACACGATACTTACAACTTCTCTCGACCATAAATAATTACGAAAACTGAAAAAATTTGGATAACTTTTCTAGTTTATTTATATTTTATAGTAAATTTCTCAAAATAAGAGTAGGTGTGTAACGAGAAAAATCTGCCCACCTCTTTTTGTTGTTGTTTGTCTAATTACATTCGTTCTGGCCACACCGGTCTTTAGGGTGAACGCAGAAGGCGCTCGCAACCCTTTGAATTAAGTAACCATGCTGAGGGCAACCCACTAACGGGTTACGAACCTCGGCTCAGGACGACCACTGAGAGAGGATGAGACATGAACGATTAGGGAAAGATTGGTTTTTAGGCCTAATCCTATTAATTCGTTTCATTGTCATCGGCGCGCGGGCCGGAACTGCTAGGGGGGTCAGGGGGCGACGGGGAACGCGGCGAGGACGGAACTGCGGTCTTGTGGAGTGTTGGAGTTCCAAGAACTCGTTCTTACTGCGGATGGTCAGAGTGAGTTCGTCCTCTGGATCGGTTAATACGGAACGCGGCCGTCTCGATTTGGCGCGGTCGAATGGAGTATATATTGACGCTTTACTGACTAACGAACCTCTTTATTTTTTATACGATATTATAATGAAAAGTACGCCTGGTGTTTTCGGTGAGCCCGACCCTTGGGTTTTTGCGTTTTAGTGTTAAATTAAGCCGTAAATTTGCGTAATTCCCAGAATACATTATGTTTGTAGCAGCACATAGACGCAATTTTTTTAGTAATCTTGATTCGTGGTACATAAAGTACCGTGCTGTAAATGTCAGGTTGGTCCGGCTATCAATAAGTGCTTTGTAGTTACATGTATATAAAAGTGGTACATTGAAAATAATATATCTGCAAAAAGAAGTACATTCGACTGATATAAAGTGTCCCAAAGCATTAGTCGGACCAGCCTGACATACACCTAAGCGTCGGAGATTCTACCCTTATGGAGTTTAAACTACATACACTGTAGGCCAGCAGATATAACAAATGACACATTCTCAAATTTAATTAAACATCTGCAGATTGAGAACTTTTACCCAGCTGATGACAAAATTTTCGCCACGGAATAATAATTTGAGATTTTTAATTTATTCAGCTACTTATTTGGCTGACTGTACCTACTTGAGTGGAATAATTGAAACTACCTATAAAAAAGCTTTATTTTGGTCTCCCCTGGACCAACAGCGGAAATTTGCCCAGCCGCGCGATTGAAGCGCGTGGAGGATAGCCTAGCTGGGAATGGACCGGTCTGCCGAGACAATGTCCGGAGGTTCAAAACCCAAGGCACACATGACACACCTCTAACTTTTCGAAGTTACATGTGTATTGTTTATAAATTATTGTTGGCTTTGACGGTGAAGGAAAATATCGTGAGGAAACCTACATACCTGAGAATTCTCCATAACAGTTTCGAGGGTATGTGGAGTCTGCCAATCCGCACTAAGTCAGCGTGGAGGACCAAGGCCTAACCCCTCTCGGTAGTAGAGGAGACGCGTGCTCAGCAGTGGGCAGTATTTAATACAGGGCTGATTGTATTGTATTGAGTTTGAATTGATACAAACGCGCGACAACGTCGCTACTGCATATATACAAAAGCGCAACTTGAAATTGTGGCATTCACTTGTACCGAAGTTGCGTCGGGATAGCTGCGCAGCTGCATCGCATCTATATCGCTATTGAAGCGCGACAGCATCACGATTGTAGCGATATAGAATCGTTGACGAGCGCAAATGTGAACTGCCAGTGACAGCATCGCAACCGTTTTGCGAACGACCTCCCTAATCACGGTCACATGTTGGTAATTTTTACATTGTAGCGCATTATAGTGTTTCTTGTACGCCCCTTTACCCCGTCAATAGCGATTTCTACTAGCGAAAAAACTAAATTATCTTAAATTTCCAAATATATTTTTATTTTCAATCTGGATCATTGTATACTACTCCAAACAAAATAAAAGCCATCTGTATTTTCGACATTGCTAACTTATTATGAGGTTCTAGGGTCAAATAAGTGTAACAATAATTAAAAATAAATTCTTTCATTGAAACTAAACTATTATAACGGATTTTATCGCGGCTTTTTATTTAATTTTTTTCCCGACGTTTCCGTAGTTTCTTTTTTCCCGGCTTTTCAGCACTTTGTGGTCACGGGGCGGACTGAGGTGTAGGTGACGCGAAAAATTAGTTAACCGGACCGCGAACAATGGCTAACATTTTAAAATTGTATAAAGCCTTCGAAACGTCGGGCGAAAAATAAAATAAAAAACCGAGATAAAATCCGTTATAATAGTTTAATTTCAATGCCTAACATTCGCGTGAACATAAGGAATCATTATAAATTGTTTCGATTGATTAACATAAAAAAATATTATATGTTTAAAATTATAAAATTTTAATTTAATAAAAAAAATAATTTTGCTAGAAACATAGTCTTTCACAAAAATCGACCATTAGTAAATAAACTCAAGACGATCAATGTCCTATGATTTTCTCTAATATCGAGCATGTTCTCCTCTATTTCAAACACAAGGTTGTAACCGTGAAAGTACCTATGCTTTCAATCAGATAACGAACTGGTTTTATGGAATTACTCCCACTTTCTTTAAGCACAATTATGAGCTGAGTTTTCGTTATTTACGGGTTGGTCCGTCTCTCGGACTTTTCCATTCAAGTTCCCAAATGTGTCCTATTGGATTTAGATTTGGAACATTCGGAGGCCAAGGTAATACTATTATACTTGTATAACAGCTTCGTGTAGAGCTTCCCTGCTACTTCTGGAAGCATATGCTCGAGCATTTTCGTGCATCTGCTTAAATCTTACACTTACTTGCAAATGGCACCACAAGGAGTCTTATGACCGCCTCAATGTACCGTGGAGCTGTTATTGTGCCCTCGTTTAAAATTACAAGCTCGATTCTGCCCAATAGGCTAATGACTCCTACACCCATAGGCGTATATAAGGGGATGTAATCCCCCTAGCTTACAATAAACCACGCCACTAACCGATGACATTTTGGGGATCCGGACCTCCCCCCCCCTCCTTAGCTACATGTCACAGTGTCATGCAAGCCCCCCCCCCCCCCCCAAGCTATAGCCAAGCCCATGCCTACACCATTACAATATTGGGTCCCCCAAAGCCGTCACTTTCGTGTATAAATGTGATTAAAAATTGCGATGCGACCATCACTACAAAAAACAATTCTTTGCACTCATCTGAAGTATTTAATAAGCTCAAACCCTCATGTTCCAATCCAGATACTGCCTTGCAAATTTTTATCGGTTTGTTCGATGAGCACTTGTCAGTGGAGTCCTCACTAATTGTCTTTTGGAGAACTGTTGGTCTTTATGCTAACGATTTTTATATGGTTTGATAACTAATACGAGTTTGTCGTAATACGACATATGTATACTATGTATACGAGTAAACGTATTTGAAAAGACCGGGCGGTGACTACGCTTTCTTTGCGCACAGCGTATGGTACCAGCACTCGTGGCTGTGGTTGCTCTAATCCTGTCGAATTTCTGTCTTTTTATGACTCTTCGAATCTCTCGAAATCGATTCCACACATTTTGAATCGCTATTCTTGAAACAAAACAGCTGTAGCAACCAAATGTTATGAATGGCCGTCTTGAAGCAATGTTATGGCTCAAGACGTGGTAGCAACACGTCCGTATGGCGTCGCATTCTCAGCATTGTTATTTAATAATCCAAATTCAACCAGTCTATTATTAAACATAAACTGCCCATTGCGGATTTGAAAAGTTAAATGAATTTTAGAACACAGAAAAAGAGGGCAAAATCATATAAAATATAACCACTGGGCTTTACTTTGTTTTGAGTAGTATAAGCTAGAAAAATATTAAAGTCATTTTCAATATCATTTTAATAGCAACAACAATTTATCTCTATTGCATGAACATAATTAGGTTTTTTATATGCCTCAAATAACCATCAAGACATGTTATTTATGTGAATAGATATAAAACTTCACAGCAAACAATACCTATAGATACAAGAACATTGCAACAAAAACAATGTGACATATCACATACCAGTGTAATTTAAATGATGAATTGGTATTACTCAAATTATGTTTAGATAAATAATAATGCATTGATGTATTAAAAAACCCTACATCAATGTAATAATGTCAATTTTTATGTATATTACGTTACATAAGCTACCATGTTGTTAATTTAAGACATAGGTGATCAAATAGTTGTAAGTTCTTTAAAAGTAGTACAAATGGTTCACGATTAAGAAATAATTTATATTTGATTATGAAAGCACAAAACAGTTATTTTAGTTCGCCGAAATTGCAATGATATTTAAATGTTTTACAGTATTGTTGCTAACAGTTATTATGGAATGAAGTTAATCATTTAAGTGTAAAAAGCCGTAACACTGAATTATACTATGTGTAATATTGATGAGAACTAGCTGTGAAAATACTGATATATATATTACAAAGAGGCATTTATTATGGGTCAAGATTCTATTACCAGTCTCAATTCTATATGTCAATAATTGGACCCAACATGCCATTGCATTACATGATTTGGCATTTGTTATTCTAATTTTGGCACAAATATCCAAAAATGTACTTCAGACACAACTGAAATGAATAAATGATAAAAAATATTCTTCAATTAAATTACGAATGGAATTAGGTGTTAACAAAATATATTTTTAAATATATCAGAAAATAAAATGATCAAGCATTCAAATTATGGCTTTACATAATAAACCACAAGATAACTATTTAATACATAAATAATATGAATATATAATAGTTATTTCGTTACCTATCTACTGCCATACTAAGCTCAAAAGCTGTATATCAAAAAATATCGTAAACATGATTTTTATGGAATTAGCTTAAAAAATGCAAATGGATAGAAAAATATCTTAGTTTGACCTCAAATCACAGAGTGAAAAGAAAGCTATATTTACAAAACTTCATTTTTTTGAAACTAGCGTTCCATGACATACTGCTTTTGCGCTTAGCACTGCAGTATAATACAATATATAATTACACAATGTAAAATAATAAAAGAAATATAAACTTGCTTCTTCATAGAATATGTCTAACTACTCAGATTAAATTCATTATTACAGCTGCATATAAGAAAAGAAAATATTGAACTGTTTGGGAATGAGTAATATATATTTTTTCCCCTGTATTCCTTTAATATAAACAATTTCGATAAATACAAAACTCAGTACCTTTTTTCAGCTCTTATTTCATACAAGTTACAATATTTTTGTATGTGGATTTTGCCATTAGTTAGTAAGATTTATTTATATAAGTATTGCATTTGTTTTAATCAGTCAAAGCTTTGGTGGGTTGCTTGATAGATAACAAAGCATGTGTATGACAAAGTTTTTAAATCATAATAAAAAATATTTTACTCAGTCCCATACAACAAAATTCTATAGTAAAAATTAGATTAGGAGCCAATTCACATTTTACTACTAGGAATTTTTTTGAATGAATAATCAAGTTGTTCAATTCAATGTACAAACATACATTTACCATTGTACAAATATATGTTTAACTCACAATTTTTTGTATATTTGTTAAACCCTTGGTGACTTATTTTAGTATGGCATTGGCAAGATTGGATATTATACACTATTTCATGGATAACACCGTCATGTTCATACATGATGAAAATGAATAATGATCAAACTTAACATGAAGCTGAAACCTAAACATTAACATACCTAATGAAGTCCATCAACTATATTAAGCTCACTTAGGATGATGATAAGTAAGCTTGCATTTTTATGACATGCATCACAGCATTTGTCATCACAAAACAGTCATTTGTTTAAAGGTACCACACCTGCATAATTATTAACCAGTCCAAATGTGAATTACAAAATAATCTTAGGAACATAAATCACAAACACGGACACAGATAAATATTAACTATGCCTTTTCAAGTATTCATTGTCGTCATCACAATCAGATTTTTTTCTTTTTCGTGAGTCAAACCTTATCCCTGTGTCTTGAACAACTTTTTCACTACTTTTGATTGCAGAAATAATGTTTTCTTTTGAAGGTGGAACAAGTTTCAGCTCATCTAAATTCTCAGTGGAGGATGGCTTCACTAAATGCATTACAATTCTTTCTAATCTCTTTGGATGTTCTACCGGTACATCATCAGTAGATAGCAATTTATCATTTTGCTGTTTATCTAAATCTACAATAACTGAATACTTCCTTTTCATTTCCTCCATCATTTTTTTTCCATAATCCTCACCAATCACACTGTTGACACATACAAAACTTTGAACTTTTTTAGTGTCTCTGTCAATTTCTAAGAAACCACGAGTTCTCATGTATATAAAGTGGCCTGAGCGAGACATCAGTCTATAATAAGATTCACCAAATTCTCTGCTATCATCATACATTTGCCTCAAGACACAGATCACCCAGCGAACATCTTCTTTATGCATGAAGAAGAATGCAGATGTGCCTGTGACCTCTTCAGTCATGTAACCAGCTGCCAGTGATATGCTCTGATCACATTGTACTATGCGGCCATCAATCAAATGGCGGGTCCAGTACTCTGAATATGCTGTTGGTGGTAAGATTCGAGCTGGCAAGTTGCTCGACAATACATGGATCATACCAATGAAGACAAAATCATTACCACTGGATGAAAATGTCTTATTGACTCTGACCCGCTGCCTCCTTATTGTCTGTTCGTCTTGAACACCATTTGCAGTAGCTTTGTCCGATCTCCTTAACACTCCGTCAATGCGACATCGTTCATAGCGAGGTGGGTCTGATCTTGCTCCTGACCTCATGACGCGGATATGGAAATTGTGGTGCTGTTCAAACAGTCTCTTATCACAACCTGTTTGTAATTCAGCAGGATAAATGTGGTGACGAAGAATTTCATGATCCCTCTCATGAACATATTTATAAAAGTCCTGACCCAATAAATCTACATGACAGTAGCCTAATTTCTCCTGAATATTTGGCGATACAATAAACAAACGGCCTCGACATGTCACACCAAACATTACTCCCCCTATGAGATCAAAAAACTTAAGGAAACCTGGAGACCAAGTTTCGATATGGCAACATTTAATGGTATCGCCAAAAACATGCTCATTACGGAGTTTGTTCGCAGCCAGTCTCAATACGCTGGTCTTGTCAACTTTTCTTTGGGAATGGACGACGTCGGAGAGTAGAGACGTAATTTGTGAGATGTGCGCATTGTACTGACTCCGTCGCTGCTTCTCTGCTATGATACGCATCTCACGATCACTTGCTTTACAGGTAGGAATTTCTGGAGACCGCGAATCTGAAGAAGAGTCACCACAGCTGCCGGCTTGAAGATCATAACTTAAGGCGGTTGACGGTACACTCAGAGGCATATAATCTGCCGATTGGCCGGCGACTCCCATTTGACTGTTCATCGCAGTATACATTCCAAGACGTGTACCTGATCCGTCAGAAGAGGTCATTCTGGCGACCAATACCACTTTTCGCAAACAACGTCCTTGTTTGATATCATTCCAAACCAATAGGTATGCAACCTTGATGTGATAAGCACTTCACAATATATAATCATATATACTATTATAACTGCTTTAAAACTAATACAACGTAATTAAACGATTCCATATCAATGGAAATAGCACAATTTTCCACAATTTAATGTTTTTGATCGCTTTACAGCACTGTCACGGTGGTGCCAACAACGAACTAACAAAAAGAAGGCATTCGGCAATTCACAAGCAGGGCTGCCAATAGCTATTTCCTCAATTCCCCAAAAATCTAAGCAATAATTACCCAAATGCGGGGAAATTTATAATAAGATGAAGTAGACCCAACAAAACCCAACGCAAAAACATCCCGGTGTCGGGGGGGGGGGGGGGGTGCATACGCCAACCTATAGATCCGCTCGTGATACTTACAAATAGTCGCTAACAGTCGATTTTATAGTTTTATCTTTCATCTAGCAAGAATATCCGAAAAGTCATTTTTCAATACTTTTGGTATAAGTATACATTCCCAACGTTTTGCCCGCATACAACTAATCTCCACACCAATCAACTTGGGATTCCCCGCAATTTGGGGGATTCCCCACAAATCGGCAACGTTGCTCACAAGTCACAGCTGGCATAAGTGATGAGAGATGTTTTGTACAATAAAATTGATTAAAAAGTAGCCAAGTCGATTACATTTTTTTGAATACGAACAATTATTGAATTATAGTTTCCTAAAAACACATTCGAACTTAAAGTATTTGAAGCTACAAGTTGGTACTTTATTTTATTGAACCTTTAGCTCGTTAATTATGTCTTGACCGGTAAATGAATTAGGTCGAAAAGAGCTCCTGCGAATAAACGATTAACTCGACTAACTAACTCATGCTAATTCGTGGTCACGCACTGGTCCATTTTAGTTTGTTACTTTACTCGCAAAAAAGTATCTTTACTAACTACTACACTCATTAATTTTATACTAGATTTTTACTCGTAACTCCGCCCGCGTGAATGAGATTTCCGGGTTAAGGCGTTATATTATGTTCCCGGGATAAAGTATAGCCACAGACTACTCAGAAGAACTACGTTATTATAGCCTAAGTTACTTGCTGATAATGTAGCTTTATATTGGTGAATTTTTTTTTTAAATCGGTCTAATAGTATTGTTTATTGGTCCAGAAAGACACGAAAGGAGACGGGTGAAATTGGACTTGACCTTACACTTTTGTAACGTTATTTGTCCAAAATGCACGAAAGGAGACGGGCGAAATTGGGCTTGACCTTACAGTTATGAAACATATAAGAATATTCTTCTTCAATTTTTTTTCTCCCATTTAAAAATACGAGATTGTATTACAATGGGGAAAACAAAATCAACTATATTATAAATAACGACTTTCTGTATCCGGATCATCAGCTAGCTAAATAGCTGTCCTGTACAATGTTGCTAGTTATTAACACGAATTTAGTAGTATCGATTTAAAACTTATTTCGTCTCGGAATTTTTGAATTTATTTCATCTACGTTCATGTTATATACAAATAAAAAGAATACTATTGACATATAAACTAATAATATTAATTAATCTCTGGAAAGGTTTTTGTTCAGCAGTGCACTTTAAAGGTTGAAAAAAAAAGAAGAATAACATAATATTTGAAAAATTTAATACTGTTCGGTTTTATTTTATTTTACTGGTAGCTCTGTACAGCGCTGCCGACGTAATGTCAAATTGAAATTCATATTAGTATAGCAGATGGCTCATTTACACTGTGGCTTCGCACGTCGCCTCGTGGCTTGTATCGTGTTCGCTTCGCAGCTCACGTGTTTAGAGTTTTTGTTTATATTCTCGCGGTGGGTTCATTTGTTTCAGGCGAACGCAGCGAGTCACGAGGCCAGGCCCGTGGCAAGTTGCGAGCGCACTATTTACAGTCTCGTCTCGTGGTTCACCTTGCGACTCGTCTCGCCACTCGCGCGAGAATTTAAGAACCATTATATAAATATAAACATATTAGTCTTCGTCCAAAGAGAATATATCCACTATGTTATCCTCATTGATCCCGTGTGATAAGTTCAATTCCTTTATTAACTAAGCCAGCTGCTGACTAATCAATCCAGCAATCCAATGTCAACGATTAAGTGATGTAAACATCTTATGACAAAAGTTTTGTAAAAAGTTATTAACAGAAAAATGATTTTGACGCTATACTCTGTAGCAATTATTTTGCCACTACCATTGTATAGACTGATTTTTTTTTCTCTTGGAAATAGTTCTATTATACGTTTAATATAACAGTCCGGTCATTCGAGTTTACATTAATTCCCAACAAGCTGGATTTTAGTACAGACCTTAAATAGGTCATTACAAATGCTATGTCAAACGTCCCCATTGATTCCGCTTGTGCGTTGTTTTTTAACCGAGGTTAAAGGTCCTAAGTTTTAGTTTCTTGCGTATATCTGTGAAATGGTGAGAGCTATCGGAAAATGATTCAGAGAATGTTTATAGATCGTAAAATTGTTTACAAAAAAGTATTAATACTTTTTTCTTACAAAGCACCATTCACGAGTTATCGGGATTTCAGACCATAGGAAAGTCGTATTTTTAATTTTATCTGTTTTATTTAATCACATATTTGAACACCACCTCTGAGGTAGTGTACTTGGCGCTTTTTAACGTGGTTTCCCCAGTAGGAACACTTCACAATACCGGGTGGAAGGGAAACGCTCTCTATACCGGAATGGTAAGAGAGAAGATCCGTAACATTAACGAAAAACTATATTCATTTGCAAAGCTAAGCGACAATACTTACGATTTTAGTATTTCCGTAATTCATGCGCGCGCAATGTAAAGCGTACAAAGAACTGGGCGGCCGTCGCGCTGCGCCGGGACCGGTTCGCGGTCGTTAACCCGTCAGCTGATGTACGTGTTTCTTTACGATTTTTTTGAAATATTGACCTTTTTTACTATGTTTTTCAGAATAATAGTTTGATTTATCTATCCATACGTGAAGCTGTACAGAAATTTGAGAAAATCCTACTAAAATTGTAACAATGCGATCGCGATTTTTTTAGTGCCATCACGCCAGGAATCACCGATACTATCACCTGTATTCGTTTCCGAGAGCGTTTCCCTTCCACCCGGTATATATTACGAACGAGAAAAACTTAATAGGACAATATCTATCTATATATATAAAAAAAGAATTGCTGTTCGTTAATCTCGCTAAAACTCAAAAACGGCAAGACCGATTTAAATAATTATTAGATTGTTTTGTTTGAGACAGTTCAGGGTAGGTTTATGAGGAAAAAAAATTGAAAAGTTTAGAAGATCAGCAGGAAATCGAAAATTCTAAATGAAAACCTTGTATGAAAATCGCTACTTCTTATTACTTTGTAACGGATTTTTTCGTGAAATTATTAAGTATTAAGTCTTATTTATTGAGTTGTATTTCTATAAAATGCTATATTTTAGTTTAAAATACTTTATTGCCATCGGTCCTTGATAAGTATGCCAAATTTCGATTTAATCCGACGTTTTGAAGTGGGTCAAAATCATATTCAAAGTGTAAGTTACATACATACATACGTCTGAAGCTAATAAAGTGTTAAATAAAAAAAACTACTGCGAATTCGAACTTCGACTTTAGACTACTTCGAACAGTCGGCGACTTGAATCACCATCTGGCAACACTGGTGTCAACTGTCATTTATAAATATAGTGCGTTTCAATTTATTTTACCGATGGTGTGAATTGGCACTGATTGGCACCCCTGTCTTACGAGATGGTAGACATTGTGAAAAAAATTCCCATTTCAGTTTTTAAAAATGGGGCTACCAGAGCATCATTGTATTTCCTTGAATAAAGCACTAAATCAAAAATAATAAACAATAATTGTATCACATCAATTAATGGTAATGCTTTTTACAGGATAACCTGCTGAAGCAATTGTGACTGCTGATATGATATAAGAAATCAATAACATTTTTGATGCTCTCAATAGCGATACCCCTAACCAGCATATATTTTTTGCGATCGATTCGATCGATTTAAATATTGAAGTATCAATATTTTGTTTCACCTGTATGAATATATAAAAGAATATAGAAACTATAGACTATGTTTATAACTTAGCTTAGCATTTTATACAACAGGTGTGGTCAAAAAATCAATAGCTAAAATTCTTCAGCATAAAAAGTTCTATTTCTTTTAAATATTTCATTTTATTGTAAATGTTTGTTAATTAAACATTGTGATACGTGTTTAAAGAGACAACAAAGGTCATAAATAAAGATAAAGCCTAATTATTTTTGTTTATCTCATTTATAAATTAGTAAGAAATTTAAGTTTTGTTAATTAAGCAAAACTACATAGATTATGCTTTATGCTAACATAACATTTCTTACTAGTTTAAAACTATCCCTTACAATGTATTCCAACTAATTTAAAAAAGCATGTCGAAGATTTGAATTTGGCGCTAATTAATTTCTAGGGGCCTGCACTAGGTGGCACAACCGGCCTTTTGTAGTGACAACATGGACCTAACAAATAAACAGGACTGCGCACTGATGGCCAAAAAACGGTCCGAGCGAGAAGTTCGCTATAAGGTAATTGCGTCCTTGTCTAGTAGGTTGACCATTATTTTATTATTGTCAACGCAATAAATATTTACTTTATTGTTTTGCATATTTTATACAACTAATAAAGTACATCCGTAAAATTTCAAATGTGTTCAATAAATTATTTGTATAAGAAGGGGAAAATGCTTATTATATATCACGTGCGATCTGTTCAACTTCACATAATCCGAAACAATAAAATATGGTGGGCGATTTTTATAAAAAATAAGCAATAAAGAAATATATAAAATAAAACATCGTTATATTGGTAATATTTTTTATTTACACCAGTTACTAAAAAAAACAAGTTTTACACGTACATGCAACTCCATATCAATGTGCAAATTGTGGCAAAAATAATCTACACGTACTAAAAACCAGCAGCGTCCCTTTCGCAGTTGCCAAAAAGACTCCTACTTTCCTACTAATATTATAAAGGCGAAAGTTTGTAAGTATGTCTGGATGTGTGTTACTCTTTCACGCAAAAACGGCTGAACGGATTTCGATGAAATTTGGCACACGGGTAGATCATGTCCTGGATTAACACATAGACTACATTTTATTCCGGGAAAATTTTTAGCGGGACTTTTATCCCGGAAAAAACTTTTTAACGCGGGCGGAGCTGCGTGAGAAATCTAGTACATTATACTATTAATTTCTAAAGAAATTTGTTTGTTGGAGATAATCTTTGTAATAGGAATTTAACTAACAGACAAAGAAAAAAACCGAAAAGTTTGTAGGACCATACCATTTATAGACGAATAATAAAACCATCTGTTTAGCAATTGCTAAAAAGGATAGTTTTATGCAATTTTTGTCTCAATCCAATTTTGATGCCTAGCGCATTAGCTGTTTGTAGCCTAGAGTGGTGGGACAATCGGAAAATCGGAAATAACAATTGGCTATTGATTTTACTAGTTGCATCTCATGGTGTTCTTCTACATTAAAAGTTTGCAAAGGGTGTGGAGGATTTATAAGTTTGCACAATTTTGTATAAAAGAGTTGTGTGAGGATCATAATAATTCTTTTTCTTTCTACCGACTTTTGGGATTTTGACGTAACCACAAAAATGTTTTCAGTTTCTTTTAAGACTTCGAATGCGAATTTAGAAACATATAATAATCCACCTTTATCTATGAATGCTGTAAATGCCGAAAATTTATTAACATCAATAAAATAATCGTGGTCAATATTCTTTTCTTTCAGTAAAACAGCATGACAAAATTTACACGTCAATCTATCAATTATTTTTCTGACTACGAATCCGGCTATATAATAAAGAATGTTATTTTTATATTCCGACAGAACCGAGTTTTCTAAATTTTGAATTAGGGCAGCAAACTGTAGAGAATCTTCTTTTGTATCGCTAGATGTTGGAAGTAAGCTTCTTTTTGGAGTTCTAAATTCTAAAATGGGAGTTAACTCGAACGAATCGTCCGTACAATTCGAATTTATAGATGGTTTTATACTATTTCTATACATTAGTTTTCTCATTCTATATCTAAATTCTAATGCACTTGAATTATTATTACCACGCCCTTGAGCTCTTATACAAGAGAAAAACATTTCTAAATTATCTTGAGAGCATTTATAGGGTAAAAAATATTTTAGAGCCATTTTACTAGATAAGAGATCAACTGCTAAACCTTCAAAGGAATATGTATCAATAATTAAACCTAAAACAGACATTTTACGGCGGTGTTGTATTAAATTTCGGTCATTAATTTGTAATTCCATCAAATATTCCCTAGTATCCTTTAAAATATTTGTCCAGTAATCTTTATTAGATAGACGCAATGGAGATTTAAAACCTGTGGCTCTTGGATCCGTAGCATTAAAAATGTCAAATATTCTGTCGCACGTTTTTATGAATGTGACGGTGGCTTCACTTCCTCTGAATTTCAAATCACCGCTTGCTCTTAAAATGTCGATCGCGTTCGCAACTGAACTGCTCAGTAATTGCGTCGCTAATCTGACGTTCATTTTTTTGTTAAAAAAATTAATATGCCCATCACACAATTTATTGGCCAATCTTAAGCCTTCTGCTTTTTGCAATTCATGTAAACTACGGACATAATCAAATTTTATTGGCATTTTTTTATGAGATAAGTTTGTTTCCGCAAAAACGTTACGAGCTAACTTTAACATGTGAGGGGGATCAAATATGCAATGAACATTAATATTTTTCGTAGGATGCTTAAATGAAGTTTTCATAGGGCTCTTAAAAAAATTACAACCCAATATCTCGTAAGTTGACAAATTGACATTTGTTCCATCACATGTCAGTGACCTGACTGTGATATTTATTTCACCTAACAGCCTTATAGCTGTTAAAATTAACTGAGCCTGAATATTCGCTGGTATGGTTTTATTTATAAAAAAATATCCTATAGGACACTTCATTTTTTTTTGGAATGATACTATTTGAAATACTAACACATCCCCTGCCAACGTTTCTGAATCAACTGTGACAATGCCACCATAGTCTAAGTAGCCCCAATATTTGTCACCATGTTTGTCGTACGTTAATTCGGACCTTATTGCCATCGAATCAAATATTAAAGCAACATCACGCAGATTCTCGTCAACATCTGCTTTAATTTTTAAAAATTCAAACACTTCCGTCATAAATCCGACATTACAATTATTCGATGCTAAGTTTTTCGCAAAGTTGCAGGATGAGGAAGTACAATGTAATTGCGTAAGAAATTATACGCTTTTGATGAATAATAATATAATGAAAGAGAAAATTGTCTGACATCGTCGTTATATCTAATACCTTTATTGTTTTTAATAAATTCCAAATTATTATGAATATTCAAAAAATTATTATTCATCATTGACTTTACCTCATCAAAATTATTGCCACATTTTTTTTTTATAGAAATTAATAGTTGTTTAAAAGTATCTATTTTAATTTTCTTTCTACGCAGCTTTTGACCACGAATTTTGACTTTTCTTTTTAAATTTATTGCTTCTGGGGTGGAAGTTCTCTTTGTTTGTACAGCTGCATTTTTATACTGGGACTTAGTACATAGTTGTAATGTATCTTTGGATGTTCCAGCTTGCGGCTCAATGTTTTCTTTTTCATTGTATAAAGAAGGTATGTTAGTCTGAAACATATATATAATTAATATTGAGAGGCAGCGTGATGTTTATTTTACATAAAACATAAATTGGGGGCTGTAACTTACCTCTCTTATATCAAATCTCGGTTTTTTAACATGTGGTTCATCAGTGATAGCATCAGGCTTCTTATGAGTTTCAATTGGCATAATGTTCTTTCCACTAGCTTGAATTGTCAATTGTGAAAGAATGTTAATATTGCCTTCTTCAAGCTGGAAAAATATTGTCAAGATATATACTCCGAATTACATACAACCGAATCCCATTAGCAAGTAGTATAATATAAGAGAAATAAGCTTAAGGGATCTTACCACAAAAGGAAAAATAGATGGGACAGCGCTTTTCTTTAATGTTCGTCGTACGGTGTGATTAAGAAAATCGTCTGGTTTGAAATGATAGCTGCACACTACTGAATATTTTTTGACATTTCCCGGTAACACCGCTAGCCACTCTTGTCTACGTTTTGAATCTGTTGGTATCCTGAAAATATAAAGTTGTATACTTAATGGCACTAATTACACCCATCAGTAACATACATAGTCTTGGCCCCCCACTAAGATCGAGTTATGTGTCATGGGTATCAGAAACTACGAGAGATTTTTACGTTTCACAAATACCCAGACTCGAAACAAATAGCTGTGGATTATACAAACTTATTTTATTCCTATGCGGGGATCGAACCCACGGAATTTTATTTCACAGCTGGCATCTAACGAATTGCGCCACGGAGGCTGAAAATTTAAAGAAAATCAAAATGATCATTTCGGGTCTCCTATTTCAAAACCTTATTAGTGTAATAGAATTTTCATTACATTATCACAATAAAAATTAAAACACAAATCCCATGATATTGATTGTTACATTTTTTTAAATATCACAACAGGTAAATTGCGATTTATTTACATTTTGTTTCTATTTTCCTACACAAAATGTGGACAGCATATTAAAGCCGTAATGTAAACAAACAAAATTACTTACCTATGAAACGAAATTGCCGAATTGGGGCGAAATTCATTATGGCATGAATTAACACAACAACTTTGCACCATTTTAAAATTAAAATAGCTTCTCCAAGTAAAGATTTTGCATGGTATTTTGGATTCAGCTGTAACATAACCTCTTATGAAGATGTTGACAATTTAGTAGTGTTGCCAATAATGATTATACAAGTCTACTATATTGTTAGTAGAAATATGGTAGAAACAATTATGAGTTTCGAAAAATGACAGAAAAATTACTTATGAATTATAAACTTATTTAACGCTCAATTATTTAATATTGTAGGTAGGAAATCACGCTTTAAAATAATATTTGAATTTTAGAGAGTAGATTGTACTTTCTACTAAGTTAAAAGAAGATTTAATTGGTATACTTAGACAGAGATAGCCTTACCTTGTGCCAGAGCAAGAAAGTTAGGACCGAAATTCGCTTGGTTATAAGAGCAGTTGAATACAGTTTTTATGCATCCGGCACAAGGTTTATATTTGCACATACGTTATTGTTAAGTGCGCGATCTTGTTATTTTATTATATCTATGAGTGACAATTAATTTTATTCATATGAAGTTGTCAATCAGTGCTGCCAGATTAGGCGACTTTTCGCCATTTAGGCTATCTTGAAGAGTGTCGGGGCGACCAAAAATTGTGAATGGCGACCGGTCGCCGTTTAGGCTACGCGAATGGTGATTAGTCGCCAATTTAGGCTACTTCGAAATGTTCGTGTTTTATGCATTGTTTTTGTCAAATTTGAGGATATTTATAGCTGTGAGGATACGAAACATGTACTCAGATCCCCCTTACACACAATTATTGAAAACTGGGACCTTTTTTTATCTCTCCGCGTCCCCACACAAGTGGGTGACTTAAGGCTACTTAAAATTTTCGCCACGTTGGACTACTATAAATTTAAAATTAGGGAGGTTTTTTTTGCTCCGTCACCTCTCCATATACGAAGAGGCGACTTTAGCCGATCAAGCCTCGCTCGGTTACATTGGCCCGGGACGTCATCTGTCAACAAGGGAAAATCGACCTTATAAGCACCCATGTAAATAATTTGTGGTCGGATCGGTTAAGCGCGCATTAGACGCTCACACAAATGGCATTCAATTCCATTACTCATGACTGACGGATGATTTATGAAAACAAAGTGACAATACACTATCACTCAAAATTCTCTTCAGTCATACGCAAGATTTTGCGGAGAACACATGTTTTCCCTCGTTTTGGTATGAATACTTGTAAAATAAAAGGGAATTGAGATTAAAAACGTGTAACAAGAAGGCGTTAGGTAAAATATTGATTGAAAAAGATAGTTTTATAGCCATACTTTTGTTTTACCCACCTTTTATTAGCGGCCACGCCCGTTTGATTTTTTTTATCCGGAATAAAAGTTATATATATTTTCCAGGGATAAAGGTAGCCTATGTGTTATTCTGTACTATAATCTATCTTTGTGCCAAATTTCATTCGATCTGGATGTTTAGCCGTTCTGGTGTGATTGAGAACAAAAAGCATCAGCAATTATTATATTAGTACCTATAGATAAATTTAGTTTGAAATACGAGATACAAAAGTATGACAACAATTTTTTTATTATCTTATTGGATAAAATTATCTAATAAGATAATAAAGAAAAAGTACCCTATAGTACTGAGGAGTAATGTCCATATACACATATCCATATACACTCACGCCTTTTATCCCTGAAGGGGTAGGCAGAGGCGCAACTAGTGCACCCACTTTTCGCCATTATTCCGTCCCATGATGTGATAGGGGGCGAGCCTATCGCCATATCGGGCACAAATTCCAGACTCCGAGCTGATACTGAATAGAAAAACTCAATATCACTTTGCCCGACCCGGGGATCGAACCCGAGACCTCAGCATTGCAGTCGTACCGTAATACAACTACGCCACCGAGGCAGTCTGAGGAGAAATGTATCTTCTTATTAGTGAAAGAATTTACAAAATGAAACAAATCTTTCCTCTTTATAACATTGGTATAGACTAACTATTAAAGATTCGTGGTATACCACAACTCAGGGATTGTTTCAAAACTTAAAATGAAATTTTTCTGCGACTGTCGGAGAAGGTAATTGGCCGCGCGGGTGCGCCAGCGCCTCTCCGACTCAACACAATATGTCCCACTCCACCGCTGTCCGCGCGCTGACTGACATTTGCGGGACGAAATGCCATTAGACGATAGCGCAAAAGTCATGACTGATGGTTGCGCGACGGGCATATCAAAAAGTTCAGATATTCGTCACTCAACCGTCAATCACCACATTAGACGATAGGTTATTCGTCACTCACGGACGTGACTGTGGTAAAACGGACAGCAAAACCTACTGTCTAATGCGCGCTTAACCTCTCGAGCCCCGACCGGCCCAATCGGGCCGGTCTGACAGCTTGTCAAACTCGATATGTGTGCGTGTTGACGCGCCTTATGTGTGTGCGTGTAGGTCGATTTTCGCGTGTTGACAGACACGCGAAAAATTGCGCTTGCGCCAGTGTGGCCAGCGCTATGTACGCAAGAGGTTAAGGCTACTTCACGATGAATTTTCGGCGACTTCAACCATCAAACATCTGGCAACACTGTTGTCAATTGTCATTCTTCTCCTAGAGTAATAGTGTTCTGTGTTCGTGTGTGTCCGTCAAAGAGCATTATAATACTACGGAAAATTGGTTTTATTTGAAATTTAAATACCTATTATCATTAGATGTCTTGTTATAAAAATACGTGAATCTTCTTATCTTAGAAATGATTACACAATATTTTAACCTGCAATGAACAAAAATACATAAATGCACGGTGCATAAAAGTTCACAAATAACACCGAACCGGTTTAGAAATCTCAAATTTTTGTTTAGAATAACAGGACTTGTAGTTTTTTTTTATTCAAGATGTGGTTAATGGTGAAAAATATAATATTAAGTTTATTAATAACTAATTCCATCATCGCCGAAAACGGTAGGTATTTCGTTATCAGATGACATTGATGCTGCATCTGAAAACAACGTAAAGCTATTACGTTTATGTTTATACAATAATTTAATTATACTATTTACTATGTTTGAATACTTCCAAAAATCGTACAAAAATGTAGATGTACACAAACATTGCACACTAGTTAACCAATGATAAAGCTATAAAAAAGTCCAAAAATTCTGATATTTTTATAATTTCAAAAATCGCGCCTAATAAGTTTTTACTAATAACTCTCTGTTTTATATTACTCAAGCCTGCAATGGTTCTTCTTAAAATATCTCAGTAAATGACTTACCCATGGCATGAAGAAGAACTATTTGAATATTTTTTGGGTTTTCAAATTAAATGTACCTAATCATTTTAAAAATTCTCCACAAGTAGGTATTACTAGACTTATTCCTGTATTAACAAATGCAACTCAATTTCGCCCTAATGTGCAATATCAGTTAAGATTGTCTAATTAATAGTCCGTATTTAATAAACCAATATGAACATCAACTAAATTGTTACCTTACAATATGTGATGGATTTGACAGCTAAGTTTTGTTTGTGTAGCAGTGCTAGCTGACAACAATCTCTGAAATGACAGCTTGAGCTTGGTTTATTAAATAGATTAAACTGTTTATGTCTATATTGAATGTCTATTTGAGATTTCTCAAATATGAGATTGATTAGTTATTACCACCCTTAATTTCTAATTTCAGTATTATATTTTGTACTATATTTATACTATTGTTGGTATTAAAAAATGTTGAGTGGGGGCTTTGGGATTCTGCAGATGCAATATGTTATTGTGATTACTTATTTTAAATTAGTTTAGTCAAGTCAAATTGTTTTCGTGCACTATTAAGATACAGTGGAGCATCGATTCTCCCAACTTTGATCAAACAAACAACTGCTTATCGAAACTACTAAGAAGCAAACCTACTTGTGGGTCAGGTAGGCATATACCTGACCCGCAAGTAGGTTTGCTTCTGCTGACAAATATTGAAGCTTTTTAAGTGTTAATCATAGCTGCGTGTACATGTGCTTGTGTTTTTTATTAATTCCTATTTGCAATTAAAGATTAAATGTAAATATGGTTTTCATAAACCTGTACAAAAATATATATGGCTGAATTGATGCAGTTTGAATATGCAAAAAAAAATGATGTTCTGAACACTCATGCCCCTCAATTATCTATTGATACTGATCATCGGATAATCTATGCTTTACTGTACTGTTAATTTTATATATTACTAGTAAACTAAGCAGTTAATAATATTATAAAATATTTTTATGTTACTTGTTACAATTGAGTAGTCTGCCAGTTTAAGATTGTAATATAATTTCAAAAGTTATAGCTCACTATAATTTTAATTAATATTTTTTTAGTTGGTGATGAATGTACTACAAGCTTAAGTACTATTGATGGCATATGTTCATTAGTTTCTGAATGTCCCGCAGCAATGAGGTGAGTTTAATTTCATTGTTACTGAGTCCATTTTATCATCCATATATCAACTTAGAAACGTAACTAATATTCACATGCATATTGCATGAAGTGGACGATAGCCTAGTAAGTAAAGTTGAAAATTTATGTCATAACTAGTAGTGCTCGCGGGTCCGCCCGCGTGAAAAAGTTTTTCCGGGACATAAATATTTTCCCGGGATAAAAAGTTGCCTATAGCAGTCAGGAGTTATGTAGCTTCCTATTAGTGAAAGAATTTTCAAAACCGGTTCAGCAGTTCCTGAGATTAGCGCGTTCAAACAAACAAACTCTTCAGTTTAATAATATTAGTATAGATTCATAGAACGCAAGTTTTTCACTTTACATCAACATTTTCATAATTTTTATCAAAGTTTAAGAAGAAGAAGCTGATTATTTTTATCAAAAATATCAAAAAAGTACAGCTATTGAAAATATAATCATAGAAAAAAATCTAGCTTTTTTCAATTTTTAATTGTTCAAATTAAAAATTCAGGAAAACATTCATAACTCGAAAACTATAAAAATCACAGAACATACATGAGGGTTGATTCGGATACCCCAAAGGATGCTCTATCTCTGGACCTCAGCTTGACACTATATTTTGGGACACCCTGTATACTGTCCTACTGCTAGACACGGGTTTCTTTACTACTGAAACGGTTTAAGCCTTACTCCACCATGCTAGCCTTGTGTGGGTTAGCAGACTTAACATACCTTCGAAATTCTTATAATATCCTACTAATATTATAAAGGCGAAAGTTTGTAAGAATGTAATGGATGTTTGGATGTATGGATGTTTGTTACTCTTTCACGCAAAAACTACCGAACGGATTTCGATAAAATTTGGCACACGGGTAGATCATGTCCTGGATTAAAGGGTGACGCAGTTTAAATATCTAGGGCATGTTCTTGTAGGTGACCTCAAAGATAATTTAGACATAGAAAGAGAGCGCAGGGCTCTGGCGGTCCGAGGTAACATGTTGACACGTAGATTCTTTCGTTGTACTGACCAAGTGAAAATTACGCTTTTTAAGGCGTATTGTCAGAGTTTTTACACGGGGAATCTATGGGTCAACTACACTAAAAAAGCACTAGAGGTACTGCGCGTACAATATAATAATATATTTAGAATGTTGTTGGGACTGTCTCGTTATTGTAGCGCGTCAGAGATGTTTGTGAAGAACAGGACTGATAGTTTCCAAGCTGTTCTTCGCAAGCAAACTATATATCTCGTAAGTCGAATACGAGCCAGTCACAACAGCATTCTAAAAACAGTGGTGGATACTGTCATGTCACCTATCCTAAGACATTTTGTGTGGAGAATGATAAATTAGACAGAATATAATTGGAACTGTTGATACTAACGTTAGTTTTTAAGTAAATTTTCTTTTCTTTTCTTTTACTAACACTACGGATCTTTGATATCTGGAATAAAGAATTATTATTATTATTAACACATAGGCTACTTTTTATCCCGGGAAAATATAAAGCGGGACTTTTTAAAGCGGGCGGAGCCGCGGGCAAAAGCTAGTACATAATATAAATAGCCACCTGAACTAGAAATCCGCAAACCTGAGAAAGTTTCCTCACAATGTTTTCCTTCACCGTTAAAGCAAGCTAATATAACTCCAAAAGAATAGGTACACATACATATAACTTTAAAAAAGTCAGAGGTCTGTGCCATTGGGTTTTGCACCGTCTTGTCCCTTCCACTCCCAAACTGGGCTATGACCACTAAATTCAATCGGTAATGATATTGTTTTTTTTTACAGAGCGATAAAAAATAAAAAGTTTCATGAGTTCCAAAGGTGTGGTTTCGATGGATTTCAAGAAATTGTATGCTGTCCTCGTACAACAGAAAAATTCGGTAGGTAATTATGATCAACTAGCGGCCCGCCCTGGCTTCGCACAGATAGCAAAACATTACATGCTGAAATTTATTTTTTTGTCATACAAAATATTTATGTAATACACACATAAACCTTCCTTTTGAATCACTCCATCCATTGGTGAAAGACATATGAAAATGCGTTGGGTAGTTTTTGAGTTTATTGTGTTCAGACAATCAGATGCGATAGGGGGACTTTGTTTCATAATATGTAATGATGTAAGGACATATCCTTAAAAATAAAAAGATAAAAAATAGTCTGTCCTTCACTGGATCTCAAACTATCTGTTTCTCGTAGTTCCACTTGCAAGAAAATATTTACCGGGATAAAAGTCCCGGGTTGTTTTTCCGAGGTAAGAATTCGCTTAGGTCCTTCCCAGGGTCTTAAACTATGTCCCTTACAAATTTCATCGCATCCAGTTCAGTGGCGTGACAGTGACAGCTCCACTCGCGAGAAAAAAAAATCCCAGATAAAATTACCGGTCTATGTTCTTCCAGGATAAAGTAGCCTATGTCCTCATCTGAATCTCAAACTCTCCATACTTTTTCTCATTTATAGACACGCGCCGCCGGCCCCCGGCCGGTACTGCAGCAACCACTATGTCCCTGCATTTTAAATCTGTAATATCTTCGAAAATATTTATTTAAATTACATGTTGTAAAGGGTCATATTGATCAATATTAAATGCACTATGTATTTATGGTACTTAATTGGATAAGAATTAATGCTGTATTGCTTAAAATCGCTTCGTAAATAAGCCATTATTTCTCGTCAAAAGTAAAGAATAAATAATTGTTATTGTGGGTTATCCTTACCATATAGACATATACCATCGTGGACTTTTTTGTAGACCTTTTTAAGGTGTACAATAGTGTAGTACATTATTTTGATCTATCTCGTAGGGTTTAGCCAGCGTCTGCAATGTAAGCGCAAAAAAATGTGTTTATTTACGACATCACATTAGACACCTCTAAAATTATCAATATTCCTCTACTAAATTATGCATGTACTAGATTTTGCCTGCGGCTCCGCCCGCGTTAAAAAGTTATTCCGGGATAAAAGTCGCGCTTTTTATTTTCCCGGGATAAAAAATATGTGCCTATGTGTTAATCCAGGACATGATCTACCTGCGTGCCAAATTTCATCGAAATCTGTCCAGTAGTTTTTGCGTGAAAGAGTAACAAACATCCATACATCCATACATACTTACAAACTTTCGCGTTTAGAATATTAATAGCATTATACATAATATAAACCTTCCTCTTGAATCACTCTATCTATTAAAAAAAATCGCATCAAAATCCGTTGCGTAGTTTTAAAGATTTAAGCATACATAGGGACATACAGACAGACAGCGGGAAGCGACTTTGTTTTATACTATGTAGTGAAGTAGAATTTTTCTAATTACTTACTATATTCTAAGGATACGTGCACTTTTTCGCAAACTTTAATATTTATAATATCAGTAAGATAAGATAATAAGGTGTACCTACCTATATGTTATGTTTTTGTTTTTTTTAAATACTCATCTTTTTTTAATTTTGTTCCCCGTAATGTTAGATTTAGCATTCACCGCCATCTGTTCCTGTGATCATGGCTAAATAAATGGATTTTCTTTCTTTCTTTCTTTCTTTCTTACCTATTGTTTAAAAAAATTTACTTATTAGCTTTTCCGCTTGAAAATGTTTTTCCGGAATAAAAGTCCCGCTTTATATTTTCCCGGAATAAAGTAGTCTGTCCCTTCCCAGGATCTCAAACTATCATATTATATATGCCATACCAAATTTGATTAGCCCCTAGTCCCTACAAACCTATAAACCAACTCACAAAATACCTCTTTGTAATATTAATATGATATCGTAAATGTAGCAAGTGATCTCTTGTCTGCAACATACACATTTTATTTATGTCGAATTGCCTAGAATAAAAACACACTGGTAAAAAATCATCGACCGTTCGGTAAGTTCCAGCGCAAAGTTGGAAACTACATTCGCACTATCTTTAGTCTCTATCGGTACGAAGGAGTGTCAACTTGACCCCCATTCGCGCCCTTGCTAATTGTTTTGCGCCGTTTATTTGCTGTTTGGATTACAGGCTATATTATGTAGTTTTATTAACTGACTTCAAAAAGAAGGTTCTGTATTCGATCCGTATGTATGATATCTAAAAGGCTTCCTCAGCATTACCTTTAAAACTGAGCGTTGAGCTCTTTCAACCTGAATCATGGATGTCTTGGCTGCACTACCCCAGCAGGTAATACAATAAGTTAATAACGAATGGCTTAGAGCAAAATATACACTCATTAAAATGTCCATATTTGCAACATTACGCAAATGCCTCAGAATACCTATAACTTTACGGACTCGTGCCGAAACCCCATCAATATGTTTTTTAAATGATAGATTTTCGTCTATGAGTACCCCAAGATATTTAACAACATCAGTTCTAGTTAGAGATTCACAGTCATATGGTTCCTTACAGAAAGGTTTATGAATTTTAATATCTGCCAGGGGCGTTGGTGATGAAGCAGCTGTTTTGTGAAAGCAAACATAGACAGTCTTTTTTGTATTCAATGTGAGAAGGTTCTTTTGTAGCCAATCAGAAATGAGAGACATGCCAATCTCAGCATAGGAAAGAGCTTCGTGCCAGGTAGATCCATGAAACAGTATGGCGGTGTCATCCGCGAAACATATAATTTCTGCATTAGGAATTGGAATGCCATGAATGTCATTTATGTATAAGGTAAAAAGTGTAGGCCCAAGAATGCTTCCCTGCGCTACCCCAAAAGATATAGTTTGCGGACTACTTAAACGGTGGCCAATTTTCACACACTGTCTTCGCTCCGACAGGTAACTTTTGAACCAGTCGGAAGCAATACCTCTGATACCCACGTTATGCATTTTTTTTAGAAGTATACGAACGGAGACAATGTCAAAAGCTTTGGCCAGGTCTAGAAAAACTCCAACGCAATTCTGTTTGTTATCAAGTCTTGAAGATACGACAGAAGTTAAGAGTGAAACTGCGTCTTCAGCACTCTTACCTGTTCGATAACCAAATTGTCTCGATGATATGTTGTTGCGTGACTCAAGGTATTTAGTTAATCTTTTGTTGACAAGTCTTTCCAATATTTTTGAAAAAACACCTAATAGTGAGATTGGCCTGTAATTCTCGATACAGTCTTTAGAGACACTTTTGTGAATTGGGCTAACATCGGAGTCATAAAGAAAGACTCTGATGGTGAAACATTAATTTTTACTGCATTAACAAGATCATTTTATGATTTATTGATGTTGGAAAGTATCTGATTCGCTAACCGTTGCCCTACAGTAGAAAATTGATCGTTGCAAATGTCGAGAGGGAGACGTGAACTATCTGCGTTCTGCATAGATAACAATTCGACGGGTTCAGGTCTATTGGTGGGTATGTTACAAAAGTCCTTGATTGATCTCCAAAGTTTTTTAGGATTTATCTTATTTTTTAGCAGTTCCTTCTCTTCGTATTCAGTTTTTAGCTTGCTTAGAAGATCTACAAAAAAGTTTTGATACCTAGTGTAAGATGTTTGGAGTATATTGTTTTTGGGATCTTTTTTGCACGTTGATGAAGTTGATCTCGGTGCCTCACGCACCTCATAAGCCCAGGAGTAAACCATGGCTTGAGGTTGTATTTAGTTCTGCTGAGTCGAATGTCGCAGGTATGATTCTCGACAATTTTAGTTAAAATACTAGTTAATGCATTGGTTGCTTCATGGATGTTAGGGTCTCCAAGCATTAAGTCCCAGTTAATTTCTAATAGATCTTTTTTATGGCGTCGAAATCTCGTTTTACCTCCTGGAAGATTTAATTTTACTTATATTCATACCAATCGTAATTTCTCCTAGCCAGTTTCGGCCACGGCGGCCAATCTCAACGGAGATCAGCCAGGTACGCAGGAGATATTATAGTGCACAAGTGTGTGCGCAATACACAGGTGCACTCGCTATTCCTTCACTCTCATAGTCCGGTGAGACGGCAATCCGACATGACCGGAGAGAGATCAGGCGCAGGACCAACGGCTTTACGTGCTTTCCGAGGCACGGGGGTATCACACCGCCAACTTCCTGACTCCGAGCTGCGACTGAGTAAAATCATAACTGGGTAGTGATCGGTAATATCGGACTGACATACAATGCCTATTGAAGCTAAGCCCAGTTGCCTGTTGCGCACTAGTAACGTAGATGTGATCAAGACAGGATGGGTCTCTGGTGGGTTCCGTTATAGCCGGCGTTAAACCATGTTCTGCCATAAAGCACTGATATTCTAGACATTGAACATTATTCGGATCCAAAATATTAACATTTATATCACCTGCCAAAACAACAGGAGTTCGTTCTACAGTCCACATAAAAGTTTCGACCGATGATAAAAAATTGTCTACATTTCGGCATGAAGGTCACCGACATATGGCGAGTAAAGTGACCATGTTTTCAATCCTAACCGCTAAACAATTAGCATCTTCAATGGCAGGCTCGGAGACTGATACACCCCAAGCATCCCTCACGTACACTACCACGCCACTATTATGATTATTGTTTTTGTTAGTTTTAAAATAATTGTAGTTGGGTATTTGTGGGACGGTAATAGTATCATTTAGCCAGCATTCTGTTAGAATGATAACATCGTAAACGACATCTAAAAGTTTTAAAGCCACCAAAAAGCATCAACATTTTTTTGTATGCTTCATATATTAAAAGCTAATCTTTTAAAATTATGTTCTAGTTTGAATGAAGTCTTTACACTTCACAGGTTGATTAATAACAAAACAATTTATCTTAATTGAGTCGAGATCATTTTGTAAATCATTATTAAAAGCCAATTTTAGTTTTAAATAGATTTCTCTAACCAGTAATTACTGAATCTATTTTGTTGTTTTGATTGAGGATATTTAATTGTTTCACGAGACTTTGAAAATGTTGTTAAGGGACTTATTTTTGGTACATACTGAATCAAGCAATCAAATGTACACAATTTAAAATTGTATAAAATTAAATTAAATGCAATATAATGTAAGAAATATAGATATCAATACCTTTTAAATATGATAATGTAAATAATATGATTTTAGTACAAATATTATAATAACATGAGTGATAGGCTAATATATAATTTATAGCATATAGCATGATAGAACAAAACATGAAGACAATATCTAATGTTAACATTAGGCAGCAGTCTTTTGCCAGCACAATCTTACAATTCTAACCGCGAATACCACAATTTGATCGAGGACTACAAAACTTGAAAAAAATACACATGGAGTTAAGGTCTTTACGGTGAAGGCGGCACAAATAATAAAAAACTATTTTTGCCCTCTCAGTATTACGAGAGATTGTTTGCCATTGTAGGTGGTATAACACAGTCCAAGTCAAGTTGCGATTTGATGAGACGAGCAGGCTTGCCCTTACTTTGCCTGATGTAAATGGCACCTTGATTACACCAACAGAAAGCATATCCGTGTTTCTTGGCTCTAATTCTTGTCTCACGAAACAAGAATCATTCAACAAGTGTCTTGTGTATATATATATATGTCGCATTCCAAATCGGTTGACTCATCAAGCCCCGCTACGGACGCCGGCGTCCGAGTATACATATAGGTAGGGTTTCCCCATACATCTATACCAGTGATGCCAGACGTACCAATTTCCTGGTACATGTACCATTTTTCAGGGTCTTGTACCATGTACCAACTAAAACCTGTGTTGGTACGCAAAAGTACCAACTTTCAACATCAATGACAAAATATTTTTTTTGTATCTAAGAATATATCAATTCTTGTTGCATAATTACATCATTGGTTATGGTAATAATTTACTAATCACATTTTTTTGTTCTTAATATCACTGAACACCATAGATTAGCTAGGACGTATAAGTGTATAGGTCTGTAAGTAGCTGTACTAGTTACAAATTTCCCTTTAGTGAACTAAAAAAAAAAAAGTCGCCGGAAAAATTGTAATTGTATTTATTATATTTATAATGTTACTTTTATTGATTTCTTTGTTTACTTTTATTTACGTTTATTCGCATCTCCAATATCAAGTTTTGTATCTGATGCACCTACCTTATGTATCTCTGCACCACCCTAAGGTTGACTGGGAGAGAATGCCTTTGGCATTAAGTCCGCCAATATACAATTGTATATAAAGTGCAAATAAATAAATAAATAAATAAAATTGTATACTGAAATTGTATATTTTATAGCGTGTACCATCTTTTTTGGTGAAATTTTATGAAATACTAACTTTCAGAGACCTCTGTACCAGTATTACTGAGACACTATCTGGCATCCCTGATCTATATATATGAGCGGGGTTTGACGGCTTAATAAATGACGGAGTTCTGTGTTTAAAAAAATCATAAAAAAATAGCCTACGAATTGAGAAGTCGGTAAAAAAAATTTCAGTCAGATAATATTAGTAGAAATTAGATGAGTAACTCTATTCCAGTAGTATACGAAAACAAAGCCAACCAAGGCATGCTTAGCTGAGCTCAAACAATTAAACATGTTCTGGAAAAACCGCAAAAACAATTAATATGCTCAATACCGTTATAAGAAAAAATTAATCACTTGATGTTGCTCCCTGCTTGGCAATCTTTTTTGTGTTACAAAAGCCCCACTGTGCAAAGTTGCGATAAAAAGTTACCTGTATGCTAGCTCAGGATATTGACTTATTAAAATTAACCGAGTATGTTTTCACGACAAACATATTCAAATATAAAATCATTGATTCCAGGCGCAACCGAGACTACACCAAAAGTTGCACAAAGAATTACTGAAAGAGGTATGTTAATGGTTTTAATAATCAATGCACTAACATAAGTATTCTTACAAACACATTATACATTTCCAGAATGCAAAAAGATTCTCGCTGGCACGATACCGCCGCTAGATTTACACATACTCGGAGGTGAAGAGGCATCGCTTGGGGAATTTCCACATATGGTAATTAAAGTTGTCAATTAGTCCGCAACAGCTGTTTTGAGGAAAACTGATGGTTTTCTAATCGTACGATGCTGCCTCGAACGGTATGGGTTTCAAGGAAACTGGGTATACAAAAACTAAAATACAAGCACGAACTATGACCACAAAACTATGAATTGTGTTATTTCAACAAGCACAACAAATAAATATGACGTCATTCACGACCATTAATTTGTAGTTCGCATCACACACTCACAAACTTGTTTATATGATAGTAATATTATTATCGTATCGTCCTCAGTTATATATCCAGTAACGACCCCGCGACCTATGAAATGAGAAATATTATCTTGTTAAGTTTGGGTTTCATTTAATACATATATTTTATTTAAATGGCATTGTAATAATTGCATTACATTCCAAATTAAAATAACTATCAGGTATGATACGCTAATTGGTAGACCGTAACGGTATTAGGAGGTACTTAGGTAAGGAGTAGAAGAAGGTATTCATTTTTTTCTAACTCCATAGCTCAATGTATGCATTGCTACCTATTTTATAATTGCATAAAAAAATATAAAACAGGTACATTATACCTAATTGTTAAGATGTCGTTTTGGTATGTATTATTTTACTTATGTATAATATTGACTATAGAGTTGAGTTTTTTCCTGTTATCTCGAAGCTATTATTTTCCTCAATCGCAGTCAGAGATGTTATGTAAATCCCGTAAATATGGTTAGGTGTAGAAAAAATTGCATAAAATTTTATACTCAAATATTTGTGTATTTTGTATCGCCATATATTTCCAGGTGGCATTGGGCTTCGATAATGGTGGCGGGGAATACAGATTCGACTGCGGTGGTTCTTTGATATCTAACTACTACGTCTTAACCGCGGCTCATTGCATCGATACAGCTGACAGGTAAACCATCATCACATTTCCTTTGGCACTATTATTAAAATCAATAGGATCTATAAACAAGTATAGCTGTGCGTATTCCGTCCCATGATGTGGTAGGGAGCGAGTCTATCGGGCTCAAATTCCAGACTCTGGGCTGATACTGAGTAAAAAACTGAATATCACTGCCCTACCTGGGGGAAGAACCCGAGATCTCATTTCAGTCGTTCCTTAATACAACTACGCCACCGAGGCAGTCAATAATGTTAGCCAGTAACGTTGGGCTTAGATCACATGGTTCGGTACAGTCCAGTCCATAAAATTACATATAGCAGATCAGTGGGGATAGGATGTGAAAAAAAAAACATGATGCGTCTCCGCTTCGTTTTATTGTGATTGGTTGAGTGACTGACGTATCGGTATTTTGATGTTTGTGATTGATCGAGAGACCGACACGTCAGTCACTCAACCAATCACAATAAAACAAAGCGGAGACGCATCGTGTTTTTTTTTTCACATCCTAGCCCCGCTGTATTTTTTTAACTAATATTGTAATAAATGAAGTACAGTCAGCAGCATAAATAGCTAAACAAAATCAAAATTTCAAATCGTCTACATACGCGTTAAGTTAAAGTAAAACATTTTTTCGTTGTTTGAAGTAAAGTAAATCTCTTTTATTTTATTTTTGTGAAGAGAAAAAAAATTATTAGTAACAACACAAAAGTATGTAGGCAATTTGAAATTTTGAATATGTACAGATACTTATGGTGCATATCCAAAATAATTAAAACAATTTGGCTCCAAGGGAACCGCCTTCAGTAGTGCGCGCGGGGGTCATTGATATCGGCGGCTCCGCCTGGGACGACGAGACCGACTACCGAGTCGCCGAAACCATAATACACCCAAATTACACTCGTCGAGAGAAATACCACGACGTAGCGTTGTTGAGGTAATCATTATCATTATAGTGTCGCTTGTGGTCGAAATTCGTGTAATGTTCTTGAGAAGGGACAATTGTGTTTAACCGACTTCAAAATAGGAGGTTCTGTATTTTAGCTGGTACAGCCATTTGCAATTTGATCGGTTAAAGCATTCTAATGTAATATTTTGACTTTATTGTTCGCCATGCACGCAAGGTCATTTGAATCATATAAGTTGAAGAATTCATACTAAATAGGTATACAAATTCAACGACCTATTAAAATGATGCAGATTTTATACTATTCAATTTTTGTTTTTCATGTTGTAATTCGTTTTAGTAATTTTGTTTGTGTTTCTTCAAGGTTAGATAGATCTGTCCAGTTTTCAAGCACTCTAAACGCAGTGTGCCTCTACGGTACTAGCGAAAACCCGTCTTCGAAACTAACAATAACCGGATGGGGAAGAACCAGCAACACTCGTAAGTGTATTTTTTTTATTGTCTTTTTGAATAAAAATATCCTTCTATTTAGATACAGTCAGCCACAAAAGTAGCTAAACAATTTCAAAACTTCAAGCTTCCTATGATTTATGATATAACTTTGTCCCCACACCATTTTTTTATTGTTAAAAAACCACAAAGACCTCACTTACTTGCCTCGGTGGCGTAGGTGTATTACGGTACGACTGCAATGCTAAGGTCTCGGGTTTGATCCCCGGGTCGGGCACAGTGATATTGGATTATTGTATTCAGCATCAGCCCGGAGTCTGAAATTTGTGCCCGATATGGCGATAGGCTCGCCCCTGTCACATCATGGGACGGAATATGCACGGCGAAAAGGGTGCACTAGTTGCACCTCTGCCTACCCCTTCGGGGATAAAAGGCGTGAGTATGCGTACCTTACTTTGTTTCATATAAAGAAATTTTATTATCCTTAATGTGTAAAAGATACTCAAAGCCGTAAACAGTACACACGATTTGAAGTTTTGAATTTGTTTAGTTATTTTTGAGGGTGATTGTACTTATTCGTTCTACTGTGCAGAAATTTTGTATGGTTTATGTGTATCATATTATGATGAATTATAAAATATAAATACCTGATAAAAATACTTACTTGCAGGAGATATAAAGAGTAGTAAGTTGCTGAAAGCGGATGTAGTTGTAGTTCCAAGTGACAAATGCGGTGAATCGTATACTAATTGGCGTAAGCTACCGCACGGAATCTCACAGGAGATGCTATGCGCGGGAGACCCGAATGGCGTACGAGACACGTGTCAGGTATGTTCATATATCGCACCTTTAGGATGAAAACGACACAATTCAAAAAGATAGAATATTGAGTTATCGTCATAAAATTACTTAAAACGAAGTTCTCAATACAACAATAGTTCAAAAACAGCCATATTCCAACAGGAACGGGACAAATCTTTTAGTTAAGTCCCTTTTTTATTTTATTTTTATATATAAGAAACTAGTTTTTAGTCCTTTAAAAATGACAACTCAATTTTCTATTTTTTGAATTGTGTCGTTTTCGTTCTAAAGGTGCGATATTTTTGATAAAAAAAATTAAGTCAAGGTGTTTAAAGTTTTGAATTTGTGCAGCTATTTGTGTGGCTGACTGTACAATATAGGGAGGGGTCGACGTCTTTCATCAAGCTGTATGTTTTTTTTTTTAATGATTAATCCCCAATGTCAACCAGGGTGACTCTGGCGGGCCTCTTCAGATAATGGAGAAGGATGGTTTGTATCGGCTGGTGGGCGTGACGTCATTCGGACGCGGCTGCGGTTCCTACGTGCCAGGGGTGTACACACGTATCAGCAATTATCTAGGCTGGATAGAAAGTATTGCTTGGCCTAATTAATGTATTTTTTATGACACTTGAGCGTTGTGGTACCAAGTAGTTTACATGTGAACGTCATAATATCCTGTATATTGTATTTTTCAAATGGGTATGGATATCAAAATCTGAACCTATAAGAAATAAAAAAAATTGTTACATAATATATTTGAAAAAATATATTTCTAACTAGATTTAAAAAGGAGAGCAATAATAAAATTATTTGCTTTCTCATTTGCTTATCCAGACCCTCTTGAAAAATTCACGCACAATGGCCCGATATTTTACGGGCTAAGTGCGGGAAAAGGAGCCCATAACCATAAACCATAACCAAACCATAAAATTCACCTATTTATAGGTTATTATGTATTTTTAATACAAAAATGGACCTTAGGTATATCAAGAACATGTCCTACTTCTACCGACCGGATACGCCATGTAATACATCTTGCCTATACCTTTAAATAATGTTACAAGTCTGAACACTAAGGGCATTTAACTATTAACAAATGACTAACCGTATTAGTAGGTCAATAACTAATAATCGCTAACAGCATCATTCTAAGGATTGATGATTTCTGTGACACTGCAAACAAATTAACCCAGATGCGTGCCTTGTGTAGTGCGTTTATACTTATTTACCGTAAACTTGGTAATTTAATTTAAAATATTAATTAAAATATTAATTAAAATTGTTATTAAAAAGTGCTAAAATCTTGCCTACCTCTATTTTATATGATCTCTTATTAACCGATGTCAAAAAAGGAGGTTTTGTAGTCGACCCGTATGTATGTATGTAAGTTTGTAAGTCCGGGATTTTCTAAAAAAACTAATGATCAGATTTTGATGTGGTTTTCGTTATTCAAATGTATCTTTTTCAGAAAACTTTTGAGTATATAATTCATTACGATCTGCTGAATATCTTCGGCGATAGACAATAGAACTCTTCGATAACTAACAGCAGATGACCCGCGAATGATCCATAATTAACTATCAAAAAGTAAAAAACAAATTAAAAAAAAAAGACGTGTGGCACTCGGAGACTGCCGCGGTAAAGCTATTGCATAGCATTTTTTACCAACTCATGCAATTATATATTTTTTTTCTATCGTCCAAATTTCACTTGTTCCCTAACGCCAAAACTCTAAGCAGGCAATTCTAATATTTATAACCTCTTTGAACAGATTTAAAATAAATTTATGAAAGATGGGCTCAATGGACTAGTATCCAGAGCCGTAATATTTAAATAATAACCTATTTGAACAGATATAAAATAAAGATTTTTAAAAATTCAAACTTAGAATCACGTCATCCCGCCACGGGTACATTCTCATCAACTGCGCGCGTTTGACATTTCGATACGTTTCAGTGACTGGAACAATTTTTAAATACACGGTAATTTCGACCTTTTATCGTTTAACATTCAGCTCATATCCTCACATATTGTATTCTTACAAGACTGCGATATTGAATTTACTTATGGAATTTTACACTCTACATGGTTGTGATAGAGTTGAAAATAAAATATCACCGCTGTGCCGGTCGGAGTGAGGGGTGTCAGGTTATTTTTCGTTACGGAATTTCTGGATTCGGTCTCCACGCTCAAGGCCCACGATAGAAGCTATGCAATAGCTTAACAAGCTTTTGTCAAGATCAAGTTACAAAATTATTGTATTATCTACACAAGTAATCTCGCTACAAGCTTCTATCTCTACATAGTAACACTTACAAAGTTTGATTCAATTTAAAGTTATTTCTTCTTTTCAAAGCATTTAAATGAAAGCTTGTTTTTTTACTTTTAAGTTATTTTTAGACTTATTCTCCGCAAGCCCTTTCATTAATTGATACCCATGTTATCGGAGTGCGTAAAAATAGTTAGTCCGCCATCTTGGTTCGTCCGCCGTATTGGATTTACAGAGGACATCGTATTTTTGCACCTTGATTGTTTCAACACAATCGGTTGAGGGTAACACGAACAAACAAGTTACATACATACATACATACATACATACATACATACATACATACATTACAAGTTAAATGAAAGCTTTTAAAAGAGCAACAAATATAGTAGTAGTAGTTGTAGTAATAGTTTTTGTTCCTTTATAGTTGAATAACTTTTCTAATTACTTACGATAAATAAGAAACCGTTTATTCATAAGAACATGTATGTTTAGGTTCATCTCTTTGGATAGTGATATGATACAAATTTAAGTACATTTTCAATAAACGATCTCGATCGCTTTTTTGGTCCATCGCAAAAATGGACCAATTAGATCAAAGCTTTTTTGACATGCTTACAAATGACTTATTTTGATTGGTATATTCTCGGTATCAGAAGATTAAGGTTGGAATCGTTTATTAAAAACTGCCATTAGTAAAGGACGAATCGATCATGGCCGGAACCATTTAAATACTTAACTATAAAGTAACATATTTGTGACAATTAGATATTGCCTACGACTTTTTATTGCCAGACTAAAAAGAAAAAGAATATAATATTGTTATGTATCTATGAACTACTTATCTGTTAATATTATATAAGTCATATTATATCATATTGTAGAGGCACAATTATCATACACCGCCACCTATCAGACAAGACTAGGAACTACTTCATTCAGTAGTTAGCAAGGTGACCCGACACTCATCCATTGAACATCGAAGTGGTATCGACGACCAGCAGACGACGCCAACACACCGCTAGATAGCGACACACGTTCCTAGATTGCACTTGCAGTATTTGAGAGATGCAAAGTATATATACAAGCTCCGAGTAAGAACCGTGGGAGGGGCCGCGGCCGGTCAGGCGCAACATCTGCCTGACTGGAAATTTCCCATCCATAGAGGAATGCAACCATCTGTTCCTCTAACAGCGGCGACGATCCCAATGCCGCTAAAATATAATGTCAAATTACGGTCAATAGGCTCAATTTTCATTAAAATATACGGTGTAGCATTAGCTATTTCTATATTGGATTGCATATTTTTTTTGTAATAATATTGTTACGCATCTTAGCTTTAAGCCTAAATATCATATATACATATACACTCACGCCTTTTATCCCCGAAGGGGTAGGCAGAGGCACAACTAGTGCACCCACTTTTCGCCATTATTCCGTCCCATGATGTGATAGGGGGCGAGCCTATCGCCATATCGGGCTCCAATTCCAGACTCCGAGCTGATACTAAATTGAAAAACTCAATATCACTTTGCCCGACCCGGGGATCGAACCCGAGACCTCAGCATCGCAGTCGTACCATAATACCACTACGCCACCGAGGCAGTCTAAATATCAATGTGCATAATAATCATTACGCATAATTGTTTTAGCATAAAATTAAAAAGCATAAATACAAGAACGACTAACGTCAAAAAGCATAAATATCAAAAGTCATAAAAATAAATAAGCATCATTCATGTTTGGTTTTGTCTGAGTTGGAAACGACTTAAATTCGGCTCTTGCACTCGCCGGCCGCTACCGCGGCACGCTCGCTTCGCTCGCTCGGCTCGTGCGGTGGTTCATGTGAACCTAACACACTCGCCTCGCTTACCTAACTTATTCTAAATACATGTTATGCGAAATGTGTTTTAGTCTAATACAAATTAGTCGCGCTAAAATTATTCCAATAGCTTATTATGACAAAAAAATAGTAGGCGAAAATATTACTTTGCGATACTACTATTATGCCAATACATATTATGCAAAGTTAATTATGCGAAAAAATAATAGTTTAAAAAAAAGTAGGCGAACCAAAGGGATCCCTTTCTATTTTGTAGGTATTGTATTGTAACTAGTATGTTTAAATTGAAATTTATTTTAATATCGAACAATAATTCTCTGTTTTATCATCAATTTTGAGACTGAAAAAGAAACTGAAACGAATTACCTACTATACGTATACATATACATGGTAGAGAAATAATGTAGTTTTTAGATTTATATACAGTTCCATTACATTAAATGTAACAACAAAATACCTTTCCCTAACAGTCGCCATTGATTATTACCTATATTTGATAATCATGTATAATCTATACTAATATTATAAAGCTGAAGAGTTTGTTTGTTTGTTTGTTTGTTTGTTTGTTTGTTTGTTTGTTTGTTTGAACGCGCTAATCTCAGGAACTACTGGTTCGAATTGAAAAATTCTTTTTGTGTTGAATAGACCATTTATCGAGGAAGGCTATATAACATCACGATGCAACTATTAGGAGCGAAGAAATAATGGAAAATGTGAAAAATGCGGGGAAAATTATTCATCCTTGAGGGCTTCCATTGCGTGCGCTGCGAAAACGGTTCAAAATACCAAAAATATATGTATGAAAGAATTATTCCTCTTGAAATGATCTAAAAAAAAGTCCGCGACAGTATATGTCTATCTTTTAAGATTAACTCTCTAGAACCGTTTTTATGGTAATTAAATTTGGTCGAAATTAATGCATTATTTGTTAAGAGTTGTATCAACGTCATAATATTAATCTTTATCCAAATAAATGTGTTGGATAGAGTGATGCAACGGGAAGGTTCTTATGTATGTACTTTTAGCCCGGGAAAACTTATTAACGCGGGCGAAGCCGTGGGCAAAAGCTAGTCTATACTTAATATTATAAAGCTGAAGAGTTTGTTTGTTTGAACGCGCTAATCTCAGAAACTACTGAACTGATTTTGAAAATTCTTTCACTAATAGGAAGCTATATAACTCCTGAGTGCTATAGGCTACTTTTTATCCCGGGAAAATACTTTCGTCCCGGAAAAACATTTTCACGCAGGCGGAGCCGCTAGCACTACTATGTATAATAATATGTACTTCCAAAACGGACGCCGCGCCGTGCCGATCCATCCATCCATCATAATTAGGGTTGCCAAATGGTCGGGAATCATCTGAATTCTCTCGATATTTCATGTGATGTCCCGATAAATAAATAAATCTCCCGACAAACCGCTCATTGTCATGTTTTACTTCAATGGAAATTTTAATAGATGCAATCTTATTTACATGGAAAGAACGCTCTGATTTTCCTACCGTCCTTAACATTTGAAAATATGTTGATAATTATGCCTTTTTGTGAAATGCTCCAGACAACTACTCCAAAATCCCGATATTTTATCCAAATAGTTAGATTTTTCAATCTGGCAAATCTAATCGTTATGCCAGTTTCAAGGATGCCAGACGTACCAACTTCCTGGTACCCGTACTAGTTTTCAGGGTCTTGTACCATGTACCAACTAAAAGTTGTGTTGGTACCAACTTTCCACATCAGTCACTGAATAGTTTTTTTTCTTGTATGTAAGACTATATCACTATAAATTGCATACAAATTGTAGTTTTGGGACCTAAAAAAAGAAAGGTCGCCGGAATTTTTTTGTACAGGTTCTTTATGTACATGTTACAGTTGCAATTTATGTAGATTATTGTGTATACCATTTTTTGGTCAAATACCAACTTTCAGTGACATCTGTACCAGTATTAGGGAGACACTATCTGGCATCCCTGGGCCCAATTTCAATATTTTATCACATTATTCCATAAAGCCATAAAGCGATACGTCTATTTGGATTTTGGGTTAAATGAAGCTATGCTATTTGGGCAGTTGGAACTTTGGAAGACTTGTCAGTGGGCTCGTTAAGTTTCCACTAATAAACATAATATGTGCCTTTAGATAATTACCCGTAATTTATACTAGCTTTTGCCGGGGTCTCCGCCCGCGTGAAAAAGTTTTTCTGAGATAAAAGTCCTGCTTTATATTTTCCCGGGATTAAAAGTAGTGTATAGCACTTAAGAATAATGTAGCTTCAAAATAGATTCAGTAATTCCAAAGATTGCAAACCCTACAAACTCACAAACTTTTCCTCTTTATACTAATAGTATAGAAGAAACTTATTGTCAATTGTAAACATGTGAATAATATAGAATCTTAGAATAATAGGATTTCTCTCTCAAGACCTCAGGGTCGACTGAGCGCTAAGGAAGCGTTTGGGGCGAAGGGAACGTGAATAAATTGTACGTATAAAAATATATTTGCATTTCTTTCTCTGCTTATGGTGATGACCTTTTTTCCAGTGACAAAGACAAATAAGTACATATATATTTTTTGGGTATGTTTAAAGAATATAAAAAGGCATGTAAATAACTCCTAAGTAATCATGTAACAAAATAATTATACTTTAGATATACAAAACTGTAAATTCCTAAAAATATTAGGAAAATATAATGTTATTCTTTAGTGTTCGAGTTATGGACCCTGATGGTAGTGACATTTGCGGATATAATTTGCAATTTTTTCAGTTTGTCTCTCATACTATGATTTATTATTAGACGGTACTTCGTAGTAAAATGTATTACAATCAAATAATAAGCATTGAATCTCCAAAAATGTTTATACTTATTTCTTTTACGGCCGAACATCAAATTGGCGCGAAATCATAGAATCACTCATGAAAATCCTCCTAGCCGGTTTTTCGGCCACGGCGGCCAATCTCAAGGGAGGTCAGCCAGGTACGCAGGAGATATTATAGTGCACAAGTGTGTGCGCAATACACAGGTGCACTCGCTATTCCTTTCACTCTCATAGTCCGGTGAGACGGCAACCCGACATGACCGGAGAGAGGTCAGGCGCAGGACCAACGGCTTTACGTGCTTTCCGAGGCACGGGGGTATCACACCGCCAACTTCCTGACTCCGAGCTGCGACTGAGTAATTTTTAAGATGGAAAAACCCAGTCACAATGTTTTTGGCCCGACCCGGGATTCGAACCCAGGACCTCAGCGCGCAAATCGTACTCGTAACGCGTACGCAATACAACTACGCCACCGAGGCAGTCAAATAGAATCACTCAATAACACCAAGAACGCTAGTTTCATATCAAATGAAAAAAAAATAACGCTTTCAAGAAAATAAATTTGAACTAAGAATAGTGTATTCTAAATATTTATTGATCTTAAAAAGCACCCCACGCTTTTTCTACAATAAACTAAATTTAATTCTTATTTACACTATTCTTAATTAAAATTTATTTTCTATTTTATAGTTGGACTTTCTATAAAGCGTGTTTTTTATTTTTTTGGCAACATTTTGATATAATGTGGTCTGTTTTTTGAAATTTAGTTTTTGCTTTTGCTGTTATTTTTTGTAATAATATTAGACTAATCGTAATAATTACATGTGAAATGTTATGTTTATATATGGCTAGTTCTTACGGCGAAGGAATAAAATGGGGTGGGGTCGAAAAGATCTTCGTCACGACCGTCTGATTATCTTATTGGCTGCAGATCGAGCGGCAATGGGCTCATTGAGCTACGCGCTGTGTATCGGCAGTCTGACATTGTCGCTTTTTTTTAAATTGTAGGTGTTATTAGCGTGTTTTTAGCTGACAGGAATGTGATACGAAATTCTTGTCGCCTCTATTCTCTTACGAAAAAATGATTAAAAATAGGGTGTGATGTGTTTAGTTTTCTAAGTTTTAGCAAAATTATATTAATAGTTACTGTAATTTGATGCCAAGTGTTTGAAAGCTCGAGTTTCGGAAAATCGCCCCACAGGATAGTGATAATTTTGACGACATTTGGGTATTTTTTTGCAAGAAATTAGTTTCTTACCCCTCTGAATTTCAGTGTCCAAATAGAAGACCGTTAGATAATTGTTTCAGATTTAAAATAAATCAGGAATATTATAAACTTAAGGAGCTACGACTTGAGCCCACTAAAATTCCTTCACTGTAAGAACTAACCATATATGTTTTATATGTATGTTTCTTATAATTATCCTAGATACTGTGACATCTGTTTATTGCACAAACCGTCATTATAAAATAAAACATATCGAGAGTTTCTAGCGCTATGATTCGACCTTGAGTACTAACTCAGTTCGCCGTTCGGTGACTAAGCCAAATGGCTTAGTTTCACTTGCCTCACTAAGTGTGCATGTTCTCGGGTTCTATGTGTTATTAGTCTGAGTGTAGATTATAGGACTAACTACATTTATTCAGCTCCATTCGCGTTTCGTTGGACGATTTTGGTTACATTTTAATAGTACAGTTTACCAGCATCTTAAAGCATTGTACACAGTACACTTTAACAGCATCGTAAGAATATGAAAGCCGTCATATTATCGTGCTATCTCCGCTAAAACGCTTCTATCTCCCGCGTACCGCGCTGGATGACTGAGAAGCGTTAAACGCTCGTGGTAAACTAATTTCATTTAGTATTTCGTACTCGACATGGATAGTCCCATGTTCGATGTTGTTATCGTTACTCCTGTTTCTGAAGAAACAGAAAAACTGGAACGTAATAAATGATTTCGTAGTAATGTAAAATAAAGTGTATCAACCTATGCAAGTTGCAACTTGTCGTCGAAAACAGTCCGCGTGCAGCGCTGAACGCGGAGGAACAGCGCAGCGCATTACGCGGCTCAACAGCGTTGAACGCTGGCGTTAGCACGCGCATAATAAAAACACAATTGTCCTCTTTTTATGCCTGTTAGCCGCGAAAGCGGAATACAAAGAGCGGAATAGACGCGGAGAGCTGAACGGATGCGTCCGACGCATCTCCATAAAAAATTAGTGTTTTCTATGGACAAAAGCTGAATTGACCTGAATAAGTATAGTTAGTCCCTAAAATAAGACTGGGCATGGTGACGCAAAAATCTCCTAGATTTTTAACTAAATTCATTAACTATTCCACGATTTGATGAAATATGTTTAACAGTAACTCTTAGTTGATAGTCCACTTAATAAATCTGTGAAAAATGAATTGTGTACGAACAAGTTAGTTTCACTGTGACCCGTGATACTGTTCGCCATCTCACCCAATCTAGGCATTTTTAGGACTAGTCATAAAGTAACAATGCTCTCTATAATTGTGTAATTTGTTTAATAAAATAGTCGTACCAACATTTATTTTTATTTATTTAGCTAACTTTGATAACACATCAATGCCCTTTCGTTCCGGGAACGCCCATGATTGTACGCTGCAAAGAGCATTATAATATTACGGAGAGTACGCTGAAAAAAGGTGTTCTTTCTGTAGAGTCTGTATCACGAAAGAAGTTCAATTTAAGAAAAACCACTAATTGTGGTAAAGAAAAATCCCACCAAAACCATAAATGTAAAAAGGAGAGCCAAGTTCAATACAAAAATTATGCTTGGCTGTGGGCTTCGCCGCAAAAAGAATGGAGATCTCAATGAGTGCCAAGTTTTATGCAAAATCCAAATATATAATTATAGTGTTACGCGCGCTAGTACTCGCCGATAAACAGCGCCATCTATTGGCGAGAAGTGGACTATCTGACTGGAAGATTCGGCAATGGAACGTTCTGGAAAGGTCTCGATGTCTCCAGAATGTCGTGGAAACGCAATCATTGACCTTAATTTGCGAGAGAGTTCCTATTCTATTCTGGATCCTTCGAGAACTTTCCACAAACTACGACGGTACCGGCGGACGGGTATAAAAGGCGGCGCGCGGCCGCCGCCGGGCATTCAGTCTCGGTTACAAGAGCGAGCGATAAGCGGACTACGAGCGATAACTCCAAGCAATTTCGAGGCGAATATTGTGGACTTAGACTAACACATCTCAAGTAGACATAATGTATGAAGAGTTCAATTCATTATGTCTACTTGAGATGTAACTCAAACTTGAGATTGATTTATTAATACTGCCCTAAGATTGTGGATTGCGTTTGAACGTATAGTGAGTGATTTTAATAAGTGTATTTGGGTGTTTAATTAATAGCTGTATTTAGTGCAGTGTTTTTGCTGTTTAGTAGTGTTTTAGTACTAATAAAGTCCTAATTGGTGTTTTATCGCAATACCGGTATTTTAATTGTTTATGTAGAACCCCAGCACCTCAGAGTAAGTATATACCTATAGAGGGCTAATATCGCATCGTGCGCCCACTACCCAGCGTAGGCAGGTGAACTATAGTTAACGTAGTGATTATATTCTCTTTGAACTATAGCTACTTATCGTCGTCCGGCATTCAGTACCGCGAATGTAAAATTGGGGCACTTTACAGGAGAGACAAAAAACTGATTTTATTATAATGTACACTTTACCTTCTGCTAAACTATTGTTATTTAGCATTCTAAACTATTGTTATTTAGCATTCTAAAACAATAGTTTAGCAGAAGGTAAAGTGTACATTATAATAAAATCAGTTTTTTGTCTCTCCTGTAAAGTGCCCCAATTTTACATTCGCGGTATTGGTCGCGGCACGAAACTCTAGCGCTGACCGTTATTGCGCAGAAGTAAAAAATAAGGTGTCTTGGCGGGGTACCGGGAGTGAAGGGCGAGCGTGCGTTGCGCCGATTGGCTCTCCAGTCGTACTCCGTCCCCCGTGCCGATACGACGCTCCGCGCACTTCCAGTGTACAGTCGCGTTCTGAATTGTTTTGTTGTCATCGTTAATTTTTGTTGTTGTTTTTTGTTAAGTTTGTTTTGTTGATTTGTTTGTTGTGTTTGTTAGTTTATTCACTGTTTGATTAAGTTTGAACAGTTTTTAAACAGTGAAAATGCCGAGGCCGAGAAGGAATACTGTTTTGAAAAGACAGGCACGGAAAATGGTGTTTGACGTGCATTGTTTTCTGAAAAGGGAATCGAATGATTTCATTAATTCCCTGAAACAAATTCATTCATTCAAACATGAAGTAATATTACTTAAGTAATATTTGCGTGCGTGACAGTACCCATACGCAGTTAAGTTCCACATTTTGTTCACCGCTAGACTTACTATTTGACTTTACATTAAAACATTATTTTGCTGTTTTTAATTAAGCAATTAAATTACTAATTTGTATTGCGTGCGCGACGGTACCCATGCGCAGCTATCCCCTCCACGTTTCGCTCAGCGCTAGAGTTTCGTGCCGCGACTTATACTGAATGCCGGACGACGTTATATAGAAATGTTGGCGACTGCTAGGGATGGGCACGCGAGCAGCACCAACGCAACAGTTATCGATAAGTACAGGTCCGGCGGCGCGGCACATATTGTTGTTAAAAAATTGTGGTTCTACAAAATATGGCCTTGTGAGTAATTTTAAGCGTATTGCCTTAATATAGATAAAAGCTATGCTGCGAATTGGTGTAGTGCCATGTGGAATGATTTATAAACACGGTACCTCAAGAGCAGTTTTTACAAGCATTAAGAACCAATAATATTAATGGATATCCATTATAATTGAACCAATGGATATAAACCGAGCATCACACCATGGATTTCTTAGCTAGTCCCCCCAAGCCTAAAATAGTCACGTCTAGTTTTTGAAATATTTATTACCAATGTTAAAAAAATGACAAAGAAATATATCTTAATGATTGCCAACTTATACTGTCAAGACCCGCGATAGAAGCTATGCAATAGCTTAAAAATATTATCGTAATCAGTCAATTTTTAGGAACAGTAATTATTTCTTTCATTTCATAAACATAAACGCAATTATTAATTGGCTTAAAAATCACACACAGACAAAAACAGTTACCTAAGCTACATTATATTAAGCATCGCCTTCGATAGTAATAAATACGTATGCTATAATATGAAAATATTACATCGATTCTGGTATCGACGCGTAACATCACTATCGAAAAAGCGGGATGCGGGGCAGTGCGGGGGGTACAAGTGTTCGCCTCCCGAGCGTCTTTCATACCGCGACGCGTAATTTCAATTTTACCTAAAAATATGCTGAAATATGACTTGCCTGTGAAACGAGATATTAGAATTCTGTTAAGTGTGTTTCCGAGTGTCGTTTTTACAAGAATCCACAGAACATTTAACCATTTTGCAGTATTAATAATCAAATATTCGCATAGATCTCACTCGCGTGTGCTCACGCCGTTCCTACTCGAGTGACTACAAGCGCTTGCGGCCGGCGCAGGACGATGTTCCCACCCGTGCCTATTGTTCCCACTTGCATACGCGCTCTCTATAGGTATATACTTACTCTGAGCCCAGCACGTAACAATAGGAACAAAATAACATTATGAACAAGTATTAAACTCTATTTCTTTGCTTTATTGGATACCTATAACAGTTACTGTTATTTAAAAATGTGAGATCTTAAAGTAGGTTAGATTTGACTCCCCGATCTACTGTTTTCTCCTGTTTTTTGGTTTCTTGGAGTTGGCAACAGTGATGGGGACCGCCCCTATTTTTTATTTTTAGAATTTTTCCTACGCTTACACACAATTACCAAGCTGGACTCCAAATTCCATCCTTATAGGTCATCTGGAAGTAGGTTAGGTTTAGGTACTACATGTCAGTCAGTCAGTACTAAAATTTACGAGTTTTTGACCTTCATATCTTTATAACCGTTTGAGCTTCATGAAATTTAGGCTTCTAGATGTCCTTATGGATATAATTAAACACACGAAGTTTTATGTGTTTACGTTAAATAGGTTTTGAGTTATAGAAGGGTGAAAATTAGCACCAAGTGGTTCGTGTAATATTACACACGGCGCTAGCTAGCCAGCTCCTTTCCTTGAACTTGGCTTGACTGTCTAGATATACGTGTTACAAAATACCCCGTAAAAATATAATTAATAATGGTTTAGTAGATAAACATATAAAAGTTACTTTAGCTGCTAAATATGTACCCATCCATCAATTATGTTTATAGTGTTTTATTTATTCATAGAATAAAGACTGAAGCATTTTTATTGCTGTAAGTTGCAGATTAATTCCATAGTGTAATTTCGTGACCTTTAGAAATAAGAAGTATTGATTGGAAACTACAAGGCTGGCTAATTATTATGTACTTACGGCAGAATAAATTATTTTAATAATTTAAAAGTGTGTATAAAGTTTACGCTTACCTATATATTTTAAAATTTGATTTGAAAATATTAGTGTTTTGTTACTAGGCAAAACATGATCCCATTACCAAAAAGTCCTTTAATTCAAGGTAACACATTTTGTGTGATGTGGCAGCACTGCATATATCTTGCTGTCAACATAACGCCTTAGGAACTTTAGTTGAAACCCAAAGAGCATTATAATACTACGGAAATTGAAACCGCACTATAGGTCAGGGTTCCCAACTTAGGGCTTTTAGCCCTAAATTTAGGGCTCAAATAAGTGTATTGAGCTTTTTTTAGGGCCAAAATATATTTAGGGCTATTTTTAGGGCCATAAAAATGTTTTCATGTATTACTGTTTGACTAACATAAAAAAAAATAAGAAAGGCAAAACGTTCAAGTTTTTACACTAGGGGTACTGCTATAATGCCAAATACACATTGCCGCCGAACCTGTACGAGTCTTCACAAATCCGAGAATGTGAATCTGGCATAATACTCTATGGCCATGCCATCAAAGACACGCCATCCTACGGCGGCAAACATAACAATATTTTTTTTTTTTAATCATTGACAATATAGATCTTTTTACACGTTTTAAAAATAAACTATATAAGTTGTATGTGATTTACCTTAATAAAACAGGGAACTTATTTAAATAATACTAGATATAGGTGTATACTTATACTACACCGTACAAAGTAACATTGACAGTACAGGGCTTTTTTTGGGGTTTTTGAATTTTTCATTTAGGGCTATTTGGGGCTTTTTCATATTGATTTTAAGGCTATTTTTTTTTTAGGGAGTTGGTAACCCTGCTATATATTTACGAATTATACGAGTATTTACTATTCACTATTTACGACATTACATTGCTGGAGATACCCCAAATTGATTATTTATGACAAAACCCATGTTCTGTGGTTGCTAAGGATGTATGAAATAAGTGATTTTTAATATAATTAAAATGAATTTTTTAAATACAGTGTTATCTCATACAATTAGAAACTCATTCCTAAGAAACCCAATATTGAGGCTTGGCTCGTCAGTTACCATTCCTGACATAGATGTCGAATATTATTGTAATCGAAGTAACTCCAAGGAAGTTGTCAATAACATAAATAGTAGAAAAGGTGTCGGTGATATCAAGCTAGTCCTGGACCTTTATGATGCATTGACGGCAGTTTCGACAACAGACAAGGCATATCAAAGTATTAAACAAAAGTTGTATTTAGAACTAAGCAGGTTACCCAATCGAACCCATCCAACTGTGCAAAACTTTACCGAACCACAAGTGATAAAAGAAATTAATGACAAAAAAGACTTTGGCAAAAACACGCCTTTAGAATTCAGTGAAATTACTCGCCTTTTAAATTATGTAAGGACAGACAAACTTGGGTACACATGTGGTCATAAAAGTTATTACTTTTTGGGTAACCTTGCAATGTTAGAAGAGGCCTTGATAAAGTACACAGTAGCTACATTGCTAAAGAAAAATTTCCAACTAGTATCTGTGCCCGATATACTTCCAAGTAGTGTTTTAGAGAGCTGTGGAATGACTATAAATAGTGATCGTACACAGGTAAATAATCACCAACCCTTTTCTGTGTTTTTCAGCCAGTTTTATAAAGACTCATACATTAATATATATTTTGCGGTTTAGATTTATTCTTTAGATCCACATCATCATGGTCCTGATTTGTATTTATCTGGGACAGCTGAGATGTCTTTAGCTGGACTTCTTAAGAATTCAGTTCACAAACATGATGAGCTTCCACTCAAGTTAACTGCTGTTAGCCGGTGTTTCCGTGCTGAAACATCTAACGTAATAGAAGAGAGGGGTATTTACAGGTATTCAAGAAAGTTATATAAAATATTATTTTTGTAGTATATAATTAATTGGTGTATTATTTTCCAGAGTACACCAGTTCACAAAAGTGGAAATGTTTATAGTGACCACACCAGAGCAGTCCAATGATATGCTAGAGTACATAAGAAGTGTCCAAGAGGAATTGTTTGCTCCATTAGGCTTCCATATGCAAATTCTAGACATGCCTCCACATGAACTAGGTGCTCCTGCATATAGGTACAACTTTTTATTACTTCAACCATGAAAATGTCACGTCATGATTAAAATATTAAAGAGGAAAAGAATATTCTTTAAACATTTTATCATCCATATGTATGGATGATAAAATGTTTTGTTCCTTACAAGAATATTTGAAAAATGAGTAGATATATTTACATTAATTTTTTTTTGAATGATGTATACCCATGTATGTATGTCACACAGGCTGGTGATGAGTTCACCTTGTTGGAACTATTTCACCCGTAGGCCCAGTTTGGGTAGCACTGCCACTTTCACGTTGGGTTCGCCTGCTTCACCGGTACCATTTCCAGAGGCTGCATTCAGCTGTGGCTCAGATAGTATAGCCATGCTTTTATTTATTTTATAAAGATTGGTAATGTTGTAATTGCTGTTGGAAATTGACTGCCTCGGTGGGATAGTTGTATTACGGTACCCTTGCAATGCTGAGGTCTTGGGTTCGATCTCCGAGTCAGGCAAAGTAATATTGGATTTTTATATTATGATTTTTTTATACATGTCATGGCCATGTAGTGCCTGGTTAATGATCATCATCTCCTTTAAGAGAATTAAGTATGGATCCTGAAATTGGCAATCGATAGCGGGGTCGGAATAGCTCAATTGGAAGAGCACCGGCACGGTACGCCGGAGGTCGTGGGTTCAAATCCCGCTTTCGACTGTTTCTTTTTCAGGATTCTATAAAAATATAAAATCATTAATATTGGATTTTTCTATTCAATATCAGCTCTAGAAAAGTGGGTGCACTAATTGTGGCTCTGCCTACCCCTTCGGGGATAAAAGGTGTGAGTGTGTGGAAATGTTGTCATAACTTGCTTACTTCACCTTTTTTACAGGAAATATGACATTGAAGCATTTATGCCAGGTCGCAAGACATTTGGAGAGATATCAAGTTGTAGCAATTGCACAGACTATCAGTCGAGACGACTTAACATTAAATATATTGATGCCTCAAATAAAACTAGTTATGTTCATACATTGAATGGCACTGCTTGTGCGGTACCAAGAACATTGATAGCATTATTAGAAACACACCAGGATCCAAAAGGGAAAATATACATACCAAAAGTATTGCAACCTTATATAGACAAAATAGAATATATTGGTAAAAACGTCAGTGTACCAGAATTGAAATTAGTAAAAATAAAACGATAAATTTTTATTGCATTTTATTTACCAACCATAGCACTTCAAATTAGATATGCATATTCACTAAAGTGTAAGTTTCATGCAATAACTTATGGTTTATGACTATCACATCTGTTTATCGTCATCATCACATTTTTAGTTTATTTATTTTATTAAAATAACTGAAGTTGCTATGGCAAATTAATGTTTTAGTTTGTTTAGGAACTTTTGTGTTGCTTGGAAAACTTTTTCATTTTTGCTTTTAATTGTTTAATATCCACACTAGTTTCCTCTGATGTAGAAGGTGCAGGAGCTTTTTCTTCTGGAGGTATAAAATCTTTCTGTCTCTGTTCATCACGAGCCCGTTTAGCTTGTGCTTGCTTCTCTTCCTTCTCATGACGCCGTTTAGCTTTCTTTTGCTCATTTTTAAGGAAGTATTCACCAGTTGCAAGTTCCTTATCAACCTTGCTCTCTTGTTGAGGAGGAGGGAATGGAGTGTATGGTTTTTTGACTTTCTTTTTAGGTTGTTTGCGGGGCACATTCTTTGTTTTAAAATTAGGCAAAAATCTCTCCCAGCTTTCATTTTTTAGTCTCGGGTCTTTCATTAGTTCTCGTTTTATCATAAGACTTTTAATGTTATACATGGGGTGTATATTTTTCATTGTATCCTCAACAATCCGTCTGACTTGAAGAAGGCCTTTATAGGGTCCTACAGCTGACACTGTGTTTCCTTGCACAAGGACGTAGCATTCCGTCAACAGTTCTATTGACTTTAGAGTAACACCATTAGGCCCTATCAAACGTTGGCGCCGTTTCAAAAATGTCTCCTGTTTACGTACAAAGGAATTAATTTTTATAATATCACATCCTATTTCATCTTCTAACACTCTCACTGCCTGTTCGAACGGAACACTTCGGGACAGAAGTTTCATTAAATCTCTAGCCTTTATGATGATGTAGGGGTCCCAAGTTTTTCTTGTAGTCTTCACAGTTATGCTTCCTTCAATAAGGTCTAACTCGGCAATTATATGATGTTCTTTAAGTACCTTTTGTACGAGGGGCCAACATTCTTTCAAGTATTGTTCTCGATATTTTGGAAATAACGTAGCAAACTTACTTTCTTCTAGCAGACCGTGTGGGTTATCTTCCGGTGTGAATTTCGGTATTTTCATAGACCACGCATTTTCAACAGGCCCTGAATTTTGTTGTTCATCGCCGTCATTCAGAATTTCCATTGTTTTTTGTCTATTATTTATCGTTATTTAACTATATTACAAGTTTAAAACAAACAGGCACGAACTATTACCTGACTATTACTATGAACACATGTCAGTTTGTTTTTTATGAATTTATGATACGGCTCTGAATGCAAGTCCTTTAGGACAAGCTTATAGGCAGGGTGACCAGATTTTGGGACTTCTGATTACTGATAAAAAAAACGCTGTGTTGCTAGATGTTTGACGGTTAAAGTCGCCGAAAATTCATTGTGAAGTAGCTTAAAGTCGCCTCATCGTAAATGGAGAGGTGAAGGAGCAAAAAAAAAAAGGTACCTAATTTCTAATGAAAACTGGTCCAACGCGGCGAAAATTCGAAGTAGCCTAAAAGTCGCCCACTCGTGTGCGGACGCGAAGAGCTAAAAAAAAAGGTCCCCACTGTTAAATGATTGTGTGGGAGTGATCCGAATACATGTTTTGTATGCTAAAAGCTAAAAATATCCTCAAATTCGACAAAAACAAGGTATAAAACACGAACTTTCCGAGGTACCCTAAATTGGCGACTAATCACCATTCGCGTAGCCTAAACGGCGACCGGTCGCCATTCGCAATTTTAGGTCACCCCGACACTCTTCAAGATAGCCTAAATGGCAAAAAGTCGCCTAATCTGGCAGCACTGAAAATACGCAACAAGTATTTTTTTTAAATAATTTTCTCTTATAGGGAAGGCAAAGGGTTCAAGCCCATACAGCCTTGTCTTAAGTGATATTTTTGGTTGTCTTCTTTTTTTCCTACGTACTATGTCGTAGTAAAGCAGTGGCTACCTTACCAAGACTTTATCAAGGAGTTTTGGCGGCAACGAAAAAACACCTGATTGGCACAGTTATTTCAATTCACTTCATTGGAGCACTTTAATAGAACTATATTGGATAATATACCACCATAATTATGCAATATTACACTAAGTATCACCAAAATAATGACCAAAAACAAGAGCACATCATGACACTTCCACGTTCTCGCCCACGCAACAAGAAGTTTTGGCAGTTCGCTCTTGATGTTTTTATTTTATTGCATTGCTTTACAGCCAGTCTGGCTTCCCAACTTAGGGCTTTTAGCCCTAAATTTAGGGCAGAAATATGTGTGGTGGGCTTTTTTTAGAGCCCAAAAAAAATAAAGCAATTTTAGGGTCATAAAAATGTTTTCATGTATGTATTATTGTTTGACTGAACATAAAAAAGGCAAAACGGTTATGTTCTTACATTAAGTATAATGCTACAATGCCAAAATCAGCCAAATTCACACTGCTTCCCAAGTCCCAACCTGCACGAGACACCACGAATCCGAGAGTGTGAACTACTAACTACTGCAACTATAGAGTATATACATGGCTTCGGCCTTATTATTAAAACACTTCAGCACAGTAAAACTTAAAACAAACTCCGCATGATACAAGATTGACAGATCAACTACTAACGAATATGCATGGAATTTTTACCCTAAAATGGTGACATGTCAAAAATAGAGCTTTAAGGCAGTTGACAACAAAAAATTGTAATCTATGAACCTATATTGATCTTTTTTACTAAGTAGATAACCCGTATAAAAACATTGAGAGGAGTCAAGGGACACCCGGATGGAACGAAGTTCCTTTGGATTAATTAGTGAAGCAATTGTAATAAAATTTTATTTCTTTTAAGTTATAAAATTAACATACAACCAACGAAAAAAACTACTCAAAAAAGCATTTAAATTGTCTTTTTTTATTTAAATTACGAACTGGCCTTTAAAGTGACATTTTACGGCCAGTTCTTTATTCTTACTGGCTGGTTTCACAGGGCAAATGTGTATTTAAAAAAATCGGTGCGTGTACGTATGTACGCGCGTGAGAAGTTATAACTTCTTTGGTATCATTAATAAAAATTTTAAGGATATTTGAGCAAATTCTAAAATGTCGAGGTGTTGCATCATAGGATGCAATTCAAATTATTGCAAAAATGACGAAAGATTGACATTTTCAGGTTAGTTTCAATTATTCACCTAATCAGACTTATATTTAGTGAACATTACGTTTACTTGAATTTTAAATCATCTTTTTTCGTTGTTACACGCAATGTAAAATGACTAATACCAAGTAAAATAAAGTGAATGAGTGTTTGTAATGTTTACATAAAAGTGTAGTGTAGTTCCAACGTGCAATAATGTTTGGAAGTTATCGATCAAATAGATTGGTATTGTTTATTAAAATAAAAGTACTTTGCTATAATTTTTGAAGGCATTGCTACACTTCATTGTCATGGAACAGATTCAATAATCGGGAAACAACGGGATAAAAACTAAAATAAATTATTGTGAAAAATTCAACAATGTAGTTTATATTTCAACACCAAACGTTTGTATAAATTTAGGAAACCATATCAATTTTGACTAATACTTTTTATAATTAAATCAGTCATTATTCATTACGTTAATATAAGTATCACGTTAAATAAAAACACACTGGACAAGTGTTAAGAAGAAATTTCTTGACAAAATTTAATATTAGGCACGAATAAATAAATTTGATTGACAAAACTGATTTATTTATCCTTAATATTTATAATAAATATTAATTTAGGGCCGTTCTGTGCTATCTATAAAATTAGAGCCTATACACATGTGTCAAAGTAAAACTAAAATTGGCAGGTAATACGCTGGTATTTCCTAAAGGTGTGAAATTGACGAATTTAAATGCTAAAGAATTATACATGGCAAATTGGTCTTTGCACCCCAAGGTAAGGTAGCTAGGTAAGGTAATTCTTGTGCGTTTGATACTCACATCAAATGCACAGCCCAGCACCCCTTACCTTTGTCTTCTTTTTCTACCAATTTCTATCCTCGGTCCGCTACTGTTGATAGCCCGGAGGGTCACTTATATAATAGAATATCCCTATGAAAATTACTACCGAACCGTTCTTAAAAAAAAATCATCTTATTTAGAGTAGAAAATAAAATATACACCTGAGACAGGCTCTTACCCTTTCATATTAGTTTAAAAACCTTTCACCCGCATGGAAAATATATTCAGCGGCAGATGTGTTTATTATTAACAAACTTAGAATAATAACACATAGAACCCGCGAACATGCACGCTTAGTGAGGCAAGTAAAACTAAGCCATTTGGCCTAGTTACCGAACAGCCCGCGTCTGAGAGGCTACTGCGAAAAACGAAATCCGAAACGTCTGTCCGAAACGAAGAAACGACGAACTTCGGATTTAACCTTACTACCAAATTACTTCGGATCCGTCACCGTTGAACGAAAGTTTCACGCAGTTTGCGACGCTTCCGACTTCGCTCAACACTTTTGTCACGCAACAACAACTCTTCATAAAGAAGGATCCGTAACACTTCGTAGTAAGAAAACGTGCGATCCGTCACCCGAAACTACGGATTTCGTTTTTCGCAGTAGCCTCTCAGTGCACAAAGACGAATCGTAGCGCCAGCAGCTCTCGATATTTTATTTTAATATGACGGTTTGTGCAATAAACGGATGTCACAGTACCTCGGATAATCATAAGAAATATTGTAATACATATACACTCACGCCTTTTATCGCAGGCAGAGGCGCAACTAGTGCACCCACTTTTCGCCGTTATTCCGTCCCATGATGTGATAGGGGGCGAGCCTTTCGCCATATCGGGCACAAATTCCAGACTCCGAGCTAATACTGAATAGAAAAACTCAATATCATTTTGCCCGACCCGGGAATCGAACCCGAGACCTCAGCACTGCAGTCGTGCCTTAATAAGGTAAGGTAAGTACCTCATTCAGCCGTTAAATGACGTCAGCACGTGTTTTCTGGTTTTATTTTTTTTCTCCCTAACGAAGTAGAAAATATGTAATTGAACTCAAGATAAGATATTAAGAAAAGGTATTTATTATTTGGTATCGCTTTGATCCTTTTCAGGGTTTCCCCACTAAAACCATTCGTTTCTTAAGAATAAAAAAGTAATTTCTTATTGTGGACAATAATAATAATTCCATAAGTATATAATACTTAAATAATTGCTCAAGGTATAAGCAATTCCACTTACCCCAAGTTTGGGGAAAATCTCATACCACTAGCAATATTATTTGCACGCTTGGATGCGAGTGACAGAACGTCACTACGAGTGACTTACTCCCAAATTATATAATACTCTCAATGCAAACATATACTACTCTTTGCTTCCGCTTACAACAATGAGTTTTATGCCTCACATTCGACAGTTTTTTGATATGAAACTATTATTCTTGGCGTTATTATTCTATGTTAACACACATCAAAGCATCTTTACAAACTTGCTTTCTTAATTATTTCACAGCAATACAAATATTTAGATCTATAGCGATATACGTACTATGTGATAAATAATAGTTTCTACAATACTAAAATGTGGGTGGAGTCGACACCATCCGATCCTACTAATATTATAAAGGCGCAAGTTTGTAAGAATGTATGGATGTTTGGATGTCTGGATGTATGGATGTTTGGATGTTTGTTATTCTTTCACGTAAAAACTACTGAACGGATTTGTGTAGATCATGTCCTGGATTAACACATAGGCTACTTTTTATCCCGGGAAAACATAAAGCGGGACTTTTATCCCGGAAAAACTTTATAACGCGGGCGGAGCCGCGGGCAAAAGCTAGTTTTGTAATATTTGGTTTCAGGTGACAGGTAGTTTTGTCTATATCCCTGTTCTGTGGTGTCACCTGTTATCTTCTTCTTCTTCTTATTAAAAATGGCTCCACCGTTTCATCGGTGATTTTGCCAATGTCAAGTGGGTAGATGTTAAAATAATATCGTAACTTTTTTGGAATAACTTTCGACCCGAGGATAACCAAGTAAACCAAGAAATAATGGTAGCAAAGAGCAATGTAGCTAAAACATTTGACATTAGTTATGACTTAAGGCAAAGGGAATGTAACCACTACACTTCACCTGTTATCCTTACTTTGGGTGCATTCCACTAAGCGTTCACAACGCCCAAAATACTCTTTTGGCCGTTCCACATGGCGACTACGATCGTTGTGGTCGCGGCGAAAACGTAATTAATGACGTCATAACTCACGCTCACGAGAAGTCCACAACGACCCATCTCTGGAGGTGGGTCGAAGTGAGCGTTGAGAAAAATAGCAAAGTTGTCAAAACTAAAAGGTCGAAGTTTTCTATTTTCACGAATATAATTTTCTAAAATTGTATTCCATTCTTCATCTGAAATGGATGAACTAGTACTTTCGACAGTATTATTGCGTGCACGCATCATCAAATAACCTAGTGTTGTCGCTAAAGACATTTTGAATCTATTTGAATGTAAAATAATTGAATACTCCATTGAAATTACATATAAAAATTGAATCATATATTTATTTTTCGACAACCAACTTCACTTATAATTATTAAAATTTACACCTTAAACTCATTAAAACTTAATAATGGTAGCCTAATCTATTAAAGCTTTTGCTTTATTTTTTCTAGCTCGCCATTTGTATTATTTCCTCAACGCCCAAAACGCTTCACAATCCATTCCACTTGGGTTTACGATAACAACGCTCAGGACTAAGTGGAACGGGAAAACTCGTGGTCGTGAGCGTGATCGTCGTGAGTGCTTGGTGGAACGTAGCCTTTGTGTAATCTAAGTTGACAGACTTGACACTTGACAGTTTTGTTTCCGTAGTATTATAATGCTCTTTGGTTTTGAGTTTTGGCGGGAACGTGGAAGTGTCATGAGGTGCTCTTGTTTTAATTCATTATTTTGGTGATACTTAGTGTTATATTGCATAATTATGGTGGTATATTATCCAATATAGTTCTATTAAAGTGCTCAAATGAAGTGAATTGAAATAACTGTGCCAATCAAGTGTTTTTTCGTTGCCGCCAAAACTCCTTGATAGAGTCTTGGTAAGGTAGCCACTGCTTTACTACGACAACCAGAGATATCACTTAAGACGAGGCTGTATGGGCTTGAACCCTTTGCCTTCCCTGTAAGGGAGAATTATAAAAAAAAAAAAAAAAAAAAAAGCTCTTTGGTTTTGGAGTTTTGGCGGGAACGTAGAAGTGTCATGAGGTGCTCTTGTTTTAATTCATTATTTTGGTGATACTTAGTGTTATATTGCATAATTATGGTGGTATATTATCCAATATAGTTCTATTAAAGTGCTCAAATGAAGTGAATTGAAATAACTGTGCCAATCAAGTGTTTTTTCGTTGCCGCCAAAACTCCTTGATAAAGTCTTGGTAAGGTAGCCACTGCTTTACTACGACATAGTACGTAGGAAAAAAAAAAAAAAAGTCAACCAAAAATATTACTTAAGACGAGGCTGTATGGGCTCGAACCCTTTGCCTTCCCTAAAGGGAAAATTATAAAAAAAAAAAAAAAAAAAAAAAAAGCTCTTTGGTTTTGAGTTTTGGCGGGAACGTAGAAGTGTCATGAGGTGCTCTTGTTTTAATTCATTATTTTGGTGATACTTAGTGTTATATTGCATAATTATGGTGGTATATTATCCAATATAGTTCTATTAAAGTGCTCAAATGAAGTGAATTGAAATAACTGTGCCAATCAAGTGTTTTTTCGTTGCCGCCAAAACTCCTTGATAAAGTCTTGTTAAGGTAGCCACTGCTTTACTACGACATAGTACGTAGGAAAAAAAAAAAGTCAACCAAAAATATTACTTAAGACGAGGCTGTATGGGCTCGAACCCTTTGCCTTCCCTAAAGGGAAAATTTAAAAAAAAAAAAAAAAAAAAAAGCTCTTTGGTTTTGTTCAAGTGACAACTGACAACGTCTAGTGTCAACTACTAAGTTTTGGCGCGTTTCTTACTCAAAGAGCCACCGACTTCGGTATATTCTAATGTGATCATGCCAATATAGCGAAAATAATCTATTGGAATCAAAATTACAGAGATGCCTGTGAAGAATCACAATGAGAGTCCGAAACAAAATAAAACTTCGCCTCCGGGCTCTTCTAATAAGGCGTAAGTTGGATTCTTTGTAACAGTGCATTAAAACTTATCGACTTTATCATACAACAGAGTGGTAAATAACATGATAATTATTCTATTTCAGAGCCACAAGGAGATCGGCACGGAACGAAAATCAGCTAAAAATTACAAATATGTTTGCAGTTAAGAGGAGAAATAGTTTTGAGGAAAATCGCAATGAAACTAGTAATGTAAGAAATAAGGTAAATTTAAGGTTGAAGGATATGCCCAAAAATTCTTACCAAGACAGCTTATATATATTTGGATAGAACTCCCTAAAAGTAGCCTTTTACAATAAATCATATAATTTTAAAGACATCAGGTTTGAGATTTATTTAATAATAAAACATAGCCTAAGTTACTCTATTACATCAGCTACCTGCCAATAACAGTGCCATCAAATCGGTCCAGCCATTTCATAGATTAGCCAGAACAAACAGGCAGACACACAGCTGGTGACACAGCCCACCCGTGTGCCAGACATTGAAGGACATGAGCCCTCTCTTTTGGATCTTCTGCTGACCACAAACCCCGATGGATACAGTGTCGTGGTCGATGCCCCTTTAGGATCATGTGACCACTGCCTTATCCGCACATCGGCCCCTATATCTTATACTGGCCGCCCAGAAGCGTCTGGTTTCCGCAGGGTCTGGAGGTATGGGTCAGCAGATTGGGATGGACTCTGTGAATTCTTTGCATCCTTCCCATGGAGGCGATACTGTTTCTCCTCCGATGATCCCGACACGTGTGCGGACTGCGTCAGGGATGTGGTGATATTGGGGATGGAAATTTTCATTCCCAACACCACAATACCGATGGGGCGCCGTAGTCGGCCTTGGTACAATAGTGCCTGTGCCGCCACTGCGCGTCTCAAGCAGTCCGCATACCTATCTTGGCTAGTCGCCAGTGGGTGTCGGGCTCCTAACACCAAAGAGGAGAAGCAGAAGTTATATGTTGCCTCCAAATCCAACAAGAGGGCTATCGCTAAGGCCAAGGCAGACCACATTTGCCGGTTTGGTGAGCGTCTGAAGAGCTACCCGTCAGGTAGTCGAGCTTTTTGGTCGCTTGCCAAATCTGTACAAGGCAATTTCTGCCAGCCCAGTCTCCCGCCACTGCGTAAGTCTGACAACAGTCTGGCTCATAGTGCAAAGGAGAAAGCCGATGTCTTGGCTGAATCCTTTGCCTTAAACTCGACTTTGGACGCCGGTGGAGCCACACCACCCGAAATTTCACGATGCGAGTGCTCCCTGCCTAAAATCCGCATCACTCAGCATGCTGTAAGGCGGGAGCTCCGGCTCCTTGATGTCCATAAGTCGAGTGGGCCTGACGGTATTCCCGCAGTGGTTCTTAAGACGTGCGCCCCTGAGTTGACTCCCGTTCTAACGCGTCTGTACCGTCTATCTTATGACACCAGCCAGGTTCCATCATCGTGGAAGACTGCTCGTGTCCATCCGATCCCCAAAAAGGGTGACCGGTCGGACCCTGCTAATTACAGGCCGATAGAGGTCACGTCCTTGCTCTCCAAGGTCATGGAGCGAGTCGTTAATGCTCAGCTCCTTAGGTACCTTGAGAATCGCCAGCTGATTAGCGATCGTCAATACGGTTTCCGCAGTGGTCGTTCAGCTGGTGATCTTCTTGTGTACCTCACGCACCGCTGGGAGGAGGCCGTGGAGAGCAAGGGCGAAGCTATAGCTGTTGGTCTGGGTATAGCAAAGGCGTTCGACAGGGTATGGCACAGAGCTCTTCTATCGAAATTACCATCTTATGGAATCTCCGAGGGACTCTGCAAGTGGATGTTCGTAGCATTACAGTCGTCGTTGACGGCTGCAGCTCTATGACCAAATCCGTCAATGCTGGTGTTCCACAAGGCTCGGTGCTATCGCCCACGCTCTTCATTCTGCATATCAATGACTTGTTGAATTCCATCAACAACATGCATTGCTATGCAGATGATAGTACGTGCCATGCGCGATACATCGGCCAACAGAATATCCCTCGGCGCACAGCCGAAGAAAGACGGTCACAACTTGTGTCTGAAGTCGGAAGCTCTCTGGGGCGGGCTTCTGAATGGGGTGAAAGGAATTTAGTCCAATTCAACCCATCGAAGACAAGTTTGCGCGTTCACTGCTAAGAAGGACCCATTCGTCATGGTGCCACAGTTCCAAGGAGTTTCTCTCCACATGTCGAATAGCATTGGGATCCTCGGCGTCGAAATTTCCAGTGACGTCAAGTTTGGGAGTCATTTGGAGGACAAAGCCAAATTGGTCAGCAAAAAGTTGGGAATCCTCAACAGAGCCAAGCGGTACTTCGCGTCCGGCCACAGACTGGCGCTTTATAAAGTGCAAGTCCGACCGCACGTGGAGTACTGCTCACACCTCTGGGCAGGGGCCCCCAAACACATGCTGAACCCACTTGACTCCCTACAACGACGGGCACTTCGCATCGTCGATGATCCCAATCTCACGGACAAAGTGGAGGCGCTGGGTATGCGGAGAGACATTGGTTCTCTTTGTATATTCTACCGCCTCTTCCATGGGGAGTGCTCTGAGGAACTGTTTAATATGGTGCCTGCCTCGCCTTTTTACCATCGCACCACTCGCCATCGCAGTGGAGTTCATCTGCACTACGTCGAATCCATCCGTAGTAGCACGGTGCGTTTTCAACGGTCTTTTTTGCCGCGCACGTGCAAACTGTGGAATGGACTCCCTGCATCGGTGTTTCCCGAGCGCTATGACTTGTCCTTCTTTAAACGAGGTATAAAAAGAGTACTCACCTCCCGGTAGGTAACGGCTTAGTTGTGCCTCTGGCATTGCTTTAGTCCATGGGCGGCGGATACCGCTTACCATCAGGCGGACCGCTTGCTCGTTTGCCTACTAAGGCTATTAAAAAAAAAAAAAAAAAGACAGACCGACAGCTAAAAATTGTAAAAAATGTTACTTTGGTTTATGTACTGTTGTTAAGACAACGTTCACATATTTCCGCACGGGCCGCGCTGGCCGCGGGGGGCGGTGCGGCGTGGAGGGCGCCGGAGAGGGGTCGGCGTGGAAGGCGCCGGAGAGGGGACGGCGCTGGCGGCAAGAGGAACGACACTTGCCTTTGGAATTTCATCGTCCTCGGTTCATTATTGTCATTTTTATAATTATTGCTGATGAGAATATACCAGCGTCTTAAGTAATACAGTCCACTTATTTTAATACCCGAAGGATCCTAACAACTGTATATACTCATATACATGTATACTCCATCAGTTTGGGTATTTAACTAAATGTAAACGAATCATAAATAAGGTATTTTACCTGTCCATTTCTCTTTACAAAATATGTCATTCAAAAATAAACTTCTTCATAACCTAGACAACACTTAGTACTGGTATTCCCGTTTCTTAAAGTTGTTTGGTTGTTATAAAGTTATACTTTTTCATTAATAAGCGTGAACACAATTATCATAAATTACAATACTTTTATAAAGCATCTCGAACTGTCCACTGTAAAAGAGCTAATACGACAGAAACACTAAACATTTTTTCCAATGGATCATTATAGATAGCCCTACTAAGTTTAAGATTACGACTGTCACGTAGCACGCCAATAAACTGAGCACCATTCAATTTAATTGGTTAACTAGATACAAACTATATACACTTAATATGAATGGTATATAAAAAAGTTAGTAATGAATTCGGGGGTCTAAAATTATTTTTAATGGATCCAAGTTCCATATTTTTACCTTAATATCCCTAAAGTTTAAGCCTGGTTAGATTTTGAGGCCCAGCACCCATAAAAGAAGCAGACATCTCCTTTGGATATTAGTATTAACACATTAATACTTCATGCATATTCTGGTAACATTATTTAGCTAAGATTTAATCCTCCGTTGGATATCATGCAAAAGGGGTAAAAAAATATAGTGCTTCCATTATATCTCATACTAGTGGGCCAATTGGGTTGACTTATGCAAAAGGGAACCAACTCACCATAATATTTTCTACTCATTGATATTTAAACCAAAATATTTGTGTTTTAAAACTAGTTAGTTGGTATAAAATGTTTGACATTTTATAAAGTAACGTTTTTGGTTCCCGTTTGCATAAGGAGCTCTAATTATTCTTAATTCTTTTTCTTTCAGAAAAAGCCTAAGCTTGAAAATAAAGATGAAAATTCAACCATGTCTTTAACCAATAACTGTATAGAAATAAAAGATAGCAATGATAATGTACAACTTATTGAGCACAACGAAAATGGTGATAAACCTAAAAACATGCAAGAGGACGAGATTCCAAAAGAAACTGATGCAAAATTGGACATTTTGGAAAATATGCTAGATGGAAAACTCGATGATGATACAAAAAATGATGCCCAAATTATATCCGAATTGCAAAAAACTAAACAAACAATTCCAGACACAGAACAATGTGAAATTTGTGGTCAATTTTTGAACAATTCTGACCTAGTTTATTATCAAGGACATCCACAAGATGCTGTGGAGGAATACATAGCATTGACTAATGACAAACTGGTTTTAGCATCTGGTAAATTATATTATAACTTAGTGTATTTTATTAATGCAAGGGTATCGGCATCTTACCAGCATAATATATGATTTTAGGTGATGAAGGAGATATTATGGAACGACCACAGACTAACATAACTGGTTTTGCCATATTTGATGAACAAGGGCATCTTTGTCCTATAGATGGTGGACTCATTGAAAATGATATACGTATATATATGTCAGGTTATTTGAAATCAATTTGCTCTGATTCGTCAGATATTGATGAAGAATCCATTCCTGTTAAGGATGTAGGCCCTATTATTGAATGGTAAAGCATAAAATTGCATAATATTTAAATAAGCAAGCAGTAACAAAATAATGCATTTATAATTTATTGGTTTTGTAAAATATTACAGGTTTATCCATGGCTTTGATGGTGGAGATAGAAATTGTATCACCTTGTCCACTGAATTTGGAGAATACAATCTACTGAAACCCAGCGACGCATATACACCTCTCATGAATAATTTGTATGAAAAAATTTGGTTGAGTAAAGTAGTTGTTGAATATTTGGAAGAGTATCATTATCTTCAACCAACATATGAAGATTTGCTAGAAGTTGTGCGTACTTCTTACATACCAGATCTGAATGATAAAAAGATGACTGAAGAGATGCTTCACAAACATGCACAATTTGTTTGTGATCAAGTAGTTAGCTTAGAAGCAGATGAAGATGATGAACCACTCATTACTTTACCCTGTATAAGAGAACTAATCAAATTAATGGGTATCAAATTCGGTAAGCGCAGAATACGTACTAAAATAGATTACAAAAAGGTCGATAAGAAAGCATGGACTAAAGCTACAACCACACCTCTTGTGAGGAAAACATTTGAAAGCTTCTTCACAAATCAACTAGATAAAACAAATCATGAGCTTGTTCTGAGACGAAAAAGGTGTGGTGTGTGTGAAGCATGCCAACTGCCTGATTGTGGAGAGTGCAATGCATGTCGTGCTATGGCTAAATTTGGAGGACATGGACGTACTAAAAAGGCTTGTGTCCGAAGATTTTGTCCAAACATGGCAGTAGAACAGGCTGAAGATTCTGAACCTGACGATGAAGAAGAATACCAAAAAATGGTGGATAAGAAACAACAAGACAAAATTGATGATACTGTACCAGTTAAATTGACAGGGTCATGTAGTAAAAAGATTAAATGGATTGGAGAGCCAGTCAAGGCAGATTCTACAAGGATCTATTATGAAAGTGTTGAGATTGATGGTGCTGAACTATATAATGGTGATTTTGTAATGCTTGAAACCTCTCAAACAAATGTACCAGCTTTAGTTGCCAGAGTTGTGTACATGTGGAAAGAAACTATCAATCCCAAGTCTGGTTATTTCCATGGAGAAGTATTCATCAGGGCCTCTGATACTGTTTTAGGTGAAGTAGGGGATGCAAGAGAAATATTCTTAGGTGATAGGTGCTGCCATGGTGCACCACTTTCTTCAATTCTAAGAAAAGCTTGTGTAGAGAAAATGGAAATACCAAATGACTGGTTTAGACTTGGTGGTAAAGAAATAGATGAGAAAAATGTTGAAGATGATGGCAAGACTTATTTCTATAGTAAGTATTACGAAAGGTTTACAGCACGGTTTGAAGATCTGCCAGAAAATCCAAGCTGTCCTAATGAATTGAGGAAACATCGATTTTGTCCATCATGTGAGCGTAAAACACGAAGGGATGCGAAAAACATACCTAAAGTTACTGGTAAGTTGGTTGAAAGGTCAGAAATTGTAACAGAAGAAAATAGAACAGAATGGACATTAGTTAGGTGGCAAGATAATGATTATAAGAAAGGTTGTGGCGTATTTTTAAAACCAGGTACATTTAAATTAAAAAATAATTACTTAAATGTCCACTATGACCAGAAACAGAAATTAGAAAAAGTGGATGAAGATATTTATACTGAATATTACAGAAAAAGTGATAACAATTTGCGCGGATCGAACATTGACACAGGAGAACCTTTTTGTTTAGGTTTTATCGCTGCCGTTACGGCGATTGGCGATGGTCCCCTTATTGTTCCCCAAGATATCTATTTGAAAGTTAATATATTATATAGACCTGAGAATACAACTAGCAAATTCCCTCATCATGAAGATATTAATGTGGTTTATTGGAGTAATGAAATAAAAGAAGTACCTTTCTCTGCAGTAGTAGGGCCTTGTAATTTGATTTACGAAAAAAATTTACCCAGTCATGAATCACTCCAAGGGTGGCTGGATAGGGATCCAAGCAGATTTTACTTCAGAATGGCGTTTGATAAAGCTTCTGGTGAATTTATCGATGTACCTCACCATGTTACGAGTGTTGGCCGAACTGATAAAGGCAAAGATAAGGGCAAAGGAAAAGGCAAGTCCAGTAAGACTGCAGAATCGAATGTACCTAAGGTAGAAGAAGTAAAAGTAAGGCCATTGAGGACTTTAGATGTGTTTGCTGGTTGTGGTGGTTTATCTGACGGACTTCATCAAGCAGGAGTGGCAGAGTGTCGATGGGCAGTGGAGAATCTTGAAGCTGCAGCTCACGCGTATTCATTGAATAATAAAAACTGTATAGTGTTTAATGAAGATTGTAACGCATTATTGAGAGACGCGCTGGCCGGAGCCAGTCACAGTAATGGAGGACTACGTCTGCCACAACAAGGGGAGGTGGAACTATTGTGCGGTGGACCGCCATGTCAAGGGTTCTCTGGTATGAACAGATTTAACTCAAGGGAATATTCTAATTTCAAAAATTCTTTGGTGGCGTCGTATTTGTCATATTGTGATTATTATAGGCCAAAATATTTCATCCTGGAAAATGTTCGAAACTTTGTAGCATTCAAAAAGGGCATGGTTTTAAAATTAACTCTACGAGCCCTACTGGATATGGGCTATCAATGCACGTTTGGCATTTTGCAAGCCGGTAATTACGGAGTACCACAGACGCGACGAAGGCTTTTCATTTTAGCAGCAGCACCAGGCTACAAGTTGCCTATGTACCCTGAACCTACACATGTCTTCAGTAGACGGGCTTGTTCTCTAACTACTACTATAGACGGTAAAAGATTTGTAACAAATATCCATTGGGACGAGTCGGCTCCGAGAAGAACATGCACTATTCAAGACGCGATGAGTGATCTGCCCCAAATATGTAACGGCGCTAATAAAATTGAGATCGATTACGGCTCGATGCCAGAAACTCACTTCCAACGACGCGTCAGAGGCAGGGACGACAATGCAAAATTACGAGATCATATTTGTAAGAATATGGCACCGCTCATTCAAGCCAGAATTAGTCGAATCCCCACCACGCCCGGATCGGACTGGCGTGATCTACCAAACATATCCGTCGTGTTATCCGACGGAACCAAGTGTAAGGTACGCATTACAAATAGCATTCTATTTATTTATGAAGAACCTATTACCTTTTTCTGGAATGATATTCTTACTGTATATTTCTGCGATAAAAAGTACACGGTATGTAAATCCACGATATGGTTAACATCTGTGTCAAATTTCATGCAAATCTGTTCAACTGTAATGGCAGCAGGGCCATTAACAAAAAAAAAAAATGTTCAACTGTTTCCGTGTTACTTTTAACAATTTTAAAATACGTATGATTTATCAGATATCTAGATAATTTTTTAAAATGTTGTCGACAGGTATTGCAATACCGCTACGATGACAAGAGGAACGGTCGTTCCCCTCGCGGCGCGCTGCGTGGCGTGTGCGCGTGCGCGGCCGGCAAGCCGTGCTCGGCGCAGGACAAGCAGGAGAACACCCTCATACCCTGGTGTCTGCCGCACACCGGCAATCGGCACAACAACTGGGCGGGACTTTACGGTACGGACCGACATGTCAGTCTCTCAACCAATCACAATAAAACGAAGCGGAGATGCATCGTGTTTTTTTTTTTCACATCCTAGACCCACTGATTGCGCTACCAGATGGCAGAGTTTACGACGCGCCTAGCACGTTCCCTATTTAATTGTCAGGACTACATTTCTGTTATTATTATTTTTTTAAATTAATGTGTATTTCGGGGAAGTTCCAAATTATAATGATAATATTTTTTTTAAATTATCGTGATTTTCTGGGAAGTTCAAAATTATAATGATAATTATTTTTGTTGAAAAACATTTTTTGTATACTATAATGTACCAAACCCCTAATTTTTTTTTTGAAGTAAATTTTTGGTAATTCCAATTTCCAGCTTGAAAGATGGACTTAAAAATTTTGAAATAAAAAAGGTGGCACTTTTGCCGACTTCTAAAAATAACAAGCAAGTTTCCATGTTTACAATATTTTAATGTGGTAATTGTCAGGTCGCGTGTCGTGGGACGGGTACTTCAGCACGACGGTGACGGACCCCGAGCCGATGGGCAAGCAGGGCCGCGTGCTGCACCCCGAGCAGAACCGCGTGGTGTCGGTGCGCGAGTGCGCGCGCTCGCAGGGCTTCCGCGACTCATACGTGTTCGCCGGCTCCGTGCTCGACAAACATCGACAGGTAAACATATTTATTAAGCTATTGCATAGCTTCTATCGCGGGCCTTGAGCGTGGAGACCGAATCCAGAAATTCCGTAACGAAAAAAAACCTGACACCCCTCACTCCGACCGGCACAGCGGTGATATTTTATTTTCAACTCTATCACAACCATGTAGAGTGTAAAATTCCATAAATAAATTTAATATCGCAGTCTTGTAAGAATATAATATGTAAGAGGATATGAGCTGAATGTTAAACGATAAAAGGTCGAAATTACCGTGTATTTAAAAATTGTTCCAGTCAGTGAAACATATCGAAATGTCAAACGCGCGCAGTTGATGAGAATGCCCCCGGGGCGGGATGACGTGATTCTAAGTTTGAATTTTTAAAAGATTTTATTTTATATCTCTTCAAAGAGGTTATAAATATTAGAATTGCCTGCTTAGAGTTTCGGCGTTAGGGCACGAGTGAAATTTGGACAATAGAAAAAAAAATTATAATTACAAGTTGATAAAAAATGCTATGCAATAGCTTTACCGCGGCAGTCTCCGAGTGCCACACGTCTTTTTGTTTATTTAACTAGCTTTTGCCCGCGGCTCCGCCCTCGTTAAAAAGTTTTTCCGGGATAAAAGTCCCGCTTTATGTTTTCCCGGGATAAAAAGTAGCCTATGTGTTAATCCAGAACATGATCTACCCGTGTGCCAAATTTCATCGAAATCCGTTCAGTATTTTGTGCGTGAAAGAGGAACAAACATCCATACATTTTTACAAACTTTCGCCTTTATAATATTAGTAGGATTAAGACGCAAAACAGAGTACAATCATGACAATTTTATATAACATAAAGGCTTATACTAAAACTTATTACATACTATTATTATCTGCCACCGGTGGTAGGTCTCTCATATGTAAGAGTCCGTCTGGGTGGGAACCACCGCAATGTTTATTTCTACCGCCAAGCAGCAGTGTGCATGCGCTGTTGTGCTTCGGTTTGAAGGACATTGTAGCCATTGTAACTACAGGACATAATGAGACTTGAACACCTTATGCTCAAGATGACGAGCGTAGTGGAATGCTTCACAGTACTTTGTAACTTAAGGTGCTGCTACTGTTTATGGGTGGTCGTATCGCTTACCATCAGGCCAACGGCATACTCGTCTCATCATACGATGCAATAAAAAAATCTGACACATAACACCTCTATCCCCGAAAGTATAGGCAGAGATGCAACCAGGGTACCCCAGTTATTATTGTATATAGTGGTTTTAATAAACTGTATTCGTATGGCGGTGTTATTTGTACAAATATTCACATATTTGAATTGATTTACTAAAATATTAATCTTACTTAAAACTATTGCTAAATGATAATAGTTACATTTAAAAAGATCTTATTGAAATACTTAGTAAAACCTTGGTGCGTCCGTAATGTTAATAGCAGCCCTTTTTTTCAGGTTGGTAATGCAGTTCCGCCGCCACTTGGGGCAGCAGTAGGAAGAGAAATCAAGAAAGCGTTGACCGCTAGCCTTTCTTCATAATCCTTCGTTAAGTCGGCGTTCCAAATAAGTGCAGTTTATAAATTTAGAAATCTATTTCTCCAACAGTTGTGACTAAAGTTACGCCTGCGATTTCGTAGTACGTAATGTTGTAAATATGTAGAAGTATTTCATTTCATCAAGAAAGTTGTTACACAATGTAAGTAATGTTATTGCTGTTTGATGTTGGACGAAGCACTATTCAGCCCATGTACAGCCTTTAGAGAATTAAGCATTTGACATCTCGACTATCCAAACTTCACAACATATGATACATTTACCACAATTTACATGAAGATTATGGATGCTAGATTAAAAAAGATTAAACTATGTAATTGTTAAGTGTAAACACTATTTTTATATTGGTTTATATAGCACAATTAAATATATAAATAGTTATTTTATATTTCTAAGAACGTAATGTGTGTGTGTGATGAGAAACTCTTCAATAATAAAATGTTTATAAACAAAAACAGTTTATTTCTTAACAATATTTCCAGTTTTACGTTTAATATTTTTCACTAACAAGTTTAGTTCAGCATCCTCTTTAGACTTTTTAGATTTATTCTGGGTTTCTGTATCTGTATCAGCCGGTCGCCGTTTTAATTTTTCGTGAATGAGTTTTTCCATATTTTTCGTTTTCTTGAAGTTTGGATCACTTGGATCAATGTTGTAAAGATGAGAATTATATAGTGCAGAAAACCGCTCGTCATTTAGGTTTATTTCAAATTCGGATGTGGCTTGTTTCTGTTCCTTCATCTTTTCCTTTAATTTCTTTTTCCTCTTTGATTTCTTTGTGTTATTTTCTGCTTCTTGGATCTTCTTAAGACTGAAATGCGCTTTGCCATCATCATCGTCGTCCAACAATAGTTCTAATTCCGCTTTTCTTTTCTCTTCATTCTCATCAATATTTTCGTTGGCACTGTTGCTATCTTTGTGGCCTTTTGATTTACCTTTTTTGAATTCGGATTTATTAAATTCTTCAGCAAAGTAAGGATCATTCATGTCGATGTCTGAGGGTATATCATCATCGGACATATTTACTTCTGATTCATCAGAATTGCCTTGCTCTTGTTTCAATTTGTTCAATTTTTTCTGCTTCTTTTTCTCTTTACGTTTCTTCAACAACTTTTCAAATGGAGTTAATTCTGTGTTATCTAAAATAATAAGCATAATAATTGTACTTAGCATATGTTTATACTGATTATTGTGAATTTTATGCAAGAGTAACAAACCTTCAGTAAGTTTCTTTTTGACCAGCTCTTCTGCTTTATCTTTAACACCCAGGCCCCATGTTATTTCCATTTCCATATCTTTATTGCTTTTCTTATCATCTTTTGTTTCAATGTCTTCTAACAATTTTTTATATTTCTGTATAGGATCCTCATCATCGTTTTCTAGTTGTGTTCCGTGATCGGCTAAATTATTTTCCTCTGTAAACAAAAAGTAAACATGTAATAAACTAGTAATGAACCATATTTTATAAATAATGAAGTATTTCATACCTTCACTTTCACTGCTTGAGGCTAAATAATCTTTAAGATCGAGATCGTCGATTTTCCCGTCTAGAGCACTTTTAATAACTTCAGCACGGTTGGGGTTGGTGGCATCCCAAGTCAGTTCTACTTTAGCTTGCTGTAGTGCTGTTGTAGTGAATAATCGTGGTCTGTACTTCGTCAAGTCAGGAAGTTTTGTACATTCTTCACGAGGCACCTGAAACATAACATAGGTCATGCTTTATAGGAGAATTGTAATAGTTTCACCCAGTATTCTTCGATTTTTTTTCTGTCTCATGGTCAAGTGTTAAGAGGAGTAAGTTGCTGTGCTAGGTACATGTACAGTATTCAGCATAAATATCTATACAAAATCAAAATTTCATATCGCCTATGTATGTCTTAAGTTAAACTGAAAAAAAATATTCTTCGTATGAAGTAAAGCAAATCTCTATTATTTTATTTTTGTGAAGAGAAAAAAAAAAGATTAGTAAGAACACAAAAGTATGTAGGTAATTTTAAATTTAGAATTCATTCTGAACAAATTCAAAATTTCAAATTAATGTAGCTACTTACTTATACTGTACTGATTCAATAACTGTACACCATCCTGATCTAGGAATCAGTACAGTCAGTGTATCATTTAAATATTCATCTAAATGAATATTTAAATGATATTGTAATTTATAATCAAACATGTTATTTTGTGTACTGTTATAGCTGATGCTTGTCGAAATTTCTACTATACCTGGTCAAAAGTGACATCATCAGGTATAAACCTCATGTCTAGCCGTGTGGCACTGCTTTCGTATTCCAGGCCGTCACATTCACTATACAACTTATCGGCAGTCCCCACAGAATCACACTCCACAACAGCATAGTAGTATTTCAACCTGTTTAACTGGTACCGACGCAGCCTCTCCATGTGGTATGTGGAACCTGTATTGAATTTGTAATTTTCAATTTACTAGTAATATTTCTATGTACTAAATAGTTTGGTAAAAAAAAAATTTGGCTCCAATTATGGCTTTTATTTTGTATGTTGTATGTTTTGTGAGGACGTAAGCAGTCGCGCAGACGGGGGATCAGTTCGCCTTCATTGCAACTATTTCACCCTTAATCCCAGTTTGGGTGGCACCGTCAGTTCCACCTTGGGTCCGCCCGCTTCACCGGTATCATGCCCAAGGGCCATACACCATAGGGAGTTTCAGCTGTGGCTCAGCTGGGTCCTAGGAGGCATTGAGGCTTCCTTCCAGGTCAGGCACCTTTCAGTTAGCCAGCGCCGCCCTACACTGAGGGTCCCGCCACACTGACCTTGATTGATCTTTGTGGCAGGAGACAACCGGGGGGCAGCGCTCAGCCTGTACGTAGAGGAACGCACAAGCTGCCAGGCCCAGTCTGCCCACATACTCTCCCACCCCGCAGGCAGCGTCCCCTAGTTAGATGCAGCGTCACTTGCCTTACTTGGCTATTTGTGACGACTTCCACCCTGGCTTTTATTTAAGTCATGACTGAGAATTAATTTGCTAAAAAATATTTATGTCTGAGTCACCTTCTTCATTTCCACCATCATCATCTGTATCTTCAACTTTCTCTTCAGTCAGTTCAATCGGACCACGGACTTCTTCCTCTTGCATTCTTATCAAACCATACTCAGATGGATAAATCTGAAACCACATTAAACATAGTATATTTTTATGTGATTACATTTGAAATTTCTCGTAGAACAATGTTTATAAGTTAGATAGTAAAAAGGCGAAGATTGACCATGGTGGACAATATAATAGATTATATTTATTTATTAGAAGAAAAGCAACAAGTAGATAGAAGCAGTGTGTGATTATTGATATAAACGATTGTAATATTATATATAGGATCATTTTAACATTGTGTTACTAAATAAAACCACATACTTTTCTTTACCACTGCTAACAACGTTCCATAAATCATCCATGAATAATATTGATTTTTTCTATACCAATGATGATAAACGAATATTTTCACTAAAAATAGCAATTTTACTTTGTTGATTTATACTAATTTTGTATTTAAGTGCGAATAGTGTTACAACATTGGGTTTCTGCTTATGCTCCTTGCTATAAATAAGATCTGTTTATTTAATTATAGAATTACAATGTTTATATTAATATAAGATTACAACCATTCTATTTGATTCAAATTGAGCAAATTACAAGCTACAAGGCTTGGTTTTCCATTACCATCATGTCTTATAAATACTCTTATAAATACTACTTCATTATAAAATAATCTTTTTTAGCTTTGCAATATTTATACTTATATTTAATTAATATTAAGCCAGTATTTGATATTTTTTGTTATAGAATGTTTTGATCTTAATGTGACGTTTCTAGTGAAAATTATATAAAAAATGGAGATTGACAACCAACAAGATTCACTTTATGCAAAGAGTATTATAATAAGTACAGGACTTTATGTATTTGTACACACACACACACATACATGCACACACACATACATCTTTTATCACCGAAGGGGTAGGCAGAGGCGCAACTAGTGCACCCACTTTTCGCTGTTATTCCGTCCCATGATGTGATAGGGGGTGAGCCTATCCCCATATCAGGCACATATTCCAGACTCCAGGCTGATACTGAATAGAAAAACTCAATATCACTGCCCAATCCAGGGATCGAACCCAAGACCTCAGCATTGCAGTCGTACCGTAATACAACTACGCCACCGAGACAGTCTATGTATTTGTAGTTTACAATAAACATTAAAAAATATACTGTGCCTATTAGTTTTCTCCACCAGCAATATCCAACTCTGTCTCTGTGTGTCGCACTTCGTATTTCAATATGGCGTGTGTTAGACTGTTTTTATAACTAAAAGTGTAATGTTGTCGCTGCGACAAATCCTGTTACAGTAGTAGTACTGGCATTAGGGTGTTTAAAACTTAAAGTTACTTTTTCTTTTGTTCAAAACTTACACTTTATAATTTCACATTTATGGTTAAAAAAACTTAATGGAAAGTGTTATTTTCAAGGAGATAATTACGTGGTTTAATTTAATAACGCAGTGTCACTTTACTGTACTTTATGCTGTTACTATATACTGTGCTGACATAAAAAAATCTTACTGTAATTTTGTGTATAATGCCACCAGGTGGAAGGAAAGAGTTTAATAAAACCATGATGTCCGATGCTTTAATGTTGTCCCAATCCATATTACAGATAGCAATCCTAAAAATAAAAAATATAAACTAAAATATATGCTTTATAGAAAACCCAACTAAAAAATAGAAAATCAATTTTAATGAATTTGAATTAAGACTAGTGTTATGAAGAAAAAAATATAATTTATTGTAACAAAAAAGCATGGGGTGCATTATAAATATTTTATTGACAGATAATATGAGTACAAGGATTATCATTTTGATAATATCTTAAAAAGCACCCCACACCTTTTTTTAATGACATCTGTTGGACAATTGTAGAACTATAAAATTAAAAATATGTAATAGTTTAAAGAACTAAAAACATGCTTTATAGAAAATCCTACTAACCAATAAGAAAAGAAATTTTAATAAATTTAAGAAAAAAGAAGTGTGGGGTGCATGGTGTCAAAAGTTATAAATATTTTATTGACAAATAATATAAGTAGAAGGATTATCATTTTGATAATACCTTAAAAAGCACCTTTAAACTATTATTATTATTACCTATTTTAAACAATTATTTATTTTTTTAGTTTTGTTCTACTATTGTCCAACAGATGTCACAAAAAAATAAATGAAAGTGCCATATTGTGACAAGTAGGTTTATATTTCCACATAAGTAGGTTTGTACCTAATAACCCAAATAATAATAAAGTGCAATTATACCTATGTGTTGACTCATCAGTAGTGCCTGCATCAGCATCCAGTTCTCCCCACTCATGCTCAAGTTCACTGTCTTGCTCCTCCTCATTGGTTTCCTCATCTGAGGAGCTGTCCGTTTGCAACAAACCTTAAAATGTTGTTCTTATTATAAGGTACTATTTATAATGAAAATCAAATAAATAATTATTACAGTATTTAGCCTATGAACTCTTAGTAAAGCCTAAGCTTTAATACACTTACCTTCACCTCTGGCATAATCAATGTCTAAGTCATACAATCTAGATTTTGTTTTTTTGTCCAATTTGCCCCGCTCTAATTTATCATTGTCGAACTTCACGGGCTCTACCTTATCATCTAGTTTTCCATCATCTTCATCTTTCAGCTTCTTTACGAATCGAACAGGTGTTTTCACAGAATCTTTCTTATCCTCTTGAGTTTGTTCCTCGGAACTACTGTCTCCTTCGGATTCGTCGAGTTCATAATATTTTCGTAAATTCTCCGTTGATGTTTCATTCACTGGTCGGCCACGCTTGTCAACCGTGTATTTAACTTTAAACTTAGAGTCATTAAACATAGACTGAAACCTTTTATCGATTTTAACTTTCCTTTCATGTTTGGGTATTTGTTTATAGCGCGGGTCGTTGAGATATTTTGTAAAACGACTGTCTTTTAATATATCGCTCATTGTATGGGTTTATAATTTATCTGCAATATATAATTTGTTTTGCAGATAGTTTATAAGAAAAGAAAAATATTCGAAGTTCAACAGACAACACGACTGCACAAACATAACCTCAAATTTCAAAAGTAGAAACTTCAAAGTTAATCTTTAAAATATCAGCAAAGGAACAGACATCTATACTGCTCTAATTTCTATCCTGGTTGCGTTTTTCCTGCAATTATAAATACCGTATCTATACCGGTTTGGGAAACAGATTTTCCATGGTATAATGAGTTTATGTAGAAAATTTTAAATAGTAAAACTGGTTATGTGTATAAAATATACTATACTATTTTATGGATAATCACTATTCCTTGCTCAGATTTTGCGACGACAATGTCACATAATACATATGTCATTATTGTCAATTGTCATTGCTCATTTTTCAAAAAGGTTTGGGAAAAGGTGTGGAAAAGATTATCTCTTTGATAACTAAACGATTACCTTATACAAAACAGACTACACATAAAACTTCGAATTCGATAGGCAGTATAAATTACTTACAATTAGTGTTTGCACTAAGATGCGAGTTGCGCTATAAATTTAATAAAGCTGTTTGTGCGACACCGGGATAATACCAAAACATTTAAAATGAATAGCATTGGCGAAGAATGCACTGATTTAAAGAAAAAGTATGATGACTGCTTTAATACTTGGTTTTCTGAGAAATTTTTAAAGGGTGACCATGATGACTCCATGTGCGCTGGTATTTTCCGAATTTATCAAGAATGTGTCAAGGTATCGGTCCCATACTTATTATTTTGACATAAAAAACGTAAATTTATAAATAATTCTCATAAAAGAAATGTTACAAACAATAAACTTGTAATTTTATGGTTATCACCCACTTGCTAAAATTTAAATGTTTATTCAAAATGTATGCTACCTGCTGTAAACTACTAACTTACATTTTTCTATAATGGGTTTTGCATACTTCTGTAATTGGTGCATATAGAAGCTATCCAAAGATAGATATATCACTAGAATTTAATCATATTTTCTTGTATAGAATTTGTTTAGAATGTACATAAATTGTTTATGCAAAATTTCACAAGTAGATAATGGGGTTACCTTATAAGAAAAAAATAAATTGTATTATTAATTAAAATTGTAGTATAGGTTTGTAGGTTATTGTATATTTTTGTTACAGAATGCAATGAAACAACAGAATATAGACTTCAAAGAGATTGATAAGGATATACTGGGCACAGAAAATGAATTCAAAGCACCACCACAAGAAGGTACCAGTTGACAGAGAAACCTAATGTGCTTGTTCAACCCAGTGACATGCTGGCGAAGCATGCATGGAAATAGTATTGTTAAACAGAACAAGATATTAGAGTTTAGAAGAGACAACTATGACATCAAACAGTACAAAGATATAAATGAATGTAAATACTAAATAACCAATAACCATTTGAAATCATTAGGATTTCACTACATATTTCTGTTGCAATAAAAAGTACCTGACTATTATGTTGTTTCTTTTTTGTGTTCCATTTCTTAGGCTATTTTTAGTTCCAGTAAACAAAGTGTGTCAAGCTTACACAGCAATATTTTTTCCTAGAAATGTAAATAGCAAATAGAATTTTAAATATTTGTATTCAGTAAATTTTACTTAAAAACTTAATTTATGGTGAGGCAGTGCCCTCAAAGTTTTATTAACACCTTATAAATAGGTCCTATTTAAGTATAACCTCTATTTATTGTAGAGACTAGCATTATGTGTGTAATGTAGGCAGAACCCATACTCTAATGGTTCATGTGATCATGATTACTCTTACCAGTAGGAGCACATTGCCCTTCATACATTTTTTTTTGTAATTTCTACTGAATCCAACAAAGAACATAATAAATAAGAATACTTGTTCAATTAATATATACTTTATAGAATAACAAGTCAGATTTATATTTAATTATTTTAGTCCTTAAATATTTATTTTTGGCTGGTGTCCCTTGATCTATACACATATCCACGGCTCTTCATTTCACGTATAACTCCTGCTGGTAATCTGCCTGACACTGATATTGCATACACACCTTTCGTGAACCTACCTGAAAATAAAAACAAAATATTTTATACTAGCATTGTAAGATGACTATCATATTTTAAGTTACATAACTTTTTAAATTGATATAGCCATGAATGGTTAAGTGATCAATAATTTTCAAGCTTATAAGTAGATAGGAATCATAGGGTAATGGAGACCCACATTACAAAATGTTTTGTAGACATAGTAATATTATGCCTGATTGCTTATTGGTTCAGTAGTCACATAAATAGCTGAACAAATTCAAAATTTGAAATAACTTCCATATGTTAAGTTTAATTGAATCTTCTCTTTTTCTTTGTGGGAAAGAAAGTTAATTGTATTTATTTTATTTTTGTGAAGAGATAACAAAAATTGGTAAGAACACGAAAGTATAGATGCAATTTGAAGTTTTGAATTTGTTTAGCAACTTATGTGGTTGACTACATTCTCAGGAAATCAGCATGAAGTGGCAGCAATACTTCTGCATAATCAGTGGCAATGTTTGGATGATGCATAAAGTGTATGCTCCAATTCTATGTCCATACATCCCTATTACAACTTGGTAACAATAAGACCTCTATAATTTCTTTAGCAAAAGTAACTTTTATTGACAACTGATGTACGATAATAAGATTACTTACTTATGCGTTGCCATTTGCAAACCCAACTGTCTTCTGGGCTCATTACTGCAATCATTCTGTAAGTGAAACAGGTATTAAAAAAACTACCAAAAAAAATTTAGTTTTAGTTTTTTTTAATTGCCTAACGTTTGCAAGAAATCAATCAATTATTATAATAATAGCAGTATGTGTGTAAGTCTAGCACCTAGTTTACTTATTAAGAAACTATACCAAATAGTGATGGTGCTATACCAGATATAGCATAGACTTGGGCCAAATGGGTTATCTGTCTGCATGTTTTTAGTGAATTGTTAATTTTACCAGTATTTGAGGCACTTAGATTCCTTTGTAGTAGAGATAAATCCAAATGTAAACAAACTAGTTACTTTCCCCCAAATATTTACATTTTTTTTTCTATTGTGCATTTGGGATAGTTGAGCTAGCAATAACTCTATTTAGAGCAATACAATGTAGTAATCACAGAACCAATATCAATACTTAAAGGAATATGTAAGCTAATGAGCCAACAGCAGCAGATAACTTGAACTGAATGACCACAGTTTATCTATTATTGAAAGCTTTAAAATCATTCTTCATAAAAACTCACCCATCAAAATTATTGCTAGTGCAGTCGTAAACATTGTCTTTATTGTTTTTCATGCGTAGAAATTCATCACAATTATCACATCCATCATATTCAAATTGTTCGAAAGTCTGAAAATGGTAGAGCATTTAACATTAATTACGTATAATTGTGAGGTTCCAAGAGGATAGATGGATGTAAACATTATTGCGGCGACTTTAATTTTAATACTCAAGTTATAAGACGATTAGTACTGAAAACAATGTTGTTTTCCATTCATTTTCATCCGCAATGTACATAGGCATAGTTTATATGCGATGATTCGCATTTTAATTCAGTATATTTTACTAAAACTTACTTTTATTAGTGAACAAACTAAGCACGCTCGCAAACCTCTCAGATCTTTTGGCACGGTGTCTAGAGACATGTTGATTTTTTATATGATAAAAGAAATTAATACGAAGCCTCTTGAGACAAAAACAATAAAAACAATTTATAATATGTATTCTTCGGTTTTTTTTACAACTTCCTCAAAGTACAAACTCTTGTTTATTTGTCTCTGGTACAAACGATTAACGAACCACAAGAGTTTTGGCGGGAATGTGGAAGTGTCATGAGGTGCTCTTGTTTTAATTCATTATTTTGGTGATACTTAGTGTTATATTGCATAATTATGGTGGTATATTATCCAATATAGTTCTATTAAAGTGCTCAAATGAAGTGAATTGAAATAACTGTGCCAATCAAGTGTTTTTTCGTTGCCGCCAAAACTCCTTGATAAAGTCTTGGTAAGGTAGCCACTGCTTTACTACGACATAGTACGTAGGAAAAAAAAAAAAAGTCAACCAAAAATATTACTTAAGACGAGGCTGTATGGGCTCGAACCCTTTGCCTTCCCTAAAGGGAAAATTATAAAAAAAAAAAAAAAAAAAAAAAACGAACCACAAACTACAAAGCTGATTGACATTAGTCATTATGAAATGACATATTATTTTGACAATCGAGTCTAATGTTGTCAGATGTCAGCGTCTTAATACACTAGACGAAATTGAAAATCATGCAAAAATAGATTTTTGAAAAAGTTTTCTTTAAAATATCAGTATTCATTGTAGGCAAAATACTTCGTTGAATTTTACTAATGTTACTTTATAATAAAAGTCATTTTAATCAAAACAATAAAAATATGTATTGGTAAGTAAATCTTTATTCTCTGAAAAAAGCTTATTTCGAGGGAATCTCCAAATCTGGCATCACTGTTTTTTTTTATTCGTCCCATAAGGAACCGGCTAAGATCAAAGACCATGCTGCAAAAAGTTAAATAGGTATTTTTCAATATCATTATAAGTACCATGGAGATATTTAAGTATTTACATCATACACCTTTACGTAAGTACATAATAATTCCATGCACTAAAAAAAACGAATTTAAAATGTCAATAGGTAAATTATTTTCCGAAACCTACTTTCTTACCGTGATATGTTTTCCTAACTTTATTGTCGTTGACGTAGCACAGCAGCACAGTGCTTGTAGCCATAAACAGTTATGGCACAGGCCAATCAAGTGTTTTTTTGTTCTCGCCAAAACTCCTCGATAAAGTCTTGGTAAGGTAGCCACTGCTTTATTACGACATAGTACATAGGTTAAAAAAATAAGAAAAGACAACCAAAAATATCACTTAAGATGAGGCTGTATGGGCTTGAACCCTTTGCCTTTCCTATAAGGGGAAAATTATATATAAAAAAAAAAAAGCAAAAATTTTGGCGGTAACTTGAAAGTGTCAGGAAGTACTCTTGTTTTAACTCATTGTTTTGCTAATAATAGTGTTACATTCAAGAAGTTTATATGGGTATAAAATTCTTGGTTACATTGCATAATTATGGTGGCATATTATCCAATATAATTTTAATAAAAAGTTCAAATGAAGTGAATTGAAGTAACTCTGCAAATCAAGTCTTTTTTTGTTGTTGTTGAAACTGCGTGTTAAGTCTTGGTAAAGTATAAGTTCTATTCTATGTATGGTAGCCACTGTTTTAATTGTGCGAAACTTAAAAAAAGTACCTATGTAGGTACTTGTACCTACCAATTTTTCTGTATTACTACCGATATGGAGTCTGTTATACCGAAATATCGAAATGAAACGATTTCAAGAAAGCCAGATTCCCCGATTTTCAACAATTCAAAGTTGATATCCCCTTTTTTATATTTTACGGTAAATTCCTTATTTAAATATGTCACTGTTAACTTGGGACAGCACTTGTAAACGGGCGGCAAAATGGTTTAAAAATTTAAACTTTGATGACGGGAGGGGGGGGGGGATAATTACTTGCTTGTTTTTTAGGAAATAGCGATTTTTGATCCAAATATGCCGATTTTTTACTTGACAACTCTACCGATTTCACATTTTATCTATGAAGGGTAGAAGTAAGGAGGACCACCTTGTAAAGTCTGTCTCACGAAAGAAGTCCCGCGGCAATATATGGAACTAATCATGACGGATCAGCTATGTTGTGTTTTTTGGGTGCTGTTTACTGGGGAACTTTTGCATCGTGTTCAAGAAGTTTATAATATAACTACTGGAGACCGCAGTACACATATTTTTTTGAAGACAAAAAAATTACCTTTTGTTTTGTCATCTATCTCACTCACTCTTTAACCTATGTTGCCAAAGCTTACGGATTATTTCCCCACCCATAAAAAAATATCAATACCGTTATTGTCGTCTCAATCATTTATATATAAATATTTCCAACATATCTTATATAATGATATAAGTACTATTTTCATTTCAGAATTATTCTTGTTGAATAAGATATCCTTAAGGTTTTTTATCCTTATTAACATTTTAGTTAAACAAAATTTCCTCATTTAATTGGTAATTGCGAATACATATTTCGGCAACACTGTTATAAAACGTTAAGTTCGATGTCAATATAGTTGTCAAATAAATGTTCACTTCGAAATTTTCTCTGTAATTATCTATAATAATAAGTGTGTTTTAGTGATATTTTAATGTGAATTGTGTAGTTCATGGTTGCAGAAATATTTGGCATCCATCATTTAATGTGAAATTCTACAGGTAAGTTCATTGTAATCAATATTGTGTAAATATTATAATTTTATCAATATTTATACGAAATGTAATAAAATACGTGAATATTTTATAAATGAACTGTAGAAAAATATCGCTTAATGTGATTTGCTTTATATATGACTACTTTTTTCATATTAACGTAATGTTAAATGTGATTTTTTGTATTGTAAATAGTGTATATAAACAAGAGGCTAGGGTGACCATGGTGTAAGCTTTGGTGGACCGGTTTGACAATGGTGCTGGAGTATTTGTAATACTAGCCGCCTTACTAATGAATATTATAAAGCTTATTAATCTTTAAATAATCATCGTAAATAAAAACTGAGGATCAACAGTTACAATCGAGTTCTCAGTGTATCCAGCATTGATTTATTGAAACTTTTATTTAAAATAAAATCGAGTTTGTATTTCTCTTTACAGATTTCTTAAAGATCTAGATAAGCAAAAACGTGGTTAAATATAAATACCATTAAAAGGTCAATTTGATGTCTGCAGGAATTACTAGTCAACATTTAAAGACAGAAGATTATGATTCTGAATGTGATAATGTGTCTACTACTTCTCGGAATATGGCAGTAGATGTCAAAAATAATTATTTATTACCAGAAACTCATGCTGTAAGTATATTATTTTTTATCATTTCACTGGTATAATTATGATCCACTTAGACTTTATTATTTACTAGCTTTTGCCCGCGGCTCCGCCCGCGTGAATGTGTTTTTCCGGGATAAAAGTCACTGTTTATATTTTACTGGGATGAAAAGTAGCCTATGTGCTAATCCAGGACATGATCTACCCGTGTGCCATATTTCATCGAAATCCGTTCAGTAGTTTTTGCATGAAAAAAAAAACATCCATACATCCAGACATTCTTACAAACTTTCGCCTTTATAATATAATAAGATTAGTAGGATAGGGCATTAAGCTTGCGACCCACCAAATTTTATAACGGCGGTACATTGGGTGATATCTGAGTGTACTAAATGGCACCTCTGCCTATGTCTAAAATGTATAGGTAGTTAAATATATTATTATTGATTGATATTTACTTTTTACGTTACATGTCAGCGAAATGAATATGAACCACCATTGAAACGTCAAGACTTGAAAGATTTCAATATATCAGTTAATGTGAAGACATCCAGTGAAATAAGTTTAAAGAAATAAAAGAAAGTATTGCAGCAGAAGATGAAGAGATAAAAGAAGAAAATTAATTACAAGTTATTTCTTATTAAAGTTGTTCATGATTATACAGTCTGAAATTGAAAATATTTTGCAGTGAAATTTTTCTAATATTTGAGATTTTTTTAAAAAGTATATTCCAAGTAGCAAGCAAAGAAAAATTACATATAGTGATAACATAAAGACTTTTGCTTTAACATTACACTTTTAGTCGCCGAAAACATTTTTGTTTTATAAATTCAAAGATACATTTGCCGAAAGAGAGCACATTATGGTGATCTTTAGCAATCTTTAATTGTTTTGTTGGCTTCTTCACAGAAGTTTTAGAATATTAAAAATAAATTTAAGGACGAAACCTCACCCGCAGAATGTAGCGTTAATTTTTGATTCCATGGCTCTCAAACAAGATTTTATTTAGTACTAGCTTTTGCCCGCGGTTCCGCCCGCATTAAAAAGTTTTTCCGGGATAAAAGTCCCGCTTTATATTTTCCCGGGATAAAAAGTAGCCTATGTGTAAATCCAGGACATGATCTACCCGTGTGCCAAATTTCATCGAAATCCGTTCAGTAGTTTTTGCGTGAAAGAGGAACAAACATCCTTACATCCATACATCCAAACATCCAAACATCCATACATTCTTACAAACTTTCGCCTTTATAATATTAGTAGGATTGTAATTTGTAAAACATCCACGTGTTTATTACTTTTGCTATAAATCTACACAACTTTGTTTACAATCAACTTACCTATGGAATTTCACACTAGATGTTGGATTGCAAATAATTCTGCAACCATGAATTACACAACTCATAGTAGAATATCTCTAAAACACAATATGTTTTATTATGGATAATTACAGAAAAAAAGTTCGCAGAATACTCGCAAAAATTGTAAAAAATAGATATTTAGATAGATAAAATAGATATTCGTAATATTTCAAAATTACCTACTGAAAATTAGGTTATTAACTTCCTAAATGTGTATTATTTTTTTATGTATGATTGTTTACTTTTATGAGTATGTTTTTTATTTTTTTTTATTATATTTAAATTCAACAATAACTGTAGTTTTCATTTTTAAATATCCCAATGTTTTTCTGTCTAACCTTACAGTCTCCATATTTGGTTATAAAGGCCGGCAAACAACGTGAACATATCCAGTCGCGGGGGAAAGTAAAACATATACAATGTGAGGCTGTGTGCCGAGCAAAAAAAAGCACGCGAGGCCCCGTGCGAAGCAAATAATTTTTTTTAACAGCTTTGTAAGTAAGGTGCCAAAAAACGGGCCCCCAAGGAGCTGCAAGATGCCCCTGTAACTGCGAGGCCCCAGGCGGTTGCCTGGTTCGCCCCCCTCCTCCAAGGCCGCCACTGAATTCACCACCGCGTGGTGAGGTATTTTTTTTATGTAAGTGGAACTAGTAGTTCCGAACTACACATACCAAAAAAGTATGTAAATATGCCAATTTTGTTTGGAATAAACTTTCTAACTCAAATTATATTTTTTAAATATCAACTATTACTAGCCGCTGTAGTTGGTTTTCATAATTAATTTAAACCGCATTACTTTATAGAGATAAAAAGAAATATTATGGTGCGATATCATATTATTGCACACTCACAAACTCACGCCTCTCATCCCCCGGGTAGACAGAGGCGCAATTAGTGCACCCACTTTTTGCCGTTATTCCGTTCCATGCTGTGATAGGGGGCGAGCCTATCGCCTTATCGTGTACAAATTCCAGACTCCGAGCTGATACTGAATGGAAAATAATCACTTTGCCCGACCCGACTAACCCGGGGATCGAACCCGAGATCTCAGCATTGCAGTCGTACCATAATACAACTACGCCACCGAGGCAGCCATATTATATCATATCATATTATTATGGACAGTTAATTATGTTACGTCCTGGTTTTGAAAATAAACCTTTGTCACTCTAAAGAGAGAGACAGCAGACAGTTGTGACGTCACATTTTATTCTTCAGTTTGTTGAACGGAATGAAAAATCCATATATGGGTATAAAATTCTTGATCGTGTTGCAAAAGTTCCCGATTTATGGGGAGATTATCGATTTTGTTAGTCTCCCGATATATCGATTTTACTATCATATCTCCCGATCTATTGTGTTAAAATAAAATTCTGCAATAAAACTAGTTATCTGATTTCCCCTCCTTCTTTTTTAATACTTCATTTTATATACGACGTTTTGAAGATTTTGCAAGCTTGCTCCATTAGGTACTATGAAATGCTGCAAAGCATTCAAAACGTAGGGAGTAAAACAAAATTAATTTAAATTACAAAATCCCCTTAATAAAGGGTAGGCGGCGCGGCGGCGGTGCGTGTGTGCAACAGCGTATTCACCTAAAAGGCCGGCAACGTATCTCTATGCGCCTTGGTATTGCAGATGTTCATGGGCGGCGGTAATCACTTACTATCAGGTGAACCGTATGCTCGTTTGCTCCGTATATCATAAAAAAAACAAGTGCGCCAACTTTGCCATGTGTTGATACCTTTTCATTGTCATCAACGGTCTTTTATAGTAGTCCACTGCTGGACAAAGCCCTCCTCCAATACTCGCCATTTTCTCTGTCTTCGGCTTAAGCTTCCAGCTTTTGCCAGCGACCTTACGCAAATCGTCACTCCACCTAGCTCGTACCCAACCCGATATACGATACGATATACCCCCATAATATTATAGAGGGCAAGCCTATTGCCATAGGGGCGGTTGCGGACGACAACTTAGACGTGAGTCGGAGGAAGCCCCCAGCCGTCCCTAATGCGCCGAAGATGGCCATAAAAAAAAAAGAGCCTATTGCCATATCGAGCAGGAAAAATGAATACCACTTACCCAATACGGTGGTTGAACCCTCAGCGCGGCAGCTATACTATAATACAACTACGAAAATGAGGCAGAGAAAACAGAGGTTTTCTCTCATGAACTTCAGCTACTAATTAAAGCATAATGTCTATAGACCATAGCTGAGCGCAATGACAAACGCCTTGGGGGGGGGGGTCACTTTTTGGGTAGCAGCAAAATGGTAATCCCTCCCGCCGCCAGAGAAGAGGAAGCGCTGGGTTGGACGACTGGCCGGCGTCTCCCGTCCTGTGTATTGGGGGCGTTTGGAGAATTCTACCACGGTATCTATCTGTTAGAATTGCGTACATACACACTCACGGTCAAACTGACAGACTTGTACACGCTCGAACACACGCACACAACCGCAAGTTTACACTAACTTAAGATTAGTTTTTTTAATAATATTTTCCTTCTGTTTTTATTGTCTTTCCCATATTACATTAGATCTAAAAAAAAAACAAACAAAAACAATAAACACCTTTGGTAATATTGTATACCTAATTTCCGTCTGGGGGAGCCAGGTGTCTACAGCACGGAGTATCCTAGTTTGGGTTCCTGATTCCTACTATTACATTCATTATTATCTCCTGCTTGTCGTAAAAGACGACTACTTAATAGGGATCAGGGGGTCATGGGCGGCAGGGGCTGTCCGTCTTTAATTTTGTATTTGGTTTTAGTACATTATTGCGATGTCCGTGTTGGACGGAAGTGTGGAAGATGGGCCTCACGCTGCCTGCCTGGAAGTACTATTTGTCCAGGGAGATTACCTATCACTACCTACTGTCTAGGGCTTTCAATCCCGCAGCCTACCTTCAATCTTAGTATTTGCAGGACACGGTAGCTCAGGTAAATGTTTCACGTTACGGGACCAGCCTGTGTAGCTGATTCCGAACAGGACGGCATTATTGTGTCGATAAACCATATTCAACTGAATGTTTACAAGACTGATTAACTTTGAATAGGTACCAGGGTCAGCATTCAGTTCAAAATGGTTTTTATTTCTATTAAAAAAAAAAAACATTTCCAATGTGTCGTTTCCAATTTATAGACTAACTAAGTTTCCAATATGCCAAATCAATCCCGCAAATCCCGCGGGATCCCACGCCGATAATCTTGCACACGCGGGACTGGAAAATGACGCGGGATCCCGGAATACCGGGACCTCGGTATTGTGTATTTGGAAGCCCTACTACTGTTACTACTGATTAATGTACCTGAAACACTCCTTGGGAATTCCTGGTGGTGAAGCAATAAGCTTTTTAGACATTCGATAAGCATTCCGCAGACTCTACTACTAAATCTACTGTTGCGTTAATATTTTGATCTAATTAATAGTTTTATCAGTTTATTTGTAATTAGTTAGTCATTGTTTTCAACGCCTTTCGATAAAGTAGTGCGGGTTATTAGTAAGGGTTATTAGTCGATTAGTGTACTAACAAATCTGTGATTTCTGTGAATGAACGGCTGATATGACAGGTCAGTCTGAGGGTCTCGCGCTGACGTCATACGGACCAGCTGCGCTGTGCGTGCGCTTCGGGGTCTATTCCCTAGAAATCAGCTATACCTACCTACTGCGTAGTAAAATTCAATTATTCGCTGAATCTTGAATGGTAATTAAATTATTATTATAATGCGCAATACCATTGTGACTTTTAACATGTAAGAACTGATGACATATATTTATATTATAACTTATTGGTTATTATTATATTTAATTAATACATTTTACTATGCATATAATATGGATAAGATTAAGTGTGTGAAAGGGCGTCCACTAATTACGTGAGGCGTTTAGGGCGAGCCGAATCTAACCCATTTTCACGCAGTCGGACACACATTTTTTTCGAACCGTGGTCGGGGCTGAAACTTGATAATGGTGCCCCACTCTCCAACTTTTGAGATAATTTACTTAAAAAAACTCACAAATGCGTAATGGTATGGACCTGTGTGGTGTCTTTTTCATACCAAGTCGACGGTGAGCCAACCAGGCTTCTGTGCAAGCATGCTAGGCGCTTTGTTGAGCAAGTTTTTCATTTTTAATCATTCTATATTTTAATTTTGGCGCCCCTGAAACTGCGACCCGGGGCGGGTACCCCGGTATGCCGCGCCCTCGATCCGGGGCTGATCTCACCTAGAGAGAATAAAATGTGTTAATACTAGTTTCCATTGGTCATAAAATAACTAAACGAATAACTTTATTTTTTATAGAATCCAATGCACTCAAGCCCGAATAGCGACTACCGTACACAAGGTGTTAAATCCGCCATAGCTTAATGGCGTAGGTAAGTATGTCGCTTTCCGGGATCAGTATGTGTAACCGGTTCAAACTGGCCGGCATAATTGTGTAGGGTCGCAAGAGATGATCATCTATCGTTAGTCAGCACTCTATCTGGAACCCACTTAACTTACTATCAACTGCAGTGGGGTGACTATAACGCGGGAGCATAGGAAAAAGCAAGTATATATTAACGTATTTAGGTACACTGAAAATACGCATTTTGAACAGTGTTTTGTTAGACTAGGAGGGGAGCAATCAAAATAGCGTGATGGGGAGATGGGCGGTTATAATTTGACAAATCACCTCATCTAATTAACCCCTGGAATGCCGGGCTCAGTTTGCGTAAAAAACGCTTGCGTGCCGCCCATACATTTGAAAAAATCGGATTTTAGGTGTAAATGATGTTCCAATTTATACACCATAAAATTCTTTTAGTACGAATTTTGAAATTATTTATTTACTTATTTATTATGGATCAATGGTCACTAAAATATTTAGAAACATTGTGAGATTTGGCATAGACGGCCGCCATTTTGAATTTCTTCGTTTTAAAGCCAATTGACTTCAAAATCGATATCTGGGCAGGCCTGTAGGTACAAAATACGGATCCAATGTTAGAGTTGAAAAAAGTGGCCGCCATTTTGAATTTCTTTGTTTTAAGGCCAATCGGCCTCAAAATCGATATCTGGGCAGGCCTTTAGGTACAGAAGACGGATCCAATGTTAGAATTGAAAAAAGTGGCCGCCATTTTGAATTTCTTTGTTTTAAGGCCAATCGACCTCAAAATCGATATCTGGGCAAGCCTTTAGGTACAGAAGACGGATCCAATGTTAGAATTGAAAAAAGTGGCCGCCATTTTGAATTTCTTTGTTTTAAGGCCAATCGACCTCAAAATCGATATCTGGGCAAGCCTTTAGGTACAGAAGACGGATCCAATGTTAGAATGGAAAAAAGTGGCCGCCATTTTGAATTTCTTTGTTTTAAGGCCAATCGACCTCAAAATCGATATCTGGGCAAGCCTTTAGGTACAGAAGACGGATCCAATGTTAGAATTGAAAAAAGTGGCCGCCATTTTGAATTTCTTTGTTTTAAGGCCAATCGACCTCAAAATCGATTTCTGGGCAGGCCTATAGGTACAGAAGACGGATCCAATGTTAGAATGGAAAAAAGTGGCCGCCATTTTGAATTTCTTTGTTTTAAGGCCAATCGGCCTCAAAATCGATATCTGGGCAGACCTTTAGGTACAAAAGACGGATCCAATGTTAGAGTTCAAAAAAGTGGCCGCCATTTTGAATTTCTTTGTTTTAAGGCCAATCGGCCTCAAAATCGATATCTGGGCAGGCCTGTAGGTACAAAAGACGGATCGAATGTTAGAATTGAAAACGTGGCCGCCATTTTGAATTTCTTTGTTTTAAGACCAATCGACCTCAAAATCGATACTTGGGCATGCCATCGTTTTGTTTTAACACTTATGGGATTTAAGATAGATATTTGGGCTTGTCTTTAGCCAAACAGAATAAATCAAGGTTGTAATTTTACTAATTTAACAATTTAAATACGCAATCACATCAAAATTAGATACTTTTAAAAATGAATAAGGTAGTCAACCTGAGTAGCCATTTAAGTCTGGTGATGGGGGGTAAATAAATAAAAAGATACAGTAATTTAATGGCCACCCAACAGGGCATAACGATGTGGGGGAAGAAAAATATAATAAGATAATTTCTACTACGCGGCTAATTATTCTTATAGCAATCGTTGAATTGTTAACGACTCCCTGATTTTTAACCGATTTTGATGCTTTCACAAAAGAATTTACTTTATTTGCTGTTTGCTGCCACGGGACACTTTTTTCATCTTCAATTCTTTATTTTGCGACATAACAACGCTGCGTTATTGAAGAGAATTGAATAAGCATTGATGGTGGCCATAATATTTAAAAAATCTATAATTAAAACGTACTATAGTTTGTAGCCATGTCCAGCGGGTTTTGATTTTAAAACCAATAGCCCTTAAAACAAGAACATTTAACATGGAATGCAGTTCTTAAAATTCCAACCTCGAGTTATTCTACTTGGCGAAAGACAAGCCCAAATATTTATCTTTCCTCTCGCGGAAGGAGAGTGCCGAGAGGGACCGCCAGCGCCCTGTGGATTGGGGGCGTTGGAGAATTCCACCACGGTATCCCCTGCCTGTCGTAAAAGGCGACTAATAGGGGCCTCCGGGGGTCACGGGTGGGAGGGAGGGGCCGTCCACCTATTAGTCTAGCCAACTTCTGTGACCCCCGTGATGGACGGCAGCGTGCCTCACGCTGTCTCGGACGCCAAGGGCGTCCTTCGGTGTACGGGGGCTTCTGAGCCCCCGCAACAACAGGAGACGGTCCGCAACAGCGGTACGCGCAGGGGCGGTTGCGGACGACAACTTAGACGTGAGTCGGAGGAAGCCCGCAGACGTCCCTAATGCGCCGAAGATGGCCACCGCAGAAAAAAAATCTATCTTACATACAATCAGTCTTAAAACAAAGAAGTGCAAAATGGCGACCACTTTTCTTAAGTCTAACATTAAATAATTATGACTTTTACTATCAATGCCATGCCCAGTATCGATTTTGAGGTCAATTGGCCTTAAAACAAAGAAATTCAAAATGGCGACCACTTTTTCAATTCCAACAGTCTTTTGTACCTAAAGGCCTGCCCAGATATCGATTTTGAGGTCGATTGGCCTTAAAACAAAGAAATTCAAAACGGCGGCCACTTTTTTCAATTCTAACATTGGATCCGTCTTCTGTACCTAAAGGCTTGCCCAGATATCGATTTTGAGGTCGATTTGCCTTCAAACAAAGAAATTCAAAATGGCGGCCACTTTTTTCAATTCTAACATTGGATCCATCTTCTGTACCTAAAGGCTTGCCCAGATATCGATTTTGAGGTCGATTGGCCTTAAAACAAAGAAATTCAAAATGGCGGCCACTTTTTTCCATTCTAACATTGGATCCGTCTTCTGTACCTAAAGGCTTGCCCAGATATCGATTTTGAGGTCGATTGGCCTTAAAACAAAGAAATTCAAAATGGCGGCCACTTTTTTCAATTCTAACATTGGATCCGTCTTCTGTACCTAAAGGCTTGCCCAGATATCGATTTTGAGGTCGATTTGCCTTCAAACAAAGAAATTCAAAATGGCGGCCACTTTTTTCAATTCTAACATTGGATCCGTCTTCTGTACCTAAAGGCTTGCCCAGATATCGATTTTGAGGTCGATTGGCCTTAAAACAAAGAAATTCAAAATGGCGACCACTTTTTTCAATTCTAACGTTGGATCCGTCTTCTGTACCTAAAGGCTTGCCCAGATATCGATTTTGAGGTCGATTGGCCTTAAAACAAAGAAATTCAAAATGGCGGCCACTTTTTTCAATTCTAACATTAGAACCATCTTCGGTACTTAATGGCTTGCCCAGATATCGATTTTGAGGCCGATTGGCCTTAAAACAAAGAAATTCAAAATGGCGACCACTTTTTTCAATTCTAACGTTGGATCCGTCTTCTGTACCTAAAGGCTTGCCCAGATATCGATTTTGAGGTCGATTGGCCTTAAAACAAAGAAATTCAAAATGGCGGCCACTTTTTTCAATTCTAACATTGGATCCGTCTTCTGTACCTAAAGGCCTGCCCAGATATCGATTTTGAGGTCGATTGGCCTTAAAACAAAGAAATTCAAAATGGCGGCCACTTTTTCAATTCTAACATTGGAGCCATCTTTTGTACTTAAAGCCATGTCCAGGTATCGATTTTGAGGTCTATCGGCCTCAAAACAAAGAAGTTCAAAATGGCGGCCACTTTTCTCAATTCTCATATATGATTAAGATTTGCATCCAATGGAAACAAAAAATAAGCTAAAAAGAAACCACCTGTAGATGTTCAGTTTTCATACATTTTGCAGAAATCGGCCCGAGCGTGGATCCACGCTCCCGGCAGAGTTTGAACACTTTTTTTGAGCGTGGATCCACGCTCCCGGCACGCGAGGGCTTAATGGACGCCCCCTAGGCGAAATAAGTAATACTTATATCTCAATAACTTTTACGCCACTATATACTTTTTCTTTATATTAAATTAAGCACACACATAGACATGTTCTGGATTCACGGAATTTTATTTTTTGTCCCAGAAAAGTACCTACTTATCTCCACGAGCGGGACTAAGTTATTCCAAGGAAGGTAGGTACTTATTTCACGCGAATACAACAAAACATAAACATGCAAGTTTGTTCTTTTGTTTTAGGTATTTGTGATCGAATACAATAGGTACTAGCCCTGAATAGGGTAAGTAGTTCATTACTTTTTAAAATGCGTTTGTTGATGTTGTTGTTGATGTTAATCACGTTAAAATATACGCTTTATTGTATAAAACTATATAGTACATAATAATAAATTATTTATTTGATTGTAAGACTTATTTATTATCACGTGAATAATTTATTGAGATGAAATGAAGCCAGCAAAAAGCGAATTTAAAGCGGTCGTTGAATCAACATCTGGGCTCAAAATATAAAAAAAAATATGCCTCTCAAGAATAAATTTAAATAGCATAAATCGAAACCAGACTACTTTGAATTTAAAATAAGTATGCCATAGGTATTCTAAACAACCAAATTATACGAGGTTAATGTTTTGTTTACTCCCTTTAAATTTATCTTACATTTTTGAAAGCAATCAGTAGTCTTACTTCTTACTGTCTTACGGTTACTGTAAAGTATAAAGCACTGTTTCTTAACCTGTGGTCCGCGGACCACATTCCATGAAACCCGATTTGAGATTTCAACTTAGTAATAACATTAATCCAAATAGTACTAATTTAGTTGCAAAAAAACAACACCAACCTTCACATCAATACAATATTTATTATTTTTATAAATAAATAGACAATTTATTTTTGTACTTACTAAAATAAATTGTTCTAAACTTATTCCTATGTTTTTATTAAGGGGTCCTTAAAATTGTGCTTAATTTTCTAGGGGTCCGCGGACTTAAAAGATTAAGAAACGTTGAGTATAAAGTATAGACTTCTGCTCGCGGCTCCGCCCGCGTGAGAGTTTTTCCGGGATAAAAATATTTTCCCGGGATAAAAAGTAGCCTATAGCACTCAGGAGTAAAGTAGCTTTCTATTAGTGAAAGAATTTTCAAAATCGGTTCAGTAGTTCCTGAGATTAGCGCGTTCAAACAAACAAACTCTTCAGCATTATAATATTAGTATAGATTATAATTTCGAAAGTTTGTGAAAATATTTGGATGTGCGTATGTTTGTTACAAGTAAAGGCAGAGACAACTGAACAGATTTGGGTAAAATTGGCACACGGACAGACAATGTTCTGAATTAACACATAGACTATACTATATATACTTTTTATCCTGGGAACTTGCTCCTGTGGGAAGTAATTGACCTTTTTATAATCAGAATATAATCTGATTTTTCAAATACTTAATTGGCGCTGGTACACACAAATGCCACTATAGCCACTGCAGTGGTTTAGAGCCTTTTTTGGGAAAATCATCAATTCATGTGTACCAATGTAGAGGAAGCTATAAAAATACATTTTAACAGGTTCATTTGGAATATTTCAAGTATTCGCTTTAGAGTCGCGTGCAGAGTCAGTCACAACATTTGTATAAAGAGCTATAATGCAAAGTTCGACAATAATCCTTTATGGCTTTTAAAATGAGGTTTTATTTTAGTCGTGTCTTTATTTAGGACATGTCCAAAAACGGGCCTTAAATTCTAATCAAGACAGTTTAATCTATACTTAAGATTATAAAGCTGAAGAGTTTGTTTGTTGGTTTGTTTATTTGAACGCGCTAATCTCAGGAACTACTGAACCGATTTTGAATTTTTTTTCACTAATAGGAAGCTACATAACTCCTGAGTGCTATAGGCTACTTTTTATCCCGGGAACATATTTTGTCCCGGAAAAACTATTTCACGCGGGCAGAGCCGCGAGCACTACTAGTGTTTATATATATTTGGATAGGACTACTAGGGCAGTATTAATAAATCCATCTCAAGTTTGAGTTACGTCTCTAGTAGATATAATGTATGAATAGTTCAATATATTATGTCGACTTGAGATGAAACTACTCAAACTTGAGATTGATTTTTAAATACCGCCCTTAAAAATTTGCCTATTACAATAAATAGTTTAATTTGAAAAATCTCCAATTTTGAGATTTATACTGAACATTTTTAAAAAAGTTTTTTTATTATTGGAGGGTCTAAAAATATTTTTTTAATGAAAACAAGATCCATATTTTACCCCTTTAATATGCATAAAGTTTAAGCGTGGTTAAATTTTGAGGCCCAGCATCCATACAAAAAGCTGCGGAGCGAGTCTGTTTTAGTAATTTCGTATCACTTTGTATGTATTGTAATATGTAAGTAGAAGTCGGAGGCTCGGAGGCATCTGCTCCCTCCGAGATTTTGTTGCTTTACCTATATCACCAACCAGATTATGAAAAATGAGCATGTTATGCCTCCGACAGCGTTTGGGAACACTGTCAACTAAGATTATTTAAAACTAAAATAAAATATTCAAATTAAAACCTTGTTTCTATCCTTTCAGTTTTTCAATAAATTTTATAAAGATGGCAGGCAGATTTTGATGCAGTCGGGTTTTTTGTTTCTTTTAATATATTGTTTTATTACTAAATTGAGATAAAAAGCGGCGATAGCCTAGTTGGGAGTGGAACGGACTACCGAGACGAGTGTTTGCAGGTTCAAAACCCAAGGGCACACCTCTGACTTTTATAAAATTTATGTTCGTATTCTTTGGGAATCATGGCTCGCTTATACGGTGAAGGAAAACATCGTGAGTAGTGACTACACACCTTAGTAGTTCTCTATAAGAATTTTGAAGGTGTGTGAAGTCTGCCAAACCAGACTAGGCCAGCGTGGTGGACTAAGGCCTTAAACCCTTCTCAGTTTTGGAGGAGGCCCGTACTCAGCAGTGGACAGTACTGGTACACAGGTATACAGGGCTGGTATTGTATGGTATGGAACTAAATTGAGATTGCCTAACTACTATACCTACTTCATAAACCACAAATTGTCGAGATCTTTCTCGGGGTTAATTATCTGTTGATGTAGAAAGGCATCATGTAAAGCTATCAAATACACAAGGAGAAACTGAAACCCACTGAGGATCCCGTTGTTGAAATTGGCACGAGATGTGTCTCGGTGCACGAACGTACTAATAACACAGATGCGGTTGCGGTCGCAGCCCGCCGCGCCGCCCAGCAGTCTGCGATCATTTTACATTTGACACGTGAACCATTCCGTTTTGATTGCTTGCCAACGCAATGTCGAAACCTTTATCTCAAAGTTCGTCACCGTGAGATACTGCAGCAATATAGACACCCGTTCTTGTCAGTCTTAGTTCATGGATGTAAAAAATTCGTCGGGGAAAAAGACTTTTCGCATACAGTATGTATAAACTTGTACCTAATAAAATCTCTTTGGTTGTAATGCACCTCGCTTTAGTCGCCCTGTTACGGATAAAGTGAACGCCATTTTTGAAAAAGTGGTGCAAGATCGACATATCAGTAGTCACGACATAGCTGAAGAACTAATTATAATTGATCACAAAACAGTTTTGACCCATTTGGAAAATCTGGAAATTGCTCGATATTTGGGCGCCACGCGAGTTCACTGAAAGTAACCGTACTACGTGTACTCATTTGCGATTCTTTATTAAGACGCAATGAAACCAAATTGTTTTTAAAGAAATTGATAACTGGTGATGAAAAGTGGATCACGTACGACAAGAACGTACGAAAAAGGTCGGTCAGACTTCACAGACTGTGGCAAAATCTGGTTTAAATCGCAATAAGCTGATGTTGTGTGTAGTAGGATAGGAAGGGCATTGTTTATTAGGAACTTAAATTACCGTCGGGCAGAACTATTGATTGGGATCTCTACTGCCAACAAGTAATGATATTAAAGCAAGAAGTTCAGAGAAAGCGGCTGGATTGATCAATAGAAAGGGTGTAGTCTTTCATCATGATAACGCTAGACGACACACATCCCTAGCTACCCAGCAAATAATAAGAATTTCGCTGGGAGGTGTTAATGCATCCACCATATAGCCCTGACCTTGCACCTTCATAATTCCACTTGTTTCGGTCTCTTCAAAATTCTTTAGGCAGTGTCAGGTTAAAATCAAGTGAGGACTGCCAAAACTAGATACTTGTTGCGTTTTTTGATCAGAAGTCCCAAAATTTCTACAGCAACGGAATTATGGCACTAGCTACAAGATGGCAGAAAGTCATCGAACAAAATGGCACCTATATACCGTAATTCAATGTAAATAAACTTTGAAACCACAAGCCTTGATTTTTCATATAACATGCGAAAAAACTTTCCTTTTATTTATGGCATTGAATAACGAGACGAGCAAGCGGTTCGCCTGATGTTAAGCGATACGACCCCCCATAAACAATAGCAACACCATTCAGCACCTTGAGCTGGAAAGTACGGTGTGGCATTCCACTACACTCGTCATCCTGAGACATAAGGTGTTAAGTCTCATATGTCCAGTAGTTACACTGGCTACAATGTCCTTCAAACCGAAAGACAATAGTGCCTGCACACTGCTGCTTGGCGGTAGAAATAGACATTGCGTTGGTACCCACCCAGACGGATTCTTACATGTGAGAGACCTACCATCAGTAACCTCAACCTAATAGAACGTTTCTTGGCACAATTTTGCACAAAATGTCGTACCTTATGGATCGCCTTACACGGTTACAGATTATGTAATTTTCTGTTATTGTATATTTCAACAATTCCGTAAGATGCTTGAGAGGCGTTGGTTAACAGGGTGATGATCTAAAGAAGGTCCTCATTGACATCGAGGCCCCCTATGAGGCTGCCACTGATTTTGTATACAGGGTCATTTTGACATTGCGTTAATAAATGAAACCACATAGTTATCTCGTTGAAAACGACACTTTTCATTATGTTATTTTAACCATAGAAGTAAAATAAAAAAGTGTAAGTTTCGAACAAAATAAATATCAATAAAAAGTATCTTTAAGTTAACACGCTCTAATGCCACTATGAGTGCTCTAGGAGAATTCGTCGCAGTAGCAACAATTTACTTTCAGTCAGAAATACACTTACGCACACACCATATTCGCACTAAACTACAAAATGACCAAAAAAATGGAATACTACAACTGAGATTTTTGGCGAAAGTATTCGTTATTCATTGTCAATTTTTAGCACGATGTTAGGAGATGTATAGACGAATATGTGGTTTCATTTAGTAACGCAATGTAAAAATGACCCAGTATATGTTCCAAACAAATGTAGTATTTTCAGCTGTAAATAAAAATAAATAGGAAACTAGTCATTTCACCTCAAATCTGATGAGTCTGTCTGACCTCTGATCAAACGCAGGAACGTTAACCTAAATAGTTGTAGTAAACTGTCTGTTGTGTAATAGTTGATTACCCGATCCAAATCTGTTGATGTTCTTTCGATAGGGCCGGGCGTTGAACTGCGTCTGAAGACGTCAACTGCCGAGCCAATTGTTTTTTGGGTCGGCTCTGATGTGTTGCCAGACACACACTGTCAGACAACAGTGAGACGACGTGAGGTGTGCAATATATTATGCTATAATGTATTTATTTACCAATACCAATCACTTTAAAACACACACACACTCACGCCTGTTATTCCCGAAGGGGTAGGCAGAGGCGCAACTAGTGCACCCACTTTTCGCCGTTATTCCGTCCCATGATGTGATAGGGGGCGAGCCTATCGCCATATCGGGCACAAATTCCAGACTCCGGGCTGATACTGAATAGAAAAACTCAATATCACTTTGCCCGACCCGGGAATCGAACCCGAGACCTCAGCTTTGCTGTCGTACTGTCGTAATACAACTACGCCACCGAGGCAGGCAATCACTTTAAAAATGTAAACATATTTCTCGACGGTCCCATAGAACAAAGTCGTATATGCAAAATGTTGGCTTTTCAGTAGAGCGCTTTGAAAGTCTAAATTAATTATGAAAATCACAAGTTATACATGAAAAAAACATTATCTATTAGGGTCCAGTAACAACTTTGAACCTAATGTGTGAAAATAGCACTAATTCGCACATGAATACAAACTTACGACTTTCAAAGTGCTCTACTGAAAAGCTAACATTTTGCACATACGACTTTGTTCTATGGGACCGTCGATCTATTCACATTTGAAACAGATCATTTTATAATTTGTTAATTATGTCTCTCGACACTTAACTACGTTAAGTACCTACTTATCAACTTCTATGACAGAATTATACCATCACTAGCTTTTGCCCGCGGCTTCGGCAGCGTTAAAGAGTTTTTCCTGTATTTAAGTCACTTTATATACAAACTATACATTTTACCGGACCGATTGTAAATTTGAACCATTTTAGAATCCACTTAAATACACACAAAAACATGAAGTGCTGTAGGGCATAGCGCAGTCTTCGACGCGCTATTTATAGGCACGCGGCGCCGTCCCACCGGGCGGTTCCGCCGCAGTCCCTTTGTCCCTGCATTTTAAATCTGTAATATATTCGAAAATATTTATTTAAATAACATGCTGCAAAGGGACATATTGATCTATAATAAATGCACAATGTATTTAAGGTAATTAATTGCATAAGGATTAATGCTGTATTGCTTAAAATCACTTCGTAAATAAGCCATTATTTCGCGTAGGAAAGAAAAGGATAAAAAATGGTTATTATGGGTTATCCCTAAGAGATAGATATAATATATCATCACGGACTTTTTCGTAGACCTTTTTAAGGTGTATAATACTGTAGTACATTATTATCATTATTTTGATCTATCTCATAGGGTTTAGATAGTGTTTGCAATGTAAGCGTAAAAAAAAGTGTTCATTTACGACATCATATTAGAAACTTCTAAAATAATCAGTGTTTCTCTACCATATTATGTATGAACTAGTAGTGCTCGCGGCTCCGCCCGCGTGAAAAAGTTTTTCCGGGACAAAAATATTTTCCCGGGATAAAAAGTATAGCACTCAGGAGTTATGTAGCTTCCTATTAGTGAAAGAATTTTCAAAATCGGTTGAGTAGTTCTTGAGATTAGCGCGTTCAAACAAACAAACAAACAAACAAACAAAATCTTCAGCTTTATAATATTAGTATAGATTATACATATAAATCTTCCTCTTGATGATTCAATCAAAATCAAATCTATAAAAAAATAAAAGCGTGTTTAAAAAATGCATCAAAATCCGTTGCGTAGGTTTAAATATCTAAGCATGGGAGCAAGCACATAAGTACATAGGGACAGACAGACTCAGACAACGAGAAGCGACTTTGTTTTATACTATGTTGAGATTATATCAAAATAAAAACAAATGATACTTGTCAATGCGTTTACAAACTATTAGGTAGATTTATCACCTAAACATGATGGAATCAGAAGTGAGAAGATCCGTAGAAGAACGAAAGTCACTGACATAGCCCAGCGGATTAGCAAGCTGAAGTGGCAGTGGGCAGGGCACATAGTTCGAAGAACTGACGGCTGATGAGGAAAAAAAGCCCTCGAGTGGAGACCACGTACTGGCAAGCGCAGCGTCGGCCGCCCACCTGCAAGGTGGACAGACGACTTGATAAAGGTCGCAGGAACGCGCTGGTTGCAGGCCGCTTTTGACAGCTCCGTCTGGAAATCTATGGGCGAGGCCTATGTTCAGCAGTGGCCGTCATGTGGCTGATGATGATGATGACATAATGCGAATTCTTCTACGGATTTTGTTTCTATAAGTAAATCTAACAAATGGTATAAATTATATTATAAAATGAAATAATTGCGCAATGACGTAGTTTTAGTTTTAATGATGCAAAGAGAATGTAAACACTACGAAGTGTATGTACGTCAATAATTATGACGCAGTTTGATTTTTTTTAGGGTTCCGAACCATAAAAGGAAAAAGAACCCTTACAATATGATAACTTTGTTGTCCGTCTGTCTGTCTGTCTATCTGTCTGTCAAGACTCTTTCTCTCAGGAACGCGTAGAGATATCAAGTTAAAATTAATACCAAATACTCGGGTCTACGAGACTACGGTCTCTTTCAGCTGTAAAAGAAATCAAACTTGGAAGTCAACGCGATCAAAAGATATAACCGTTTATATCGCATAATTTCGTATATTTTGCGATTTGGAGAGGGAATCCAAACCTATAGGTTACTTCCCGTTAATCTAGAATCATGAAATTTGGTAAGAAGCAAGGTCTTACAGCACATTTAAAGAAAATAATCAGAAAAGTGCAAATACTGGGGGTAGGTCTCCCACATGTAAGAGTCCGTCTGGGTGTGTACTATTTCTAGCGCTAAGCATCAGTGTGCCTGCACTGTTAGGACATTATAACTACTGGACATAATGAGACTTAACATCTTATGTCTCAGGATGACGAGCGCAGTGGAATGTTACACAGTACTTTGTTAACTCAAGGTGCTAGATGGTGCTGCTACTGTTTATGGGTGGTCGTATCGCTTACTATCACGCGAACGGCATGCTCGTCGCGTCATTCAATCCCATGAAAAAAAATTTACTTGAATAACAAAAAGTGAGAATTTACAAACTTTTTAAATTTGATTACTTAATTTATTTTAAAATTTTGACGATCCCTGGAACTTATATACCTACCTACTTACCTACAAGTTTGTCGGAAGCCTCGGTATGAGAGTCAAACTCGCACTTGTCCGTTCTTTTCCTCATTTTCTAGTCTCTACGCACACTTAAAAATATGACTAGGTATACTACACACACTCACGCCTTTTATCCCCGAAGGGGTAGGCAGAGGCGCTACTAGTGCACCCGCTTTTCGCCGTGCGTATTCCGTCCCATGACGTGATAGGGGGTGAGTCTATCGACTATACCATTATATCTTATTATATACCACAGGTAGATAGGTAATTATCCTATCTTTATTTTGTTTTTCAGTATTAATAATCACTGGCACATTTAAAAAAAATCAACTCATGTATATTATTTGACTATGTGCAAAATAAAGTACTGAGTCTTTAATAACATCGTAAGTGTATCCAGATTTCGTTTTGTACTTACTAAATTTGAATTGACGTGGAGTCGCATTGCGTTTATGTAGAATACTGGCCAAAGAGTATTATGATACTGGCACAGCAATGCAGACATTCATAGCTCCTTCGCATTTTGGTGTGCCCTTAGCTCCGTTCTGACTACCTCATAATTTTCTATTTTTAACCTACTTCAAAAAGGAGGTTCTGCATTCGATCCGTATGTATGTATGTATGTTTGTATGTATGTAAATTTGTATGGCAGCGAGTTTCTCAAAAACTACTGATCCGATTTGAATGTGGTTTTCGATATTGAAATGTATATTTTTCAGGAAAGGTTTTAGTATATAATTTATGAATATCTGATGAAGATCTTCGGAGATACACAATGGAACTCTTTAAAAACTAACAGCAGATGACTCGCGAATGTTGCAATCGTATACCTATGATGTATTGTTTACACTATTCTATAATTAACTAACAAAAAAGCAATAAATAAAAACTTTTTAATAAAAAATTAACCGACTTCCAAACCACTACAAATCAAAAAATAATTAAAATTTGCATTCGCTTAGTATATTTATCTATACTATAATATTATAAATCTGAAGAGTTTGTTTGTTTGTTTGAACGTGCTAATCTCAGGAATTACTGGTTCGAATTGAAAAATTCTTTTTGTGTTGAATAGACCATTTATCGAGGTAGGCTTTAGGCTATATAACATCACGATGCAACTATTAGGAGCGAAGAAATAATGTAAAATGTGAAAAAAACGGGGAAAATTATTCATCCTTGAGGGCTTCCATTGCGTGCGCTGCGAAAACGGTTCAAGATACCAAAAATATATGTATGAAAGACTTATTCCTCTTGAAATGATCTAAAAAAAATGTCCGCGACAGTATATGTCTATCTTTTAAGATTAACTCTTTAGAACCGTTTTTATGGTAATCAAATTTGGTCGAAATTAATGCATTATTTGTTAAGAGTTGTATCAACGACATAATATTAATCTTTATTCAAATAAATGTGTTGGATAGAGTGATTCAACGGGAAGGTTTTTATGTATGTACTTTTAGCCCGGAAAAACTTATTAACGCGGGCGAAGCCGTGGGCAAAAGCTAGTTAAGTATATTTAGAGTCGGTGCCTAATTTAAATTGAACAATGTATTCGTATATTTGTTTGTGTATTTCCTTAGCTTAGCTGGAAATTTAAATTAGGCATTGACTCCAAATATACGTAATAAAAATACTAAGCGAATATAAATTTTAATTATTTTTTTATTTGTAGTGGTTTAGAAGTCGGTTTATTTTTTATTAAAAAGTTTTACAAAGACTTATTGCCCTTTTGATTTAAAAACGGTTCTAAATTTGACGCATGAACACCCACATTTACAAATATATTACATCATTTTTTTACAATAGTTGTTTTATAATAAAGTAGGTGCTGCTTGCGGCTCAGCCAGCGTGAAATAATTATGGCATAAAAATATTTTCCCGGGATAAAAGTAGCCTATTGAAGTCAGGAGTAATGTATCTTCCTATTAGTGAAACAATTTTCAAAATAGGTTCATAGTTCCTGAGATTAACGGCTTCAACGAACCAAGCAAACAAACTCTTCAGATTTATAATATTAGAAACTATAGATGTGTTTTTCAGACGCAAACTTTGAGATGGAAAACCACTAAAATTTTCTTAGACTTTTTTATGTTCATACCAACGAAGAAACTTTGAATGCGATTAAAGAAGACGGAGTTGCAAAGATAACATTTGTATGTCATAGTTAGGGCTGCCATCATCTAAATTGCCGACGCCGGATAAACACGGCAAAAATCCCGGACATTTGGGCGAAATATGGGTATTTCCCCGGACACCTCTGAAAAAATATTTTGCCGTTCCTTTTTGAATGCGGGGAAACGCATGAAGTTTTAACTAAGATTTATTTCAATTTGTCGCTCATCTATAAAAAATGGATTTCCCCTGACAACAAAAGTGTCCCGGTTTTGCCCGGACAATTTTTAAAACCCCGGCCGGACGGCCCCCGGACGCCCTTCAAACTAGGACAAATCCGGGGAAATCCGGACGGATGGCAGCCCTAGTCATAGTGAAATTAAACTATGTAGTACCTATTAGTGTTTCAAGACGAGACGCAATGGCACCGCATGACCGTAGGTACTCACGTGCACGTGTGCACTATTGTAGCTAATTGACCTTTCTAACCGATATAGATGATATTGAATTACACAGATATCTAGTTTCTACCAGTAAATATGGCCGCATCAAAGAATGAGTTGATTGAAGAAAATGATTCAATTCGTCTATGATTACATTTTCAACTCGTTTTGCTCGCGGCTCCGCCCGCGTGAAGAAGTTTTTCCGGGATAAAAGTCTCACTTTGTATATTTCCAGGATAAAAGTTAGCTATGTGTTAATCTAAGACATGATCTACCCGTGTGCCAAATTTCATCGCAATCCGTTCAGTAATTTTGGTGATGTGGAGTAACAAACAAACGGGCAGACAGAAAGAGAAGAATTATAAAAATCGCTGATTTGTGTTCCATTACTCTTCTTTATATATACACACCGGTACTACTATTTTACTATATGTATAGATATTATACACATTCACAGGTAGGTAAGTACCGGGTTTTAGCAATTGATGGATCTTATAATTAAGGGCTCGTGGAGTTATTTGGGAATGCTAAGGCCTGTCTGATTAATTTAAAAACACAATTTCAAGACTACTTTTTTTTAACTTGCGTTGTTGAATAGGTACTTTTTTAAAAATCATTATCAAAAATGTATGTCTTCCTAAATCTAGCGGAAAAAGAATTTACTAAATACAAGCAATAGTAAATGAGTTATAAACCTTTGAAATTTAGTGGAATCTGTCAGAAATCAGTAACAGCAGAATGTGACGTCAACGTGCGTCGCCAGCCATAACGCTGCGCGCGTGAGAAAAAGACAGCGCAATAACCCCACCACTCCCCCACTTTAGCTTACAAGAATATGTCAAATATGAATAATTGCTTTATATTTCAACCAATTTCGATGCTGATTTTGCAGAAGAATTTGTTTTAACTCTTTCATATAACGTGTCCAACACTCAAAACGTCTTACGGGCCTTGGAACCAGTAGTCCAGGAATTACTAATTGAACATTCTAGCGCTTCTACATTTCATTGTTACCTCCCAACAAAAATGCTATTAAGGCAAATGCGCCACTGTACGTATTTGCCTTAATAGTATTTATAATTAATATTAATTAATAGGACATATGGGTACCGGTTAAACTTTAGATGAATCAGTAATTTTCATCATGAGTACCAGAGTGCGCCCCAAGAATCTATCTGTCCCTTCCTGGCCGATTTCGGCCACGCCGGCCAATCTCAACGGAGATCAGCCAGGTACGCTGGAGATAATTATAGTGCACAAGTGTGTGCGCAGTCCACAAGTGCACTCGCTATTCCTTTACTTTCATAGTCCGGTGAGACGGCAATCCGACGTGACCTAAGAGTGATCGGGCGCAGGACCAACGGCCTTGCTAAAAAAATATCACCAATAATATTAGTATGAGAAAGCCCTACAATAATGAAGGATATTGGTATGTGTCTGCATGGCAGTGTCAAGATGACTCGTGCGTACTTGAGTCCTTGCCACTAAAATGCCGTAGTTGATTGCTCAATATTCGACAAAAACAACATATTTTTAGCACGAACCAACAACACAACGATTTTCTTAATTTTATTATTAGTCTGGCTTTGAAATATTTATAATCTGTAGATTGTAAACATTGTGTAACAAGAAAATGCTGAATTTAAAAAGTGCGTCTTTGAAAGTTCTCAGAAATTGAACAATATGTAATGAAATGGCTACTCTACCACAACTCTACTATGGATAGTGATGTATTAACCATTTTTGTGTGTTGGATGCTTAGACTTTGCATTGCTAGATACTCAAAGGTTGGACGTTAAACATCTATAGGTACGTTTAGGAATACTTATGAAATTAGTTCAATTATTTATTGTTCTAGTTCGACATAAATATTTATAAGAATCGCTAGATGTCAACGTGTATTATGCACTTCATTGGGCAGCAATTTATTACTGACACCAGAATACATTAACTATTCTTGGAATAAACTGTTAACGGGGTATTGCATTTTTTCAGGGCCGATGCAATCGCTAATAGGGTTCAGCATTTTCTAACATCGATAGGTATACTTTTTGAGCATAGCATAAAACCTTTCGTAGATCCAAATAGAATTTTTATTTGTAATGAAAATTATTACAGTTACAACAAAATATATGTATGCTGGTGAACAGTATGGAATAAATAAATAATAATACATAGCCATGTTTTAAATGGTTTGAGGTCGCACGTGTTCTCTTGTTTTTCCGAATTTGTAAAAAGGTTTTGAAGTAATCTGCAAAAGGCCTGCCTCGTTTTATGACGCTTTACTTCTAAGTAAACACAACCTGGCAAAAACATAAAAATGTTAAATATTACATGCATTATTTATTTCTGTTGCGCTCTATTTACTACAGTTCAAGACTCAAGTGCGACGTTACTTTGTAACACTTGTATTTGTGATTTGAAATTTACATACAGAAAAAATATACCTCTTCATAGTTATTAGATTGATAATAATTAATAGTTTAATAAAAATATTTCTTTTGAAAATACTTTTATCGAATCTCAAGCATGAACTTGTTTCGCTGAATGATAAACGTTGTATCAGTTGATAAAATAAGTGGAACTTTTTCTTTTTACGCGAAGAAAAGGAGGTTATCGCTGTCGACTAACCTTAAGGGGTGATTTAATGATTGTGTTGAGCTTATCGGTCTCAATACTCTGTCAAGTCATCCGGGGCAGTTGGAACACAACCGGACGTCTATTGGGCCCTTATAATGTATAGATTATAGAGATAACAGAAGTCATAAAGCTCCTCGCATCAAACAGCACTCCCCTGGGTGTCTGTTCTCTCGATGGCACTCTCACAGTCGTCTCTTCAAAAAGCGTCAAAAGACCATTTTTGTATTTCATATTTGTTATTTTGTATTCGTTAGATAGGGCTTACTTCGGATTTAATGTTGCTTCTCGTTCCTTTAGAACTCTAGAATTATTAAATTGAGAGTGAATTATTAATCACGATAAGCCATGTTTAGAATATAGATCCAATTGAATTCCAGTAGGCAGTTGACATTAGGCAAGTGATCAATAGTAACATTAAGCTAAATCCATTTTACTAAATATAAAACAACGTGAGTTATGCAAACGCCATATAATCATTAGAATTGGGATGTGGGTAATGTTTTCTTCCAGCCAGAGGAACTGCTCTGTTTCATAGATTTTGACGCGGGCTAATCAAGATAGCTTAATACTCCTAGAGACACGATCAGTTCGCTCCTCGATCTCATTCGTGCCACTGTCAATCATAAATTGCAGCTATGCTATTCTTTAAGATCACACTATCGAGCTCACTTCCTAATCAGCAGTGAAATGTGCTCTAGCGCCATAAGGTGAAGATATCTGTGAAGCGAGCACTCACTTACTCATAAGTCAGAATAGGTGTTTTGTAAACAAAGATTTCGATTTTTATATGGTGTTATTTCATAATCTCACCTAAGACATCGAAGCCACATCACTTCACGCTAGCTGAGGGACGCTAAATTAGGCACCGACTCCAAATATACGTATATTATACTAAGCCAACACAGATTTAAATTATTTTTTGATTTGCAGTGGTTTTGAAGTCGGTTTATTTTTAAAGTTTTTTTTATTGCTTTTTTGTTAGTTAATTATGGAATGGTGTAAACAATACATCATAGATATACGATTGCAGCATTCGCGAGTCATCTGCTGTTAGTTATTGAAGAGTTCCATTGTGTATCTCCGAAGATGTTCATCAGATCTTCATAAATACTATACTAAAACCTTCCCTGAAAAATATACATTTCAATATCGAAAAGTACATCCAAATCGGATCAGTAGTTTTTGAGAAACTCGCGGCCATATAAATTTACATACATACATACGGATCGAATACAGAATCTCCTTTTTGAAGTCGGTTAACTTAATTCCCGCAGTATAATTTAAATGAAGGTGCGGCGTCTCACGTCTTTGATAGATAAGTACTTGTATGCTGCTATGACTCACAAGCAGATGATGTGGAATGAATTCCCAATTATTATTATCGTTATCTTATCTGCTCGGCGGACTTGGTGCCGTAGAGGCCCTCGTTTTACGTCATACATTGCATCATTATGGAGTGATTTGAATAGTGTGAGGCACAGGGACGTAGCTACCACTGTCTCGATGATACGGTGCCCCCGAGGTATAGAGGCCCCTTAAGCGGTCACCCAAAAGTTTTTTTTTTTGCTTCCGCATTATAAGCCTTCGGACGCGGGACATGCGGGACGGCAAAAACTAACTGGACTTACGTAAAGTAATAAATCTGTTGCTGGAAGGGCCCCTAACAAAATGGAATAGAGCTCCTCTATGGCAAGCCTCTATTACTCCACTGGTAAAGTACTTGTAGGTTATAACATTACTATTTTGAAATATACTTATTGTGAGCTAAACTTGCCGATTATTAATTATATATTATTTATTATTAATAAGTACTATCACGTTATCTGAGACTAGGGTTAGTTAGGGTCATTTTTGCCTTTCAGCCTTGGTTGGCGGGTGGAGGTTATGGCGAGCGATGGCCTCATTCTGCGAGTGCGTCATCTCGCGCAAGGAGAGCGCCAAGCGGGATCGTGGGCAGAAGGATCCCGCCCGCACACAGAGGAGACGAAGGAGGTGCCTGGTGGACGACTGCCGGTGTCTCGTGCGGTATGGTTCGGGGACATCTAGAAATTCCGCCACTGCATACCCCTGCCTGTCGTAAGAGGCGATTAAATGGGGCTTAGAGCGAGTCGGTGGGCGAGTCGTGGGGGCTGCTCACTCCAATTTAAGCGACTCTGAGATGAACAACACGGGTGGCTGATCTCCCACTGTCGTGACGCCAAAAGGCTTTCTTTAGAGTTCGGGCGCATCTTAGCCCCCTCGTTTAGAGTTCGGCTGCAATGTGACATCGCGCAGGAACGGTTCCGCGCAGTTATGTAAGTGCAACAAGGTACCCTGGTGCTGTCCCGTACCTATGCCCTGAAGAAGGCTACCGCAGGTTTTGGTTGGTTATTGGTATGCCAGTGTAGGGTGTACATAGGGCTAGGGACTCGGTCCAATGCTCGCTCGGACGAAGTTATAACCGTTCCACTCACCCCCCAGTGCTGCTAACGATACTACGTTTTTCTAACGCAAAAAAACATGATTTTTATCATGGTTCGGCTAAAAAAATAGTTTTAGTGTTAGGTAGTTTCATTGCTCACTATTTCTTTTACTCTGCATCAAAATAAATATATGAATGATTAGAAAAATAGGTATATGAAATTTAACATTATTTTAAAAGGGCGAATCTACACGAAACCCAAAAATTACCATGACATTTTTCTGGGAATCTGTTTGGTAAAAAATAGTGTTACTTATAAAGTAGGTTACTGAATTTCATTGAAAAACAATGAAGTTATGGATAAAAGAAAGTATTTGAGTCAATGCCGAAGGATCGGTCAAATAAAGACACACACGCCTTTTATGCCCGAGGACTGGCAGAAGCGCAACTAGTGCACCCACTTTTTGCCATACGTAGGTATTCCCTCTCCTGATGTGATGGTGGGCGAGTCTATCGCTATATCGGGCACAAATTCCAGATTCAGGGCTGATCCTAATTAGAAAAACCTAATACCACTTTACCATTACAATACAATACAATACAAAACACTTTATTGCACACACATGATAGAAAACAAAAATATATAAAATTAATAGACACAAACAAACAATTATAAAAACATGATGCACAATGGGCGGTCTTATCGCCTCCCAGACAACCGAATGGACTAATAAAATACGTATCTCACATAATTTAAAAGAGAACGGTGGTGCAATTTTTAATACATTAAAATTACTAAATTAAAACATTATATTTTACGTAAGTAGAGAAAAAGAAAAGAATAAATAAATAAATAGAATAAATAAATTAAAATATATATATATATATATATATATATTTACAACAACATTATACATATAAATAAAATAACAAATGGTAATAAATACAATAATAATAGCTTACTGAATGATAGAGAGGTAGTGTTTTTTTAAAAGAATCTTAAAAAGGCACAGTGATTTAGCTCGTCGTAGGAGAATACCATTAATGCGAAAACAGTCAGTGTGAGCTCCATGAATCCTGTACAAGCACTAGAATTCGCATAAAGAGACTTCAGTGCTCGAATCAGGCTACTACTCACCCCAAACATGTACGAAGCTGACCACAGTTCATTCCTTATCACTCTATCATATGCTTTTTCTAAATAAAGCGCAGAATACTTTTTATAATGAGCAAATTAAAGAAGACCGCGATTACTGGAAAAAAATAAAAATACGATGGCTAATATGTATGTTTGCGCATGATCTTTTATGTTATAGTAAACCACACAGCACCACCCGCGTGGAAATCTATCCGCGTAGAAGAATTCCAACCAAGGTTTTAAATTACCTTAAATGCTAATAATATCTTAAAACGTTTTAACAAAAAAAGAAACAATTTCAAAAACCACTACAAACCAAAAAATAAAACTTTATATACGGTTTCCTAAGAAATTACTTATATAACATAATATAAGCAATGTAATCTTTATAATTCGTGTTTTGATGCTCATATGTAGGTACATGATTAAATATTTTTTTGCACTTGGCGACAAATTTTAATTTAACATTGTTTTCATACATTTGTTTGCTACTTAGCCTAGCTAGCGATTTAGATAACACGAAATGTACGTAATCGTACGCACATAAAAAAATAACACTTTAAATCGAACCACAGAATAAAAAAGTTTACTGAAAAAGCATTTAAAAAAAATCACGACGTATAGATTAAACCTCTCTCCGTTGGAGTCGTTTAATGAAATTCTAACAAACAGAAAAACAAGACAGTTTTGGGTCTGCAAAATATATTATACTGTTGAATAAATATATTGTACGCAAAAATACTGTAGTTTCAACATCAACAGCCATTTTTTTTATTATTATCAACTTCTCTAAAGCTGTTAAGCCAGTCAAACCTACGTGTTACGTGTGTGTTCTTACTGTGCTTAAAATCTAATCGAATCGAAGTAAAAGCAATTAGTTATGCAAGATCCATAAAACGCATTCTATTAGGAGGTTTCATTAAATGACTGAATCAATCGATCAAATTAGCCTGTCGCCGTCCACTGCTAAACGTAGGCCAACCATACCGGTCTTGAGCAGCCCGCAACCATCCGCTACCCATTTAATGACTGTGAGACAATAATAGTTCTTAATTCACAAAAAAAAAATAACATCGAAATGGAAGACATTTACTCTGAAATGAAAATGAAATCCTCCTAGCCAGTTTCGTCCACGGCGGCCAATCTCAACGGAGATCAGCCAGGCACGCAGGAGATATTATAGTGCACAAGTGTGTGCGCAATACACAGGTGCACTCGCTATTCCTTCACTCTCATAGTCCGGTGAGACGGCAATCCGACATGACCAGAGAGAAATCAGGTGCAGGACCAACGGCTTTACGTGCTTTAAGAGGCACGGGGGTATCACACCGCCAACTTCCTGACTCCGAGCTGGGACTGAGTATTTTTTTTAAGATGGAAAAACCCAGTCCCAAAGTTTTTTGGCCCGACCCGGGATTCGAACCCAAGACCTCAGCGCGCAAATCGTACTCGTAACGCGTACGCAATACAACTACGCCACCGGGGCAGTCACTCTGAAATAACGATATTTTAAATGAAATCCTTGCAAAAATAAAAGATTGTAATGAGTTTAGTGACAAAACTACACTCAAAAATAGCAGCATATTTTTTAAAAATTCCGAACATATTTTTACTAAATTCATTTTTAAAATAATTTCATTTCGTTGAAGAAGTGTTGGCAACCTTAGACTGAACTTACCTTATTACTTGAGCACCGCGCCGACGCTGTAAAATGTTTGCTGAGAAAACCTAAAACTATGTAGGTGCTATGAAACTGACCGTGCCATCGGTACCTTCAGCAGCTGTCAGTTTAACAATAAATGTAGAGTTTCTCGACATCACAGTAATGGACTGGCCTCTGGGCTTCGCAGCTCTTCCTTTCCTTTAAGGCTGGCAAAGGATGAAATGGAGCAAAAATAGGATCCATGCAGGAAGCCGCGCGTTTTTTCAAACGCGCGCGGGGAGAAGTCCTTTGAGAGAGCGCGAAACCTTTTGTATAGTGCCAAGTTCTGGCCAGGTACCCCGATTGCCCCTCCTAAGGCTACCATTTTCGAAGTATACAGGCGACGCATGGGCAATCAAATAACGTAAAGGAATAAATCCTATCACTTTTGCAAATCCCACGGAATTATTGCCTCGTAAGCTAATGTTTCCGCGGCGATTATAATACAATTAATAAATGGCTAAGTATACAAACATTGAGTAAAATATGTAACCGGAACCTTCAGTGTGTAGAGCGCAAGTTCTACTTGTTAATTACAGTCTACTGTCTAGTATGGTAGCCGTGATATTTCACGTTGCTTCGGATGATGCAACCAAAGGGCCATCGGCGTCATCCCGACAACTCATTATATAAGGTCGTACCGTTAACCAGGCCATAGAACAATTTGGAAAAAACAATATTCCCCTGCGATTGGATTTTATCCTACGATGCTAGTCCCATGCCTGCTTGTGGGTTAGTAAACCTTCAACTTTTAATAGCGTGCTATGCTTGATGCTAGCTTGAGCCCGGGAGATGTGTTAGGAGCTTTTACGTCCATCCGTGCGCTGTATGGCTTAAAAACAGTGCTTTTCGAATCAATTAATATCCATCGAAACATTATTTTAAAAACATATTGATTAGTAATAATTTTAGAAAATTTTGTCTTCTAATGGATAAGATTAGAAAATTTTAGATTTATGGAGTATTTGTGAATTCTATAATGATTACCGAACAGAGGTTTTCTTGTTTTCGCTTCGAGCGTCAATTTATAAGCTCAAATATCCCAAATCACTAAACAAAAGTAATGGATATTAACTGATTCGAAAAGTACAGTATTATTATGCTATACAGCGCACGGATGGACGTAAACATTCTTCAGGGCAAATAATTATACGTCATCTCCAAAGTTAATCAATTAAAATTTAAAATGTCTATGTTACTTTTGTAAAATATTTATAATATGCTATTTTGTCATAAGGTGTTCCTTGTGTTTATATTAATATTCTTTAAATACTTACGAGTTACCGAATATAGGTAATGTTCATTTCTAAAACATTTTCCATTCTCTACTATACAGTTAAAATAATTCCTATGAATGTTCACAAATATTACTTCCTACTTGTATTCTTTGAGGAGTAATGTTTTTTGCTTACATATTATTATAAACAATACCTAACTACTATGATCTAAGAAATTATGGTATTTATCATCGTGAAAAGGGCAATAACTTATACATAGATGCACGTGGCATTTCACAATGTTGAAGTTGTTATTGCACGATACAATAAACAATTAGATGCGTATTATCCCAGTATTACAGATTCTGATATCTATTGTCCGAAACCTTTACTTAAGTACGGAGAAAATGTCCTTATTGAGCAGTTAAAATCAAAAGTTGTAAGAGGGATTCATCTATTATAGTGAAACTAGGCGATATTAATGTTTTCTTAATTTTAATTTCTATCATAATTGAAACGACATTACCTAATTAATAATTAATTACTCGTAAATAATAGAGCATAATATGTTTTTTTTGTCGAACAACAACAACAGACATGCGATTCAAATTAAGTCTTACATTTGCTACAATAACAATTAAGTGGTCGTTGTATTGATTAGCTGACCGCGTGCGCGCATCAATGCTTTTCATTATCAATATAGGCTCGTCCATTCATTTGCACTGCAACAATAATATTAAACGATAAATTTTCTCGTATCGTGTACTACAATAAATGACACGACTGCATTCAGTCCTCTGAAGCGGGGGCAAGGCCTACGAATTAAGATCAGTGATATTTATATGTTATGAATATACATTAGGGTGTAAGTTAGGTGTGAGTTGACAGCTTGGATGTGATGTCATTATTAACTCCCAAAGAATAACCATGTCGAGTCCACCCGAATCTCTGGAGGAACTGTTCGTTCGTATCGGCAGTGGGTGCGCGCTGCCCGGTGCGGCCGGCTCCGGCGCGGGGCCCTCCAGCCAGCCTACTTATATTACAGCGGCCGCCAGCCGACGCCACTCCAACACGTTCCGCCGTTGCGCGCACCTTATGTTTTTTTCTTTTTGCCATTCAAGTATTTCGTAGAAAGTTAAGATGAAGCAAAGTTTGATTGTATTGTTTGTTATGTGTAGTTTCATCGCTGCCATGGTTCCCCGGGATAGGGTGAGTAATTTACCTTGCTCGAAATTCTACCTTCAAGTTTTAAACAATTATACCTATATTTAATTGTATTTATAATTAAATTGTCTATTTGAAATAGCTTGTTAAATTGATAAGTGCACAAGTGTTAGCATTTCTTAATGTAGCATTTTTATAACTTTCTACGTGCTATATTTAAATTGCTCTCTTAACATACCGAAACGTTTGAAAATAGTTCATTGAAGGGCATGAGACTAATCACTGCTGATGTTTCTTGTTTATTCATTCATAATGTAATATTGCGTCAATCTGCTTCTATGGGAGTTTATCATGTGATTTACTTTATCCTTGGGATTCGACGTAGATCATTGATATGTGTACAAAACATATTATAGTAAACATAGTTTAGTTCATGATTTTATTTATTCATAACTGATACGATGTGGATGTAATTATGTAAGTACTAATCTCTTTACATAATAATGTTTACTACACTTGCTAATCGATCATATTATTTTACTCTAAAAAGTGAATATAACATTGTTTTGGTGTCATGAAATCATACAACCTCATAACAAATTATAACAAATGTAAACAGACATGAGCTGAAAACTCATGCAATAAATCGGTCGTCAGTTCGTGTTATGGAGGTTATGGCTATTCAGGTTTGACTGATAGAGATATGATGAATGTTATAAACATTAAAATGTATCTCTTTTTTGTCGCGTAATTTGTGATATCAGTTACTATTATTAACAAAAAGTATATCGCAACTTAAGCTCGATCTCCCACTTAATTTCCCGTGAGAACTTTACGATTACCTATATGTAGGCTATAATTATTTTATGATTACCTTGGGAGAGGCCCATGTGCAGCAGTGAACTGCAACAGACTGATGGTAATGATGATGACAATAATTACAGTCACTGTTAAATCAATATTGAGTACTATTAAGCATGTTGATAGTGATGGTAGCTAGTAGGTCCTTAGCTATTTTTCCTTCCCGTCATTACCATGATTCAACAGATTGCACTGATTATACCTAATAATTAATAGACACGTCAAAAGTTACACTGGCATGAATAAAAACAACTACGTAGTAGTTAGCTAACTAGGTAGTAGTACTTACTTATTGATACAAGTAGCTAGGTTTAGGTTAAAAACCACGACACGGTAGGTATAGAAAAAAAATTGGGATCAACTTTGTATCTTAACTTTGTATTTTTAAATAATAAATTACCAGATTTAAACAAGGTATAAAAAATAAATAAGGTATTACTGAAAATTGTACTCTAAAAATATAATACAAAGAGCATTTTTCTAAATAAGTATTATTCATGATTTGAGTTTCACATTAGTCCCAATTTTCTAGTTAGGTAACTTTTAATCAAGTTAAACAGGAGGTAAGTACTCTAATAGTATTTGAATATTTCGGTCATAATTTTGGGTTTCTGTTAAATATTATAAAACAATGTTTCATTAGCACTTTCTGCAATGGCCAATGGACTTGTCACTTGCCTATCTCGTCATATCCATGGGCGACGGTGACAATATTTTAATAGTCAGTTCTTCTGCCTAGAAAAGTATTAAAACCACAGATCACAGCAAACCTTGTTTGCTGTGATCTGAAATTAAAACCATACATACCGCCTATTAGATACTAGTAGTGCTCGTGGCTCCACCCGAAGTTTTTCTGGGACAAAAATATTTTCCCGGGATAAAAGTAGCCTATAGCACTCAGGAGTTATGTAGCTTCCTATTAGTGAAAGAATTTTCAAAATCGGTTCAGTAGTTCCTGAGATTAGCGCGTTCAAACAAACAAACTCTTCAGCTTTATAATATTAGTATAGAAGTATAGATTTAAGTTCAATAACTTAAAGTTAAATTGTGGTCTGAGAAATTTATTCACAAGGAAAAAAGTAGTGAATCAAAAGAAAATAGCATGCACATAGTCACGCCTTTTATCACCGAAGTGGTAGGCAGAGGCGCAATTAGTGCCTCCACTTTTCGCCGTGCGTATTCAGTCCCATGTGATAGGGGCGAGCCTATCGCCATATCGGGCACAAATTATGGACTCCGGGCTGATACTGATTAGAATAATATAGCAGCATCTTTCCTCACACAAAAAAGCAGATGGCACTAGTATCTTTGTTACAGATATCTTATTTGTTGCTTATTTACATGTACGAGAGGAAAATCCTTTTTATTTTCATTTACCGGTTTTATGTTCAAGGACGGGTTTATCAATAATCATTAACTACTTTTTGATACGATTCATGGCATTCAAATCACACTTATTGTTAGCTCACAAAAAATGGGAAATGTATAGGTAGGAAAATTACCTACCTTAATTAGGTACCTTAATATAATACTTTGAGCCAAAGTTCATAGCTTGTTAAAAACGTGAGGGATTAGGGATGTAATATTATTAAAATCATACGGTGTGACTACTCTTCTAAGTTCTTACAAAGTAATATATTATTTGAACTTACATTTATATCAGGAACTCTACGATAAAATAATATTAAAAAAAAAACTAAAAAATTTAAAATAAATTTGAATTAAGAATACCCAGTGTAAATAAGAAAAATGTATTTTATTGTAAAAAAATAATATTGTATAAATAATTATATTGACAGATAATATGAGTAGAAGGATTATAATTTTGATAATATCTTAAAAAGCACCCCAGACTTTTTTTTTTCAATAATATATTTTTTTTCTTATTTACTATTCTTATTTCAAATTTATTAAAATTTGTTTTCTATTTTGAGTTGGATTTTCTATAATGCGTGTTTTTTAGTCTTTTAAACTATTATTTATTTTTTATTTTATAGTTCTATTCTACTATTGTCCAACAGATGTCATTAAAAAAACGGAAGCGCCATCTTGTGACAAGTAAGATTTTTTACACACAAAAGTATAGTTATAATTCTACTATGGTCCAACACATGTCATTAAAAATAAATAAACTATTATTTATTAATTTTTTAGTTCGATTTTCTATAAAAGAGTGTTTTTAGTTTAAAATATTGAATTATCATCGGTCCTTGATAAGAATGCCAAATTTCGATATAATTCGACGTTTTGAAGTGGGTCAAAATCGTGCTCAAAGTTTCCGTCACATACATACATATGAAGCTAATAAAAAAGTGTGTTAAAAATGTTAAATTTAATCGAAATTATGTACACACACACACAAGCGCGCGAGCGCTTTTTTTATCCCTGAAGGGCTAGGCAGACACAAAAATAGTGAACCCATTGGCGTAGTTGTATTATAGTATGACTGCAATGCTGAGGTCTCGGGTTCTATCCCCGGGTCGGGCAAAGTGGTATTGGGTTTTTACTTAGTATCAGCCGGAAGTCTGGAATTTGTGCCTGATATGGCGATAAGCACGCCCCCTATCACATGATGGGATAGAATAACGGTGAAAAGTGGATGCACTAGTTGCGCCTCTGCCTACCCCTTCGGGGATAAAATGCGTTAGAGTGTGTGTGTGTATTTTATTAATTTCTTGTCATGTATTTGCCATGACAGTGATTAAAAATCCGTTTTAAATATGTTACATATAATAATTAATCAAAGGAATAATCTATGAATCTTGATCAGACTCGATCACCAGGATTAGGGCCCAATAGAACGTGGAATTTGAACCTTAGGCATTAAGAAAGAAAATTGGCTCTTAACATTTTTTTTCTTATTGTCGCAATGAAAACAGCGCCGAGAAACGAGTGTAACGAAAATATCAAAGAAAGGTTCAACAGCGATTTAACGTTATCTAAATGTACTTAAACACACGTCTTCGAAATAACAAAAACATTACACAAGTGGTCAGACGCAAAGGAGTGTTCCAGTTATTTACAAATTTATTGGCGTCATCTATTTTATACGACGCAATTTGTAAAATAAAATATACGCGCGTGAGTACAGGTGGTCAACGAACCTGTAATCGGTGTAACTTCCTGTTTACACGTTATGCGAACACAGCTACGTTTCCACGTGATAATAGTTTTTGTTCCGTCATTCATTTGTGCATTCCGTTCATTCATGGTTTGCGAGTTGTGGTAATAGCGGCGGGCGTGGCGGGCAACTTGGTCGCGACTCGCGGTCGGTGCCACAGATAACTATACATTAGACGAAGACAAATAAAGCACTTAACCGTAGTTGAACAATAGGCTGCGCGTGCGGGCGCAAAGCGCTAGTGTCGCAGATTTAAAGACAGGTAGATACCTATACAGTTCAAGTAAATTAGCATTTATTTTGTCACTATTAATTATTATTAGTTCGGTGCTAATTAACATAAAAAATTAAGTTAGCCAGTTAATTGAAGAATGATTTTGGTATGATTTGCAACTCTACTCAAGCTAAATTAATACCAGAAATTAATTAATTAAGTAAAGTAAAATAAAGTAAGTAAGAAATTAATACCAGCACTTTCATTCAAACAACCACATGCATTAACTGATAGATTAACAAGTGGCAACAGATAAATTCTTCATGACCCAAGATGACTACTGACACTAGCGCTCTGCGCTACGCTAACTATGGAACTATAGTGTCATTAGTCATAGGCCTGAGCGCTAGCCTGCGAGCAATGCGATGCGGCCTGTCGGATACGCTCAAGGGCGTGCCGTTTACGATTCGTACGTCGCGTCGTAGGATATCTCATTTGCGATAGTATCCCGTGGCTGATAAGGGAGGCGTAGAATATACTTACTTATGTCCCAAATTTTAGGTTAATAGATTTTATTTACATTATTATTATTATTGTGTTCTTGTTAATTATTATTTAAGTACTTATATCAAAAATGGATATTTAAATCTAACATTGTTTATACAGTAGACATGGAAAATAAGCTCAAAATTTTCAGACAAATCTGTGTAGGTTAAAAAAATACGAACACACGAATTGAAAACCACATCCTTTTTTGGAAGTCCGATAAAAATAAGTAAGTATTAAATTACTATAGATAATCATGTACATTTGATACTATTGCCCCAACAAAAACAAGCTCTACCTAGAGCCTGAAACTATAACGAATACAGTTTTTGCTATTCATATGAATTTAAGTATATTGTAATATAAGTAGGTAAAAATAATGCATTAGTTACGCACCAACATGACATGTATAAATATTTTAAAAAGATACATAACAATAATTAGGTAGGTCTTACATTAAATCTCACACTTCCTACAGCTATTTGTGAAAATTAAGATGGCTCCTTTTGGCCATAAAATAATCAAGACATGCGATATTAAATCGGCGTAATAGTCAGTTTACATTATACCATAAGTATATGAATTATGATCTAATATTATACCAGTGGCAGTCCACTTCCAGACACGTGATAAAATCTACCTCGGAATTACAACTGGAATAATGTAAACGGGCACTGGCAAGCACTGGATCTAGTGACTAATCCAGTTCAATAACATTCATTTTGTTAACAACGTACCTATCTTAGCTCCATTGGAACAGCGTAAACTGCATCACAAGTCTTTTTAATGCTGGAAGAAACAGAGTTCAGTAACATTTATGTACCTATAGAGTGCCGATTAATACAACTTGTTCTTAGAGTATGTCATACTCTAAGAACTTGTCCCATAAATAATTTCACTTTTGTTTTGTCTATTGCATAAAACGACGCCCATGAGACGCGGGTGGTACTATACGATAGCTCATTTCTTGGAAATTTTGTCCCTATGAAACCAAGTCCCAAAGTGCTTACTTTAATGATTCGTCAGAGCATGAGAAACCGTTGCATCTGTTGCATCTATCGGTTTGGGCTATTCTCGTACTTTTTTGTAGGTGATGGAATTCTGATAGAATGACTCAAATTGTTAATTCGGAAAAATATGTATGAAAGATCCACAATTTCTTTGTTATTTACCTACAAAATTACTCAAAGAACGTTGCGTGAAGTTATGCTAAATGTTACCCGCTGCCATTTAGAGGAGTGCAGGAAGCAACACTTTCCAAAATATGCTTAGTTCAATCCTACTAATATTATAAAGGCGAAAGTTTGTAAGAATATATGGATGTATGGATGGTTGTTACTCTTTCACGCAAAAACTACTGAACGGATTTCGATGCAATTTGGCACACGGGTAGATCATGTTCTGGATTAACACATAGGCTACTTTTTATCCCGGGAAAATATAAAGCGGGACTTTTATCCCGGAAAAACTTTTTAAAGCGGGCGGAGCCGCGGGCAAAAGCTAGTATACAATATAAATAAAATTGCATTATAACCCGTACCTATTGAGATACATAGATTTAATAATCAATTATAGTTTAGCATACCAGATAGTGCGCCAAGTGTAAGTTAGCTTTCCTTTATTAGTGTAGCGTGGGTTAATACCGTATACCGGGTGGAAGGGAAACGCTCTCTATACCGGAACGGTAAGAGAGAAGAACCATAACATTAACGAAAAACTATATTCATTTGCAAAGCTAAGCAATATTACTTACGATTTTAGTATTTTCGTAATTCATGCGCGCGCAATGTAAAGCGTACAAAAAACTGGGCGGCCGCCGCGCTACGCCGGCACCGGCCCGCGGTCGTTAACCCGTCAGCTGATGTACGTGTTTCATTACGATTTTTTTTAAATATTGACCATTTTACTATGTTTTTCAGAATAATAGTTTGATTTATCTATCCATACCTGAAGCTGTACAGAAATTTGAGAAAATCCTACTAAAATTGTAACAATGCGATCGCGATTTTTTTAGTGCCATCACGTCAGGAATCACCAATACTATCACCTGTATTCGTTTCCGAGAGCGTTTCCCTTCCACCCGGTATATATACTGACCTATTTTCGTCCCTGGGAATCGAACGGGGCTAAAAAAAGGTCACTCGTGCCCTAGCCACCAAAAGTTTTTTGTAACTGAAAGGTTTTATTTTACACATAATTTTTTGACTGCCTCGGTGGCGTAGTTGTATTATGGTACGACTGCAATGCTGAGGTCTCGGGTTCGATCCCCGGGTCGGGCAAAGTGATATTGAGTTTTTCTATTCAGTATCAGCTCGGAATCTGGAATTTGTGCCCGATATGGCGATAGGCTCGCCCCCTATCACATCATGGGATGGAATAACGGCGAAAAGTGGGTGCACTAGTTGCGCCTCTGCCTACCCCTTCGGGGATAACAGGCGTGAGTGTATATGTATGTATGTAGGTATGTATAAATTTTTTACTCGTGGTAGGTCTCTCAAATGTAAGAGGCCGTCTGGGTAGGTACCATTGCAATGTCTATTTCTACCGCCAAGCAGGAGTGTGTATGCACTGTTGTGTTTTGGTTTGTAGGACAATGTAGCCAGTGTAACTACTATACATATGAGACTTAACATCTTATGTCTCAGGATGACGAGCCCTTTTTTGCTGTGATCTGAGTGACCAGCGCAGTGGAATGCCACACATTAGGTACTTTGCAAGTCAAGGTGCTGAATGGAGTTGCTACTGTATGTGCGTGGTCGTATCGTTTACCATTAGGCGAACGGCATACTCGTCTCGTCATTCAATGCAATAAAAAAAAACTCATTTTGTCGTCCCCTAAATTTAAAGAAAGTTACTTATCTAATTACCTATCGGTATGACTTTCACTTCGTTTGTGGTTGGTGATATAAAAAGGCCGGCATATATAGATACATGATTGAAGTTGGTTTTATTTATCGGTGCATACCTTATCGAAACCTTGAATACAAGTTGACGCTTGATGCATTTCTTGTAAGTAATGCAAAGAGCATTATAATACTACGGAAAAAGTAATGTTTACACATAAAGATATGGTCACAAAAACTACGTATAGCTGTATACTATGTGGTATGTACTTAGTAATTTATAATATGCGCTGCATAATACTGACGCACTAGTTAAGCGTGGATGATAACTTACTTGCCCTTTGTGACAATATACTATCTTGACACTTGATAAAAATGAGTTAAGTAAGTGCTTTATGGTACGTATTATTTTTTTTTATTTGCGTTAAAATCTTGGGAGTCCGACAATAATCGACATTATAAAGGGAATTTTATAAGAATCCTTATATTAATAAAATTTATCTAAAAATTCGTTGTGTTTCAAAGTTTAACTTGATGTGTGACGGAGACGCACAAAAAAAAATAAAACTGTTTTTAAGGGCTTGGAGAATACTAGTTTTTCGATTGCTAAAACGATCGTGTAATTAGAAGATAGAACGCGTGTTCTAAAGTGCATTTGTTCAAAAGTGCGTACTTCTGAACAAACAAATTCAAGTTCAAAAATTATTTATTTTTAATTTATTATTTATTGATTAATTTATTGTCGTTTTAGCCAAGCACGCAATAAGAATATCCAAAAAGGGAGGTAATGTAATCACACAACATTGGTACTGTTATCTAGGAGTACCTACTTATTTTTTTCGAAGGAAAAAACGTGTTATTGCTACCACCATTGGAGGGTGAGTGGAACGGTCATGTCGGTTTCACACAGTCTTACGGCCCAATGTCGACACTCGGGAGTATAGCATCATCCGAGCGAGCATTGGGCCGAGTCCCTAACACTAGTACTGTCAGCAGCATAAGTAGTTGAACAAAATCAAAATTTCAAATCGCCTATACACGCGTTAAGTTAAACTGAAGCTTTTTTTCTTCTCTTTTATTTTATATTTGTGAAGAGAAAAAAGATAAGTAAGAACACAAAATTATGTAAGAACCTTGAAATTTTGAATTTATTCAGCTACTTTTGCTGCTGACGGTACAACTTACACCAGCATACCAACCAAAACCCGCGGTGGCCTTCTTCGGCGCATATAAGACGGCCCCGGGGTATCTTGTTGCACTAAGATAGCTGCACGGGACCGTCCCTGCGCGATACTGTCGTGTCCCCTCTCTATACAAGAGGGCTAACATTTTCCCATAGTCCAAAAGACGCCTTTGCGTCTACGACATCGGGAAATCGACCACCCGCATTATCGTCCACCTCAGAGTCGCTTAAATTGCTCCCCGCTCGCCCCGTGACTCTCTTAAAGCCCCATTTAGTCGCCTCTTACGACAGGCAGGGGATGCCGTGGCGGAACTCTCTATATGCCCCCGGACCACAGGCATGAGGCGCCGGTCAGTCGTCCACCCGGCGCCTACGTCTGCACTGGCTGCAGACGGGATCGTTCTACCCACGAATCCTTCCAGCGCTCTCCTTCCACAAGATGACACACTTGCAGAAGGAGACCATCGCTCGCCAAGACCTCCAGCCGCCGACCATGGCAGACAATCTAAGAGTACCTACGAATGACTTTTTTTTTGCTCCATCTAATAGCTATGCATTGTTCTCTAGGATACGTGAATGAATAAACAAGCGAACTATTTAAACTAACTACTTTCTAAAAATAAAAATGATTATCCATTTTAGAAGTAACATATTTTAGTAAAATAAAAATGTTTATTTACCGTAATAATGAACAAATAAAATTAATTTCAAGACATATTGTTTTGTTTTTGCAGCGAGCGGTAAACACAGAAGACGAGGAGTTGTTCAAATCCCGATCAAGCGAGACGGCATCGGAAACCGCTAACCTGCCCAAGATCTGTGCGAAAGAGACGCCCTGCGGCTGGTCCGTCTACAGACCATCAAACAAATACATTGAATTGAATATTACAAATTCATAGTAAGTATAAATATTTTCAGAGGATGTTATTCTTACAACGCTGGCAAAACGCTGAGTATATCAGGGATAAAGTAACGAAAACATTTTTACAAGCCCAATTTAACGCCCCATAATTTCGTGATAATATAGTCATTAGGTAGATAATTATATTCTTTTTTAATTTTGGTGCCAACACTCCTTATGAAAGTATTGCGTGCCAGGATATTATTTATAGGATAATAAAATATATTATTTTTATTTTCAGTTGTGTCTGTCCAGCAACCCAAAACTGTATTGCTACGATTGACGATTCAACAGTAAACGCATACATAAATCACTGTAGATCGGCCGAGCACGAAGAGGACACAGATCAGAGTTAGCGAGGGTCTCTCCACGCCCCATACGCTGGTAGCGGGCTGACGAGGCTTGTTCACACCCACCGCATTGTCAATCAGCTATTAACGGTACCGAAGACTGTTCAAACTCAAACGACGCAACTGTACCGTCAAGTATTGATGGTCATGATTCTTGCAAACTCAATAGCTTCCATTTTGTATGCATAAAGTAACTACGCTTTATTTGCTATGCGCAGGTTTGTTTAACATGAAATAGCAAACACACTTGGAATATTCCGCCTTAATATTTCTTTCTCAATAATACCTAGACTCAAGTTATTGGAACATTTTTGCTGACAATGTGTTTCTTTGAAAAGTAATGTTACAATTTAAGGAATTGAAAATAGAGGTATGAGCTGAGCACTTGTAAGTGATACATGGTTAATTTACATGTAATAAAATCTAAAATGTAAATGTTGTAAAATTGTACTTCGATTTGTCGCAAATATTCTATCGGATAATATGTTATTTGAAATATAAATTCCCATTTTAATTTATTTTTTGTGTAATGTCTACAGTTACTTATGGCTGACCACGTTCTAAGTTTTAGCGCGGTTACACTTAACATTTACTTAATTTTAAAATAATTATATAATATTATGTATCTAATTGTAGAATATGCTTTATTCATCTACATTTTCTAGTATGAACAATCCGACTGTCGAATTGCAAAGACTCATTTATATGTTTCAAATTAGTATCCGATTTAAATACATTCGGCATAAACACGGAATTGACATTATATAGCAAACGGATGCTTTATTTTTATGGCATACTATAAAATTATCGTCTAAATAAGGTGCATGGTTTTGTTCAGACTACGCTATGGTATCTACCGATATTTTAACCAGCAAGACAAAGAATGCCATGTCACTAATATTATAAAAATTCTGTTGCATTATTATTGGTACCTACTGTAGAATTATATTGTAGTCTGAACTCAATCTAACAGCTAAGACGTTAAATTAAAGTACTTATTAAATCTTAAGTCTTATAACTAGGAACGACCTGTAAACTAGCCAGTAATTAGTTAATCCAGCCACTTATTTCTTACCCTGCGTTTATTTTGTGACTAAACTGCCATGTACTATTCTCCGCTGATAATAAACAAACCACCTTAGTCAAACTTTTAAAACTCTAGAATAAATACAACTGACGATTATTATCTAGGCATGTGTATGATTTTAATATGTTTGTGTAAAACTTACACAATTGTTTTTAGAGTAGGTATGAAACAACCCGGTCTTAGTCGCGTAAGCTCCCAGTAGTACGGCCATACTTAGTTACGTAGTAACCTATAACTTGTGGCCATAGTTACTATTATGATTTCTCTTCTATAAAACTACAAGGTGAATAAGCACGCCATTTTAAAGTTCCTATTTAATGTTTTAAATATTTATAATTGTAATTATTAAGTGATTGTAGTTAGTTTTAATCGTAGCTAGTTCATGACATAATAAACATATTATTGTATTATTAGCTTATATGAAATATTTTTTTAAATGTAGTATTTGACTAAATAAAAACTTTGCAAATACTTGGTGAATTGTTTTTATTACATAAGTAGGTATCTGTTGTATTTTATTGTAAGGGCAAAAGGTACCTACCTATTAGTATTTTGTGATGCACTACAAAATCTTAAATAATTTTATTGGTAAAATTTACAACACACTGTGAAGCTCTAAAAACGCCTTAAACCTTTGATTAATAAGGCATTATTAATCAATGCCTTTAGCATAAATACACAACTTTCATTATTCATACCTATATGTCATGTGGCGTAGTTGTATTATGGTACGACTGCAATGCTAAGGTCTCGGGTTCGATCCCCGGTCGGGCAAAGTGATATTGAGTTTTTCTATTCAGTATCGGCTCGGAGTCTGGAATTTGTGCCCGATATGGCGATAGGCTCGCCCCCTATCACATCATGGGACGGAATAATGGCGAAAAGTGGGTGCACTACTTGCGCCTCTGCCTACCCCTTCGGGGATAAAAGGCCTGACTGTATATGTATATATATGTATGTATATGTCATAGGTATGTATGGGGATGTGCGATAGCCGCAACGAGCCGTCGCAAAATGATCAAAACACGCAATACCTTTGTTGATTAGGTACTGATGTATATAATAGTCTGTTCTTCTTATTAACCCCTGGAATGCCGGGCTCAGTTTGCGTAAAAAACGCTTGCGTGCCGCCCATACATTTGAAAAAATCGAATTTTAGGTGTAAAGGATGTTCCAATTTATACACCATAAAATTCTTTTAGTACGAATTTTGAAATTATTTATTTACTTATTTATTATGGATCAATGGTCATTAAAATATTCAGAATCATTGTGAGATTTGGCATAGACGGCCGCCATTTTGAATTTCTTTGTTTTAAGGCCAATCGACCTCAAAATCGATATCTGGGCAAGCCTTTAGGTACAGAAGACGGATCCAATGTTAGAATTGAAAAAAATGGCCGCCATTTTGAATTTCTTTGTTTTAAGGCCAATCGACCTCAAAATCGATATGTGGGCAAGCCTTTAGGTACAGAAGACGGATCCAATGTTAGAATTGAAAAAAGTGGCCGCCATTTTGAATTTCTTTGTTTTAAGGCCAATCGACCTCAAAATCGATATCTGGGCAAGCCTTTAGGTACAGAAGACGGATCCAATGTTAGAATTGAAAAAAGTGGCCGCCATTTTGAATTTCTTTGTTTTAAGGCCAATCGACATCAAAATCGATATCTGGGCAAGCCTTTAGGTACAGAAGACGGATCCAATGTTAGAATTGAAAAAAGTGGCCGCCATTTTGAATTTCTTTGTTTCAAGGCCAATCGACCTCAAAATCGATATCTGGGCAAGCCTTTAGGTACAGAAGACGGATCCAATGTTAGAATTGAAAAAAGTGGCCGCCATTTTGAATTTATTTGTTTTAAGGCCAATCGACCTCAAAATCGATATCTGGGCAAGCCTTTAGGTACAAAAGACGGATCCAATGTTAGAATGGAAAAAAGTGGCCGCCATTTTGAATTTCTTTGTTTTAAGGCCAATCGACGTCAAAATCGATATCTGGGTAACCTTTAGGTACAGAAGACGGATCCAATGTTAGAATTGAAAAAAATGGCCGCCATTTTGAATTTCTTTGTTTTAAGGCCAATCGACCTCAAAATCGATATCTGGGCAAGCCTTTAGGTACAGAAGACGGATCCAATGTTAGAATTGAAAAAAGTGGCCGCCATTTTGAATTTATTTGTTTTAAGGCCAATCGACCTCAAAATCGATATCCGGGCAAGCCTTTAGGTACAGAAGACGGATCCAATGTTAGAATTGAAAAAAGTGGCCGCCATTTTGACATTTCTTCGTTTTAAGGCCAATCGATCTCAAAATCGATATCTGGGCAGGACTGTAGGTACAAAAGACGGATCCAATGTTAGAATTGAACAAGTGGCCGCCATTTTGAATTTCTTTGTTTTAAGACCAATCGACCTCAAAATCGATACTTGGGCATGCCATCGTTTTGTTTTAAGACTAATGGGATTTAAGATAGATATTTGGGCTTGTCTTTAGCCAAACAGAATAAATCGAGGTTATAATTTTACTAATTTAACAATTTAAATACGTAATCACATCAAAATTAGATACTTTTAAAAATGAATAAGGTAATCAACCTGAGTAGCCTTTTAAGTCTGGTGACGGGGGGTAAATAAATAAAAAGATACAGTAATTTAATGGCCACCCAACAGGGCATAACGATGTGGGGGAAGAAAAATATAATAAGATAATTTCTACTACGCGGCTAATTATTCTTATAGCAATCGTTGAATTGTTAACGACTCCCTGATTTTTAACCGATTTTGATGCTTTCACAGAAGAATTTACTTTACTTGCTGTTTGCTGCCACGGGACACTTCTTTCTTCTTCAATTCTTTATTTTGCGACGTAACAAAGCTGCGTTATTGAAGAGAATTGAATAAGCATTGATGGTGGCCATAATATTTAAAAAATCTTTAATTAAAACCTACTATAGTTTGTGGCCATGTCCAGCGGATTTTGATTTTAAAACCAATAGCCCTTAAAACAAGAACATTTAACATGGAATGCAGTTCTTAAAATTCCAACCTCGAGTTATTCTATTTGGCTAAAGACAAGCCCAAATATCTTATCTTAAATACAATCAGTCTCAAAACAAAGAAGTTCAAAATGGCGACCACTTTTCTTAAGTCTAACATTAAATAATTATGACTTTTACTATCAATGCCATGCCCAGTATCGATTTTGAGGTCAATTGACCTTAAAACAAAGAAATTCAAAATGGCGACCACTTTTTCAATTCTAACATTGGATCTGCCCTTTGTACCTAAAGCCTTGCCCAGATATTGATTTTGAGGTCGATTGGCCTTAAAACAAAGATATTCAAAATGGCGGCCATTTTTTCAATTCTAACATAGGTGGAGGATAGGTGGCGCCACTAGCCGTGTAAACATCGACTCTGTATAATTTCGCGGATTAAAATTGTAAATAACATTACTGAAGCGAGTTAATGTGACTATGAAGTAAATTAGTGTCCAATAGTTGCTACTTATCGTTTGTGAGACATTCAGAATCATCCATACTTCAAAAAAGTGAAACTTAAAGTGCAGTGAAGTGCTACCGCTAATTCTAAATAAAGGATAGAAACCTTTAATAATATAGACTGCAAAACGGACAAAATTTGTGTACAGTAAATAATAAGCAATAAAATAAACAAAGGCAACAAATTGTGATAAAATTAACAAAAATAGTAACCGTTACACAAATTCAAACTATAAACGGACTTTGGACTGTGACAAAAACAATTAATTGACAAATGAATAGGGAAGTTGCCTATCTGTACAGTAATTTGGTAAACAGATGTAACAACCGTTTAGCGCAGAGGTGCAAACTAATCACTTTGTCAATTTGTGTAGCGTGTGCGAGTTCAAATCCAAGCCGCACTGCGTAGATTAAATTTTTAAAAAATAATTTGAAATTTATATCTGTGCTAAAAAAAAATTATTTGACTTACTAAAAATGAATCGCTTCGAGAATATTACCCTACGGAGACCAAGAACACTTTCATTGACAGAGGATAATGACTCAACTAATTCCATACTAGATGGCACTACTAGTAGTTTACCTAACATATCCGATGATGACAACGACGAAACACGCGACTTAAAGCAGCAAATAGAAAAATTACAATCAGAGTTAAGCGCAGCACACGAAGAAATAAACAGTCTATCAATAGAAAACACAGAACTTAGAAGAACAATTAAAGAAATTACTGTTAAGCATGACATGGTTATTAAAGCAACTAAAAAACTAACAAATGACATAAATTCACCTAAAAAGAGCCTAAAATCAATACAGTTGCGCGACTCGCCGAAGTTAGTGCAAAAACAACCAACACTAGACAAATCCCGCCCTGTGGATTGGGGGCGTTTGGAGAATTCCACCACGGTATCCCCTGCCTGTCGTAAAAGGCGACTAATAGGGGCCTCCGGGGGTCACGGGTGGGCGGGACGTGCCGCCCACCCATTAGTCTAGCCAACTTCTGTGACCCCCGTGATGGACATGTCCGAGGCAGCGTGTATCACGCTGCCTCGGACAGCAAAAGGCGGACACGGTACGGTGTTTCGGGGGCTTCTGAGCCCCCGCAACAGGAAAGAAAGGACCGCAGAAAAGCGGTACGCGCAGGGGCGGTTGCGGACGACAACTTAGACGTGAGTCGGAGGAAGCCCGCAGCCGTCCCTAATGAGCCGAAGATGGCCATAATAAAAAAAAAAAAAAAAACACTAGACAAAGCTCAAATCACTACTAATAGAAATAAATCCAAAAAAAGGGACTTCGTGGATGTAACTGCACATAATAAAACATCTCAGAGTTTTAATAAAAATAATGACACTAACCTAGAAAAGGATACACAAAAACATAAGATATGCATTTTGAGCACTAATAAACGAAATAAGATTTTAAAGATTGCCGAAAATACATTTCCAAATTATCAAATCTGCCACTACTTGACACCTGACTGCGGTATACGACGACTTATTAATGATGTTGACTTAAAACTAAAACAATACACTATGAATGACTACTGTATAATATTTATCGGGGAAGAAGACTTTAGACAAACTAGTAACTATTATGACCTGACAATTAATATTCGTGAAACCCTATCAGAAATACGACACACAAATATAATACTATGCGTACCTACGTATAAATATGGATTTATGGTGTTCAATTGTAGAGTGGAGACATTTAATAATATGTTACATCTGGATAACTGTACTCATCAATATGCTACTTTATTTGACTCCAACTTTAATTTAACATGCGACTATAAAATGTTCTTAAAGAGTAATGGTGCCCTTAGCAATTATGGCATGAAAAACATTTTTGAAAATCTAACCCCGATTATAAATAAAAAAGCAAATAATTAGATTATAAATAAAATAGCAAGGAATTTTTAGAGAGCGGTAGTGATACGTATCAACAAGAACCAGAATCCACGTGTAAGACCAAACTAGACACAGATAACTTGCTTTTTCTCGAATAAGTATCTTAGTGTACTTCACCAAAATATAGCCGGATTAATAAAAAAATCTGATGCTTTAACGGTGTGTTTAGAAGAGCTACACGAAAAAGAAACAAATGTGGACATTTTATGCATTACCGAGCATTTCATTAGAGAAGGCTATGAAAATCAATTATATGTGCCGAATTATTCATTAGCGGCAAGTTACAGTAGAAAGGACAAAAAAAGGGGCGGAGCATGTATTCTTGTAAAAACGGACTCCAATGGAAGGAAATGACAAATATTGCGAAGATGTCAAATTCAGGCATTATTGAATGCTGTGCTATTGAGCTTGTCCACTATAGAATAATTATAGTTTGTATATATAGGATTCCTAATATTAATAATATAAACATTTGCTTTCATACACTTGAAACTGTTCTTCGAGAAATATTTAAAAATAAATGTAAAAATGTTGTTATCGCTGGAGACTTTAATATTGATATGCTCAAATCAAATAACAATTCAATTGCTTTAGAATGTCTGTTTTTAAATTTCAACATGAAACTTGCTCTAAAACAACCAACACGGATGGCCAGTTTGACATGCATTGACAATTTTGCGCATAATTTTGGTAAAAAATGTAGGACTGAGGTATTGGAGTTTGCCTTGTCAGATCATACAGCACAACTTCTTCAATGTCCAGTACAAAACTTATGTTCTATTAACCACTGGTATATAACTAGGCGAGATTATAATAAAAAAAATATAACTAAGTTTAAAGATTACATAAAAAACCTATCATTTATGGAAATTTATGATACATGCGACCCTAATATAGCATATAATTGTTTTATTAGTGTTTTTGGTTTATTTTACGACCTATGTTTTCCTACTACCAGAATAAAGAAAGGCCTAAATATAAAACCTAAATGGGTATCTAGAGGTGTAAAATTATGTAGCAAAAAGAAGAGAACACTATTATGGCAACTAAGAATGAAACTTAACAATTTTAATAAAACAAAGTTTGCGAAGTATTCTAAACAATTGAAAAAATTATAAACATGACCAAAAAAGCTCAAAACAATTATAAAATAAAGCAATCTAACAATAAATCAAAAACTATTTGGCAAATAATAAGTCAATCAAAAATTTATATTCCTAAACATATAAATAAAATTATGGTAGAAAATGAATATATAACAAATCCACTTAAAATAGCAAATGCATTTAATAATTACTTTGTAGATAAAATCCAGCCAAAACTTTGCGTTAAAAATGGGCCCATGAATTATAAAATAAACACTAAACTAAATTCTATTTTCATGGCGCCTTGTACCCCTTATGATATACTTAAAATAATAATGACATTAAAAAATACTAACAGCGTAGGCTATGACGGCATCTCAACAAAGATTATAAAAGCGACGGCTAATGAGATATGTGGTCATATAAGTCATATAATTAACCTTAGTATTAGTGCCGGAATATATCCTGATGCTTTAAAAACATCTAATATAAAACCACTATTCAAGAAAGAAAATAGAGAGTTATTAGAATATAATAGACCTATATCCCTTATTCCTGTAATATTTAAAGTTTTTGAAAAATACATCTATAAAGAATTATAGAAATATATAGAACATAATAATATACTGTGTGACGAACAAAACGGATTTAGGCAACATAGAACAATAAATATGGCAATATATGACTTCTTGCGCAATATCATAATTAATATGGATAAAAGAACACCCGTCTGTGCTATATTTTGCGACATGACTCAGGCTTTTGATTATGTCCATTACGATACTCTATTAGACAAATTAGAAGCTTACGGTATCAGGGGTAATGTACATAGCCTCATTAAATCATATCTGTCTAATAGATCACAAATAACAAAAATCAACAGAATCAACGTTAAAAGTAGAACCGAACAAACATTCAGGTCATTAGAACGTAAAGTTATGTACGGGGTACCACAGGGAAGTGTTCTGGGCCCATTATTATTTATATTGTATATTAATGATTTACCTAAATCCATAGATTATCCTTTGACTCTTTTTGCCGACGATAGCACTATGACAATACCATGTAAACGTGTAGACACATATTTAAATGAAATTAACATTTCATTGATATCAGTTATTAAGTGGTTGACAGATAATAACTTGAAAATTAATTTTAGTAAAACAAAAATTATACATTTCAATCAACGCATGTCGGATAATAACAACTTATACATCCATTACAATAATGACAATATTGAAGCAGTAGATAGCACAAAATTTCTTGACTGGAAATTGATAAAAAACTATGCTGGAAGCCTCATATAGAGAATCTCTGTAAAAAAATAAGTAAGTCTGCATATGCTCTATATATGTTGTCATCAACAGTTAATACAGATGCAATTCTCACCGCTTACTATGGGATAGTCGAATCTCACCTACGATACGGCGTTATATTTTGGGGTAACTCTACCAACAAAGAAATAGCCTTTAAAGCCGAAAAACAATGCATAAGATCTATGTTCCGATTAAAAGTTAACGAAAGTTGTAAGCCATATTTTAAACAATACAAAATATTGACATTGCCTTGTATTTATATATTAGAAATAGCTGTATTTGTGAAACTTGTAATGACTGTAATCTTAAATGTTAAAATATAATAAAATAATATCAATGAACAACCTAATATTTGTACGCCTTAATGGCAAATCATAGAGCTCTAATTTATTTATTTAAGATCTGTAATATGTACCTATGTTTGACAAATAAATGATTCTCATTCTGATTCTGAACATTGGATCCGTCTTTTGTACCTAAAGGCCTGCCCAGATATCGATTTTGAGGTCGATTGGTTTGAAAACAAAGAAATTTAAAATGGCGGCCACTTTTTTCAATTCTAACATTGGATCCGTCTTTTGTACATACAGCCTTGCCCAGATATCGATTTTGAGGTCTATTGGCCTTAAAACGAAGAAATTCAAAATGGCGGCCACTTTTTTCCATTCTAACATTGGATCCGTCTTCTGTACCTAAAGGCTTGCCCAGATATCGATTTTGAGGTCGATTGGCCTTAAAACAAAGAAATTCAAAATGGCGGCCACTTTTTTCAATTCTAACATTGGAACCATCTTCTGTACCTAAAGGCCTGCCCAGATATCGATTTTGAGGTCGATTGGCCTTAAAACAAAGAAATTCAAAATGGCGGCCACTATTTTCAATTCTAACATTGGATCCGTCTTCTGTACGTAAAGGCTTGCCCAGATATCGATTTTGAGGTCGATTGGCCTTAAAACAAAGAAATTCAAAATGGCGGCCACTTTTTTCAATTCTAACATTGGATCCGTCTTCTGTACCTAAAGGCTTGCCCAGATATCGATTTTGAGGTCGATTGGCCTTAAAACAAAGAAATTCAAAATGGCGGCCACTTTTTTCAATTCTAACATTGGAGCCGTCTTTTGTACTTAAAGCCATGTCCAGGTATCGATTTTGAGGTCAATCGGCCTCAAAACAAAGAAGTTCAAAATGGCGGCCACTTTTCTCAATTCTCATATATGATTAAGATTTGCATCCAATGGAAACAAAAAATAAGCTAAAAACAAACCACCTGTAGATGTTCAGTTTTCATACATTTTGCAGAAATCGGCCCGAGCGTGGATCCACGCTCCCGGCAGAGTTTGAACACTTTTTTTGAGCGTGGATCCACGCTCCCGGCACGCGAGGGCTTAAAGGAAGTAGTTGGAAAAAATACACATTGCTTATTTTTTTCAAACTATGCAAATCCTATTCTTCATACCAAATTCCGCTTTATAGGACTGTAGTAAATTAGATATATATTAGCACTCCTTTTATTGATAGGTTGGAGGAGGAAAGTTGCAATTTCATAATATTAATTTTCTGAATCAAAAAATGTGTGTGATTGGATTTAGCTGATATAACGTTTGTTATTTTCGGAATATTAATAGCCTTTCATTTAGTGTAGTAGAAAAAACTTTACCTATAGTAAATAAACATTATATTTTGTCATCTCAATAATAATTTCGAATGAAAACTACTCGAAATCGTTAAGTAAGTTAAGTATAACGAGATGGAACGGTCTCCTCAGTGCCGGATTAGCCCATAAGCAAATTAAGCAATTGCTTAGGGCATCACGTCTTGGGGGGCACCAGAAACAGCACAACAAAATGCTAGCACACAAAAGTAAAGCTGTTTGAAAATCCGCGCGATTAAAGACTGATGTTAGTTTACTTATGGTAGGGGGGCCCCATAGGCGTGAATTGCTTAGGGCATCAAGTTGTCTTAATCCGGCACTGGGTCTCCTGAGACAATATCCGGAGGTTCCAAACCCAAGCCACAGACCTCTGACTTTTTGAAGTTACGTGTGTATTATATATTAATTATCGTTCGCTTTAACAGTGAAGGTAAACATCATGAGGAAACCTACATACCTGAGGATTTCCCATAAGAATCTCGAGGGTATGTGAAGTCTGCCAACCCGCACTAGGCCAGCGTGATGAACTAGGGGCTAACCCCTCTCAGTTGTAGAGGAGGCCCGTGCTCAGCAGTGGGCAGTATATAATACAGGACTGATTGTATTGCATTGCATAATGAGACAGGTAGCTACCGTACCAAATAGTACCTCGTTGTTAAACGCAATTGCACGTAAACTATATATCTTTATCATCCGAACCAACAGAAAATTACATAAGTTATTAAATTATTTGCTTAATAAATACAAAGAGAAGCAAGTATAGTTCTGAGCCCTATTTATCAAGCGTTACAACTCTACAAGCTCACAAGTAACATGTTAAAGATGTTTAAAAGTTCTTGTAAATTATGTTTACGAACTATTTTTTACAAGACTTGTAGATTGTATCAGGTTGTGGTGGTGGCGTAGTTGTATTACGGTACGACTGCAATGCTGTGGTCTCGGGTTCGATCCCGGGTCGGACAAAGTGATATTGGATTTTTCAATTCAGTATCAGCCCGGAGTCTGGAACTTGTGCCCGATATGGCGATAAGATCACCCCTATCACATCATGGGACAGAATAACGGCGAAAAAAAGTGGGTGCACTGGTTGCGCCTCTGCCTACCTCTTCGGGGCTAAAAGCCGTGGTATGCGCATTTTATTTTTATTGCATCGATTGACGAGACGAACATCCCGTTTGCCTGGTAGTAAGCGATACGACCGCCCATAAACGGAAGTAACATCACACAGCACCTTGAGTTGCAAAGTACTGTGTGACATTCCACTGCGCTCGTCAGCTTGAGACATAAAATGTTAAGTCTCATGATGTTCAGTAGTTAAACTGGCTACAATATCCCTCAAACCGAAACACAACAGTGCATGCACACTGCTGCCTTAGGCTAACAACTGCTGCTTGGCCATAGAAATAGACATTGCGGTGGTATCCACCCAGACGGACTCTTACATATGAGAGACCTACTAACAGTAAAATTTTTGAAGTAATCTAAACCTAGGTATTAAATTATCCATACAATTAAATCTTTTAATGAGGTTTTAGTTAAATGTGACATGAATTAACTTTTACATTTTTATTAGGTCACATAGGTAAAGTGAAATCCACTGGGTACTTATACCTATGGCGCAAAACAAAAATCCAATTTAAATCTACCTACCTTCTCAAACAAAATAGTTTCATATTTAGGTTTGTTGAATTAACAGTTATACCTTTACTTTAATGCGGAGTATTTAAAACTTACATTTCCCAAATAAAATCAAATGTAATTATGTAGTTCAATTTTACTTCGCAATTGCTTGTATTCGACTTTTCCAGATCTCTGAGTAGTTTTTAAGACTACCTGCATGATAGCCGAAAACCTTACAAAAAAACCATTCCTGGGTAAATGTTAGTAAAGTTTACGCGGTTTTACATAAATGAAATTGAGCTTAAGTTGTCAATGTCTTAACCAAGGGGACCTTAAAATTCTAAACATCATGAGTTGTTCCCTGACTGCCATTTCGTGTTTATGGAAAGGCATTTTAATCGTCTACGATAATACAGACGAATAAGTATGTAGGTCTATTGTATATTAGGTAAATACTTTAGGCAGTTTTAGTTGTAAATAAAAAAATACATAGCACGTTTAATTAAATTAGTTTTGCCTTTTTACTTTGGGGATACTGCAGCTGTATGTACCCATATAAAAAATAACATCCAAAGTTAAAAGGTGACCACTCGTACCTATGTAGTCTTATCATCATTTTGAATTCCGTAAATAATTAGTTTTGAAGAAAGCCCACAAAACAGATGAACTTAGAATTCAATTCTCTGTATAATTATATTATACTAAATATTTGTAGGGTAAGCAAAGTTCGTTGGTTTTCTATAACAGAGGGTAGATTCAATTTAGTTCGGCCAGTGGCTCATTAGAAACAAGTTTTTTATAAACCTAGCTATAATTATGTTTACATGTTCGATGGGTGCGGACAGCGTATAAATTGTGCATCTTCGGCGGCGATGGTTCTTTTTGTCATAACAGGCGTCGAGTAGAATCGTGCTTTGTGATTTACTTGATTATATTTTCATATAATGGATCCTATGTCTTATAATTTCAATATGGAAGATCAGAAACCAATTTTCACGACTGCCACTGATACTGCAGCTACAACTACAACAGTAAGTATAATTATAAAATAAAATTTTACATTGTTTTTTATATCTGTAAAGTCGGTAGGCAACCTTTGAATGTTTGTATAAATCACGAAGAAAAGAAGAAGAGGTATAAATGCTGTTTCTTTGCATCATAAGGTGGGATTTTTTTTTTGTGTGTTGTTAAAAAGGGCTTGTTCATTTTATTAGCTGTTTGATTTAATATTCTTACTGTAACATTAGACATGAAGAGAGATAATACTGTCTAGCTTTAATTTTAAAAATCTGAGTTCAGATTGATGGCAATGCTGAAAATTTTGAAATAAATTATGCGAAAATAACTACGGCAGTGCATTTTAAGTTCTTAAAACCTCCAGCAATGTAAATAAACTGCGTTATTTTTGTAACAACCCACTTCATAGAAAGGGATTTGTGTCAACAATAAAACATTCAACAGTTATTTTGATGATGCAGGAAAGTTTCATTACGACGGGCTCGGATAATAGAAACATGAATGCCGAGCCGGGTGGTATGTTCTCAGCTTCGATACCACCGTTCCAAAGAAGTGGGGGCACTGAACTCCTTAATATGCTGGGTCAGCAGGAACCACGCGCCGCAGATCCTGGTATATAATGATTTGAAAATATGTATATTTCAGTTCTAATATTGGCAGTTAATTTTATTATACTTATTAAAAAAATAGTTTTGAGATTTCGTAGCGTATACGTTTTAGATGTAGTTTTTTATTTGATCGCTTCCGGGTATTGTTAATGCTAGTGTAAAAGCTGGTAAATCGCCTCTTTATATTGATGGTAACAGTGTGGGACTGGGTTTGATTCCTAGATGACAAAACAATGAAGCTAGGAGGATAACGAGCATATAGATTTTAATATAATTTGCAATAGTGCAGGTAGTGCACATATTTCTATTATCCTAAACATTAGCAGCTCCCAGTGTGGCAGATATGGATGACATTCTGTTGAACATGCGAATGAATGGCTCCGACATGGTATTTGACGAAATGGATCAAAACCAAAACTATTACCTAGGTGAGTGTTTTCGTAATTACACAATATTTGTTGATTTTGAAACTGAAATTATTATTATTAAATATTTTTTAGGCGGTAACAGACCGGAGTCTGTGGCATCTTCGAATATTTGGAACGATAATACGTCGTCGTCTGGCGCTAGGAACGGTGAAATGATGGATACTTTCGATTTCCTTATCAAAAGTAAGTCTCCTTACCTCGTTAAACCCGCATTGGGATTAAATTGTAGTACTATACAATTAGCATAATATAAATCTGTTAATTGTTATCAATGTTATGCTAGGCCTTTCATCAGCAAACAACTACGTGTCGATGTTGACTCGCGAGCAACTGTCTGTACTGCGTTCAATCCGACCGAGCCTGCTGTACGAGTTCCTGCAGGAGGTAGCCAAGGTGCGCAGCGACAGGCGCATGCGCCGCGCCCTGCCGAACGTGAGTATCAGGGAATTGAGTACCTCTGGATTCATTAATATACTTGCACATTAACACAGGACAGCATACGTGCTATTATATCCCACCAAAAACATAAATGTAAAAAAGGAGAGCCAAGTTCAATACAAAAATTATGCTTGACTGTGGGCTTCGCCGCAAAAAGAATGGAGATCTAAATGAGTGCCAAGTTTTATGCAAAATCCAAATATGTATTTATTTATAAGAACAAAATAACATTATGAACAAGTATTAAACTCTATTTCTTTGCTTTATTGGATACCTATAACAATTGCTGTTATTTAAAAATGTGAGATCTTAAAGTAGGTTAGAATCGACTTGGCCAGTTTTCATTACATCAGTAATGAAAACTGGCAAAGTTTTATGTGTTTACGTTAAATAGGTTTTGAGTTTTAGAAGGGTGAAAAGTGGCACCAAGTGGTTCGTGTAATATTACACTCGGCGCTGGCTAGCCAGTTCCTTTGCTTGAACTTGGCTCGACACGCTGTCGCGTGTCTAGATTACAGTTGTTGTATGTTAGATACCAAAAAATCTCAATGTAATTGGCACTGGGGAGCTGTTGTTTTTAATGCTTAGTGTCGTATATTATATTTGTGTTGAAGGAATGCGCATTCTGCAAAAACAACGGTGAAAATGAGGAGTGCTATTCATCCCATGCGCTGAAGGACTGGCGCGGGCGCGTTCTGTGCCCTGTGCTACGCGCGTTCCGCTGTCCTCGCTGCGGAGCGACCGGCGACCGCGCTCACACCATCAAATACTGCCCCGAGAATGCTGACACTGGTAAGAAACGTTGTTGAATCATTTTTAAATTGGAATAGTTTTGTAATCATTGTTTAGCAACAGTTTTCTATTAACTCCTTGCTTGAATCACGTAGGTAATCCTTTTGCTATTAATTTTGTTGGTGCTATGCGCTAGTCAAATTGTAATGGTTGTATTCTCTTGTCGTAGCTTCGGAGCGCTCCGGTAGTCTCTCTGCCCGTCGCCGCGTCCCGCCATCAGCTTCCTTAGTCCTGGGAGGATCGACCACCAGGACCAACTACGGGCCATTGACCCCCACCGCGCCAGCACCCTCTCCCGTACCCACTTCCACTTCTTTCTCCTCCTCATTTTGGACTAGCTTCAGCATGAATTAAAACTACTTACGCTGTTCACATGATTGGCTCAAATATTTGAACGAATTCTTTAACTTAAACTGAACACGATAATTAATTGGCTCAAATATTTGTACAAAAACTTTAATTGATATACTTTGATTACTTTCCTCGACCAAATATGCAGTTCGCCGCTGGTACTCGCAGACAGTAGTTACCACCGTAACCACACCGTCGTGGTAGCTGGCAATAATTCTACTGCATGTTACTCTTGTTGCCTTAATTACTTCTACATATTGTGTTACTATTTTGTATTTGCGTTAGAGGCTATTTAAACCATTTACGACTATGTCTATTTAACAGCCCAAAATATGTTCACTTTACTATTTTTCAGGGTAGAGAATGTGAATATAGAATGGGTTGATGTCACGGCGAACATTCGAATAAAGGTATGCGGGTCATACTTTATTTGAAATTGTTATGTGACTGACTAATGTTGAATTTAATAAGCATACGTTGATCTTTTTATTTAGACTAGAAATGGTTTTGTAAATGGTAATGTCGATACTAGGAAAAGAATTTCTTATTAAGTTACATATCAATTTATAAAATTCAAATCGCTGTTGAACGAAAAACGTTTCCATGTTTGGTTAAGCGGTGAATTTTTCATTGGGTTTCATATTTATATGCGTTATCAGATATTACGGTTCATTATTATAGATAAAGTTTTAACCAATTGTCATCTTTTCAAAAGAAAAATATATAATTCAATCATAATAATTTCGAAATTTCAATGAATTTATTGTTAATACTGATGATCCATTCAATTACATGTATTTGTAAATCTACTGAACAACATACTATTCCCATAATCTGGCGTATAAACTTTATATATAATCCATATTTTATTATACATTATACATTCAAATGTACCAATGAAAAATTTGTGTTTAGGTATTCCTTTCGAAGAATTGTTGCTCTTTTAAATAAATTTGTGTGCATAAATGTGTTGTTTTATTTTTGTTACTGCTGCTATTACAATATATTTGATTTGCATAACCATTCACAGTGAGTTTGCGTGGCGGTGTTTGAATATAATTTGATAAGTGACTCGTGGCTGTCCTGCCGGGGTAATTAAAAACAAGTTAATAGAATTACTGTGTCAAGTATTAATAATAGTTTATGTTTAAACTTGACTCTCATTCGTAGACAGGGATAGCTATTGGATGGTAGGTATAGAATCTATACTACAGATATCTATATTATAGGTACATTTGGCATACACATTTCCCTCGCATCTGGGCTGTTTAATACTTTTGAAAGAAAAAAAAAAAAGATTTTTCTCTTTTCAGAATTTTAATTTGTTACAACGGATCGTAATAATCAGTTCCATGTTACACTAACAGCTATGGATATCAATAGCTCATTGGTTAAGGTTTTGTTTTTATTCGGCGATGGTAGTAGGTAACTCTAATGCACCAGAGACTAACATCGCACTTTACTTATAAACCGTTGGGTTCAATTCCCTTGTGGGGCAAATTGAAATTTTGTGCCTTTTATTTTTTTTGTATTGTAAAAACACATGTCTACAGTGTGGCCTTAATTAACTCTAGGCAGGCGGCAGAATTTTCCGAGGCCTTTATTCTCCTAGTCCGTGGCTACTCCACGTTTTTCACTGGCGGACCAAACGGTCAATTCATGTTTCACGAGCCATTGGCGGTTCCTATTTTAATATATTTTAAGTCTTTCCAGTAAACATCTGATATTAAAAAACGACACAATTTAGTGGTCGCGCGGCTCGTTCTTTCCGGAACACGCAATTCTTTTTTTATTTATCATTTTTTAGAATTTTTTTGCCCGGGCCATATAAAATTATTATGGCCTAGCCCTAGTCAGTTTTACGTAGTATTACTTATTATGTGTTAGTCAGTGGCGCGGGCGGGCTGAGGCCTAGAGGCTTGGGCGGGAACAAATAAAGAACAGTGGGGCTAGGACGTGAAAAAAAAACACGATGCGTCTCCGCTTCGTTTTCAACATACCGATACGAAACATCAAAATACCGATACGCCAGTCACTCAACCAATCACAATAAAACGAAGCGGAGACGCATCGTGCTTTTGTTTTCACGTCCTAGCCCCACTCGAATTCTAACTGCGCTCGTGAACTAGTTGTGTTCCTGTCTACCCTTTTGGATATATACGGCGTGAGTATAGGTTTTGGTATGAAGTATGAACTATATTGAAAAACAGTATAATTACAACTAAGTAGGTAGGTGGAAAAATATTCCAGACAATATTCAGCCACAACCGATTGCAACATCTAACTAGTAAACGCGATACAATGACGTTCATATATTACCCAGAAATATGACGCAGTAAAACTTTAGGAAGAATTAAAATTTATGGAAACCCCCAACGAGTTAATTCCAGGCACAGATTAGATAAGGTCATGTAGAGGTTTTTGTTTGTAGATTTAAGAACTAGTAGGTACGTGTCTGTAGTCATGCATTACATAAGTAACTTATACGTTGTTTATAGTACCTACGTACTAATAGTGCTAACGATAAAAATATAAAAATGGGTTGTTTATTCATCAATGCGGCGGAATCGACCAAAAAAGTTGTAACTACCTTCATTATCGACAAATGAAAATGTACGGTAAGTACTTGTATACAAGTTTCTTTTAAGTACTTCGGTACCTAATACTTCTTTATACCTAAACGGAAAATCGTTTTTTCGTCTTGCTTATATCACTTTAAAATTTAGGGTCGCTGTAAAACAATGATTGTTCAAAAAATAATATTTGATTATTCGTACGACCGAAATGCCTGGCGTCAACCGTTTGTATATTATCACTAGTAGTGCTCGCGGGTCCGCCCGCGTGAAAAAGTTTTTCCGGGACCAAAATATTTTCCCGGGATAAAAAGTAGCCTATAGCACTCAGGAGTTATGTAGCTTCCTATTAGTGAAAGAATTATCAAAATCGGTTCAGTAGTTCCTGAAATTAGCGCATTCAAACAAACAAACTCTTCAGCTTTATAATATCAGTATAGATTGAGGTTTGTAGCGGGTTTGCGTAGTTTTAATAAAACCATAAATAATTGTTTATTTCGTTTATTTAAATACAATTATATGGATAATAACGTTTTAACAGAGTATTCATAATGTGATACTTTCCAAGTCCCGTCGATTTGAACTGCTTTCACATAAACGCTTCACAGTAGCACGTTCCACACTTTTAATACTAGTTATATTTCATATTAAGTATATTTGTATCGAAAGTATTTTCCTCTACCAATATTGATCGTATTAGAAGAGCTTTTTTCCGATATCCTTTTCAATTCGATACAAGACTCGACAGATGGCAATTCAAACATATGAACGAAATAAGATAGCAAACCCAGTAAAACTATTTATAGTCACGCACTATGCGCGTGCGCTTAGAATTTTGTCATATCAAATATTTTATTTTTTATTTTATCGGTTGTAGAAAACGTACAGCGAATACAAATGATAATATATAAGATTATAATAGTGAAAAAAAATTTCACTGATAGGTTAGGTACACACTAGAGGCAAGATATTATGAATTTTATTTTAATTTCTAACATTCGCGTAAATAGAAGAAGTCAAGATATTATGAAATTGTTATGGTACATGTATACCTAAATCGTTGTTGAGATGATTGGAACATTTATCTAAGCTTTGAAAAATAATATCAGTCTGTATTCCAACTTCAGTAACCAAGACGTAACGCCAAATGAAGTACAAGGCTAGGCCACGGAAAAATGAGTTTATTGTGTTGAAAATTTACTAAAATTATGGTTACACCAGTTATTATTTAATACGAAGCTTGGCTGGCCTAGGTGGCGTAGTTGTATTACAGTACGACTGCAAAGCTGAGGTCTCGGGTTCGATCCCCAGGTCGGGCAAAGTGATATTGAGTTTTTCTATTCAGTATCAGCCCGGAGTCTGGAATTTGGGCCCGATGTGGCTATAGGCTCACCCCCTATCACATCATGGGACGGAATAACGGCGAAAAGTGGGTGCACTAGTTGCGTCTCTGCCTACCCCTTCGGGGATAACAGGCGTGAGTGTGTGTGTGAAACTTTGCATGTTGTTATTAAACTTATTGGTGAACCTCCTCAGCAGTAAAGGAGGCCCGTCCCCCGCAGTGGAACATTATATAACACAGGGCTGGTATTAACTTGATAGATTTTAAAATCGTCATCTGCCACGTCTGTGTATCAAGGAAGTTATGGCAATAGCCATTTCCGATTCGCTATTCACTTCGTATATGTATAAAAACTACACATTATAATAACATAGATTATCATATTCAATGGTAACAAAGAAATAACCACATTTTGCATTATTTTTTACATTAATAACATTACAAGAGAAACGAGTTCCTCTGTTATGGCATGTAATTATACAATAAAATTTTGTTTACAGTTGCATATGCTCCTTAACAAACATTAAGTTATAATTATTATAGGTAGAAGACATGTTGTAACATCAGTTACTTCCTAAAATGTCTATCATAGCCATAGTTAATTTGGAACTACTGTTAGCTAAATTACAGCTAGAGTTCTTCACAAACGTTCGCATTCAATATTACTGAGATGTACACTTTATTTACATTTTTGTTTTGATTTTAACTGCGTAAAAGTTTAGACGTTGATAAGTTTCTATTTGTTTTCAATAACAAACTCAAGGCCAATGGGTGCACTATAGAACATTATATTGACGACATATTAAGCTATGATTCCGCAGGTCGCGGCAGACTGCAGACGGCACTATTATGCAGTATTAAATTGTATGAGACCGATTCCGCACACGACGGCAAGTGACGACCTGCCGTTGCCGTCTGCCGCGTTCTGCGGGATCACAGCTTTAATCCTGCCTAGCGTCAGTTGCCGTCATGTGCGGAATCGGTCTCATACAATTTAATACTGCATAGTAGTGCCGTCTACCGTCGCGGCACACGTTGCCGTCTGCCGCGTCCTGCGGAATCACAGCTTCAAGACGCAATATCTTTCAAATTAAAAAAAATCTAATGAATCATAAAAAAACAAACCATTAACCTCTGCTCATGAACCTTATCAAGTTCAGGTTCAACGATATTTCTATATCAAGGGGCATAAACTTTTCTGCGGTAAAATGTCACGTGACATCTAACAGTTTGGTCATTTATAAAACGCTGTCATTAATTATTGATTAAACATTTTATGAAATAACTGATTTACCTTGCACGTGTATCTGCCTTACTTGACATTGCTAAAATTGTCCTAAAGGAAAGAACCAGATAGAAAAAAATATATATAACATACATAATAACTTCATATTTTCAGTAATTTAATTAGATGCGACCAATTTAAATAAATGGTTCCTTAGAAAATGCGCGAAGAATATGAATTGGTTTGAAATGCAGAATATTTTTTTCGAGAGCTTTAATTACATATTAAAATATGCAACTTTACACATAACAAGAATCAATAACCATTATATTCTACGCTTAACAATAATTTCGAAGAACATTATTAATAATACTTATTCTAATTAATATAAAATATTATGAAAACGGGAACAAGTTTATTTGTTAACAATATAGCGTATGGAAGTCAAATTAAACATTTTTAAAGAAATCCAACACCTTTGCCCAATCCCTTATTATTTCATTAATTTGTGTAAGAAAAACTGTATGTGAATGATAATGGTCCTGTTGGGTGAACATGTTTATATGTTACCTTATATTACAAACAAGACTGGAACACAAAATGGATACATACATACATAGGGTGCTAAACTCATTACCCTTCCTGGTTTCGCCGTTGTCGGGTAAAAATAGTTTTGGTTTTAAACATGAACCAGCGATCTAATTTAATACACACAAATAGGAACTGTTTGATTTGAAATAATTTATGGGATTCCATTTCTAGTGCATTTTTGTTTCAATTAATGTTCTTAAAACTCGCATAATCTTATAAATATCCTTTAAAAATGTTTAATTAAATTCGCTAGACATCAAAATATTTTTTTGACACACATTGTATTTAATGACCACAGGAAAGCCTTAACGTATAACAGAAAAATTGGCAAGTGGATATTAGGTTATTTATATTTAATCACAATAAAGTTATATAAAATAACAAAATACACTGAGATTCATAACTGAGCCCAATCATATAAAAGCATAAATTCTTTAAATTTAAATGCGAATTATTTTGGAATGGTTAGTGAGGTTTAGTTCAAAGCAATATTACGATCAGCCCTCTTATTCTCTATGACACACGTTATTGTCACCGCTCGTAACAAGCGCGTAACGTACGTAACTCATCGCATTTATCACTATGGAAATTGGCATACAGAATAACATTTGACGAAGTTAACGTAACGCGGCCGCGTTACGCGTTAACTCTGTCGTAGGAATAAGGGGCAGTTTTAAAATAAGATGGCGTTTCCTAACGATATTCGGCATGAATATAGTACAGAAATATCACCATAAAATTGTCAAATATAATCTATAATAACTATAGTAAAAGTTTTCAATTTAATAAAATATTTTTTAATATAGCAATTTTTGAGTGCGAACTAGCCATTATCGCATGTACCAAACCATAAAAATATGTCAAATACCAACGGCCAATCACATTACTGACCATAAAATATCACTCTGAACTTTTAAACAATCCGGAATGTAAACAATAATTTACTAAACAAACTGATAGAAATTAGTTACGGCAGATTCCAATACTCGTATCTTTGGTTCACTAAAGCACATCACACTGCCATCTCATGGCGTTCTTGCTTACCGAAGCATACACACACATCAACATTGTAGCCTTTATCTGTACTTTACGAGACAGACATTTCTAGAGACTGAATAATTAGCCTGTCGTTTAGGAGGGGGAGCTATATATTTTTTTATTAATATAATACATTTCACGGCTATTAATAAGATAAAAAGGGCTTTACTGCGCAAGCATTATCAAAATAACGATGCCATATTTGCTAACGCCAGTGAAAAATAACAAGGCTTTGAATGGCACTATCATGAGTGTGCTGAAATTATCACATTTGCAATTTAGGCGCAGAGTTTTTATGCAGTCTTGCTTTCATTAATCGAAACACATACAATCATTCCATATACTCTCATTTTAATAGTTTAAATGGGTGCATATTAGGAAGAATATTAAGTTTTAACGTTATTCTAAAACAATGAAAGACCGATTGAAAAATTAACCTAAATATAAGGATTCGATTATTAGGGAAGAGCAACAAATCGATTCAAAATATCGATGAATGTTCATTTTTTACGTGAACTATAATCACATTTTACATCGTCCTATTTTATGAAGGAAAAGTACTTGTAAGAGGAATTGTAACTTTTTAACTACTACTATATTTGTTATTACTAATTAATCGAGTAATACATTGGAAGAAAATATTACACATATAATATGTACACATGTTTAAAATTTGATTATGAGAATTTGGCAGCACAAAATTCATTGAATATACTTGTTGATATATCGATAAAGCCTTAACATTTCAAGAGATCCATATTATTACACAATTATGTGAAAAATATCCAAAAAGATAAAAAAAATCGTTAAATCAACAATGTACAATAATATTGTAAAGACAATTAAAAATAATGTATAAAAAATAAATTTATGAATATTTCATAAACATAACTTCATTTACAGCACAATATTAGGCCATTATAAAATGACTCAAATTGAAAAGGAAAACAATTTCAGGTTAGAAACGCAACAATCTCACTGGTCCTGTATTAGTTGTATCATGTTTGTGATTGCGGAGATCATTCAGTCGAAATTCAACATTTATAGGACACATTGTAACGAAGTCGTTTTTTGTAAACAGGGAAGAGAAAGCTTGTAAGGTAAGGTTATAGCAGATACCGTATGTGTATGTGTCGACTACAAACTGTCTCGCTACCACAGCCATCGACGTCTCGCGCCGCTCCCACATCGTCATTCACTCGCTTGCTGCTCGTCTGTCAAACATAGATTTTTTTTTATGCCATCGAATGACGAGACGAGCTTGCCGTTCGCCTGATGGTAAGCGATACGACCAGCCATAAACAGTGGCAACACCATCCAACACTTTGAGTTACAAAGTACTGTGTGGCATTCCACTGCGCTCGTCATACTGAGACATAAGATGTTAAATCTCATTATGTTCTGTAGTTACACTGGCTACAATGTCCTTCAAACCGAAACACAACAGTGCATGCACACTGCTGCTTGGCGGTAGAAATAGATAATGCGGTGGTACCCACCCAGACGGACTCATACATATGAGAGTCCTACCACTAGTACAATAATATATTTATAACACAAGGAAATTATTCACTGATTTTCGTTTATAACTTCTTATATCATTGGTCTTCTATATGCCACATAATAGGGACCCAGGATCCGTTTTCGAATACAAAATATACACACTCACTCAAGCCTATCATCGTAGAAACAGCTACAACTATTTACCCAAAATGTATTAAGAATATATACATAGTTTGCATAAAATAGTCACGCGGTTCCTCCATCGACATCTGCTTGAGAGTATAAATAATTTTCGACATGGTCATTACGGTACGTTCATTGTTGTGCCGTGCATACACCTTTGATACTCTTATACCATGGACTAATAAGAGTATAGACTAACGATACCCATACATTGAAGCGTACTTCGCTGTTTAGTACATTGAATTCAACTAGATGACACTAAGATCCATAAAATCATTTGAAATGGTTATTTCAATGGCGCAAATGAGAGGATGAATAAAATAAACAACTATCGGTTTATCCGATAGTTATTATTACGCCTAGATGGCGCTATAAACTGTTTACCTCACAGACTACTACAATTATTTTGAGTATTTATGGACTGCATTGGCACTTAAATATATCATTACTTTTTGTAAAGAAAACTAGGCAGGTAGTAAGTTATGTGGTGCCTCGCGCCGCCGACGACACATCGTTGGCCGGTTGTTTAGCGCGTATTAAAAGTTTTTTTATATGGGGACACCACTTCTTTTTTGACTGAACTTTATTTTTATATTTTTGTTATATAGCTAATATAATAATACATAATATATTGGGATAGTTTCAAATATCTGCTTGTAACGGTTCCAACGCTACAAAAAAATGTTTTTTTTTTTGTATGGGGACTCCCCCTATTTTTAAACTTTTTTTTATTTTTAGATTTTTTCCTACGGTTACACACAATTACGTTCCGTTCGTGTAATAGTACACTCGGCGCTGGCTAGCCAGTTAATTTGCTTGAACTTGGCTTGACACGCTACCGCGTGTCTAGATATCTTTTTACACCAAAAAGGATACTAGATATTTAAAAAAAATGTGTATTGTAAAAGTGGCCGCTATTTTGGATTTCTTTGTTTTAAGGCCAATCAACCTCAAAATCGATACCTGGACATGGTTTTAGGTACAAAGGACAGATCCAAAGTTAGAATTGAAAAAGTGGCAGCCATTTTGAATTTCTTTGTTTTAAGGCCAATTGACCTCAAAATCGGTATCTGGACATATCTTTAGTTAAAAAATACAGTAAATGGTTCTGTGAAAGCATCAAAATTGGTAACAAAATTAGGGAGTCGTTAACCTTCATTTGAAATATTGCTATAAGCATAAGTAACCGCGTAGTAGAAATTATCTTACCATATTTTTCGTCCCCCATATCGTTTTGCCTTGTTAGGTGTCCATTTAATTATTGTATCCCTTTTAACTTACCCCTTTTCACCAGACTTAAAAGGCTACTTAGGTTGATTACCTTATTGATTTTTAAAAGTATTTAATTTTGATGTGAAAATATATTTCAATTTTTTCTATAATGGAAGGCAATCCAAAAAATGTATGTTATAAATTCAGGGGATACAGTTTGGTGTCGCTGCTATGTAGCATCTGTTATTACACCATCTATTGCTATTCTAATTATTCATTCTCATTTAATTTTTAAAAACTAAGCCATTAAAATTGTGTAAAATGTAGTTGAATAAAGTCAAACTATTGACATAACTTTGAAATTATTAACATAATGTGGGATGAACAGAAGTGAGCCAAACAAGAAAGATTTTTTTTTAATTTTCAATATCCCACACTTCTTGTTAAGGAGTAAATTTTATAACAGAGGTTTTGTTGTATGTTCGTACTGGCCTTTGTGTTTGCTTATATTTAAAATAAGAAATAGTAAACATGACTTTGTCAGTAGTCGTTGTTCTCTTGCAAAATTACGATGTAACAAACGTTTTCCTTTTGCTCCACTGTTGAAGAATATAGAAATCTTACTCAAATATAGTTTATTTTACACCCATAGCCCAACAGGTTATGGGCCCAGAACGCTTCATTGCGCGAATTGAGTAAAGAGCAGAAAATTGCCTACGAAAATAAGTCGGAGAATAATTGAAAATTCTAGATCGTGATTCTAGAACATTCGTCATGGAAGTCTCGAGTTCTATGAAGATCGATAAATTTAATGGCAATGGTTTTAGACAGTGGAAGTTTCAAATTAATTGTGCCTTGAAAGCAAAAGGATTGAATATTAATGTAGAAAAACCATCATCGGGAGATGATACGAAGGCACAATGGGAGAAGAACGATGGTATGGCCATGTTTATAATTACGTCTTCAATGGATCTAGGCCAAATATCGCTGATTGAAAATTGCGAAACCGCAAAAGAAGTAATGACAAAATTGGAGTCAATTTATGAACAAAAGTCAGAATTTAACAAAATGATGGTCCATGAAAAATTTTATCAATATAAGATGTCGCCAACTGACAGTATGGCACAACATGTTTCTAAAGTGGAGAATCTGGCTAAACAATTAAAAGAGAGTGGGGAAGAAATTAGCAATACAGCGATTATGACCAAAATACTAAGCACATTACCTGGAAAGTATCGTTCTCTTCGTCAGGCATGGATGTCTCTAGACCCAAAATTACAGACAATTCATAATTTAACTGCAAGATTATTAGACGAAGAAGCGAGCTTAACAAATGAAGAGGAAACTGAGAGTGCTTTAGTAGCAACTAAAAATTCTACGTCACGAAACAAGTTTCAGAATCAAAACATACATAAGAGCTCAACATTCAAATTACCGAATAAGCATAATTTTACTTGCTACAATTGTAACAAAAGGGGGCATTTTGCTAGAGAGTGCCGAGCCCCAAAGAAATCTGGATGGAAACTCCAAGAGCAGCAGAAGTTGGCATTTAGTGCTGAGCAATGTTTACAATCTGAAATTGATGCGGATGTATGGATTCTAGACAGTGGTGCATCTGTACACATGTCCTACAGGCGTGACTACTTTTATGAGTTGCATGAATATAATCAGAATGACAGTGACAGAACTGTGAGATTGGGAAATAAAAAGGAACTTGAAGTTTATGGTCGTGGAAATATATTGATTAAAAGATATGTTAATGGAAATTGGCACGAAAGTATTATACAAGATGTATTATATGTGCCAGGTTTACGTAGAAACCTCTTTTCAGAGGGAATGACAACAAGAAAGGGTTCTGTCATTGTTAAAGAAAATAATAAGGCCTTAATATTTAAAAATAAAACTGTTGTCATGACAGCAACATTGAGAGATAACAATCTTTATGAATTAGATGTCAAAACCATAGTCCAAGTTAATTGTAATTTGGTGCAATCAAGTTTAAAAATCTGGCATGAGCGCTTGGGACATTTAAACCTGAAAGAAGTACAAAATATGAGTTCGAATGGTTTAATTCCAGTGACTTTGAAGGATGATAAAAACTTTATTTGTGAAGCATGCCAATATGGCAAGCAAAGTCACTTACCTTTTCAGAAATCTCACAGAGGACAGAGTGAACCTGGAGATTTAGTCTACAGTGATGTTTGTGGACCCATGGAACAAGTATCAGTGTCCGGTGCGAAATATTTTGTATTGTTCAAGGACGACGCTACCAATTATAGGCATGTATATATAATTAAGCACAAAAGTGATGTCCTAGATTGTTTTAAAAAATATAATGCAATAGTGAAAAATATGTTTGGACATGGTACTCGAAAACTACACACAGATAATGGACGTGAGTACGTAAATAATGAATTTAGAGCTTATTTAGAGAGTGAAGGTATAGAGCATGAATGCACGGCGCCCTACACGCCTGAACAAAATGGCAGGGCTGAGAGGGACATGCGCACTATAATGGAAAGTGCTAGATCAATGCTATATGCTCGTGATATCCCTTTAAAGTTATGGGCTGAAGCGGTGAACTGCTCTGTATATATATTAAATCGAAGCTCATCCAGTCTAACAAAAAATGTGTCTCCATATGAATTGTGGAATGGAGAAAAACCTGCTCTAGACCACATCAGGGTGTTTGGATCTGAAGGTTATGTTCATGTACCTGATGAGAAACGAAAGAAATTAGATAGAAAGAGTGTAAAACTCATATTAGTGGGATATGAAAATGAAAATTATAGAATGTTTGATTTTAGAAATGGAAAAATAACAGTTACCAGAAATGTATGCTTCAATGAAAACAACATACCAGTACTTAGGAAAAATATTGCATCCATTTCCATTAATGATAAAGAAGAGCAGAGTGGAATAGAAAATATACCAGCAGAGGACCACCAAGGCACTGCAGATTCAAGTTTTAAAAGCGTTGAAAGCGATGACGATCCTAAAGATGAGACATATAATCCTTCACAAATGATCCCCAGTACTGTTGAAAGGACCATTACCCTCCGACCGAGGAGAGATAGAAAACTTGAAGCAAATTTTACTGAATTTGATATACCAAATACATATGAGGAAGCTATTAATTGTCAAGACAGTGATAAATGGAAAGACGCTATAAAAGAAGAATTACAGTCACTTGAAGAAAATGGTACTTGGAAGTTAATAGAAAGGAAGAATGTGAAAACTGTCACCTCGAAATGGGTATTTTGTATTAAAAGAGATTCAGATGGTAATATAGGAAGATACAAAGCTCGTCTTTGTGCACGTGGCTTTACACAAGTTAAGGATATTGATTATAAAGAGACTTTTTCACCAACAACAAGGTATGACTCGATCAGAACAATATTATCTCTTGCAGCTCGTGAAAATTACGAATTTCAGCAATTTGATGTGAAGACGGCTTTTCTGTATGGTGAGTTGCTGGAAGACGTCTATATGGAAGTACCTGAAGGGGTTAAAGCTGAACAAGGTAAAATTTGTAAATTAATAAAATCATTATATGGTTTAAAGCAGTCATCGCGTTGTTGGAATAGGAAGTTTTCATCTTTCTTAACTACTTATGGTTTTAAAATAAGTCAGGCAGATAACTGTGTTTTTGTTGGTCAATTTAATAATTTTAAAGTTATATTACTCTTGTATGTAGATGACGCATTATTATTATCCAAGAGTAAAAATGTATTGTTGCATATTATAGATGATCTCAAAAGGAGTTTTAAGATAAAAGTTTTAAATGTAAATATTTTTATTGGCATGGAGATTATTAAAAATGATAATTCAATTATATTGAGTCAGAAACAGTATATTGAAAATATTATAAAGAAATTTAATTTATCAGAGGCCAACCCTTGTAGTACTCCTGCTGATAATAACGTAGTATTAAAGAAAAACCTTGATGAGAATACATCTAATTTTCCCTATAGAGAAGCAGTGGGAGCTTTGATGTTTGTTTCAACTGTTTCTAGACCTGATATTTCCTATGCAGTTAATGTAGTTAGTAGATATTTAAATAATCCTGGCAAAGATCATGTAAATGCTGTTAAAAGAATAATTCGGTATTTGTTAAAAACAAAAGATATCAGTATCAGTTATAATAAATATTGTACTAATGAATTGATAGGTTATTCTGATTCAGATTATGCCTCAGATATTGATTCCAGAAGGTCAAATACTGGATATATATTTATAATGAATGGGGGACCAGTTACTTGGGCTAGTAGAAAGCAAAGCACTGTGGCTTTGTCAACTACAGAATCAGAATATATGGCAGCAAGTGAAGCGGCCAAAGAAATTGTATGGCTTAGACAATTACTTATTGATATTGACGAACCACAATTAACGGTGACTCTATGTATAGATAACCAGAGTACTATTAAACTCATTCATAATCCTATTTATCACAGGAGGACAAAGCACATAGACGTGAGGTTCAATTTTATAAGGGAAAAGGTAGAAGAGAATATTATTAACATTAAATATGTAGAAAGTTTATGTCAACTAGCAGATTTCTTAACAAAAGCTTTGCCTCCTGGTAAATTTATTCAAAATAGAGACCAAGTATTTTCTAATGTAAACTGAGGTCCTAAAAATGTTATGGAAAGAGGGTAATTATTTTAAGTTCCATTATTGTTATAGTTTGTGTTATTGTGTTGAGTAAATATTTAGGATGTTTTATTTTTGGTTGTGAAATAAGTATACATAAAGTGTTATAGAGAGGGGATATTAATAATTTGTTTTGTGTTTATGTATACTTTGAATATTTCTCTATTATAAAATTTAAGTGGGAGTGTTAAGGAGTAAATTTTATAACAGAGGTTTTGTTGTATGTTCGTACTGGCCTTTGTGTTTGCTTATATTTAAAATAAGAAATAGTAAACATGACTTTGTCAGTAGTCGTTGTTCTCTTGCAAAATTACGATGTAACAAACGTTTTCCTTTTGCTCCACTGTTGAAGAATATAGAAATCTTACTCAAATATAGTTTATTTTACACCCATAGCCCAACACTTCTGATAGTCAGAGGTTTGCTTGATTTTACAATAACACTGGTTTCTGCAACGGGTGGTTATAATAAATTATTAAAATGCACATGAAGAAGTGTTAACAGCTCACAGTTGTTGTCTCAACTAACTTGAAAATATTGAATAGTAAGCTACCGTTGCTATTTCAAATAAATCTGTTTCTGGAAGTCAATCTTCTATGAAACTTCTACACTTTACAGGCTGTATGGTTGATGGAAGACTTTGAAAACAAATAATTAATCCAACATGGTGCTCATTTTTATCACAATTAAAACGAATCATTATATTGTGGTTAAGGGCATGCCCAAATTTTGATTTTAAAGCTAATGGGCCCTAAAACAAGTTCAAAATAGCGGTGCCTTCTCGCCTAAAAAATTAAGGCCTAAAAAATTACTAGATATCGATTTTTAGGTCAATTGGCCTTAAAACGAAGAAATTCAAAATGCCGGCCACTTTTTCGATTCCGACATTGGATCTGTCTTTTATAATCAAAGATATATTTACCCAGCTATCAATTTTGTGGTCAATAAGTCTTAAAACAAAGAAATTCAAAATGGTGGCCACTGTTTTCAATTCTAACATTGAATCTGCCCTTTGTGTCTAAAGCCATGCCCAGATATCGATTTTGAGGTCAATTGGCCTTAAAACAAAGAAATTGAAAATGGCGGCCACTTTTTTCAAATCTAGCCTTGGATCCGTCTTTTGTAACCAAAGATATACCCAGCTATCGATTTTGAGGTCAATTGGCCTTAAAACAAAGAAATTCACAATGGCGGCCTCTTTTTACAATTCCGACATTGGATCCATCTTTTGTAACTAAAGATATGCGCAGATATCGATTTTGCGGTCGATTGGCCTTAAAACAAAGAAATTCAAAATGGCGGCCACTTTTATCAATTCTAGCCTTGGATCCGTCTCTCGTAACCAAAGATATTCCCAGCTAACGATTTTGAGGTCAATTGGCCTTAAAACAAAGAAATTCAAAATGGCGGCCACTTCTTTCAATTCTAACATTGGATCTGCTCTTTAAGCCTACTATAATAATCATGTAAACTTAACATAACCAACTGACTTTTGTAAGCTGATGCACCGCACATGCAAAATATATGGTAAAAAATCAACAAAATCACGTTGATCCCCGGTTGTCGCTAAACAAGTGAACCTTGATAAAATAGCTTGTGGCTCTGACATCGTCCCTGACGCGCCCCTGATTTAGGTGGAAAAGTATCTGAGCCTCCTCAATAGGTTCCGAGATATTGACCATGTTAAATTTTACCCACTGTGATATTATCTGTTTAGTTTTTGTATATTCAAATTAGAAGAAATCACGCACAGCAGAACTCGCTGTGCCCATACCTAGTGTCTCGCCCGGCACCCGCGCGCGTGGTGCGGGGTAGTGTGTGAAGCGCCTTACTGCCATCTGTTGTATGTCCATTCTAATGCTAAACTATTTTGTTTTACGGTACAATGCCACGTAACGGGACATTTTTGAAACCCGGCAGATGTTGAAGTTTCCAGGCTAATTATCAGCGCCATCTAGCAATAAGCCGGGATTTTGCACTTTTTCAGGTTAACGCTTCAATGTATGGGGATCGTCAGTCTATACTCTTATTAGTCCATGCTTATACTTACATTTTACTAAAATTAAAATGTTTTCAAAAAATAGTGATGTGATTTTTTATCGATATGTTGCAGCATAAATATCTGTACAAAATTTCAAATCGCCTATATATGCGTTAAGTTAAACTGAAAAAAAATCTTCATATGAAGTAAAGCAAATCTCTTTTATTTTATTTTTGTGAAGAGAAAAAGAAAAAATTAGTAAGAACACAAAAGTATGTAGCCAATTTGCAATTTTGAATTTGTTCAGCTGCTTATGTTCCTGTCAAAGTTAAAGTGATATTGAGATTTTCTATTCAGTATCAGCTCGGAGTCTGGAATTTGTGCCCGATATGCCGATAGGCTCGCCCCCTATCACAACATGGGACGGAATAATGGCGAAAAGTGGGTACATCAGTTGCGCCTCTGCCTACCCCTTCGTGGATAAAAGGCGTGAGTGTATATGTATGCTTATGTTGCTGATTATATTGTATCGATATTTGTAGTATATCAGTGCGTACCTTCGTTGTTGTTGTTGTTGTGCCTGGCGCGCACGAGGCGCTCGGGGTGCGAGTGCGCGAGCTGCGTGTAGTCGCGGAACACTTCGTTGTACGTGTCGTCGTTGGACGACATCTCGCTCTCGCGCATCTCCTCGTTCAGCTTCGTCAGACGTAATCTGCGATAAACGTTTTATCGTAAGTACAATACAGAAACTATTTTTATTATTTTTTTGAAGATGAAGATAATTTTTAATCTGCTAATATCGATACTGGTTACATCAATGTAATGTTGCTAAACCCTGGGCTGCGAGATATACCGAAAATATTTATCGATATGCATCGAAGTGTAGAAGTCGACACGTAATAAAGTTTCACTTACAATGTAACGATGTCAGCGTTCGCATTTCGTACGGCGATGTCGAGCGGCGTGTTCCCTTCGTTGTCGACTATCGACTGGTCGGCGCGATACCGCAACAGAAGGCACACCTGGAATGAATCGATAGTTGTAACCATTGTTAATAATAAATATAGACCGTGTTGGAGTTCGCACGTGAGTATGGTTTTGAGTTAATGTAGGTTATTAATAAGTATTTGATAGGGGCTGATCATTAATCGATAAATTTCATTTGTAGTGATATTGAAGGTCCCTTTTAGAATTTATATGGACAAGTGGACATCAATTTGTTTTGAAATCTAATTCAATATTTTCTATAGTTGTTTTATTAAAAATGTGTCATGTGATGTTAGCAAAACAAATGCAAAGAAAAAGTCTTACTTGTCCCGTATGTCCTGCATCAGTGGCAAGGTGGAGTGGTGTTTTGCCTTCACTGTTTTGGACGTTGAGTTTGCTGCCGTTGAGTAGAAGGAATGAACAAGCCATTACTGATCCCTACAAAATAAAAAGGATGTTAATGAATAAAGGTAACAATGTGTGACATAACTATGATGTGGCGGCTTATTGTTGTAAAATAGGTAAGGTTGCCTGCACACGCGTCTGTGTGTGTGTGCATGTGTGTGTATGTGAGTGCGCGTGTGTGTGTGTGTGTGTATGTGCGTGTATGTGTGTGTGCGTGTGCGTGTGCGCGTGTGCGGGTCCGTGTGTACGTACGCTGAGCACGGCGCGGTGGAGCGGCGTGCCGGCGGCGGTGTGCGCGGCGTGGTGCAGGTCGGCGCGGGCGGCGAGCGCGGCGCGCATCACGGGCAGGTTGTGCGCGCGCGCGGCAGCACACAGCACGGCCGACGCGTCCGCACCCGACACCTCTAACGACAACACATCTAATCACCAACACTATACCCCCATCATTATCTTAAACTGGGGCGTACAACTCATTAACCTGTTGCTCATAAATAGTATGTGGGAATAAACACACGTCACTCATTATGGCAACTAGTGATGTGATTATCGGTTAAAAATTATTAATGGTTATTAATGAATGGCTAAAACATATTACGTTTCATTAATAGTTATAATTATAACTGATTAGGAGTACAAAAACAACAAAAAACAATTCACTCGAACTCATTTAGGGGGAAAAGATTGGGATTGATTGGATCGACATTGGATCTGCCCTTTGTAACTAAATCCATTGGCAGATATCGATTTTGAGGTCGATTGGCTTTAAAACAAAGAAATTCAAAATGGCACCCACTTTTTTCAATTTCGACATTAGGTCCGTCTTTTGTAACTAAAGATACGCCCAGATATCAATTTTAAGGTCAAATGGCCTTAAAACAAAGAATTTCAAAATTGTGGCCATTTTTTTCAATTCTGACATTGGATCAGTCTTTTGTAACTAAAGATATGCTCAGATATCGATTTTGAGGTCCATTGGCCTTAAAACAAAGAAATTCAAAATGGCGGTCTGTGAAATCATAAAATGTACTTTCGTAACGTCCATAAAAAAAAATAGCATTCCGGTTCTGTAACGGTAAATTTTTTTAAAAAAACGCCCTTTTACTATATTCCAAGCATTCTTTTCATACATAGTCACCTTATAAACCGTCCCTGGACTTCCACAAATAATTCAAAACCAAAATTAGCGAAACCTATCCAGCCATTCTCGAGTTTTAGCCGACTTAACGAAGAGCAATTGATTTTTATATATATATAGATAAATAAATAAAATCAGCAATGCAAATTATCCACAAATAACATCTTTAGTGCACAAAAACATGAAGTATTTAATAACCTTACCGATTTCATCACCGTCCTCTCCTTCAGTCGAGTCGTGATCGGAAGGTAAGCTGAGATCAACGCCTCGATCACTGTCCAGCTCGTTACCAATCACAAGCACTGGACTGCCGTTCGACTTCGTCGAGTTTTCCGACACTAAAAGAACAATAAACAATTTTGAAAAATCTCAAATAAACAATACATACCTATAATTATCATTGAGCAATTGCAATTTCTTTTTTACTAAACTCGATATGAAACCTACCACTTGAGTGGCTGTCGTCACTTTTTTCGTCATTAATTGTTTCTGGCACTGCAGGTGGTGCTCTCATCCTAGAAAAAATAAAATCCAATTATATAAAATAGTATGCACAGTGAATTTTGTGCATATTTGGAATCAACTGATCTTATTGTGTATTATGAAATATTATGAAACTAGTTAAATCTGTTCAAAATAAAATGTTGTTTAAGTCAATGCCGTCGATATATTAACCATTAACCCTAGCAAGAGTTGATTTAAGACAGCCGACCGGCAATAAAAACGGACGCTGTTCTTATATTTTTATTTAAATAGCACCATTACGATTCGTTGTATTCACGCGAGTGTTCGACATTAAAATAAAACCGCTAACAGATTTTTTCCCGCTAAATTTGTGTATTTATTAATCGCGAAAAAAACCGTGGAGTGGTATTATTTCAATATAATTATTTTTCAAATCTGAAAAAATTATTAAAGACTAGCTTTTGCCCGCGTTAAAAAGTCCCGCTTTATGTTTTCCCGGGATAAAAAGCGGCCTATGTATTAATCCAGGACATGATCTATCCGTGTGTTAAATTTCATCGAAATCCGTTCAGTAGTTTTTGCGTGAAAGAGGAACAAACAGCCATACATTCTTACAAACTTTCACCTTTATAATATTAGTAGGATTTACATTAGTATACAACTGAACGATCCCATTTGAATATCTCTATACAAACATTAATAGTGACCTTCTCCTGGCGCGCCTGACGGACCAGCGCCGCCCGTTCTTGAGCGGCGAGTCCGCGCTGACGGCCGCGCCGCTACTCACGATGTCCTTCACGAACACCAGCGACACGTACTTCGCGCGGATCCAGTTCTCACGAACACACCTGTCATCCACATATTGAAGTTTTGTTTCAGTTGAGTCGATATTAACATTGTTGATTATCGATAAAAATATTATCGATTAATCTGTGTCGTTTTAGCTTTGATTCGGGTACTAGGAAAATTTATTTAACATTGTTCATTAATTATCGATAAAATAACACTATCGATACATTTTGCGTACCTACTTAAAGTAAGATAATCGATAATAAACTATTTTTAATATCGATAAAAAGTAGGAGAAACTTTATCTTACGTTTCACAATCCGGCGACGCCCTGGGTATGGTACATCCTTCTGTATTGGCTTCATATATTAAATTCACAATTTTGTTACCTAACTCCGCCATTACCTACGAAAATTACATGATTAAATCGTGTTATTTAATGATACCTAAATTAATTTAATGATACAAACATCACAAGAACGAATATCGGTATTTGATGACTTTTATAATTGGGTTAATAGTATCATTGCGCTAATCGATTAATAAAAATATAATTGGAAGTAAACAATAAGTAAAATAATGTTTTATTACCTTTATTATGTCAGGTTCCCAATCGTCTAATGTAAGAGAGCGCACTTTGCTAACATGAACGCCTAAAGAACGATGAATGCCAGAACATTCTAGAAATAAAATTTATTTAATGAATTAGAGGCTCGTGAGATTTTTCCTTGAAAGAGTTATTATTCGCATCTAACTAACGCAGATGCTATAGAACATTATATCTATAAAAACTGTATTAATATTCTAAATACAGATTATATATTTAAAAAAAAAATGTGTATTTTTTTATGGCATCGAATGCCGAGACGAACATGCCGTTCGCCTTATGACAAGCGATACGACCACCCATAAACAGTAGAAACACCATCCAGCACTTTGAGTTACAAAGTACTGTGTGGCATTACACTGCGCTCGTCATCCTGAGACATAAGATGTTAAGTCTCATTATGTCCTGTAGTTACACTGGCTACAATGCCCTTCAAACCTAAACACAACAGTGCATGCACACTGCTGTTTGGCGATAGAAATAGACATTGCGGTGGTACACACCCAGACGGACTCTTACATATGAGTGTCCTACAATCAGTAAATGTACGGTTTTAAATGAAATAAATAGTGCATACCTATACAAAGCGTGATGCCGAGGTTGATGCTGGCCCACCGCGGGTTCGGACTGCCGCAGTCGCAACAGTAATTATTGCCCGGAATACTGAGTAACTGTTCCCATATCCTGAGGAGAAAATAATGGGTTATAATATTATCATAACTGTATTGTCATTTTTATATCTTGAAGTTTTTACAGCTCAGTATTGTTTTTATTAAATTTTAATAATATTGACACCGACTGCCTCAGTGGCGTAGTTGTATTACGGTACGACTGCAATGCAGAGGTCTCGGGTTCGATCCCCGGGTCGGGCAAAGTGATATTGAGTTTTTCTATTCAGTATCAGCTCGGAGTCTGGAATTTGTGCCCGATATGGCGATATGCTCGCCCCCTATCACATTATGGGATGGAATAATGGCGAAAAGTGGGTGCACTAGTTGCGCCTCTGCCTACCCCTTCGGGGATAAAAGGCGTGAGTGTGTGTGTGTGTATTTTAATAATATAAATTCAAAAGTTTGTGACGGTATTTGGATTGCATAGTTGCATGAAAAGAGATGTCCGCTTTTTGTATGGGTGCTGAGCCTCAAAATCTAACCAGGCTCAAACTTTAGGGATATTAAAGGGGCAAAATATGGATTTTGGACCATTAAAAAATATTTTTAGATCCCTCCATTGAGAACTAACTTTTAAAGTCGTTTATATTAAGTGTAGTTTTTAAGCAAAATAAAATTAGATAAATGTCAAAATCGGAGGTCTGTAAAATTAAACGATTTATTGTAAAACGCTAGTTTTAGGAGTTATATTCAAATATATATAATCTGTCTTGGTTGGAACTTTAGGTCCGTTTTTGGACATGTCCTTTGAGACACAGACAGAACATATCCTAGTTTAGCATACTGGCTACTTATTACGATAAAATAGACAGTGGGACTGTTACCCTGGATGTCTCACTTGGGTACACCCACGAGTAATATTTTTAAGAGCACGACAAAGTGACCCACTGCACATAATAATAAGCAGAATGTACACTCAGGGGCACCAATTTAAACGGAGATCAGCCAGGTACGCAGGAGATATCAAGTGTGTGCGCAATACACAGGTGCACTCGCTATTCCTTCACTCTCATAGTGGGGCGACTGAGCGGTTATGTTGGGTTCACCGTGCCTTACGACCCGACGTCGAGCCGCCCGGAGAGATGGAAAACGTCGGGCGACCGCCGGGCCGAGTCCCTAACCTATGTACACCGCACGGCATACCAACCAAAACTCCGCGGTGGCCATCTTCGGCGCATTAGGGACGGTTGCGGGCTTCCTCCGACTCACGTCTAAGTTGTCGTCCGCAACCGCCCCTGCGCGTACCGCTGTTGCGGTCGCCACAGTTATGCCGGCCTGCTTCTTGACGCTTTGCTTGAAGGACCCCACCTGACTTTCTTCATGGCGCCGCTAGACACGCTGTGCACGTGGTCCGTGTCCGGCACACGCGTGTCGTCCGGCACGAGTACGAGCTGCGAGTCCGGGTGCTCACGGGACTGGCCCTGCTGTATGGCGGACCGTATGCCGTTCTGCAGGGCCGTGATCCACGAGCTCAACATCTCCTCAGAGTCGGCTTGCAGCATGTGGCTTCTGGGTTATTCGGGAAAAACTTTGTTATTAAATTTCAGGGCTCGCACCTCTTATAATGCTCAGGTATTTAGTTCAACACATTGGCCGTCGGAACTTTTTTGAAGTTATACTTCTTTAGGCGCGTTATGAAAAAATGATGGGAGTGAAATTTTACAATGCGCGCGCATGTGTAACACAAAATTCTCACGAGAGAAAATCTATTTAATATTTCATTTTAAACTGAACTTTATTGACTGTGTTGACTATCCTTTTCCATTGCTTGTATCATTTTATTGTAATTAATTATTTGCATGCAATCAAAAAATATTTTTTAATGATGCCAAAGAAATATAACTTCTCACGCGCTTACATACGTACACGCACCGATTTCTTTATGGCATTGAATGACGAGACGAGCATGCCGATAGCCTGATGGTAAGCGTTACGACCACCCATAAACAGTAGCAACACCATCCAGCACCTTGAGTTACAAAGTACTAGTGTGGCATTCCACTGCGCTCGTCATCCTTAGACATGTCTCATTATGTCCAGTAGTTACACTGACTACAATGTCCTTCAAACCGAAACACAACAATACATGCACACTGCTGCAAGCCGGTAGAAATAGACATTGCAGTGGTGCCCACCCAAACGAACTCTTACATATGAGAGACCTACCACCAGTAAACTCCTATTAGACTTTCGGTAATTAAGTGACTTAAATAATATACTTGCAAGGTATACCGATATTCGTCATTGGAATTATAATGATTGAAAATGATTAATTAATAGTTTTTAGTATGCAACATGTCCCAAACATTAATTCACAAATTAACGTCACTTACTTGGATGGCGATAATACTTCAAAACAGAATCGTCTCTCCCCATCAGGTACGTGCTTCACTGTACACAGTCTGAGGTCTTCCTCCATCACTGTTACATTCAGTTCGCCAGTTCTTTTCCTGCAAAACAATAAGTTAAAATTAGCATTTTACTCAATGCTATTAAAATATTATTGAGTCTCAAAATCAATCAAAATTTTCTAACGATACAATGTGACAAAATATAACATAGATTCTGTAAACTATGTTCTTCTTATATATTACTAGCTTTTACCCACGGCTTCGCCCGCGTTAATAAGTTTTTCTGGACTAAAAGTACATAAAAACCTTCCCGTTGAATCACTCTATCCAACACATTTATTTGGATAAAGATTAATATTATGGCGTTGATACAACTCTTAACAAATAATGCATTAATTTCGACCAAATTTGATTACCATAAAAACAATTCTAGTGAGTTAATCTTAAAAGATAGACATATACTGTCGCGGACATTTTTTTAGATAATTTCAAGAGGAATAATTCTTTCATACATATATTTTTGGTATCTTGAACCGTTTTCGCAGCGCACGTAATGGAAGCCCTCAAGGATGAATAATTTTCCCCGTTTTTTTCACATTTTCCATTATTTCTTCGCTCCTAATAGTTGTATCGTGATGTTATATAGCCTAAAGCCTTCCTCGATAAATGGTCTATTCAACACAAAAAGAATTTTTCAATTCGAACCAGTAGTTCCTGAGATTAGCGCGTTCAAACAAACAAACAAACTCTTCAGCTTTATAATATTAGAATATATGTTGTATTGAATTATAGCTAAATTTAATTATGAAATTAACTCACGATCACGACAAAATAAAATAACAAAAATTCCATAAAACATTAGGCTAAATAAACAGCTCTACAATCATAACAGTGTAGTCAAAAAACTAATCAAAATTCACAAAACATTCAAGCATACATAAACCTTAGACAGAGGACATAAAAAACATCCAACAACAATTACATCCAAACGACTCCATGCTTGTGGGAAAGTTACGTAAGAACAAACAATAGCGTTTCATAAACACAGTATGACCCGCATGCATCAATGTCAACAATTACGAAAGCCTAACTGCCCGAACGCTATAACCGCGGCGAAGTGTCAATACCTCTTGCCTGCAATTTAAGTTTCTAGCGGTTATGAACTTAAAACCTTACGTGTTAAAGTTTAATTTAAGTTCAGTGGATTTTGGCAGTTAGGAGGTATTTGCTACCGCTATATATTAATAACTGGCGAATAACCGCGACCAGAGTACCGTGACGAAGCCGTGCCCACTCCTGACCCGCTTCGGAAACCTTCATATTAAAATGTACGAGTTGCGCTTCTTGTAATTATTTTACGATTCTGTTCATATTTTTCGTAAGGATCCTACGTTAGCCCAAGAGCTAAGGTCATGTAAGTGTTATCGAATGACATATGCTGGTAAGCCACCTAAATCCTGCGTGGTTTACGATGACATACAGCTTCGACGTACCGCAACGAATCGATGGCTACTTGACAATGAAAAACAGAAATCTTGTAGGATTATTTTGTTATCCATTTATGCATGTGACTGAACTATGACACACAAAGTGTATCAAACGCAATCTTTCTAGGAAGGTATTTATATGCTAAAGGTAGAAAATTTTAAATATAAAACAGATGATGACAGGCTATATACATTGACGTGTTATGCGCCCTAGCCGCTATCAAACTACCACAATGTCTTTATTCATAATATTAGACTTTTATTGCTCAAGATTTGATTAAACTATCATTAATTTATCTGTTAGCATCGCCTATAGTAGTGTCCCCAGACGATTAGATTTGGTATCATCGTACCAATTCGTCACGCGGTACAGTCTTCACGCCACACGATCGAACCATACCATGCGATGTCCAGTTGTATCTGTGCTAGCAGCGCGTGAACACCTCTCACAGTATGCCTTCTATTCTCTCGAAAAAGGCTACCTTATTGTTTATTGAAGAAAACTAATATGGAGGGTTTTCATTAGAACATAGAGATAGATTATAGTCTGGAATAGCACGTAGGTCACTTTTTATCCCGGAAAAATATATAGCGGGACGGAATATATATCCCGGAAAAAAACCTACCACGCGGGCGAAGCCGCCAGCATTTCAGATAAAAAGTAGCCTATAGCGCACAGGAGTGATGTAGTTTCTTATTAGTGGAATAATGTTTAAAATCGGTTCATTAGTTCCTGAGATTAGCGCGTTCATAAATGCGCGTGGTACTTGATCATTATTTTGTTACGGAGTTATTTCGAAACTATGATATCTGCTAAGATATTCATTGAAATCAAATGATGTCGAGGACAATTTTGTTCATAACGAAATACTTGCGTTGAATAATGTGTTTAATTGGATAAGTATCAATATCATATTTATAAAAACACCTTCGCACATTAATGCATTATTTAAGAACAAATTTGACTACCACAAAAAAGGTTATATGCTGAATCAAACTTAAAAGATAGACACATGCTGCCGTGGACTTTTTTTAGAACTTTTAAAAGGAAATAATTCCTGGATATATAATTTTTGCGTAACTTTAACGGTATAGGCAGCGCACGCAAACGGAAGCTGTCTAAAGGAATATTTTTCCTGTTTTTGCAACATTTTACATAAATGCTACGCTCCTGTTGGTCGTATCGTGATGTTATATAGCCTATATCCTTCTTCGATAAATGGACAATCCAATACAAAAATATATTTTCAACTAGAACCAGAATTTCGTGAGATTAGTACGATCAACCAAACACATATTATTTACAAATAAACAAACTCTTCAGCTTTACAATATTAGTAGCGCTATTATATATACAATATAGATACAGACAACAGTACAGTTACATGGGACTCATTAAAGATTTGATGATGATAATATAGTATATAAGTTTGTTTTATTTTATTACTTTGTTCCTAATTTTGATTGCTTCTTTTTTTTCGTGTAAATGTGGGCAATAAATGTTTATTATAATTATAATTTTCGTGTATATTATAATCGACCTCATTATATTTTGTTCTCAGGAACGAGGTCGCGCTCGGAACCCATTATGATTTATGACGACAGATAACATGCTGCGCGTGCGAAGGATGAATAGCGACTGAACCATCGAACGGTACGGTGCGTCCGCCAGACGATTAGATTTGGTATGCAGCGAACCAAGTTCGATGGACAAGCCATCGAACCAGCTACCAACAATAATAATAATAATGTCCATCGTACCGTGCCCCACACGATGCGATATGGTTCGATGGCATAACGTTTTAATGGTTCGGCTGTACCAAATCTGTGACCACTTTAAAATCCGACATGCGAATTTTCTACCGAAAGGCCATAAGGTCAAAGCACTAAAGATATTACACAGAAGCAATTGAGCAATACTTCGCAGATTCTCACAGCTTGTTGGTTATAGTAAATAGTATTTATTACATCTATATCAAAAACGTGGTCAAAATACAGTGCTAGATACTAAAAGAAATAGGGTTGACCGTCAAATAAGCAAAATACCTGATGAAATAACCTCTACAGAAACACCCACTATATCAAAAGAATCAAGATGCGTTGACTTAAAACAAAGAAATACCTAGAGATTAGAAGCTGGCTAGGTTTGATTAAGCTTGTACTTACCTGTAAACAAGTCGATTGTCGTACAAATAGAACCACCGTCTGTTCCACGTCTTGAATGCATTCGACGTTCTCTTGAACAAGTATCCCTGCATCCTCGGCAAGTTTTTCAAACAGGGTGTGCTCAAAAGTCCGTCCTTACAGTCACCTTCGCCTTCTGTCGCCTTGCAGCTCGGTAAAACTGTGTCCTTACTATTCACGATTGTGTGACGGTTCTCCATCTCTTTGTCCAGTATCTTAGTATCGTTACGCATGGTTGATATCTAAAAATTACGTTAACTTTACAAGCCATCAAATTAAAATTCCTTGTAATTGACTGCTGACTTTCTTTGCATGTGAATACTCGTGATACGTCAATTTTAAACACGTTAATGTTCATTATAAATGTCATTGATATGTGTTTTACGCAATTATTTGAATATTTACTGGAAAAACTAGGAATTAATTATTTCACAATATATGGTGCAATCGATAAATATTATGAAATGGTTAGAAAGACAATAGGGTAGTTTCCTGTGTTTGATTTTGTATATTATTTAATACCTGTCGCTATCTCTTTATCAGGTACGCAGCGTTATGGCCGGTGACACAGGTGACGTCACAGTTTGCTATTACTGTCATTTGATAGCTTTCTACAAATTTAAAAGCTCTCTATAACATAATATTGCGTGGAATTCGAAAAATATCATTTACTTTAGATTTTGGATAAAATACATTTTTGATAAATGTATTAAAAAGAGTTATCAACCACCCTATTGTGTTGTTACTTATGTTGTTGTTAATCATAGGAAATATATTAGAAAAATTTCAATTAAAATTCGGTTTATATAATTTCATTATCAATTTTGAATAAACATATAATATCAGCAATAGTAATAGACTGCCACGGTGGCGTAGTTGTATTACAGTACGACTGCAAGCTGAGGTCTCGGGTTCGATCCCCGGTTCGGGCAAAGTGAAATTGAGTTTTTCTATTCAGTATCAGCCCGGAGTCTAGAATTTGTGCCCGATATGGCGATAGGCTCGCCCCCTATCACATCATGGCACGGAATGACGACGAAAAGTGGGTGCACTAGTTGCGCCTCTGCCTACCCCTTCGGGGATAACAGGCGTGAGTGTATGTGTGAGTGTATGTGTGTGTGTATGTGTGTGTGTGTGTGTGTGTGTGTGTGTGTGTGTGTGTGTGTGTGTGTGTGTGTGTGTGTATGTGTGTGTATATGTGTGTGTGTATGTGTGTGTATGTGTGTGTGTATGTGTGTGTGTGTGTGTGTGTATGTGTGTGTATGTGTGTGTGTATGTGTGTGTGTATGTGTGTGTGTGTGTGTGTGTGTGTGTGTGTGTGTATCAGCAATAGCAAAACCCACAACACAGGTTTTATTTCAAGATGAGAAAAAGTGGGTCATTCCAACAATATCTTTTTTTGCATCATAATAAAAACGATTTCTTAAGCAGTAACAAATATTCTAAAATAAATACAGAGAGGGTTGCATTAATACATACATTTAATTATCGTTTACTATGCACAATCTATCGTGACACATGGTACAACCATTTACAAATATGTATCCGTTATCACAGTTACGTTTGATTTAATATTTGTTTTCGGTAATCACCAATTACATTTGTAGGTGTCAGAACACAATTGATACGGAAAGAAATTTATTGACTAGGTAGTATAATTTATCAACCAAACACTACGCATTGGGTTTCCTAAATCAATCCACAAGGAAAACTTACCATATTTGAATATCTACACCGAAGCCTAACTTTCGTTTTACGCATAAAAGGTAGGATTAAAAAATAATGAAACTTATATTTCTCACTCACTTCTTCAGCAGTCGTTTTGAGAAAAGGTTCTAAATCTTCGGATAAGTCCGCACCCTGATGATAGTATGTGCAGCACGCTTGCAAATACGACAGGAACTGAAACAAATATAATTCCTTTTATATTGTCTTATTTGCATTCTTAAATAAACTAAAATAAATTAAGAGTCGCGGACTTAAATCTTAGTTTTAAATTAACAAGAGCGCCTAAGATTTTTTATATTTAAATTTATTTGTTTATTACATAATAGGCTATGTATTAAAGATTAGAGTTGGTTAGATAAAATCTGAATCCACTATGTCTTTTTGTGGCTCGTCCTTGTCAAGGAGACACTATAAAATAGTTCTCATCCAAGAAATCCCACGCAAATGGAAGTATGACCTAAAGCTAATAAATTAGTTGATGTTGTTGTTATATACAAGAGCATGTGTGTTGAACAAATTAATATGGAAATGCGTGAAATCGTGTCATCACCATATCATCCCTGTCGCATATTAAATGTTTAATTATAATATTGTGTAACAAACAATGGTGACTTATAATAATTATGTTTCTAGGTAAGCAGAGGTACGATTATCTTTTGTACAGAATATGTGTACAGATTTTATAGAAGTAAACAAAACGGTGGTGTTATATTTACATGAAATTTTAATCAATATCACCCAAACACCAACAGTTGTGGTCATTGAAACTATAGCATAGGTATTACTTATTATACTTAAAACACCATAATTCTGTCAACACATTATTACATATAAATACAATTTTAAGTATATAATATTATCGTCAATGTAGCAAAGCCTCGGAATGAAATTATGGAATAAAGATTATTTTATTCTCACTAAAGCGGATTAAGTACCATTACATATATTGAGCTTGGGTATTTTTTATGACTTCTTTCAGAATAATGAAACAGTCATAAAGTTTATGATAACACAAAACGATTAAAATATATGTTTAATGATATCTATCTGGTGATTGTTTAGTCATAATACCTTTCCGAGTAAGGAAAATGAGTCACTCACTATGTAATTGTATTAATTATATCGTATTATACATATACGTAGAACTATAAAAACTAGAACAGGTGATATCAATATTTGAGGGGATTAAAAACATAAAAATGCTTGGTGAATTTGGCATTATGTAAACAAGAAAATAATATTTAATGGAATATAAAAACAGGAATACAGAAACTATTTAAAGTTTTTTTTAATACAAGTACCTGACTTATACAAGGGAATCAAACACTACTCTTCGAACACACAGTCAGATTTGTCACGGAACCACTGAAGTACAAACACTGTTATTCATGCGAAAAAACTGCAGTGCGACATCTTCCGCAACACAACACGTAACTGTCGCGCGAATACGGCACCGCTGGTTTAGACTGAGTAAGACAGCCTTGTGCCTTCGTGAGGCCCGGTTGCGATATCGTTAAAAATCAACGGCTCAACGGCATTGTGAACAGGTGTTAATGAGGGACAGTATTTATAAGGTCACCGGTTTTGACAGGCGCAGCGAGGCACGTGCGACGCACCGGCATCCATACATCGCATTTACAATGCAACTGGTGGAAACTAAGCAGTTTTAATCACTTATAAAGATAGCCAAATCGATGGACGCTTTCACTGGTTTATTGAACCAGTTTGTATTCGTTTAAAGACACCTGTTTAGGACACTGTCTGCCTAATGATTGGAACAAAATAAGAAACTAACACGATGCACCGTTATGAAGCACCAATACAGCAACAATATCAACCGCGACCGAAACTGTTCTGTATTATCGACACTTCTATTTATTGTGTGATAATTTACAAGGAAGTGCACATTATCATAAATAATCTGTTTATTGATTGTGACGTATAATAATTGTGTTAAAAAGATAATTTGTATGATAAACTTAATGTGTCAATCTTATTTTCTTTGGAACCTGCGATTTTATTCGATTACATTTTAAGTCTTCATAGTAGAAAATATATTCAAATTTATTACTAATATTCGCAGTACACATCAAGTTTACAGCTGTTGGAGCCGTTTGCCAGCGTCATGAGTGGAGCGGTGCGATTGGTGCCATGGCACAGAGCGCGAAACTAAGAGGACGCTTAAATAACGATTCGATGCAAATATTCCCTATTTACCGCAACAAGGCTCGTATTATTCAAGCAGTAAACGGTAGAACCGCTCTGCTTTGAGTCAGTTTTTTTTTTTCCGTAGAATGAAAGGTAGGCACGATCAGAAAGGACCTCTGTCTTATGAAAAAAAACATGCTTATTAATGAAAGCTTTGCTCTTGCCTTAAGTAATCAGTACTAATATCTGAGGCCTCGATAAATTTCCTAAAAAAATAACTAACACAGCCCAATGGCCGTGTCCTTTATCAAAGATCAAGAATGCACCTACCATTATGTTGCCATTATGAGTGTTCCAGAAATGTGGTTATCAATATCACATTTCATTCTTTACCCTAACTGCTTGATCGCCTAGCGTCTACTAAAACATCAGTATGCCCGACCAGCGTAGCGTGTCCTAGGTCTATGGCCCGATCTATCACCTCGCGGATCACGGTGCCTACTGAAGTTGGATCAATGAGGCGATAATGCAATGAGAAAATTGATCCAAGTGTACATATTTAGCTAGGGTTATATTCGTCTATAGAAAGTGATGGCAGGATAATTATTATTGGTAAGTATTTAATGGAAAAGAGTATTAATGATGATCGGTATGAAGTACTAGTGGAATCAAACGACAACAATTCGTTGGATAAATATTATTTATCCAACTACACAACAATTTACCATTTCATGACATATATTTTTTATCATACGTAGGTTAATTCGTAAAAAAAAACTTTGTACTCCTTATTAAGCACATTGCGCCCACGAAGAAATGTGGCCTGAGATTATTTCGAAACTGATTTAAATGGAATATAAATATTTATTCGACGTCTAATGCTATTTCAAACATTGATTCTGACAAGAAGCCAGAGTAGGGGTCTATGCCCCGCCTTGTCCCGTTCGGGACAAGTTCGGGTCAACAAACCAACAAGTTAAATTAACTCACACACACTCGCGCATTTTATCCCCAAAGGGGTAGGCAGAGGCGCAACTAATGCACCCACTTTTCGCCGTGCGTATTCCGTCCCATGATATGATAGGCGGTGAGCCTATCGCCATATCGGGCACAAATTCCAGACTCCAGTCTGATACTGATTACAAAAACATCCCCGGAGATCGAGCCCGTGATCTCAGCGCTGCAGTCGTACCGCAATACAACTACGCCACCGAGGCAGTTAAATTATGTTACAAATATAAGTATTATCTTCGTTTTCGCAGCTCCTCTTACGTTTCACCTTGGGAAGGAAGTGCTCTCGGACTATTTGCCGTTTTCTCTAATTCACGTCTGGCCAAATCTTAGTAGCAAACCGAGAGGTTAAATGCATCTAAAGTAACAATTTGAACGTAAAAGAGTTTCTTAATATCATAGTCTAAGAGCCCCCTTAGCATTAATGGTACATTTGGTTACGTTACACGTGAAGTTATGCGAATATTTTGATTTAAATGCAAGCAATAAAATTATGTAACATGTAATAAGCAATCAATAATTGATTTCAAAGTGTATTAAATACCATGTAATATGTTGTTGGCAAGAATAAAATCCGGCAATAGACATAAAATCCGACTTTCGAATAAAATAAAATAAATAAAATACTTTATTCATTACGTAGGCGAACATAGTTGCACTCACGAATTAAAGATAGAATGGATAGAGTTTAGCATCAATTTACTAAGAAAACCAGTGTCGCCTAACTCACACATGCATATATTCGCATACTATCATCTCTTCATTATGATTGGCCAAAATCACCAATAAAGATAAAGCGGATAATACAAAATCATTTGCATTAAATTTAACCTTAATGCCATTATATAAACTTCGTATTCTAAAAATTCACATGACTTCATACGACATTATTCTTTCAGTCTGAATTTTGATTTTAATTCGATTTCATACCGCTAGTCCACGCGAGATGGCGTATAATCGCAATGGCATTCATAAGAACTCAATGGCAGTTGTTTTAAGATAAGTTATTGAATGACACCCAGTACGCTACGCATGCCGGTAATAGTGTTGCACCCATACGTTACCTTTTTGTAAACCTATCGATGGTGTTTGTTTTATAACTAACATTAATAAATGAAATGGACTTATAACAAAATTATATAATATTAATTTGATAAGTACTGGAAAAGTTGTTGGAACTGTCTTGAATACAATTTTAACTCAGTAAATTAAAAATTATTTTAAATTTTAAGTATATATTTTAAATTCCTACTTTATAATTTCAATACTGCAGATATGTATGTTACACATACTATATTAGCTACACAGCTTATATAGCTAGTTTGCAATAAATTATAATGAGTATATATACTTATCATAGTGATTTCACTGCTGGGGTTAAGAGAGTAAGAGTAGACTTCACGTCTAAGCAAAACGTCAACCGGCAAGGCAAGAAAATATCCTTTGACGGACAGCAGAATTATGCCGGCCTGCTAATAGCTTCTGCAAGTTCCGTTTTAAGGACCCAATATCATAAGACTTGGAAACATTCGTGCCCGGCAACTGTTCCACAGTTTAATAGCAAAATTACGAACTTCTTAACCCGATTGATATGGGCTGAGATAGAAGAAATCACTAAGCAGTGGTTTCGCAAGCCAGCACGCGTGGTTCCCCTAAGGAAGTGTGAGGATGGCCTAAGGTTAAACTTTTGTCCAGAGCACTCACCAAGACCCGGACGATAGATAGAATACACTAAGTGAGGCAATGTCTCGGCGTAACTGCATTGATTCCAAACTGAATAGTGCTTTGTGCTGTTTATGAGTGGTCGTATCGCTTGTTGAGCGACATGCTCGTCTCGTCAAGCAAAAGTTGTTTAATTTTGTACCTGGATCTGACTCGGTAATATTTTATGCTTTTTGGGGGCAACAATTTCTTGTGCTTCGTTTGAAGAAGATACGCCTGCGTTTAAATTTATGATTTCAGGTTTACTTTGGAATCCACCACCCTAAGAAATAACATTAACGATGAGATATCAAGTAATACTCATAATATAATATCAAGTAACATAGCTGATCAAACATTTTTAACCTATAAAGCAGACAGGCATATTTATATGTAATTAAAAACAATTATTTAAAACTATGTGTTGTCTCAATAAAAAGCTTTTCCCGTTAGAAAAGCCCCTAAAACGCAGTACGACGCATAGAAAAAATATCCATTATATCCCATGGGAGCAAATTACCGGAATAAAAGTAGCCTATATGTGTTAATCCAGGGTATTATGACCTGGCTGCGGACGACAACTTAGACACTTTAGCCCGGGGAAACCCGCAGCCGTCCCTAATGCGCCGAAGAAGGCCACCGCAGAGTTTTAGTTGGCATGCCGTGCGTTGTACATAGGTTAGGGACTCGGCCCGGTGGCTCAACGCTGGGTCGTAAGGCACGGTGAACCGAACAAAACCACTCAGTCGCCTCCCTTGAAAGGCTAGGTGATAGTAATAAGTCACTTTCTCCGCGAAAAAAAGGGTATTATGATCTACTCGTGTGCCAAATGTCTGAGTTTACTTCTAAGAAACATACAAACCAAACAAACATCCCGACATACAGAGATCCAAAAATTTCCACAAACATTTGCATTTATGATATTACTAAAATAAGACAAGAAGTAAGATAAGATTAAAAAGGGTATTTTTAAATAATAACCTATAGTTTTTTTAATAAATTTATGTAGTAAAATACAACAATAAAATAAATATTATGGTGTGTGGCTTTCTTATAATTACTTATTGATTGGTGAATTAGAATATTTATATGAGCTTCTGCATTCACTTTAATTTAAATATTGATTTCCCCTTTTTTTTACATTACACATCTTCTACAAAATGTTCTGAACATATTACGGAAAATTTGGAAGGAAACCAATTTAACCTTCCCGTAGCATTGATCCAACTTTCCTTAAAAAAATGATCTTTTGGAAAACTGAAAATTAACAATCTAGTATTGTTTCATTAATTAATTATTATATCGACCACAGCTATGCATCACAAGCGGATCATGCACCAGATAACTTTTCGTACTTTTCTGCATAACATAACGATTCAGTGAAAAATTAATAATTATCGATAATATTTTATCGACCACGCATGCACTAATTGAGTAGCGATGACATTATGAATTGGTGACAAATCATTCTAGAACAACTGATTTTCGTTTGCGACAATTAACCATATAGTGAAAAGAATAAGGAACATTTTAAATTGTAATTTTTGTGTCATGTTTGACATAGAAAATCAAGATACATTTTTCAACTAAATAGCAATATACCAGAAAATATTACTTACCGATGGTACGAAATACCTCCGTGGGACACATTTTTGGTACGGCTATTATTTTAGCATTCCAGAATAGCATAATAGGGCATTTTAATATTTTTAAATATTTTTTCCAATCATTAAACCTTTGACAATGCGCAATGACGACTGAGACCGTTCAAACAGTGAGTTTGTACTGCATTCTAAACTAGTGTATCAAAGGTTACGCCCACTTTATACTTCTATCTCTATCTCTGTTCTGTGGTTGCACTTATGATAAGTCAAGATACATTCAATATAAATACACGTCAAATATCAATATACGTCAAAGATTTTGAAAGTGTGCAGACAATGAGGGGCCAAAACACTGCCGCGTCCGTGGGATGCTAACAATATGCACACTGTGCGTGAGTCATGTTATTTTTAATTTATATATGCACGATAAACAAGATGCAGGCGAATTACGTTCTAGAGAATAGACCGATTTGAACATTACATAGATGCAAGATTCAATGATCATCACGCAAGAATATTCATGAATAATAACTTGTAATCAAGTTAACAAATATAATTTTTTGTTACTTATTCGCTGGTGGTAATAATTACATAACGTAGAAAATGGCAAATGGTCATGTTATTGCATACAATAACATGACCATTTGCCATTTTCTACGTGTAAACACGTAATTTTATTTTTTATGTAAGTGAGTTATTTATTACAATAATTATTCTCATATATTTAGACTTATCATAAGTGCAACTTTCTTGTCATTTTAGGGAAGGAACTTGTGACATTTATTGAACAGCAGGTGTTGCTCGCGGCTTCGCCCGTGTAAAACCTTTCCCGCTACAAGTCCCTACAAGTTAAAACACAGTACGACGCCAGTGCCTTCTTAAAGAATCAGATAAAAAAAAATTATATCCTATCGGAGCACATTATTGGGATAAAAAGTATCCAGTTAATCCAGGATATGATCTATCCGTGTGCCAAATTTCATCCAAATCCGTTCAGTAGTTTCTACGTTAACTTGTAACAAACATACAAACATCCAAATATTGTCACAAACTTTTGCATTTATAATATTAGTAAGATAAGACTAGATCCGTCTCCGTGATTCGTAGTAAAAGTAGTATACAATAATGTTTTGGACGATAGCCTAGTTGGGAATGGAACGGTCTGCTAAGACAATGTCCGGAGGTTCAAACCTAAGGCACACACCTCTGACTTTTCGAAGTTACGTGTGTATTGTTTATTAATTGTCGTTCGCTTTTACGGTGATGGAAAACATCGTGAGGAAACCAGACTTCACATACCTGAGAATTCTCTATAAGAATTTCGAGGGTATGTGAAGTCTGCCAACCCGCACTAGGCCTTAGCCTGAATCCTCTTAGTAGTACAGGAGGCACGTGCTCAGCAGTGGGCAATATATAATACAGTCTTTTTTTTTGTTAATGGCCCTACTGCCAGTAGCTTGACGCGAGTCGGCTTGTCTGGCCACACCGGTCTTTAGGGTGAACGCAGAAGGCGCTCGTAACCCTTTGAATTAAGTGACCATGTTGAGGGCAACCCACTAACGGGTTACGCACCTCGGCTCAGGACGGCCACTGAGAGAGGATGAGACATCAACGATTAGGGAAAGATTGTTTTTAGGCCTAATCCTATTAGATTGTGTTGTAATCGGCACGCGGGCCGGAACTGCTAGAGGAGTCGGGATGCGACGGGGAACGCGGCGAGGTCCTCGACGGCGAGGACGGAACTGCGGTCTTGTGGAGTGTTGGAGTTCCAAGAACTCGTTCTTACGGCGGATGGCCAGAGTGATATAGTCCTCTGGATCGGTTAATACGGAACGCGGCCGTCTCCATTTGGCGCGGTCGAATTGAATATAATACAGGGCTGATTGCATTGTATTGCACAACAATGTTGAATTTAGAAGAAAACCAGTTTTACTGCTGATCTAGATTTATTTCCGACTAATAATACGATACTATTATACGTATTCTTACTTGTTTCCTGCTTCCTATGAAGTGCAAATGGCATGTCTATCTATAAGTAAGTATATATGCAAACAGTGTTTATATGAAACAACCGTCCAAATTCTACAAACAAAGCGAATCTTTTATTTCCCCACGCGGATATTGACATCAATAGTTAGTTGACTACTCAGCCATAACTCAGTGGAATTGGGCTTCGGGGACACACACTGTTTACGGACGCACGCGATACACCATTTAGGGTTATTACACCATTCGGGTATATCAGGTCAAGCTTTTATATTACCATTATAGATACTAATGTCGCTCGATAGAATATTGATAAAATCAGAACATGTATGACGTCATTTGCTGTACGAAATACGAATGTAGGTAGAATTATTCCATTGTGTTAAATTTAATGAAAATCACTCAAAGGATTTCGAATAGAAAAGCGTAACTTAAAAATTAATACTGTGATAATATTAAGTTACTAGCCCGAATAGCATTCACAAATATAATAAAATAGCTAACCATTCGGTAAATGAATATTATCCTTATTCTATATGTGAAAAAATACAATAATTAATTAATGCACAATACTTATATCAACGTGTAATGATTAATATTAGGGAAATACGGAACCCTTTGTCAATTTTTATTGCCAAACAAAATATTTGTCATGGGCTTTGTTTGTTAAAACAGGAAAATGGTAATGTACTATGTTGACCTTTGATGATTTATACTACAAAGTGATAATGCTTTGAATCATTAACGTGAACCAAGGTGATCATTTGAGACCTTTCTTATTATGTACGTAAATTATATGTAAACAAAAACTCTACCCAGGTGTTGTAGTACTCGCCAGCAGATGGGGCGTCAAGTATAAGCTCAGGGGTTGTAGCCATGATGCTTTTCTGCATGCGTTGACGCTAATGTTGTCTGGATGTATGGATGTTTGTTACTCTTTCACGCAAAAACTACTGAACGCATTTCGATGAAATTTGGCACACTGGTAGATCATGTCCTGGATTATCACATAGGCTACTTCTTACCCCGGGAAAACATAAAGCGGGACTTTTATCCCGGAAAAACTTTTGAACGCGAGCGGAGCCGCGGGCAAAAGCTACTAGAGAATACGGGGGCTGATTTGTGTACTCACGGTGGCTAGTATCTCGTGCCGCTTCCTGGCCTGCATCATGGTGATCTTCTGCACGTGGTCGAGCGCCGTGTGGCGGAAGCACGAACGCGTCGCCAGCAGGAGGTTCACAACCTCCTCCACGTCACCCATCTTGTGACGCGACACCTGCCAGTGATAACTTCTTTTTAACCAACGTCGAATAAAAAAAATACTAAAAAAAAAACAAAATACCCGACTGCGACAATATCTGCCATCTTTATTAAATTCATTGAAGAACTGAAAAGATAGAAACAAGATTTTAATTTGAATACTTTATTTTGATTTGAATAATCTTAGTTGACAGTGTTTACAAACGCAGTCGCTCCTCCTTTCGCAGTCGGGTAAAAAGGATATCAATTCGACGTATTTTTTTTTAAGTTTGGGAATTTCCAATTTATCAGCTGCTGTGATGATCACAGTGCACAAGACATCTATTACTTCAGAATTCAGGATTTGGAAAATTCTTTTTTTGTTTTTAATTTTTAAATCTTTATCGGCGTCTTCATGGGTCTCATGATATCGCATTAATTGCGATCATAAATACCGTCTTCCATATACGTCATAAAGGAGTATCCCATTAAAACATCACAAAAGGTCTTGTGCACTGTGATCATCACAGCAGCTGATAAATTGGAAATTCCCAAACTTTTCAAATGGAACTGAGTGAATTATAACTTGACATCCTGAAAATTAATTTTTTCACCAATACAATCATAAAGGCTTTTGTTTTTCGGACTTCTCTTGTAAATAAGTATAGACAATGCCATCTCTAATGACCCGCCCCATATTTTTTCCTAATCGCTTACATTTCAAGTGGGCAACCTTCCACTAATGTGTTTTAGTTCTGCAAATACACACTAAATACCTATGAGTGCACGCAAATCCTACGGTGAATAATCAAAGTGCTCTTGTAATCCGTTACCTGTGAAATGCCCTCTCAAAAATTGGTAGCGCGCGTCATCGTGAATGAAATTATCTATGCCATGGTAGGTATCATAATAATGGAATATGGACTATACATTAGGTATTAAGTAACTAATACAAAAAAAACGACGAATTGTATTTTGTCCTTTATATATTGGAAGTCGTTAGATGAGAAACCAAGCCGGTCACATCTTTCAAGATATTTAAAAAAAAAAAAGAAGAAAAAACTACAGGATTTGCGCAAACACTCGCGATTATTAATCACGAATGAAGTATTGACGGTATAATTAGTTGTGTTTAAAAGAAACGATGCGATACGTAATGCGCGAACTCGTACCTACGCGCGCAAGTATTTATACTATGCAGCGGTAAAATAACTTCCTACTCTGGTGTTACAATAATACTTAAACGATCTTCTTATTAATAAATGAGATAACACTAGCTGTTAACTAAGTTTAAAGAAAGAAATTTGTGTATCTTAGAGTAAGAAATTTGTGTATCTTAGAGTAGCATCAGAATCGTTAGTAACCGAATTTAAAGCACAGAAAAGCTGAAAGCTGAAGCTGTTTTTAAATAGACGATCCCAACCGTAATCTCCAATCCGATCCAATCCCGAGAATAAACCAATCAAAATACGTCATTTGTAAGAATGTCAAAAAAATTGTTCTGTATGGCCCATTTTCGCGACGCGATGTATAGGAAAAAGAATATGATAATATCGTTTATTGAAAACGGTCGTAAATGATTTGTCGTACAAGAGAGGCCGCAAAACAGTAATAGGGCAAAAAATAAACTCAAGTACTTAATGTGACTAATTGTTAGATTTGTACAGCAAACATTATCAAATTACCGACATGTAGGTTATCTTTGATAAATTTGACCAATATGAGATAACGAAAAACAATGACTTCACTTGCACTGTTTACTTTGAAATAAGTAAAATAAAAAAGTAATTAAAAAAATCAATTAGATTTTAAAGACAATAAAAAATTTAACTTATAACAACGTATCACGCCTATTTATCAGGGGTAAGCAGAGGTAAAAAAATATATTTCAACATTAAATTACAGCGGGCCATCCGCATTGTGAATGATGCAGACGTGACGAGCAACTTGGAGTCGCTACAGTTGCGGAGGGATGTCGCTTCTCTAAGCCTGTTCTACCGCCCGTGGCGAATACTCAAAGGAATTGTTTAATCTAATCCCCTCCTCTCCTTTCCTCAGCAGAACCACGTGTGCTGGCTTGTGAAGCCACAGCTTGATGGTTAAAACCATCTCGGCCCGAGCCAATAGGTTCGCCAAATCTTTTCTTTGCCGCACCATCAGGCTTTGGAATAATTTACCGGGGCGCGTCTTCCCTCCTTCATATAATCCTGGGTCCTTCCGCCGTAGCGGAATGATGATGAAGCAGCTCCGTAGGCCGGCATGATTGTGTCGAATAGCATGAGTTAACCATCTGCTGCCATTCAATACACTATCTGGACGTCATCGCGCTTACCATCAGGTGAGGTGCTTTGTTGTGCCAGAATAAAAAAAAGAAAACCTACCTGTGAATTTCTAATTAATGCTATATCCAGATCGTTTGAGATTTTATCGAAATGATGTTTGCTTTCCTTGACACCTTTTATATCCCTGAAACAATAACAAAACTTTATGAATGTGAAAGAGAACAGGATGTGGGGCGTCTGTTACAAATTTATCATCAATCAAAATGCATGAGTCATGCGGTCCATTGACCATGTGCATTGATCATCACAATATTTTTTTATTAATCATTTTACTTAACTTGACCCACTGCGAAGCTTGTCTTATTCAGACGTGTCAGTCAGTTTATAATAATATAATTAGGACATTTTGAACAGATAGTAGTAGTATTGTGCTATGCGAAATTATTCTCTACTTTCAGTCAGAGAACCAATCCTGGCCCCACCTATATCCTGGATGTTTATAGGCCATCAGGTGATTTTTGCTCAATAGAATGCATTCAACTATAGAAGTAATTACAACCCAATTAACAAATGAAAGTATCCATTGATATAGCTATCAAGATAAACTTGTAAACAATTATTGCCAACTAAGATCCAACTCTGATATACTATGAACAAAACTTTTTATCATAAAAGTTGTTTATTGTAAAAGGCATGACTGTTAAGTTTCTTTTTATGCCTCTTATTAAAGGTCCTTCATATGAGTTGTGGTTAACACCTAAAGCTAAATAACCTGAAATAGATACTTTATAAACATTTGTAAAAATCACTAACATTAACTAGAGTATTTTGGGGGGTAAATAATTTATCATGGTGTATCGGGCTTAAAATATCTCATGAATCAGATTGATGAACTTGTAACGTAAATATTGTTCTTTACCTCGTAAATTGTTAATTAAGTCTAAATATAACTCAGGAGTATTCATCTTGTTCACAGTTGCTGTAACTGTCTTTATAATGAAAGCAACACTTTCTTTGTAAAATTAATTACTAAAACCATTTGAGTTTGTTTTTCACATACTTAAGTTTATCATTGAAATAGGCAGGGCCATAAAGATATTTTAATTTTATATAATGACAGGGAATAATTTAAATCATACAAATAATAAAAAGTGAAGCATTTGTCAGTGTTTTTATAATAACAGTATTTTTGTAAGCTCATATATTCAATGAATTTTTAATTTAGTTCTATTAACTGTTCTTTTTGGTGAGGATTAATCACTTCAATGGCTGAATTGTAAGATGTGCAATAGTATAGAGGTGAACAAAAGCTAGATCACTAGTTAACATGATGTAAATAAAGCACTTATACTAATAAAAATAAAACAAAATTATCTTACACTTTGATGAAAGCAGTGAGATTCTTGAGCACAGTCCTAGATGCCTGGTCCAGCAGTATGGAGTGGAATTTGTTCATCTCTTGCAACGCATGGATCATTCTGTTGAGCATGGCCATCACAGCAGGGTCTTCCGAGAAACTCCCAGTCAAGTCCCATAGTGCATTTGCAAATGTGCTATAGAAAGTCATTTCATTAATTTTCTCTTTGTTGTAAAGGTTTTCTTTATACCTTATTATTTTATTTATTTATTATTTTATTTTTTTCATTAATTATTATAGTGAAATATTAAACAAAAGTTGAATTGAGATGTTGATTTGGTCTAAGTATTTTATTGTACACTTATTGTGTGTTAGCTGATATTTTGAAGTTGTAACACATATATTTTCACAAAGAACATGCTCATTTAGTTAATATAATTTGTTAAAAACATTTTGAAAAAATAGAATACATAAGGAACAATTTCATATTGAGTTTAGTAATATATTTGTACCTTAAAAGGCCAAGTAATTACACAAAGAAAAATTAGATTTCAAGTTTTTATACTCCAGTAAAGTATTATGTTTAACAATGAAATAAATTGACAATAAGCAACAATAAGCCGGGATCACCTTAATATATATTGTACATTTATCTATATTATAAAAAACTACAATAAAGATTATACATGAGTTTATCAATAATGATGATGCCATTGTTAAAAATAATTCCATCAATATTAATTATATTATTTTGGTGTTAGGTTTACCAATAAGAAGCACAACACAAGGAAACCTTAGGTCTTAGATATTGATTAATTAAAAATAGGTGTCAAAAATAGAACAAATATAATTCCAATGAAATCGATTTTTAGGAACCTTTAACATGTTTATAAGCTAACTAAACACCCGATATGAGATAATAAACGTAATAATGTAAAATAGTAAGCAAAATATTCACCCTCTGTGAGTCATGTATGTTTTTCCTGTATCTATCATGAGGGAACATGCTTTTAAGACCTTGTCTAGCTTCTGTTCCAAAGCATCGATACTCGCCTCCTCAGTTTCAAGTTGCTCCCTACAAAAACAAACAGGATTATAGTGTAATTAACGCGCACAACACGTACCAATTTCACTTTCTACGTAGGTATAAAACTTTCATTGATTACTTTATACACATTACCTAAACTTAGGCGAGTCCCTAAGGCACTCGTCAAAATCTATCAGTGGCTTCATATTTAATGTAACATGAATAAATATACTCGGATTAACTTATTATTAATATAAAATATTATTTTAGTTCTGTTGGCGGACACAACAAAAAAACTCTGTCTCTTTGGTACTAAATTCCAGTGATGCCAGATGTTTGACGGTTGAAGTCGCCTAAAGTCGAGAAAATTCGAAGTAGCCTAAAATCGTCCACATTTGTGGGGACGCGGAGAGCAAAAAAAAAAAAAAGGTCCCCAATTTTCAATAATTGTGTGTAAGGGGGATCTTAAATATGCTCAAATTCGACAAAAACAATGCATAAAACACGAACTTTCCAAAGTAGCCTAAATTGGCGACTAATCACCATTCGCGTAGCCTAAACGGCGACCAGTCGCCATTCGCAATTTTGGTCGCCCCGACACTCTTCAAGATAGCCTAAATGGCGAAAAGTCGCCTAATCTGGCAGCACTGCAAAATTCTACTGAATGACAATTGACACCAGTGTTGCCAACTCGTATTTTGGAAAAAGGCGTAGACCATACTCGAAAATTATGTAGATTTAGTAAAAGTTACGAGTGAAAAATTTGTAGATCTACGTATTTTTTTTTCTATGTGCAATAAAAAGCAAGAAAAAATAAAAGAGGAAATATTAGATGAAAAAAGTGCTTTAACATCCAATTTATTGAAATCATTTCTTGACATTATTATTTTTAAACAAAGTTAATATTAGTTATTCATTTTTTATTGGAACGAAGTTCCTTATTGCGCGTTGTGAAAGGGAGCTAGACGGAAAAAATTCTCACGAAAAGTTGAACGACACTTTTATACTTGCCCTGTGAAACCAGCCAGTAATCCGTAAAAGTGACATTCGAAATTTAAATAAAAAAAGACAATTTAAATGCTTTTTAGAGTAGTTTTGGAACGAATAAAATATGTATGAAGTTTAAATAAAAAAAGACAATTTAAAGCTTTTTAGAGTAGTTTTTTTTTCGTTAGCTGTATGTTAATTTTAATGTCAATGCTTGCTTAGGTGATGATCGTGATTCGATGACATATCTATTGTGTAGGTAGAAGTAAATGTTTTTATTGATGTGGTAACGTTTTAATGAAATATACAATTATTATTATAACTTAAAAGAAATAAAATTTTATTACAATATCTTCAATTAATCGAAAAGAACTTCGTTCCATCCGGGTGTCCAAAGAGTATTATATACATTGGCGGGTGTCCCTTGACACCTCTCAATTTTTTTATTTTTTTAAAAGTGCACAGTATTACATTATTTAGGGTAGCTGGCACTACTAGTTTATAATCTATGATGTTGACGATACAAAACAACAATCATGATTCACAATATATATACAGTAGAAACTCGATTAACCGGACTAATTGATGTTGGTAGGCATTCGGATAATCGAAAATCCGGATAATCTAAAGTATGGAAAATCGGGTATTGAGAATATGTAAGTATGCACATACATAATATAAATTTAATAAAAACAACTAATACATAAAACGATGTTTATTAAGATTTGTTAAAAGGTACGTATGTACGACAAATAATTTGTTTACAATATGTATTTGGTAATTTGCATTTTTGTAATACAGTTACATACTAATAAAATAAAAAAAATGGATGTACCCACACCATACTTATCGGCTAACTTACGACCGGTTTCTCCTTTTTTTAATGAATCAATAATATTTAATTTGTCTTTAAGCGATAACACCACTCTCTTACGCTTTGACATTTTTAAAATATATTTAGTCGTGACACGCACGTCTGGACAGAGTAGTACATAATTGATAACTAACTAAAACAATAACAAAACGCGTGGGGCAGCGATCGCACGGGCGCCGGCAGGACGCGGCGCGGGCGGGGTGATGCCAGATCCAACACGTTCATGCTTGCATACATGCGACTTGTAGGTTCATTTAATACAATTGTTCTGTAGTCCGGATAATCGCGAATCCGTATAACTGAGGGCCGGATAATCGAGTTTCTACTATTTTGCACAGTTGATTGGTTGTGTTGATAATATTCTGGCCGATAATATTTATTTTTATTTCAAGTGTAATTATTATTAACAGTTCATTAGTTGATTGGAAGCGTTGGTCCAACGCTTAAAATCAAAATATATTAAATCGTGTGTCGATATTCAATTATCGAATTTTTGCATCACTATTGTCATCAAAATGCCACCACGAGGTCACCATAGTAACCACTAAGCAAATGACAGATAAACAATTTGTATTCGGTTGGTCAGACGTGACATTAGGGACAAGAGAAGTATATAAAATTATTTATGTGATTTAATTACTAAAAGAATACTTTATATTTACTTATTACATATTTTTTATGAGTGTTACCTATTTCGTAGAAACAATGGCTCCTATAGAAAACAAACTTATCAGGAACGATCACATACTACCTGTGCTGTTATGTGCTATAGCCATCCCGTTATCAATGTCTATGTGGATTATCAATCTAATATATTCTAAATACCTCGCAGAGAATCAAGGTCTCGACGGTAATGTATTAATTTCATAATTTATTTTATAGAAAGTCTCAGTTAGGTTATTTATTTATGGTGTCTTGACAAAAAAATTAAATAAAAATAAAGTAACACATTATATTTGTATAGAAGTATTGTAAGCAGGCTTGAGGCCATTTGTTATTTTAAATGTTTTGATTCCAATTTTTTCATCAACAGTCACAGATGACTGGAAAGTGGAAACATAATATAATATTTATAGTCTTGTATAAAAATATGCGCACTGCTACTTGGCAATAGGAGTAAACATTGCGGTTGTACCTCCCCAAAGTGCCCCTTGCATACAAAAGGTCTGCCACCAGTTAGTCATTCAAAAGCACCTACCTTAACAATATTTTCTGAATCCATATCATTCTGTTATAGGTGAATTCTATATATTTGTGTGATGTAACAAAAATATTAAAATTGATACTATATGTGATAATACGTAATGTAATTAAATTAACAATAATAATTTAACATTAATAAAACATGCCAAAATTTTTGACTACAGCATGTCCAAGTAATTCTGAATCTGATTAAACTTGTTTGTTCACCAATTGAAAATATTTTTACTGTTGATTTTTAAATAAAATCATTTCTGAATCTCTCACATTTTTATTTTCTTCATGGTAGTTACATTCAGTAATTAGAAGCCAGACAAAAAAGTATTGAAGGTTAGGTTTCTCATTTCTTGGGACGTTTAAAAATATTATTGGTCACTATTGATTACAATGCATGTAGATCTTATTTTGTTAATATAATATGTGCTGTTGATATAGCATAAAATAAAATTAAAGTAAAATAAAAAAAAACAGTGTAATATTTTGCCCATCACTAGTCATGACTTGACAAACATTTCTTTACACATGAATATGTTGACTGGGGAAGTTCCTGTGTCTCACAAAATACTGTATGGTGTTGCAAAAAGGATTGTCATATAAAAATGAGGTATTACCCCATAATACATATATTACAATGTTTTTGTTAGCCATAGCTTTGTTATGGTGAACTATAAGGTATATTTGTATGGCAGCAAACATCAACATTTTTGCGAAAATGCTTTTTTATTTACAAAGAAGAGCTTATATCAATCCTATGTACAACTCTGAATCAAGTTATTTCAAATTACATATACATGTACTCACACCTTTAATCCCTGAAGGAGTAGGCAGAGGCATAACTAGTGCACCCGCCATGCACATTCCAACTCATGATGTAATAGGGGCGAGCTTATCGCCACACCGGGCACAAATTCAAGACTCTAGGCTCATACAGAGTAGAAAATCCCAATACCACTTTGCCCAACTCGGGGATTGAACCTGAGACCTTGACATTGCAGCCGTACTGTAATACAACTATGCCACCAAGGCAGTCAAATTATAAAATACATGGTTACTTTAGAGATTGGTCACATCTCAGTTCTCACATGCTAGACTATCTTTATTGATATTGTTGTTTTTTTTTTTTAATATAATGTTGATGTACTTTTTCTAATTTTTTTTTTAATATAATATTGATGTACTTTTTCTAAAAAAAACTTCAACAAAGAAGAATACATCTACCTGTTATCTGTTTATTTACACTACCGGGGTACTTTGTTTTAAAATATCTAAGATTTGATGAAAACCCTTAAAAATAAATAGAAAAAAAATATCTAAGAAGGATTCTTAATCACTTACATCATAAATAATAATATGATTTTGAACAATAACAATGAAAATTAATTGAACAATTAAAATGTCACACACACACACACACACACACACACACACACACACACACACACACACACACACACACACACACACACACACACACACACACACACACACACACACACACACACACACACACACACACACACACACACACACACACACACACACACACACACACACACACACACACACACACACACACACACACACACACACACACACACACACACACACACACACACACACACACACACACACACACACACACACACACACACACACACACACACACACACACACACACACACACACACACACACACACACACACACACACACACACACACACACACACACACACACACACACACACACACACACACACACACACACACACACACACACACACACACACACACACACACACACACACACACACACACACACACACACACACACACACACACACACACACACACACACACACACACACACACACACACACACACACACACACACACACACACACACACACACACACACACACACACACACACACACACACACACACACACACACACACACACACACACACACACACACACACACACACACACACACACACACACACACACACACACACACACACACACACACACACACACACACACACACACACACACACACACACACACACACACACACACACACACACACACACACACACACACACACACACACACACACACACACACACACACACACACACACACACACACACACACACACACACACACACACACACACACACACACACACACACACACACACACACACACACACACACACACACACACACACACACACACACACACACACACACACACACACACACACACACACACACACACACACACACACACACACACACACACACACACACACACACACACACACACACACACACACACACACACACACACACACACACACACACACACACACACACACACACACACACACACACACACACACACACACACACACACACACACACACACACACACACACACACACACACACACACACACACACACACACACACACACACACACACACACACACACACACACACACACACACACACACACACACACACACACACACACACACACACACACACACACACACACACACACACACACACACACACACACACACACACACACACACACACACACACACACACACACACACACACACACACACACACACACACACACACACACACACACACACACACACACACACACACACACACACACACACACACACACACACACACACACACACACACACACACACACACACACACACACACACACACACACACACACACACACACACACACACACACACACACACACACACACACACACACACACACACACACACACACACACACACACACACACACACACACACACACACACACACACACACACACACACACACACACACACACACACACACACACACACACACACACACACACACACACACACACACACACACACACACTCACGCCTGTTATCCCCGAAGGGGTAGGCAGAGGCGCAACTAGTGCACCCACTTTTCGCCGTTATTCCGTCCCATGATGTGATAGGGGGCGTGCCTATCGGGCACAAATTCCAGACTCCGGGCTGATACTGAACGTTATTCCGTCCCATGATGTGATAGGGGGCGTGCCTATCGGGCACAAATTCCAGACTCCGGGCTGATACTGAATAGAAAACCTCAATATCACTTTGCCCGACCCGGGAATCGAACCCGAGACCCCAGCTTTGTAGTCGTACTGTAATACAACTACGCCACCGAGGCAGTCATTTAAATGTCAATTAAAATGTCAGTGGCCTGTAAATATGTTTATGATTATTTTAATCATTTATAATTACCCTTCCTTTGTTCTATCTTAGTACTTAGAAGAGGGCAATATGTAAACAAAAAATAAATATAGATGTATTGCTATTATAATAAAAAGAAAATGAAATAATGAAAATGAATTTTACTTATCACTTAGTTAAGGGAGCCTTAATGGCATAGTTGTATTGCGTGCGCGGTACGACTATCCCGTTGAGGCCTTGGGTTCGAATCCCTGGTCAAGGAAAGTTATATGGGTTTCCTGATTTTTATCAGCCCGGAGTCTGGAAATGTGCCCAGTAAATGGCAATAGGCTTACCTCCTATTAGATTGAACTTCACGTAGCTGACGTATTGTAATGCTAGTTTTTGCTCGCGGCTCCGCCGGCGTTATAAAGTTTTTCCGGGATAAAATTCCGCTTTATATTTTCCCGGGATAAAAAGTGGCCTATGTGTTAGTTAATCCCGGACATGATCTACTCGTGTGCCAAATTTCATCGAAATCCGTTTAGCAGTTTTTGCGTGAAAGAGTAACAAACATAATTTATACATCCATACTTACAAACTTTTGCATTTATAGTATAAGTAGGATAAATTATGTATCAGTTTTAAATCCTAAATAGAAACACACCAGTTGTTCAAAATACGTCTTTATATTACATTATAGAGTAGGTATGGAGCAAATAAAAGCTTAAGAACTTTTGATGTGCTAGTTGATTCTCTGTCTTAAGCATCTTTATCCTCAAAAGAGTAAATTTCCACGCAAGCGGCAATATGCATGCATTTAGCTCCAGGTAATCTTTGCGGTCAATGAAACTGCTTATAAAAGTAACCAATTATATTATAACTAGATTTTGTCCGCTGCTCCGCCCACGTGAACTCTATGTTCTTTTCGGGATTTATAAAGCGGGAGTTTTAGTCCCGCTTTATATTTTCCCGGGATAAAAACAAACCTATGTTACTCGTTGATAATGTAGCTTTATATTGGTGAACAATTTTATAAATCAGTCTAGTAGCTTTTAAAATTATCCATTACAAACAAACCAAAAAATCAAAACTTTCCACTATATAAAATATATACCTAAACTATTTTAAATAACTCATTTAACTGATATTCCAGAGCCACTAGTAATATCACCAACAAGATGGATGATGTCATGCCTCATACCGCTGGTAATAGCTGTTTACGGATTAAGAAAGAAAAGTATAAGCATCAGCGGTGCTATATTTGGGTTCTTTGTGGCGTTCGTACTAACTCTCAGTAACTATAGTTTTTTGGCGGCATTATTTGTATTTTTCGTGACATCTTCAAAAGCGACGAAGATACGGTCGCATTTGAAAAGGAAGTTTGAAGCAGATTTTCAGGAAGGTATTTGATATGTTCTACTTTTTATTTATAAATTAGGTGATGCGTGCGGCTCCGCCTGCATGAATAAGTTTCTCCAGAATAAAAATATTTTCTCGGGATAAAATGTAGCCTATAGCACTCAGGAGTAATGTAGCTTCCTATTAGTGAAAGAATTTTCAAAATCCGTTCAGTAGTTCCTGAGAATAGCGCGTTCAACCAAACAAACAAGCTTTCTCTTCAGCTTTATAATATTAGTACAGAGAAGGCAAATGAATTCTATATAATAAAAAATGAAATGTATTGAGTACTGAGTGTACAGAATGGATTTATTATTATTATTATTTCCATATGTAATATACCCACAGGTGTTTTTTTGCAAATGTCCCACTAAGAACTTAGGACAGCTATGCGCTGTTGAACTACATTACCTAATCGCCGTAGCTACAAGAAAACTTTCGTGATCACAATGCAGGTGATCTGTCTTTATACGAGGCACCACTCGATCATTACTTGTTTGTAACCCTTATCCTAGACCAAAACGCGTTGACGCCACAAGCATTTCAAGCATGTTGAAGTAATGATTTTGGCTATGTTGTGAACGACCATTTGCCAAATATACACTTCTTTTGGGTCACAGTTTAGAGAAAATCATGTAAAAAAATATTTATAACAGTTTTATGCCAAGTACATGACTAAAGCATGTTATTCACACATAATATTGCTATAGTGATTAAATATAGGGTTACTTTTTAGAGTTAATAAATGCGTTACCCTTAAAACAAAGCAAGGTTAAAAGTTTACTAATCAAAATATTGTAATGCACTTTAAATGTATATTTTTAACATAATATATTCTTTCTTTCTTTCTATTTATTTACGGTAAGAGGTATTGGCGTTAAACTGCATAATAATCAATTTTCAGGTGGTCAGAGGAACTGGGTGCAAGTGTTATGTAATAGCGGCATGGCTGCGCAGCTATCTTTGTTATATCTGCTGGATGTCGGCTCGTCTGAAAGACCCATAGACTTCTTAAGAGACTATAGAGCGTCTTGGCTAACAATAGGAGTATTAGGTACGTACTTATTTGTTTTTAATACATACATACATAGTATCACGCCTCTATCCTATAGGGTAGGCAGAGACTATGGATTGCCACTTTGCTCGATTCTGGCACACTACTTTCGCTTCCTCTACCTTCATCAATCTTTTCATGCACTCCCGCCGGTTCAGGGTGCTTTTTACCTGGCCTTTACTTAGAATGTTAGATATCTGACATTTGAAGGTTCTGTGCGGTCGACCCCTGCCGGCCCTTCAATCCACACTCGCCTTATATACCCTCTTTGTCATTCTCCTATCATCCATATTCCATCCTTTCCAAATGCCAATGTTTTTAATAATTATTCTGTAAAACACTGTAACATATTGTATAAGTACTACAGGGTCTGTAGTCAAGCTGCTTTATCGACAAGTCTAGCGCAAGGATGCGTCATTCCCGTACATTTCTTTCTATTCTACTGGCGTTAACGCTTGTAGAAAAGCATTTTGGCTACAGCCACAAATACACATGACAGATTCGGTCGATTTTAATGAAAAATTATGTCGTCGGTTGGCGGGCTAATTGACTTAAGAGATAATCAGCGACATTTGTCGAGTCATCGATATAGAGTTTTATGTATATTAGAAATCGGCATATTTTGCTCCGTTGTTTGAACAAAGGTGAATTTTTTCGAAAAAAAAAATTGTCGATTAAGTCAATTGGACTGTCCACAGTCGATATAATAATATATGTTACGGCAAGAAGAGAATTTCGTTAATATTTTCGTATCGGCAAGTGCCTGTTGTAAAATAATTGTTGTATGACAAGTAGCTTCTATTTACTGTATCGCTCCAATATCAACAAAGTGGTTGCACATGCAGGTTTTGAGGGTATGACCCATTAACCTACGTGTGTAAATAGTATTATTTATTTATTCATATATAAATTATGGAATAGGTATATTTGAAGGTTGGTCTTTGTGAATAATTACTCAAAAATTTAATCATGGAGTCAAGAAACCTGGATTCTTAGTACAAAGTCATTTGAATAAACTTGCAAGTACATTCATTATGTTGACCTGATTAATTTGTGTTTAAATGCTTAGGACTGATTATTCTATTCAGTTGATAAACAATGGGTTGAAATATTTTTATGTGATATTTTTCTTTAAGCTGCAATTTACAAAGCAAATAAACAATTGGAAAATTACATCATTAAAAAATCTACAAAAATATGAAATTATTGCTATACCTCTGTAATTAGGTGTTTGTTGTTCTCTGAAGCTTATATAATATACGTGTTATTATAGCCAGAAAACCATAGGAAATGGTATACCCTTTAAAATGATATTGTTCTCTGAAGCTTATATACATACTAGCTATTGCCCGCGGCTCCGCCCGCATTAAAAAGTTTTTCCGGGATAAAAATCCCGTTTTATGTTTTCCCGGGATAAAAAGTAGCCTATGTGTTAATCCAGGACATGGTGTACCCGTGTTCCAAATTTCATCGAAATCCGTTCAGTAGTTTTTGCGTGAAAGAGGAACAAACATCCATACATCCAAATATCCATGCATTCTTACAAACTTTCGCCTTTATAATATTAGTAGGATTGTTATAGCCAGAATTCCATAGAAAAATGGTATACCCTTTAAAAATGGTATCAGTAAATTGGAAGGCACTTTTAGTTTTAAGACTAGATATATACTATTTTTTTATATGGGCTTAGAAAAACAACAAAAAATAATTCATTCGAACTCGTTTAGTGGGAAACAGCAGGTCTACCATGAAACGACTTCACGAAATTTCGGATCGAAATTTCGTTCAATTCCTACCATGAAACACGTATTATCCGAAATCGGTCCCGCAAACGGGCAAGTGATATTTAGAGGCTACCATGAAGTGTTTCGTACGAACGAAATACCGTTACTTTTTTTATGCTTAAAAGGTCATTAAAATTACTTTATCGCAATTATGTTGATATATTACAACCACAAATGTTAATAAACCAAATAAGAAATAATAATACACATTACTATGCTACTTAATTATAAAGTTTCGGATTGAATGAATAAATTCAGTCGCATTATGATATACGTTCATTCCGAAAACGGGTAATTGACGTTTTCTTCGTGCTAAACGGTACCATAAAGTGGTCCGTCCGAACGAAATATCGGCATTTTGACAACACTTCTTTCGGATTTTCACCGCAAATGACGCGAAACTCAAAAGGTAACTTTTTACTTTCGGAAATATAAATTATCATAGTTAAAAGTGTTTTTATGGTCGCATCGGATGACTTTTCGCAAATTATAACATACGTTGCGTACCTACATAACTAACACAGACAACAATATTATACTTATTCAATATTCATCTTGATTCTAGGAGCATCTTCTAGCGCATCATTTGTATAAAAAAAAAGTTATTTATTGTCTAGGTCGTTATTATCGCACACACACAGACACTCACGCCGTTTATCCCCGAAGGGGTAGGCAGACGCGCAACCAGTGCACCCACTTTTCGCCGTTATTCCGTCCCATAGGAGGATGTCCCATGTGATAGGAGGCGAGCCTATCGCCATATCGGGCACAAATTCCAGACTCCGGGCTGACACTGAATAGAAAAACTCAGGGGATCGAACCCAAGACCTCAGCATTTTAATCGTAGCGTAATACAACTACGCCACCGAGGCAGTCAATCATCGCAGCACAGTATTATCGCATTTCTTTATAATAATATCACGTAAGGGTAAAACACTACAAACACTACAAACGCTAACAATTTCTCAAGATATCAGTAGAAAATGCTGTGGTGGTCTCTCCGTAAAGCCGGACTGGATACATAAACGCCCGCGTATTTTATTACATACGCTTTGAATAGGCTGTGACGACAGGGTATTACTGTCTGACCAAAAATAAACGAGACGTGACCCGTTGTTGTTGCATTTCGTACTCATGATGAGTGAGATTTTATGAGAAGCCAACATTGAACTCAATACCAGCAGAAAACCCAATATCACTTTGCCCGACCTGCAATTCCTGCCGCGACCTCAGAATGGTATTCGCACCGCGCATGCAATACTACTACACCACTGAGGAAGTCACTAAAGACTGAAGTAAAACTTATATTAAATAAAGGAGATATCGAAATACATTTGTTATTATCATATTTAATGAACACACGATGAGTTACAAGAGGAGCAGCAATTTATAGCCGATATCTTCCTACAAGTACAATTAGCTATTCTTGCAATGCCCTTAATTTTATTTTTTGACTTGCTAAATCATGGTACAACTTCTCTTATACGTGCTAATTTTTAATCACGCTGAGCTTCTGCGGCCACTCTTTTCCTCTAAGGAACTATATATATATACGCTATCGGACGTCTTGTTCACGCTAAACATGCAAGTCCTTTCGTAATAGTAGACCACGTCGACCACGCGCTGCTCTTGAAGAGCTGTATTTGAAATTACCATATTATTCAACATTAGTATAATTTCTACTCGGTGAACAATAAAATATGTTGATATTACTAACAATGACAATTAACAAGATAGATCGCTAGTAATTATTATAAATAAATAAAATAAAATAAAAATATCTTTATTTACTTTTACATAGTTTTCATTATTAACTAGGTGTGGTAGCCTCCTTTTAGGCATGAGAATGCCTGTGTTAGGAGACTACGCTCTTCCATAGCTTAATTACAAATTAAACAAAACAAAACTATGATGACTGATTGCGCAGTTCATGTGTGTACGTGTGCGTGGGTGAGCGTGTTTGTGTGTGTGCGCGATTGTGTGTGTGTGCGTGTGTGTGTGTGTGTGTGTGTGTGTGTGTGTGTGTGTGTGTGTGTGTGTGGTTTTATATATCAATATATATGTATATATTCTGAAAATTATTATAGGATGGACTCTGTTTCGTTGTAACTAAACTTTTTTAGCCATGTAGTTAAATCATATTTACACTCACGGTAAGTTTTAGTAAATAAGTTGATATCTTTGTTTATCTTATTGTAAAGATATGCAGAACGTTTTTTAAATTGGATGTTAGCGAAAGCGGTTTTCGTTTTAGGGATAGGTACAACGTCGTGTTTCCTTCTTTTCGAACTAACTACGGGACTGAAGGAAAGTGTTTTATGGAGTTTTAGTATAGTTTGTAGTATATACAACTTTCGGACAGACATTAAGGTCACTAATATGGTAAATGTTTTCCGTAGGATAAAAACTCTTCTTAAAGTACATGATTTTTAGCAAAGCTCTTTGAGCCCTCTCAACCTCTAGAAAACGCGTTTTTAAGGCTCCTCCCCATACCGGTAAACAATAAATTATAATGGATTGTACTAACGCGATATATATTCTATTTAGTAGTGTATTTGGACTGGATTTATTCTGTGGCACGACATGTCTTAGTGTGGAAAACATCCAATTAAATTTTCTTATCCTCAATGAGATCATCTCAACTTGAGGGTACCAAGATAACCTCTGGTCAATTAAAACACCTAGATATTTTGTTTGATTTACCCTACTTAATAGGGGACAGGTGCATTGATTGTTAGTTACGCTATTACAAGAATGTATTTTAATATTATAGTCTGGGTCTGGCTGTGTGCGGTTGTTAATGCTGAAACAAATGTAGTTTGTTTTGGTTATGTTCAAAGTGAGGAGATTGTTTATAAGCCACTTGGCGACCTGAGTCATACCTTTTTCGGCATTAATTTTAATATCTTTCCAAGATGCACCAGAGAATACAATAGCAGTGTCATCGGCATACGAAAATATTTTTGCATGTGGAAAAACCATGTTGCAGAGATCGTTTATATAAATTAAAAATAAAGTAGGCCCCAAGATGCTACCTTGCGGTACCCCAAAAGAGATCCCTACTTCGTCACTAGTATACTGGTTCAATTTGACTTTTTGAGTTCTATTAGATAGTATTATTATTGTATTCAATAAGAAATGCCTATAAGTATTAAATTAATAAATATACAATATTATATACGATATTATAATAAGACAAATAAATATATAGAATAAAGATTGACAAATCATAGAACTTGCCAACAAAATTTTATTCAACTTAGCAATGAAACGATTTTGTTGAAAATTAATATGTAATTAAGCTGCAGCCACACCGACGTGCTAGCCACGCGGGACGCGGGTTACGGAGCGGGTTAGTCTACAACGCGACATTAGTCGTACAGAGCAGCACGACTACAGTGCGTCGCAAGACCCTCATTTATAGGCGTGATTTCAATGAAAAATATCATTTGGTTTAATCTATATTTTACAAAGTATAGATGCATGCATGCTGCTTCAGTGGACGCGGTTACCGTGCATTGGTCCCGTAAGAGTGCAAGGCGACATAATCTCTGGCTTCGCGTCCCGGGTCCTGCATTGCCGATGCGACTGTCTAACCGCAGCCTTAATATTTGTCTAAAATTGACGTTACATTGCGACATTGTCTTATGACAATGTCAAGTATTTATATACTTGACATTTTTATTCGACTGATTGTCATAGTATACGTTTCACTATAGTCTTAAACTACAAAAAAGTCATTTATAACATGTTGGTTTATACCACTTCATTTATTAATCCAGCGGTATTGTAAGAAAACACACTTATCATCTTTGGTTCATTCACGAAACAAACTCTATGGTACCCGAACGAAAGAAATAATTCCGAAGTAACTTCATGGTAGCTATTCATTTCGTATTTCGGACGCGTGTCGGTCGGCCCGTAATTTCGGATGGAAGTTTTCATACATTCAACACTTAAAATTGTTGGGACTACGTATATGAGATAACCGAAATCTTTTTAGTGCGTATTGACTGGGTGCCTGCGAATTTTTGATTAAAATAAAATATCTTCGGACAAGAGCAAACCGCTTGCCAGATGGTATGCGATACGTTTACCCAGAAACCCATCCATTATCATTTTACAAACACACACATACTAACGTTAAGTTGGTCTATGTATCTTTATTTTACTTATAAAATAAGGAAAAGAAAAGGGAAACAAGAAAAACATGAAACCTACATTTATTTTAAGTGTTTTGAGGTAAATAATAATATGTCGCTTCCTCGCTGGCGCGGCGCGGCCGTGAGGCAAGTCCCTTATATCGATAGTCATGCCGCACACGCCATACAACAACGCTACGGAGGCAGGCATCATTTTATTGCATAAATAAACTCGATACTTTTGGTGCTTCTATAGATTTATTTTTGTTGGAAATCTAGTGGTAAGTCTCTATATGTTCTTACATGTCCATCTGGGTTATTTCTACCGCCAAGCAGCAGTGTGCATGCACTATTGTGTTTCGGTTTGAAAGATATTGTAGCCAGTGTAACTAATGGACATAATAAGACTTAACATCTTATGCCTCAGGATGACGAGCGCAGTGGAATGCCACACAGTACTCTGTAACTCAAGGTGCTGGATGGTGCTGCTACTGTTTATGGGTGGTAGTAGCACTTAAGTACCATCAGGCTAACGGCAGGCTGTCTCGTCATTTAATGCCATAAAAAATCTAGACTAGAAGAACATTGTGGAGTAAAAGATGTTGAAATATATTTTTTATTGTAATATTAAGTTATAAGAGCTACGTCAATAAGTGTGTAAAACATATTATGTATAAAAATTGAAACTATTCTCTTGGTCTTTGTCGTATTATATTTCTGCAACCACCTTTTCTCTCTTTATGAGGAACAAACGTTGATCTACGTCTTGCTTACGCCAAACATGCAAGTCCCTCCATCATAGTTATTTCTGTGGATATGCTGCCACTAATTAGCTGTAAATATAATAATCAAGCTTTAGGAAAAAATCTACATAGTTAACAATATAATAAGTTGATATTAGTAACAATGAGGATTGAGAGTGATTCTATAAATATAATTAATCGCTAATACTATATGCTCAAAAATACCTAACATTATAGTAATAGGCTCGCCCCCTATCACACCATGGGACGGAATACGCACGGCGAAAAGTGGGTGCACTAGTTGCGCCTTTACCTACCCCTTCGGGGATAAAAGGCGTTAGTATGAATACGTACGTATCAAATTACCAAATAATACACTTCATAAACGATAAGTTCTTCATTGAGTCTACAAAATAATACTTATACTATACTTAAAAGTAATTAAAGAATATTCAATAAAAATTACTTAACATGAGAAGCAACCATGTTCTTTTTCCTACCAAAATATCTCTGCGTGGATATAGAATGATCCAAAGTTATTATAATTAAACAATTTGTAGATAAACGTATATTAACATCGATTGTATTTTGAAAAAAAATGACATAACGTTGTGACAATGACATAAATATTTGACATTATAATTTGACTTATTTTAGTAGTACACGCAAGAAGTTTATAATATAACTACTGGAGAGCGCGGTACACACATTTTTGTGAAGACAAAAAAATTACCTTTTGAGCTGTCTTCTATCTCACTCACTCTTTAACCTACTTTGCCAAAGCTTACGGATTGTTTCCCCACCCATAAAAAAATATCAATACCGTTATTGTCGTCTCAAACATATATATATAAATATTTCCAACATATCTTATATAATGATATAAGTACTATTTTCATTTCAGAATTATTCTTGTTGAATAAGATATCCTTAAGGTTTTTTATCTTTATTAACATTTTAGTTAAACAAAATTTCCTCATTTAATTGGTAATTGCGAATACATATTTCGGCAACACTGTTATAAAACGTTAAGTTCGATGTCAATATAGTTGTCAAATAAATGTTCACTTCGAAATTTTCTCTGTAATTATCTATAATAATAAGTGTGTTTTAGTGATATTTTAATGTGAATTGTGTAGTTCATGGTTGCAGAAATATTTGGCATCCATCATTTAATGTGAAATTCTACAGGTAAGTTCATTGTAATCAATATTGTGTAAATATTATAATTTTATCAATATTTATACGAAATGTAATAAAATACGTGAATATTTTATAAATGAACTGTAGAAAAATATCGCTTAATGTGATTTGCTTTATATATGACTACTTTTTCCATATTAACGTAATGTTAAATGTGATTTTTTGTATTGTAAATAGTGTATATAAACAAGAGGCTAGGGTGACCATGGTGTAAGCTTTGGTGGACCGGTTTGACACTGGTGCTAGAGTATTTGTAATACTAGCCGCCGTACTAATGAATATTATAAAGCTTATTAATCTTTAAATAATCATCGTAAATAAAAACTGAGGATCAACAGTTACAATCGAGTTCTCAGTGTATCCAGCATTGATTTATTGAAACTTTTATTTAAAATAAAATCGAGTTTGTATTTCTCTTTACAGATTTCTTGAAGATCTAGATAAGCAAAAACGTGGTTAAATATAAATACCATTAAAAGTCAATTTGATGTCTGCAAGAATTACTAGTCAACATTTTAAGACAGAAGATTATGATTCTGAATGTGATAATGTGTCTTCTACTTCTCGGAATATGGCAGTAGATGTCAAAAATAATTATTTATTACCAGAAACTCATGCTGTAAGTATATTATTTTTTTATCATTTCACTGGTATAATTATGATCCACTTAGACTTTATTATTTACTAGCTTTTGCCCGCGGCTCCGCCCGCGTGAATGTGTTTTTCCGGGATAAAAGTCACTGATTATATTTTACTGGGATGAAAAGTAGCCTATGTGCTAATCCAGGACATGATCTACCCGTGTGCCATATTTCATCGAAATCCGTTCAGTAGTTTTTGCATGAAAAAAACATCCATACATCCAGACATTCTTACAAACTTTCGCCTTTATAATATAATAAGATTAGTAGGATAGGGCATTAAGCTTGCGACCCACCAAATTTTATAACGGCGGTACATTGGGTGATATCTGAGTGTAATAAATGGCACCTCTGCCTACGTCTAAAATGTATAGGTACTTAAATATATTATTATTGATTGATATTTACTTTTTACGTTACATGTCAGCGAAATGAATATGAACCACCATTGAAACGTCAAGACTTGAAAGATTTCAATATATCAGTTAATGTGAAGACATCCAGTGAAATAAGTTTAAAGAAATAAAAGAAAGTATTGCAGCAGAAGATGAAGAGATAAAAGAAGAAAATTAATTACAAGTTATTTCTTATTAAAGTTGTTCATGATTATACAGTCTGAAATTGAAAATATTTTGCAGTGAAATTTTGCTAATATTTGAGATTTTTTTAAAAAGTATATTCCAAGTAGCAAGCAAAGAAAAATTACATATAGTGATAACATAAAGACTTTTGCTTTAACATTACACTTTTAGTCGCCGAAAACATTTTTGTTTTATAAATTCAAAGATATATTTGCCGAAAGAAAGCACATTATGGTGATCTTTAGCAAACTTTAATTGTTTTGTTGGCTTCTTACAGAAGTTTTAGAATATTAAAAATAAATTTAAGGACGAAACCTCACCCGCAGAATGTAGCGTTAATTTTTTGATTCCATGGCTCTCAAACAAGAATTTATTTAGTATTGTAATTTGTAAAACATCCACGTGTTTATTACTTTTGCTATAAATATCTACACAACTTTGTTTACAATCAACTTACCTATGGAATTTCACACTAGATGTTGGATTGCAAATAATTCTGCAACCATGAATTACACAACTCATAGTAGAATATCTGTAAAACACAATATGTATTATTATGGATAATTACAGAAAAAAAGTTCGCAGAATACTCGCAAAAATTGTAAAATCACACAAAATAGATATTCGTAATATTTCAAAATTACTTACTTAAAATTAGGTTATTAATTTCCTAAATGTGTATTATTTTTTCATGTATGATTGTTTACTTTTATGAGTATGTTTTTTTATTTTTTTTTTATTATATTTAAATGTAACAATAACTGTAGTTTTCATTTTTAAATATCCCAATGTTTTTCTGTCTAACCTTACAGTCTCCATATTTGGTTATAAAGGCCGGCAAACAACGTGAACATATCCAGTCGCGGGGGAAAGTAAAACATATACAATGTGAGGCTGTGTGCCGAGCAAAAAAAAAAGCACGCGGGGCCCCGTGCGAAGCAAATAATTTTTTTCAACAGCTTTGTAAGTAAGGTGCCAAAAAACGGGCCCCCAAGGAGCTGCAAGATGCCCCTGTAACTGCGAGGCCCCAGGCGGTTGCCTGGTTCGCCCCCCTCCTCCAAGGCCGCCACTGAATTCACCACCGCGTGGTGAGGTATTTTTTTTATGTAAGTGGAACTAGTAGTTCCGAACTACACATACCAAAAAAGTATGTAAATATGCCAATTTTGTTTGGAATAAACTTTCTAACTCAAATTATATTTTTTAAATATCAACTATTACTAGCCGCTGTAGTTGGTTTTCATAATTAATTTAAACCGCATTACTTTATAGAGATAAAAATAAATATTATGGTGCGATATCATATTATTACACACTCACACACTCACGCCTCTCATCCCCCGGGTAGACAGAGGCGCAATTAGTGCACCCACTTTTTGCCGTTATTCCGTTCCATGCTGTGATAGGGGGCGAGCCTATCGCCTTATCGTATACAAATTCCAGACTCCGAGCTGATACTGAGTGGAAAATAATCACTTTGCCCGACCCGACTAACCCGGGGATCGAACCCGAGATCTCAGCATTGCAGTCGTACCATAATACAACTACGCCACCGAGGCAGCCATATTATATCATATCATATTATTATGGACAGTTAATTATGTTACGTCCTGGTTTTGAAAATAAACCTTTGTCACTCTAAAGAGAGAGACAGCAGACAGTTGTGACGTCACATTTTATTCTTCAGTTTGTTGAACGGAATGAAAAATCCATATATATATAAGATTCTTGAGTACACGTTTTACTATAGGCTTAAGGAACAAAGAATGAACTTAACAATGAGTTGGTTTATATATCTGCATTTATCACAGCGCAGTATGCGAAAACGCACTTGTCATCTTTGGTTCGTTCACGAAACAAACGCTATGAACCCGAACGAAAGAAAAGCATCTGACGTAACCAACTTGTAACGTATGAATTTCGTTCGGGTCCGCAATTTCGGATGGACGTTTCATGGTAGACTAGCAGTTTTCGAAGCGTTTAAAACGTTCAGTGACTATCTAGATTCTAGGTATATAATTAATCAAAGACTGAAACGTTTTTACAAACTCTCGCATTTATAAAATCAGTAAGAAGTAAGATTTTGTATATTAATTTTGTATTTTAGGTGTGTTTGCGTGTTGCAATGGCGACACATGGGCATCCGAATTGGGCACAGTTTTTACCAACACCGATCCATTTTTAATATCGTCTTGGAAAAAAGTGCCAAAAGGGACCAATGGAGGAGTCAGTGTTATGGGAACGGTATTCAGCTGTGTAGGCGGACTTGTTATTGGCGTGGCACAATATGTATCAATTTGGTTCTTCTCGGACACAGTACTTTGGGACTATGCGCCTCCTCAATGGCCAATTATATTTTTTGGCGCTCTATCTGGTCTGCTGGGCAGTCTTATCGACTCGTTTTTGGGAGCAACGTTGCAATATTCGGGTAAGTTATTAATGTATTATTGTTAGACGTGTATGTTATCTTTTATCGTTTAGATTTAGAAAGTAGAAGGTACTTAGAAAATATAAAATATAATACGTCATAAATTATTAATTTTGAATTTGAGTTACACAAGTTAGTTTTATATTTATGAATGAAAAATATAGTACAGTTATAGTTAGTACAATTAAAAGTATAGTATTGTTTTATTTTCTTTGCAGGTTTAAATCAAGAGGGTAAAATCGTCAATCATTCTAGTCAATCAGTGAAGCATATATCTGGACGGAACATATTGGACAATCACAGTGTGAATCTCATATCAACAGTTATTATGGGCCTCCTGATGCCTACTATATGCAAAACAATGTGGAATCTGTTTTAATTTACGCGGTTGTGTAATTAAATCACTCAATAATGTTGCTCTAGGCAAAGATCTGGGATTATTATTGAGCTTAATGAAATAACAGTCATTTCCAGACAATGATATTCGAAAAATGTAGATTTAGCACACACAATCTGAAGACTCGAAAATATCCTAGTTGAGACGTTTGCCTTCACGTCGCATAAACGACAAAAAGGCACAGTCAGCCATATAGCTGAACGAATTCGAAATTTCAAATCACCCATATACGTTAAGTTTAATTGAAACATATTTTTCTTTGTGGAAAATAAAAAGGAAATCACTTTAATTTTATTTTTGTTTAAGAGAAAACCCAAATTGGGAAGAACACAAAGTGTAGAGGCGATTTGAAGTTTTGAATTTGTTCAGCTGGGTAGCTATTATCGTACCCTTCAAATTAGTATTTGAAGGTTATGGCACATCTATATTTTTTGGATATCATTGTATTTCAGCAGATAATATCGATTATTCTGATTAAAATATTTAAAATAGAATACGAGGTGATGTTATGTAAAAATCGTAATTATAAAATGGCCAAATAACTTATACTGGATAGGTATATATTAATTTATTTTTTTGGGAATCGTTTGTTACTTATATGTTCGAAGTGTCTATTTTTAACACATTGAGATGTTGGTTTTACTGCCGCGGTAGCGTAGTCGTATTGCGTACGCGTTACGAGTAACAATTTGCACGCTGAGGTCTTTGGTTCGAATCCCGGGTCGGGCCAAAAACATTGGGACTGGGTTTTTCCATCTTAAAAAACTCAGTCGCAGCTCGGAGTCAGGAAGTTGGCGGTGTGATACCCCCGTGCCTCGGAAAGCACGTAAAGCCGTTGGTCCTGCGCCTGATCTCTCTCCGGTCATGTCGGATTGCCGTCTCACCGGACTATGAGAGTGAAGGAATAGCGAGTGCACCTGTGTATTGCGCACACACTTGTGCACTATAATATCTCCTGCGTACCTGGCTGATCTCCGTTGAGATTGGCCGCTGTGGCTGAAACTGGCTAGGAGGATTAAGCTTTTTGTTGTTGGTTTACAATTTATTTCTTCATCAAATAGTAGGCACATAGACTCTGTCCGTTAATGAATAGCCAAATTGACGACAGCTATTATTATAACCATGTATTTGTATGTACAATAAAAGCTAGTGATTTTCAGAGCTGTCGGCATAGTAGTTCATAGTTTATATTCTGCCGCGCTAATCGCAAAAGTGGTATCTCAAGAACATTAGTTTCGAGAAAAGTGAAGTTTTATAAATATAGTTCTATTTTCACTCTTTGAAATTCGAGGTAAAACTGAAATAGGGCTAGCTAGGATCGATACTTGGCTATATTATTCACAAATATCAAGTTTACGGTATTTTTAGATATACCGCTTTTGCGCTTAGCACGGTAGTATTGAAGTCATTAAATCTTTAATTGTGATTTGAAATGTAATGTTATATTAACAAAATTATAATGCAATATATTAATTTTATAATATTTTAATACGCTTTGTAAATTTCAAGTTGCTGCTAATCAATAGATCTGCGTTGAGCGTGGGTACTGAGAACTGACACATATACTACTAGATACGACGGATCATAGACAATACTGTAAACATACCTTTTTTGCCTTTATAGACTCTACACAAAAGATAAAACATATCGCTCTTGACACTAGGTCAAAAAAGGGATTTCTAATTTTGAAAAAGGGAACCCTGTTCAATTTTAAGGGACAAGGTGAATACAAGCGACTTTTAGCCATGTTGTAATCGAATACGATCCAAAATATTTTTTTACTGCGTTCGTTTACTTTTGTCTACGTTTCAAATGTTTAAATAGATAATTAAGGATATTTTTTTCGTGAACATACTCGCATACTCTATACTCCATCCCACTAATATAATAAATGCGAAAGTTTGTAAGTATGTATGTATGTATGTATGGATGTCTGTTACTCTTTCACGCAAAAACTACTAAACGGATTTCGATAAAATTTGGCATACGGGTAGATTATGTCCTGGATTAACACATATACTTTTTATCTCGGGAAAATATAAAGCGGGACTTTTATCCCGGATAAACTTTTTAACGCGGGCGGAGCTGCGGGCAAAAGTTAGTACTCTATAATATTATCATGTTGCTAAGACAAGACAAAAAAGCGGCGATAGCCTAGTTGCGAGAGGAACGGACTGCAGAGACGAATGTCCGCAGGTTCAGAACCCAAGGGCACGCACCTCTGTCTTTTCTAAAAAGTTATGTGTGTATTCTTTGTGAATTATCGCTCGCTGAACCTGAAGGAAAAAATCGTGAAGAAACCTACATATCTGAGAAGTTCTCTGAATTTCGAAGGTATGTGAAGTCTGCCAACTCGCACTAGGCCAGTGTGGTGGGCTAAGGCCTAAATTCTCTCAATTGTAGACGAGGCCCATGCTCAGCAGTGGGCAGCATGTAATACAGGGCTAGTAGGGTAAGACAAGTTTTCTGAATGATTTACCTTTTTTAAATTTATATACATATCTCAGCCTAAATAATTTTAAAATATCAGTTCTATTTTGTTACTAGTAATAGTTTCTAGTTTCTGCTTCTGTGGTTTCATTGATTGTCCATCATATTATATTGTTGTCATTTTGTTTGAATGGTTGAAGATATTTTACAAGTGTTCGGGATTTTCAAATGCATTTGTTTTGTTATTTAAGAGGTGCTTGGACAATATATGAAGGACGCGACTTGTATGATCTTTTCTTATAGCAAAGTATAAGATCAAATGCTCATGCAGTATGCACACATTTATAATAACTAGGCATCGGATTATATGACTATTAAAATGCCTAAATATGCACTAAGAACGGGCCATAAATGCACAATCTAAATACTATTTATTATTGGATATTTATTTTCACAATTAGCTATTGTAATTCGAATGACCGTATACAGTTAATTTCCTACTTTACTAGATTTTCTAGATCAAATATGTGAAGTTGATCACTTAGTATTAATTTGTAGGCTGTAAATGACCTCTCTACGTCAACTGACTGCACACTTAATTTTGGCGCTATGTGAGTAGAAACTCTTTTTGATAGAGTTTGGCCTGGTACCGTTGATAAAGGTATAAGCTTATTGTTTTCAAGATACGGGTTTTTATATAGAACGGCATTTAATTTAATATGAACTTTTACCATGGTGAACTGAGGAGGGCGTCGCGTTAGTTTAATATATTTTTTACAACATATATGACATAACTCATTTAACAAACGAAATATGCACTATCAATGGAAAATGGTTATAAAATGCAGCAGCGCTATAAAAATAGCGTTTTATGCATTTGCATGTTTGCTTATATAATTCGATGTCTTAATAAAAACTGTTCAAGTATTTGACAGATTAGTGTGCGTTAAATAGACAAGTGTTTAAGATTTGTTTATGTGTTGCGTTCAAATCGAGACTAAACGGGATAAGCATTTTTATGTAGTACTTAGTTACATTGAAAGTGACAGAATTTTTCATACACTGTAATAAGCACATGGCGCGTCTTTCTAGATAGTCTCAGACAAGGCGTTATCGTAATGTCCGTAATTTGAATAGACACTAAAGTTGTAAAAAGAAAAATAAATATATTTTGAATATAATTGAATGGTTTTAATCATAATTATTCATAGCTTGTAGGTATCTTCACTAAAATACTGACGAAATGAAATTTAAATCACCACCCCGGACAACCTATAGATTAAGCAACAAAACCTCAAAGAATTTATACGGACCTAATCAAATAAAAAGTTTAACCCGAAATTAGAAATCTTATTATACGTAATACTATAATTTTAATAAATAATACTAGCTAAGTATCGCCCATGGCTCAATGGCCATTGGCCATCCGTATTCCACATGGAAATTTATTTGGGAATTAAATTAGACACCTAGGTACGTATGTTTTTTTTATAGCATTGAATCACGAGACGAGCATGGCGTTCGCCTGATGGTAAGCGATACGACCACCCATAAACAGTAGAAATACTATCCAGAACCTTGATTTACAAAGTACCTACTGTGTGGCATTCCACTGCGCTCGTCATCCTGAGACATAAGATGTTAAAGTCTTATTATGTCCTGTAGTTACCAGTGCCGGATTAAGCACGCGCGGGGCCCGTAGCAAATTCTTTCAAAGAACCGTTGATCTGCTATGGGTTCTTAAGCATAAAGCGGTAAAGATACAATTCAATACTCAATACGTTTATTTGCTATCGATAGGTTACAATTTTATGGGTAATTAATAGTGTAGTAAATTACTATAGGCGCTGTTAGGCTCTGACAAGTACAAAAAGTCTGAGATGAGATTTCCTGGCAATATAGAATATTTTTATTCACAATACTTTTTCAATACATATTCCAAAGTTTATATTTAATACAAAGTATATTAAATTTTTATGAATAGCTAATGTTATATTTAATCAATGGTGCACTTTAAATAATGTATATTATTCAGACATTTTTGACTCATAGTGTTCCTTAATTAATTTTTTATGCGCTTTAATGTCGAAAATGAACGTTCGCCACTGCAGTTAGTAATCATTCGATTCTCTCTTGAAATAATAATATATTTTTTTTAGTCATATCTTCTATAACTCACTCAATCTATACTAATATTATAAAGATGAAAGATTTGTATTTTTGTATGTTTGACAAGGATAAACTCAAAAAGTACTGGACCGATTTCAAAAATTCTATCACCATTAGAATGCTCCTGTATTCCTGAGTAACATAGGCTACTTTATATACCGGGAAAATTCAAACCGAGACTTTTGTCCCAGATTTTTTATTCTAGCTAGTCGTTACGGCGAAACCTATTAACCGATTTCGATGAAATTTGTAGGGGACATAGTTTAAGACCCTGGGAAAGACTTAGGCTACTTCTTTCCTGTGAAAAAATAAACCGGGAATTTATTCCCGGAAAAATATTTTCTTGCAGGTGGAACCACAAACAAATAATTATGGAGATAGTTTGAGACTCAGAGTAGGACACAAGCTACTGCTTATCCCGGAAAAATATAAACCGGAACTTTTATCCCGGTTTTATTATCACGAGTGGGGCGGCCAAACTACTCAACCGATTTCTAAGCAATTTGGTAGGCAGATAGTTTAAAACCTTAGGGAGAACCAAGGCTAATTCTGATCCCGGGAAAAAATAAACCGGGATTTTATCCCGGAAAATAATCTCGAGGGTGGTACCGCAAACAAATAAGTACTTATGGAAACAGTTTGAGACCGAGGGAAAGACATAGACTACTTTTATTCCGGAAAAACATAAACCGGGAATTTTAACCCGGATTTTTCTCTCGTGAGTGGAGCCGTCACGCCCAAACCACTGAACCGATTTCGATGAAATTTGGAAGGGACATAGTTTAAGACCCTGGAAAGGATCTAGGATATTTCTTATCCCGGGAAAAAAAACCGGGACGTTAATCCCGGAAACTATTTTCTTGCTGAAAGAACCGCAAAGAAATAAGAATGGAGATAGTTTGAGACCCTGGGTAGGACACAGAGTACTGCCCATCCCGGAAAAATGTAAACCGGATATTTTATCGCGATTTTTTTTCTCACGAGTGGGACGGCCAAACCACTCAACCGATTTCAACGAAATTTGGTAGCGAGATGGATCGAAACCCTGGAAAGGACCAAGGCTACTTCTGATTCCGGGAAAAAACAAACCGGGATTTTATCCCGGAAAATATTTCCTTGTGGGTGGAACCACAAAAAACAAGTGTGGAGATAGTTTGAAATCAAGGGAAAGACAGAGGCTACTGTTTATCCTGGAAAAATAGAAACCGGGACTTTTGTCCCAGACTAGACTTCTGCTCGCAGCTCCGCCCGCGTGAAAAAGTTTTCCGGGAGCACTCAGGAGTAAAGTAGCGTCCTAATAGTGAAAGAATTTTCAAAATCGGTTCAGTAATTCCTGAGATTAGCGCGTTCAAACAAACAAACAAACTCTTCAGTTTTATAATATTAGTATAGATTTGTTTACCTCGCGGTTGTAGCCGTCGCTCTCAGCCGATTTCGATGAAGTTTCGTAGGAAGATAATTTAAGACCTTGAGGAGCACCTAGGCTATTGCTTATCCCAGAGAAATATAAACCGGTACTTTTATCCCGGAAAATATATTCTTGCGGAACCGTGAGAGAATAAATATGAAGATAGTTTGAGATCCAAGGAAGGACAGGCTACTTTTATCTTTTTATTTTTAAGGTTATGTCCTTACATCATTACAAATTATAAAACAAAGTCCCCCTATCGCATCTGTTTGTCTGAACGCGATAAACTCAAAAACTACCGAACGGATTTTCATATGTTTTTCACCAATGGACGCAGTGATTCAAGAGGAAGTATTATGTGTATAATTCATAAGTATTTTGTACGACAGAAAATTAAATGTATAAATATTATGCTTTGCTACCTGTGCGAAACCAGGGCGAGCCGCTAGTATACTTATATTCTAGAAAATAGATTTTTTGTATATGGTTACTAAATTATATTAAAAATAATGTAGACTGTTAATCTTATAAATAAATAGAACATTTTAACAATTTAAATCGAGCTATTTCAATTCAACACATCCACACTAAGTGTTGGCTAAGAGTGCTTGCATATACGGCAGACATTTTGTAGAGCTGATTATCAGGCCGACTGAAATTCTACATGTTTATACAAGAAACTTTTTGTAGAACTTGTGTGTTTACCGTATGAAATTATTTGAATTATTTACGCCAAGGAAATAGTGTGGTACCGAGTGTCTGACGTGGATTGTCTTAGTAGTCATCGCGTAGGTAGCTAGTGAAAGGCTGGTAGGTTAGCTAGGCTAGGGCCTGTAGTGTCCTCACCAATGAGGATCGCGACGCGTGCCTTCCATTAATGTTAATAAAAAATATTATTTTTTTATCTCTTTCCTGCCAGCCTGAGCTTGGCTTCATTATATTTAGTTTACATTGATTTTGCTCCCTTTAAAAATGTCTTCTTTAAAAATATAAGTGACTATTTGTAATAATAATTATTAATTGAACTAGCTGTTGTCCGCGGCTCCGCCCGCTTTAAAAAGTTTTTCCGGGATAAAAGTCCCGCTTTATATTTTCCCGGGACAAAAAGTAGCCTATGTGTTAATCCAGGACATGATCTATCCGTGTGCCAAATTTCATCGAAATCCGTTCAGTAGTTTTTGCGTGAAAGAGGAACAAACATCCTTACATCCAAACATCCATACATCCATACATTCTTACAAACTTTCGCCTTTATAATAATAATTATTAATTGAATGTATCTTGACATATCATAAGTGATGAATAAAGTATTTTATTTTTTTATTTTATTTTAGGAAAAGTTGTAACATTTCACGTTTTTGTGGCATCAAAAAAATTCAACATACCACATCTTAATAAGTTTCACTCAAAAAATTACGCTCAAGCAGAGATGAGTGGGTTTAAATACGCGGGGCCCCCTTTCGCGCGAGGCCCGTAGCAATTGCTACTCTTGCTACGTGGTTAATCCGGCACTGGTAGTTACACTGGCTACAATGCCCCTCAAACCGAAACACAACAGTGCATGCACACTACTGCTTGGCGGTAGAAATAAACATTGCGGTGGTACCCACCCACCCGGACTCTTACATAATAATATGAGAGTAGTAGGTAATTTAATACTAATTATTTTAGTATGTTAAAAATGTTTCGGTGGCATACTTAGTTGTATTAGGTACGACTAGGGGCTGCCATCCGTCCGGATTTCCCCGGATTTGTCCTAGTTTGAAGGGCGTCCGGGGGCCGTCCGGCCGGGTTTTTAAAAAGTGTCCGGTTGAAACCCGGACACTTGTTGTCAGGAAAATCATTTTTTTTTTATAGATAAGCGACAAATTGAAATAAACCTTAGTTAATTCATTCATAATAACCCACATTCAAAAAGGCACGGCAAAATATTTTTTCAGAGGTGTCCGGGGAAAAAACCATATTTCGCCCAAATGTCCGGGATTTTCGCATTCGCGTCGGCATTTAAGTGATGGCAGCCCTAGGTACGACTGCAAGGCTGAGGTCTTGGGTTCGATCCCCGGACGGGCAGTGACAATGGATTTCTCTATTCAGTATCAGCCTGGAGTCTGGAATTTGTGCCAGATATGGCTATAGGCTCGCCCCCTATTACATCATGGACTGAAAACGCACGCCGAAAATTGGGTGCATAAATTGCGCCTCTGCCTACCCTTTCGGAGATAAAAGGCGTGAGTGTGTGTCTGTGTATAAAAATGTTATTTGTATTCTGAAATAAGTTATAATGAATATGATAATTAGGGTATGATCATAGGGTTAGATCCTAAGAGTAATTTAATATTTCTCTTGCCTTCTGTAGTCAAGAAATATGCAGTATTTAAAATCTCAACTAATTACGTAGTCAAGTGTAATTTTGTAAATAATAACCTATAAAACTCCTGAAATAACGTGCATAGTACCTAATTTATTTTTTACTAGCTTTTGCCCGCGGCTCCGCCCGCTTGAATAAGTTTTCCCGGGGTAAAAGCCCCGCTGTATATTTTCCCGGGATAAAAACCATACATTTTAGAAAAAAGAGAAGTATTTATTGGAAACTACAAAGCTCGTTAATTGTTACGTACTTACGGCAGAATTGAATGATTTTAATAATAAATTATTTGACAAGTGGGTACATAGTTTGCGATTACCTATATATTTTTAAATTTGATTTGAAAATATCAGTGTTTTTATTAGACAAAACATGTTCCCGTTACAGAAACAAATCTTTATTTCAAGGTAACACATTTTGTGTGATGTAGCAGCACTGCATACCCCTTGCTGCCAATATAACGCCATCGGAACTTAAAGTTGAAACGCAAATGTCATATGGAAAACTTGCATTTTGCGTTTGACGTTTCATGTCTTGTCAATTATAAACATGTTTCAGTAATTGAAATGTAGACATTTTTAGCATGGTCTGTATTTAAATTAAAATTAATTTATTTATTTATTCACAACCGTAGGCTTTAGAATAATAGAACCGATTAGGTACTTACTACTATTTATTTACTGTTTTTTATGTATAATAGTATAGAAATGATATAGTCAATGACCACTGTATCAATATATTTACTATTTACTAATGGGGAGCTTAGAATTTAGATAACATGAAATTGTCAATGTCATTATCTACACAGCCTGGAATGCATGTTGTATGGAAGAATAAAGATCGTATTGGACGTTTATTTTGCCTTTGTTTAGTAAAAACACAATTGATTTGAAGATAAAAAACTGCAGTGACTCATAGTTGTGGTGTGAGTGCAAATCTAATTCGTTTATTATATTGTGTATGGTGGTTTTAACTCAGTTAATTTTATTATGAACATCTAATCTATCACGGAATGGTGTTGTTGTTTTGAATCATCATGACATCACACATAGAGGAGAGTCCTATTATAAATTCGGACATAGAACACGATGTCACGAGCAGCCGTCGCAATCTCGTTGAAGATGAGTTTGGTAAGTGTAATTAATAAATAGAGCAGTGTTTATCGCATTCGCTTTCTCTCGCCAATTTTGAGGTCATGACCTATTAACACTGAACTAATAAATTGACTAGATCTCAGTCGCCTTATCATTTGATTATACTTATGTTTTGATATGGCATATTAATTCACAGTTCTTACATACATACACACACGCCTTTTATCCCTGCAGTGGTAGGCAGAGTCGCAACTAGTGCACGCATTTTTAGCGGTGCGTATTCCGTCCCATGATGTTATAGGGGGCGAGCCTATCGCGATATCGGGCACAAATTCCAGACTCCAGGCTGATGTTTTGTAGAAAAACATAACATCACTTTGCCTGACCCAGGGATCCGGGGATCGAATCCGAGACCTCAGCATTGCAGTCATAATAATCACATGTCTCATATCTGTAAAAATATATACCTTGAAATTTTATTTTTATTAAAATTACTTAATGGTAGGTATTATTTTGCAATGTGTATGGCATACAGTGGAAACAATTCACTGAGTAATGTGTATCATAGACTGAAAGAATGTGTATCAATATGTGGAGATCTAATGACTAATTTAATATGATTTGAATTTTAAATTGCCATTACTCAGATTTTTTTCATTTTAGTGGAGGAGACAACAGGATGGATCAAATGTCGGACTGTACTTGGTATCATGGGCTTCTTGGGTTTTGCAGTGGTTTATGCCATGAGAGTGAACTTGTCTGTGGCCATTTTAGCTATGGTCAACACAACCACACCACAGACAAACACCTCAGTAGATGTATGCCCTGCTCCCATACCCACTAACACATCTACACCAACAGTAAGTTTTAATGAGTACTCATAATAGCTACATTTTTTTTTATTAGCTGGAAGAATATGCAGATGACATTTTTTAAATAATAGATAACATACATTGTTTCAATTCAAACTAAACTTTGATTTTGTTGTTAAATGATGATTTAAATACTTTTTATTCTTTCTATATAGGTTTGTGTATAAATGTTTTTGTATTTTCAGAGGCCTGCTGATTTTAACTGGTCAGAAAAACAACAGGGTATTGTACTGGGATCTTTTTTCTATGGATATGTATTAACACAGGTAATTCCATTACTTATTGATAGAAAATTTAAATTATTAAACTTCACAGTTATTGAATGCCAATTTGTCACTTGCAAATTTTATTTGATTTAAATTTTAAATTATTTGAAATGCTGTTTAAGCGCTACTTAATGTATTATATCCTTGACTTATGATAATACTACCCTTTGCTCACAGCTCTGCCAAGGTGAATAAGTTTTTCTGGGGTAAAGGTCATGTGTTATATTGTCCCGGAATAAAAAGTAGCCAATGTCATTGCCGGTACTCAAACTATCTCCATACCAAATTCAATCGAATTTTGTTAAGTAGTTTCGGAGATGTGGACTAACAATCATAAAACAAACGGACAGAAAAGAATTCTAAAAATCAGAGATTTGTGTCTATTACTCTTATTTAGTTGTGTCCTTAGTATTTCATAATTTTTCTTTAAACGTACAGACACACTGGGGTCTACTGCTTTATGATATGCATAGCTGTTTGCAGAATATGCAATTTATTTAATATGAAAGTTGCAAGTACCCCCCCCCCCCCCTTCACACGCATTCCCGCACAACACACCTGTAGCAAACTATCATACTGAGATAAGTCTCGTGTTTTAATTATCAGCAACTAACTCTCACATAAAAAAGATCCATGAAAATGAATTAAGCAAAAATGTGAGTAGACACAAACATGTGTCTTTGTGATTGCAACTGATTTAGAAATCCATGGATCACAGAAGCTGACAAAATACATTGAAAGATTACTTGTATAATTATTTGTTGTTGTTCTATTGTTAATAAACAAATGCATAAATATATTCATCAATTGTTCCAGGTTCCTGGTGGTAGAATAGCAGAATTATGTGGTGGAAAATTAGTTTATGGTCTGGGCATATTCTTCACTGCAGTTTTCACAATACTTAGCCCGATAGCGGCTTATACGGATTTTTCTTTCTTTATTGCGGTCCGAGCGCTTGCTGGGCTATCGGAAGGTGTTACGTATCCCGCCATGCATGCCATGTTAGCAAAATGGATTCCACCATTAGAAAGATCAAAGTTCGCTGCTTATGTTTATGCCGGTATGGTTTGACTTCATTAATTATTAATAAACTTTTTGGTATACTTATTTAAATTAGACTTAATTCTTAGTGATGTCTCGAAAATACTTGTGTTAACCAACAAAAATATAATGACAAGTATTATTTTGATTCGTCTTCTTACTGAATAGTAATTTTAATTACCAAACATATCCTAGGTACACAAAAGATAAAGTATTTTTTTTTTCAGGGTCAAATATTGGTACAGTAATCACTCTACCCATATCAGGGTGGTTATGCACTCTGGACTTCGCTGGAGGGTGGCCATTATGCTTCTACATATTTGGAGGACTCGGCATTGTTTGGTTTATCGGGTGGCTTTTCTTTGTTTATGACTCGCCGCAGAAACATCCAAGGATATGTCCCAAAGAAATAGAATATATTACAAGAAGTATTGGCCCTACTCAGGTAAGTCTATGTTTTGTAATATTTTTAAATATTTTAATGTGTAATATGTACTTGGAATGTTAATAGTGTGTTATATAATCTGGTTAATTACTTGCATAATAAACATAATCAGTGGCATATGATATAATAAATGTCATAGTATTTTTGTTTCTTTTTCTTAAAGTAATAGGTGTTCAGTCAAATTACTTAATGAAGTTTTTTTTTTTAATATGGCCATCTTCGGCTCATTAGGGACGGCTGCGGGCTTCCTCCGACTCACGTCTAAGTTGTCCGCAACCGCCCCTGCGCGTACCGCTTTTTTGCGATCCTTTTCCTGTTGCGGGGGCTCAGAAGCCCCCGAAACACCATACCGTGTCCACCTTTTGGTGTCCGAGGCAGCGTGAGACACGCTGCCTCGGACATGTCCATCACGGGGGTAAATTACTTATTGAAGTACCTTTAATTTGCCTTTCGTTTGCTTTTTATGGGTATATAGACAATAAAATCAATGTTTACATGAATAAGAAATCTTGGATAAATTATTCATTTGGACCCTTAGCAGTTCTCTTAATACTGTGATTCTTGATTACAAAGTACAGAGTGTGTACAGATTAGTTGAATAATTGCGAACTCAATGCAAGTTTATCAGCAATGTGGGACGTGCGGCGTGACTCACTGACCTCACACTTCACAGATGTTTCCTTGATGTTACTATGCCGTGGGGATTTTGTGTCCTGTCGAATTTTAAGTTTGCCTAGTACATGTCCTAAATAGGGTAGTTTCCTATGTTGGAGTTTGTAAATTATTTTATATGTAACAAAAAATAGCACAAAAAAAAATCTCCTGTGAAATCAGCATCAAAATTGGTTGAAAAATAAAGCAGTTATTCATATTTGAAATATTGTGAGCAAAAGTGGTGACGTGGATGGGATATCGCGCTATCTCTTTCGCACGCACGCAACGTTATGGCCGGTGACTCTCGGTGACGTCACGGTGTAATATTACTGTTATTTGACAACTACCCCTTCCAGCACATTTAAAAAATTTATAAGTTACTAATTACTGCACCAATTTAGAAAAAAAATTTTTTCGTTATATTTTGGATGGCATACATTTTTTTAAATGTATTAAAAAAAAGTGGTCAACAACAACACAACAATAATGTTGTAAGAGAAATATCCTAAAAAAAATGGGTATAGTCATGTGTGTTGAGTCAAAAACCAATAATTATCATCAATAAATAATTACGCATGGCTTTAATAAATCAACAATAAAACGGTCCATAAAATGAGGTCACATGCCCCTTTGAACAAACAATACATAATACTATGTGTTAGGCTCTATTACCAACAAAGAAATGGGCGACTGATTGTTTTTGAAGCCATATATCCGTATTTGCTGTGGTTATATGGGTATTAAACCCCCAAATATCAACAAAAAATTGGCACGTGAGGCATCGACCCGAAGTAACGATTACTAATACCTATTACATACTGGCATTATGTTCTGCACGTGAAGCATAGCTATAAAAATTGTATCGGTGTCATTGAATGATATCCGATACTCAATATAAATATGTAATATACCTACTTCGTCATGGTAGAGCAGAATTACATACACGCATGTTACTCGCATTAGGCATGAGTAGGGCTAATACTACTAACAGACGATTAGATTTGGTGTCATGCGACCAATTCGTCACGCGGTACAGTCTTCACGCCACGCGATCGAACCGTACCATGCGATGTCCAGTTGTATCCAACCAAGTTTGATGGACAAGCCATCGAACCAGCCGTACCAACAATAATAATAATAATGTCCATCGAACCGTGCCCCACACGATGCGATATGGTTCGATGGCATACCATTTTAATGGTTCGGCTGTACCAAATCGCATCGTATGTGCCCACTTTAACATCCGTCCCGAACTGCCCGGACGGAGAACTAGACGATGAGAACTATTTACGGAGGTAAATATTACCCTGGATAACTGTTTACTCTATTTTTTTTTATTAAAAACCTTGTAAGCGTAAATATACATCAATGTTCGTGTTTATATTTACAACTATGTCTGAAACATGCAATTTATGCTTACGCTGCATAAATTTCTTATACTAGTCGTAATGTAGAATTCAGCTCTCTCTACGTTGAAAGAAAATATGCACATCTTATTTTCATTTTCATTACGTGTTCAAGAAACTGTAACACTTTCTAACTTATTTAAATGAACTCCAACCTACATATCTAACGAATCAGTAACACATAGCAAAGTTGCTCGGGCATGATATGTATTTCACTTATATAAATTTATTAACGTCTTTTAAATCCAAAAGCAATAACAATATTTTCATATTGGCGATCTTAGAAGTAAGAAATAGAGATATAACTTGAAGTTCGAAATAGAGTTCGTGAGAAATAGAAATAACGTGAATATAACATTATTATGAATAGCATTTTGTGTTTTTTTTACGAAGAAAGTAATCTACCGCTACCGCCTAGCCGGGAGATGACTGGACGGTTATGTTGCGTTCGCCAGCGTTGAACCGCGTGAAAAGATGAAAAATGTAGGGCGACCGCCGCGCCGGGCCAAGTACACCCTATACACGACAATACCTTGTTAGGGCGGCTGCGGGCTTCCTCTCACGAAAGATGTCTACCATTCGTTCGCGTAAGCAGCATCAGAAAAACATTGTAATGTATAAATTTTAATGTAACTTTATAGGCATATAGATCTGTGTATAGCTTACATTTTTCATTGAAATTATATTGTGTCTTTTTGAGAAAAACACTGAGATAGACGGAATAAGGATCAACAGTTCACCATTGATAAATGAGTCAAGAAGTTTACGATAGACGTCCCTGTGCTTCTAAACTGACAAGACTATTCCATACTACTGGTGGTAGGACTCTCATATGTAAGAGTCCGTCTGGGTGGGTACCACCGCAATGTTTATTTCTACCGCCAAGCAGAACTGTGCATGCCCTGTTTTGTTTCGGTTTGAAGGGCATTGTAGCCAGTGTAACTATAGGACATAATGAGACTTAACATCTTACGTCTCATGATGACAAGCGCAGTGGAGTGCCATACGGTGCTTTGTAGCTCAAGGTGCTGGATGGTGTTTGTACTTTTTATGGGTGGTCGTATCGCTTCCCATCAGGTGAATGGCATGCTCGTCTCGATTCGATGCCATAAAAAAAAATCCTTTTTCCAGGAAGACAAACCGGCGATGTCAATACCTTGGTGCAAGTTCCTAACCTGTGTGCCTCTGTGGGCCATCCTCATAGCGCAGTGTGGGCAGGCGTGGGTGTTCTACACGCAGTTCACGGAGCTGCCTTCCTACATGAACAATATATTGCATTTCGACATTGTAGACGTGAGTACAAAATACGGCATAGCAAGTTATTACTTCCTATTTAGAACCTTGTGATACATGATGTTTGCGTTTCCGGATCAACCAATGTGCTTAACTATACCATACTTTGTAATATACAAGGAGCTAAGAAAGAAAATCTTATATGTGAACAATCCTCCTAAAGTTGTATTCATATTGTATTAGGTGCAATTAACAGGTATTTATAGAAATTGTATTCAAATTATTCTATAAATTGCACCGTGACTACTATTAGTCAGAAGAAAGATATTTGACCAGATGTATCAGTGAGCTCTTTGATATGTCTTGCGATAATTCGACGTATGCAAAGTAAAAAAGAGTTATCTGCAAAATAGCTCTTTTGTACATAACTCTTTTGGCAGGGCGTTCACCTAGCGGATATTAGAACAACAAACTTCTTTTAAAAATATGTTTTAAACATTATTATCTGTAGATTTTTTTTCTTAGTAAGGAGGCAAGCAAGTATGTGAGTCGTCTGATATTTTTATGATCATCACAAATATCAGATCTGTCACACAATAAGGGTGAAGCCTCCGAAAATATTACTGCCCGTGCGAAATGCTACAACCCTTCTTCACGCTATTATTATGTGAGTCAGTATCGTATCGATCCAGCTGACTCATTCATGCTATTGAAAACATCATACAATGTGTCTCTACTAATAAGCATTTTGTACAACAGCGCTGATAGGCGACCCGGAAAAAGTCGACGAAAACTTAGTATTGGTAAAAAATTCGCCTAAAACGGATAAACGAGCTTTTCGAATTAGCAGACTATGTAAAAATATTTTTTTATTACAGAATGCAAGATTGAGTGCTGTTCCGTACCTAACAGCGTGGATCGGCGGTATATTGTTGTGTATATTTGCGGACTGGCTCCTCGCGAAAGGATGGATTTCGCGACTCAATAGTATGAAATTATGGAACACAGTGTGTAAGTTATCAATCAATAATCTCGCTAATTCATGGGCTTATACGGTTATTGCGAAGATAAGAATTAATACAGGAACTGTATTGAAGATATAAAACAATTTATGTGAAATAGTATTCGTCATACTGTCTATTTTAGGTTATTAAATTCACTGGTGGTAGGTCTCTCATATGTAAGAGTCCGTCTGGGTGTGTGCCACCGCAATGTCTATTTCTACCGCCAAGCAGCAGTGTGCATGCACTGTTGTGTTTCAATTTGGACTGGACATAATGAGACTTAACATCTTATGTCTCAGGATGACGAGCGCAGTGGAATGCCACACAGTACTTTGTAACTCAAGGTGCTGGATGGTGTTGCAACTGTTTATGGGTGGTCGTAACGCTTACCATCAGGCTATCGGCATGCTCGTCTCGTCATTCAGTGCAATAAAAAAAATGACGATAATAATCAGATATGCTGATGATAATGATACGGGTCAGGGTTGTCTCGAGTAAGTTTGGATCACGGGGTTAGACCGTTGGTTAAAATTTTCCGCTAAACCCGACATTTCCTAACATGGGCGACACAATAAAAATTGTTATTTCACAATGGACGCCCGAGGAGAAGGTGGGTCAGAGACCAAATAAATGATCTTCTCCGAAAAGGGCAGGTCAGGAGTACCTTTAACCGACGAAAATGTATGAAAAGAACTATGAATGTGGAAGAGACGAAAGAGGTGTGTCAGGATCGTAGCATGTGGCGCTCAATAGCTTCTGCCTACCCCTATAGGATAAGGGCGTGATATGTATGTTAGAATTAATGATCTTGCCCCGTGAACCGACTGTACCCCAACTTACCGATATACTGTAATCACAAAAAATAATGTTGTAGGAAATAGATTTTGCCCGCAGCTCCGCCTGCGTTAAAAAGTTTTTCCGGTGTAAAAGTTCCGCTTTATACCGGGATAAATAGTAGCCTATGTGTTAATCCAGGGCATGATCTACCCGTGTGCCAAATTTCATCGAAATCCGTTCGGTAGGTTTTGCGTGAAAGAGTAACAAACATCCATTACAAACTTTCGTGTTTATAATATTTATATATTTATTATAAGGTACACAAAACAGGATACAACCAAAATTATACATCAAATTAGCTTATACAATAACTGAATAGGACTAGGTTGTATCCCTAACTATGTATACGCAGCATACCAAACATAAGTACACACAGTATTAAAAAGAAAAAAAATGCGTAGTACATTAGTATGAGCATCTATAAAGTGTTCCATTACAATTCAAGAAAAAAAGTGTAAAAATGAAGGGGCAGCAGACATGATAATATGTTACAGACTTTTTTTGATTTTAAGGCGACACATTGAAGTTAGTAGGTATGTTAGTTACCAAAGACCTTAATACATACATATACATATACACTCACGGAATAACGGCGAAAAGTGGGTGCACTAGTTGCGCCTCTGCCTACCCCTTCGGGGATAACAGGCGTGAGTGTATATACACACACACATACATACACTCACGCCTGTTATCCCCGAAGGGGTAGGCAGAGGCGCAGCTAGTGCACCCACTTTTCGCCGTTTTTCCATCCCATGATGTGATAGGGGGCGAGCCTATCGCCATATCGGGCACAAATTCCAGACTCCGAGCTGATACTGAATAGAAAAACTCAATATCACTTTGCCCGACCCGGGGATCGAACCCGAGACCTCAGCTTTGCAGTCGCACTGTAATACAACTACGCCACCGAGGCAGTCAATGGATGATAAAATATTACAGCCCTACTAATACTATAAACGCGAAATTCTGTAAGTATAGATGGATGGACATTTGTTACCTACTCTTTTACGCAAAAACCACTGAACGTAATTTGGTGAAATTCGGCACACAGGTAGATCAAATTCTGGATTAACACATAGGTCACTTTTTAGTCTGGAAGAAATATTGGTAGGATTGTGCAAGTATGGTATTGTTGTAGCGGCGTTCGTGCCTGCATTCGGCCTGCTCGGGATCGCGTGGGCGGGCTGCGACAGTATCTACGTCATGCTGCTGCTCAGCATCACCTCGGTCTTCGGAGGAGCTGCTTATGCTGGTCAGTGGTTTGTTCATTTACTGAAAAATCGGAAATTATGTTTCAATATACATAACTAACGCTATAAATTTGGACAAAGATAAACATTCAATATTATTATATATGGGCGCTTTACTACGATTCTAATAATATATTATATGTGTTTGTTCACAATCGCATCTTTAGGACGAAAACGACACAATTAAAAAAATTGAAAATTGAGTTGTCATTTTTAAATGACTAAAAACTAGTCCCTTATTAACAAAATATAATAAAAAAAGGACCGATATAACAGTTTTGTCCTTTTCCTGCTTGAATATGGCTGTATTTGAACTATTGTTTTATTGAGTACTTTGTTTTAAGTAATTTTATGAAGATAGCCCAACTTTCTATCTTTTTGAATTGTGTCGTTTTCATCCTAAAGGTGCGACATGTACAATTACATACATTGAACATAATTTGAGCTCAAGCTTCAAACTCATAGAGATATCATTCAAAGCAATTAGTAGAAGAATATTTCGATTATTTGACCTGTCTAAAACTCTTGATTCTTCGACTTTGAACATCCAATACCGAGTGTGTGTATTCGTAGGTAACCAGATGAACCACATGGACCTGTCGCCGCAGTTCGCAGGCACCATGTACGGCATCACCAACGCCGCAAGTAATATCTGCGGATTCCTCGCGCCTTACGCCGTTGGACACATCATCAGTGCTGATCAGGTCTGTAGTCTTTTTTTTTTTTTTTTAATAATATAAAACTTTATTGCAACAAAAATACAGAGATAACAAAAAAAATACAATTACATTAAAAATAATTGGCATATCTAAGTTGAGCTTTACAATGTTGTCAGGGGTCCCCAAACTAGGCTAAGCCTGTATCTTGGGAAACCTTTAGCATCTTTAGGGAAGGATCTTTAGGGAAGGAAGATCAGCCTGTGCTCCAAGTCCAAGTAGATAAGAGTTGTATAGTATACTAGGCGGTAGGTCTCATACTCTCTTTGAGAATACTTTTATTTAGGTACTTTTTAGTTTACTGGTAGGACTCATATGTAAGAGTCTGGGTGGGTACCACCGCAATGTCTTTCTACCGCCAAGCAGCAGTGTGCATGCACTGTTGTGTTTCGATTTGAAGGAAATTATAGCCAGTGTAACTACTGAACATAATGAGACTTAACATCTTTGTCTCAGGATGACGAGCGCAGTGGAATGCCACACAGTACTTTGTAACTCAAGGTGCTGGATGGTGTTGCTAGTGTTTATGGGTGGTCGTATCGCTTACCATCAGGCGAATGGCATGCTCGTCTCGTCATTCCATGCCATAAAAAAAACTGAAAATATATAGGTAAAATTGTGCTTGTTAAATTCTTTCAATTGGATTTTATCGCAATTTAACGGTGATGTGTGTGCATTAGCTTATATAACTAATCTGACTACGTATGCAAAATACTTGAAAAAAAAAATATAAAGATAAATGATGGACAAATGATGACAAAAAAGTAAGCCCGGAGTTTCTTTCTGCCTATCTTCTTCGGGTAGTCATCGCTTAGGTAGCTAGTGAAAGGTTGGTAGGTTAGCTAGGCTAGGGCCTGTAGTGTCCTCACCGGTGAGGATCGCGACGCGTTCCTCCCATTATCATTACTATTATTATTATTTTTGTTAACATAATTATCTCTTGTTTTATATTGCTTTTCTTGCCAGCCCGACCTGGCTTCTTACTTCTTACTTTTTATTTTTCATCATTTATTTTACTCCTAATAAAAATGTCTGTAGTTATATAAGTGACTAATAATAATTATTAAATGTGTCTCGACTTATCATAAGTGCAACTATGTTCGCCTACGTGATGAATAAAGTATTTTATTTTATTTTTTATTTTAAAAGAGTTGTATAGTATACTAGGCGGTAGGTCTCTCATACTCTCTTTGAGACTATTTTTAAGTAAGCACTATCGCATTAGCGCCTGTACAAATTGACATAAGAAACACGACACGAACGTCTGTGTCGTTTTAACGTGACGATTGTGATTGGTCGGTAGACAATCAAACGACACGGACGTTCGTCTCGTGTTTCATGTAACATTTTTGAAGAGGAGGCGGCTTAAATGTGCAATCGTTTTCAGCAAACTCTGGGTCAATGGCGTGAAGTTTTCTATCTAGCGGCGGCGATCGACCTCGGCACGAATCTGTTCTACTTATTCTTCGCTAGTACTGAGGAACAGGTAATTATTTCATATTTTTGCTTTCGTCGAATCGTTTATATGCTTGGTTAAGGTTATTTGTGGTTGTTCTATAAGTATATAAACTGCCTTGGTGGCGTAATTGTATTCGGTACGACTGCAAGCTGAGGTCTCGGGTTCAATCCCCGAGTCGGGCAAAGTCATCATCATCATCATTGCGTATGGCTTATTATCCTGCATGGATCAAATTTCTAGGTCTAGTTGCCTCAACCAGTTAGCTGCGGCAGGCGTGAATTCGTGAAGCTCAGCTATACCACCGGAAAAAGCGAAGCGGACATTCATTCACCACATGGGAAAGGGTCTGGTCAGGTGCTCCGCAGTCGCACAAATAACCTTAACAAAGTTTGCAGTCGGGCAAAGTGATATTGAGCTTTTGTATTTAGTATCAGCTTGGAGTCTGGAATTTGTGCCCGATATGGCGATAGGCTCGCCTCCTATCACATCATGGGACGGAATAACTTTCTGCCTACCCCTTTCGGATAAAAGGCGTGAGTGTGTGTGTCTATAAATATCAGAATTGATGATTTGATGTTGTAAAATAAAATGTTGTATGTCCAGGATTGGTCCCGGCCAGACGACGACGACATGACGGCGTCGGCGCCCGTCGAGAGCATCCTGTTCCCAGAGTCCTAGGACTCGCTGTACCGCGAGACTCGCACCGCAGACTCCTGCCTCTAGCTCTACACTCTGTACCATGCCTAATGAATAGTTGACATAGGGCGGTATTAATAAATTTCAAGTTTGAGCTACGTTGATGTCTCATCCTCTCCCAGTGGCCGTCCTGAGGCGAGGTTCGTAACCCGTTAATGGGTTGCCCTCAGCATGGTCACTTAATTCTAAGGCACTCGCAGCCTTTTGCGTTCACCCTAAAGACCGGTGTGGCCAGAAAAGCCGAGTCGTGTCAGGCAGTAGGGCCATAAAAAAAAAATCTAGTTTGAGCTACATCTCAAGTAGACATAATGTATGAAGAGTTCAATACATTATATCTACTTGAGATGTAACTCAAACTTGAGATTTATTTATTAATACCGCCCTATAAGTTCTTTTTCCCTTGCTCCGTGCCCTTCAGGGGATGAATTAAAAATCTTTTTTAGTATATTGGTGACCGTGTTTGTTTAGGCAACACATGTCTATCAACCAGCCAATGTTATATAAATCTTATCCAAAAATGATAATGTCTTTATTTATTAAAAAAAAGTCAGAAGTTTATTGTTAGTCAAAAGATTTTACTGAGGTTTTATCTGAACTTCGAAAACCGCCATCTGTTGGCAGAATTCGTTTTACTGAACTTCGAAAACCGCCATCTGTTGGAAGAATTTGATATTTATTAGACAATGTGGAGTGATGATTAACGTTATACGTGAGTAAAGTAAGATTCGAATAATCGATAAAAAAATATACTTAATCATGATTCATAAATGAATATAGTGATCAAGAATTGTTAACTATTGGGTAAAATGCGCAAAATACATTATTATGAATGTGGGATTTTGGATATGTATGTTTGTGTCACTGTTTCCAATGGAGATATATTTCAAGGTAAGTATGGCGTACTGAATAAAAACATGATTAAGTTTTTTTGGTGACGTTCTTTGTTCTAGATAAAAAAATATAATCTAGTTTTTCTTGAGAAATTAGTTCATATAGTCCATTTGTATCAGTAGCAAAAAGTAATAATATATCATTTACTGTTATGTATATTTTTGAAAATAAATTTTCATCATAATAGTTTATATTTTTATAATTCATTTTAAGAAAAAATCGTTATAAATAAATTGTCTATATTATTATTAGCTCTTCTATATTCATTGGAGCCGAAAAAATACTTGAATCAAGTTTTTTTTCAGTATGTAAATCTATAGGTCTATCTCATCATGGATTTATCATTTTCATTAGAAATTAAAATAGTCTGTGATATGTACATACGCGCAACGTATCAAAACACATTGCATATACAAAATGCCAGTCGATGTGATCGGCTACGGACACTTTCATACAGCCTGTTAAATTATACAAATTTAATTTAAAATCTTGTATAAATATGAGCTGATTTTTTATCGTAAGAAAAAGTTATTCATCAATTAATAAATTATAACGTGACTAAGGTTATACAAAAGGTTTAAATTAGCAAGTAAACTTGCAGAAGTTATCTTTCGCGAGCTATTTTTACCGAGTAAACAGCGGCAAGCTGACTTCTGCCATTTTTGTTGCTTGCAATACTTGCGGCAAGTCGCATTTGTAAAAAATTTAGGCTTATTAAAATATTGCAGCTAGTGTAAACGCGCCTGCAAGTTCTAGCGCAAATCCTGCCAGAACTTGCTAGTGTTAACACTGCTTTAAAACTGTCATATTTAATTTGTTCATGTTGTATTTTATACTATAAATAACTTTTATCTTATCATTGAATAATTAGTCATATGTGATCAATACAATAAATGTGGTTGGCTAAAATCAATAGAAAAAGTTAAATATTAAGATAACTTAGTGAATTATAAACAAAAATGTTTTTAGACAAATTCTTATCTTGTAAGTTGTAGTCTAAAGCTTCTAGGATGATAATTTTTACAGCTCACGCACATGAAGTTTCGTATTTTTTCCGGTAAAATGTACTTCCAATCTTATCATACTTTATGGATGAGTACCGCCCCCTTAGTGAATTGCTACTTGTAACGAGAAACTGCAGACTATCGAAAATCGATTTAAATTAATATAAATCGATAGACATTTAGGTAAAATTATTTTATTTATTGTAAATACATGTCATTATCTATTATATCAATTATTTACCACATTTATTTGTAAAAAAATAATTATGCCTCTATCGATATCAAGTTATATAAGAACAGTAATCGATAATAGAATAAGTTCATTAACGATACATTGCCCTCATCCTTAGTGTGACCTGTCAAAATTATCATCCTAATTTTTACAAAGTATAGCTATGCGTCCACATTGGAGTATGTTAGCTGGTACAAATACGGATTAAAATGGCGCATTTTTTGTCACAGCCGTTTATACATGAGCGTTGACTAACTGTCGATTTAAAAAATCGAATGCAATCTTCAGCTACGAATCAAATACTAAGATTAAACAAATCAAAGACGTCATCCGTAAGTATTTAAAATAAATTTAATTTTGATTGGTGTACTATCGTTGTCCATCCGACGAAAGCCGTCAAGGTTGCCGTCAACTAGAGCCGAATCGAAGAGCGCCGAATCGATTCACATTTTGATCTGCCGCGCTTTACTAATGGAAGCAGTTTTATAGTAAACTAGCTTTTGCCCGCGGCACCGCCCGCGTGAATAATTTTTCCCGGGATAACAGTCCCACTTTATATTTTCCCTGCATAAAAGGAGCCCATGTGTTAATCCAGCACATGATCTACCCGTGTGCCAAATTTCATCGAAATCCGTTCAGCAGTTTTTGCGTGAAAAAGTAACAAACATACATCCACACCTACAAACTTTCGCGTTTATATTAGTAGGATTAGTAAGATTTAAAGCAGGCGAGTTTATGCGACTCGATTCGATTCGACTCGGCAAGCCTAGTCGACGCTAGCCGTTAGGGCCATTTATTGACATCGGATGTGTGTTAGTGTAGTAACCAGTACGTATGTATATAAGGTTAGCGCGTGGCTTCTTCCACCTTCTAGGTAGCGAATGAAAATAAAATCAGAATTTATTAACAATTTTATACGAATATGAAAATGTTTTAGTGTATCGTAAAATAATGTAGTATAATTTGAAGTCTCGTTTGATAGTGAATTGACAGCATTCCGTACAGTTCAAAGGGATTCCAACCTTATGCAATCCTTACAGTATATTTTACAGACCATCTAAAAATGGTTTTATTGTAATGGCTGATATATTTAGATTTAACAAGATTAAACGAAACAATACATGAAGGCAAGTTCTAATTCAGTGCCAAATTGAACTTGCAATAATCCACCAAATAATTGCCAAAACGATGGTTACAATTCATTCTGAATCAAAAGTATCTGATTCAAAATGAATTATAGATTTTATTTTTTCATTACATTCATCATGACTCCATGTATTATATGATTATGACATTTACTAAGAATTCCTTTAACAAAAGATTTATATTGTAATAGCATTATTTTTCTCGCCTCAATGTTAAGTTTCAAAGTAAAATCAATTCATCGTAGCATCAAGAGCTTTATAAAAGTTTTCTGTTCCATTTATTTCTTTTAGAACAATTTATACAAATATATCACTAAACTGGCATTGCTGCTTCTATTTATAATGTCATGAATAACTTATTATTTAGTTTTAGGTATAATGCCTATTATAATTGAATTATTTGCTGCGCAATTTAAATTTGATTAGTTAAATATATTAGTTAACTCAAACGATACCAATTTCTCTAAAAGCGACGAGATAAAGCCAAAGTATAACCAGTATGATTAGAAATACGATTTTATTGATACAAAAACAAATATACATGCAAATTTTTATCCAGCCTTAAATAAGCCACTTCAATAGACCTCTCTGATACATAATTTTGGAACCTATATTTCCAATAAGTTGTGGCATCGTTAGTTTAATATGTGATACTTTAAACCAATGAAGTAGCTGAATCCGATTGTCGGGTAATCAAAATAAGGGTGAAATTTTCTATTTTATAATATTTAGGTACCAATATATTACAACGGGATTTTTAAGAGGGAAATATTATACAGGTATACACAGGTCTGTGGATTTTTTAAGTATACGTCTTTGTCAACCAAATACATAAGCAATAAGTGATACTATTTATCAAAGACATAATGTATGTTTTAAAGAACTATGTTTCTCAATTTTTCGGCAGAAAAAGGTTCAAAATTTTAAAAGTTCATAATTATGTATTATGTTGCCATTCAGTTAGAAGAATACATGCATGGTCCCTGCGTGTATAACTTATTGGTTATCGTCGCATTTCAAAGCATATTGAACGCTCCATATCTAGTGTAGGTAATGGTGCTCATCAGCTTATATTAAAAACATTTAAAATCATATTGTATTTACCAAATTATATTACCCATCGCTTTTATCTGCCTTTAGATAGGTAAAATGCTTTATTTCTACATACAGCACGATTCTAAATATATTATTGAACGACTGTTATATTAATTCGTGTTAAAGAAACCCGAATAATTACAGAGTGTCCTTGAGAAAGAGCGCCTAAAATAATTTAGCACCTTTAACAAGTCATAGAAAAATTCTTTAGGTTGAGCTGTGCTGCTACCTATTCAGTTAACCCGTCAAGACCCGCTTATATATATAGATGTATGGGGAAACCCTATATATATGGACGCCAGCGTCCGTCGCGGGGCTTGATGAGTCATTTTGTAGTTTGTAAATAAACAAATGAAACACTTTTATTTACACCCCGCGTCCTAATCCAAGTCCAAGCATCTATCATACAATTCTGTCCTTATTCATTCCTTCAATCAGTTTGTTAACAGAATCTCAGCTCAGCTCGATTTATGCGTAAAAAAACAGCAGGAATAAACTTGGCTCAGCTGATCTCAACATTTTACCGAGTGAATTTTTTTATCTTATCGAAGACACTCAAAATATGCGAAGAACCGTGCTTCTTAGTTTTTTGTATATCAGTTACTTAAATTAATTAATAAGCACTCAATCATTCCAGTTCACTCATTTATGTTAAGTATTAGCACAATTTATATTAGTGAGTTCAAATGTAGCAGTATTCATGTGTGCCCTGTTATAAATCATAATTTTATTTTGCATGTTAAATATGTTGTAAGAATATGTAACACCTTAACTGCCAGATTAAGTCTAAGGCTGTTGGCGCATAAGTGAAATTGTATGCGGTTGATAATATATTATGTGTAGCGTTTTCAAAAAAATCAAATTATCGTATTGATTTCCTACTGCTTGTGTTAGCGTGCAAAACGCTGCGAAATCCGTATTGAAATACTTGTACTGTCTCGTTATATTTAAAGTAGTGTTATAAATTTGTTAGCAGTGGTTAAGCAGTCGGTCGCATACTGCTCGCCTGCTACGACAGCAGCCTAAATATTTTTTGAATACGGTACACAATGGCCAGATGTGCTCTAGCAAATTGAGCACTAAATCAGGCTTCTGGCCTGTTATTATAAAAAATTGTACAACACAGGCCGGATGCCAACGTTTAACATGTTACTAGGTATATCGCTTTCTTATTCATACAAATATACATGAATTATAATAACAAATAAACCGATTTGAATTATAAAATGTTATGTGATACTTTTATTTCGAATCTCCTATGATTTTTTTCATTATTTTCCGTAATAATCTATTTGTGGCTATTCTTGTAACTGTGTTATGTAACTCAGTTAATCAACTGTGATTTCAATGTAGTGTTGTACATTTTAAAAGCTTTTAAATTTGTATGTATATAACGTATTTTTGTAGATGGCAAATAAATTTTGAAGTAAATCATTTTATTTTATTACTTTGAGAGTTTTAATACAGATTTTTGCTTGGGCAATTTTGGTGCAGGCGTGGTGCGGCCTGATACCAACTTCTATATGATTGTCACAAGAGTGTCGTGTTATTATTGAAATTTTGGAATCGGTACCAGTACAAGAACTCTGCAACAGATGTCATAAAAATTGACTTTGGCAAAAGGATAAGACAAAGAAATTATGAAAAATAAAAATATATTATCAAAACATTCCTAAAATCAATTCGTTGCCGTGATTTACGGCCGATTTTAAAAACGATCACAATCTTAATCTTTGATCCGACTCCGAGAATAATCAAAAGAAGTCATTTGTAATCACTAAGCATGTCAAAAAAAGCTTTGTATTAGTCCACTTTTACGATGGATCGAGAAAAGCAATTGCGATTTCGGGTTCGTCTAGTAGAAATGGCGGCGGTTAGCAAAACACATATGAGTAGTTAAAAACATTAGAGACATATATTGCAATGCGAAATAAAGTAGGTACCTTAGTACCAAGTATAATAATGTTATTTTTTCATATCGTTTCAAGTCGTTCGAGAGGCGGATCATGGACACCATGAAGAATGTTGTTAAAAATAGATATTAAATCTTCATTTTTCGACCTGCAATGCAACGTATTTTTTGTGGGTCCTAATTGCTTTTCGCTCGACACGACGCGACGCGACCGCGAGAAAATTATAACTTGCGAGCAAAGGAAGGCGAAATTCAGAGGCGATCTTTTACACTATCAGCAACGCGTTCGGAGTCCGTCTGGCTCCATAATTACCTCGTGGAAGGATCGCACGTCAATACTAATATTTGTTTACGCCCCCAAGTGAGGTTTCTGTGCAGGATGGAAGCATTTATCTCATAACGAGATACTCCACGTGGTATGTTGCCACCATAATTATGACGGCCGTCAATTTCCAAGGGTTTGTTGTTAGGCAGGTGCGACATTCCTGATCCATGATTGCACAGAAACCAGATAACTACCTATAGGATGGTTATTAGATTGCAACAATCGGAATAAATTTGATGCAATTTTTGACACCTCGGTAGCGTAGTTGTATTACGGTACGACTACAAAGCTGAGGTCTCGGGTTCGATCCCCGGGTCGGGCAAAATAATATTGAGTTTTTCTATTATCAGCTCGTTTTTTTAACGCGGACCTATCTGCCAGTTGCCTGACGAGAGTCGGCGTTTCTGACCATACCGGACTTGAGGGTGAACGCTTTAGGCGCACGCAACCTTTTAAGTGACCTTGCTGAGGGCAACCCACTAACGGATTACGAACTTCGGCTCAGGACGGCCACTGGGAGAGGATGAGACATCAACGATTAGTGGGGAACATTGGTGTTTAACAGTCCTATCCGTTAATTTCGTCGGCACGGGGGCCGGAACTGTTAGAGTGGTCGGGTGGGCAACAGGGAGCGCGGCGAGATCTTCGACGGCGAGGACGGAATTGCGGTCTTGTGCAGTGTAAGAGTTTCAAGAACTTGTTCTTACGGTGGGTGGCCTGAGTGATATCGTCCTCTGTGTCGGTTAAAACTGAACGCGGCTGTCTCCATTTGGTGTGATCGAATGGAGTGTAGGTATATAGACGCTTTACGGATGAGCGTATTTGGGTGATTTACCGCCCGATCGAAATAGTATCAGCTCGGAGTCTGGAGTTTGTGCCCGATATGGCGATAGGCTCGCCCCCTAACACATCATGGGACGAAATAACGGCGAAAAGTGGGTACACTAGTTGCGCCTCTGCCTACCCCTTCGGGGATAAAAGGCATGAGTATGTGTGTGTAATTTTTACACAACATAATTTTTATTTGCTACACGTAATACAACGACTATTCTTGCATAACTGCAGGACATTCACCCTAAAGTCCGGTGTGGCCAGAAAAGCCGACTCTCGTCAGGCTACTGGCCGTTAGGTCCAGGTTAAAAAAAAGCAGGAAATTTTTAACAATCTAACGTTTTTAACAGTTATCCCAAAAACTTGAAAACAATAGTGAGTTTAGCGCACAGAGGACGTTAATTGCAAGAAAAGAGTTTTAACAATGTCGAGGTTATTGGCAAACGGCAAACCCTTGCAATTAAACGTTAACAAAGTATTGACGAGTTGAGGCTGAGTTTGCGAAACATTTCGGCTAATATTGTCCTTTTGTTGATCATTTAAACCCGTCAATTTTAACTGTGCAAAAGAGCCAAAGGGTCGGGCCCGGCAGATCTGCGATAAAAGTTAAGAAAAACTTTACGAGCCGCCAAAGGCAACGCGAATACAACTAACAATGGTTTTACGACCAATGTGTTTATGGCAGTGGGTTGTTTAACAATATTTTTGTGTCGTAAAACGTAGTTGCGTTTTGGATTCTTTTAGATCGCAGCGAAAAAGGAAATAACGGTTTCTTGGGCTAAATAAATAATGGTGTTTAGTAGCTGGGCTTTGTAGGACCATGTTATGTAAAGAAGATGTCACGCTTATCGGTTAGATGATCGATAAGAGTGTCTATTGTGTAAAATCACGTAGATACCTACTATAGTTTCTGTTGATTTATGGTAATATTTATTTTCTTTATGGATCCTAAACGATTTTAATTTGTATTAACTATTGCATATTATAAGTAGGTAGTAGGTACTATTTTATTGTGAAAACTACGAGAACTGTGGAGTCATAATAAGGTCCTCCATTGAACATAGATTCAGAAGCCATCTTGTTATGATTGACTGGAATTTTATTTTGTAATTGTTAATAGGTACTTACCACTAAAATACTTTTGTTCTATACCTATCTATTTATATCAAATTATAATAATTCGAAGATGTAAAATGTTTTCAGAGGTTCCTTTTGTAAGATCAACATACACATAAATAAAAACGATGACTTACCAATAGGTATCTATAACAAGCAGAAAAGTCCTTATTATTATTTTTGCGTGTTTCTATTTCGTCATACCCCGGGCCTGTGGTAAATAAATGTGGTGATATAGAATTTCTTCTGAAAAGTAATTAAGTCGCTCTCTCAAACAGCCATTTGGTTTCGGTAGCAGTAAAACTTGTGTTGTCAACATTAGAAGGGTTTGTTGTCCAAACCATAGTGGGTTTCTTTGAAATGGGTTAAAATAGAATAACAACCCGTATCGAGCCTTCAAACAAATTTCGGTTATGGTAATTTTAACAAAGCTGTTTCAACAATGGTAACATTAGTTACTTTTGAATTTAGGCGGTTGAATTGGTGGCAAATATTTTACACACTTTTTAATATTATGGTTAATTATTCTATTTAACTATTTCTGAACACTGTCCTATAAGGGACAATTAAAATCGCCGTTAAAAGTGCCAGCTCATCCGGGGTATGTGGCTTTTATTTTTAACGAGGACCTATCGGCCAGTAGCTTAACGAGAGTCGGCTTTTCTGGCCCACGGAACTTTAGGGTGAACGCTTTAGGCGCTCGCAACCCTTTAATTTAAGTGGCCATGCTGAGGGCAACCCACTAACGGGTTACGAACCTCGGCTCAAGACGGCCACTGCGAGAGGATGTGACATCAACGATTAGTGGGGAAGATTGGTGCTTAACCTAATCCTATCCGTTTATTTCGGCGGCATGCGGGACGGAACTGCGGTTTTGTGCTGTAAGAGTTTCAAGAATTCGTTCTTACGGCGGACGGCTAGAGTGATATCGTCCTCTTGTGTCACGTGTGAAATTGCGAATGCCTAAATAAATCTGGAAGGATATCCATGATTTTCTGAAAGTAAAAAAGGTACCTATAGATGTTTGTGGGTGGTAGAAAATAATTTACTCATCATCTGCTTATTTTTTGCCATCATATGTATAGGGCATTAAATATAGAACTTTGCGTTTATGAGTTTGATTTTGAGTCAATAAATTATTGCAATAAAATACGGCTAATTTTTATATCCAAAGTAGTTCATGTTCATTAACATTACTACCGCTACATAAAATAAAATGTATTGTGCTTTGTAAGTTTCTCCCTATCTTACTGGATCCTAACAATATTATAAACGCAAGAGTTTGTAAGAATGTATCTATGGATGTGTGGATGTTTGCTTCTCTTTCACGCAAATTCTGCTGAACGGACTTCGTTGAAATTTGGCACACAGATACATCATGTCCTGGATTAATACATAGGCTACTTTTTATCCCGGGAAATATAAAGCGGTACACTTATCCCGGAAAAGTTTTAAACGCGTGCGCAGCCGCGGCCAAAAGCCAGTATTAGATATATAAATTTGTAATAGTTAGATAATGTTGTTAATTCTACACCAATGTCACTGTCTAAAAAGTTACATATTATTATCTAATACCTATTATAGTGGCGGGTTTATACAACACCGGTTTGGCCACATTGAAAGTATGCATGAAAAGAGAGTTAGGAAAGAAATTCATGTTGCGAAAGTGAGTGATAGTGTCGGACGGGGACGTCCTTGACGTACCTTCATGGACCAAATTGGCGACTTCTTAAGGAAGGGTCAAATAAGGAGTTTTCGTAACCGACGAGCATGTATGAAGAGACTGATGACTGAAAGAAGGGATAGAGGTATGCTTGGATCGTAGCACTTGGCGCTCTATAGTCTCTGCCTACCCCAATGGGAGAAAGGCGTGAGTTTATGTATGTATTATACAAATCCTATTAATATTATAAAGGCGAAAGTTTGTAAGAATGTATGTGTAACGACAATGAAACGCGGGAGCTAGCGGCTGACTGATTTATTAAATGCAAAAACTAACCTACCCTCCACCGTATGGATATTATACACATAATACAAAGATCGGTACATCATCTCCCCTCTAAACTAAGTGTGTAATACTATATTACATTATTTGTACGAGCCTGAGCTCGTTGAGCCCTACGATATGCACGCATAGTTCGTGCCGACGCGCCGGGCGGCATGGTCGGTGACGGCGGCGTGGCTGGCGGCGATGAGTCGCCGGCCTCAAATACCGCAGCTGGCATTTCCACGTCCGAGCCGCCCGACGCATCTTCTAAAACTTCTGCGGTTTCCTTGCCGACCTCAAGTTCTTCTGTTTGTTCATTGGTTTGGATTGGCGCTGTACTCGTGCGAGATAACGAATGACGAGTTTTTTCTCGTTCCACTGGCATTAGTTGGTCAACGTGCCTCCGCCACTTAACACCTCTCCCCATGTCGACTTTATATGAAACTGGGCCTGTTTGCTTTACGACGGTCCCCGGAGACCATTTACCCCCTCTAGTACTATAATCACGCGCCAGGACAGCGGTGCCTGTTGAAATGCTTCGCGCGGTTCCGCCCACTGCCTTAGCTTGCCGTTGTTGTGCATCGCGCACATTGACTGACACGTCCGGTCGAAGCGCGTCAAGCCGACAGCGTAGACGCCGCCCTTGCAACGCCATGGCTGGGGCCACCCCCGTAGTCGCGTGTTCACAATTTCGATATTGAAATAGGAATTTACTTAGAGCCGTGGCGACGTCTGCGCCCTCATGTATCGCTCTCTTTATCGCTTTTTTTACCGTTTTAACCGCGTTTTCCGCCGCACCATTGCCTTGAGGTCGGTAAGGAGCCGTAGTTACATGTTGAATTCTATTTTTATGACAGAAAGACTTAAATTCTTCAGCAAAAAATGGTGGGCCGTTGTCGGTAACCAATTGTGCCGGCAACCCGAACCTAGCAAAAATATCCCTAAAAACCGCAATTGTTAATCGGGCATCTGTACCTCGCATGCGTATTGCCTCAATCCACTTGGAATTTGCATCGACTAGAATAAGATACCTTTGACCTCCGCAATCGGCGAAATCCGCATGTACCCTATGCCACGGATGGAGGGGGTACTCCCAAGGATGGAGTGGTGCATGTGGCGGCGCATCACGCACAACGCGACACGCCTCACAGCTGCGACATATCTCCTCGATATCTCTATCCAAGTTAGGCCAATATACATAGTTTCTAGACAAATTTTTCATTTTGTTTGTACCCAAGTGCCCTTCGTGAATCTCTTTTAAAACATTTTTTTGTAAATTTAGGGGTATAACAATTCTGTATTTATACATTAGACAACCCAACTCTTCAACTAAATCTTGTTTCCTAGAGAAATATGGTTTTTCTTCGTCACAATTTGGTACCGACGGCCAGCCAAAATTAACGTATCTTTTAATTTTATTTAACAATGAATCGTTTTCTGTTTCTTTTGAGATATCCTTAAAGTTAATCGGGATAGAATCTTCTATAATATTTAAGTAGTTACAATTAGACACACCGGAACCGTCTAAACGGCTCTCCTGAGGTAACGGTAATCGAGACAAAGCATCAGCCGGACCGTTGTCTACAGATCGTACAAATTCCACTTTAAAGTCGTATGCCGCCAAACGTGCGGCCCAACGCTGCAAACGACTAGCAGCGGTCTGTGGAATCCCACCCTTAGCCCCGAATATATGAGTCAGGGGTTGATGGTCAGTACGCAGTGTAAATTTCCTGCCGAACAGATACTGATGATGTTTTGTGACACCAAACAATATCGCGAGCGCTTCCTTGTCGAGTTGACTATAATTGCGCTCAGGAGCGCTAAGCGTGCGCGACGCACAACTGAGCGGGCGCTCTGAGCCGTTCGGATAACGATGTGCGAGTACGGCGCCGAGCCCGTACGCACTGCTATCTACGGACAGTACCAGCGGCAGCCCCTCCTCATAATGCGCTAAAACCCTATCACTCAGGAGAGCCGCCTTAGCTTGATTAAACGATCTTTCGCAATCCGAATTCCATTTCCAGTCCACCGTTTTTTGTAATAAGTTATGCAACGGATATAACAATGTACTTAAGTTTTTAATAAATTTTCCATAATAATTTAACATTCCCAAAAAACTTTTGAGATGCGTAACATTCTCCGGTCTTGGCGCACTGGAAATGGCTTCCAGTTTTGCCGGATCCGGCCTTAACCCGTGTTTGTCAATAATAAATCCTAAGTATTTGACACTCTCTTGTAAAAATCTGCATTTGCTTAATTTAACTGTCAAACCCCTGTCACGCAACCGCTCGAGTACAGCTTTCAAATTTCTAACATGAGAATTTCTGTCCACGCCCGTGACGCATATATCATCTAAGAATACTACACAATTAGGGATACCGCGTAGTGTCTGCTCCATAAGTTTCTGGAACTTTTCGGGTATACAAGAAAGACCGTACGGGGTACGCCGATACGCAAATGTACCTATGTGAGTTGTAATAGCAGTATAAAGCTGCGAGTCATCCGTTAATAAACATTGTTCGTACGCATGTCTAAGGTCAATCTTAGTAAATTCTTTCCCGCCACTGAGGTTTGCAAATAATTCCTCTATTCGCGGTAACGGATAAAAATCACGTTTCAGTTTCGGATTTATGGTTATCTTGTAATCACCGCAAATTCTAATTTCGCCATTTTTTTTTCACTACCGGTACAATTGGCGTCCCGTAATCAGCGTAGTCGAGTCGGTATATGGAGCCGTCCGCCTCGAGTCGGCGCAGCTCGCGCTCGACCCGTTCGCGCAGCGCGAGCGGCACGGGCCGCGCGCGCACGTACACAGGTTCATTGTCTGTCAGCTGTAATCGAATGGTTTGCTTACATGTACCTAGCTTGTCTGTAAATACTTCTGGGAATTCTAGACATAAGCGGTTCACGAATCCATCGGTGGTAATACTATGTAAATTAATTTGGGTGACTTTAAGGGCCCGTAGCCAATCCCTACCCATTATAGGTCGTGCTCCACTCTTAATCACGTATAACCGTAAACCATTCGCGGAGACGTTTCGCAGTCTGACCTTTACCTCGACATAACCCAGCGATTCGATTTGTGAACCGGAATAACTACGTAACATTATATTATCAGCTAATAAAGTCTTATAATTAAACATGCGTTTGAACATTTCTTCACTGATAGCTGATATACGACTACCCGTATCAACTTCGCACTCGACGTCGTAACTGTCTATGACCACTTTAATAAAATAAGGTTTGTTACCTTTGGTCAACACATTTAAATTGAACATGTCATCCGACTCATTTTCACTTACACTACTGCTTACATAATTTTGTCGACTGTCTGTTTGGCCGCCACTGCCACGCACCATTTTGCACATCACTTTTAAATGACCCTTTTTGTTACACTGATCACAATTATAATGCATATACCGACACCTATCCGGCCGATGCGCCTTTCCGCAGCGCCAGCAGGCCTGCGCCGGCGCCGAGCTGGCGGCGCGCTGTTCGCCGCGGCTGCTCGGCTCGCGCCCGCCGCCTCTCCGTGCATAGTGTACGCCTTCGCCCGCTTCGCCGCTCGCAACCGGGCTCGTTCGCAACCCCGTTGTGCCGCTTACCTCTGCATGTTTTTCTGCGGCTTCCAGAGCCAGCGCCAACTCCACCGCTTCTTTATATTCAATTTTCTTCTCGGCGAATATTCTAGAACGCATGGCCTCACTCACCAGACCTGACACGAATTGATCGCGGAGATTCTCCTCTAGAGACGAACAAGTCTTACACTTTCCGAAGTTGCATGTAGTAGCTAAGTGTTTTAATGCTTGTAGATATTCCATAAGGGACTCGCCAGGGTGTTGACGTCGCAACCTGAACACGTGGCGCTCCGCAATTTCCGACCGTTGTGGTTCCAAATGTTCCGATACGAGTTTTACAAGTGCATCGTATGTCTTATCCTCCGGGAACTCAGGTGAACACAAGTCACACATAAGCGAATATGTCGCTTCGCCGACGATTGTGATTAACATGGGCACTTTACGGTCGTCGTTGATGTCGTTTAATAAAATGTATTGATTTACTCGACGTATGTAAGCTGGCCACTGATTCGAATTTAAATTAAACGGTTCTAATTTTCCAATAGGCATATTTTAAAACACTTGATTTATTGGACACGATGAAATGGGTTAAAAAAATATCCCATCCTCGTCGCCAATGTAACGACAATGAAACGCGGGAGTTTTTTTTTTTTTTTTTTTTTTTTTTTTTTAACGCGGACCTGTCGGCCAGTAGCCTGACGCGAGTCGGCTTTTCTGGCCACACCGGACTTTAGGGTGAACGCAGAAGGCGCTCGCAACCCTTTAATTTAGGTGACCATGCTGAGGGCAACCCACTAACGGGTTACGAACCTCGGCTCAGGACGGCCACTGGGAGAGAATGAGACATCAACGATTAGTGGGGAAGATTGGTGTTTAACCTAATCCTATTCGTTTATTTCGTCGGCACGCGGGCCGGAACTGTTAGGGGGGTCGGGGGGGCGACGGGGAGCGCGGCGAGGTCCTCGACGGCGAGGACGGAACTGCGGTCTTGTGGAGTGTTGGAGTTTCAAGAACTCGTTCTTACGGCGGATGGCCAGAGTGATTTCGTCCTCTGGATCGGTTAATACGGAACGCGGCCGTCTCCATTTGGCGCGGTCGAATGGAGTGTAGATCGACGCTTTGCGGACTAACGTATTTGGGTGTTTTACCGCCCAATCGAAATAGCGTTTGCTGGTGGTTTGCATAAAATGCCAGATGGTCGGCATGTTGGTGTCCACGTGGAGGTTGCGATTGCGAACGTACCACGGGGCACCAAGAGCGTGTCTAAGAAATTTGTTTTGCAACACCTGCATACGCTTAAGACGAGCAGGCGGTATATGGGCGAACACGGGCGACGCGTACGTCATTATCGGCCTAATACACGTGGTAAAGATCCTAATCTTGTTGCGGATGGACATTTTACTGTTTCTATTTATGAGCCAATGTAGTTGACTCATCGCGAATGCGGCTCGCGCGCGTACCGCATTTACGTGTGGGATGAAGGTCAACCTCTGATCAAGGGTCACTCCTAAATATTTGGCTTTGTCCTTCCAGGGGATAACCTGGTCGGACATGCGGACTGAGTAGTGAGGCACATGGACTTTCCTTTTCAAAGTGAACAGGATAGCCTGGCTCTTTGTGGGGTTGACGGTGATTCGCCATTTGCGGAACCACTCACCGAGCTTGTCGGCGGCGGCCTGCAAAGTGCGCACCACATCGTCAGGGTCTCTACGTGAGGCGTAGATTGCGGTGTCATCCGCGAAGAGCGCCAGATGGGCGTTTTTAGGTTGAGGAATATCGCTAGTGTACAGCGAGAAAAGAAAGGGGGAAAGAGCAGAGCCTTGCGGGACTCCGGCCGTAATAGTGTGTCGAGAAGAGAGAGTTCCCTCCACGCGATATTTGAAACCGCGATTCGACAAAAAATCTCGTATGATGTGCACGAGCTGGGTGGGCACGTTGAGCGTGTACAGCTTGAAAAGCAAGCCGTTGTGCCACACCCTGTCGAATGCTTTTTCAATATCGAAGAAAAGAGCACCGGTGGGCATGCCGCGTTGGAATTTGTCGTAGACGTGCTCCGTGATGCGGAGCACCTGATTTACGCAACTGTGCTTAGCACGAAAACCAAACTGTTCCGGAGGGATGAGATTATTGTTGTGGGCGACTATTTTGAGGCGGTCGAGGACGATCCGCTCGTAAATTTTGCCTAGCGTACTGAGCAGGCTGATAGGCCTATAAGAGGACGGTTCTGATGCGGGTTTTCCCGGCTTGTGAATACCTATCACAACTGCCTCCTTCCAGACCTCTGGGACAGTTTTGAAACGCGGCGTTATATATGGACGTTAGTATTTGAACTAGATGCTCCGGAAGCATCTTAATCATACGGGTAGGGATCCTGTCGCCCCCGGGGGCTTTCCTACGTTTGAGTGCCTTGATCAGAGCGATGACTTCTTCGATCGTCACCGGTGCAAGGGGATCGGGCGGCGGCGGGTCGACGTCCGGGTCGACGTTGATGTTATCGTTTTCGTTTATCGGTCGCGAAATAGAGATCGGCGGTGGCCGGACCGCGTTCCTACTTTCGACGAAAGAGTTAACCGCAACAAGATCATCGTGGTCTACTGGTATTGATGTGAGGGAACATTGAGACTCCAGGCTGTCGGCCAGTAGTTCCGCTTTCTCGTCGTCATCAAACGCCGGGCGTTGATTCGGACGATTGAGCGGAGGCATGGAGGCCACATCGTTTCTCCTGAAGGAACGACACAGCTGCCAGAAGGCCTGATGTGTCGGGTCGAGTTCGGCTAGGCGAGTTTCCCATCTCGAATCGACGACCTCTTTTATGCGACGCTTAACCTCACGTTGGAGGTAGCGCGCAAGATGTCGTCGTTCCGGGATGGGACTCGTCGCGCAGGCTCGGAGCGTAGCGTTACGCAACCTCACCCACCACCTAACGTCATCGGGAATTTGCCAGTGACTGTGAACAGTCTCTGGCACATTCTCGGAGCTTTCGCTCAAGACGTTTTGAAGGTGGTTGGTGAAGGAGCGTATCGCGCCAGTCGTTTCTTCAGGAGTCACGATGTTGGTCGGGATCGCGGAGAGATCTGTGGATGAGGTGTCTGCGAGCTTGGTGCCAAGGAGGCGCCAATTCGTTTTCACCTTCATCGGTACGTTAGGACCTGTGTCTGTTGGGCCGTGTTGGGGGGCTAAATCTAGGATCACAGGTCTGTGGTCAGAGTCTAACTCTTGTAGCACTTGCATGGAACGCACGCGAAGGCTTACGTTCCTTACAAGTGCTATGTCGAGTATGTCGGGTCGGTGGTGGTTGACTGCGCTATAGTGGGTTGGTTCAGAAGGAACCAATATACTCATGTCTATGGTTTCAAGATAACTCTCCAGCGCGGTGCCTCTCACGTTGGTGTAGTGACAGCCCCAGAGAGTGTTCTTGGCGTTGAGGTCTCCCGCCAAAATGACGGAATCCCCCATCGCAAATAGGGTAGACAAGTCGTTGGAGTGAAGCTCCTTTAAAGGCGAGAGATAGGCCGATATGATGGTGATCGGCGGATGTCCTGTCATGGCTAGCCTGCAGACTGAAGCCTCAATGTGCCTCAAGTTATCAGGTGGGTCTAGGGGTATGCAATGTAGGGACCTTTTAAAGTATATGAGAGTGCCTCCAAAAGGGCCACTGGTGCGATCGTTACGTACCAGATTGAAGTTGGGGATGCTGGGATTGCGGTGAGCTGGTTTAAGAAACGTTTCCTGGATGAGGAAAACGTCTAATTTGTTATCGCGGACAAAATCAGAGATTTCGGCTCGTTGGCCTCTAATACCATTAATGTTGAGAAACCCCACTCTGAGGGAGCGGGGTTTGGTCCGCTTGGAGGGATTTAAGATTGATTGCGCCATTTATGATGACGAAAAAAGGACGCCTACGGTGATCTGGTACCTCCGCGTCTGGATGCGGAGGATTTCGTTAACCAGATCCACGTCGGGGCGGTCAAGGGCAGAGCTACGGGCCACACAGTCGGCCATCTGAGCTGTGAGAGTCATCAGCTCAGGCGAGTTCAGAAGGAACTCGACTTTTGCGTTAAGCGCAGAGGATGATGTAGGGGGAGCGGGGGAGGTCGTCGCCACCGGTTTTTTCGGCTTGGCCACCTGTGGGACAGGAGCCGTGGAGGCCGAAGGAATAGGAGTGGGTTTGGTGGTGGTTGGGGCCGGGGTGGCGGGAATGACTCCGCCACGGGCCTGGAGACGTGGGTCGATGCGGGGCGTGGTTGGGAACCATGCGTTTTGCACTGGCGTAGGTGCCAGTCTGAAATTAGCCTGAGGGGCGGGAGCCTTAGGAGCTTTAGGAGCTCTAAAGGTCTTTTTAGGGGCTTTGGGGCATCCGCGGTAGTTAGCGGGGTGGCCCGATTGGCGGCAGTTAGTGCACGAAGGCGGCTCCGTGCACTGGGAACGGTCTTTGGGACGCGGGCACGCAGATGTGCCGTGTTCGCCGAGGCACTTAACGCACCTGGCGGGGAGGCGGCAGCCACGAGAGCTGTGGCCGTACTTTTGGCAGTTCTGACACTGCCCTATTTGGCCTTTTTTGTGGGGGGACTCGACGGTGAAGCCGCCTAGCCCCGAAATATCGCGGATTTCGTAGAGACGTTTGACGTCCGCGGGGGTCTCAAGGATGGCTAACACCATCTCGTATTCAGCGCCTGGCTGAGAAGCGCGGGATTGGCGGTGCATACGGTGCACCTCTAAGGCATTGATGCCTTTGGCCTGGAGGCCTTCTTTGACCTCGTTGGCCGACATTTGGGTCGGGATACCACGGATAACGTAGCGAAAACGACGTTCATCCGGGAGAGCAAAAGTATAATAGTAATAATTCCTCGAATCGAGGTACTTGGTAAGAGCTCTATGGTCCGAGATAGAGCCGGGTTGGAGGGAGAGGAGCTGCTGGCTCCCGTTCCACGAGTTCGTGGGGATAGAGATTTGCTGGCGTTCCAGCTCATTGAAGAGGGCCTGCATTGTTTTGCCGGGAGGGAGCTGCATATTAACCCGCGGTGGTTTTTTAGGCCCCCTGGGTTTTTGCGGCTGGGATTGGGAGGTGGATGGGATGGATGGTGGCGGCGACGAGTCCGCGGGATTCGCGGAGCTCGATTGCGAGGTGTTGGGCGCTGAAGGCGCGGGGGTAGGGACAGTGTTGTCCGGGTTTTGGGGAACGGCCCTTTTCTTCTTCCTCCCACGCTTCACAGTCGTGAAGCTCTCGTCATCGGGTTCCGATGCCGAGGTTTCCGCCTGGGAATCGTCGGAGGAAGGAGGAACAGGACGTTTGAGAGACCCCGTGGTAGTAGTCTCCATTTCGACGACGGCCTCGTCGGGGCCCCCCGAGGTCTCGGTCGCTACGGATGCGCTCGTGGCCTCGGACGACTCCGAGGAGCTCGACGCCTTCGCTAGCTCTTGGGCGAGGGAGATGATGGCCTTTCGGAACCCTTGGTCCGATCGGATCATTTCTCTCACCATGGTCATCATTTCCGACTGCGAGACCGAGACTACACTGTAGTCGGGGTCCGCCATGTCGGCGGCTGATGCCAAGCCGATAGGCTTCATGTTTAGGGGGGGCGCGTGTGTGTTCACTACCCGAGTGCGTTCCGCCTGGGAAAGAACACACAAGAAACCAGGCGGCTATCGCACTAACGCTCGGTCGCGGATCGCGAAACGCGGAATAAGGTACGCGGTGACTAAGTCCCCGGGTGGGTGTGCCCGGGGGTGAGTGCGTGTGTGGCCCTCCTCGCCGGGTAAAGGCGAGGGGGATGTACTTAAAAATAGGTGTGCCCTAAGCTTGTATCCCTTTTGCCAGTCTTATTGTGCAAAAAGGGTTCCTATCAGTCCGTGTACCGTAAGCGGTATTGGCCGGGGGCCGCACGCTCAACCGATACACGGAATGGAATTAAGGAAAGGGTAGGGTTGGGAGGGTGATGTACGGGAGAGACTGCGGTGTGCCTCCACAGCCTCCTGATCCGTACCCGTCGGCTTTGCCTTGCCCTGAGGGGGCGCAGCGCGTGGCCGGGGCCGCGACTCGGCTTGTTAGCACCGTTAGGTTTCCGCCGAGCCAATACCCTGAAGGGGCCAAACGTCGATAGAAACAAATTGGGCTAAACCCTGTCCTGAAAAGGACGCGGCTTGGCCCGAAATAGGCTAACAAAATAGCAAAAGGTTGCCCCTTTGCTACCTGTTTGGCCTTGGCTGCAGCGATGTCGCTGCGGATCGCACCGAGCAGGTACTCGGGCGGAACAATGCGAGTTGTAGCGAGCGCTACAACAAACAATAGGTCCGTCCGAGACGGCTGCTCAGAGCGGAATGGTGGAAACGCGGGAGCTAGCGGCTGACTGATTTATTAAATGCAAAAACTAACCTACCCTCCACCGTATGGATATTATACACATAATACAAAGATCGGTACAGTATGGATGTTTGGATGTATGGATGTTTGTTCCTCTTTCACGCAAAAACTACTGGACGGATTTCGATGAAATTTGGCACACGGATAGATCATGTCCTGGATTAACACATAGGCTACTTTTTATCCCGGGAAAACATAAAGCGGGACTTTTATCCCGGAAAAACTTTTTAAGGCGGGCGGAGCCGCGGGCAAAAGCTAGTACTTAATATCTAAATTTATCACTTCGGATTAACATAATGCTTAATTTTATTGATAGAATTGTAAAATTTCGTATTTGACACAAAGAGATTAAGCACATCTGATGCACCTTTTATCGTCGTAAATAGCATCAATTATAATGTACTGATTACGATGTGTATTTGGAGATCGAAGTATGATTGGTATTAGGCTGGTAAAGAGTTTTAAAAACTTACATTAGGTAAATGAAATTTGAAATCTCACATGCCGCCATAACAGTGCTTTAAACATTGGTTAATAGTAAAATAGAAGTCCACATTGTCAAAAGGAAACAAAACAGAACAATCATAAAACAGCTAACAAAAAATCTTTTTAAAATTTGCTCTCATTTTGGTCGTAAAAATTAGTAAAATAGAGCAGTTTCTTTGTTTGAGAATGTTTTATTAGGAGGCGGAAGAACTGTTAATGTTTTTTTCAAATCGAACCGTTAATTGTAGCAGACGTATTTTGTTACCCAAATATAACTGTTTTTAAGAAATGTAGTCTTTTGTATGTAGAGTCGTGAAACGAAAACAAAAATAGCATCTGTATGTACAGTTTTCCATTTTGCCAAATTTAACAGGAAACTTAGAATAATAACACAGGGCGTATACAAAGTTCAAAGTATGTAGGTATTTCAGTTTTAGGTACTTTTGAGCTGTCTGTTTTTTATCCACAACTTCTATGGAGGCACATTTTTATTTTGAGTTAGTAAACGACGAAACACTAGTAAGGTGTATAACCGTAATTATTATTTCAATTACTTCAAGGCGCATACGCATACTCACGCCTGTTCCCCCCGAAGGGGTAGGCAGAGGCGCAACTAGAGCACCCACTTTTCGCCGTGCGTATTCCGTCCCATGATGTGATAGGGGGCGAGCCTATGGCCATATCTGGCACAAATTCCAGACTCCGGGCTGATACTGATTAAAAAACCCAATATCACTTTGCCCGACCCGGGGATCGAACCCGAGACCTCAGCATTGCAGACGTACCGTAATACAACTACTCCTCCGAGGCAATTACTTCAGTATTATAGTTAATATTGATCCCCTTAATTACTGGGCCAAAATTTGTTGTATTTTTTGGTGTATTCGGACCTTGACGATGTTATTAGGCTGTGATAAAAATGCAGTTAGTCTGAATGCTAGTGCATAAAATACGGAATATATTAAAAACATATCTATCTCCAAACTTAGAGAAACAAAAAAGAGATAATTACAAGCCAATTTCATAATAGTATAAGAAAATAGTGTCAGTCATAGAAGAATGTGCATCGCGTACGCCGAATATCCGCCGACAGGATATCCGATGGTGCAAGACGGATAATACGTATCCGCCCGAATCAACATTCATTGCATGGCTAGTTTCCATACACGAATCGCGGTAATAGCGAGGCACCATACGTGCCACCAAATACAATTGTTTTTATTTATTTATATTCACATAAAATCAGTCTGCAGCGACTGCACCAGACTATTGACTCGAGATGATTACTCATCTATTATAAATGTCTTCCATACTATTAGGTAAATGAACCTGTATAATATTCAGGGTGGTATAAAACTAAAAATCTGCATAGCTGATTCATAGCTCATATGATCGAATCTTCTTTCTCTTCTATTTGCCAGTAGATATCCCAGTCGAATGTGTTATCGGTTCCACAAACTAGTATCAAGCATGTTCTGAAAGTTCTTCATCGAAACAAAGTTTTCAAAGAAGTATACAATTTTTTATTGAAAAAATCTTCTTGGGTCCCCCTTGTGCTTATGTTAATAAACGGGGTATATCGGACTATTGCCGACTAAAAACCTTGTGTTGGTCTCCATCAGCAGTTTTGAAGGACTCCGGGACCTCGAATCAAACATGTCGAAGCCATTCCAGTGCTAGCAATTTACGCACGACCCAGTGGGACATTACTTTTCCCCCGACAAAGCTCTTTGTTTGTTAATAGACCACGCTGAGACGAATTAAGTCCACCTAGGTCCCCACATTCCACCGATCTTATATCCGGCGTGTAATCGTATTCCACCCATCAATAGAGGAATTGTCGCCGCGTTAGTTGCCTTTTATGGAAATGTATGGAGATACCGATCTGAACTTCTGCAGAAATTGCATTATCAAAGGATTCACATTGCATAATACGTATAGTCCCAGTTATACTGGGCCATTATATTACATATATACATATACATACATACACACTCACGCCTGTTATCCCCGAAGGGGTAGGCAGAGGCGCAACTAGTGCACCCACTTTTCGACATTGTTCCGTCCCATGATGTGATAGGGGGCGAGCCTATCGCCATATCGGGCACAAATTCCAGACTCCGAGCTGATACTGAATAGAAAAACTCAATATCACTTTGCCCGACCCGGGGATCGAACCCGAGACCTCAGCTTTGCAGTCTATTAATTAGTTAGTTATAATTTTTTCAAGTACACTTATTAAGTACAGTATTTTGCGCGTCTATACTTTGAGACTAGTGGTTTGTGCGATGAGCCTTTAAAAAAATCTTTTCTTTCATCATCATCATCAGCCATATGTCGTTCACTGCTGGTCATAGGCCTCCCCCAAAGTTTTTCAGCTGGACCTGTCAAAATGATGTTTTCTTTGGTTAGATTTTTATATTTGTATTAGTACATAAGTGTTGAATAATACATAAGTGTATCCGTTTTTGCATAACATTATTCGATAACATGTTCAACTCCTCTATGTTTTAACATTTAGAAGTAAATGACTCAAGGAATTCTACATACTCATTAAGCAACTACGCATGTATTTTACATCGCACGTACCTAATTAGTTCCCGTCATTAGTACGAAGGAATACGGACAATAGATAATTTGAATAAATGTCTGAAGCATGTAGGAATACGCCGACGGCGCGGTGTAGGCCGGCGATACGCTCTATACATAATATGCAAAACTGAGGTTGCGTAGCTCGGCGGTCGCGTCGGTGCGTTTGATGTAGAGCGCAGACAAAACGCTCAGTGTCAATACATTAGAGACGACGCTGACGTCAGCATCGGTAAGTGTTTGAATAAAGTTGTCCTTTGTCCATTGACTACACGTCAACAATATCGGGCTATTATTATGCGTCGTCGAGCATTAAAACGGCACGATATGTTACACGTGTTGTGTAGAGCCACAGAGTAGAGTTGCAGTTATAAATTAGTTTATTATAATAGGTGAGATTGTGCTTAGGTATTATTATTTCTGATTAATTTAAATTAACACAACCTTATTAAAATCTTTGTATTATCTATTTCTAGGATGCTATATGCTCTAAGTCTTAACGCCAATCTGCGCTACAATTTTCTATTTATTTGAACTGCTGCTATTGGATACATTTTAAAGCACACCAATCTATACAATAAACTTAGACATTATCCATCCGTAGGTATGTGTTCGTGATAGTTTTGTACTTTGTAAATTTATAGTAGAGCGCTTTTAACTGCTTTGTCTTTAGCTCTACCACACGTGTTGAATTTTAGAAGTATTAGCGCTTAGAAATTAATTAGGTATTGTCGGATACCGATGGAGCCGCGCTCTAATAATGAGGAGGCACACGAGAGGCCGCCACGCCGTGCCGGTCCGCGCTGCGTGCAGCGGTCGCGTGCCTGCGATGCAGCGCTGCGTGCCGCCAGCCCGCCGCGACCGCCCGACCTGCGGCGCTGGAGCCGCTGGAGGGTGCGCGGCGGCTTGCCGCCTGCCAGCCTCGTGACAGTCGCGCGTCGGCTACCTACCCGTGCACACGTAATAACGGCGTGCGCACACTACCGCTCACGGCGAAAACGTTCGTCGTATAATGAAGTGACTTTAATACCAACTGTAAAGTGAAGTGTTTTGTATGACAATATGGTGACTGGTATAGCGGGCAGCCCCCAGCACGCGGTGTCGAATCCTGCGAACGGCGCTATGAACCCTCAAGGGCAGCCTGAGCAGAAGAAGCCGGGAGATAATAGAAGGGTAAGTTATTTGCACTTTTATAATTTGACGCAGCATAAAAAGCTTTTTTAGCTATCTATTAAAATTAATAATTGAACTATAATAATATGATTTTGTAACTATGCAAAAATTATTTTATTTTAGGATAATATTTATTGAAATGTAAATATGCTTAATGCTTCTCTAATCTACTATCCCGTAGTATGTGCTGCGTGGCACAAAAATTCTCCTTTATAAATAATATTTGAATAACACATTATTTTTGCGTGTGTTTAAAATAATTTAAATTTTATGCTTTTAAAATACTGTCAAGCAAATTTTTATTTTGCATTCATTTTTTTAAGGTATTTTAAAATTACGTCGTGGTTGTGCATCTACACCACTGCCATCTGCTTGTATTTTGCGCATTTGGATGAAATCTATTTAATTACAGCTTCCGAACAGAATTTAGAATAAAATCCAAATTGCGATCAATATATTTAACTGTCAGTGTATAATTAATTTAAAATATTATGCTTTCCTATTAATTGAATTAAATCGTATTGAGCCTGGGTGAACAGACGACTTGTAAAAGGTGGTAGGAACACGCAGTATGCAGGCCGCTTTTGAGTTTTGACAGGTCCGCGTGGAAATCTTTGGAAGAGGCCTATGAGCCTGGGTGGCAAAAGTCTGCTAAGCATGTTTTTAAAAATAAAGATTTCTGACATGGAATCTGCCTATTTACTGATTAAGTAGAACAAAAATACATCAGAAGAAAAAGTTAACGATATTCCAGAACTTGCATTAATACCTTATACAAGCCTCAGGATCAAAAGGCACTTTGTTACTTTCAATAGTATGAGTCTTTCTTTAGCCTTTGTAAGTCCGCTGCTGAACATAAGCCTCTGCCAAAGATTTCCAGACCAACCTGTTAGAATTATATGAATAGATCTTCAATATAATAATGGCAGTGCTTTACAGCTCAACATGATCAAAGCGGGATTTGCAAGAAAACTTGCAGAAGGTTACTGTGCAAACAGTCACAAGCTGACTACTGCAAATAATGAAACTTGCAGAGCTTGCGGTGGTGCACAATTGTATAGAATTATTTAACTTCCATACCAAAAACGCATCTGCAAGTTCTTGCACAATACATTGCGAGTACTTGCTAGTCTAAACTTAATTTAATTGATTGACCTAATTAGTCTTTGTCAACTAAATTATTTATCGTATGGAAGAAAGGGCCAAGTTAATTAAAACGATTGCTAAGGGAAAAGTGTTTAAAATACCTATTGAAATCTGTTTAATCTCGCGCGGCTTGGCTCTAATCGCGGTACCGGAGGACGTTTGAAGATAAATTAGTAAAGGAACGTCAGCTTGCGCACGCTTATTAGCGTTTAGTCGAGAATCACGCAAACCGTCGTGTCACGCGTCTTCGTGATCTCGTCATAACACGCGTCCGATAACTCAGTAATTAATTTAGAAGGAAAGCTCTTGACATCTATTTAGGTCCATTCATTCGTTTCGTGATTGGTGTAAAGTTTTGAACATTAAGCAAATGATTTCTGATTAGCTGAATGATTGATTACTGTGACTATTTCATATTTATCAACAGCTCTATGAGCTGAGTCGAGGTTAGGTATCTATATAAACAACGAAATGGTTGCCAATTTTTAAATTTACGGTCTTACAAAACTACTGGATCCGAGTTCGCACCTGGGGGAACACGAGCGGAAAAGATCGATGTCAAATAGTGAGCAATATGGCTTGATAGGTATATATGTATATTATACTAGACTGCCCACTGCTGAGCACTGGCCTTCTCTTCAACTGAGAGGGTTTAGGCCTTAATCTACCACGCTGGCCATGCTGGTTGCAGCTAAGTAGGTATTACAATACTTGGCTGCATCATTTTAAACTCTAAATAGTCAGATTGTTATACATATGTGTTTATATAAACTCAAGCAGGCAAAGTATTTAGCTCAATACTGTAATGGAAGATTACTTTTACTTTTCCTTTCAATATCTTTTCAGTGTTCTCTTTCAATTAACAAGCATGCCGCTCATCTGGTGTTAAGCGATACGATCACCCATAAACAGTAGCAACACCATCCAGCACTTTGAGTTACAAAGTACTGTGTGGCATTCCACTGCGCTTGTCATCCTGAGACATAAGATTCTAAGTCACATTATGTCCAGTAGTTATACTGGCTACAATGTCCTTCAAACCGAAACGCAACAGTGCATGCACACTGCTGTTCGACGGTAGAAATAGACATTGCGGTGGTACCTACCCACCCAGACGGACTTTAACATATGACAGACCTACCACCAGTGTCATAACTTCCTAGTCATGCCTTGATATGGGATATGTAAGAATTTTAGTATGCTTCTTTTTAATGGAGAGTAAATTTCATATGAAGTCTACATCAAATAAACACTTCTGGTAAAATGATTCATATAGTCTGCCCACAAAAACATAGTTGTTATTTATATTTGAAATGTACAATATAAGTTATACGCTCGAGAACACAAGAGATTTCCCACGCGGCTGGCACGATCGCGCACGCACCCGGTCATTAAGCCTACGTTAGCAACTTTACACCAAATGATAGAGCATAAAGCCAACCCACATCCATCCTCACATCCTCTGCATCACATTGAGTATTGCGACTCGCGAATGCCTGCCGACTCGCTTAAACAAAGTTTTATGGTTGCCATTTGCTGCATTTTACAATCAGTGCAATAATGGAGCAATCAGTAACGTAGTAATAGTTTGTTTTATTGTTTGGAATCTTAAGGCGGACCGAATTCTTACGGAGTAATTTTTGGAAGAGTTTTGCGAATTAAAACATTGTGTCCATAATTGAATTTGAGCTCCATCATTGACTAGGCTTGTCTTTTATTAAGTGGAAGAATGCTATTACTTATAATAATCTCATTTTATCTAAATGTTATCGTCAATGACTGAATGAATGAAATAAAAAGTACCCGGATGACAGCTACCTTCAATTCACCATTATAAGCAAGTTGTCTAGTCTGTAATATAATAATGCAATTCTCTAAACCAATAAACATCTTGGCGATATATAACACGAGTAAATTCCATTAGAATACGTCCCGCTGTTAATAAAATCAAATTTTCACAAGTGAGTGGTGTTGGCGCCCTTCCCACACCTTCCAAGAATTGATTGTCAACCCTGGTGGTCGGCCAGACGGGCGGCGCGGCGAGTGCGGTGCGGCGGTGAGTCAGTGGCAGCGCGGCGTGGGCAGCGTTCCCGCGTGGGCGCCCAGCGCCGGCCCGTGGGCTAATTGTCGTGGGAACGTGGAGCCGGCCGCAGCTCCCAGTGCCCACTGCTGCCGTCGCCCACACCCGCACCGACACAACAGATAAACTCATATCTCACGCAACGCTATTTTCTCTACGTTTATGGAGCGCTTCTCGTGTTTATCCCCAACCTCTACATAACTCTACATTTATTATAAATTATATCACGTGTTAGCACAAAAATATTTTTTGTGCGGGTATTAATGACATGATCTACAATCTTTGCTATAAAAGCATAGAACGTTTGATAGTTCGAGTGAGTTGGTCATTGCCTTCGTGCCGGTCGTTCGCTTGGTGATATTTATTGTGAAAGTATTTCTGTAAAGTCAGTGGTACATATTTTTATTTAAATCAAAACCGTTGCAGTTTCTAATACACGTATATAAAATGTTGCTTGAAGATGTATTGGATAGAGTACTGAGAAATTGAAGAATGCGAAAGATGATCGAGATTTACAATGTAGGTATCCCACATACATTTATCAAACAAATCTCTTAATCGATTGCAATTACCGACACGTAATGCTTTCAAGTTGTTTTAATGGTGGTAGATATTTATCGTATTAGTTTATTGGGCGTGTGCATCGAAAAATATCTGCTCGGGTGTAGGAAGCCTTTATAGGTACAATCCATCATCTAACGATAAACATCGCGAGATAAGGCGGCGGCCTCGTCGCATCGCGTGTGATCGCTCGCGCCAGCACCCACGCGCCGCCGCGCGCCGCACTCGCCCGCCTACACCGAGACGCGGCACTACACACGTCAGTGTGGATAATGGATCAAACTTTACGTTTTTACTATATCGAGCCAAGTTTATTACGAGCATTAAGATAATAAACGCTAATGAGTCAAGGTGATTAGCGCAGTGCACTGCCATGTAGTGCTTTATAATTTACAGCTACGAGTGGTGGTATTACTATTATGGGTAGGCGAGGCGCTACACGAGTGACCTTTCGTCTCGTCAGTTAGGTGTATGAAGAACATAAAGCCCCTTGTGTTCTCTTCTACTAAAGCGTAACCATATTTAGCAAAGCGGCGTTACGAATATTAATATCAAGTTATACTGTAAAGTCTAGTGACGTGCCGCATCCAAATAAATAAACCTGAGCATCGAGCGGTATGTAGTGAGCTCGTGCCGGAAGTTCGCCGTCCTCTCCCACGCGTTGGTAGTTGGCACGCGACGCGGCCACCGCGCGCCGCCACGCGTGCGCCGTGCCAGCTGCCAGCTCTGCTAACCGCCACCGCCACTGACGCCGCCAACACGCAGCGCCAGCTCATACCTGCCCGCCGCCTGCCACACTCATGCCAAAACACCGCTAAGCCGCTTGGCGTTTCTCCCACCGATTATATTCTGAAGTACATAATTAAAATACTTCGACTTACGATATTGTAAAAGATTGGGAAAATCTAAGTTGGGGTAACTTCGAAATACAGATATGTGCCTAGTTTTTAGACGCGGGTAATAACGGAGCGCAATTAATGTAATGCATGAAATCGCTATTATGTTGTTTATTTTACATTTAAAATTTTTATTCCGTTACCTTATAAGTTTACTAAGCTTAATTTTTGCATGCCACCTGGCAGAATGTATCGGAACTTATGAATTTTATTACCATCCTATGTTTGTACTTACATTCAATGCAAATAAAATATTCTGATTCTGATTAAAGTGATCATATTATGTCGCATACATTGTATATTTGCCACAAAGAAAAAGTTACTAAATTGGAAATAAATACATGAAATATTACGCATTGATAGATGACTTGTATAAGGAAATACTGCGGAAAGAAAAATGAAGTACAAATAATGGCTGCCCTACATTCATGTCACAGTGCACAAGCTACGTGTTACGTCAGTTAGCTAATCGTTTGACTAGTTGCAGTTAATGAAAATAGACGGGTCGGCCGGATTGGCCATTTGTTTCAATTTATCTTTTGAAACTCAGATTAATTTAGGTGGCGGTTGCTAATTTCGAGAGATTAATACGTCCTACTTCGATAGTTTGATAGATATGTAAGGATAGTTTTTCATAGAATTTAGAAAACGTTTTATTAAAATGTTAAATGACTTCCTCGATGGCGTAGTTGTATTATGGTAGGACTGCAATGGTGAGGTCTTGGGTTCGATTCCCGGGTCGGGCAAAGTGATATTGAGTTTTTCTATTCAGTATCAGCTCGGAGTCTGGAATTTGTGCCCGATATGGCAATAAGCTCGCCCCCTATCACATCATGGAACGGAATAGCGGCGAAAAGTGGGTGCACTAGTTGCGCCTCTGCTTACCCCTTCAGGGATAAAAGGCGTGAGTGTGTGTGTGTGTGTTTTAACTCGCAATAAGTACTGAGAAGACACATTGACTATTACCATGCGTTTACAAATCTTTTTAAACTAACTTCGTGAATCAATTGTATCGAACGACCAGTTGGTCTAGAATGACGGTGGGTGCTCCGAACCCGAGCTAGACGCTTTTGGCACGTGCGTGTCGATTTCTTCGAAGGCGACGCCCGCTGACGCCCGCCCGGCGCCGGCCGCGCGACTATATCCATTCCGCATGACTCGCCAAACATTACGTAAAGTCGTCACGTTGATGGATTCTGTCTGGGACAGATTCAATACCCGTGAATATTTACATGTGCGACGCAGTAATGAGCCACAGTACGATTAAATCAGTCAGTTTATCGTCACCTCTTTTGTCCTGAAAGGTGAACTTGGACGTTGATAAAGCTCGTCTATTTCTGTCTCGTATGTGATGAAAGAGTTAGCGAATACCTCGCTTTTGACCAAATATTAATTATCCAGACATTAGATTTGGTAGTGTAACAATATACTAGTTGTTCACATTATATGAATTAATTGATGTTAATATTAATTTAAAGGAACTCACAATGTCATATAGGACAGAATATACACATGAAAAGGTGAATTAAAAAAGTGATAATTGCACCAAGTGTTGTTTTTAGGCTATTAGATAAGTACATACGGCACAATGAACGATAACTGGCATTTTCCTTAGAAATTTATCGGTATCTTTCTTTGTAAACTAGACTAATCAACAAGTGTAACACTATCGGGTCACAAGAACTTTATCGGTCACAGATAAAAATTACTTTGTAAGGATTAGTCGCAAATGTTTAAGGTTACACCCCAGACCAACTAATCTTGTCTACAGGTCAATGACCACTTATATTAGGTTTTATTATCGTGTTACTAAATTCATCAAAAAAAAATATAAAAACATATACGTCCATTTTCCTTTCAACACCGTTGTTACACTAAATTCTAATTTGTATGTGATAAGTGCTAAAATTGAATATGAATTATTGTTTTGTGATAAGTAGCTCAATTTATAAACAAGCGGCGCGTGTTCGCGTGATTCACAGTACACGTGCCAACATTCAGGAGAATTCACACACGCTTAAATGTGCCAGTGCCAACTACGGACTACTCACGCAATACGTCTGGAGAATTTGGCATTCGAACAACGATGAAATGATCGGTATCAGCATCTTTAGGATTTGATGATTGGTATAATTGCCGTCTACATACACATAAGTCACAACGCTCTAAAATTCACTAGATACATGCTTAAATATGACGCAGATAATTTTATTAATTCAATTATACCAAGTAGTCTTCAACTAAACTCAAGTACAGTCAGAAAAGTGTATACTACAATAGGTTAAGGTTCTAAATATGTCGCTTGCGTCGTCTGCCAGCAACACACAACTTACAACTAAAGTAGATAGGTGATAAAAGTTATCTGCTGTTTCCTTTGTACAACATGTGTGAAACGGTCGCACCTGCTTGGCAAAATATGAAGAATGATGTTTAATCTTGAGAAAGTGTACTAGCACCTAATTGTGTATTGTACATAAGCTACAACTTTGTAATAATGTACTCACCCAGCTACCTCGTATATTGTATTAGTAATGTATTTTTTCATTTCCGCTAGTGTTAACAATAATAATATAACCGCAACATTTTATATCGAGTGGTTGTCGTTATTAACTAGCTTCGGCATATCAGGACAGCGCAGCGCAGCATGGCATGACGTGGAGGCAACTCGCCGCCACGTGCCACCTCGAGGACGTTTTATCAGCCGCGTGTGAGATATTTGCAGGCTCGTTTAACCACCCGTACATTTATTGCACATGTTATAACTGTTAATAACTTTTGCTGTGATTATTAAATATGTATACTTATAATCATAGTCTCTTTTCCAATCGAAACAACGTCTATTACGTTTTTTCTAACAGTAACCGTAGTAGTACCTAAATAAAACATTAATTCATAAATATATCGTCATCAAATTACTAACTATAAATCGGCGACTTAATTCTGAAGACGAGCGTGCAGTAAGTTTATCGCCAGCCAAACGAGAAAACCGCACAGACCGCGACTGGGCAAATGTAGTGTAAGACGCCCTCCAGCCAGGTGGGATGACGATCTGCGAAAGACTGCAGGTAGATGCTGGATGCGGCAAGCTGAAGACAGGGCGCTATGGCGCTCATTAGGGGAGGCCTATGTCCAGCAGTGGACTGATAAAGGCTGATGATGGTGAAACGAGAAAAACGTTACAGGCGTCGAAACGCTAGGCATGCACTCCCACATAGTTTCTGGCTACCTACTTTCGCACACATCACTCATCAGCGAACATTCGGTCTGCGGAAGTGGGGTTCGCATGCCGGAAAGCGTCATACATTTCCTGCCATCACTCCATTATTGTATCGTAGTTTATACTCATCGATGTGTGCAATGATGATGCAAGGTAATTCCCAATACAAAAGATTTGTGTCCAATAAAATTTGAAATGATACGAATTAGGGAGTGTGTTATTTTGAAATCATAATTCCCACAATTTCTATTTCTCTATATGAATAATATAAGCCAAATATTTTAAAAGAATCTTACTAACAGCTCACAGCATATTAACGTTTAAATGTTAAAAAAACTCACACGTGCAAACGTAAAGCCGATAAATCGATTCAGACAACTAACTTTTTGTCTTATGTAAGTGACACGTGATTAAGTTCGGTAACGTTAGAAAAAAACGAAGACGCTCAATTCGCACGTAAATTATCGACGGGCAGCAGGTGTGACGGCGAGCGGTGATTTATCACGATCATTAAATCCTTTGTAGAGTGTGCCGTGGCGACAGCGGGGGGCAAAGATTAAAATAATAGCGTCACGTGTCGCATGACGTCACGGATTAATTGTCACATATGCATTTTCGCGGGTTTAATTTATTGGCAATAATTGTAAATTAATAATTAATATGCTAAAGTTTTCCTAATATTAATAATGTACTTTTTGAAACTACATTAAAATTGATTTATTTTAATTATAATTGGGGAATATATAAATAAATGAAATCATTTATTCGAATACATAAAATCTTAAACATTACTTAGATTCAGTAAATTTTTAGTCTACCACCGGTTCGGAAAGCAGTTTCTACCAGAGAAGAACTGGCAAGAAACTCTAGGGTTGCTCTTTTCAAAATCAGTTCAAAGGTATATATTAGGTACACTGTATAATACAAACATACATATACAGATTTATATTTTGTTTAGAGCAGTTCATATATTTTCTTGCATCATAACAAATTCTCAATTCCCATTCGAATGTACTATAGTTAGTACAATTCATAGTTAAGGCTACAATATGCTCTATAGGTTACTGACAATATTTAAGATTTTGCGACAAGTTACACGGGACAAGTTTGAAACCCCGGAGTCGTGACGGTGTCAGCTCGTGCTCAGATCACGACAAAACTCGGCCTTCACCTTGAGCAGACACGCACGCGCCGCCATCGGCGTGTAACGAGAGATTAATGGCTCTTTTTGTCACGCGTCCCGCTTAGCGACACACGATAAAATGGACGCCGTTGTTTATGTGCGCACATGAACCTATTGTGTAGGTAGATCTACCGTTCAAATTACCATGTTACGCTTCTGATTAATATTGAGCATCTTTGCAACGTTCGATTTACAAAAGTGGTTATTTAAATTAATTAAATTCATTTGAGTGTTGGCTTTGGACATTTAAATATCATGATAACATTATTTTTCTAAATAAATCTACGAATAACCTTTACCTTATCATTTATATCCTGCAGGTGTTAATTAGTGCAAATTATATTTGCCATAAATTTACTTAACCTATTATATAGGTACGGTAATACTGAACAACATAATATTTTTATTGATGTTTCTGGTAAACTATTTTATTTATTTTTATAATATTTTTTATTAAAAAGGTACAGATACAGACAACAGATTGAGTTTTAAACAAAATTACATTCGTTACATACATGTTATAAATCTGGCATCTATTTACTACTGTACACAATATTATAATTACATAGCTTCGTTATAAAAAAAAAAAAGAGAATTTATAATAACCTTAAATACCTAATAATTACAGATACAATGTTCTTAAGTTTGTCCTTAGAACCGTCAATATGTACTTTAAAGTAGCGACTCTATTAAATACTTGGATATATGAGCATATTTATATTATGCAAAACCACACACACGTGTCACTTGTGCATACATTAGAAATTGATTATGTACATATAGAATTTATTTAAATATTTATTTCAACAGAGCAACAAGCCGATAATGGAGAAGCGGAGGAGAGCGCGGATCAACAACTGCTTGAACGAACTGAAGGCGCTTATACTAGACGCCATGAAGAAAGACGTGAGTGTTTTCTGCCATCTCGATTAAAATAGTTATGTAGTGTGTAGAATAAGTGCTTAGAGAAATAACTCTACATTGCTTTAAATTGCGAGATATAGAGTGCATATTAACTTTTCTATTACAATACAAATTTTCCATTACATTACAAACTTTTAGCTTTTAATAAAACATTGTAAGTAATCAGATTTTTAATATACATACATGGACAGTTCAAACAATAAAATACATTACTTATCATAGAGATTCAAATTCTAAGAGAGAAAATTTCAAAGTACTCAGCAGTTTGCTATATATCTATTGTACTTACAGCCAGCAAGACATTCGAAACTGGAAAAGGCTGATATCCTGGAGATGACAGTGAAGCACCTGGAAGGCCTGCGATCGGAGAGCAACGGGTCGCCAGATCGATTCCGTGCTGGGTATAGACAGTGTTTGTCTGAAGTGGCGAAGTTCCAGGGGCTGGAATCAGGGTTGAGGAGAAGGCTTGTGAGGCATTTAGAGTCGTGTGTGAACACTCCTGGGGCCCGACCTGCTGGAGCGCCCACGCCGCCCTCAGACACTGAGGATGCTTTGCCTCAACACTCTACTATTTTTATTTCGGGTGAGCATTAATTGTATTAATACTTATCCGGATAAGTTAGTATAAATCAGTATAAGTTCGACAAAAACTTGTTTACTAACTTACTAACTTGTGATGTTTATAAAATTTTGCAGTACTTTCGTGTCAAATGCACTGAAATAGGAAAACGTTATTATTATGTAAACTGCGAACCTTGATAGTGTATATGACAGTTGTGTTGATTGTCCGCAGCCGGTCCTGGCTCCGGCGTGCGCCTGGTGCCCACGCGGCTATCCAACGGCGACATCGCACTCGTTCTGCCGGCTGGAGTCACCGCCAACAACCTCGGAGCGATGCCCACCCTCGTGCCGCTTTCACCACGAGACGCCTCCTCATCCTCATCATCCGAACCCAGGTGCTACTCCCCAGCCAGTTCAGGCTGGAGTACTCCTCCCCCCTCGTCAGAAGAACCCGCCCCCCTAGCCCTTGTCACTAGGAGACAACCGCCCGAAGACAAGCCTTGGAGACCTTGGTGACACTACTTCCATTCCCTCGTCGGTTTCTGTGATATTATAATTGTATATATTGGAGTATTGAAGTTCCTAGCTATAATGCATAGTGCATATAAAGACTTTATCTAGTTGTCAAAAGTTACTTGCGCGGTCAGTTGTTTTGAGTGATGTTTGTATTAATTTTATATTTTCGAGTTACTAAAGTACTATATGTTTGGGATACGATTTATACTGAGCATGAAACAACTCAAACACTCATGGACTATCGTATATTATTGAGTCAATACAAACACGGCTAGATAATATTTTACTGGCGAAATAAATATCCTCTAGATATTTTATGTCGTTTTCGGGTTAGTGCGAAGACAGAATTCTGCTTGTGTTTCGTTACTAACAATACGTTAGATGACAAAGGACAAATCTCAATTAATAAGTATTATTTAAAAAAAAAACATTATAAATTCAAAAGTGATGTTATGTCGCCGTGCTCTGCGTAAATAAATATCCCAGAAACAATAAGTGTAAGCCGTAGAATATAACTTGTATATTTATGGATGACATCTGAGGCAGTATTTCATGTATGGACGTGACAGTCCTTTTCATTACATAAGATAGATTTATTTAAGTGCCATTTATTAATTTAATGTTTATTAAGTTCATTTACCTTGTAATAAAGTCTGTAGTCGATATTTGCTGATAAATATTTAACCTTCGTTTTCATCTTTTGTTCCGGGGCCATTAATATATACGTGAAGTAAATTATATTCGGTTTAAGTAAATAATCATTTTGTAATTCAATTAATAATGTTAAATAATATAATACCATTCGCTGAGTTATGGCGTAATATAAAATGGCATTTTCTTCTTCGGAAAACGGTTTTAATTGAAAGACATTAAATAAATCAGAAAACCTTTTTATATTGTATTGAAAACTATGTTACATCATTAAACCAACATTTTTTGCCATTTTAGATTACGTAACTATAAATCAAGGAATTGTAGAGAGAATTCTTCGTGCCTTATACAGCAAAATCATACGGTCTTCCACGACGTAGATTTAAGGATATTGCTATAAATATATTTGCATAGAGCATGGATAGCGGTGACTTTTCTAGATTGTATGTAAATGTATGCAAAACACGTTACGAGAATTGTCGACCGTTCACATGTTCTACGTAATAAGGCTTAATAAGATGTAAAACAGTTTGCTAGGCATTAATTTCGTATTTATGTTGTTACCGAAATAAACCATTAGTGTTATATTGTCTTCCTTCAATAGTTACCGCTAACCGCTACTGGTCGTTGGACGTATTGATTGGAATATATTTAAAACTATTATAGTTTGCAATATACAGATATATCCAACTGTGTCATCGAACTTAATGACACCACTGAAATGTAGGTGAAGTATTTGTATTCACATTTAATGTAAGTAAAAATACAGATGTATTTATTGCGACCGACATGGTTTTGCGCATTATTATTAGTCTTATCCTACTAATATTATAAAGGCGAAAGTTTGTAAGAATGTATGGATGTTTGGATGTTTGGATGTTTAGATGTTTGGATGTATGGATGTAAGGATGTTTGTTCCTCTTTCACGCAAAAACTACTGAACGGATTTCGATGAAATTTGGCACACGGGTAGATCATGTCCTGGATTAACACATAGGCTACTTTTTATCCCGGGAAAATATAAACCGGGACTTTTATCCCGGAAAAACTTTTTAAAGCGGGCGGAGCCGCGGGCAAAAGCTAGTTTTTATATAAATTAGTGTGTAAGAAAAGTGATACTATTTTACATACATTTATGATGACTAATTATATTATTGTAAATATGAGAAATGTACCTAAAATATGGCATTAATTGAGTAATAAATCAATAACAAAATAAAAATGCAAATTTATGTACTTACCTTTTCTCCTATCCTTTTTATATTATGTCGGCTACGATAGAGGCTTCATACAACCACAAACATGGACAATTTTGTCTTTAAGAATGGGGCAAAGTCGTATTATCTCAGCTTCTAAGACAAGTTTCCAATCGAATTGTGAAAGTTTGTAGAAAAACAGCAATAAAATTATTGGTGAATATAGGTATTTCAGTTGTTAATGTCTATTGTTGTTATTGTTCTTTTTCAATCTTCTCTTATCCCGCAAAAACGTGGGGTGGCCCAACATTTACTACTGGTTCTGACGTCAATTTTATTTACACCTCTACCTGTGTAGCTAGGAAGTTTACGCACTATCGTATAGATAGCCTAATGGTTTCGACTTGGTCAATTTTATATGAGAATTTGAGCAGCGCTCCATTGAGCGTATTTAGAACTAAAATAGGGTAGCACAAGCATTGCGTGCGTGTTAAGTTCGAATAGTTCAGGAACTATGGTAACGGGTCGGTCAACTTAAAATGTATGGTTGACTAAGAATGGACCACAGAACAGAGAAAGAGATACTTCGTGGAATGGACAGTAAGAATCTCTTTCTTGACGTATAGTATTGTAAAATAAATATGTAAACGTTTTAACTTACTCGATTGAAATACGTTACGATTACCATGGATGTATATAAGGAGGGTTCAGGGGGTCCGAACCCCTTCGCCCTTTGCTTACAATAAGCCACGCTACGCCACTGACCGCTCACGTTTTGGGGATCCGGACCCCCCCTTAGCTTCATGTCACAGTGTCATCCAAGGCAAGAATCCACGCCACAAACATTTTTATATCGTAGAACCCCCATGTGATTGCTTTAGCTACGCCCGTGACGATTACTATACGAAACGCGTAAACTCGTGCTAGCTACACTGTCCAAACTCCAAGCAACGAATATATTTTAAAGAGAAAAAAAAAGTAAACAAATATATCTTTACTAGCTTTTGCCCGTGGCTCCGCCCGCGTTAGAAAGATTTTCCGGTATAAAAGTCCCGGTTTATATTTTCCCAGGATAAAAAGTGAAAGAGGAACAAACATCCATACATCCAGACATCCATACATTCTTACAAACTTTCGCGTTTATAATATTAGTAGGATTCGTGTAACTGAAGGGTCATATCAAAGTCGTTTTCTAAAAAAGCGGTACCTGTTTTTTAACATATACCTGATACTACATATTATATTATGTAGGTACCCAATATCGTCATTGTTTCCACTCGTAAATAGGATTTTTTGTAACCAATAACCAGACTGCCTCGGTGGCGTAGTTGCATTACAGTACGACTGCAACGCTGAGGTCTCAGGTTCGATCCCCGGGCTGGGCAAAGTGATATTGAGTTTTTCTATTCAGTATCAGCTCGGAGTCTGGAATTTGTGCCCGATATGGCGATAGGCTCGCCCCCTATCACATTATGGGACGGAATAACGGCGAAAAGTGGGTGCACTAGTTGCGCCTCTGCCTACCCCTTCGGGGATAACAGGCGTGTGCGTGTGCGTGCAATAACCAGTATTAGGTAACTATTTTTTCTCGCAAACAGCGAGTCAAAGAAAACACTTATTATTGCTCCTACAAACACATTTGTCCTAAGTGATCACATATTTGCTATATTCATTTACTTAGTGAAAAAAGAGAAAATCAATCACACGTTGGTATAAGAAGAAATGTGTTAAGGAAAGGAAAAAGAAACTATTGCCGCTTTATAAAAAAAATCGAGAACGTGACAACATTTATATACAATACTGAAGTAGTCTTTATAATTGTTAAGACATTTTCATAACAAAAAGTTTAATTCTCTGTATAATGCGTGGCGTAGAGACAAGCGGATTGGGCTGGATGATGGGTGGCTGTGAGTTCGATTCCAGTACCAACATAGTTACAACTATATTGTATTAATTGCAGACAGTATTGTTAATTTAAGTAAATAAGCTAAGTAATACATATATTAAATCGAAACTTACTTAACTATACCCCAGCAAGATGGTTTCCTTTGACAAATATTGTCCTGCTTCATCTCATTTTCATTCTGACTCTATATGCAGGTTGGTAGGTACTTAGTAAAATATATCACACAGTTATTTATTTAAAATTTACTATTTAACAGATTTGTATAAATCATTAAAAAAAATGATTCACACCAATAATTACAAGTTAACTGTAAAAATAAATAAATTGCTGCACCAAAACTAAAAACTACCTACAAAGTAAGGCGATAAAATCATGGCTCCACAGCTCGCAACCTTCAATTAACAACAATTATTGCGAAACAGCTTTCAATCTTAAAAGAAGACATTTTAGTCGAAATAACAGTGCGGGAGCGCATGTGGTCCGGCGCTCTTCAGCCACTCAGTACTCTCAGGGTGGTCGCACTAATTCGTCAACGCATTTGATAGCGATTGTTTGCACTCCACGACAGTAATGGAGGGTTATTAAAGACGTTATTGCACCGGCAACTGCAATTTGCTACAATTGATGCCGTGCGACGTTTCATTACTTCAAATTTTCATGTATGTTGCGGCAGAAGGATATTTTGACCACCCGATACGCGTATCGATGTTGTGCGTCGCATATTAGTAACCTTGTATTGCATAATAAATTGACGTGTAAGTGTAAATTGTGTCTGTGGTGCTAATTAAAAAAATAATTATGCAGCGTAATTGAGTGTGGTCTTAGTAAGTCAAGCGAGGCATAGTTCTTAGTTGATTGTGCTCACGACTCCACTCACAGGGTAATCCTAAACTGAAAAAAAGTCTTACTGCACTTTTCCGGGTTATAAAGTGGTCTTTCTGTGAGTCAAATTTAATCTAGATCCATGCAGTACCTTCTGTATTTACTATTACTTCTAGTAAACATTCAAACATACGCCCTAAATATTTAACACAACACAGTATTCATGTAGGTGCTTATGTTGATAAGTTCATTGAAATTCATGAGATGATGTGTGGGTATGTGTAATGTTCATAACATCGATCTGTAACCAGTAATTGATTCGTGATTTTTATTAACATCAACATCTGCCGCGCAGTCCGACTCCGAACCACCCAAGTCGGTGGGACGATTGCCGCTTTGAATACACGTTTTGTTTTGCCTCAAATTATTGCTTTCAATTTCGTTTCGATACGTTTCGGGTATAATGAGACAATCACAGTAATAACCCGTTTAATGAGAAACTTAATTTCGTACCGTAATGAATGTGTTTTGGACATATTTAGTAGCAGAATTCGATGATAATTTGGAAGGCGATTCGTACCATGAGTTTATTACCTATCAGCCGGGCCGAGTGGTACACACCGAGTTGCATATAAATTGAAGTTGTCGAGAGGATCGTTTGTCGGCCGCGGCCCACATGCCGCTGACGTCGCACGTCTGAGTGACGGCTCCTCGTTACAGAAAAGGTCGTTGCTTGCCTGTTGTCATTCCTCTTTTTATCTTATTTGTACGTGCAGCGGAGCGTCGGAGGCCAATTAATCAGTGCTTATGATGCATGACACCACCTAATGAGCGAAGAAGGATGATGTTTGCATGCAAAGTACTAAACAGACAATATCTGTTGAGAAGGTTGCGTCTATGGGAAAACGTAGTGATACAACCAGTTTATACGTTGCGTTGATTGTAAATGCTGGCAGTAAGAATTCCGTCAATCTCCTTAAAAGTGTATGGAGGTCTGTTCTACCGGTGGTCCGGATTTTTGCTTTTTGCGTAAGACCTCCTTCGGACTCTATTGTAAAGAGAAGCATTCTAGGTGGTCGGCGGTGGTCAATGCGCAACGAATTTTGATCGAACGTGAGCTGTGGCCCACAATGATCGAAAAATCTTTGGTATGAAGTCGGTATTTGTTGATTGGAAATACATGAGTAAGCTTTTCTTAGAAATTGAGATTGGCCCAATCGTTCCAAAGTGTCCCCTCGAAATTGAATAAGTGAAGATTCGTGACGACTCAATAAAGTTATTTAAAATGCACGCAATCGGAAAGTGTATTGTACTGTTTAAATTGGTAGGTCAAAAAAAACTATAATCGTCGAATAAGAAATAAAAACCATCATAATCATTCATAAATTGTCTATCGTTATGACAACAATAACTGATGCAGACTAAATAGCAAAATAAATTAGGTTGCATTTATTAACTACGTTGATATTAATAATCAATTTAATTGTGAATATCGACAATCGACATACTTATTTTAAAAATAAAATCACAAGAGGGATATTTACGACGAACCTGTCCTTCTACAATTATATAGGGACGTAAGTTATAATGAAAATACCAAAATGAAGTCATCTAATGTACTGAAAAAATAACAATTTACGAAAACACAGTAGATATTAGGGAGTCAGGGTGGGCTACATTTGGAAGCATTTAATAACAGCTATTTGTACTAAATCGAAGACCTCCGGTCCAAACTTGTAATTTTATGGAAACAAACTTGGGCACGACAAGAAATACCTAAGTGAGTTTTAAAATGTATAATAAAATTCATTTTTTTATTCGAATAACTTGTAATTTTATAGAGGTTGAATTAATTTTGGAAACAGTGGGAATTTTTATGGTAATTTATTTAGTAAACATAGATGTTCACTAAATAAATTACCATAAAAATTAGCTATTACCATTAAAATAGCAGTGACAATCTAGAGATTGTCACTGCTATTTTAATCGATAATTACAATTGTTATTTTAAAAACTACATAACATTGTAAATAGCATACACTAGTAAACAAAAAACATGTATTTAAAAGACATTTCATTTCCAAATTAAATTTATGTGATCATATAATTTAGTATGCTGAGATAAAATAATTACAATAATCTGAATTATTACAGAAATTAATATTTAAAACGTGTTTGCACTCTAAAATGATGGCCTATTTTTATGCACTTTTCTATTTACTTTAGTCATTTGCAAAATTTTAGCTTGAGTCTCCCAGGGGGTAGGTAGTACATGACGACCACTTGTGGAGTTACACAAAAAAAAGGAGTTATACCCACCGCTACCACCCACGGTGACACGTGCGAACTGGCCAGTAAGCCAAGCACGATAGAACTAGCCGTCATGTGGCCAACTTAAATCCTCTTTGCATGACAAGGAACATGTTTCTTTGGAAAAAAATACAAGGCGTCAGGTTGTTTTGTTTTCAAATGTATTTTCTTTGGTTTTAACAACACTACTACGTTAAGGTTTTAAGAAGTGTTTCTTAAGAATTAAGATATCATTCTTGTTTTAAGCAAATGATTAGGAGATGCTTGTGGGTTAGCTGACAGTAGTTGTGCAAAATGCTAGATTTTTAGGTAGCGTTAACAAATCTAAAAAAAGGATTGGAGTTGGTAGGAATGGAAGATGATTATTTTGGCCTCCGGCAATCTTACTGCCGATGGCCGAGTAAGGAACACATTATAGGATATTGGTCGAGTGGAACTAGTCCATTCTCGTTGCAGGTAAATCTGAATGTAGCTTGTGTCTTTCACATACAATGATATTGCTCTTGAGAATCTATTGAATTTATGAGCTATTTCAATCAGAAAAGAACTCCGCTACATCATTAGCAACACGTAGATATGTATTAACTGCATTAATACTGGTGGTAGGTCTCTCATATGTAAGAGTCCGTCTGGGTGGGTACCATCGCAATGTCTATTACTAAGCCAAGCAGCAGTGTGCATGCACTGTTATGTTTTGGTTTGCAGGACATTGTAGCCAGTGAAACTACAGGACATAATGAGACTTAACATCCTATGTCTCAGGATGACAAGTGCAGTGGAATGCCACGCAGTACGCAGTTTTACTACTGTGTCTGGGTGGTCGTATCGCTTACATGCTCGTTTCGTCATTCAATGCCATAATTTTTTTTATTAATAACATAAACAGAACGTTATCTAGTTAGTTTCAATGTAGATTTTATCAGGTATCAGAAAATGTTATTACTTTACAAATCTATTATTTTCAAACACATTACGCTTAGAAAAATATACCTATTGTATACTTACCTCTAGATGGTACTCATTGTATTTATTTCACTGGGTGATTGTTGATTTCTTGTTTTAAAGATGAACTAGTTTTTCTAGAAAATGTAAAGAGAAAAGGAGAAATTGTAGGACATTTTCCGTGATTGTATATTTACAGACACATGAATATAATTTGTATGTTTTCTCGAGCTTACAATTTTGGTAAAATTACGAGCAGTGTTTTCTGACAATGCTTAACCTATAACCATTTGGGTATTTTGATAGTGAAAAGAGTAATTTCTAAAATAGAAGTAAAACATTAGAATAAATAATTCCATCTTTACACTTAAAACACACATAACTGATAAAAAAAAAATACAAAAAGGTTAAGGCGTCTCGCAATTCATTAGAATGATGCTCCGATAGCGCAGTGTATAAAGAAAGAATCGTTCGCTCACATCGAACATTCATCGTACCAATTACGGAGCTCGTTGTCGATCGAAAGTAGCTATCCCTTCAAATTAATTGGACTGATTAACCAATTGTATAACGCGCAATTCGGTTTTTGTGCGACAAACAATTACAAAGCGAGGAATACCACGGCTCGCGGTTATCTGACTGACGCAGGACCAAATAGTTGATTTATCGTTTAGAATTATGTGATCACTGATCTCAGGAGATATGTTTTTAATTATTTTATTGTTTATTTATTTTGAAATGTTTTATTGTGGATAGCCTAGTTAATAATTGAACGGTTTGCCGAAACAGATGTCCGCAGATTTAAAGCCCAAGGCACACACCTCTGATTTTTAAAGTGATATGTGTACCTATTGTTTGTCAATTATCGTTCGATTTAACGGCGAAGGAAAACATTGTGAGGAATCCTATATACCTGAAAATTCTCCAAAAATGAATCTCTATTGTAGTCTGTCAACTCAGCTAGGCCGACTTGGCGGATTTAGGCCTTAGCCCACTCAATACAGAGGAGGCTCGGACTTAACAGCACTCAAACGACGTAAAGCCCCCGGGGGCGACGGGATCCCCACCCGTTTCATTAAGATGCTTCCAGAGCGTCTAGTTCAAAACCTCAAGTCCATATATAACGCCGCGTTTCAAAACTGCCTCTTCCCAGAGGTCTGGAAGGAGGCAGTTGTGATAGGTATTCACAAGCCGGGAAGACACGCATTAGAACCGTCCTCTTATAGGCCAATCAGCCTGCTCAGTACGCTGGGCAAACTTTACGAGCGGATCGTCCTCGACCGCCTCAAAATAGTCGCCCACAACAACAATCTGATCCCTCCGGAACAGTGGTTTTCATGCTAGGCACAGTTGCGTAAATCAGGTGCTCCGCATCACGGAGCACGTTTACGACAAATTCCAACGCTGCATGCCTACCGGTCCTTTTTTCTTCGATATTGAAAAAGCATTCGACAGGGTGTGGCACAACGGCTTGCTTTTCAAGCTGTACACGCTCAGCGTGCCCACTCAACTCGTGCACATCATATGAGATTTTTTGTAGAATCGCGACTTCAAATATCGCGTGGAGGGAACTCTCTCTTCCCGACACACTATTACGGCCGGAGTCCCGCAAGGCTCTGCTCTTTCCCCCTTTCTTTTCTCGCTGTACACTAGCGATATCCCTCGACCTAAAAACGCCCATCTGGCGCTTTTCGCGGATGACACCGCAATCTACGCCTCACGTAGAGACCCCGACGATGTGGTGTGCACTTTGCAGGCCGCCGCTAACAAGCTCGGTGAGTGATTCCGCAAATGGCATATCACCGTCAACCCCACAAAGAGCCAGGCTATCCTGTTCACTTTGAAAAGGAAAGTCTATGTGCTTCACTACCTTGTCCCCATGTCCAACCAGGTCATCTCCTCGACGGACAAAGCCAAATATTTAGAAGTTACCCTTGATCAGAGGTCGATCTTCATCCCACATGTAAATGCGGTACGCACGCAAATTAATTGATAGGAATAGGCTCAAAAACCAATCTTCCCTAATCGTTGATGTCTCAACTTCTCCTCAGTATATCCTCCTATAGACCGGTGTGGCCAGAAAAGCCGACTCGCGTCAGGCTACTGGCAGTAGGGACAATAACAAAAAAAAATAGCTTAACAGCGTTCAGTATATGATTAATGACTCTATATCGTATATTGATTCTATATCTATATTATAGAGCTAGTAGTATTATAATGTTTAGAAGGCAGTTTTGCCTTAGAAAGCCTGTGTAAGTAATACACATTGTTACCTTTACAATGGTAGATGCGGTTTCGTCGATCCCAATAATAAGTAAAGTTTTATTGCAGTCATTATTTAGAACGACGCCTTCTCACAGCCGCCGAACATTTCGATGTTTAATTACCTGCCTTTTTAATGTACCTTTAGAACAAAACAAGAAGTTTTTATCGGTTCCGTTGGGTTGTAGCATTGTTCGAGTATGCATTTAAAACAATGTTGTAACCATTTTTACATTAAAATAAAATTGAAAACCACATAACAATTATTAGCAAGCCTCGAAATTAGAAAACATCTTTTCAAATTTTCAAGCATTAATTGAAAAAAAACTGCAACATAGAGGATCTGGTGGTAGGTCTCTCATATGTAAGAGTCCGTCTGGGTGGGTACCACCGCAATGTCTATTTCTACCGCCAAGCAAAAGTGTGCATGCACTGTTGTGTTTCGGTTTGAAGGGCATTGTAGCCAGTGTAACTACTGAACATAATGAGACTTAACATCTTATGTCTCAGGATGACGAGCGCAGTGGAATGCCACACAGTACCACAGTAATTTGTAACTCATGGTGCTGGATGGTGTTACTACTGTTTATGGGTGGACGTATCGCTTACCATCAGGCGAACGGCATGCTCGTCTCGTCATTCAATGTCATAAAAAACCTGGAAATTTATACAACATATGTATACATGTCATTATAAAGCTTTTTCTACTTGAAACTACACAAATTTAGTGCTCAATCAGGCTAGGAGCCCCACTAAAATAGGTACGTGATTTGATAAAAAAAAATTGATGCATGCCTTAGTAATTCAGTTTAAAAGTTTTTCAGGATTCTATTAAAAAATTAAAATCATTAACTAGGTACTTTCTAGCATTTGTAGGTTAACTTTACCATCTTATATAATTCCTTTACCGGCGAAAATAAACATTTACAGGAGATCAATTAGTGTTAAATGCTACTCATTGGCTTATCATTATTTAAACAGTCGAAGGCGGGACTCGAACCCACGACCTCCGGCGTACCGTGCCGGTGCTCTTCCAATTGAGCTACTCCGACCCTATCTTTTTCAGGATTCTATTAAAATATAAAATCATTAACCAGGCACTACATGGCCATTGACATGTATAAAAAATCATAATATAACATTATATTTTAATTAAATTTACCCATAAACACAAGATAAGTAAGAATTAAACATGCCATTTTAAATACCTACCCAATTTAAATGTGTTTAAGATGTCGTGAACATCCACGTATAATGGAGAGTTCATAAAACTTTTAAAATAGCAAAGACATATCCAATGTTTTATCAAGGCCAATAATATATTTTGTGTTTTATACCCATTTAATGACTTCATAAAAAAATTAAATAATCAAATAGAGCCAATTTATAGCATCCAGCGGTGAAATAAACACATAAAATGGCGAAAACTTATCGCATACAAAGTTATGAGACGATGACCAAAGTGTTTAATGTAGATTACTAAAATGTCAAGTTTAATAGACCCATATAAAGACACATAAATTCCCAATAAAACCATTTTTGATAAGAATTTTTCAATACAATTTAATAAATTGATATTACTCGCCATGATATACGGGATAATTAGAATCGAAGTAATGATCTAATAGGTACCTATAAGAAGTAATCCCCTCAAAAACATAAATGTGAAATATGAAAGCCAAGTCCAAGAGAATATGCGTGCTTGTCGACTTCACCGACAAAAAAATTGAAATCTAAATGGTTGCCAAGCCCTGTAGATAATCCTAAAAATTTATAGAACACACTCCATTTTAAAATAAACTTAAGCTAATATTTCTTTCTTTTTCTGCTACGACAATGTATGATATTTAAAATATAGCTTCTTAAATTTGAACAGTCGAATTATTAACACAAAGCAGATAACTTAGTATAAATTTAAGCTCAAGATTTGACTTGGTCTAGAGCCAAATATAAGAAAAATTTTAGTCTTCGCATAAAATTTTTCTTATATTTAACCGACTTCAAAAAGGAGGTTCTGTATTCGATCCGTATGTATGTATGTATGTAAATTTGTATGGCCGCGTGTTTCTCAAAAACTACTGATCCGTTTGGGTTGTGGTTTTCGATATTGAAATGTATATTTTTCAGGAAAAGTTTTAGTATATAATTTATGAAGATCAGATGAAGATCTTCGGAGATACACAATGGAACTCTTCAATAACTTACAGCAGATGACTCGCGAATGCTGCGAATCGTATATCTATGATGTATTGTTTACACCATTCTATAATTAGCTAACAAAAAAGCAATAAATAAAAACTTTTTAATAAAAAATAAACCGACTTCAAAACCACTACAAATCAAAAAATAATTAAAATTTGTCTTCGCTTAGAATAAACGTATATTTGGAGTCGGTGCCTAATTTAAATTGAACAATGTTTTCGTATATTTCTTTGTGTATTTCCTAGTTTAGCTGGCAATTTAAATATACGTTTATACTAAGCGAAGACAAATTTTAATTATTTTTTGATTTGTAGTGGTTTTGAAGTCGGTTTATTTTTTATTAAAAAGTTTATGGCTTATAAACTTGTTTTCTTCTTTATGTTACTGTTTTTTATATTGTAAAGTTAACATATCCTACTCTTCTAAAAATTTTGTTTTCTGATAAAATTATGAAATTTGGGGGTCTTAAGGGGCTTTAATAAATAGGAGAAGAAGAAGCAGAAGGAGCACATGGAGGCATAGTAGAAGGAGCGAAAGAGGGAGTGGGGTGGGGACGGCAGTGGAAGCGGGAGCGAAAGCCGGAGCGGGAGTGTTCCGTGTACATACAGATACAGGATGCTATAGGTGTTACCTTTATGTATGAAAAAATTAACCGGGATAAGACTTCGGGTACAGTTTGCTAGTTACATATTATTTTATACTGCTGCCCCACCCTAAGCCCATGGCTAGCTACGCCCATGGGCGGTATTAATAAATCAATCTCAAGTTTGAGTTACATCTCAAGTAGACATAATGTATGAAGAGTTCAATACATTATGTCTACTTGAGATGTAACTCAATCTTGAGATTTGATTATTAATACCGCCCTTAATATCTTAGGTCTCAAGATGACGACCGTAATGGAATGTCACACAGTACTTTGTAACTTAAGGTGTTGAATAGTGTTGCTACTGTTTATGGGTGGTCGTATCAGTTCCCATCGGGTGAACGGCATGCTCGTCTCGTCATTCAATGCAATAAAAAAAATATGTCATACCTTAAAAATGTACTGTTTTCAGATTTTCATTTCCTTTGTATACATATAATTACCTAGCTCGACACCAAATTTCAACTTTGTAGGTCATCTGGAAGTGGATTAGGTTTTTGCTCTATATCTATGTCAGTCAGTAATAAAATGCCGATTTCTAGATGTTAGTATCTCAATGACCGTTTGAGCTGTATCTATGAAATTTGGGATTCTAATTAACTTTAGGGGCTTTAATAATTAAAAATCTTAATCATATCTCATGTATTTACGTTAAATAGATTTTGAGTTAAAGAAGCATCAAAACTCGCTCCAAATGGTTCGTGTGAAATTACACTAGGTAGCTTCGACGCGTTTTTATTCCTGACTTGACACGCTGCCGCGTGACTCGATTTTGCATGTACCTAAGCATACCTAAGCTTACCAAGGCAAATGCGACGTGGCCAATCCGTGGACACAGTTTTGTTTGCTTCAACGCAAAATAGAAGCAACCGTCAATTGATAATAGCGTGCTAATACGGCATGACGTACGGTTTACGTGAACTTCAGCCTTAATCTGCAAATCTTGCCAAAAATAAGAACTTTAAATTAAGTGCCCTGAAAGCTACATACAAACCCTTTTTAATAGACATTATTATATAAGTATATGTTTAAAAGGTCAAGAAAAGCTAATACGAAGCGTAATGGAGTCCGCGCGATCGTGCAATATGTAGGATGCTACAATGTTGACCTTATTATAGGACACGCGCGGTGCGGCGCTCGCGAGGACGCGCCCGTCACGAACGACAGGCCTTTAAACATCACTCTGTTGTCGTGTCTATACTTTTTTAGTAGTCTACAGAAAGGAGATGTCCGCTTTTTGAATGGCTGCTGGGCCTCAAAAGTTGACTAGGCTCAAACTTTGTGGATTAAATAAAGGTCTAAAAATACGGATCCATTAAAAAAATATTTTTGAACCAAATAATATTGTTAATATCTAACTTTTTTGCTCGACTGCCTCCGTGGCGTAGTTGTATTACAGTACGACTGCAAAGCTGAGGTCTCGGGTTCGATCCCCGGGTCGGGCAAAGTGATATTGAGTTTTTCTATTCAGTATCAGCTCGGAGTCTGGAATTTGTGCCCGATATGGCGATAGGCTCGCCCCCATCACATCATGGGACGGAATAAGGCGAAAAGTGGGTGCACTAGTTGTGCCTCTGCCTACCCCTTTGGAGATAACAGGCGTGAGTGTATATGTATGTATCTAACTTTTTTAAAAACGTTCATATTAAGTATAGTTTTTGAGCAAAATAAAATTACATAAATCTGAACTTCGGAGGACTGTAAAATTATGCAATTGCTGGTTAATATAAAGGCCTAGTTTTTGGGAGTACTATCCAAATATATCTAAAGTATCGTTACAATTTTACGTCCGTTTTTTCTTTAACGCGTGCCATTCGTATTTCAGAATAATATGTTTTCTTTCATGCAATAAAATATCCCCGCAAATGTTTTTAGGGATGGATATTAGGTAGCGGTTAGGGCGACTGGTTGTAAAAGCATATTTTTCGCAACATACGTTTTACAACATATTATGTTGTTCTTATTTATTTATTTTAAGAAGATTTACAGACAACATCAGTAGTAGTTACACATAAAAATATAGTCCTATACTAATTACAAATGTTCACCAATGAAACATACCTTACTCCACATTTGTGGAATAAGAAGACTTTATAAAGTTGTTAGTTCTTTACTTATTAACATTTTTACTGTATATAAAAGTATATTAATTATGTTCCTTCTTCTCATTTGTAGCATGAAGCAACGAATCGTCACAAGTGTTGGTAGAGATACTTGATGAAATAGTTACTAGAGAATGATATTATTTCCTCGTGGACTTTTATATTCCAGGAAGAGATTTAAAACGTTTGTAAAAAATAATGTCATCTTGCGATGTGGTCTAATAACAAAAATACTCCTTTATAAAACATAAATAATCTGAGTAATGGCAAACAAATAAAAATGAACTATCTGAATACTTATCTACTAAACTGATATCTCATTTATTCATGAGTTCGGTGTCAGGAATACATTATGCAACGTAAGGATTAAAAAACAAGTAGAACCCTAGGTGGCATGAAAGATATTAATAACAAATGTGTTTATTTCATTTAAATAACTTATCTTACCTACTACTAACAATTAATACTGGTTGACCGCACTTTCACTACATTATTATTTTACGTGTTATGTAACTAGAAAAATATAATGTGTTATAATATAACAATACGTTAATTAAGTAGGTAATGGGTAACTTGTTTTTAAATTACAAATCTTAGCATAGTTGTGTGTAGAAAACATGTAATATATCTTAAATATTAGGAATATTATATCTCAATAGGTAGAGCAGCGCCTGTACCTTTTAAAAATAGAGCCACAATAATGATTTTGAGAGTCACGCCTTAGTTAGTTTTGTCTTAATTAATGGACTAGAGAGGGTATTAATGCCTCATAGGGTCCCTGAAGTAATCGTTTTGTGCAAATAGTGAAAGTGCTGGTGACAAGTTATATATCTTTTGTTTCCTTTAAAAGTCGGTTCGTGATTTTTCAGATGCTGGTGCAGGCGGCGGTGGTGATTATCAGATGATTTAAACATCATATGACCCGAAAAATTCGTCGCCCATGCCAAAAAATATACTATGTAGAGTTTAATTTTTATTGATCTGTTCAATAAACGCTGAGTATGGAAAAAATATCAAAAAATCGCAACAATCATGAGTATCCACAAAACATAATGTAGATTCAAGTATGTAGTTAAAGAAAATATAGAGGTGTTTGTAGTAGGTCTATTTCAGAAGGCAGTAAATAAGGACAGCGGTTACTGCGTAGGTGTTATTTAGCCCTCAAGGTGGTGCGCGGTGCGGGCGACTTCGTGACTTACCGCCGCGCCGCCATCGACGAGAAAAAAAAACATGGCCGCCTTAAAAATGTTAAAATAAATAAAATGCACACGTCCCAGCTTATCTGCACTCGCACAAGCGAGGACAGTAAAGGCAGGCTGGGTACAGTACCGATACGTTATTTTTTCAATTATTTTGTATTTTGTAAATGTCGGTGATGCATTTTACGATTAGATAAAGCTGGGCAACATCGTTCGACTATACTGGGAAAATGATTGTAATTGGCATGGGATAATTTTCTTTAATTGAAGTTGTAGATTTTAGTACTGATTATTTTTAACTTACGAATTAGGGATGTTAGAAAGACGTTAATATTGTATAGAATTTTGGAGAACTACCATTATAGCTCTTTTTTATAAATAAAAAGTATTTCAAATATTTCCTTACCTATTTGTATCTCATTGTTATGAACACGGTAGTTTCCTATGTTATACTTAGTACATTATTTTATACGTAACAAAATATAAATGAAAAGTAATTCTTCTGTGAAATCAGCATCAAAATAAAGCAGTTATTCATAATTGAAATATTGTCGTGAAAGTGGGGGTGTGGTGTCGATATCACGCTGTCTCTTTCGTATGAACGCAGCGTTATGGCCGGCGACTCTCGGTGACGTCACAGTGTAATATTACTGTTATTTGACAACTACCCCTTCCACCAACTTTCAAAGCTTTATAACTTACAAATTATTGCCCCAATTTTTTAAAATTATTTTTAATGGCAATTTTGGATGGCATACATTTTTGATAAATGTATTAAAAAAAGTAGTCAACTACCGTTAGTTACCTAAATATATAATTGTGTATATTTGCTAAATTATGCAATCATAATTAGTTCTATACAAAAATTAAAAGATTTTCTTATCTAAAAACGTTTAAGCGATGTGTTATTAATTTATTTTCAACCAAGTGTTAGTATAATATTACGGGCTAGTTTTACAGTGTGCGGCGCATGCGTGGCGTGTGCCCGCGGCAGGTGCGCGGCGCCCGAACCGGTCGCCACTCGCTTCACTCGCAAATCGCAGTAGGGCTGCCACTACGCGAGATAGTGGATTTAATTTCACAGCAAATCGTAATAGGGCTGCCACTACTAGTCAGCGCATTTTTATTTCTGGATGAAATAAAATTAGAGCGATTTTGATTCACGATTGTCGCTGGTCATAGATAAGAAAGTCAACTGTCAAGTATGAGTAAAATCTTGTTCTTAAATGCTTTTTTAGAATTATTAAATACTATATTTTATCCTTCTATTCTAAGTTTTGTGTGGTGACCCTAGATTATGCACTCCGGCATACAATACTGCATTACTCCGTGCCTCTACTATAGAGTTTGCAATAAAAGTCAACGTGACTGTATCAATAGTGACTATTTTTTTTATTAACTGGGTAATTTTATTATATTGCTGCTATTACAAAGTAGACCTTTTTAATAGAAATAGAGATGTATTTTTTTAAAAACTGGACATAATTTCAATCCTATGTCTCCATTAAAGACCATTGAACACAAAGAATATAAAAGCGTTTTTACTTATTGCACCTTTAGAACGAAAACGACACAATTATAAAAAATTAAAAATTGAGATATCATTTTTTAATGACTAAAAACTACTCCTTTATTTATAAAGATATAATGAAAAAGGAGCGATATAACACTTTGGTCCTTTTCCTGCTTGAATATGGCTGTTTTTGAACTATTATTGTCTTGAGAACTTAGTTTTAAGCAATTTTACGACGATAACTCAATTTTCTATCTTTTTGAATTGTGTCGTTTTCATCCTAAAGGTGCGTGATGTATCCAAAAACAAACTTATTAAATTGATAGATAATTATTAAATAACCAAGTTACACGCACACACATACTCACGCCTTTTATCCCCGAAGGGGAAGGCACAGGCGCAACTAGTGCACCCACTTTTCGCTGAGCATATTCCGTCCCATGATGTGGTAGGGGGCGAACCTATCGCCATATCGGGCACAAATTCCAGACTTCGGACTGATACTAAATAGAAAAATCCAATATCACTGCCCGAACCCGAGACCTCAGCATTGCAGTCGCACCGTAATACAACTGCGCTACCGAGCCATAGCGAGCAAGATATGTACATACTACATATGAAACAGGAAATCAGTTTTTCGGCACTTACGCAACAATTCATTAATAGCAAAATATTACGAATACGTATAGAACAATAACATTTCCATTACAAAAAGAATTATTAAATATTGTCGCATTAGTAATTCAAATTTATTCATAGTACTTCAGTCTGCTTTCTATTCTGTTTTTGAAAAATAAAATTAAATCTGATATGATACAAACAGATGTTTTGCACGGTCCAAATATAGTAGTATCGCAGAATGCCCGTTTAAAGTAATAATCTATTTTCCAATTGCGTGAAGTTCTAGCGCATTGAACCACGCAATACTGACGCTTATCTGAACATTTTTATTTATTATTTTATAAGCTCTAGTAAGTGGTGTGTTTATAGAATCAGATTTTTTAATCAGTAGTTTTCCTGACATTTGCAATGTTAATTAAAAAATCATCTACCCATCTATAGCAATATCTTGGATTGTGAATTAATAAGTGACATTTATCAAAATACACATATGACATAATTGTGTATATATTTAATTTTGCAAAAGTACATTTGTCAAATCTGAATTATAAATGTTTGGTATAAAAAAGACACAATCGAATTACAATCAAGGAACAAGCCAATTTAAGTACACTTAGTATCAAATATATGTAACCAATTTAATATAACCCTTTTTATTATAAAATGCGCGTGTCTTTCATCGCTGTCTTGCAATTCAATTCACGGTTCAAGTACCACGTTAATGTTGGGTTATAGGACTGACTTGCATTTCGTGAAGAGCTTTTTAATGCCGCGTAGTGTACGCAAATGGAGCATTACTGACATTGCACTATTTATTGAACGTATCTCTGTCAGCGAAATTAATTATTGGTTGATATCTGTTAACATTGGGACTTTTTTATTTTAAGTTACTTAATTGCGGTGGGTAAGATATACCTTATTATTAGTAAAAAGTAATTTATTTAACAAAATAGAGTAAATTTTACAAGGCATGATTATTTTTAAAGTGGCAAATAGAAATAATTTTATTTGCATTTAACGCGTATTGCCGAACGGTCAACGTTTAATGCACACAACAGTCATTTCGCTAAATATTACGAATAATTAAATTAATTTCATTGGTTGTTATTAGTGTCACCATAAAAATGTTCATTAAAATAAAATGCATCATAAAGTGTGGCCTAAAATACAGGTAGCTGAAGAACTAAGGACGCGTTTAAGTCTTTGTAAGGCAGTGCAATTAATTCAGAGGAATATTTGAATTTTTGGTATGAGTAAAACTCAAAAGTTACATCTCCATACTAGTGCCATATCTATTTCAGGACCTGATTACTGCTTAACAGAAGCCGTAATAAGCGGCGATAGCCTAGTTGGAAGTGGAACGGACTGCCGAGACGAATGTCCGCAGGTTCAAAACCCAAGAGCACACGTCTCTGACTTTTCTAAAAAGTTATGTGTGTATTCTTTGTGAATTATCGCTCGCTTTAACGATGAAGGATAACCATCGCGAGGAAACCTGCATACCCGAGAAGTTCTCTGAATTTCAAAGGTATGTGAAGTCTGCCGACCCGCACTGGCCCAGCGTGGTGGACTACGGCCTTAACCGTCTCAGTTGTAGAGGAGGCCCGTGCTCAGCAGTGGGTAGTATATAATACAGGGCTGGTATGGTAGAAGCCGTTGTGTCATCTTCCGCTCGACAATGTATGTTATTTCCTTTAAGTATCTGAAGGTTATTATATAGGTTATTATATAGTTATAATAACCTATATAATAGGTTATTATATTTTTGGTATCAAAGATGTTCTTAAGGTACCATTCATCACGTGTAATCTTATGATTCCCAGAAAAATATAATGTTCAATAAAAAAATATCATTTAACTTCTTTTTTGTTTCACACAAAACATTTTACAAATCTGTACACAGCCTTAATCCCAATCCGGTTTGGTCGAAACGTCGACCTTTACACGGACCCGTTGTTTTTTCATTCGCAAAACTGTCTTATTTACGTTAATTAAGTGAAGTATAAGTTCGTGACTAGTACTGTGGGAGAGATGGTCCAGAGAACAGAATCGTGACAGAGAACTCGTTCACTCTTTTATGACACGAGGGTGGGGTACAACACTATTCAATTGTAATACCAGAGTTAGCTATAGCGTGTTTTAAAAATAGAACACATTCCAAATCCAGTTTATCTCTCATTATTGACGCGCGTCATTAAATCTGACACAACTATTTAAGCGGAGCAATAGGGTTTTTTAGACCTTTGTTTTCTTGTGAATATTGTTGTGGATGTAGGCTCATATATCATAGGATAGCAAATGCTGTATAGTTATATATAATTAGCCAGCGGTTGTGGTTAATAAGAAATGCAAAAACATTTGTGTAAATTTTTTGGTTATGTACGGAAGCAGGTCCACACAGCTATAAGTATATAGTTTATGTGTTGAAGTTCGAACATTATCTCAAGACCTGTGTACGGTCAAGTATTCTCGCTAGTAATAAGAGCGCTATTTTACGGAGAAGCGATGTGACTTATGGAGGCATGCCTTATTACTGTTATTATCCGCTCCAGGCCTACACGAATTATAGAATAAGGCTTTATTCGCACGTGTGCGTTCACCACATTCTTTATAATTTATCGATTGATTCGATTACGGCAATCGATTTATGACAATTCAATACCACTGCCACTTTTGATTAGAAGGCTGGAGATAAGTATATTATTGTGATTGATTTTTGGTTTCTGAGGGAAACTGCTGCAAATAGTATTTACGCTTTAGTTGCTTTAACAAAAATACCTATACAATGAAATTCAAATTAATAAGAAACATAAGTGCTATAACAAAGGATTTCATTAAGAACACGGTTTAATAACGTGAAGATGCGCAAGAGTCGATTTTTTATTGGCACTGAAAGGCCCGAGGGTAGTCGGGTATGGGAATACACTCAATTGTTTGTGTAAGACCTCGAACTCGATATTAATGTGCCAATCTTTCATTGCTACCTCCTTATGCTTAAGTACATTTTTCATGTAATAAACAGGTTAAGTTATAAGCGTGTGAGCAGCTTGAGAAAGATTTTATGATCTATGGATATTTATTTGATATTTTTGTAGTGCGTTTGGTAAAAATGAACATTTTAGAATATTATGAAGGAACTTATCCTATTAATTAATACTAATGTATTATGAAAGCGAAAATTTGTAAGTATGGATGTATGGATATTTGTTATTCTTTCACGCAAAAACTATATCCCGGGAAAATATAAAACGGGATTTTTATCCTGGAAAAACTTATTAACGCGAGTGGAGCCGCGGGAAATAGCTAGTTTAGTATATTTCTTTCCGTCATATGATAGAGGTGAGCTTATTGTCATATCAGTCACAATATTCCCGACTCCGGGCTGATGCTAAGTCAAAAACTCCTTGCAAATTACGTTTTTAAATTGACAGAAAACATAGCCATTCCTATTCTTATTTCCTATACTACTTATTCTAAGGGCTTCAAAGCTCTCATATGCCTTTAATCACCATTAACTTATCCTTAATCCCATTTAATTTGCACAAAGGTCGGATGTTTATAAACATTTACGCGTTGATGCATTCGCTGTAGTGAGAAACAATGGCGCTGTAACTCAGTTTATTTTTTATTACGATATATCTTGAGTACCTTCGTTAGCGTTTAGATAAGTACTCCAAGATCGAAAAGTATTTAATGATGAAAGTTAAAATAATTTAAAAAAAAATTTGCGGTTTTATTTTCATTACACACACACACACATACTCACGCCTGCTATCCCCGAAGGGGTAGGCAGAGGCGCAACTAGTGCACCCACTTTTCGCCGTAATTCCGTCCCATGATGTGATAGGGGGCGAGCCTATCGCCATATCGGGCACAAATTCCAGACTCCGGGCTGATACTGAATAGAAAAACTCAATATCACTTTGCCCGACCCGGGGATCGAACCCGAGACCTCAGTTTTGCAGTCGTACCGTAATACAACTACGCCACCGAGGCAGTCATTTTCATTAGAAAACACATAAACAATATTTTTTAAAATTGTAAGCTTAGTAACTTAAAAGGTAAATTAATTGTATCCCTCTTTGCCTTGTCTCCAATTCTAAATAATTTGGACTAGTACCAACGCTAACCAAATTTCAATTGAAAACATTATCATCATCAACCACATGACGTCCATTATGAAAACACTAGCTTTTGCCCGCGGCTCCGCCCGCGTTAAAAAGTTTTTCCGGGATAAAAGTCCCGCTTTATGTTTTCCCGAGATAAAAAGTAGTCTATGTGTTAATCCAGGACATGATCTACCCGTGTGCCAAATTTCATCAAAATCCGTTCAGCAGTTTTTGCGTGAAAGAGGAACAAGCATCCATACATTCTTACAAACTTTCGCCTTTATAATATTAGTAGGATTATAAACGTTTCAATTCACAGGTTTCACGTGTCACCGCGTTATCCGGTATCCTTGATGTGACCACGGAGTCCGGAGTCCGGACCCTCTCACTTCTCGTACGTTGGCCAATGCAGTTAATGTGACATCTTTCGACGTAAACAAAATTTAAAACGTCCGGCGTCGGGCCTTGAGTTTAACCACAATTGTGGAATGGAATGCGCAAAAGAAACAAAATAATACTAGCATTTTTTGTATATAAATTAAAAACTAAACATTACCTAATTAATCCTTCAACTTTACTGATCGTAGGACTCTCATATGTAAGAGTCCGTCTGGGTGCGTACCACCGCAATGTCTATTTCTACCGCCAAGCAGCAGTGTGCATGCACTATTGTGTTTCGGTTTGAAGGGCATTGTAGCCAGTGTAACTACAGGACATAATGAGACTTAACTACTTATGTTTCAAGATGACGAGCGTAGTGGAATGCCACACAGTACTTTGTAACTCAAGGTGGATGGTGTTTCTACTGTTTATGGGTCGTATCGCCTACTATCAGGTGAACGGCATACTCGTCTCGTCATTCGATGCAATAAAAAAAAACTTATATAGAATCATAATAGTGCAATTGTCATTATTAACCTAATATTACCAAATATTACACATTATATCTGCAAACGTAATAACATCTTCTTTCGATATGAAATCAAGTATTTTTTACTTTGTCAGCAAGAAGTAACGTGAAATGGCAGCGTTCACGATGCTCCAAGCGTGACGGGCTGGCTGTCTCGCACGTCTGTCACGCTGTTTCAAACTTACCGACCGTTTGCGCGCAATAAATTACACGGTAAAGGGATTTCCTTTCGCTTGTATTCCGTAACAAAGATTTTTACGCAATTCTATCTGATTGAGCAAAAGCTAATAACTTTTAACCTGAGAAAAATCTTTATAAAACGTTAATTTGATTGACATAGGTACTATTTAGTGTAACCGTTAGAAGTAACGTAGACAAAGCTAATTATAATATAAGTTTACTATTTTATAAGTATAAGAGCCAATTTCACTACATGCTGATAGAGTCCCTGATAGCTTATTTGGAACTTATCTGCCATGTAAACTACAACTTTTGTTTTCACCGGTTTCCAATAGAAATATCTAATTAAGTATAATGTATCAGATTTGACTAAATACTTTGTTGTTTTTTTAATAACTACACTAAAATTTCACAAACTTTCGCAATATCAGTAGAATAATAATTAAAGGCTGTAGACTGCCTGGGCGGTATAGTTGTATTACGGTACGACTGCAATGCTAGGGTCTCGGGTTCAATTCCCAGGTCGGGCAAAGTGATATTGGATTTTTCTATTTAGTTTCAACCCGGAGTCTGGAATTTGTACCCGATATGGCGATAGGTTCGCCCCCTATCACATCATGGGACGGAATAAGTACGGCGAAAAGTGGGTACATTAGTTCGCCTCTGTCTACCCTTTCGGGGATAAAAGGCGTGAGTATGTGTATGTTGTATGATTCTACTAATTGCTAGGTGGATGAGCCTTTGGCATAATGCGTCGTTCTTGCTGGCGTTATACCATTTAATTATAGCTACTCTATCCTTTCATTTTCAATCTTTGAGTATCTAGCAATGCAATTCAATACTATTTATTATATTCGGTGCCTCTGACTGCCTCATTGGAGTTAAGGCGTTGGCAAATTATTGTAAAAGTCTTTACCTAAGCGTGGATATGAATTTATTCTTTTTTAATCGTTTTAAGAATACAATTCGCCGACGATAAATGCAAAAACTGATGAAAGTATAAAGCAAAGTCACTGAAAGTAACAACTTGATTACATCATTACGCCTCGTAGTAAATAATTTTCGAATATACTTTGTGCTCGGATGTCCATAATAATATAGTCAGTAATGAGTAGTAACGTATTTTGTTGTTCCCTTCAGCATTTGTCCGCCTATGTGCGTAATCAGGAATTTTCTAGGGGGATCAAAGTAATGACGTGATAGAAAAGTTATGCTAAAACTCAGTTGTTACTTTTTAGATTCAAATTATTAGAAAAAAAATTGATGCTCATTGCTGTTGGCTACTACAGGTCACATGTTATGAAGGCGTAAAATTATGACTTACTTACCATCCTTCACGTTTATTGACTCGTAATATTTAATATATATTCCATAACACACATTAATAAGATTGTTTAATACTTTGAATAGGAGGGTCAAGGGCCCCAAAAATATTACCTTGAGTCTGGTCACGTATGTCTGGTGTACTGCCACTGGTATTACCAGGCCGTGTTTCGTGATCTGGAAATCAACCTTTAATTCGATCGCAGCACGCTAATAGACCGTTTGGGTCTAGAAATCTTGATTGCGTTTGCTTTCAGTGCATCTGCTTTTAATAAGGTGCTTTCTCTGAAATAGCGGTTCTGTAATGTCGGGTAGAACATAGGTGGTTGTCGAGAGTAGTAGCTAGGTTTGTACCTGTTAATATGGAGATGGTTTTTGATGGTATTGATGTCATTGTAGGCGATCTATCACTCGTCAATATTTGTACTTCAACATTTGATTACCTTTAAATAAAACTATTTTACGGTTTTTAATTTGTATGTTCTCCCAACTTTTCGAAGGCTTTGCAGCCTTAATAATCCTGTCAAATCCTTTCAAAATGGTTTTATTTCAATATTTCATTCGTTTAAATATAGGAAATAATTATTTGATTATCTTCCTTAGACCAATCGAGTTTTACAATGATTTAAGTAGCAAAACATAATCGATTTAATTATGTTAACCTATTGAAGAGGAAAGGGGGATTACAGTTCAATTTACCTTAAAAGAAATGACACAACGCTACGCTGTAAAATATGTACGTTATCCAACAAAAAAAGGAGGAAATTATCAGCTGTCTGCAATAATCCTTCATATTATCAATTCAACACATTTCACAAACTTAAGATTTTTACCGAACGTATCAATCAGTGCGCCACTTACAATAGAACGGCTGCGGTTGGATGGAGCGTGACAGGATGATCACGCAGCGACTTGCGTCAGTACTTTGTGCGATGACCAGCGTCTGTCGACCTGCAAACTCTTTTATAAATCTCTACAGTTGAGATAGATTGAAGCTCATAATAAGCTGGTGGAGTTTGGTTGTTTGTAGGGATGTGCCAGTTGATACCCAACGTCTTCCATATCGCGTGTTACAGTTGAGAAAATGTACTAGTGCGGATACATTTTTTATCACCTTTATTCAAAATCCCCAAATCCATCGGAATCGTGACTCACTCGAGACGAGACGAGGTCGCTGACGAATATTAAGCGCTACTACTACTAATAAACAGTAGCAATATTACCCAGAGTTATGAATTACTTAGCATTGATTGAGCTCATCCACCTAACATTAGATAAGTCTCATAATTGCGAGTAATTACTTCGCGCGACGCGGCCTCCTACATCAACCGTGTTCTAAAGATCAAAGCGTATGCAAATATCCGTCTTAGCGGATTACTTATCTGCATTGGAACGCTGCAATGTACCCGCGGCGCTGAGAGCATCACGACTGATAAGCGTCGCGCGTGGGGCGCGGCGGCGGAGAGGCGGCGTGGCACTGGCGCAGGCGGCAGCGCGCACGACCGTGCATAAATTACCAGCGCCCAGCGGGGCCCGCGCCGTCAGATGAATGCCTGACGTTATGCACAATGCGAATATCAAGATGCACGTGCCGTGTGACGCAATTAACAGTATTGCAAGCAAGGAGCCGTAATAAAGTTGCTAACAGAATCTGCAACTGTTTGCATGGTACGGTGTGTCGTTTGTAAGGTTCGTGAAAGCAGCTTAACGTTCTAAGCGCAATCTTTACGTTGCTATTTACTAAACAATATTTATATAAGTAGTTTAGTAATAACTACTATGTTAGTACCTTTATCTAGTATGGATAAAGTATAACATTAATGTTAGAGAGTGGAGTAGCAGTAGTGTAGTAGAGTTGTAGAGTCAATAGACCGACACTTACGTATTATGAGAATTATTATTATTGAACTAAGATAAGCTGCTTCATGTGTATAATGATTTTACTGATCGAAATCATAATAAACAGAGTTCTCATTAAAGGTCACATATTCGTTGCAATAGAGTCATTCTCTTAAGATTATTCGTACCCATGGGACAATAAGCGTGCTTAAGCATGAGCTCATAGATAACCTCGGCGGTACAACATTAATCACATGATATAATTAAATATTCTATCTACACAGCCCGAGGCATGTAAGTGCGCGTCTAACATTAGTGCCGTCCCACAAGGCACGAGGCGGCACGGCGACGGCGCAGGCGCAGCGGAGAGCCGGCGGGCGGCGCGCGACCGCAACGACCTCGCCGCTATAGCTGCATTAACGTCTCTACACGTACGCTGGATAATTTGGAATTAGATGCGTATGCTGGTTCGTTGATTAAGTTGTAATACTTGCCTAAGATTTATTGATTGAACATCTAATCTCGTGAGTTGAAGAGCATAGTAGCGTGTCATACAAAACATCAATTATTCAGTTACGGGCACAGTTGCTGCTACCAATTTCTAACGTTTACTATTAAGCCAGTAGCTCCTTACAACAGCTTAGGCTTTTGGTAAAAATGTTGTTTTATTGCAGTATCAACCAAATATTACCGATAAATACTTTTAGTTCCGGTCGTTAATTGACAGGAACAAACAGGTCCTTACTCCTAAAGTTTTCATAGATAGATGTACATAGCACGATTTCATTATTCCAACCCAAGCAAAATCCAATATAACCAGTGGTGGTGGGTGACGCGGTCGCGCGCTGGGCGCGGGCGGCGCGTGCCTGGGAACCGGCGGCGCGCGCGCGTTCTCACGGCCCCGCTGACCTGCACCACCACTCCTCCACACCCGTGCCCCCCTCACCATCACTGCACCGCACACCGCTCACAGCCCCTCCCAACACGGTTCACCACCAACCTTACCACCGGGTAGGGCTGTCGACCTAGAAAGTGTAGGTGATGGGTGATTTAAAGATATGGGAATCAACACGCATGAATCTCTGTTTCCATAAAAAATGTTGCTTGATTACTATATTTGTGACTGGTAAAAGATTACTCTGCAATTTGGTAGTCTGGACAATGGATTTTTTTTATTGCCTCGAATGACTAGACGAGCATGTCGTTCGCCTGATGGTAAGCGATACGACCACCCATAAACAGTAGCAACACCATCCAGCATCTAGAGTTACAAAGTACTGTGGTACTATGTGGCACTCCACTACGCTCGTCATCCTGAGACCTGAGATATTAAGTCTCATTATGTCCTGTAGTTACACAGGCTACAATGTCCTTCAAACCGAAACACAACAATGCATGCACACTACTACTTTGTGGTAGAAATAGACATTGCGGTGGTACCCACTCGGACTCTTACATATGAGAGTTGTACCACCAGTAATTCTTGATGAGTCTTGTTGATTTGCCAACCCTATCAAGTCGTGCCGTACCAAAACTGCATCTCATTGTAGCTCATTCGTGTGAGTGTTTGTGAAATCGCTTCCTAACGTCAATTACACAGTTGGTGCTATATTTTGATTGATGTTGTATACATTTTTGAGTAACAACGTAACTGTTCCTACGCTCGATTAATATATCAAGTGGATAGTGAAATGAATTAATAAGTTTGTAGAGGTCATAGAGCAGTAGCGTTGTTGTCATTATAAGGATTCTTGTGTGAAAAATATGGTTGCAATTTGTAACAAAAAAATTATTAAAATATTATAATAGCGATAGCTATGTACGCAATTAGATTCAGCGGTCAAGCGCTATGGGATCTTTATTTAAAAACTAGCTTTTGCCCGCGGCTCCGCCCGCGTGAATGAGTCTTTCCGGGATAAAAGTCCCGCTTTATATTTTCCCGGAATAAAAAGTAGCTTATGTATTAATCCAGGACATGATCTACCCGTGTGCCAAATTTCATCGAAATCCGTTTAGTAGTTTTTGCGTGAAAGAGTAACAAACATCCAAACATCCATACATTCTTACAAACTTTCGCCTTTATAATATTAGTAGGAAAATCCTTCCCTAGTGCTTGCGTACATTACGCAAGGAAGTTAGTATAGTGATTCTAGAATCTTGAGGCGCCGATTTAGCTGTGTTTTGTCTGTGAGTAAGGCCGAATTTTTTTATTGCATTGAACGACGAGACGAGCATGCCGTTCGGCTGATGGTAAGTGATACGACCACCCATAAACAATAGAAACACCATCCACCATCTTTAGTTACAAAGTTATGTGTGGCATTCCACTGCGCTCGTCATCCTGAGACATAAGATGTTAAGACTCGTTATGTCCTCTTACACTGGCTACAATGCCCTTCAAACCGAAACACAACAAACACAGCAGCACACTGCTGCTTAGCGGTAGAAATTAACATTGCGGTGGTACCCACCCAGACGGACTCTTACATATGAGATTCCTACCACCGTCGGCTTTATTTGACCACGGTAAAAATAACGCCTTAATACCTGTCAAGGACATTTTGGAGAAGAACTATGTTTATGTACTACATATTTAAACCAAGGTGATGTAAAAATAATTTACGTACATCGCTTGGATTGGCCCCAGTTAAGTCTTTGTATAGTCTAGTACTCATTACAACAGACTGACAGGCCCCTTGACTAAGCATCGTTGATCATTAATACTCATTTTCAACCTTAGCAGAATAGGTTACAGTCGTAGGCTCAACTCCCAGATACCTTCTAGGAATAACCTATCAAGTTACGCTCTACCTAATAATAAATTTTTGTATGGAAATAAACACATATGCAAATTCTAAATATAAATTATGTAGTTATTGCCGTTATAATATTATTAAAGACTCTTTAATCCTCCTATTTCTAAATGTATTTTTTGTTTGATAATCATTTCTAACTATCCTATAAATTCCGTTCTTAAATTACCTAACATGGCACTTATGGTGCCCGAAGGAACGTAAAATTAATATTTCATAAAGCCCAACATTTCCTTTCAATGCTTCAAACAAAGATTCCTTTCGTAATCAACTGCCATCAACGTTACACGTCCAGACGTGTATCTCAATAATAAGTTATTTTTTATGAGGCGCCGAGAACAGAACTCCTCAAGGCCGAAATGAAGTTTCCCATGAAAGTCTCAGGTGTATAATACTGGGTAATAGGTACAAGACACTTTGGCGTACAAGCTTTTTGCTTTGAGTGTTCAGCGGCCATTTTTCTTGAACGTTACCATTAAGTTTTTATGCAAATAGTATCTATCTACGTAAGTATGGGAAAATATGTACAATACAGGCTTCAAGACATTGGATTCGTGTACCTGTTACAAATTAATGTACTTTTATGGTCTAACTGCAAATTATTTTTACGGTAGCTTGATTAAAAATGTTTTACGTGTAATACAGGGTCATTTAGACACTGCGTTACTAAATGAAACCACATGCTTATCTCCTTCTATTAAGTTATTTTAACCAAAGATGTAACATAAAAAAGTTCAAGTTTCAAACAAAACAAATATAAATAAAAAGTAACTTTAAGTTTACACGACCTAACGCCACTCTACTACTACTCTAAGAGGATTCATCGCAGCGGCAGCATTACACTTTCAACCAGAAAAACACTCATGCACACGCCATATTCGCACTAAAGTACAAAATTATCAAAGAATTTGGAAAGTAAAACTGAATTTTTTTGTAAAAAACTTCATTTTGCTTAGATGATTTTTGGTATAATGTTAGCAGAGGCAAAGACGAGTATGTGGTTCCATTTATTAACGCAATGATAAAATAACCTTGCATATTCCATTATAATATTAGAATATTAATACGGTATTTATGTCAATAAGAAGGAAGGTAACGTGACTCGGGCCATAACAATTCCTTTTCAGCATATTTTATCGTACCATAAAGACATTTAGACATTTTGCATAACCGCAAATCCCTTCAAACTGATGCACTATAATCACTTGTCGTGAAGTCTAGTAAGGTTGTATATCTGTAGACACTAAAGCTATCCAAAGCGGCCCGTTTTATGGTACTTATAGTAGTAAATTCTGTGCTTTATCAAACGATGTGAGTGAAGGAGCACTGCGCGTTCGTTGCGCAGGCGCATGCGACGTGATTCTTGCATCTTATTCAACCGACACTCACGGACCGGCACGTACCGACCGACGGAGATGCAATCTGTTTGCTTTATGCCCCGCTCTATCGGCTAGCTTTATATTATTACATTACATACTTTATGACTATAAAATATGAGGTAAGTGGGCTCGCAACGCATCTCATAATGGCATTATTATTTTTGATTAACACAGCGATAGGTCCAAGCGGCTTGTTGTTTTCCAAGTTGACATATGAAGTGTTTTCAACGTATGAGTTGTGGTTACGGAAGAGGAAAACCGTCCCTTATGCGGTATTAATTATTTTTAATACTACCGTAGCGTACGCGTATCCGCATAAATAATGTCGGAAGACACAAAAAGAACATTAACGTCAAAGTAAGATTTACATAAACAATGTTCGTGACACCGTGTCTGAGATCAAAAAACAATAAGTTGGTATAAACATAACGTCTCGAGTCGATGCACGTACTGTGTGTCTTCATTTCCATCCCGAGAAACAGCATTTTATAATCTTGAATTTGCTTTCACACAAAGAGTATTATTGCCAATAACTTAGAAAGTTTCATTTGCCTATTTTGAAATAATATATTCAACGAGGGTATCTGCTGCGCTATCAGCTTCAGTGGTATAAACTCTATCAAATCTATCCATTTAATGAGGTATTGCGGGTGACAAAAATGCACGCAGTTAGGTTCTCTGGTAGGCAAAGGTAGTTAATGAATTCTCCCTAACTTTTTTGTGTTTCTGGAATAATATTATTATCTTATTGCCTCTTAAACATTTTTGCAATCTAATATAGAAGATTTTAGTATTTGTAATGAATTTACATTACATATTTACAGTTTTACGACTTATTATTATTACCATTTTAAAGTTGTTGATTCAAAAACCTAACCGAAGTCCGTATACATAACGCCTTTATGTTAGGAAGGCGGCTACCTCTTAAGTAGCTCACGTGTCGTGCTCGTGCGAGGTCACCAAAACAAACAAAATAATAAAACTAACTTCTAACTCCACGACCGAAGGCTGCAAAAACTAACTACCTGCATCTCGCGTGATTTTGGGACCATATTATAAAAAGACACCGCCGCGCCGCCTAACCAAAATGATGAAGCGTCAACATCCATAGAGGGAGATGGACTATGGCGGCTTTTGGGAAAGAAAGAAAAGAACGATCTAAGCATAAGGGTTATGTCAAAGGCGGTCGGTAGCCCAAACAAGTTATTTAAATTCGGCGCTCGTCTGGAGACCGATACGCCTACATCTGTCTCGGCGAGATGCTGCCTGCTACGTGGGGTTTTGTTTGAAAAAATATCTCATTTGATTGTCGCGGAGGCGCAGCGAAATTAAAATGCCAGCTACGATGCGCGACGGCAACAACGATACGGCCGGTGGGTCAGCACTCGACGCTCGACGTGGGTTATGCACGCGTCCAATAAAGTAATCATCGGATGGTTCGACCAATTACGACGCTGCCGACTCATTCGTTGGCGATCGAAAATTAAAATTTAATTGATAGCGCAATGTCAGCCGTAACTCTTGGCGAGGCGCGCGTTCGCGGGACCCCGCGGCCACCGCCCGTGCCGCGCCGCGCCCTCACAGCACCGCGCTCACTGCGTGCCGCCGCACCACAGCTCACCACCGATCTTCAAGTTTATGCAAAATGGATATTAATTCAATTTGTGCCTTTCAAATACGATTCCATAAATAATTAAGTTGCGATACTTACACAATTGTTGTGTCACTTTACATCTCTACACGCATGATTGCTTTCATTTATCAACATCAATTCGAATCCATTCACGCACAATTGTCACGAGAAAATTACTTTAATTTACATCTCGTTCAGATCTAAACGAATAAACGTACATTAATGTGGGGAATCCTATAAGGCGACAAGTGATCGAAGTCGTCTTTTCCTGAAAAGGAAATGTAAATCCAGTGTCGCAAATGAGGCGTTGCGACATTGATGGACTTCTAAATAGGTGTAAGTAGCGAGTAAATCGATGTATCGCGGAGAGCGGTTTGATTACAAACGCATAACAGGAGCGATCGCCGGGCGGTGCATTCCGTTTGCATCCTATTCGTTGTCAATTACTCATCCAAAGAGCAAATCAAAAAACGTGCGACACGTCTGCTCTCAGCCGAAAAAGGATTGTCACGTTCCATTTCACAAAGAGAAGCCTCTGGTTAAAATAATTTGTTTTGGATTGTGTGGCGCGGATGAATGGGTCCGGCGCGGCGCGGCGGCGGAGCACGCGCGACGCTGCGCGCATACTGATTAGGCTCCTCACTCCTCGGCCTTAGCTTCTAAGATAGGTGGTCCTAATACCGACTTTCTTTCTATTGAGAACTCTTCTTTATAACAAAATTTTATATATAAACACAATATTACACAGATCTATACCAAAACATGTATTACATATTTTTACTTGAAAAAGTAATTAATTGAGCTGTAAATGTAAGCCTTGCAACTATAAAACGATTTATAATTAATCGTTAATAGCTTTTAAAGCACCACTGTAGCTTGGTGATTTAAAATGTGTGCAATTTAGTCTCATTGAGCATCGGGATTATTTAATATAGCCGGTCCGCTCGGGTGTAAAATAAGAAACGTGTGGGCATTTTCAAAAATCGATTAAGGGAGACATGATTCAGTATCGAAGTTTTTGTACTCGGGCGTACCTTTCGGCTCGGTTGTAGGTCAGTGCCTCAAGTTAAAATGTTTGCATACGCGGCGATAAAGCAATCCGCCGGTAAATAATTGCGTTACATCGAAGCTTTTTGTTGGCCGACACAACGCCATAATTATGTGCCTCATTCGAGTACGAGCGCACTGTCAACCGCTGCATAATGCCATGAGTCGCGACTCATCCCGTCCAACATTGTCGTGTTCCGATACCCTATCTCGAGATTAATGCATTCGGGCTTGTTAAACGAGACGACAAACATCTCGACGTTTTTTAAATTATTCATTTTGTTAAGATTCATCATTTTTATCTGAAAAATGTAAAGGGCTCCGAATATAAATCGTACTAAGTATTTCCTACTTCCGCATTGTATTTATTTGCAATAGAGAGTTATCGAGCAATAAATATGATTCTGATACTTTTTCTGGGTGAGCTTGAGTACGAAAGTATTATAATAATGAAATCTTTTTATTTGCAAGTAAAAGACCTATGCGTTTATGTGTAATTTAAAACCGTATAGACTAATTGTAGGATGAGAATTAAACGACGTCATAAATTGCTAACATCGCTTCGAATGAATGTCTTCATTGCATCTGTACGCCGCCATAAAACATTGCTGTTCGTAATGATTTAATTGAAATTGTCAATAAACATGAATAAAAATGTGCGGTGAACATATTTCATGCGCGATGTTTCACGGCGCTCGCCCACCGACGCGATTTAATTATAAAATCAATAATCGAATTGTGAAGGCAGGGTAATTGATTGTCTCATGATATGGTGCTATCTGCGTACGCGCATCGAATACGCCGGGAAAATAATGCACACAAAAATATAAAGAAATAACGCTGTAGAGTGGACATTTCGATTGCTCAGTTTTTTGCCGTTTAAGCATGTAATAGTAATTCCCGTCTATATTGCATTCGTTAGTACTATTTTACCCTCATGGTGTAATATTATTTTTATAATAAGCATAGGAGGACATTCACTATTGCTTCTTTATCGTAACCTATAGGTACATTTATTTATTTATTTTTATTTATTTATTGTACGTTAAGATAGTGGTACAAATTCAAAACAGTCGCTGATTCCCAAACTAGCGTAGCTGTATATCAGGAGTCGGTTACTTACCATTATTTGGTTGAATTTACTTACGTTTAATGACAAAAGAAAGAAAGTCTAAAAACAATATGTGTGTGTGCGTGTGTGTGTGTGCGCGCGCGTGTGTGTGCGTGTGTGTGCGCGCGTGCAAGTGTGTATGTGCTAGTGTGTGCGCATGTGTGTGCTATTTTATTTTATTATAGTTTCTACATCTTCATAATTTAAATCTAATAACCACTCATGAATTTTGAAGTTGCAGTTAATAAAACTATGTATTTCGATTCTACTGTACCTACTTTAAAATTATAATTCGCCTCGCAAGCGTAAGCTTTACTAAATACCTTCGTCTTTATATCACAAAGGTCATAAAGACATATTTTTCTTCGTATTTTTAGGCTGTTAATACCTCTACATGAATTACTGCTTTTTCGTATTGAGCGCTAGAAATTCTAATTCAATTTTCAAAACTTTACTTTCGTGTTGTTTGCTCACCACATTAACTTCTTAGTATTTATCAATTCCAATTACTAATACAGGATAATTAAAGACTTGGTTATATAAAGCTTCCTCTAAACCTCATTATTTCAAGTATCCTCATATTTTTAACGTCCCTTGATGGTTGACAGCAGACACTCGAATGTCGATTGTTTAATAACTGTTCACGAATAGATTTCTATATGTATGACTATGCATAATTTGACTGTAGTCACTAATCCCTAAGACCGTTATCCTAAGTGCACTGATGACTTTCACCTGTCTATCACTTATTAGCAACGAAGTGAAATTTGTTCAGTATTGTGCAGTGGGTATGCCAATAATTAAAAGTCTTTAAGATTTACACTAGCAAAAAGAAAATTAAATTTTCTAAAAGTTTTTGTGACCACATTCACAAAGATTTGCTGAAAAGAACCTAACCATGCTAACTTTAATTTCCTTTAACTTGTAAGCAAATAGAAGCGTCGGATATTTGATTTAACTTCTCTACCATTGACAATCTCTACATTTTGGCAAGACATATATAAGTGTTACGTAAGCCACTAAAGTTTCAAAATATCAGACGTAACACTAATTTCATTTTAAGAGCACAATCTCATCAGAAACTATATAATATTACGTTAAAGGCACTTCGTGTTCCGTGTTCCCTCAGGGTTCGAACTCAGTATATTAACAAAAAATGCATTGCTCTTTACGGATTCGTCTGAATGCCATTAAAAACCCATCAGTTCGCTATAAATTCTTTTATTAAAATGTCGATTCACACCTTTGGCCCGAGCATGTCTAATCGGGCTGGACCTCATGTTTTATGACCGCGGTATATTATTGGCGTCTTCCAGAATGTAATTGTGACGCAGGAGTCATGACATTGTGGACTGTCAATATTTACAGCCTAGTAGCGAGGATATTAGAAGAACAAAAGAAAGAACAAAAGGAAGGAGTATTAGACTTAATTTGTACTATGAGTCGGGAAGCGAAAAATAACCTAGTAAGTAGTATATTCGCATTTTTTATAATTATTGTAACCTTTGGGGGGTGCAGTGAAATGTCATTACTCACTTAATATTCTGAGACAACGACGCCGACACGTGTTTCAGATTAGTCCTATACGATTGGGATTAGACAGTTCTTTATTACCCTCACTCTATGTTTTAAATTAAACATGTTCATTTTATTTAGATGTGTCAATCAAGTTAACAACGATACAAGAATAATATTAATTTAAAACATGAAAAAACAATTTCGAACCAAGTCCCAGAAATATAAATATGTATCAACCAAGTATAGACCAAAAACCAAGTCGAAACCAGTTGGATCAACTTATAAATACTTAATTGTCAAGAGTACAAAACAGGACCATGCAAAAATTAATGAGCAGTAATTACACGACCATAATGGACGTGTTATCGTGGTTTTAATTATTCCCCTGTGTAATAGGCGTATAATAATAGGACCTTGGACATGACTTGTATTTTATATTAAAAAACCTTTAACATTAAATGTATATTTTTGAAAATAAATTACTTTTTGTAGGTTACTCCTGCAAAAAGTAATTTATGATATTCTACAATGCATGGTACCCCAGTAGGTAGAAAATAGCAATATATCTAGTATGTAAATATTCTTGTAGAAAGCATTACTTACCTATTACGAAAACATTTACGATACCTTATTACGTACATGTATTAATAAATGAAGAGTCATACATAATTATTATAAACATCACAACTTTTCAAAAGGAACTTAATTAATTGTGCGATAAGATTGCTTAGGTACTATTTGACACTTAAATAAAAAAATTAATTTCAACCAATCGCTATGTGTTCCTTCTCTTACAATGACACTATTAGTATGTCCTCAAAATTCATCTGATACATGGCACTACATTGTATTAAGTATTTGGATAGGGATGTGCGAAAAGTAATTATTATAAGTATAGTGCATTCACTAAAAATTAATTTCACAATTAAAATTAATTAATTAATAAACTCACGCCTATTATCCCCGAAGAGGTAGGCAGAGGCGCAACTAGTGCACCCACGTTTCGCCGTTATTCCGTCCCATGATGTGATAGGGGGCAAGCCTATCGCCATATCGGGCACAAATTCCAGACTCCGAGCTGATACTGAATAGAAAAACTCAATATCACTTTTTTTTATCACCGAGGCAGTCACAATTACTTATAATATAACGTTCTTCACGGCAATTTTGTAGCGAATTACAGAAGTAAATAATTAATTTTCACTTAGTTTCCGTTTCAATGGCGCCGAAAAAATCTTATATTTCTAGATAAGCTTGACCAGTGATCATTAACTACGACCACGGATCTGAAAGTTTATAGTCACCATAAATATATTAATTTATTATGACAAAATATCGAACACATTCAGAATACCAGCGGGCTATCATCTCACCATGAGATACTGCACATTCGATACCATCTCGAATTAAACACCACTCTAATTCACGCAAATTTCATCTTAGATTCCTATCTCGTTAATTGAATACTGCGTTTCAGGTATCGATTTTTATCTACGAACATAATATCCCCGCGGGGCCGTCTTGCGCGTAAATCCATGTGTCTTCTTTTGTTTTTATAAATATGTAAGTGCTCCACTATTTATTTACGAAATCGGTTATAAATTATCGGTAATAATTGGAAAACGTGGCTTGATAAGTCTAACGAAGTTTATTATTTAATGATGATTACCAAATAGGTATGCTATTAATTTTCTCTGTTTGAGCTTTATGACACTGGTCATAAAATATTTTGTTATTAATTAAACTTTAATATTATTTTATAATATCAGTCCTGTGTAATAAGTATACCGTCAAAAAAAAGTGTCAAAAAGAACTGTGCTCAGTAGTGGTACTGCTGAGCACAGTTTCTTTTTGGCATGACTTTACGGTCAGTAGCCTGACGCGAGTCAGCTTTTCTGACCACACCGGACTTTTGGGCGAACGCTTTTGGCGGTCCAACTCTTTACATTTAAGTGACCATGCTGAGAGCACCCCTTAAGTGGGATACGAGCCTCGGCTAAGGGCGGTCGTTAGGTTAGGAGACATCAGTGATTAGGAGATTTTAGCGGTGTAATACACCAGTCTATCTGCTGCTTTCATCGGCATTGCTGTAAGAGTTTCAATAACTCGTGCTTTCTTTGGATGGCCAGAGTGATGGCATAATCGGTCGGGGCTGAGCACAGGCGTCTTCTACCACTGAGAGGGTTTAGATCTTAAACCACTACGCTAGCCTAGTGCGGTTTGGAAAATTTTACATTCTGCAATTCTAAATATTGAATTCTTACCAATAGGTTTCCTTGCGATGTTTTCCTTCGCCGCTAAACCGAACGATAATTCGTAAACAATACACTAATAACTTCGCCTTGAGTTTTGAACAGGCAGACCTTGTTCTGGGCAGGCGGTTTCATCTCCAACTGGGCTATCGTGCACTACAGAACTTTAAACTACAGAATTATTATTAGAAAATAAAAAAAACACGTTCAGCCAATATCAGATTTAGATATAAATTTATTTATTCAAATTTCGGGCTGCTCAAGACTCCCCTGTCTGGTTGGAGCTCACTGGGGAGGCGTACGTTCAGCAGTGGACAGCGATACGATGATTGATTGTACTTTTAAATAAAATTACAATTATTATCAAAATTGTAGTCCATAATAACATATTGTAATGTCTAAATTCCTAGTGGCTGCCTTGGTGGCATAGTTGTATTACGGTATGCCTGCTGGGATAACGGGTTCGATCCCTGGGTCGGGCAAAGTGATATTGGGTTTTTCTAATCAGTATCAGCCTGGATTGGAATTTGTGCCCGATATGGCAATAGACTCATCCCATCATAGGACGGAATATGCACGGTTAAAAGTGGGTGCACTAGTTACCTACCCCTTCAGGGATATTTATTTATTTATTTACGAATAAAGACACAAAACAGAAAACAGCCAAGAAAAAAAAATACAAATACATAAAAATGTATTTTTCATCGCGAAAAAATCTGCAGTTGTATTTCAATGTCAAACATTCGCGTAAATATGAGAAATCATGATATATTTTAGTATATAGGGTGAATTTTTAGAGCTTGGGCAGCTACATTAACCGCTGTAGCTACAAGACATCTTTTAAGTAGACTATCCATAATTTTTTAACACATTAGGATCCGCATTCACAGATTTTGAATAAAATGTACAGTCAGAAAAAAAATGGGCAGTTTATGATAAAACTTTTTTGATGCAAATCGATGTTGCTGCTCATAAGGATGAAAAGACTTCATGAGACCATTGGAGGTTCTAGTACTTTTGAGGTCAGGAATAGCGAAATCTAACAAAATTGTAACTAGTACTTCCCAAGTTCACAGATTTCATTTTCTTAATTAATTGGCGAGTCTATTGCTTAATTAGTACAAATGCCAATACTGGTGAAGTCAAATTAATTACTAAATAACTAAACATTAGCCTCAGAACACGCAACTCTACCAATGAATTTTAAACCCTAAAGAAGAATGCACAACAATGGCGGCCTTAACAAAAGCCGTAAGATCCGAGGCAATTCAAATAAATGTTTTTATCATTAAATTGAACTTCGGTTTATAAGCTGGCAACAAATGAACCTGATTACGTATTACTTGCCCCTGTGAATAGATTGCTTAATCAACGCGTGCAAGTTAAGACTTAATGCCAATTGTAATATGAAACCGCCGACACACTTAATTATTGGTGTAATTACTATTCGAAATTATGTTATTAAGTTTAATGAACACGCTGTGATTTCTGTGTACAGCCATGTATAAATCAACGAAGGTCTTTGTTTTATAGTCATTTGCTATTTGTTTTTCTCCGATACATAATGCTTTTTATGGTCATTATTTTTTTTCATTATGTTATGGCAATAGACTTTTATTACTATGTATGTTTCTTGTTAATGATTACTATAATGACTATGATATCTAGATAAAATTAGTCGGATTGTTCACATCAGCAATACTTTACTGAAAAACTTTACATGTAACTGTAATGTCAAATATGTTCTTCCTATTATAGCCAGTATCAAGAAAAGAAGTGGGGAGGATGATATTCGGGAAATAGGTAAAAGTCATGAAACATGTGACAACCCTAACTTAGAATTTCGAACGTTCTTTATTTAAATGCTTCACTCATTAGTATTGTACTGATGGTATGGAGGCAAGCCGTGCTCGGTGCCATGACTGATTCGATTTGTCCATTATCCGGTAGCGCTAACGATTCGTTACGCGACGCACGGTGCCACCATCGTAGTTTACTACTTAATCATAATAAAAACAATACTATTTTATGAGCTTAATCTATCTTTTATAATCTACTTAATGTCGCGGACAGGCGTAATCGATCAAGAAACTAAATGCGTCACACGTGCAAACTATAGAGTTGAGAACTTACGTATTTTTAATCATAGGTACGTAATAAAATAAAAGTACATATGACGTCATAAAGTTAACCGTTGATTTAACTGTTTATATTATTCCGCGTTGAAGACGTAAAATCGATTTCGGTAGAGAAGGGTAAAATAAAATATATAAATGGAACAAAAAACTACTGCAACTTGTAACGTGGTGTAATATTCCCCAAACCAAAGAACGCCCATCTAGCTCTCTCCGCGGACGACACCGCAATCTACGCCTCACGTAGAGACCCCGACAATGTGGTGCACACTTTGCAGGCCGCCGCCGACAAGCTCGGCGAGTGGTTCCGCAAATAGCGAATCACCGTCAATCCCACCAAAAGTCAAGCTATCCTTTTCACTAAGAAAAAGAGAGTCCTTGTGCCCCACAACTCAGTCCGCATGTCCAACCAGGTCATCCCCTGGACGGACACAGCCAAATATCTAGGAGTTACCCTCGATCAGAGGTTGACCTTCATCCCACATATAAACGCAGTACGCGCGCGAGCCGCGTTTGCGATGGGCCAGTTGCATTGGCTCTTAAACAGGAAAAGTAAAATGTCAATCCACAACAAGATTAGGATAATTAAGAATAAGAATAGGATCTTTATGACTTGCATTCGACCTATCATGACGTACGCATCGCTCGTATTCGCCATTTACCGCCTGCTCGTTTTCAGCGTATGCAGGTCTTACAAAATTGAATGCTCAGACATGCTCTTGGTGCCCTGTGGTACGTTCGCAACCGCAACCTCCACGTGGACACCTACATGCCGACCATCAGGCATTTCATGCATATGGCCAGCAGACGCTACTTCGATCGGGCGGTAAATCACCCAAACACGTTAGTTCGTAAAGCGTCAATATATACTCCATTCGCGCGAGACGGCCGCGTTCCGTATTAACCGATCCAGAGGACGAAATCACTTTGGCCATCCGCCGTAAGAACGAGTTCTTGAAACTCCAACACTCCACAAGACCGCAGTTTCGTCCTCGCCGTCGAGGACCTCGCCGCGTTACCCGTCGCCCCCCCGGCTCTCCTAGCAGTTCCGGCCTGCGTGCCAATGACAACACAATCTAATAGGATTAGGCCTAAAAACCAATCTTTCCCTAATCGTTGATGTCTTATCCTCTTAAGAGATTAAAAATAGGGATCTTGAATTTGGACAGCCAAGGGTGGGTCGAGGCAGCTTAATTGGAAGAGCACCGGCACGGTACGCCGGAGGTCGTGGGTTCGAGTCCCGCCTTTGACTGTTTCTTTTTCAAGTTTCCACAAAAATATAAAATCATCATCCAGGCACTACATGGCCATTAACATGTATAAAAAAAAATCATAATATAGGATTAGAAAAAAAGTTTAGCAACTCGTTTCGGTAGCTTACTCCTGTAAAGGAGTAACGCTGAGTTAGTAATTGTAATGATTGCTAACAGATGTCGCTGGTCCTCTCCTTTAAGAAATTAAAAATAGGGATCTTGAAATTGGACAGCCAAGGGTGGGTCGAGGTAGCTCAATTGGAAGAGCATCGGCGCGGTACGCCGAAAGTCGTGGGTTCGAGTCTCGCCTTCGACTGTTTCTTTTTCAAGTTTCCATAAAAATATAAAATCAACATCCTCTCTCAGTGGCCGTCCTGAGCCGAGGTTCGTAACCCGTTAGTGGGTTGCCCTCAGCATGGTCAATTAATTCAAAGGGTTGCGAGCGCCTTCTTCGTTCACCCTAAAGACCGGTGTGGCCAGAAAAGCCGACTTGCAGGGTACTGGCAGTAGGGCCATTAACAAAAAAAAAATGGTGTAATGTAGTCCTTTACCAACATGCTAAAGCAGTGATGAACTAGGCAATAATTCTCAAATTAGATACAGAAAGTCTCAAACCAGAGCTAAATAATAAGTTAAAACATTTACATAGAAACTAACCCTAGTTAAAACAGAAGTAACTAGAGACTGTACCAACAGCCACACAATTTATCAGTGGCATCGATTCAATTAGCGGGAGAACAATAGAATTGCACCGGCCGGAACAGATCTCGGCGTGCGGCGGTCTAACGCACCGAGTTTGCTCACCTGTGACCGAACTCTTTATACAATTTACATAATAACAGCATTGTTTCCATGTTCATTACCAGCGTTATAATTTGAGAAAAATAGAAACGATCATGTTTCGGTTAGTTTCTGTTCCAATACTGGAACGTAAACAATATGTTTTTAAAACAAATGGTTTGTTATTAAAAATAGGTTACAGAAAAACTAAATTAGTTCTTTAACGCAGTAATGTTATGGTTTTCTATAAAAAAAGCTATGTCAAATTAAGTCAATGAAACCATTAACAACTTAAACATCCGTAAGTTAACTGGCAACTTAACAAGAAATATACGTAAACCAATGAAAAATGTTTATAAAATCGCACTCGTAAATAGTTTAAAATACGTCTTATTTCATGCGTCAGTAGCCGATGAACAGAGCCATCAATAAGTCTTCACAGAATTTATCTCCGTCTTGTGGATCTTTAGAACTGTTTAATACTTTAAGAAGGGGAGCCGCCGCTGCGCAGGCGCAGGCGCGTGGGCGATATCTTCAAAGAAAAGGCTTTTAGTCTCACCACCTTTATAGTAACAGCAAATAAATCAGACAATTTTAATGTTTCGAATAAAGCATCGATATTCTTTAATGTACATAACGTACTTCCAATTATAGAATTGTATTTATAGATACAGTTTGCGGTTTATATGTGTTTGTGATAAAGTTGAATCTTATTTTTCCTTGCATTTCAATAAAAGATGCAAGATTTTAAGATCCTGTAGTACTCACCGTAATGGCAACTACCTATCTTTAATAAAATTCTTTCCAGAATAGACCACCTACCTCGAAGATACCTATTTAAATCCCTTATGAAACAATTTCGCTGACGTATATTTATGTTCTACACTTCACTAAGCCAGATGTATCGGTGAGATATAATCTGCACACATTAACGTGTGTGTTATCGTCGCTCACTTTAACATTTCAATTAAAGGGTGCGATTAAAAAATTAAAGCTAATGAGTCGCCAGTGAGGTGCTGATTGCTGTAATCTCCATTCGATTTATGGCTACAGAAACGCTGTAATTGCCAGAAATTGAAGCGCATGTCTGCCAATCGTTAAATGTTAGTTATGGATAAATTATGTAAAAAAGCTATTACTTTTACTTATAGCTTTGAGTTCAGGATTAATTTATTTAAATATTTATGATATTTCAGAACGTATAAATGAAGAGTAGGGACTACAATGGAAGTATAGCAAATCGTATGTAAACGGATAATAAAAAGGCACAAGTATTGCGCATTGGCTAACATGTTTTGACATTCTAACTTCATAAGTTGTATGAAGTTAGAAACAATAAGGAAACTGTACTTTAAACTATTCGCAATTCACACTCAATTGCCTTGACTATTTGCAGACATGTTACTATTTTTAAGAACAAGAGCACACCCAGTTGCCAATCATTAAATTGAGTAAAAAACAAGAGTTGGCTGAAGTGAGTAGGTACATTTACGGCAATCGGTAACAGGCTGCTGTGCCGCTTGCCGCTGTGCTCTGTTATTCATTGTTCGACATCGCCGCCCTCCACACTCGGTAATTGGAAGACTCTGAGATAAGAAGAAAAAGAATCGCCAACTTATATCGATGTCGTTTTCGTAGTCTACATTTCAGCAAGTTGTCTTTAGTGTGATTTGTAGGTGAAGTATTTTGGTAGTTTGTTTAGACATAATTTAAAAAAATGAAATATTTTTTGTCGTATAATTTTTCTTTTAATATTCTAGTGCAGGTTACGAAACATAATAAGCTATAAATACACTTTACTACAAATGCAACATCTTAAGGCATTTCATATACATAATCAAAGATTATTGTAATATTCCACAACAATACAGTATGCAATATGAAAATTCACAAAATTTCAAATACAGAATTAAAATAAGTCAATCAAAACCGGGTCCAACAGCTACTCTCATAGTAAAATTAATACAACCACCATCTCTATAAGGATATTCGCCAAAAACGTTCACAAAAAAGGCAGCAGAATGCGCCTATGCGCGCCGTCTCCCATTTCAGCTGACAGCGCGCTTGCGTCGAACAAAGAATGATACAAGAAATAATTACGCCCATTGATCCGAGCTCATTAAAATCGACCAATCGGTGAGGGAGCGGGGCACAAAAGGAAAACGTCGGTGGGTACGCGCAATTTGCTTCGATACAGCGCTTGCCGTTTCTTATTGAAATATTTCAAGCTCCCTACCGTTGTTACTAATTAGATGCGAGCCGTTATTCTTGTTAATTTGTCAATTATAACCACTTTTTTTGTGGTTCATTTGCTGTTCTTATGTCAGGTATACACTATTCAGTAGCAAATTATGCTAATGCTTAAGGCATGTTGCCATCTTTGCAGGCTAGTTCAATTGTAATTGAAATAAATTAGTATTGTTCTAATCGGGGTTTGTTAATTTAAACCGTGCCTGGAATACTTAACAGATTATGGAGAACAACTTAGTATATTAATGATGGTAGTTTCTGAAGTAGCGTCCCAGTAAAATGTATAATTTATGGAAAATATTTCACAAATATATCTATGAAACAACAAAGTCGTACGCGTTGATGTCTTTGCTACGGATAAAACAATACAACATAAATGGACAGCAACAAAAACATTTTACATCGTAAATCTCAACAATATTTGAAGATCACAAAACTACTATGGTGAGTATCGTAGTGCCTATTAATTACACTACGTATCAATCCGGAATACAGTAAGAATAAATGACATTTGATAGCAAGAATAGAAAAAGCAATGGTACCTTTTCAAACTCTGGCAAATGTGCGACTTACCATTTAAAATTAAAGGTAAGTTATAAAAGCTCCTCAAATCCTGCAATTAATACTATACTCATAGAGTACTCATCAAAATTGAGAGGACATCCCTTTGTTCATCTTTGTTTACATTAAAAACTAAGCATTAAAGGTATATTTCATGACACAATGTGACAGGAAAGATATTTAAAATGTGGTTAAGGTTTTTATTGTGCCTTGATTACTGATTTTCTGGAAACCCCCATGATTGCATCGTCAGGGCTGTTCAATAAACGACCAGTGAAAAATAACATAATAGATATTGACCCGTCAAGCCCCGCTTATATATATAGATGTATGAGGAAACCCTATCTATACTATCTATACTAATACTAATATTATAAAGCTGAAGAGTTTGTTTGTTTGTTTGTTTGAACGCGCTAATCTCAGCAACTACTGGTTCGAATTGAAAATTTCTTTTCTTTTTGTGTTGAATAGACCATTTATCGAGGAAGGCTTTCGGCTATATAACATCACGATGCAACTATTAGGAGCGAAGAAATAATGGAAAATGTGAAAAAAAAAAACGGGGAAAATTATTCATCCTTGAGGGCTTCCATTGCGTGCGCTGCGAAAACGGTTCAAGATACCAAAAATATATGTATGAAAGAATTATTCCTCTTGAAATGATCTAAAAAAATGCCCGCGACAGTAAATGTCTATCTTTTAAGATTAACTCACTAGAACCGTTTTTATGGTAATCAAATTTGGTCGAAATTAATAACTCTGTCTGTCCCGCTTTCACGCCAATACTACAGAATTGATTTAAATGAAATTTGGTACACAGATATTTTAGAACCTGAAAAAGGATATAGGCTACTTTTTATCCCCGTGAAATATAAAACGGGACTCTTTCCCGGAAAAACTCTTTCACGCGGGCGGAGCCGCTGGCAAAAGCTAGTAATATTATAAAGCTGAAGAGTTTGTTTGTTTGTTTGAACGCGCTAATCTCAGGAACTACTGAATCGATTTTGAAAATTCGCCGTGCGTATTCCGTCCGATGATGCGATAGGGGGCGAGCCTATCGCCATATCGGGCACAAATTGCAGACACCGGGCTGATACGGAATAGAAAAATCCAATATCACTTTGCCCGACCCTGGGATCGAACCCGAGACCCCAGCATTGCAGTCCTACCGTAATACAACTACGCCACTGAGGCAGTTTGACATACAAAATTACAGCACAGTGGAGATAACTGGTTGCTTTTCATTTCAGGAAAAGCCCGTCACGCGGGCAGACCCGCGAGCAAAGACTAGTGAATTATAATTATTAAGAAACGCATTACAAGTACAAAAACTACTTATAACAAACAACTCATAAGTTATGGTAGTGTCTTGGCATTGCCCAAGTGTCGTATAATTTTACATAAACATATTCAAAAGAAATTTATAGTTATTGCAATAATTAAGAAAGGAGCGAGTGTTCGACGGCAATTAAGCTTCTGATACGTCATTAAGGTTGCCAACAAATTGTCTTCGTCTCGTTTATACTTTTAAATTTTGACGTTCAATTAATTTAAGTTGGTAGCCCTGAGTGCACGCGCGCAGCCCGTCAGTCACACATACAAGTTGCAAATTGACATTAAACAACAAGACTGCGGTCTCAGCGGAATAATAACGTGAGTTAATGAGACACGCCTGCAGGAGTAACGACCGCCTGTCCACGCCGAATTCAACCACCGTTAACCTTTATAAAGTATCTTGTTTAATAACATATTAAAAAGCGTACCAAAAACATGATTGCCGCGGTGATAGCAAAGGTTGGTGTTGCCGATATATGATTGTACATATCTTTGGGGTAAGCCTATGTTCATCAGTGGACTGGGGACTTCTAAAGCTGAAGAAGAAGAAGATTGTACACATGAAGATAACTTTGTATTGCATAGTTGAGCGGGCAAGAAAGTGGATCACATCATGTTCAGTGATTCCCACCATCCGTAAAACCTACAAAATCAAAAGTTTAATTGATACACCGCCGGTATAGTAGGAAAGGATTGGCTAAAGGGCCACTAAAAATCTAGTGAAATTTGAGGTGAGTGCACCATAATAAACTAAGAAGCAAGGTACTTCTATAGACTTTAATATTCTACTGGCTATAGTGTTCGAAGGCAGGCAGTTAATACTAGGCCTACATAATTTTGTTGACCCTAATGAGCCGCGAGTCGTAGATTATTTTATATTATAGATGCACACACACACACACACACTCACGCCTGCTATCCCCGAAGGGGTAGGCAGAGGCGCAACTAGTGCACCCACTTTTCGCCCTTATTCCGTCCCATGATGTGATAGGGGGCGCCTATCGCCATATCGGGCACAAATTCCAGACTCCGAGCTGATACTGAATAGAAAAACTCAATATCACTTTGCCCGACCCGGGGATCGAACCCGAGACCTCAGCTTTGCAGTCGTACTGTAATACAACTACGCCACTGAGGCAGTCTGGTGATGCAGCTACTCTAAAATTTTAAAACTAATTAACTTTTAGCACTAGCAAAACTTAAAAAGTGAATTTTATTCAGATAACATTAATAAATGTCGCAGGAACACGCTGGATGCATGCCGCTTTTGACAGGGCCGTCTGGACATCTTTTGGGAAGGCCTATGTTCAGCAGTGGACGTCATGTAGTTGATGATGATAATGAACAGTGATCACTAATTGAACCCTTCGGTCATTTTTCCAATTCAGATTCAAATTGGCAACAATTATTTAAGTACTTACCGTTCGAATCCTGTTAATTCATTTTAACTTCCCGAATTATTTAGTGCTATTTTAATATGGAAAAAACTACGATATATAGTTTTTGAAATATTCTATCTTTTTATTACTTAACTTTTTTTTACTAGAGCAGGAATCCTAAAACTCTATTTGCACTTCATACTGTGACAATAATAAAACGATAAATGTTAGTTCGCTTGTCTGCCAGCGTAATATTCGTATATGATTCATCGTAGTATGGTTCTTTTTGTAAATAATTTCCTGAATCAGTTGAGTAGTTTCGGAGATTACTTCATAATTATGATAATCAAGCCAATATAAATAAAATTGCTAGTACAATTGAAGAAGTCTTATTGTAATTGACTTTGGAAATAAACGATTTAACAAACGTTCGTATTACACACATAAATTGCAAATACGGTTCAAATTCCGACAATCGTCACCTCTGTTTATTGCTGCAAGTATTTTGCCAACATTTTTATAATACCTGTAAAACACTAATTAGCGACTACGTCATTTCAGTTTTATTAAAAACGCAATGAAATTAAATTTATAAATATTTATAACCCACGCGTATGTAACACAGTTATATTTAACAAGAAGCTTCAGGCTACTTTATGCTGTGAAGTGTTTATTGTTGGTACGTTATTTTGCTGTAATCGCTTTATTCCGTTTAATAAAATGGGTGCAATTGACATTTACGTACATATATTTTGATTTAAGCGCATAAATTATTGATACTCGTAAAGATATGGTTAACTAGATGAGTTCTTGTATTAACTATGGTGAATTTATTATTGTGCGTATTTATTTATTAACTTTTTAATACATTATACCTTTATTCAGCAAACTGGGAAGACTAAATTTTTTTGCATCCGTTTCATGTTAAATGTAAAAAAAAATTACTTGACCAGCATTCCGTTTCTTATAATCAACTCTCATCTCTGAAACAATTTTCATAATTCACAAAAGACAAATGCCTTTACGTCCGGCAAATTAGTATCGAATGAACATTCCCGCATCCATCGCAATTGATGCCGCAATTAAATATTCCCCTCACCTTACCAAAACAAAAACGAATCACGTCCTTGTCAATATCAATAAGAAGTGGCATTGTTAGTTAGTTTCGAGTACAAGAGAGGCGGCCAGTTTTTGCGCTCCAGTATCAATGGAAAGCTGAATGAGCGAGGCAGTGTAACAAAAAGCGTCGCGCCGCGTGTCGCCATTAGTATGTGCGGTGGCATTCGAATGTGAGCATTAATTTATTGATCATATTGTATTGAATAATGCACGCTCCGGCATGCGACTTGCGAGCGGGGCTTGTCGCGAGCACGCGCGCTCTTCCTGCCTGCTGCCGAGTCGCCACGCCAAGTGCCGCATCATTACATATTGCGTTAGCATGCACTACTGGCAGTTTGTAAGGCGAACTTGTATTCAAAATTTGTCTTATATTTATAAAATAATTACTGTCACTAATGGGTGGTGGTTACAAAAATTGATTCTTTATGTTACATTGGGTGATTAGAAAAGTTCTCAAGACTGCCTAGACGAAGTTACCCTATGTGTCCAATAAAACAAAGAAATCATTAAACTGGGAGCTATTCCTGAATATGTGGTGAGATAATCCAAAAGCATGCAGCAAAAGCATATTTATAAGTATATTTTTATAAATGACTGCCTCGGTGGCGTAGTTGTATTACAGTACGACTGCAAAGCTGAGGTCTCGGGTTCGATCCCCGGGTCGGCCAGTGATATTGAGTTTTTCTTTTCAGTATCAGTCCGAAGTCTGGAATTTGTGCCCGATATGGCGATAGGCTCGCCCCCTATCACGTCATGGGACGGAATTTCGGCGAAAAGTGGGTGCACTAGTTGCGGCCTCTGCCTACCCCTTCGGGAATAACAGGCGTGAGTGTATATATATATGTATGTATTTTTATAAATGGCAGGATCTGTAATCAGCAGATCAGTTTATGCGCACATAATTTTTAGCAAAATATATTTATTTTTATTTTTATGGAAACATTGAAAAAGAAAAGGTCGAAAGCAGGATTTGAACCCGCGACCTACAACGTACGTACCGTGTCGGTGCTCTCCCAACTGAGCTATCTCGTCGACCTACCTTCGGCTGTTCAATTTCAAGTTCCCTATTTTATCTCTTTAATCACTAGGCATCTCCGAGATAAAATAGGGAACTTGAAATTGAACAGCCGAAGGTAGGTCGACGAGATAGCTCAGTTGGGAGAGCACCGGCACGGTATGTTGGAGGTCGCGGGTCCAAATCCTGCTTTCGACTGTTTCTTTTTCAATGTTTCCATAAAAATAAAAACATTGTCCAGGCACTACATGACTCTTAACATGTGTCAACATCATAATACAGGATTAAAATATAATTTGACGTCCATTTTAATGGCAGTTATTGTACAATGGAGCTGAAAAATTCGTCGATAAGTACTGAGGCTGCAGAAAACTTTAATCAGTAAAATGTTCTGAAAATTTATGTACCTGCAGTGTGGCATTAATTAAAATACTTGGCGGCCACTGTGAACGCACAGCGCTTCGCAATATGCCCCACACATTTGCAAAAATAATACGCACCTCACTCTTGCGCTTACATAAAACATTTGTAATTTTAAAATACGTCTTTCTTCTGTTTCAAAATTATTTATTGATGCGTGTTTATAGCGTTTAATTTGACTTAAATGTTTTGTGCTTTTGATAATATCGCAAATTCCAAGAGGCTTGGAGACTTCCGGAAAGAACAATATGGTTTGAGTATATTAGTTAACCGATAGTTAATATAGGATAAATGGCGGTAAGCAATTACTAAACACTTATAAAAATGATAAGGAATATGGCGACAATTTCGAAATTGCGAAATATTAGTAATCAGGAAATTGCGATACTAACAGAGATGCGCCAAGAAGTGCTAGAACATTTTTTACCAATAAGCGTAGTAAAATTTTAAGGCTGGCTTGAATAATGTCAGCCTAAACACTTTTAAAACCTTGTACTGCCTCTGTCATCCATTAGGACATGACAAAGAAAGCACTATGATTAAAATATTAGCGTGAATCATATTAAGTCGCTGTGCAAGCTAGCTTAAGTATTTGTTTTAAAACCGACAATACCAACGACCTAACTAGCAACGCCCATCTTGCGATGAACCTTTTTATATCATTCATACATTTAATAAAAAAGAATGAATATCGAAATAAGAAAACACACGCGTTGTGGTTCGTGCGTTTGCATACGTGATACAACCAAGGAGATTATAATGTGGGTATAAGGTTCTTGGATACAACAGTCGCGCTGACAGCCCGTTGACAACAAACTCTCGTTAAAGTCCCTTCAATCGATCCACTGCAACTCCAATTTTAAACTACGGTCTTTATTTTAAATCCTGCTAATATTATAAACTCAAAAGTTTGTAAGTATGGATGTATGTATGTATGTTTGTTACTTTTTCACACAAAAACTATTGGACGGATTTCGATGAAATTTGACACACTCTTAGATCATGTCCTGGATTAACACATAGGCTACTTTTTACCCCGGGAAAATATAAAGCGGGACTTTTATCCCGGAAAAAGCTTTTTACGCGGGCGGAGCCGCAAGCAAAAGCTAGTTTACCATAAAGAGAAAACGTATGAATGTTGGTAATTGGGACGAATTCACGTGGACATTTCTTCTCATTAGTACGGATATTTTATCGTATTTAATTAATTACTTGCTTAATTTAAACACATGTTAATTAAGTAAAAGATTTAAATAGTTTTATTTTGCTTGCGGTTACTCTTTTCTTTTTTCCGGTACAATAGTGTAGTCAGTAGTGTAACGGTACATTTTCTTAAATAAAATGTGGCCTGTATGACCTAGGTCATATTTAAATACAGGATTTGAATGATTTGATCTATCAGGGCGCCAAAATCAATTCAACTGTTTTTGCGGCTACTATTGAGTTCTAATTAACATCTTTAGATATTTATAGTAGCAGTAAGATACTTATGTGTGAAAACTTTATGTAATAAAAATATATAGAAATTTAAGGGTAGCCCTTCAGGAGTATAGGTTTTCGAATAAACAAAACGACATAAAAAATACAGGTCCACAAGTGGCGGAGAAAACATACAGTCAAACATATACCCTCCTTTTTTTAAGTCGGTTTAAATTATTCATTAATCTGGCAAGCACTTCAGCATAAGCTTAAAAAAAGCTCATTTACGAAGCCGACATTAAAATAGCCTCTTTAAACTTTCCCGAAAGCGCCATAAGAGTTGACACGGTCACGATTCATCATCCCATAACACGAGCCACGCAATTTATCTGCTAAATGAGCCAGTTCAATAAACAAATTATGTGACGTTGATTTATATTTGTCAAGGAAAACAGTGTCCAATAGGTATCCCCAGAGACACGATTCTTTAAACCTCACTTTTTACCGTAATTTTAATGTCATACTCATACGCTACATGCTTGGGAAAGGACAAAATATATATTTTTTGTTAGTGCGACTACTTGAGTATTTGAGGTAAAATCTCCAGTAGAAAGAACACAAATTTCGAAATAGATTTTTTTATTTAATTTAACATTAAGAACTTTTAAAGGGCGTCACGGTATAGTCATATAATTAATTTAATCAATTCTGGTTACATTTTCTTCAGAAAATATGATCTTGAACCTCTTCATCAATTGTTCATACCTTATAAAAAGTATGGAAGCAACATAAGTCATCCTTAGACCCGTAGCAAACATGCCTTTCTACACGTATTAATGCTAATAGAAAACAAAAAAATGCGAATAACATATCCGATCGAATAGTCTATCGCATGGATCTTGGTTACGGAGTACGGGTCTTAGTATACAATCCCTCAGAGTCAGAACTACTTAAATTAAATTCCATATTTGTAGAATATAGATATGTATCCTAAATGACAGCTGACACCAAGTATGGTATTAAATAATCAGTAATAGGTTTTAAAACATTACAAATGACATCTCTACCAAATACGTATAATATCATCTTGATAGTAACAATGATTACTGGAACATGACTGATGCATGACACAATACAAAGTAAGATATAATGCGCTTGAGTTCTTTGATTGATTTGTATTATAACACAATAAAATAAGGACTTAAAAGAGAACGTGCCTTTATATTATGTATTAGCTACTTGAACTTTAGTAATCTTAACTTTGCCATACGACAAACCCATTTATGTACCTAAAATTGATCCAAATTTTCTACATTCAGTAGCTAGTTACCTTTGTAATACCTAATAATAGTAAGTTATCTAATACTAGCCTTTGCTCGGGACTCGTGATAGAGTTTTTCCGGGTAAAAGTCCCGCCTTTTGTTCTCCCGGGATAAAAAGTACCAAATTTCATTGAAATCGGTTTAGTAGTTCTAGAGATTGCTTCCTACAAACAAACTTACAATCTTAGCGTAGCTATTAAATTACTACATAGTATAAACCAAAGTCGCTTTCCGCTGTCTGTCTGTCTATCCCTATGTATGATTAGATTTTTAAAACTACGTAACGGATTTTGATGCGTTTTTTTAATAGATAGAGTGATTTAAGAGGAAGATTTATAAGTACTTTTATCCCGGATAAACTTATTAACGCGGGCAAGGCCTCGGGCAAAAGGTAGTGTTACTATAATTCAAAGCTAAAAATAAAAGTTATTTTTTTTTATTTTTAGTTACTACGGACCATATTATTGTGCAATGTGCATTCATGGTGTAATTATTGTTTAGTCAGTTTAGTTTTCTTTTCAGTACAGTTAATTTTATTTAATGATATATAAAACGTAATTGGTAAAAAATACATCAATGCACGTCAAGATATCAAATTGTTAAGATAATTAATCGTAATTAAAGTATCTTGTTGTATTAATTCCTCCGATATTTAATCTTGGACAAGTTGAAAGGGCTACCTACGTACCTACCTATTATATGCACACTTTAGTGTGAAATTATTGCATTTAGCGTAAAGAAACTAACCCACAGTTTGATAATTTTATTATTAAAGGTAGCTTATAAATAACCCCTGATATATAAATAAAAAAAAATATTCATTAGGCGTTCTAATGACATGTTTCTGAAATAAGCTTCAACTACAGCTCATCTCCTGACCTAGCTTGATAATATGGTACTACACTATAATATTTATCCTTGTACTCGTTTACTCAGATCGCTGCCCACTGACGACGCACACGTTAATTAAAAATGTAATATTTACCAGAATCACCTGTGTTTAGCTAAAAGACAATTACAAAGAGTGACATACCGACAGCATCCTCCATGTTTATTCAAGCAATAAAGCCAAGGCGGAATCTGATCGCGGCCGCTCGCCGCACCCGCGCGCAAAAACTTGACTACACCCAATGCTGACCAGTTATTTGTCAAAAATAAAATTATGTTCTGATTATTATTTCACCAGAGAAGCACCGCATCCGCTCAGGGAGAGACCGATTCGCGATGCAGGCGATAAAGCGACAATAACATATTTATAAATAATTCATATAGGAGACGCGAGTATTGATTCGCAAGAACGTGTTTCAAATGTTTTATTGTCGGAGATATTAATAAATGGGGCAGATGTATGAGGCCTTGTTCTTGCGGCCCATGATTGCTTCGCTTGGCACTTCAATTAATAACAATCAAATTTGTTATTTTTGCAAAGTATACTTTTTGATTGATTCTGTGATGGGTGCAGTACTTAAAGTGATAAAATTTTGTCAGTCATAATAAATATAAGCCTTAAACGATATACGATTGCCATTTGAGTAATAAATAATAGAAATGTAAGAATACTTAAAGGTCAATTTGATTATGTCAAAAGGTGTAAGTACTATTTGATGTTTCCGCTGCGTTGAGTAAGACACTCAAATTTAACCTACTTGATTTATTGTAAATTTATTGCCTCCAATATTGTGTATTTTATTTTATCAAATTAACTAGAGTGATCATCAGAAATTAAGTTCAAATTATGTCATTTATACAAGCTTTAACAAGTACTCTAATAAATTCCCTACGATAATCAAAATTAGGGGTTATACATCTTTTAATTTTTTTATATTAGTCGTTTATTTTTTATTTTAACTATCAAATAAAATCGAATCAAATGTTTCTGTTGTCTTATTATGTTAATTATCACTTGATTAAAGACATAATTATATGAGATCCAAACTTATGATTGTAAGATAACAAAAAAGGGAAATTGCTCGGTTCATACTGGCGAGACATTACACCCATTGAACATGACAAAGAAAAATGTGAAAACACAGCCAATAGGCGCAGCGAATTGAGGTCAACTACGTGAGAAGGCGGTCCTCAGAGCAGCTGCATCGAGGGCTTCGTGTATGCAGCTATGGAGACAAACAGGCTTATGTGTAAATAGCATCAATGAACGAACCGACAAAAACATTAATACAGTCAACTCCATTTTAATCACAAATCAATAAAGAGAACAACTTTTAAACTGGTACATACTGAATAGATTCAATATATACAAGAGCATATTAAAATACCCAACCGAGTAGGTATTTATCTATTTAAAACGTCACGTGAAAGAAATTTATAATCGTTGTAACTAAAAAATGGGCCAATTACTAAAGTTCTCATTATTTATAGAACGTATGAGGCATACATCAAAAATTAAATAATATTAAGGTACGCTTCAAAGGGGCCGCGGAATGAAGATTTGCTACACAAAATGTCAACAAGGTATGAACGCGCCGACAAAGGCGCGAGACAGGTAGGCACTCCAGCCACTCCACGGGGAACCTTCGATTCCCAAACAGAAATGTCAAAGTCATTTTGTATCATAAAAAACATTTGGTCGCGAGGGGCGTGTAATCATAAGAGTTCGTCTAAATTTTTGTTTCCATTTAAAAAAAATCGACAACGGAATTTAAAACAATATTTATGCACGAATACTTCTGTGTTATAAATATGTAACTATATTAGCTTGCAAGTTGTGGGTTAATAATGCATATACCTATATAAAATGTTTTAATGACGCTGGCATAATTAATCTTTAAAAAAGCTCGATAGCGTACCTACGTACATTGAATATTTGACAAAACGATTGTAGTATGACTACCTACACATGCAATGTGTACCTATTACACTATTACGTTTTAACTGTATCGTAACATAAGAAAACTTTGTAATTAATCATTCAATTCTTGACTATATCAGAAAGTGAACAACTATTAACTTACCTATAATACATAATATATTTTTTAATAAAACTTCAAACATTTATTACACGAATTATATTTATACTTAGTAATTACATCTATACCTGTAATATACTATTTTTATTTTCGCTTTATTAAAGACTCCCGCGAAAGTATTCCAGCTGCATCTCTGTCGTAAAACATATAAGGCAACGGTCGGGAATCCGAGGAGCGCCACGCTTATTCCACAGTAATCAGTTAATTGTGCACCCTTAACGAGTTTACCGAGTATCGAGTATTTTCGATTCTTCCACTCTTGGACGAGATTTTATAAATACACTAACTTGTGTTTACACCGAAATGGATTTATAATTTTTGTTTCTATTTCACAGCTTTGTTGCTATCTTTTAATATCCAAAATAGCTTTTTTCTTTTTTTTTTCTTTTTTTTCGGTGGCCTTCTTCGGCGCATTAGAGACGGCTGCGGGTTTCCCCAGACTAAGAGTGTCTAAGTTGTCGTCCGCAGCCGCCTCTGCGCGGTGCCGTCTAATACAGCCCGTCTCCTGTTTGGGGGGGCTCAGAAGCCCCCGCGCACCGAAAGACGCCCTCGGCGTCAACGGCAGCATGAGGCCTACCTGCCACACTGCCGTCCATCACGGGCGTCGCAGTAATGTGCTAAAAACACGCACAAAACTACAGACGGACAGCCCCCTGCCGCCCGCCCGCGACCCCCGGTGGCCCCTATTAGTCGCCTCTTACGAATATCCAAAATAGCTGGAAACCCAATTTAATCTGGTATAATATCACACGTCCTTCCTACATACTTTTACAATGTAAACGATAGAATACGATTAAATTTTTTAGGCACAAAATTAGGCATTTAAATTATTATATCTATCAAAATCCACAGGTCATACATTATATCCGTTGTACATATATATAGTAAATGCGAAAGTTTTGGGTGTAGAAGAATGTTTGCGTTGTGCACTATCAGCCGACCTGAAAAAAGGTGATAGAGCACTGTCTAATTCGTCGGCATTCTTCAAACTCTCCGCCAGTGGCTCCTCGAAGCTGCCTGCTACATGCACGCAGCGGCCACACCCTGGAAACCACGTCGGCTCGTGGGCTGAACCTGGTGGAGGGACTCAGGATACCATCGCCTGAGTTGGCCAGCTATCCCCTGGCAGTGTTTCGGCAGTAATGCAGTCCACTCTCGGTGGCGAAACACCTAGGCAACTGTATGAAGGCTTTAAGGTAGCAACAGGGGTCTTGTTGTTGTCTACCAGAATACTGCATCCTACTCATCTCCCGGTCGTAGCGGTTCTCCGTTCCATCGGGTAAAGATGGATAGGACGAGAGAGTGCACTTGTGTTTGCGCGTACGCTCGTGCACTATAATATTTCCTGCGCAATAGACTGCTTTCGTTTATGGACTCTGAAGCGACAAAAGTCTTGTGGCGATGGGCTAAGGTAGAGAGGTCCAGTTGGATGCTATCTGGGCTTTGTCTGAGGCCTGCACATAAGCGACTCTGGGGGTGTGAGAACACACCGTGGTCGTTTTCCTTCTGCATTGCGGGGACAGAGGGAATTCGGCAGCACCCGGAGTGACAAAGCAGCCCTGTTTAGGGAGGCACTGCTTTCCCCTTTAGCAGGGGAGGGGGCTAGAAAAGGTGCCCTAAACAAATGCTCTCCTCACTCTTAAGGAAGGTAGTAACCGCGGCTGCCTCCGCATCAATCAATGCGCGGTCGACGCCACTTAAGTAGAACAAAAAGATCTCAAACATTGGATACGACATTTGGAGCGTGGAATGTGCGAACACTCCTTGGTCGCGAAGCCAACGCCTGTCCAGAGCGAAAGACTGCCATCGTAGCCCGCGAACTTCGTCGTTATAATGTAGATGTAGCGGCGCTTAGTGAAACTCATCTTGCTGACGAGGGCGAGTTGGTAGAGCACGGTGGTGGGTATACCTTTTTTTGGAAAGGGCTCGCAGCCTCGGCACCGCGAAGGTCTGGCGTGGGATTTGCGGTCAAGAATCAGCTTATAAAGCAAATGCAAGAATATCCAGTTCACATCTCGGACCGAATTACCACACTGCGCCTTCATCTTAACAATAATAACTTTCTTAATGTCATCAGTGTCTATGCTCCTACGCTGGACAAGTCTGATGACATTAAGGAGCAATTTTATGAAGAACTGACTCACTGCGTCAATGGCGTTAATCATAGAGAACAAATTCTTTTGCTAGGCGACTTTAATGCCAGGGTAGGCCGGGACTTTGATGCCTGGCCTAGAGTCCTAGGGAGGCACGGAGTCGGCAACATGAATAGTAACGGCCAGTTGCTTCTAAGTTTTTGTGCGCAACATCATCTTGCGGTGACGAACACTATGTTTAGACTTCCAGCCAAGCACAAAAACACTTGGATGCATCCTAGATCCAAACACTGGCATCTCATTGATTACGCTATTGTACGTCAGAAGGATATTTCCCAAGTGCTGATAACCCGTGTCATGCGCGGAGCGCACTGCTGGTCAGATCACCGACTTATAGTCGCAAAATTACGTATACATCTCCGCCGTCCACTGAGATCTGCGAGACTAAAGCCTGCGTGCATAAATGTGGAGAGGCTTAATGATCTCGAAACGAGGGAGAAGTACGCTGAAACCTTGGCCGCTGAACTTTCGCCTACAAATAAGGAGAGAGGTTGTATTGATGCGGACTGGAAAACTATATCTTCGCATATTTCCAACACTGCTACGGCTGTCCTGGGTATAAAACCCCGCAAGAATGAGGACTGGTTCGATGAGAATGATGTAGTTCTAAGGGAGGCAATCAATAAGCACCGGCTTCTCCTTCAGCATCATAACGTGGGTGAAAGTACAGCGGAGATCAGGAAAAGTGATCAAGACCTACGGCGGCTCACTAGGGAAATTAAAGATAGGTGGTGGAGCGACAAGGCTCAGTTTATACAATGGCTCGCTGACACGAATCAGCTTGGGGATTTTTATAGTGAGGTTAGAAAGTTAATTGGCACATCTTCACCTGCAAAAGTGCCTCTCAAGCCGTTTCACGGGGAAGGCCTTCTAAAAAGCAAAGAAGACGTACTCAATCGTTGGGCAGAACATTTCAACAAACTGCTGAACGTAAATAGGTCTGTTGATCTTGACCACATTAATTCTTTACCTCAACTCCCCACTATGACAGACCTGGATGAACCGTTAACTGAGACTGAAGTTGCAGCTGCCATAAAACAACAGCAAAATAAACGTGCGGCAGGCATTGACTCTATACCAGGCGAACTGATCAAATACGGCGGGAGTGAATTGCATTCAGCTTTATGGGAGCTTTATGATCGAATGTGGAAAGAAGAACAGGTTCCACAAACTTTTAAAGTCTCACGCATTAGGGCGCTGTATAAAAATAAAGGTGACCGTTCTGACTGCGATTCCTACCGAGGTATTTCTCTACTATCAGTGCCCGGGAAAGTTTTTGCTCGTATACTTTTGAACCGCCTATTAACATTATCAGAAAACATTTTACCAGAAACCCAGTTTGGTTTTCGTCCTAATGGAGGCACCTGTGAAGCTATCTTCTCTTTACGGCAACTACTAGAGAAGAGTAGAGAACAAGGTCGCTACATGTACCTCTGTTTCGTTGATCTTGAGAAAGCTTTTGACAGTGTGCCTCGCGAAGCCCTCTGGGTTGTGCTAGAGAAAGTCGGTTGCACGAAAAAGTTTGTAAGACTTCTAAGACTCCTGCATGACGACATGGAGTGTTGTGTCGCCGTTAACGGTGAACAATCCAGTTTCTTTCCCGTTACGTGTGGGGTGAAACAAGGGTGTGTTCTCGCACCCACTTTGTTCGCGTTGTATTTTGCAGTCGTAGTCCAGGAGATCTTGTAAACCGCTTCTGGTGGTGTTCGCATCCGATTCCGCACGAATGGTAATGTTTTCAACCTAGCCAGACTTAGGGCCTACACCAAAGTCTCGCATGCTATTATCACTGAGATTATGTATGCTGATGATTTGTGTTTTGTAGCGGAGACGTCAGATGACCTGCAACAGCTCATGTCCAGCTTCCACGAGTCATGCCGAAAATTCGGCCTGAAGGTCAATGTCAAAAAGACGGAGGTGATGTCCTTAGACATTCAAGGTCGTGAAGCACTGACTATCAGACTCGGAGAGGATGAGCTGAAGCAGGTCGACAAATTCCGGTATCTTGGAAGCACGTTAACATCTAAGTGCGACCTTGATGCTGAGGTGAACAGCAGGATCGCAGCAGCTGCTTCAGCGTTTGGAAATCTCAACGCAAAGGTCTTCTGCTCACATGACCTTAAACTGGCTACAAAGGTTTCGGTATACATGGCAGTGGTACTGCCAAATATTCTGTACTCAGCCGAAACGTGGGCAGTATACCGCCGCCACATCCGTATGCTTGATCAGTTTCACCACAGGTGCTTAAGGAAAATTTTGAACATCCGGTGGTCAAGCCGCGTGCGCAACACTGAGGTGCTGCGTAGAGCAAATGTGTGTGGAATGGAAGCCTACTTGATGCTGAGGCAACTACGGTGGTGCGGCCATGTTTCGCGTATGGGTGACCAGAGAGTGGCTAAGCGCATCTTTTACTCGGAACTGGAGGAGGGCAAGCGAAAGCATGGCGGACAACTCCTTAGGTACAAAGATGTGCTCAAGCGCCATTTAAAAAAGTGCAAGATAGACTCATCGCTGTGGGAGTCTCAGGCTGCGTATAGACCAGAATGGAGATCTACGGTCCAATCCAAGGTCTATGAATATGAAAATAAACGTCGCGCTGACTTAGATCAAAAGCGCGATGAATTGAAAGCCCGACCACCTGCGGCAATCAATTATAATTATGTAAATAATGTGCTCACGTGCCCGCTGTGTCCTCGGGTCTTTAGTAAAAAGATAGGCTACATAAGTCACATGAGAGCACATAACCGTTAGTCGTAGGAGGCTTTTGAATGCAGTCGCCATGGTCGAAAACGGCCGGGAGTAGCAGCAGCAGCAGCAGCAAATGCGAAAGTGAGTGCAACTAAACACAGTGTGTCAAGTTTTTACTTGTTAACCACTGAACCGATATTAGTACATACCTTCTTCTTAAAATAGCTGGAAAACTAAATAATGGCGGTAGGCTAATTTATCTCTAAAAAAATTTCACATGAGCAACAATTTATGAAAACAATTTTCTACGCTCCCAAAATATCCACCATGTTGTCGCCTAGCCAATCGAGTAAATCGAATGTACTGAACCAATAATCGTTTTGCATAACTGCGTATCTTCGTCGCAAAGTACACATTTGTTGATAAATATTGAAATCAGCATTGATTTCCATTTGAGACCACACGCAGCGCGGCTTGTTTGTTCTGCCTATAAAGCGAGATATTTTAACGGTCCAATGCGAGTAATAATAAGGATGACACGCGATGGCCGCGACGCAATCATGTTTATCGCTCGACAAAGCATCCGATTAATCCTTGATTAAAATAATTAGCCATTCGCTACGGAACTCGTCGGCGCGAGAGGAATGCCAGGTGTCCGCAAAATCGTCATATTCGAGAATTTAAATGACCATGTGGGTGATATCTGACAACCGTGAATAATTTTTCAGTGTATTACAAAATCGGTGTTGATGTTTCGGAAATTATGTATTAAAAATTGAGATAAAGGCAATATCAGTTACATAGCTAATTTGTTAAATGATTTCTAAAAAGCCTTTATCGTAGTCATCTGGATGTTATCGAAATGTTAGAAGTGTATCTAAGTGGAAGATGGAAACACTTCCAAAATTATGAAGGTATATGATATAGTGAGTAATAGAGTTTATACACGTACATCCAACATTTCATCATCATCATCATCAGCCTTTATCAGTCCACTGCTGGACATAGGCCTCCCCTAATGAGCGCCATAGCGCCCTGTCTTCAGCTTGCCGCATCCAGCATCTGCCTGCAGTCTTTCGCAGATCGTCATCCCACCTGGCCGGAGGGCGTCCTACACTACGGGCGGTATTAATAGATGAATCTCAAGTTTGAGTTACATCTCAAGTAGACATAATGTATTGAACTGTTCATACATTATGTCTACTTGAGATGTAACTCAAACTTGAGATTGATTTATTAATACCGCCCTACGTTTGCCCAGTCGCGGTCTCCACTCAAGAACACGTTTACCCCAGCGGTTGTCGGTTCTTCGCGAGATATGGCCAGCCCACTGCCACTTCAGCTTCACATTTCGTAAACCATATATTTTATGTTATTTATGCATCACTAATATGCATTTAATATGCACGCTATTAAATACTTAGCACTTATCTGTCCTATAAACTCAGCCGGTAGCAATAGGATCCGATGAAAAATTGATATTGCGATGCATAAATACATGGCTGAAATCATGACCATTCGCAATCTCGAATGAACATCGAATATAATTAACTGCAACTTAAAGATACACCGATAAATGGAGCACTCCATTAATATTATGCAGTAGTAACACGTGAAAAACAATATACACCTATAATAAAACGATAGATTCTGGTAATTTCTTCGTATATCACGTTTTGTGATGGTGAAATAGATAAACGGAAATGTTTTGGTGCCGTGAATCGGTTTAACGCTCTCAAAATGAAAATAACTCTATTTTTCCCGTCGCTTTTTGTTACCATGAAGAGCGGTGAAATGAAAGACGGGGTTAAAGGTGCGGACTCGAGAACCTGTTTTTGTATCATAAAACGGCTGAAAGGATTTAAACGTAGGTTTAGTATTTACAGGTGAAAGTCTATTAAACGCATAGCGTACAAAATCCAAGAATACATATTATAATGGGGAAAAAGTATTGGAGCATATGATACAAAAAAAAAACGACGCGGACGAAGTCACTGGCACAACTAGTTTTTTTTTTTTTGTTAATGGCCCTACTGCCAGTAGCCTGACGCGAGTCGGCTTTTCTGGCCACACCGGTCTTTAGGGTGAACGCAGAAGGCGCTCGCAACCCTTTGAATTAAGTAACCATGTTGAGGGCAACCCACTAACGGGTTACGAATCCTCGCCTCAGGACGGCCACTGAGAGAGGATGAGACATATACGATTAGGGAAATATTGGTTTTTTAGGCCTAATCCTATTAGATTGTGTTGTCATCGGTACGCGGGCCGGAACTGCTAGGGGGGTCGGGGGGAGAGGGGGGGCGACGGGGAACGCAGCGAGGTCTTCGACGGCGAGGACGGAACTGCGGTCTTGTGGAGGTTGGATTTTCAAGAACTCGTTCTTACGGCGGATGGCCAGAGTGATTTCGTCCTCTGGATCGGTTAATACGGAACGCGGCCGTCTCCATTTGAAGCACAACTAGTACAAAATAAAATAAATAGACTAAAAGTAGTTACTTTACGTTTTTTATAAAAAGAGAATGCTCGTTCATGTATTACAAGTAGGTACTGAACCTATTTTGTAACTACACAGTACACGGTTTGTCACATAATAATTGCGATTGATGTATTATGTTTGCGCGAGCGTTAGACATTAAAATAAAACTATTTTACGGATTTCAACGCGGTTTTTTAATTTATATTTTCTCCCAACATTTTGAAGACTTTGCCACCTTTATAGTTACGGGGCGCACTGAGGTGTTAGATGTCCGAAAAGTAAACTTCGAAAGAAAATATAAATAAAAAGGACCGCCATAAAATCCGTAATATAATTTTATAATTGCTACTGTTAGTTAAAAGAGCAAGAGTATCGCCTTGACTTACAGCGTATATAGAGGGATATATACCCCAGATTAGCGTGGTGCCCACCAAAAGGATTATGAGCCTACTACTACTATAGTTTTTTTTAAAACGAACAAAATTTTCATATTGGCAAGTACACAAAAGTCATTTTATTTTTTAAGTCTAGGACACTGCTCCCCCCTCGAAAATCCGTTTAGCTACGGCAATGGACTTACAAGACACAAAATAAGCAAGATTTTAAAAAACAATTCATGTTAGAAAATTGTTTTCATAAATTGTTGCTCATGTGAAAACTTTTTCGAGATAAATTAGCCTACTGCCATTATTTAGTTTTCCAGCTATTTTAAGAAGTAGGTATGTACTAATATCGGTTCAGGGGTTACCAAGTAAAAACTTGACACACTGTGTTTAGTTGCACTCACTTTCGCATTTACTATATGTAGAACGGATATAATGTATGAACGGATATAAAAAACAATTCATGTTACAAAAAAAATAAGATCTTACTCAAATAAAGATCACATCACATTATACATAAGTACATACAAATCGCTATTTTCTACTTATCGTCATGTCTCGTCCATTCCTGCTTAATTTTTATATTGGTATTGACACGACAAAATACCATTTTTTTGATAACCTTAATTAAATTACTGCCTCGGTGGCGTAGTTGTATTATAGTACGACTGCAATGCTGAGGTCTCGGGTTCGATTCCCGGGTGGGGTAAAGTGATATTGAGTTTTTTCATTCAGTATCAGCTCGGAGTCTGGAATTTGTGCCCGATATGTCGATAGGCTCGTCCCCTATCATATCATGGGACGAAATAATGTCGAAAAGTGGGTGCACTAGTTGCGCCTCTGCCTAAGCCTTCGGGGATAAAAGGCGTGAGTGTATATGTATACGTATTCAATTAAATTAAAGGCAATACCGATCTCAAATTCATAAAAATAAAATAAATTCCTCGTAAAGCGTATTCGTGTCATGGTTTCCGTGGGAGTCATTGCAAGCGGGACAGGTTGTCCTTTGTGCTGAGTGAATGAGGCGAACAACAGGATCATACGGCTGGCTCCAGCCGTGGGAGGCTAAAGTAAGCCTTTTACCGTGGGAACGTTAACAATTCAGTTTCAATTATGACATCTAACCATTAAGCAGGTAGCCATTTTGTGTTTATCAAAGGTAAGTAGCGTTAAAAATAAGCGCAACCACAAGTCACACGACCTTTCCTTTATTATTGATATTATTTAAAGAAATGCAAGTGTTGTGAATGGAGCCAAAAGGTAGTCGTAGACGAGAAAAAGGTAGTGAAAGGTACTTGAATAAGTGAGAATGATAGTATAATCGTATGATCGAATGATTATAATGCAGGCGTGGAAATAAGTACCTAAGTCGTATCTACCGAAGGAAAAATGCTTTTTAGGAAACATTTAAAACTCTACGTCTTATTCATTATAATTTTCATTTGCTAATAGGAAGCTAGCGCTAACGCGGTGATGGCCTAGTGTGAGTGGAACGGAGTGCCAAGACGAATGTCCGCAGGTTCAAATCCCAAGGGCACGCACCTCTGACTTTTCTAAAGTTATGTGTATTATTTGTGAAATATCGCTCGTTTTAACGGTGAAGGAAAACATTGTAAGGAAATCTGTATATCTGAGGAGCTCTCTATAAGAATTTCGAAAGTATGTGAAGTCTGCCAACCCGCACTAGGCCAGCGTGATGGACTAAGGTCTAAACACTCTCAGTAGCAGAGAAAGCCGTGCTCAGAAGTTATATAAGGGCTGGTATGGTATGGTACGATATGATATGGTAACATGTAACTACTTGACGATTGAGGACTGTAAATTTCACTAGTGCCACGGTGACCAGAATGTTAAACTTTATGTCTTAGCTTTAATTGATTATCTGGCATTGAATAATAATTATAATTTCTATATACCTAACTGTTAATACCTAGAAATTAATTTTACTTCTATATGGAATGAATGAGCTATAAAATGCGGTAGGGAATACGTAGCCAAATAACAGTCATTTTGGTCATTCTCAGTTAACAGCATTTTATGCGGAGTTTTATGACTTCAAAACTTAAATTACCGCACATTATTGATCTGAAAACATGGCAAGTTTTATTGACGTCTTCATTCCTCGCCTGATGGAGGCAATCATAATTTAATTTAATGGCACCGACATTTTATTTTTGGAAAGTGAATAAGCACAGGGAATTATAATAATAACAGCTTTAAACTTTATTTTATATCACCTCCATTTGTGGGGACAAATTGCCAGCAGGAAATGGACAAATAATAATTACCCACAGCCACTAAGAGTTGTGTGAATTTATTAACCTTAATAATAATAAAAAAAAATATGTAAAATTATCAAAATTAACATTTACACACTCAACCTTTATCCCAGAAGGGTTATACATAGGCGCAACTAGTGCACCCACTTTTCGCCGTGTGTATTCCGTCCTACCATGTACTTAAACATTAAATTACTGGAATCACACATAAACATACAATCTTAACCAACTCATTAGTCATTACGCACTATAGTCTATAATATACCATATCATGGAGGTTGTTGACGCACAGCAGCACACCGTAGGTAAATGTATACGAAAAAAAAACATTTTATAACATAAGCGAAAAGTCTAACTAATATTGAGTATTTTTATGTAATGCTAGTTCTAGGTATTGCTTAATTATTTATAGATTGATCATAAATTAAGTATACCTAAATATATTGTGTATCTAATTACCTATTAAATATTTTTTTTTGTGTTCTTCAAATATTATTTTTTTAATAAGGTAGGTACTTAGTTTTATAGCAATTTTATATAGGGTAAAAGATCAAAGAACCTTTCCAAATACGGACTTAAAATTCTAACCAAAATACTATATAGGTATATATTTGGATAGTTCTTCCAAATACTAGGCCTTGGCAGTAAATCATATAATAATAAAGTCCTCTGATGTTGAGATTTATTTAATACTACACTTAGAATGAATGTTTTTAAAAACAATATTTTTATGGCATTGAATGATGAGATGAGCCTGTCGTTCACATGATGGTAAGCGATATGACCACCAGTAAACAGTAGCAACACCATTCAGCACCTTGAGTACAAAGTACTGTGTGGCATTCCACTGCGCTGGTCATCCTGAGACATAAGATGTTAAGTCTCATTATGTCCAGTGGTTACACTGGATACAATGCCCTTCAAACCGAAACACAACAGTGCATGCACACTGCTGCTTGGCGATAGAAATAGACACTGCGGTGGTACTCACCACCACTGCGGTGGACTCTTACATATGAGAGACCAACCACCAGTAAAAAACAAAAAAGTTACAATTAGTTACAACCCCTCCATTATTCTAAAAATATTTTTAATAGATTTAAGATCCATATTTGGCTCCTTTAATATCCATGAAGTTTGAGCCACCATATGATGGGTATGTTTGAGCACCCATACAAAAAGTGGACGTCTTTATTTTCTACGAAATTAAATTCTTAACCCTGACAACAACTAACAAACAAGTAACTAACAAGTAACAAACAACGCAAAGCTCTTCTCTTTACCTAAACTACGTCTGTGTCAAAGCACTCTAGTAGTAGCAACAAGTTTTGCATACGACTTTATGTTACGGGAATGAGCTACACCTAATGATTTTTTTTTTATTTCACTCATTACCTAAGGAAGTAAAAATCTCATTAGACACGGCTCATGAAATACAAAATTCATTATACATTGTAGTTAGTCCTTTTGATTTGTGTTAAATGATAAGTTATTGTGATATTATTGATGGTACATAAGTTACAATAGTTTTATATACTTAGTTAATTTACAATGAATCATGAATATGCATATAGTTATAATCGCGTAAGTAACATTGTGCTATCACTCTGTTATAGAAAATTCTAATGATCAGCAAGTTACATGCAAAAATCTATTGTACCTACATAACCCTTCAATCGATAGGTCAAAGGAACAAAGTTTCCACCGCCAGTAACTTTATCAATAACCCTATTTAACTGCTATGAATATGCACAAGTAACAATTACTGTAATCAATATCGGCATTGATCGCGATTTACTGTCATGTCATGGCGTCATCATTAACATTTCTTCGACACAGTATTATTTTTCTACGGAACATTATATTGTACTATCACGACGCATTAGTAGAGGGATAAGCACGTTGCACCTGGATAGATACTTCGTCGTGATTTATGAACTTATTCATATTTTTTTATGTGTGGAGACAATGTTTTTATGCCTATGATGATAACGGGTAAAAGTGAAATGAAAGAAATATTTATAATATAGAGTATGTTTTATACCCTGTATAGGGTTGCCAAGTCGTCAAACCTTATAGCCGGAGTGACCAGGTAGCTTGGCCGGACATTTGGGTAAAAAGGCCGGACACCCTAATTTAAGGCTCAAAGTGTTAGTATTAATACAATTTTTTCGGGCCCTATTTTTCCGGCGACCTTTTTTTAGCTCGTGCCATATCTATGGCACGTTTAATTTTACACATATTGCCGCCCCCCTAAGAGTCACTGGTCAAATGTAAAAGCCGGACACTGTTTAATTTGGCCGGTCACGCATTCAAAAAGCCTATGTCCGGCTTTATTCGGACGCCTGGCACCCTAATCCTGTAATATAGGTAGCGGTTACCGTACATACCTAAAACATAAAAAAATATAGTGTAAAAGTTTTATACATTTACACCTCTATGAAGGATATGAATTAAATAATTATTTTAAGTAATATTCCTGTTTTTATCACGAGAGTCCTCACACATTGCTGCGTCCGCCTCTTTTCGCCTTCAGGCATATTACGGTTAAGTTGCTGATTCGATTATACCGTTGGTCTGCAGTTAGCAGGACCACTTACCGTTCCTTTGGAAATATAATAATATTATCTTACTTCATAATAGGTCTGGTATTTGCAGACGTTTCATTATGTACGTTGTTTCCTAAATATAAGAATAACATGTTTGTATAATAATATATCATTAAACTAGTTTTTCACTACAACATTTTAACTGGCAAATTCAAATCGCAAATCTTCAACTACAATAATAAAAACTGCTTTAAAACCGTTACAGTAAGTTATATTATTTACGCTAAGCTATTTTGCTAAACACTAGTATTAGGCACTCTTAATATTCTTAACTACTAAGCATTTTTGTATGCTTTGACACTGAATAATTGGTATTGAATTAATTAAATACATATTTTGTATTCAGTACGTATAAGATATAATATAAGAACAGTAACAGTTTATATTCCAACCTCTGCAAACTCTACTAAATCAATTTAAGTACCTAGTTAAGTACATTACTAATTACGAAGTCTGTCCGAGGAATTGTGTTATACAAAAAATAGTTTCTTATAAGTTTATCGACTTTTGTTGTCAGTTACTTGGGGGGTTTTTCAATTAGGCATACAATTTAACGAATAGATACAACTCACACGAAACTTTCCGGCCTAAAAGTTATTATTCCCTCGCCCTACGTCTCCCGTTACCGTTAAGAAGAAAAGCTAGTCTATATTTTACCTAATCCAGGGCATAATCTACCCGTGTGCCAAATTTCATCGAAATCCGTTGAGTAGTTTTTGCGTGAAAGAGTAAATAACATTCATACATCCGTATGGATGTTTATTACTCTACTAGGTATATCCATACTTACAAACTTTCGCGTTTATAATGTTAGTAGGATATTCGCTAAAACACCACATCCAGATTGAGATTGAGAAAATGCCTAATATCACGATGAGCTCGTACAGAATATAAATAAGCTCCATGAAGAGCACGAGACGCTATTTGCCCGCCTTACTTATAGAGATATAGGGATATGTTTGCGTTACGTAGTTTTGACAAGATTTTGTCAGATTAATGTTTGTTACGTAGAAGTTAAATTAAACACTGTTATACAAAATCAGTCATTTATTTCTTGAGAAATTGTTGACTTACAATATTACTAAATGCATATATATTACAATTTGAGAATCATAAAAAAGACAGTTTTCGATATACATATAAATATACATAAATACCCAACATTTAATTTTTGATAGAATGTCTTTGGAGGAGTGAAATTCAAGACTACTTGTTTTAACAAACATTTATTTTACTGCATATTTGACTTTACAAACACTATAAACGAGATTTTGAGTGAGCACATCACCCGTAATTTTTTTGGCTACGGAATCTCATAATATGCCAACATTTATTCAAATATCCTAATCTAAAGCTTGGAGATCCAGTCTTGGACAGTTTTGATGTCAACGGGGTTGTCATCATCGCCGGTGTTCGCCGATGATTCAGCGATGTCCACGCGGATGTTGATGTGAGAGAATTCGAAGTCCTTGCCAATTTTGCCGAGGTATGTTGAATTATTAGTCTGCGATGGATCCACCGATTGGAGCTGGTTTGACTTGGTCACACGTACTAGGTTTCTGAAAATTATTTCAATGGCACTTTTGTTATTGTTACTTGGCCTAGCGTTAACCAATAGGTTAGTTGACTGATTTTATTAAAAATGTACCTATGCTATCCAAATTCTAACGAAAAAGAATTTTCTAAATTGGCTCAATAATAATATGTAAGTTTATACAGCTTTAAAATTTGGTAGTATGGTTAGCTGTCAAATAACAGTAATATCAGATTGTGACGTCACCGAATGTCACCGGTCATAACGCTGCGTGCGTGCGAAAGAGATAGCTCGATATCCCCGCCGCGCCATGCCCTCAGTTTTGCTCACAATATTTGAAATACAAATTACTGCTTCATTTTTCAACCAATTTTGATGCTAATTTCACAGAAGAATTTCTTTTTCGTCTTATATTCTGCTATATGTTAAATAATCTACAAATTTATATAATATAATCTTTCATAAGAAACTGCCTTATTAGCCAATAAAAACCATGTGTTAAATGTATAGGGGACAGAACTGTGGGAAGCAAAAGAAAACTATATTTGGTTTTGTCCAAGACTTGTAAAAGAAATTTAACTAAAAACTTGATTTAAAAGCTGATAAAATCGCCATTAACATTCTGAAGCTGAGAAATTATTTTCAAGCGATTTTATCCAAAAACTTTTATCAGGGTGGGTAGGTATTTATTAGAATGGGGGCATTCTAATGAATATATACTCACTCGTATTCATTAGAATGAGTTCATTAGAGTGGCGCATTTTTAAATTACTCAAAAGGCATTGTCATAAAAAGATCTGGATAATATGGTTTTCACCAATTGTAGCTCTGCTGTGACGAATTTATGTATCAAAAATAACTATACTCACATTTCTTTTTCCAGCAAACCCTTAATAACCTGACTTCCTTTAGCCATAGGTTGATCCTGCTTGTTACACAGTATCAATACTGGTGGAGTATTGCTCTGAACAACGGGGTCAGACAAAACAGTGTACAAATATCTGTAACAAAATAACAATTACAACAAACATGCTCTTTAAACTCATTAAAATATTTATTGGCATTAGTTTTGGAAGAATAGTGAATTGGTGTCCCTTTCCAACAATCTTTGAATGTCTTAGGTATTACAGTCAATATCATGTCACATTATCAGTGGCATAAAACTGTGTAAAATAATAGGGTTTTCTAGATTTACTTTCCTATGATCTGTTTTATATTATCTTTACTAGTATAAAACGAAGTAGCTTCCAGCTGTCTGTCTGTCTGTCCCTATGTAATATGCTAAATCTACGTAACAGATTTTGATGCTTTCTTTTTATATATAGAGTGATTCAAGAGGAAGGTTTAAAATGTGTATAATTTTATCCTAAAGCGGGACTTTTATCCCGGAAAAACTGATTCACGCGGGTGGAGCCGCCAGCAGACGTCTAGTTTTATATGTAAGAGAAAATAGTACGAGAAACTATTCTGTGAAATCAGCATCGAAATTCGTTTTAAAATAAAGTAGTTATTCATATTTGAAACATTATCGTGAGCAAAAGTTGGGACGTGGTGGGGATATCGCGCTATCTCTTTCACATGCACGCAGCGTTCTGGCAGGTGACACTCGATGACGTCACAGTCCGATATTACTGTTTTTTGACAATTACCGCTTCTACCAAATTTCTAAGATTTATAACTCACTTATTATTGCACTATTTTAAGAAATTTTTATAAATATATTAAAAAAATGTGGTCTACTACCCTATTTCTAGTGGCGTATTTACAAACATGTACTTAATAAGAAACATAATTAAAATAATAGAAGCATCCGCTTTTGATTTCCATTCGGAATTTTTACTCTTCAAGACTCCATATTGTGACAAGCACAGGGTTCTTGAAAGGAATATAAGGGTTCTCATAATCCTCTCGAGCCCCGACCGGCCCAATCGGGCCGGTCTGACAGCTTGTCAAACTCGATATGTGTGCGTGTTGACGCGCCTTATGTGTGTGCGTGTAGGTCGATTTTCGCGTGTTGACAGACACGCGAAAAATTGCGCTTGCGCCAGTGTGGCCAGCGCTATGTACGCAAGAGGTTAATGTAACAAATTACAAAATAATATAAGCTATTGCTTCATACTTACTCGGCAACATCTCTGATCTCCTTTTGAATAGTGACAGAGTCAATTACATACACAATAGCTTTAGCACTAGTCTTGTATTGATCAAAGAATTTGTTCCTCAATCTCTCTTGACCAGGTAAATCTACAAGCTTTAATGATTTCTGTAAACAAATAAAAAACAGGATGCTTATGCGTCAATAATCCTTTAAATTTAAAAAAAGAAATGAAAAACATGCAACGATACAAGAAAAATGTATACCAATCCAGTCTAATACAAAATAAATCTTGAAACATCAATATTATGTAATTAAAATATACTAGTAGCTATTTAGTTACATAATTCTAAAAGTGCTAATTAAAAATAATGTGTAAAATGTTGATAATAAATATCATTTTATGCCCTGTATTGTTGGATTAGCAGTACTATAAATAAGGATTATTTAATATAATTTAATTAATATTATTAAGCTTATATTACCATGTATGAAAATATAACAAGATCGAATATAAAAGTCACACTATCTATTACCATGCTTCTGAAATACTTTTCAGTATTTGACTAACTAAGTAACTCAAATGAACACTTTCTATATCAGCAGGCTAATATGTGAACTGTTGAATATTTTTTAGCATTCTTATATCTTCTACTTAACATACAAAATATAGTACATGGTTGCCTAATTGAGAATTGAATGATTTGTTGAGATGAATGTCCACAGGTTAAAAATTGAAGGTGCACACCACTTTTTAAAGTTATGTTATATTGTTGATCCATTATTGTTCACTTTAAGGGTGAAAGAAAAACTACATAAATAATATAATGTGGTGGAAATCTAATAATAAGTTTGTGAGTTCTGCCAACCCACACTAGACCTGCATGGTGGACTAAAGTCTTAACCCTCTCAGTAATAGAGGAGGCCTGTGCTTAGTGGGTTGGTATATAATACAGGGCTGGTATAACATACAATGCTAGTAAGCTTTACAGTATTTTTATAAACTAAACTTACACTAGATGTGAGATATTCCTCAACATTCTCTTTCATAGAAGTGAATGTTTGTCTGAACTGTGAATAGACTAGCCTCACAAAGAGCAGGGTCTTGCCCGAGTCGGACAGGCCCATCAACAGCACAGACTTGCGAAGAGTACGGCGTCGAGAGAAACACCACCAGAACACTGGAATTTATATATATTTTTTTTTATTCACAAAAAAGTCCTATATTCAATGGTGCATATTACAATAGATAACAAAAAGAATCACATTCACTTCAGCTGAGTTATAAGAAATAATATATTTGTTTAAGTTAAACTCAATGACATATTTATATGCAAAAACAATAGTTATAGACCGTGGGCCAGTGAAAAATTTCATCAGTCATTTTCTCCCGAACGATAATTGGTGAGATGCATCAGAGACGTGTATCATAAAGCCTCGTGAACGTCAGCTTCGGCTCCGTGGGTGCCATGAGCGGTGGTAGCCTCCCAAAGATGTAGAAAAAAAATATTATTCAGTCATTTCCTCCCAACTAAGAATCATTTTAAATTGTAGCTAACCCGATACCTTGAAGAAAAAAATAATCAGCTGACTGTAACTTGGGGCATTATGCGTCAGCTGGTCAATCAAACATGTAATAAAAATATATCATTTCAGTGATTTCCTCTCAACTACAAATTTACCGGATGATAGCTTATACGCAACTATGAATAAATATGTATGTCAGCTGGCTGTTACCGGGGCAAAAACCGTCAGCTGATGCCTTGAAATTTATAACGCAGGTGTTAGGCGAGAGCTTCTATTACATAATTACATGCATCAGCTGACAATGTTTCCCTCGAATTAATGATAGTAGATTCTCTTTATTAATTACAGCATTGTATTATCAATCTATACATGTAAAATGCTTTGTCCTGAAAAACTGACTGACGGTTAAACGCACAGCCTAAACCTCTGACCGTAGAGACCTGAAACTTGCAGGGTGTGTTCTTTGTATGGCATAGGCATCTAATGAGATTGAATTTTCCGAAAATCTACCCCTAAGGGGGTGAAAAGGGGGGCAAAGTTTGTATGGGCCAACGTGATTCCTTGGTCCAACCTACTTCAAATCTTGCTTAAACATTGAAATTCATCCCGTAATATATAATATGTATATAAACGCAAGGTCATTAACTCACTCATCACGAAATCTGAGAAGCTACACGTGCTAGGAGTCTCAAATTTTGTGGAGGTTCCTTTTAGGACGTTGGAGCTCACTAAGTCGGGATTTTGCGAAATTCAACCCCTAGTGGGGTAAAAAGATTGTACGCGATAAACTCAAAGACTATCAAACGGATTTTGATTAAATTTGGTATGGAGATAATTCGAGCATCTGGGAAACTGGAAAGTTTTAGGCTACTTCTTATCCCGTGAAAATGTATAAGTGGGACCTTTATAAAAAAAAAAACTCTTTCGTACGACCGAGGCTGCGGGCAAAAGACTAGCTTTTGCCCGCAGCTTATAAATTTTCATCTGGGAAGATATAATGTATCTTAAATGTTTGACTTTACGCTCAGATATGAGTTTTCCGATGAAATGTATAAATACTTTACGACTAATACGTATATAATTAAATAACTGAAGAAATAATAAGAACAGTGATTATGAATTTATAGTTTATTGTACTCTCCGGAGTAAAATAAAGTGGTCAGCAGAAGACTTTTCAGATAAACACAACCTACTGCAGGTACCACCTTTGCAACACGTTTCTAATCTAAGGGTTAGAAAAGTGTTGCATGCCTACATCGCGTCATACAAGGAACACACCCTGCAAGTTTCAGATCTGTACGGTCAGAGGTTTGGGCTGTGCGTTTAACCGTCAGTCAGTCATTCAGGACAAAGCATTTTACATGTATAGATTGATAATACAATGCTGTAATTAATAAAGAGAATCTACTATCAGTAACTCGAGGGAAACATTGTCAGATGATGCATGTAATTATGTAATAGAAGCTCTCGCCTAACGCCTGCGTTATAACTTTCAAGTCATCAGCTGACGGTTTTTGCCCCGGCATACAGCCAGCTGACATATATATTTATTCATAGTTGCGTATAAGCTATCATCAGGTAAATTTGTAGTTGAGAGGAAATCACTGAAATGATATATTTTTTTTACATGTTTGATTGACCAGCTGACGCATAATGCCCCAAGTTACAGTCAGCTGATTATTTTTTTTCTTCAAGGTATCGGGTTAGCTACAATTTAAAATGATTCTTAGTTGGGAGGAAATGACTGAATAAAAATTTTTTTTTCTACATCTTTGGGAGGCTACCACCGCTCATGGCACCCACAGAGCTGAAGCTGACGTTCACGAGGCTTTATGATACACGTCTCTGATGCGTCTCACCAATTATCGTTTGAGAGAAACTTGGTCATCGAAATCTGTCACTGGCCCACGGACCATTACCAAATACAAATGGTAACAGATGTAATGAGTTTTTCAGTGTTGTATTACGTAAAGTGCAATTTTACTACAACATTTATAATTATTAAATTACAATAACAGCAGATAAATTAATAATTAAATGAGTAAACCAAGTAGAAATATAAATAACACGCACCCAGTGTAAAAATGAGGACTATCAAACTTAATAAGGTGATATAGCGAGGATCGTTCAGCATCGGCTCTGTGTGAATTTTCTCCTTCACTACTTCGGATTCCATTATGAAGCCTAGTATAATTCAAATACAAACTAAAATACTATCTAGTTTATGTTATTTCCACACTTCTTTTAATTTCCACACTTCTTCTGTATTCTGAAATATGACAACAAGTCAAAATACCTACATGTGACATGTGTCATGGTCGATGAAGTGGCATGTCAGTTGTCACGTTGATAGTTGTATCATGGATATAAGACCTTTCATCCATTTTTAGGCTTTATGGTCCCAAATACCTTCGCATTTCTAAATGTAAAAACTAAGTAAAAAAAAAAAAAGGGAGTTTTGGCGGGAACGTGAAAGTGTCATGAGGTGCTTTTGTTTTAATTCATTATTTTGGTGATACTTAGTGTTATATTGCATAATTGTGGTGGTATATTATCCAATATAGTTCTATTAAAGTGCTCAAATGAAGTGAATTGAAACAACTGTGTCAATCAAGTGTTTTTTCGTTGCCGCCAAAACTCCTTGATAAAGTCTTGGTAAGGTAGCCACTGCTTTACTACGACAACCAGAGATATCACTTAAGACGAGGCTGTATGGGCTTGAACCCTTTGCCTTCCCTGTAAGGGAGAATTATATATAAAAAAAAAAAAAATAAGTAAAAAGTGAACCAGTGATGCCAGTCGTACCAATTTCCTGATACATGTACCATTTTTCAGGGTCTTGTATCACTGAACACCATAGATTAGCAAGGACGTTTAAGTGTATAACTAGCTGTACTGGTTACAAATTCTCCTTTAGGGACCCTAAAAAAAAAAAGTCGCCGGTAAAATTATATACTGAAATTGCATATTTTATAGCGTGTACCATTGAAATAGCAACTGTCAGTGACCTCTGTACCAGTATTACCGTAGTGATTATATTCTCTTTGCCTGAAGTGAACTGACGCATAAGCGGCATAAGTATAACTAATTTCGACAACCAAACAGAAACTCTACTTTTTCAGTATTTCGCGAATTTATTTACATAATTTAACGGTTAACCAAGTAAAAGCAAAACTAATTTGATGTTAGTTTCCTAAAAAAATATTTTCTACGCTCCAAAATGGTTTTATTACAAGTGAAAACAAAAACTAATGCGAGTTTTAACCTAAAACTCTTGGAATCTTAACCTCAACTTCTTTTAAATTATGGCTTCTACCGATTCCCTATCGATGATTTCGCCCATGTCAAGTAATAAGAGCTGATACCAAACAATAAACATACGTTCTTAGAATTAAAAAGTTGTCGCCATGTCGAAAAACAAAACTGTACCTACTTCTAAGTTCTAATCTAAACTTACATTATAATTAACACTACTGTCATATTACGACCTAATTAATTGATTCATATTTTGTTTGTAATTATGGTTTGATGTTGCAAACTTTGAATTAAATTACAATAATTAATCAAACAACAATTACACAGAGGTTACAATTACATTGTTTGTGATGACAAAAAACTAAAATATTTGTAAATTTATCACATATAATACTCTTTGTTTATCACTGGGTTTAGCCCACGGATCCGCCCGTGTTAAAAAGTTTTTTTGGGAACAAAGTCCCTATATATATATAACTTCCCGTGATAAAAAGTAGCCCATGTGTTAATCCAGGACATGATCTACCCGAGTGCCAAATTTCATGGAAATCTGTTCAATAGTTTTTGCGTGAAAGAGTAACAAACATACAGTCTTACAAAATATTAGTAGGTTTCTTCCCTTCCAGTACAAAGCATAGCTTCTCTAAGTAATCTGTGAGTACAAGGATTCCACTATGTCATCTTTCCGGTTCAATTTTTCGGCTAATCAGGTAGACGACCAAAAACCGGGTAAATACTTTGAGAGGTATATATATTTATTATTTGAAATACATTTATGTAAATAAAAAGGTTTATTTTTAGAGAATGCAATTGTATGGTTAGAAAGTGAAGAAATTGTACCAATAAATCAAATAAAGGACCTGGATAGTATAGTAGTCCATGCAAAAATATTTACATGCCATGATGTCGAAATTGGGCATGTTGTAACAAGAGAAGCTATAGCCAACATTGGAGAAAGTGGTTTTAAGAATGCAATAGAACTGGCTGAAAAGGAGCACAGTGATCTGATTGCAGGAAAATATGAAGGTATGGTCATAAGTTGATAAGAAAATATGGGTAGGTCTCTAAGAAAGCTATATGCAAAAGAGTTTCTCAAGTATGTATTTTGCTCTTATCTCCCTGCAACATGGGATTGGCGCAACACATTATTAAGCATGTTGCAGAGACGTTTTGAGACTTATTAGTATTCAGCATTATAGAAAATTGTATATATATAAAAACTACGTGTAAGTTGTATATTGGCATTGTTTTATAACTTCATAGTTTTATTACCTGCAAAAAATAAATTTATGTGGCATTAGACTATTTTATTTTTCAGGTGGTCTCAAGATATGGGAATGTACACACGATTTAATCAAATATTTAGTAGAAAATAAAGTTCCACTAGAAAATTTAAGAATATTAGACTTGGGGTGTGGAGCTGGAATGTTGGGGATTTATGCTTTCATGAATGGAGCAAATGTGACATTCCAAGATTATGTAAGTGAAGAATACCTGAGAGCTTGTTGCTTGTCATCCTGAGACATGTTAAGCCTCATTATGTCTAGTTACTCTGGCTACAATGTCCTTCTAACTGAAACACAACAGGGCATACACACTGCTGCTTGGCAGTAGAAATAGACATCGCAGTAGTACCCACCCAGACAGAGTCTTACATATGAGACCTACCACCAAGGAAATGAGCTGTAAAAAAGATATTATAAATTTTTACCTTCTAAGTAGAGTAAACAAATTTTCTAATTATTTAGAACTGCTACCACACTATTATAATTGGCCTTCTTCTTTCAATAGGTACTTGTGTGTAATAAATACTAAATGTTACTTTGTCAAAACATTTTGCCTAATGTATTGAGGAGAGCTGTATGTGAGGCTTATATGTGGGCTTTGATTATTGAAGTTTCAAACACTGTTGTTTTGATTTGCAGAATAAAGAAGTTCTAGAATATGTAACAATACCAAATCTTCTGCTGAATATAGAAGAAGAGGACAGAGAAAGTGAAATAAAACGGTGTAAATTCTATTCTGGTGACTGGGCATCATTTAACAAAAAACTCCCAGAAGACACTCTTTATGAGTTAATACTAACATCAGAGACTATTTACAATGATAGCAACTATGAGAAACTTACAACACTTTTTCTTGATAGATTGAGTGAACAAGGTAATATATTTGTGGCTGCAAAAACATGTTATTTCGGTGTTGGAGGTGGCATGAGACAATTTGAACAATACATCCAGAAAAATAAATGTTTGCAAAGTGAGATCATATGGAAAAATAACAACGGAATTCAAAGAGAGATCATGAAAATAACAAGAAAATTGTGAAAACTTTAATAAACAATGTTATATTTGTGAATTTTCTTAGACATAATGGAAGACACAATTCACATAACAAATTCTGCTAAAAATCAAGGTGATAGTCTCTCATAGACCCACCCATCTTCACCCTCATGCAAAATTTTTCCATCAGCTATTTCCCCATTTTTTGGCTTCCGGAATTTAATTCTATCATGAAGTCGATCACGCTGGCCCTGCCAAAATTCAACAGCAACAGGATGAATTATGTATCCTCCCCTGAAATACCAAAAAGTATTAAAATACTTACACGAAACGAAAATACATATTGTAATCACTTTTATACAACAAAAATTTATAACAAAGATCACATATAAGTAGAAACATTATGTATATCTCCATAGTTTATAGTACTTTAAAGTTTAACCCATCAAACTCTGCTTATATAATATATTGTTCGGATAAAAGTTTTGTGACGGTATTTGTAGCGGGTTGCCAGATATGAAAACCAGTCGAGACGTCAAAGTAATGACAGTTGTGTGTATAAAAAAGGTGCCCGGCCGCCATTTGGATTGATTCGTGCTCAGACGCTCATTGGAGCTCAGTCTCATCGTCAATCTCGGTTGCGTAAGTTGAACATTGATTTTCATACTGGTCGGCTAGTTGTTGATACCTATCTGTGTAAAAGTATTTCTTATAATAAAAGTGCTTATGTAAAATGAGTGATAAATCTGTTATGTAAAAATCAGTAATAAATCGTTTTTATTTAAATCAAAATCGCTTCTGTTTCTAACTTTCTGACATCAGAAGTGAGATCGTAATCTATGCCCATACAAGTGGATTGTGTGCATTACATAGGTACCTACGCTATGTGCCATCAATACGACTGTGGAGATATTTCATTACCCGCATATAACGCGGCGAACAATTGATTGCACTGAAAAATACCTGGATAAGCAATCGATGTCCATACAAGTGGATTGTGTGCATTACATACCTACGCTATATGCTACTACTGCATAGATATTTAGTGCCCGTATGTATATAACGCGGAGAACAATTAAGTGCACTGAAGAATACCGGAATAATTAATCGATGTCCATAGAAGTGGATTGTGTTCAATACATATGTACGCTATGTGGAATCCATACATGGTACGATCGAGATATTTGACTACCCGCAATTTACGTGAAGAAAAACAAATTGCGCTGAGTAATATCGGGATAAGAATTAGACTGCAATGTGAAATAAAAGTAGTTGTGTGGTGTACAACATAGCCTTCGTATATACGTTTGTGATGACGTCATGTGTATACGACTTCGAATGAACAAGTGTGTCCGTGTACCACGATTGAACTGTTCGAGCTCAAGCATTGTTTTTGGTGTTGAAACGTTCCTGTTGGCGTGCAAACGTTCCTGTTGGTGTGCAAACGTTCCTGTTGGTGTGCAAGTGTTCCGGTAGATGTGCCGCGTATGGTGTCACAGTTGGTGTCCTGGGCAAAGTGACTGCGCGGGTGGCAACTGGCGGTTGAAGCAAACTGCTCCAGCACAGAGAATGTTCATCGGTGACTGTAAAGGAAGTTTGGTATCGTATGACCCATAATCCTTATTTGAAGGTTATGGTTTCCTTTATTATTTTTGGTGATCTCTAAAAAATATTGGGGATTTTGTTTACTAGTCATGTACCTAGATTTTGGACGTAATAATCAATTTGAGGATGTATGTCAAGTACCGTATAGTGTAAAAAGAAAAGTATAGCCATTTTCATGTGTAATTCGCATAGTGGATGTGTGTTTGTGGCAATGCGAATGCTGACCAGATATAATGGCAGTGATATTTGACTTTTGAGTTGAATACTTACGGGGTTCAAATATTTTCCGTTAAATGGCAGTTTAAAAAACTTTTAATTTTAATGGATGATACTAAATAGTTTCAACTACTTAGCACAAAGATTCCTTAAAGAGAAGTTCTACCTTAGTTCAACTTATGGGTTCTTTTATTTTTTGGTAATCTTAACGAATATTGAGATCTTGCTTAGTGAGTAGACATTGATTTATTAACTATTCGTGTTGTAACTGGCCGGTACATATTACTCTTCGAAAGTGGACCTACTTGTAATAACATTGAGATGTTTGTTCGGATGTAACAGCCGTAGTTTTCGAGTTAAGGAGGTACTCATGTGGTCCAAATATTTTCAGTTAAGTAAAATAAAAATATTTTACATGGCAGCTTAAGTAAAAATTATTGTACATGGCTCTAATTGGTAAAAATTAACTTCAATAGTTGCAACGATACTTAATAGCTTTACCTACTTGGCATAAAAAGTTGCCTTAAAGTGAAATTCTTTCGTAATCAAACGTATGTGATTTTTAATTTGATATTGAGGGTATTGGAAAAAGTGCCTCTGCGGGGATACACATACCATAGTTATGTAGTTACACCACATGCATTGTCTATAACCATAACTGCGGTTTACATGTGGACTATTTAGAGTGTGATAGGTAGTTAATGATGTGAATTGTAGTAGTGTAGGATTTAATTTAAGGTCAGAATAGGCCGAACGGTGTATTGCTGTTGTGGTTTTAATTTTTGCAGAAATTGGAGAACTATGCAGTGTGTGTGCACTGTCTTCGCAATGCGGAGCAGCGCGGAACGACGCGCTCCAGGCTGTACGAGTGCGGAATGTCGCGCTCCTGGCTGCGCGAATGCGAATCGGCGCGTTCTTCTCCTTACGAAGTAGCAAGCCACGTGTTATGGGTGCAGTCGTACCAGCGCTCTGTAACATCCATGCAAACTCGGGTGAGAAGTTTTCATGCTGCCGCTGTTTTGTTATTATGATTGGATGAGTTCTTTAAGAGTCGATGTTTTTTTTTTGTGAATTTAGAAGGTTGATCAGAGTACAAAATTATTGGCAAACCATCTATATAACAAGTTTTGTCATTATGCCGCTGGTTAAGCGCTGAACACATTTCGCATACAAATCCCTCTGTTCGTCTGGCTTAGGCCAGGAATGGCTGAGCGATGTGATACTGCTGCGTATATTTTCTGTTAGCAGGAATTGAAAATCACTCCTGGCGATGCGGTGCGCTGCAGAACTCCGCGCTCCTGGCGCTGCTGAACTGCGCGCTCCTTGCGCTGCTGAACTGCGCGCTCCTTGCGCTGCTGAACTGCGCGCTCCTTGCGCTGCTGAACTGCGCGCTCCTTGCGCTGCTGAACTGCGCGCTCCTTGCGCTGCTGAACTGCGCGCTCCTTGCGCTGCTGAACTGCGTGCTCCTTGCACTGCTGAACTGCGAGCTCCTTGAGCTGCTGAACTGCGCGAATGCGGAACAACGCGCTCCATCATGCTTCAAGTGGCATGGATATCAGGTGATTGCGGAAAAGCGCATTGGGTGCTGTATATTTTGTAAAGCTAAAGTTTTTATGGAAAAGTTTCTTAAGAGGTGAACACATCTTTTTAAAGTTTCTTAAGAGGTGAACACATTTTAAAGTTTCTTAAAGGGGTGAACACATTTTAAAGTTTCTTAAAGGGGTGAACACATTTTAAAGTTTCTTAAGGGGGTGAACACATTTTAAGGTTATTAAGGAGGTGAACACATTTTAAGGTTCCTAAGGGGGTGAACACATTTTTTAAAGTTTCTTAAGGGGGTGAACACGTTTAAGGGAAGTTCAGTCTTGCGGTCGGTATAGTCTTTGTCTTATGTCAGGCATGCTATCCTGATCGACGGATACACTTCAAGTGAGGTACGGTTTCATATTATTGGATGCTGCTTTCGACTGCGCTCGGGCATGCGATCCTAGTATATGGGACGTACTTTATGTGGTTGTGTGCTCGGACACTGTCGAGGATTGCTCAGACATGTGGTCTTGGAGCCCGTAGTACACGCAGGGTTGTATCATGGACGGGTTTCTGGCGTGTGAAGTGTTCGTTTGGCAAGCATTATTAGTCTTAGATAGAGGTTGGGTGGAAGCATGTTTTTATGTGGGACCGATTCACAACGCAAAGCTATGTCTCACGTATGTTTACGTAGACCTCTAACGAGTCGTGAGTGGCACTCCCCCGACGGGAACTGCCACGGGTGATTGGTACAGATATTAAGATGTTTCATATCCACTGTGCTTAGATTTTATTATGACTAGAACTGCCACGGGTAATTGGTACAGATATCAAGATGTTTCATATCCGATATGCTTAGATTTTATTATGAGGGGACCTGCCACAGGTGATTGATACAGATATCAAGATTTTTCATATCCCATGTGCTTAGATTTTATTATGACGGGACCTGCCACGGGTGATCGGTATAGATATCAAAGTGTTTTATATCCGTGGAGCTTAGATTTTATTACATTGAACTATTGAGTAATTTTTTCTCAAGTCATATGAGCTGTCTTACTTTATTTTGTTATCTTTTGGACATGTTTTTGTGCTTTGTTTTATTTTTGTACGCAGATGCAAATGATGAACTTGAGGAGGCTGACTCTCCTAGCGTCGCCCAGCCTTCTGAAAAAGAAACACCTGGTGGCGACGGTGAGCATCAATCAAGCACGTCGTGGACGCAGAGCTGCATTGAAGAGCCTTCTGCATCATCCAGCGTCATGGCGAGTGAAGAAATTTTGGCGATTCATCGTCAGTTCTGGAGACTGATCTTCAGACCTAGAAGATGGAGCCCGAGGACGGACTCCTGTCAGGAGAGGCCGTGTTCGGATAAAAGTTTTGTGACGGTATTTGTAGCGGGTTGCCAGATATGAAAACCAGTCGAGACGTCAAAGTAATGACAGTTGTGTGTATAAAAAAGGTGCCCGGCCGCCATTTGGATTGATTCGTGCTCAGACGCTCATTGGAGCTCAGTCTCATCGTCAATCTCGGTTGCGTAAGTTGAACATTGATTTTCATACTGGTCGGCTAGTTGTTGATACCTATCTGTGTAAAAGTATTTCTTATAATAAAAGTGCTTATGTAAAATGAGTGATAAATCTGTTATGTAAAAATCAGTAATAAATCGTTTTTATTTAAATCAAAATCGCTTCTGTTTCTAACTTTCTAACAATATGTATAGATGTATGGGGAAACCCTGTATACTCGGACGCCGGTATCCATAGCGGAGCTTGATGAGTCAATTCATAAATGTCCGTTTGCTTGGTAATTGGTAGCAAAGAGAATATAAACAATACTGGCTACTGGTTTTTTTATTTTTTTTTATTTAAAATTTTACAAAATGTTTAAATAAAAAAAAATATTGGTTATTAATTGTTCAATACTGATATCAAACAATTGATAATTTGTGTTAACTGCTGTTTATGTAATCAAAATTGACTATGACGGCAATCCATATAATCCATTGTTAACCCTTCAAGCCCCACTTATATATATAGATGTATGGGAAACCCTATATAAATGGACACCAGTGTCCGTCGTGGGGCTTGAGGAGTCAAGATTTCAATTACTTTATGGTTATAAAAGCAAATAAGTTAAAAGACAATGCAATTAAAATACTTGTAGCTCACCAAAAGCTAGGTTTAGGTACATTTTTGCCAGGTATCATGTAGGTTGCCTCCAGTGCTGATTCACGCTCACATAATATGTCTCTGGACTCTATTGGAGTACTCTGATAACTGGTACATGCAGCAATCTGACTGGGCACTGGTCTGGAGTGGAAATATGCTGTAGACTCCTCTTCAGACAATTTTTCAACATGGCCTTCAATCCTAACTGATCTGTTTAAGACTTCCCAGTAGAATGTAGCTGCTACATTTGGGTTGGCATCCTTATCAGAAATATATGTACAGTCAGTCAGATAAGTAGCTGAACAATTTCACATTACTTGTCAAATTTAATTAAAACGTAATATTTTTTTCTTTGTGTGAAGTAAAAATAAAACAAAAAAATTGGAAAGACCACAAAAGTGAAAGTGTTTTGAAGTTTTGAATTTGTTCAGGTCCTTATTTGGATGACTGCACATTGTGGTACATTTCAGTTTGAAAAAATTAATGAACTTATTGTAGGCATGTGTGAATGACAATTAATGTTGGTGGTGAGATTGAGTAACACTATAATAGATATGGATGTTATAACATGTTTTGCCTAGATCTAGCAATCTGAAACAGTCATAGAAGACCATAAAACAACCTACTTTCAGCAACACTTTTTTCAATGTTTCAATGTTTTTTCAATGAATTTATTGTAGGTAGTATGTGTGAATGACAAGTAATGTTGGTGGTGAGATTGAGTAACACTATAATAGATATGGATGTTATAACATGTTTTGCCTAGATCTAGCAATCTGAAACAGTCATAGAAGACCATAAAACAACCTACTTTCAACATCACTTTTTTCAATGTTTCAATGTTTTTTCAATGAATTTATTGTAGGTAGTATGTGTGAATGACAATTAATGTTGGTGGTGAGATTGAGTAACACTATAATAGATATGGATGTTATAACATGTTTTGCCTAGATCTAGCAATCTGAAACAGTCATAGCAGACCATAAAACAACCTACATTCAGCAACACTTTTTTCAATGTTAACAATCAGATAATGGTGCTATGTTGGTCTTTTCAAAAGCAGTTTTCTTGTTAATACAATAAGTATAACAGACAAATAATTTACCATTTCATTTGCTTTTCTACTCCCATAATTAGTAAAGAATTTGAATCCATCTTTTCCATATCCTTTGCATAAAACAAATCTTGCAGATGGGTGCCCATCTCTGTAAAAATATAATTATAAATGTAGGTATATTGTTTAAATTTTATTTTCATCTAATTTGTTGAAAAAAACTCACGGAGATACAGTGGCCAGACACATAGCATTTGGTTCTAAGATTTCTTTCCTTGAACAAGCTTCTTCAAACCAAGACTTAAATTGACCAAAGGGCTCCTTTGACACTAAATGTTTCTCCAGAAATGTTTCATTTTTGTCTTTGTATGTTAGTCTCATGCCTGAAAAGGGTTAAGATTTAGCGTCTTGTAACAGGAGTTTGAGGTCAAAACTGGCACTAATTGGGTTAGTTTTTGTTTTCACTTATAACAAAACCATTTTCGAGCAGAGAGCGTTACTTTTTTTGGATACTTATATCATATTAATATTATTTTTATATGATTAAAATACGTAAATAAATACGTGAACAACTGAAAAACTCTATCATGTTTTGTTGTCAAGACTCGTTATGCGCAAATTTTTACTGTTAGAAAGGCAAAGGTATTCAGTACCAAAAACCCAAAAATGGTTTTTATGACAATTAGGTAAGTGGTTGCTATTAGTAAAATTATGCTCGCTGATTATAAGTTCGACATTCTCGAACTTCGCTGGAGTACAGTTTTCGTAAAAATTGAATCACAAATTTTTTACCTCTAAATGTACGCAAAATAATTGTAAGCGTAATTTTTTTTCTGGCGCTCGCCGGCCGCTGCCGCGGCACGCTCGCTACGCTCGCTCGGCTCGCGCGTAGTGTACACGGTTCTAACATAACCTAACCAACTTTAGGATTTCTGTCACATGAATTATCTATTTTTGTATATTTATTGTCATAAAAAACCATTTCTAAGCTGCGCGGTACTGAATACCTTCGCCTTTCTAAAAGTGAAAATTGATGCGAAACTAATTTTGACAATCAAACATTACTTTATCAGTTGTTCGCGTATTTATTTACGTATTTTAACCATATAAAAATAAAAATAATTTAGAATTAGTGTAAAAAAAAAGTAACGCTCTCTGCTCGAAAATGGTTTTGCTATAAGTGAAAACAAAAACTAACCCAATTAGTGCCAGTTTTGACCTCAAACTCCTGTTACAAGACGCTAAATCGCAGCCCTGAAAAGTATTTTAAATTAATGTAAGCCCAAACTAAATTACATGATAGAACATTTTACTTGTCTAAAATAAAAATTAAGTAGGTACCTACATAGGGTACCTAGTATTTCTTATGGAGTATTTTAACTGACAAAAATAAAGTTCAAAAAATTTCGGTCATTGTTTTGATCTTGATTTTTTTGATAATCTAGTTTTTCCGGAGTATTATAATGCTCTTTGATCTAGCTCCTCGCCAGTCGCTATTCTCTAAGCTCGCCAGTTATCAAATATTTTTTGTGAAACCAAAGATACCTACCATGAAGAATAGGGTACACAAATTAAAACTAACTACCAAGTACCAACATCATTATAGATACGAAATCGAAAATACACGACACTCGCTCACTATGGCTCCTATGCCTAAAATTGTCGCTAAAATGATTTTTTTATTGTCACTTACCTCCAATATCGATACTCATTTTGCGAAGATTATTCTGTTTAATTTTTTTCAAGGGAAATAGCAAAACACTCATACACTTCGTCCCCATCCACTACAATCTCCGACACCGACAATCAATAATATAAGTTTACCCACAGAGCATCCTTGGATGATATATTTGTAGTTTTATCTTAAGGCCGCTGGCATTTTAGATAAAGAGATTTAGATAAACAAATTACAATTTTACTACTTCTTCTCAATTCAATTTTTAAGTTATGACCAGGGGGATGTCACTACATCAAACTCTATGTCTATGAAATTTGTTTTGACTACCGCTTAGTAGATGGCACTATAATAAACTATATCGATATTACAAAAGTTTAATAAATATAGATCTAGAGGGCATGGTGTGTGTTTGTAATAAAACACACAATGCCCTCTAAATCCATATTTTTTAAGATTTATACTGGATAATTTAGCTCGACATTTCAATACATGAAATTGAAAATCAGACCTTTTTTGTTTGTAATTTTAGAAACTCATGGATGACCATAATTTTCGAACTATATATTATGTACAAATATTTTTTAAGTGGTATCATTGATCGCCTTGTTTTCGTATTCCAATTATTGGTTGTAACTTGTACATTTTTATTTTTATTTTCCAAATATTGCAGTCTATGTGAGTTTAAGATCCTCTTATAAAGTGAATCTGCTAATTTAAACATTCGTTCGTCATTGATTGATTACCATTTGCTCGTGATTTGGATTTGTAGGTGATTTTTACACCATGTGTGATCCTTGCCCCAAATGCTATTTTGACTCCGCCATTGATGGTAAGAAAATATTTATGTTTTTCATTAATTGATAGTATCGTTTATAACTGCAATAATCCATTGCAGTCATATATAATGTTTAAATCAAATCCTTTTTAAACTCTGTTTTTAAAATACCATGAGGCAATGTGCATAACCAAAAAATATGAGCTAATAATTTTTAAGTTACTTCTGAAAATGGAGTTGAAATCATTATTACAACATAGTGTTATTTACTTTAATTTTACGATCGTATACGTAAAGTTCAGCTGCATTACTCATTGACTAATTGTTTTCATCTGCATTGTCTTCAAAAAATAAGGTTACTTGTTCGCGGAATATAACTGAGTTGCGTTGTGTTTATAATTGTTTTATTTTTATCATTTACAACAAGAACTTATTGCCTTGATCGGCATAACCACAAAAGGGAGACACAGTCAAAAAACCATAACCTATTCAATAATAGATATTTTCTTTGAATCATCCCCTCAGCAGTTATATTTACAATTTACAATATAGTACCAATTAATATTTCTGAACTTAAATTAAACTTCAACAAAAAACTTTTATTCTTAAATCTGACATAAGTATTCCAATGTTGTCATTTAATATACATACTTAATGAATGACTATTATCATAAATTTAACTCACACCTTTTTACTTATTTGTATCAAATGATTTATTTTCAGGCCCACTACATTTTTTCTGCAAAGCAGTAGTTCCATTTGTAATGGGAAACATGGCATATAATAAGTACCAGGAGTGGATACAAGTTTTGGACAAGAACACACTACATAAAGGAGACCAGTATATTCAAATAAATGTGCGTCTATAATATAGACATTTCGAAGAGAGCTTGAGACTTTCAAGGGGCATAATATATAGAATGGCAGCTCCAATGTTGAACTTAGGTAAGAATGATTTCCATACGATGCACAGTATACTTTGTAGGTTAGCATAATTCAGGTAGATACATACACCTATACCTACTTAAAAATATTTATCCTGAATGAATTATGTTTGTTTTAACGAATGACATCAATTGACCTTGTTATTTTTGCATTTGTAGGGTGAGTTAAGCATGCTGGTTACCTCATGGTAAGTGATATGACCACCCATAAATAGTAGCAACACAATATAAAACTTTGAATTAAAAATACCCTGTCACTAGATTCAGTAAAGTCATGCCTGTTTAAAAAACCTGTCATTTATTATCTATACTAGTCCATACTAGTATTATAACGACAAAAGATTTGATTGTTTGTTTGTTTGCAATGGATAAAACTTAAAAACTACTTTACCGATTTTGTAAACTCTTTCATTGATATGAAGCTATGTTAATCCTGAGCGCCGTAGGCTACTTTTAATACCAAAATATATTTTTCACGTGGGCGGAGCCACGAACAGAAATCTATAGTGTAATATAGTTATGCTGGGCTACCTAGGTGTGGCGATATGCCACAACAGGTGCAGGCACAACATACCTATAGAATTAATGTGAGTGGTACTCTTAATAAGGATTTGGCAGTTTTGATGACAAGAATTTTGAAGTGAAAGAAAATTAAATAATATGAATCAAAAATATATCTTTGTATATATAGTTAATAGGAATATATTCCTTCTGTATGTGTTTATGTCGCTGAGCTCCTCCGGAATCGATTTCGGGGATTATTTTTTGTGTAAATTAAAATAGGTCCTCGGATAATTAAGATTTATAATAGGAGAAGTTGGCTGCGCTTGAATCAGGTTCTAGGTTTTTATTGATTTTTTTTAGGCCAAGACAATATCTATCGAACCTGCTTGTATTATATAAAAACAAATATTTATATGTATGTTCCCAATAGACTCCTAACCAGCTTGAAGCTGCAGTCACATAAATTGGAACAATAGTACAGCGTAAGCGCAACAAAAGTCACAGTACTGGTGGTAGGACTCTCATATGTAATAGCACGTTTACGTTCCACTGCAATGTCTATTTCTACCGCCAAGCAGCAGTGTGCATGCACTGTTGTGTTTTCAGCATTGTAGCCAGTGTAACTACAGGACATAATAATCCCAACTGTCCATTATCTGCCCATTAATAACACACATATTTAATTATGTTACAGAAAATTTGAAAACGGAATTCCATGAAATAGAGGACGTGTGACGTGTGTCCAAACAAGCCCTTATCCATCAGGTAATGCTGTATATAATACCTTACTTCTTTTTATTTTATTTCTCTTACTAATAATAATGAATATAAAAAATTGTGAAAATGTTAAGATCTTTGAAAAACTATACTCAGAAACAGCTGAAAGGATTTTTTATTACATTGAGTGACGAAACAAGAATGCCGTACGCCTGATGATACGGCTACTAAAAACAGAACCAAAACCATCCAGCATCTTGAATTAAAAAGTACTGCGTGGCATTCCACTGCGCTTATCATCCCTAGACATAAGACGTTAAGTCTCAATATGACCGGTTGTTATACTCGCTACAATGTTCTTAATTTTTTATTTTTCAGATATTTGATATCAACACTATGAAGAACTTTGGATTAGAAAGTACTGTGTGGCACTCCACTGCACTCGTCAACCTAAGATATAAGATATTAGTTTCATATTGCTCAGTAATTACTTAACATAATAAAGAACATGTCCAAAAATGAGCTTAAAATTCTAACCAAAAGACTTTATGTATATTTGGTTAGTACTCCTAAAAACTAAGCTTTTAGCAATAAATTGTATAATTTGAAAGTCCTCTGATTTTGATATTTATGTTATTTAATTTTGTTTAAAAACTACATTTAATACAAAAGTTTTTAAAGTTAGTTGTAAATGGAGGGATCTTAAAATATTTGTTATGGATCTAAGATCCTTACTTTTACCTCTTTAATATCCATATAGTTTGAGCCTGGTTAAATTTTGAGGTCCACAGAAAGCGGACATAATATCCTTTCTTTTTAGCAACATTTTTGAATTTACAGAATTTTCTCCAGTATTTTTATTTGTATACGGTATTTACCCATCATTCTAAATCATACCTACTTTGTTATTAATTTTATCTTAGTTTATAAGTAATGGTTTGACAAAACGCTGGTAAACCTGATAAACAAATAAATTATATGGGCTACAATGCCCTTTAAATTGAAACAAGCCTACCTAGGCTATTGAAAAGTTTCGGTTTAATCTCACGAATTGGTAAAATATGTTACTAAAATATTTGCATTTATGTTTATTTTTCTTTAACTAAATGTAATATTATATAAATAAATGAAATAAATACTTGTGGTGGCAGGTACGGCACTCAAAACTAGTGGATTATTCTAAAAGTTGCAAGGGAGATCTCATTTATTAACAAAGTTTCAGTATATTTTTTTAGTGCTCAATGTATTTAAAGTCATCAGATAAAGTATTACTCATAAATAAAAAATGCTAGTTTCATGAATAGAGCCGTATTGCTCACTTTTATATTTACTATAATTTAATAATAACTTTTTCCGAGTCACCTTTCCATTAAATATAAGGGCTGATACTTGGATCGTCAGTTGGTAATAGCGTAACACGGTGATGTGAACGAACTTTGTACATGTAACATTAAATATGTATATTATTATTACTTACTATAAGCATTTTGGTTAATTATTTCATCTTTATTTAATGTAAGGTACAAAACCATATGGTAACAGTGACATTAGCGATATTTTATTTATAGCTTTTAATATCAATAGATTCAAATTATCTGACACGGCCAAGTTAAGTCGATTTCTGGGATAATAACCAGTCTAACATAGCTTCTTATTGATCAAATTCAAATTTTTCAAATATCTAGTATTTATTGTGATAAACAGGTAGAATAGTGGTGTTACACATTTATAATTGCAGTACAGCTATGACACGCCATAATGGCATTCAATAATTTAAGATTTTAGAGAGAGAATAAATACATTCTATATCTTAACATCATTTAAAGTGTAATTAAATTTAACATGTAAAAATCGAAACAATTTATTTTTATACTCAATAAGTTCATTTAAATCTATAATAATTTTTGGCAGTTTATTATACAGGGTCATTTTGTAACCGAATACATAAATTTAACTGCGATAAAATCAATTTGAAAGAAACACCATGCAGTTAATTAATTTAACCATAAGTGTAAAATAAAGAAGTAAATTTTTCAAACAAAATAAATAACAAAAAAGGTCTTTTAATTTTAGACATCCTATTGCCACTACTAGTAAACGAAATCGTCGGAGCGACAACATCGCACTGAGGTCTGTGTGTTTCATTGATAATATGCTCACGCACACGTGAACAAGAGATGCACACACGGAGCGCAACGATAAGCTGTCACATCGCGCCATCGTAACCAAGAAGCTTTATTCCAAACCGAAAAGATGAGGTCGCTATTATTACCAATGCTTGTGTGTCAGGTCACATAGGTCAATCTAAACAACAGTCACTTACTAGATTCTGTCAGAGCCAGGTACGTCTCCTTTAGAAGACTGAAATCATTGTGGCATCTTCGATAATGGTCACAGTCCGTACACCGCACGTAGCTTATCAAAAAGCCTCACAACCCTAAGATTCTATCAACTATCACACGATACATCAGCAAGAATCGCACGCTCAAGCCGTCAAATTCGTCGATCGATTTCGTGAAACCGACTATGATGCTACCGTTATGATACGAGTGTCAGCGAGGTTCTGGAAAATTGGAATTTTGAACATTTACTCAGTAATCCCTAAAAGTACAAAAGACATTTCAACGACCTTCTCGGAAACATTAACACTTTATTCACGAGCTTTGTAAATGTAAATCATAGTTTACCACAACAGAAACTTAAAAATTAACACAATAGAATAATAATTACAATTAGAGAACATTTGATCGTGTGCGCATAAAAGCCGACAAAGGAATAAACTAAAAACCTACACATGGCTCGCGTCTCCCGAAGCGATGTCAAAGGCAAGGTCACTCGGATCGATTCAAAACGATATAATAATAAAATTACAATAGTTACGAGTAAGTACATAGGGCGCATCGGCCTAACATTCGGTACATAAATCAACATACGCCACGTCGTGTTGCCGCCGGGCGAGTGGCCGCTGGCAAAATGACGAGTGCCGAGTACTGTGGCCGAATGGCGACTGGCGGGCGACGCGCGCGCCGTCCCCCGCTTTCCCGCGGCGCATGCGCCTGAAGGAGCCAGTGCGGGGCCATAGGCATGAAGTCCACGAATCCCGGACCGCGAATCTCGATGTATTTCGACACGTTACACATTTTGATAAATATCACTTGTACTTATTGCTATTACCTGGAATTGTCGTAATTTACTAGTAGGGTAAAAAACGTTTAATTTTTACCACTTCATAGAATACACGCACACTTTTGTCAAGAATAAGTATCATTTATGTACGTATTGGAAGCTTTAGTATTTATAAAGCTTCCAATAGTGAGTAATGACTGAACTTAATTTAAGATAACCAGGATATTTAATTGACTAATGACCAAAATTATTGTAAGTAGGTAAAACATAGGTATTTAGAAGGATTTTATGCACTTGGTCGAGTCATTTTATAAGTGGTTAGTAAATAACGCCAGTTTTAGGTATTATTACTCAGGCAGGAACAATTAAAAATTGCGATTGTTATTGCGGTGCGGAGATACTGGGGTACTCTGTCAGAGGTGTCCGGGAATAAACCCATATTCCGCCCAAATATCCGGGATTCTTGCCGTGTTTGTCCGGCGTCGGCAATTTAGGTAATGGCAGCCCTATACAAAGAACATGCCGACAAGTGCGCCGTGCGCCCGCTGGCGCGCGCGATCGTTGGCCCCGCCAGCTGATGTTCGTGTAACACGTGCTCCCACAGGGATACCAAGCTTTGGTACTATTACCTTATTCTGCAATATCTTGCAATTTTATTTTATTTATTTATTTATTTATTTTGGGAAACATACAATACTTTATTCTTATAAACTAGGTAAGTTAATTTAAAATACAGAAATCAATAAAGTTTCCACAGTAGTTTTACATTGTTCTATTCTATTTAAACCGTACCACAATGCATATTGAAATTAAATGATGTTAGAGCTCTGGTATGCTTTATTGCTTAAAGTAATGTTATTTTTACAATACAAAGATATTGCTGCGTATTCGTTTAAGTAGACTTTTCATTAGCATAATTACCCGAGTTATTTTATTATTTAATACACTTATTTAAGTGTGTTAGAAATCCATGTGATAAATAAACTAATATCCGATGCTTTGATAAGCTGTGTCATTTTAGCAAACTTGTCGGTTAAAATGTTTATACTGGCAACACAGCGTGTTTGAGTGCGTGTTTGTAATGAATGGCGTGCGAAAGAGACATAACATGTTGGTATCTGCACGTTAGTTTCAATGTGTTAGTAACAAGATCAACGACTCTGACGCGATACAAAATGTAGCTAGAGATTAGAAGGTACAGAAGGCATAATAAGGCCTTTGGTAGTATAAAGTATTTACGTAAACCTATTTTAGGCATGACGTCCAGAAATATTGATGTTAAATTTAAAATTAACGTTGAAATATCATACGGAATCTAAAAAATATGATATCAATAGATTAAAATCCTGTAACTTTTTTAATAACCCGACTGCGAGTTGTTTAGTACCTACCTATTTCGGTAGGTAAACTTATTTATTAACGAAAACAAAGTTTATTATTAAAGAATTAATACTTTTCTTTACAGCATAACACTTAAAAAATAATTAGTTCCTTTTCATACAATAACATGACAATTTTTTATTTCATGTTGATATTTATAACGTATTAGTTAGGGAGTAGGGACTGCTCTAGTAGCAATTTAATTATTTTATTTCAAATTCCACGTCTCAAGCGGTACTGCTGCAGCTATGTGAGTGAATGTATTGCAAGTGAATTTGTGAGTTGCCCTTCTTAATCCTATAGGTTTTGTAATAACATCGTCAGCTGTGACGTGATTCACTGAATAAAGTCAAGCGCGCTAAAACACAGCGTGATCAAAAAACTATAAAACTATAATCGGGATTATTGGCGAAAGTATGCGTTACCCATGGATAATATTTTGCACGATGTTAGCAGAGGTCACGCTGAATATGTGGTTTCATTTAGTAACGCAATGTTGAAATGACACTGTATATCTCAAGAATTAAGTTAAATGGACTTATATGAAATAATGCAGTTTTGTGGAGTTTAAATGTCATTCTATCATTACGTATAATACGGTTACGAAATTTAAAAAAGGGAGCACTTCTTTTGGCAAAAAATGGCACACTCTTAAATATGTATGCAGGGAAGTGGTTGTATTTTTATCTCCTTGAAATATGGTATGCAAGAAACAGTTGATACTATGTTTACCATTGATCGAATATAAAGTTTCTGAGCCCTAAAAGCTAGGTCGTTGTTTACAGAGTTTCCCCAAAATATCAAGCCATATCTCAAGATAGAAGATACGTGGCCATGATATGCAGTAATAACGGCAGATCTGTCTGGTATTTAGCTTAATTTATGAAGAGCATATGACTTGATTTAAGCGTTTACAAACGTTATGTGATTTTTGCAAACTAAATTTCTGTCAATATATATTCCTAAAAACTTGATTTGTTCTCTTTCTGCAATTCTTATATTTTGGAAAGTTATATGTTAATTTAGTTTTACTTGATTTCTCTATCAAAAATGAATAGTTTTTGTTTTTGCTCAATTTAGTTTCAAATTATTACAAGAAAGACATTCTGTAATGTTAGTTGGGAAAGTCTTAATTGTGCAATTAAGATCTGCATGCAGATGCTTACCACTAATTAAAACTGTGCTATCATCAGCAAAAAGAGTCATTTGGTGATAAGTTATATGAGATAAATCATTTATATATACCGGGAAAAACATTGGGCTCAATACGCTACCCTGTGGTACCCCAAAGTATGTATTACTAGTGAAAAAGTTTTTCCGGGACAAAAAGCGCGCTTTTTATTTTTTCGGGATAAATTGTAGCCTATGTGTTAATTCAGGACATGATCTATCCGTGTGCCAAATGTCATCGAAATCCGTTCTGAAATTTTTGCGAGTAAGAGTAACAAACATCCAGACATCCATACATACTTTCGCGTTTATAATAATATTATTAGTAGGACTGTGTTGCGATTGTTAAATTGTCTCCATTTTTAATATTGGACATATTCTATTAATTTGTTTGACTTACTGTCTACCAGTTGAATAGGATTTTATTAGGTTATTCATATTACCTCGAATACCATAGGGGTGCAAGTTTTTAAACAAAATATGGTGAACGTGGTTGAAAGCTTTTGTCATGTCTAAATATATCTCGACGGTCCCATAGAAAAAAGTTGTATATTCAAAATGTTAGCTTTTCAGTAGAGCACTTTTAAAGTCGTAAGTGTGTATTCATGTACGAATTAGTGCTATTTTCACACATTAGGTTCAAAGTTGTTACTGAACCCTAATAGATAATGTTTCCTTCATGTATAACTTGTGATTTTCACAATTAATTTAGACTTTCAAAGCACTTTACTCAAGCTAACATTTGGCATATACGACTTTGTTCTATGGGACCGTCGATCTCTACTGCAGGTTTGCGATCATCCATATTAGTGATTACAGTATTAAAAAAGATATAAACTAGTGAGTTTATTGATTTTGTTTTGCGAAATTCATACTGTTCGGGTACAAAAAAATTGTTACTTTCAAGAAAGGAATATAAAAAAGAATTTATAATATTTTCGTAAATTTTTGAGAAGATAGGAATTAATGCTATTGTTCCGTAACAATTAATATCTCCAATACGCCCTTTTTAACCGACTTCATTGAACATTGGTTTTATAGTGAATTTTATATTATCTGAAAAAGCGCCGTATTTTATACTTAAGTTAATGATATAGCTCGAAATTGGAGAGAGTATATGTGATAATAAGTTGTACGATCCTAACAGCAATTTCGTCGTAGCTAGTACTGGAATGCACGTAAAGCCGTTGGTCCTGCGCCTGATCTCTCTCCGGTCATGTCGGATTGCCGTCTCACCGGACTATGAGAGTGAAGGAATAGCGAGTGCACCTGTGTATTGCGCACACACTTGTGCACTATAATATCTCCTGCGTACCTGGCTGATCTCCGTTGAGATTGGCCGCCGTGGCCGAAACTGGCTAGGAGGATTTCAGTACTGGAAACATTTTTTAGAGAATGAACATTTTTTTTTAAATTCACTCGCTCCCACAGATTTTACAAAAATAGAATTCGATTGACTTCCACTAGGAATGCGGTTGCATACTGATTATTGTTGCATTTTGCTATGTTCATAAAACATCCATTAACAATTGGGCAATGTTATTATAATCTGATACTGTTCGACCATATCCTTGTTTACAGTTAATATTTTCTTTAATTGTAGCATTTTTATCTATATTTATAAATTGTCAGAGTGGCCTTGCATTTATTAATAGATTTTATATGTAATGGTTATTTTGTATGAGATTCAATACGGCTTTGTATCTCTTTGCATAATATGCAAACAGATTTTTGTTTGCGTTTGTACTCCTTTCTTTAGTTCCATAAAAGCTTTCGTCTACGTTTATTATATGAAAAAAATATTGAAATTGGTACGGCAGTTTATTTGATATCGGAGATTATCGATTGAAAGTAAACAAATTGTTCCTCTTTATAAGGAATTTTATATATTATCAGTACCTAAATATAGTTTTTAAAATTAAATTTTGTACATTATTTATTATTCCGTAACAAACACAAAATAAAATATTTTGATTAATAAGTTTGTCTGATTTCGCATGGTAAAACTAACACAACCATATTAATTGTAAGTGGCAAAGATGTACTGTAAATAAAGCATTAAATGCATTGTCCTCCTAGCCAGTTTCGGCCACGGCGGCCAATCTCAACGGAGATCAGCCAGGTACGCAGGAGATATTATAGTGCACAAGTGTGTGCGCAATACACAGATGCACTCGCTATTCCTTCACTCTCATAGTCCGGTGAGACGGCAATCCGACATGACCGGAGAGAGATCGGGCGCAGGACCAACGGCTTTACGTGCTTTCCGAGGCACGGGGGTATCACACCGCCAACTTCCTGACTCCGAGCTGCGACTGAGTAAATTTTAAGATGGAAAAACCCAGTCACAATTTTTTTTTTTGGCTCGACCCGGGATTCGAACCCAGGACCTCAGCGCGCAAATCGTACTCGTAATGCGTACGCAATACCACTACGCCACCGAGGCAGTCGAAATGCATTGTATTATATAATTGTAAAAAGCATTTTACTTTAATTGCACTTTCGTCATTCAATGCAATGCTTTTATAACAGTTTAATATTTACAGTATTAGTATCCACTACAGTAAACCTGAATTTAAACAGAATCCCTGCCATCTATCGGATTTCAATAGCAACATGGGCGCCCTCTATCATACAATCGTTGAAGCAGCCGAAATTTTGACAATTGTCGGTTGGCACGCAAACTCGACGAGTTGTCTCTCTATTCCCAATGTATATAATACTCTTTGGTTATGACCTCGGGACCGGGTGGACCGGGTTATGACTTAGTACCACAGACTCAAAGAGCCAGAGCAAAGAGCATTATAATCAAACACAGACTACTCAGAACAAGAAGTTTATAATATTATCTAATGGAGAGAGCGGTACACACATTTTTGTGAAGACAAAAAAATTACCTTTTGTGTTGTATTCTATCTCACTCACTCTTTAACCTATGTTGCCAAAGCTTACGGATTATTTCCCTACCCATAAAAAAATATCAATACCGTTATTGTCGTCTCAATCATGTATATATAAATATTTCCAACATATCTTATATAATGATATAAGTACTATTTTCATTTCAGAATTATTCTTGTTGAATAAGATATCCTTAAGGTTTTTTATCCTTATTAACATTTTAGTTAAACAAAATTTCCTCATTTAATTGGTAATTGCGAATACATACTTCGGCAACACTGTTATAAAACGTTAAGTTCGATGTCAATATAGTTGTCAAATAAATGTTCACTTCGAAATTTTCTCCGTAATTATCTACAATAATAAGTGTGTTTTAGTGATATTTTAATGTGAATTGTGTAGTTCACGGTTGCAGAAATATTTGGTATCCATCATTTAGTGTGAAATTCTACAGGTAAGTTCATTGTAATCAATATTGTGTAAATATTATAATTTTATCAATATTTATACGAATCGTAATAAAATACGTGAATATTTTATGAATGAACTGTAGAAAAACCTCGCTTAATGTGATTTGCTTTATATATGACTACTTTTTTCATATTAACGTAATGTTAAATGTGATTTTTTGTATTGTAAATAGTGTACGTAAACAAGAGGCTAGGGTGACCATGGTGTAAGCTTTGGTGGACCGGTTTGACAATGGTGCTAGAGTATTTGTAATACTAGCCGCCTTACTAATGAATATTATAAAGCTTATTAATCTTTAAATAATCATCGTAAATAAAAACTGAGGATCAACAGTTACAATCGAGTTCTCAGTGTATCCAGCATTGATTTATTGAAACTATTATTTAAAATAAAATCGAGTTTGTATTTCTCTTTACAGATTTCTTAAAGATCTAGATAAGCAAAAACGTGGTTAAATATAAATACCATTAAAAGGTCAATTTGATGTCTGCAAGAATTACTAGTCAACATTTAAAGACAGAAGATTATGATTCTGAATGTGATAATGTGTCTTCTACTTCTCGGAATATGGCAGTAGATGTCAAAAATAATTATTTATTACCAAAAACTCATGCTGTAAGTATATTAATTTTTTATCATTTCACTGGTATAATTATGATCCACTTAGACTTTATTATTTACTAGCTTTTGCCCGCGGCTCCGCCCGCGTGAATGTGTTTTTCCGGGATAAAAGTCACTGTTTATATTTTACTGGGATGAAAAGTAGCCTATGTGCTAATCCAGGACATGATCTACCCGTGTGCCATATTTCATCGAAATCCGTTCAGTAGTTTTTGCATGAAAAAAACATCCATACATCCAGACATTCTTACAAACTGTCGCCTTTATAATATAATAAGATTAGTAGGATAGGGTATTAAGCTTGCGACCCACCAAATTTTATAACGGCGGTACATTGGGTGATATCTGAGTGTACTAAATGGCACCTCTGCCTCTGTCTAAAATGTATAGGTACTTAAATATATTATTATTGATTGATATTTACTTTTTACATTACATGTCAGCGAAATGAATATGAACCACCATTGAAACGTCAAGACTTGAAAGATTTCAATATATCAGTAAATGTGAAGACATCCAGTGAAATAAGTTTAAAGAAATAAAAGAAACTATTGCAACAGAAGATGAAGAGATAAAAGAAGAAAATTAATTACAAGTTATTTCTTATTAAAGTTGTTCATGATTATACAGTCTGAAATTGAAAATATTTTGCAGTGAAATTTTGCTAATATTTGAGATTTTTTTTAAAAGTATATTCCAAGTAGCAAGCAAAGAAAAATTACATATAGTGATGACATAAAGACTTTTGCTTTAACATTACACTTTTAGTCGCCGAAAACATTTTTGTTTTATAAATTCAAAGATATATTTGCCGAAAGAGAGCACATTATGGTGATCTTTAGCAAACTTTAATTGTTTTGTTGGCTTCTTCACAGAAGTTTTAGAATATTAAAAATAAATTTAAGGACGAAACCTCACCCGCAGAATGTAGCGTTAATTTTTGATTCCATGGCTCTCAAACAAGAATTTATTTGGTATTGTAATTTGTAAAACATCCATTACTTTTGCTATAAATATCTACACAACTTTGTTTACAATCAACTTACCTATGGAATTTCACACTAGATGTTGGATTGCAAATAATTCTGCAACCATGAATTACACAACTCATAGTAGAATATCTCTAAAACACAATATGTATTATTATGGATAATTACAGAAAAAAAGTTCGCAGAATACTCGCAAAAATTGTAAAATCACACAAAATAGATATTCGTAATATTTCAAAATTACTTACTGAAAATTAGGTTATTAACTTCCTAAATGTGTATTATTTTTTTATGTATGATTGTTTACTTTTATGAGTATGTTTTTTATTTTTTTTTATTATATTTAAATTTAACAATAACTGTAGTTTTCATTTTTAAATATCCCAATGTTTTTCTGTCTAACCTTACAGTCTCCATATTTAGTTATAAAGGCCGGCAAACAACGTGAACATATCCAGTCGCGGGGGAAAGTAAAACATATACAATGTGAGGCTGTGTGCCGAGCAAAAAAAAAGCACGCGGGGCCCCGTGCGAAGCAAATAATTTTTTTTAACAGCTTTGTAAGTAAGGTGCCAAAAAACGGGCCCCCAAGGAGCTGCAAGATGCCCCTGTAACTGCGAGGCCCCAGGCGGTTGCCTGGTTCGCCCCCCTCCTCCAAGGCCGCCACTGAATTCACCACCGCGTGGTGAGGTATTTTTTTTATGTAAGTGGAACTAGTAGTTCCGAACTACACATACCAAAAAAGTATGTAAATATGCCAATTTTGTTTGGAATAAACTTTCTAACTCAAATTATATTTTTTAAATATCAACTATTACTAGCCGCTGTAGTTGGTTTTCATAATTAATACTTTATAAAAGTATACGTCGTATATAAAATGAAATATTAAAAGGGGGGGGGGGATCGAATAACTACAATTATTTAATATTTTATTTTAGTACAATAGATCGGGAGATATGATAGTAAAATCGGTATATCGGGAGACTACAAAGTCGGTAAATCTCCCGATAAATCGGGAACTTTTACAACACTGTACGTAGACAGACAGCATCTAACAACGACAACATCGCGGATCTGTGTCATCTGTCATTATTCGTTTCAGTTCTTCTGAGTCAAGAATTTTATACCCATATGGATTTTTCATTCCGTTTAACAAACTGAAGAATAAAATGTGACGTCACAGCTATCTGCTGTCTCTCTCTTTAGAGTGACAAAGGTTTATTTTCAAAACCAGGACGTAACATAATTAACTGTCCATAATAATATGATATGATATAATATGGCTGCCTCGGTGGCGTAGTTGTATTATGGTACGACTGCAATGCTGAGATCTCGGGTTCGATCCCCGGGTTAGTCGGGTCGGGCAAAGTGATTATTTTCCATTCAGTATCAGCTCGGAGTCTGGAATTTGTACACGATAAGGCGATAGGCTCGCCCCCTATCACAGCATGGAACGGAATAACGGCAAAAAGTGGGTGCACTAATTGCGCCTCTGTCTACCCGGGGGATGAGAGGCGTGAGTGTGTGAGTGTGCAATAATATGATATCGCACCATAATATTTATTTTTATCTCTATAAAGTAATGCGGTTTAAATTAATTATGAAAACCAACTACAGCGGCTAGTAATAGTTGATATTTAAAAAATATAATTTGAGTTAGAAAGTTTATTCCAAACAAAATTGGCATATTTACATACTTTTTTGGTATGTGTAGTTCGGAACTACTAGTTCCACTTACATAAAAAAAATACCTCACCACGCGGTGGTGAATTCAGTGGCGGCCTTGGAGGAGGGGGGCGAACCAGGCAACCGCCTGGGGCCTCGCAGTTACAGGGGCATCTTGCAGCTCCTTGGGGGCCCGTTTTTTGGCACCTTACTTACAAAGCTGTTAAAAAAATTTATTTGCTTCGCACGGGGCCTCGCGTGCTTTTTTTTTGCTCGGCACACAGCCTCACATTGTATATGTTTTACTTTCCCCCGCGACTGGATATGTTCACGTTGTTTGCCGGCCTTTATAACCAAATATCGAGACTGTAAGGTTAGACAGAAAAACATTGGGATATTTAAAAATGAAAACTACAGTTATTGTTGAATTTAAATATAATAAAAAAAAAAAAAAAACATACTCATAAAAGTAAACAATCATACATAAAAAAATAATACACATTTAGGAAGTTAATAACCTAATTTTCAGTAAGTAATTTTGAAATATTACGAATATCTATTTTATCTATCTAAATATCTATTTTTTACAATTTTTGCGAGTATTCTGCGAACTTTTTTTCTGTAATTATCCATAATAATACATATTGTGTTTTAGAGATATTCTACTATGAGTTGTGTAATTCATGGTTGCAGAATTATTTGCAATCCAACATCTAGTGTGAAATTCCATAGGTAAGTTGATTGTAAACAAAGTTGTGTAGATATTTATAGCAAAAGTAATAAACACGTGGATGTTTTACAAATTACAATACTAAATAAATTCTTGTTTGAGAGCCATGGAATCAAAAATTAACGCTACATTCTGCGGGTAAGGTTTCGTCCTTAAATTTATTTTTAATATTCTAAAACTTCTGTGAAGAAGCCAACAAAACAATTAAAGATTGCTAAAGATCACCATAATGTGCTCTCTTTCGGCAAATATATCTTTGAATTTATAAAACAAAAATGTTTTCGGCGACTAAAAGTGTAATGTTAAAGCAAAAGTCTTTATGTTATCACTATATGTAATTTTTCTTTGCTTGCTACTTGGAATATACTTTTTAAAAAAATCTCAAATATTAGCAAAATTTCACTGCAAAATATTTTCAATTTCAGACTGTATAATCATGAACAACTTTAATAAGAAATAACTTGTAATTAATTTTCTTCTTTTATCTCTTCATCTTCTGCTGCAATACTTTCTTTTATTTCTTTAAACTTATTTCACTGGATGTCTTCACATTAACTGATATATTGAAATCTTTCAAGTCTTGACGTTTCAATGGTGGTTCATATTCATTTCACTGACATGTAACGTAAAAAGTAAATATCAATCAATAATAATATATTTAAGTACCTATACATTTTAGACAGAGGCAGAGGTGCCATTTAGTACACTCAGATATCACCCAATGTACCGCCGTTATAAAATTTGGTGGGTCGCAAGCTTAATGCCCTATCCTACTAATCTTATTATATTATAAAGGCGAAAGTTTGTAAGAATGTCTGGATGCATGGATGTTTCTTTCATGCAAAAACTACTGAACGGATTTCGATGAAATATGGCACACGGGTAGATCATGTCCTGGATTAGCACATAGGCTACTTTTCATCCCAGTAAAATATAAACAGTGACTTTTATCCCGGAAAAACACATTCACACGGGCGGAGCCGCAGGCAAAAGCTAGTAAATAATAAAGTCTAAGTGGATCATAATTATACCAGTGAAATGTTAAAAAATAATATACTTACAGCATGAGTTTCTGGTAATAAATAATTATTTTTGACATCTACTGCCATATTCCGAGAAGTAGAAGACACATTATCACATTCAGAATCATAATCTTCTGTCTTTAAATGTTGACTAGTAATTCTTGCAGACATCAAATTGACCTTTTAATGGTATTTATATTTAACCACGTTTTTGCTTATCTAGATCTTTAAGAAATCTGTAAAGAGAAATACAAACTCGATTTTATTTTAAATAAAAGTTCAATAAATCAATGCTGGATACACTGAGAACTCGATTGTAACTGTTGATCCTCAGTTTTTATTTACGATGATTATTTAAAGATTAATAAGCTTTATAATATTCATTAGTAAGGCGGCTTGTATTACAAATACTCTAGCACCATTGTCAAACCGGTCCACCAAAGCTTACACCATGGTCACCCTAGCCTCTTGTTTATATACACTATTTACAATACAAAAAATCACATTTAACATTACGTTAATATGAAAAAAGTAGTCATATATAAAGCAAATCACATTAAGCGATATTTTTCTACAGTTCATTTATAAAATATTCACGTATTTTATTACATTTCGTATAAATATTGATAAAATTATAATATTTACACAATATTGATTACAATGAACTTACCTGTAGAATTTCACATTAAATGATGGATGCCAAATATTTCTGCAACCATGAACTACACAATTCACATTAAAATATCACTAAAACACACTTATTATTATAGATAATTACAGAGAAAATTTCGAAGTGAACATTTATTTGACAACTATATTGACATCGAACTTAACGTTTTATAACAGTGTTGCCGAAATATGTATTCGCAATTACCAATTAAATGAGGAAATTTTGTTTAACTAAAATGTTAATAAGGATAAAAAACCTTAAGGATATCTTATTCAACAAGAATAATTCTGAAATGAAAATAGTACTTATATCATTATATAAGATATGTTGGAAATATTTATATATAAATGATTGAGACGACAATAACGGTATTGATATTTTTTTATGGGTGGGGAAATAATCCGTAAGCTTTGGCAACATAGGTTAAAGAGTGAGTGAGATAGAAGACAAAACAAAAGGTAATTTTTTTGTCTTCAAAAAAATGTGTGTACTGCGGTCTCCAGTAGTTATATTATAAACTTCTTGGGTTCGACTTAAGAACATGACAGCTTTGTTTTTAATTTTTTCTTTTTATGCCTAAAACTTCAGGCTCTCAATACCTGCCTTTTAAGCCACCTCGTTTTCGTTTCTCTTTATTTTATGTATTTTTTTTGTTGCAAACTAAGTAGAAATATTTAAAATGAAAACACATTTTTCATTATTAATTTTTTATTTTATTTTTCACTCTTTTTATATATCTATTATAGGCTTTTAATTGCATGGGAGGCAAATTTTTATTTTTTAACCTAAGAACATCTGTGCCCTTTAATATTTTATTAATTGTGTTACACCAATTAAATACTGTTAATCGCAAAGTTATATCGAGAAAGCATTCCAATACACGATTTTTATGAGATTCGCAAGTAAGGAAGTCAAATGAATACTTGGTAAAGATTATGTTTTTAATTATTTTTAATATATTTTTTGTCTGAGGATGCTTTTCCAAGTATTCATTTGCTTCCTTGATGATATAACCAAAATATCTCACAGCACACTCAGATGGGTAGACCAACTTTCTTTTCTTTATACATTTATATTCTCTTAATGAAATATATTTATGGATGGATTCTTCCCCTATGTTTATTGCCGTGGAAGTAAAATCATTTTTACATTGATTGCAATTGTTTTTACTTATAAATTGTCGTACAGCCCACCCAGCTGTGTATAAATAAATAAATAAATAAAATACTTTATTCATCACGTAGGCGAACATAGTTGCACTTATGATATGTCAAGATACATTCAATTAATAATTATTATTACAAATAGTCACTTATATAACTAAAGACACATTTAAAGGGGGCAAATTCAATGAAAACTAAATATAAAGAAGCCAAGCTCGGGCTGGCAGGAAAGAGATAAAAAAAAGAATATTTTTTATTAAAATTAATGGGAGGCACGCGTCGCGATCCTCACCGGTGAGGACACTACAGGCCCTAGCCTAGCTAACCTACCAGCCTTTCACTAGCTACCTAAGCGATGACTACCCGAAGAAGAAAGGCAGAAAGAAACTCCGGGCTTAATTTTTTGTCATCAATTGTCCATTGAATCTTTATATGATATTTTTTATTTCTTTTTTTTTCCAAGTCTTTTGCATACAAAGTGAGTGAGTGGACATGAAGACGTTCTTCACTCGCTGTATTAAGAGGAATGCTTTCAAGATTTACATCTCCTATGTTAGAGGGTTCAGGTGAGCTTATATCTTCACCATGTTTTTTTTTCTTAAACAGAGTTTTTAAAATAATCAGTTGCTCACCTGAGTCCTCCTCACAATTGTAACTTTCTGAATGAAATTTTATAAACCTTGTAATTAACAGTGATTTAAAAGTGTTTTTAAAAGTGTAGCAGTTAGGGTTGATATTCCTACTGTTATAAGCACGAACTTGACCAAAAACATTTTCAATAGGGTCCGAATTAAAAAATCTGGGTCTCATAACTTTAATTCCTTTGTCTTTAAAAAAACTCCACAATCTTTTATAACTTTCAATAGTTGTAATCCAATTTTTAAGTGAGGGCACAAATGTTTCATTGTTAGTTTTTCCATCCACAAATCTTATATTCTTAAGTTTTTTTATTGCTCCTTCCCAAAATTTATGATGTTCTGATGTGGGTGTTACCGCCTGCCTTAAAGGTTTACCCTTATTGTTTTTATTTGATAGACTTGCTCCATTTGCCGAGTCGAATAGGTCGTCGAAAAATGAGACCATTTCGGCTGTATTGCATAAAGTTGCGCTTACTCTTGTTCCATCAGCATACTGAGCTGTAATAAAACGTATATTATATTATGAATCTTTACATTATATAAATTATAAAATTTGACAATGTTTTATATACTTACAAAATTGCGCAGAGTAAGATAAAGTGGCCGCCACTGTTTTACTTAAAACTTTTACGCAATTTTTTACCTGAAATAAAAACAAACTTATATAAACATATATTGCATTATATACAATTGACATATCCATATATTGCGTATTTATATTATTATGACTGCCTCGGTGGCGTAGTTGTATTACAGTACGACTGCAAAGCTGAGGTCTCGGGTTCGATCCCCGGGGCGGGCAAAGTGATATTGAGTTTTTCTATTCAGTATCAGCTCGTAGTCTGGAATTTGTGCCCGATATGGTGATAGGCTCGCCCCCTATCACATCAGGGACGGAATAATGGCGAAAAGTGGGTGCACTAGTTGCGCCTCTGCCTACCCCTTCGGGGATAACAGGCGTGAGTGTATATGTATGTATGTATTTATAAAATTATTATATGTTATGATAAACTACTATACCTTCATCTTTTTTATTTTCTCTGGAATCACACATTCATCATTTAACTTGTGCAAGAGCCTCATCTGAGCATGGTTGCAGTCAGTTTTATACACATCGACAATATCACCCCATTTTGATATTTTATTTTCATACTTTATATTTTTTGTCAAAAAATTATTTCTTAGCCCCTTTATAAGATGTGGCGGATCGTAAATTACACTGAGTGCCTGTCCATTCAGGGAAATAATATTGTCTGAAAATAGAGTTATAGTTAGTATTTAATATAATGGCATTGTGCATTTTATTGCTAATTAAAAAATTAATAATAACTACACTCATTTGCAAAAAAAACGGGCGGTTTGGATTTTAATTCTTTTTTTTTTAAATACGGTACCAAAATGATTTCAATCATTTGTACATGTTACTGGCCGGTTTTAAAAATGCCGTGGTGTTTAAAATAGTACGTTCTAAATTAAAATTTTCGTTTGATGCTCGTTTTTACAGAAAACCACTTTTTATCCTACATTTTTGGTGCGAAGTTCCAAAAGATAATATCGGTTTTCATAACTTTTAGTCAATTTTTATGAATTTATTTCATATTCTTAACTGTCAAAGCTTCATTTATTGCTGTTTAGCTGTCTCAATAATGTTAGAGAAAGTGGTAAAAGCTACCAAAATTATTGCGCTGCTCGAAGAGGGCTGCAGCCAATGCTTCGTGGCTCAGAGGCTAAGTGTGAGTCGCTCGACGGTTCAAAGGACCTGGCAGCGGTATCAAGACACCGGTTCCGTCGAGAGAAGGCCTGGTTCTGGAAGAAAACCATGTACCCAACCACGGGATGATCGTTTTCTTGTGAGTCGCGCATTGAGAAATCGCAAGTCTTCGTATGTGGACCTTAAGAACAACCTCGAAGAAGTAAGAAATGTGCATATTAGTCTATGGACGGTCAGGAGGAGGCTGCTCGCGGCCAATATACGCAGTCATCGCCCGGCCCGCGGCCCTAAGTTACTCCGTGAGCACAGAGTTGCCAGGCTTAGGTTTGCTCGAAATTGTGAGTCATGGACTCAAGAAGACTGAAATAGGGTACTGTTCTCCGATGAAGCCAGGATATCTCTGTTCGGTGAAGATCGACGTCGGCGAGTGCTACGAAGACGAGGAGAACGCTTTGCAGAGGCTTGTTTTGAAGAAATCACACCTTATGGTGGGGGCTCTATTACGTTTTGGGCAGGAATAAATTCAATGGATCGTACAGAGTTAGTCTTCATTGAAAACGGCTCACTGACTGGACATCGAAACATAACGGAAGTTCTTATTCCTCATGCACAACCCGCATTGGCAGCTTTAGGCGAAGACTCAATTTTTATGGACGACAACGCTCGCGCCCACTGATCTGGCGATGTGGAAGCGTATGTGCAAGAGGTCGGCATTCGTCGTTTGGATTGGCCAGCTCGAAGTCCCGACCTCAATCCTATAGACCATGTCTGGGACGTTCTGAAACGACGCGTGAGATCAGTACAACCGGCTCCGCAAACCATCAGAGAGCTGAAGAATGTGATTACCGCGGAGTGGGAACGTATTCCGCAAGCAAGTATCCGGGATATCCTCGCTAGCATACCCAGACGAATTCAAGCTGTGATTTCAGCTAGAGGGGGTCACACTCGATACTAAACGTTTATCTGCTTTTACTTTATCAAAGAAAAAACAAACAAAAATCTTTGTTAACTTTTACTTCACGAGCATATGCACTACTAGCGAGCATACACTACTAGTGAACTTTAGCATTGAAACCCATAAATTTTATCAAAATTTTATGATAATACTGACGAAAACGATTATTTGCTTATTAATTTACAAAATTGTGAAAGTAAAACTACCTATAATTATCAAACAAACCAATAGTAACATTTGAAATGGTTCATTGCTTAGGTGCCCGTTTTTTTTGCAAATGAGTTTATAAACTGGCAGAGAAAAAATAATTTGACTTACCAATTTTTTGGCCTTTAATGAATTGTTCCCTTCGTGTGTCTTCTTGAAGACTTTTAAGGGCTGATTGAAATGCTGTACCCTGATCACAGATAACGGCAAGTGGCAACAGACCTATGTTGCTGATGGCAGTAATCAGTTTTACTATTACTGTCTTCAATTCGGCCCCAGATGCTGCTCCCTTGCAGAAGTAATATGCCAAAGGCTGCTGCCATTTAAAAATTGCTCCTCTCAATAAAAATACCAATGCATGATCTGCAAGTTCATTTTTTTTTTCTAAAAGATCGACAAGCCCTATAATTGTGTCATTTTTTTTTCATATGTTAAGGCTGCTTCTAGGGCTACTTCATCAAAAATTATCGAACAGTATCTTTTTTTTTCCGTCCATGTTTTAACCTGAAAATGATTTTTATAGATATTACCATTATTTATTTCAACACCTAATAACTTTATCTTTTGCAAATTTTACAAATATCTTAAGTTTTATTAAAGGAACTAAAGTATATAAATCAATCTAAGTGAATGGATTTTTACCTCCTGTTCAATTGCTTCAAATATTTGAGTATTGATCCCAGTCTCTATATCCAAACCTGATACCAGTTTATTAAGGGTGCACTTTGTAGGTAAAATAAATATTCTTCGCAGGAATCTGTAGCATCGTGGGCTTTGTTTTATAATTGATAGTGCGATGAGCTTTTCTTCGTGAGAAAATCTTCTGCCTTTAGCTTTTTTCGTGCATTGTTTAATTTGCATCCACAACACTTTCTTGGCAAATGGGTTCAATTTTTCGGTTAATTTTTCAAAAGATTTTTCTTTTGAAAATTTAAATGCCCTCTGTGCCCTTTTGCGATACGCCAACTGCTTCTGAGATTTAATATATTCACTGTACAATTTAGCACATATTGGTGAAAGTAATTTTTTTTGGGCAACAACACGCCTCCTTCTTCTCACTGATTTTTGAGTCCTGAAGTGAATATCTGCATCTGGAATAATAAAAAAGGAATGTATCAAAATAAACCCTAATTAATATACTTAGGATTAAGTTTTATATTATAAGTGAAATTGGTTTTGTTATCATTAAAAAGGCTAATTGAAAGTAAAAATTTAATTAATTTACCTCTTCTAATAGACGGTTGGGAAGTAGAAAGTAATACTGCTTCTTCATTCTCAATAACAGTTTCTGAAATGAAATATATGATGTATATACAAATACTTATTACATACATATGGTTTTTTAATACAGATTTCACTAAGTATCGTTATCAATAAGTACGTTAAAATATTTAAGGTTAAGTTTTATTTCATAAGTGAAATTGATTTCGTTATCATTAAAAAGGCTAATAAAAATAAAAAATTTAATGAATTTACCTCTTCTAATAAATGGTTGGGAAGTAGAAGGTGCTGCTTCTTCATTCTCTATAACAGTTTCTGAAATGAAATGTATATATAAATACTTATCATATAGATACAGCTTTTTTAATACAGATTTCACTAGGTATCGTTATCAGTAA